>OX424437.1:17333776-18727667 GCA_949152465.1 Cantharis flavilabris
CCACATTCTATGATAGTCGTATAGAAAAGTAAATACTGGGGGTTTGGGGAGTACAGAATATACATCAAATACAAGCGATAGATACCTCATCAAACTCATCTGATTTGATGGCTCAGTCTCGAATAATATAAAGCACACTTCTTGCCCCCCTCCCTTCAGGAAGGGCTCCAAAGGTGCAACCAAATAGCAAATAGCAGGAGGTGGTTCACAGAAGTCTTCTCAGCAGACGAACAGTTTTGCCCCTGCCAAGATCGCCCCCATTTGATACTAAGAAAATAAATTTCACAAAAGTAAAAGATTCCAGAGAGGGGCTTATCATAGCCCCTAACTCCTTTCTAGAGTAGAGAACTTGCTCAAAGTTGGCCAACCAAGAGCGGATATAGATTGATCTCCCCTCCAACTTAATTTTATTAAAATTTGAAAATGATACCTTAATAATTATATTATTATCAAAAATATATAGATGAGTTTTATTATTTTTCAATTTTCTGAGATTTTCTTGACTTTTCTAAGATTGTCTAAATTTCCTAAAATATCCTAGATTCCCTGTGATTCCCCACTTCATAAAATTTCCTAAGATCATGACATTTTTTAGATTTTTCTGAGATTTTTTTGGATATTTCTAGAATTTTCTATTTGCTAAGATTTCCTTTAATTTTCTACATTTCTTAAGATTGTAAAATTAATGAAATTTTCTAGGATTTCTTAATTTTCTTGAATTTCTTCAAATTTCTCGCTCGTTGGGAAGCATTGTAATCCCGATTTTTTTCGCTTTCCAGATTTTGACGGAAATATCCGTTTTGATCTTCCCTGAATCCATTTTCTTCTTTTTCTTCCACTTTAGCCTAGGATAGCTCCTGTTTACTGGCTATCTTCTATAGAAGAGCAGCCGAAGTCACTATTACTATGAGCATATTTTACATCTGAGGTAGCTTGCTAGGCTCGTCTCAGATGTGCCCGTAACCCTGGTTTTTTGTTGATGAGGGCAAATCATCAACCCAGGGGAACCGCCGCGCCGGCTTTACGTGCCCTCCGAAGCACGGAGACGATCATAAGAAATTTTAGACTCTTGCCGGATTCGAACCCGGTACCTTAGTGTTAGCAGTTATTCAGCTAACATACCAGGCTAATGACTGTCTCATTTTTCTATTTTGTCCATCTTGACTATTTTCATTGTGACGTCTGTACGTACGTACGTACGTGCGGACGTCAGTATGTCGCATAACTCAAATACGGTGTAGGTCGTAGAAAGTTGAAATCTTCGATTTGAAGCACTTATATCATCTAGTTGTGCACCTCCTATTTTTGGTTGCGATTGTCCGTGCCAAAAAGTCGTAATTCATGACGCGCATGAACAGATTAACAAGATTCTTGTACAATTATTATAAAAATTACAAGGAAGTTATGTAGTGTCCACATCAGATTTTTTTTTTATTAATTTAATTAATAATTAATTTTTTGACATAAATTAATTTATTAAGTAAGACTTTTAAATATTTAAATAACAAATAATTGTATGTTATTTAATATATTGATTAGTTACAGAGGCCCGGACCATCTAGGCCAACCCCCTCCCTGTAAATACGCCACTGGTTATTCCCGATATAACAGTTACAGGGTTTCCATTTCTTTGAAAAATCTAGATTTTTAATAATAAGATTATTAAGAATAATATTTATAAATATATAAGATTTCCCCAATTTTGTCAGGGAATTTCTCATTTTTAGTGCCAAGTCAAACAAATGAAATTTTCAGTATAAGAAAACAATTTAATTCATTTTATTTCATTTTTTTCATTAATTAAATTTTTAATTTTTTTAAAATTTTAATACCTAGGTAATTAATTACATTTTTACTTCCTTGTAAAACAAAGAAGTATTGTGATCCTGATTTTTTTCGGTTTCCAGGTTTTGACGGAAACATCCGTTTTGACCTTTCCTGAATGCATTTTGACTATTTTCGTTGTGACGTCTGTACGTACGTACGTACGTGCGGAAGTCTGTATGTCGCATAACTCAAAAACGGTAGGTCGTAGAAAGTTGAAATTTTGGATTTGAGATACTTATAGTATCTAGTTGTGCACCTTCTATTTTTGGTTGCGATTGTCCGTGCCAAAAGTAATAATTTATGACGCGCATGAATAAATTAACGAGATTCTTGTACAATTATTATAAAAATTACAAGGAAGTTATGTGGTGTCCACATCAGATTTTTAATTTTAATTAAATTACATTTTTTAATTTAAAAAAAATTAATATTTTTAATTATTTTAATTTAATTAATTTTAAAATTAAGATTTATTTTGCCATTTTATTTTCTTATTTATCGAAATACTAGATTATCTCATTATATTTTTAATGGTTTTAAACTTTTTTATCGCACCCACCGCACCCCGGTAGTTTAGATGGTAAGATACCACAGTAGTTGTGGATTTGGCTTTAATTTTTAGTTGTCTTCTAGTCGTGCAACTGTTAACGTCATAACATACAATAATTATTTTAACCAATTGGATTATGTTAATTACAGCAGAATTAAACGTAAAAACAGATTCTTGTTATTATAAAATCGCGATTTTTGAGTTCCGGCGGCTTCCGGAATGTTTTTAGCAAGTGCATGGACTTAGATAACCCACGTGTTTTTAAATCCATAATTTTCGAGTTAGAGCGGCTTTGGGTTTTATTTGCCACATATTGAAAAAAATTGAAGAAATACTTGTACAATATCAAGTTACGCAAATAGTCGGGGCTTATCTTGAGAAAACAGCCAATGCAGTATACTCACTTAATTGTTAAGGCCATAACATTTAATGTTTAAAATTATTGCATTTTATGCACTCAACAACTCAACTGCCACAATTTCATTACTCATTAGAAAGTTTTCAAATTCCATGACCGGAATATCGTACTATTCCTCGGAACAATGATGAGTCACTACGAATTTCAGGCCGCACAGTCTCCACAATCGCCACAGTTAAGAAATCTGAATTACAGTTGACATTTTCTGAATAGCAGGTATCATTCTTAAAAATTGTTTAGTGCAGCATATAATAATCCATTTCGTTATGGATTTCGTTAAGGGGAAGCCGCATAGATGAGTAGGCATCTGGGTTCCCCTAGTGTTTCATTGATAGAAAAATCCACCGGCGGATTTAAAATTTTTTTCTGGGGAGGGGGCACGAGAATCGAGACAGGCAAAAAGTGTTCTCAGATTTGGAATTGTCTTCTTTCTCCTTGCTATTTTTAAGCGTCTTATTCATGCTTTGATATGTATGATTCTGAGTACAAACTCTATAAAAACGTCTACAGTGGCCGCATACATGAGAGGATGTAATCGAAAGACATAATCGAAGTAAAGATTCAATTCGATTTCGTTAAGGGACCCAACTCTGATTGGTTCCTAACCTAAAAGTTAGTTGCTAACTTAAAATAATTGGAAGGTTATACAGGAATGCGGCCTTTAGGCCGCACAATGTAGGCAATCTAGTTTTTATTGAAACATGGCAGAAAAAAAGCTTCCTAGTAAATTATTATATAGAACCAGAAAGTGATGCCGACCCGACCTTTTAGTGTACGAATGATATTGAACTCGATTAAGCAAATTGTGCGGCCTCAATGCCGCTAGTTCCAAAAGAAGTTTGCTGCATGCCCGCATTTGCATGTATATTTTTTTAACAATTCTTCATTGACGGGTACTTGTCAGTGATTAAAACTTCTTATGAGCCAGAGCTTGTGGTCAACACTATTTGTTAAAATAATAAAAAAAACTTTTAAAAAGGCAAATGTACAAGTTATTGAAAAATGTAAAAAAGTAAAACATCAAGGAGTAAATATCTCAAAATAATTTTGTACACTGGATTCAGAATTCCAATGATTTCCATGGAATTCCAAAAATTCCAATGATTTCCAACAAGGGGAAGGCAACGGGGTAACTGTCACCCCGTCATGACGCATCAAAATCAATGAAACTACTAAATTTGCTAAAATTTGTGAAAATATAGGTACCTAAATTCTTATAAAAAAATAGGTTTTTACCATCTCCCAGTCAACCTCACTTACCTCCATGAATTTTTCCTGAATCTATTCTTATGTACGGGGAATGAAATTTTGAGGAAATCCTATGAAGTCTTAAGAAACAGATAATAAAAGCGGAAATCTTAAGAATATTATAGATGGGTTTTTTAAACAAAATGTTTGAGACTTCTTTTAAGATATCTTAGAACTTTCAACGTTTTTTCGGATTTCTCATTTCAGAATTTTGTAATATCCCGAAATATCCTGAAAAAAGAAAATAACCTAGAATTTCCTAGGTTTCCTCAAATTTTCCTCTTCCTGAAGATTTTCTTGGATTTCGTAAAATTTCCATGGATTTTTTGAAATTTACAAAGATTTCAAAAAACTTTGAGATTGTATGGAATTTTCTTGAATATCTTCAGATCTTTCTTCACTAGTACACCGGAGTTTTCTAAGATTTCTCTCTAGTTTGTTTGCTGGGTAACCTAACGGAAATCGTGATATCCAAAAGTGAAAGAAAATCTAAAAAAATTTTAAGAATATTCCAGATTAGCTTCTTTTTTTAGCTTTTAAAATTTTCTGAGATTTAAAGCCGTATTCATAGACGATGCGTTACTTATACTTAAAACGCTGTCATTAAAAATGAACCTTATCGACCGAGTAAATAAGGTTGCCATAAAAACAAATTCGACCTTATTGGTCTTACTTAGCACTTATTACTTGTCTATGAATCTGGGCGTTAATGAGGTGGGTTAGAATCTAACACACTGCCAATTTTTCGAAATATTATTCTTGGCGTCGTGAATTTACTCCGAAGGACCGGCACTGGGGGAATTTAAAATATATTTTTCAAGTTTGGCAGAATATTTTCGATTTAATGAGGTGGGTTAGAATCTAACACACTGCCAATTTTTCTAAATATTATTCTTGGAGTCGCGAATCTACCCCGAAGGACGGCACTGGGGGAATTTAAAATATATTTTTAAAGTCGGGCAGAATATCTCCGATTGAATGCCATGCGTTGTAATCTAACACACTAGCATTATTTTTACTATTATTCTTAATTATAGAACGTCCAGACGTGGGATTTAGCATGTAAATCGGTCTTGCTGGAAGGACGCTTGGATGTTCTCTCATTAAAGTCGCCAATTAACAATTTCAAAAACACATTTAATAAAATTTATTTTCAAATTGAATATTTATTTGGTCCACTGTAAAAAAGTAAATCTGAATTTTAATTCAAATCTGAATCTGAATATAACTTCAGCCACATCTCCCCCCCCCCCCCGGGCTTTTGAGAAGTTATTCGGAACACCATTATATATATGAAAACGAGCAAAAACTGTAGGAAATAATTATTCCGTATCAAAATCCTAAATGCAGTGGACTAATAAGCTTTTGTCTTTTCATGCTAAAGACTGCATGTAGTTGTAATAAAAAATAAAGTACAGGAAACTAAATAATCACCGATTCCGAGTTCCGACCGTTACTTGGCAACTGAAACACCCACAATTTTTGCAAGTCTCGGCCATCTGTTTAATAGCTTACGAATCGAATTGTATATAAAAATCGCTAAAAAATCACGAGTTTCATAAAGTGACAGCGTCGCTAACTTCAGTTGTTTCTTGACAGATCGTTAAAAGCCGAAATCGAATACAAGAAAATTTGTAGTTAGTCCATCGAGAATTTTTCATTAATTTGTCATTATGGCTTGGTTACCATTGGAGTCTAATCCTGACGTAAGTTTTTCTTGATTTTAATAAACTGTTAGTCATCGTAACCTAAAATTTGTGTTTCAGGTTTTGAATAAGGTAAGTTTCGATCGGGGATTGCGAACGTTTAAAGAACGTTGGAATTACATTTTGGTTGTAGTTTTTGCAAAAATTGGGTGTACCTGAGAAATGGAATCTCGTAGACGTTTATGGTTTGGACTCAGAGTCGTTGGGGTGGGTTCCACAACCGGCCATCTCAGTTATTTTGTTGTTTCCCTGCAGCGATCAGTACAACAAATACAGCGAGGATCAGTGTACTGCCGTGAAGGAAAAGGGACAGGTTGTTCCTTCTGACGTTTTCTATATGAAGCAGATTGTTTCCAATGCTTGCGGCACTGTAGCGCTTATTCACTGCGTCGCTAACAATCTCGATCGGTAAGTGTATTTTCTAACAACTGCTACTTTTTCTATCATTCAATGTGTAGTATCGAGATTGCTGATGGACCTTTCAAAAAGCTGCTGGAAGAGTGCCAAGCTTTGTCACCTCAAGAGAGGGGCGAGCTTTTGCAAAAGTCTGCCGACGAGGTGGTCAACGCCCACAGCGAACTGGCCCTTGAAGGGCAAACCTTGGTAAGAACACTAAGCTAAAATTAATAGTAGTCCAGTCATTGTGTGCAAATTAATTTATTTTGGTTAAACCTTTTAAACATTCTTTGGAGATTTTTTGACATTTTTTTTGACTATTGACATTGACAAATCCCATGGACATTTCGGTATTGATCATTCAATAACTTTTTGTATAGTCGTGATCATGAATAATGAAGTTTACGTCAGAACTATCTGAATCAAGCATCGACAACTGCCTTCCCAAATTTTCCTTTTAAATTCCTGTTTTGAGCATTCCTTGTCTGAACTATTGGTTTTTTTTTTAAATTGTTATTTGTTTTTTAATCTTTAAATTAAACGAACATATACAAAGGGTATAGCCGGGTTTATATGGGAAATATGCCCCGTTTTGGTATCAAATAAAAGTAATTCTGCCAAAATTTCAGCTCTTTATCTTAAACGGTTTTCGAGTTTTTCAAAAAAACCTCTTTTCAATTTTATTTTTTTTATATAGTAAAATTCAAAATTAATGAATGGTGATTTTTTTCACAATTCTTAGGAGTAAAAGGCATGAAAAAATACTTTGGTCATGATTCTTAAACGAAAACCCGATTTTTGGCGAAAGAAATAAAATTTAAATCTTATTTTTTAACGCCTTTCTGAAAAGTGTCACTCACGAAATTTTGTCAAAAAATGTATTTTATACTCCCTTGTACTCATGAATTTTTTCGTTTTTTTTGAAGTGGTGCAACAATATGACAAAAAGTAATTTTTTTCTGTAATCTTGCATTTAAACAAACTTTTATATTTGTCACAATTCCGGGAGTAAAGTGGTCACTTTACTCCCTTTTTTGCGGAAGTAAAGTAATATTTATTTTGATCTGACATTTTGCATATAGATTCCTACGACAAATTTCTGGACGTTGAAGTAAACGGGGTGGGGCAAGAGAGGAATTTTTTTTGCTCAGTTTTTTGATATCTAGAGCCTTTTTCGCGTTATTGCAAATTCAAAACCACAAATTTAGCTATTAATCAATGTAATTTATCATTTGTAGCGAAATTGTGACAACTAGTAGATATACAGAGTGACGAATGAGTTAGCCGAACATATAGGAAATTAACATGTAAAAACTTATTTATGCAAATTCCTGCACTACTAATTATTTAAAAAAAAAATTTTAAACTCAAAAATAATGAAGAAATATAAACTACGAATGAGATTTAATGCTCATACGAATGAGCATTAGATTTCATTATTAGGACGACATCGTCCTAATAACCGGATCACTTCCAAATATTTTACGAAAGTCTAAAATCACTGCAGTGCTGAAACCTGGCAAAGATCCTGCTAGTTTTAGATCTATAATATTTTTATATACAGTAGAATCTGCTTAATGTGATCACTTCGGGCCAAGGTCATTTTAATAATATTAACTGATAACTGATAACAATTAGCGAAATTTAGAAAAAGGCGAATTTTAGAAGACTTGGATTAGAACAAGATAGAAGAAAAAAAACAAAGAAAAAGTGGCCGGTTTCCAAAAAAAATGATCACAATAACCGACTGATAACATTATCCGAGATCACATTAAGCGGATTCTACTGTATTACATATAAGATTCTTGAGAGGCTAATATTGAACAGAATCTAACCAATACTTGAACCTCACATCAAGGTTCAACAAGCTGGTTTCCGCCAAAACAGATGTTGCACTGATCAAGAGGTAGCCCTTACAAATTTAATTTATTGAAAATGGCTTTCAGAAACAGTTGAAAACATGTTCTGCTTTTGTGGACCTTTCGGCAGCTTTTGATACAGTTTGGAGAGAAGGAATGATTTTGAAATTTACCACAGTGATATCTTATAAAAAACTAGCTACTTTATTGAATAACATGCGAGTAATAGATGGTTTCAGATACATCTAAACGAACAAACTAGTTCCTGAAGGAAATTAAATGATGGCCTCAAGGGTCGGTGCTGTCACCGATTTTGTTTAATCTTTATACGAACGATTAACCTGAGCCAATATCTGAAAAATTTATTTATGCAGATGATGAACTTTTCTATGTCCAATGGAAGACCTTTGAGGAAGGTGAAAGAATCTTACAAAACGATATCTGTGATTTTTTTGAATCTGCACAAATTTTTCTTTAGTTATTGTTTTTTTATTTATTTTCTTCCTCGTAGTTTTACTTTTCAATTTTGTAATTTATCCTTGCCCAAATTATCATCAATTAACCAATTAACCACTTTCAAAAAGACTTCATTACAACATTCAAAAATCTTCAAAAACTCCATTAAACTTCCAAAAAACCGGACAAATCCAAGCAAATAATCAAACAAATTTTCTTACGTCAAAGCAATTATTTATATTTACAAAAACTTCAAAAGTTTTTGAACTTTTTTTACAAATTACAAATTTTATCGGACACTTGGCATTACACGTCCAACAACTTCGAACGTTGCGGCAATAATCCTAAATTATTATACAGTTTGGTGCCAACTTAAATTATTAGCGCCAAAAGACACAAATTCATAATTTTCAGTTATTTACACAAAATTATTTACAAAATTCAAATAAAAAATAAATAAATAAAATTAAAATTCAGATCTATACAACAAATACAAAATTCACAAAATAACTTCAATTTAAAAGAAAAACAAATTCAAAATAGAAATGGTTCATATAAAAAAATTAAAAGTTAAATCATCAAAATTAAAAAAGGGGATTTTGGAACACGACAATACTGGAACATAAATACAAAGGTTTTAAATTTTTATTATGAGATTTTGTCGTTCATGAACTTAAAAATTTAGAATAAAATGTTGAATTAGAGAAAATAACTGTAGTGGAAAAAATGTGATTTTCACCACAATTTTTGCTTTTAATTGTGGTATAAACAATGTTGAACTTCATGAAATTATGGATTTTTTAGGTTCATCGACAATAGAATTGTCAAAATAGATTTTGGTTGAAATTCCTTCCTTTTTTTAATTTATTAAATTTTAATTATTATTAATAATTTTATTTTATTAAATTTAGTAATAAATGAGAAAGTCGCATCAGATTTTTTATGTGTTTGTTTAATGACTGGACTAGAAGAGCCACTCAATGGTTTAAACACAACTTTTTATTTTAAGGTAAATCCTGATGAAAAAGTCAACCACCATTTCGTCGCCTTTGTGCATAAAGATGGTCATTTGTTGGAGCTGGATGGCCGCAAAGATTTTCCGATTAATCACGGAACCACCTCAACTGAAACTTTTCTATCGGTAATGTTTTGTCCTTGTTTTAAGGTACGAAAATATCTAATGGTTTGTTTTTAGGACACGGCTAAGGTGTGCAAGGAGTACATCGATCGAGAACCAAATGACGTGAATTTTACCGTCATGGCTTTAACCGCAAAGGATAACATTTAAAGTTGCTACCAAACCAAATTGGCTTAACACCCCTGGACTGAATTTGCTTTTTATAAAATTCTTTTAAGTTTCGCTTTATGTGCCTTTCAAGATTTGCTTGAACATCTAAAGCATTTTTGATAATTTAGATTACTTTTTTTCGTATTTTTCACATAAATGAATAATAAGCACATTGCAAAATAAGTAGTCGTTTTATTTTTGTGTGTGGTGTTTTCACAAATATACATGAACATAATTCTTCACAGATCAAAGTAAGATATGAAAAATTTAGTCTCATTAAGGTTGCACAAAATAGGAAAATTAGAGTAACTGACAAAAAACTAAACATAAATATAACAAAAAAAAAAAATGGAGAAGAATTAAATACAGTAGGGTCTTGAAACAGTGAACAGCAATAATCAATTTGTTTTTTAAATATTAATTTCAAATTTATATCTTTTTTCTCTTTTATGCTCTAAAAATCTTTTTTCTTCATCCGTGTTAAAAGCAGTAGGTACGTTTTAATAGCTTTACTTAAAATTAAAGTTGATTTCTTCTTTAAGCCAACAAACTCAAAAATATCCCTGAAGCTGCCAGAAGTCGAAAATTATGGAACTAGAAAGACGGGATCTTTGAGCCAAAGCATTCATTAAAAATATTCCTGAAACTGCCAGAAGTCACAAATTACGGAACTAGAAAAACGGAATCATTGAATCCACGAATTCATTAAAAATATAGATAGGATCTTTACCCAGGCAGTCATTTACGGGCGATAGGATAGGAACACGTTTCTGTTTTTAAGTTACATTCTGCTACAATTAACAGAATTTAATTTAAAATAAATTTACAATTTACAAATGCCCGCAAGGTTCCAGAAGCCTCCCTGGGATCTTGTTTGACCTGCGGAGCGCCGGGGCTAGCCCATATCTTTTTCGTCTTAGTGATAGTAACAAAAAATTTTCTTTGGGGATCAACAAAGTATTTATTGTTTTTACAACAAAGTTTTTCTTTACATCAACTAATTTATTTGTTAGATTTTTACATTTTGTTATTTGGGATTTTTGTTGAGTGTATGTGAGTGTATGTAGTTTCAAGCTGAAAGTGATTGAAGCCTAGTTCTCATAATCCGGAGTGGATGTGAACAATCCAGGTGCAAAATGTGCTTTTCCAAATCCAACTTCCCTAAATGCACTTAATGCGGACCTTTATGTGCTCCAAAATGAAAGCTATCAAAGCAAGAATATAACCAATAACTAGCAAAATAAAAGCTCCCTCCAAGTGGCGGATCGTTAACTTGAAGACTCCACCTGCTTCATCATCAAGAGTTCGTCTAAAAGAGTCAATCTGAATATCGGAAACCCACTTATTGTAAAGTCCAGCCTCATGGATTCTCATGATCATAATTTCTACTCGATCAAATAAAATATGATCGCGTCTCATCACGAACGGATTATGGAAGCTGAAGACTTCTAAAGTGTTAAACATCTTCCTATAGTGAGGTTTAAAAATAATTTGTCCCCAGTTGGTTATGGTGATGTAATCTTTTTTCAGAACCCAGTAATCGAGGGTCTCCAAATTGGAAACATTCGACGGAATGAACCGATCAAAAACCATTTCATTCTTGGATCCAGTAAACATAAAAAGGACGCTGAAACCAGGAAAAAATATGATCGGGAGACTTGAATTTAATATATCGTCAAGTGTCTTGATTTCTTCTTCGTAACCAGGATTGCTAAGGAAGACGAAGAGCTTTCCCTTATAATCGGTGTTGATGATAATGCAGGACAGGCTTAAAAACACGAAAAATAATTTAAAACTTTTGTTTCTGGACATAAAGGTTACACTGTTTCCTAAGAGTATTTGCATGACCACCAATAACGGTTCGCTCAAACGGATGATTTTTGAAAAGGCCAAATTGAAACTAGTTGCCCAAAATGTTAAAATTGCAAACAAAATGGTGACGCCTAAATATGTCCACGTTTCTATGGTGAAAGGTGTGAAGATACTCTTCCAGAATGGCTTCCGCAGAGCTTTGGGCAAAATCCAGTACATGTATTCCATATTTACCGATCCCGTGCATTCGCATAAGATGACGCATTTTTCGTATTCGTATCCATTTAAAGAAACAAATATGTCTCCCACGTAGTTGGCCAAATCTTCTTGAAACTTCAGTCCGTCGGAAAAGCCATTTTGGTATCTTTCAAAGTTTTCATTAAACTCAATACCGAGGTTACTTTTTTCAGCTAAAACCTTAATAAGTGAAATTAGAGTTCCCGGATTTTTTTCCAGTGTAGCATTAATGGAGAAAGGTTCGGTTGTAGTCCAGAGAATCACAAAGCTGTTGTTGCACATGTCGTTCATTTTACGGTTGGGAAAGTAGTTTTCGAAAGTTAAATTTTGGCAAGTCCCAATTAGATCAGCAGTGATGTTTTTTCCACAATTACTCCGGAGGAAGTCGTAACCATACAGCTCGGTGGTTTCATTTTGCACGGCTACCAAAAAGTTGAAAATGTTGTAATCCCATAACAAACGCATGATGTCTGAAACTGACGTTTGATTAACGAAGGTGTAACAGTTTACCAGAACTTTTGCTCTTGAGTTCCAGGTTGTTTCTGCATTTCTCAGTTTTTCCAAGGTTTCGTTGAGCTGATTTAAATTCTCGTAGCCCAAAATGTAGTTGTTGGTTTTTTCGCGGATGACAATTTGCATGGAATCATGTTTTATTTCCAAAATGTCTACGTTTTCAAAATCGATTTCAAATTTTGGAAATTCAAACATTTGGTCAGGAGTAGAATCGATTACGATTGTGTTTCGTTCATTAAAATTGCTGTTTATTATTTTGTTTAAACAATTTGGTTTCACCAAACTCACAATTAAAATTTCAATCAGGAGCGAACGAAGCATTTTCTTCGAACTTTTAATTTCAAATGTTCGTTGTTTCGGGTACTAACAAAATTATGCTTTTAAGCATAAGTGGTTTGTCAGAAAGTTATTTAGAATACTAAATGAAATCATCATATTTTAGTTAGAATAATCGGAAAATAATAAATTGAAGTTGAAAACTGCAATAACTCGTATAATAGAGCTTATACGAGGTACAGACAAAAGCTGTTTTGTAATAACAAATAAATATCGCGTCGATATTACAAATAAATATTGCACCGATATTGGAAAGCAATATTGCACCAACATTGGAAAGCAATATTGCACCAATACTGAAAAATTTTTCCATCTAAATATTAGCCCAATATTGCGAATAAATATTACACTAATATTGCAAATAAATATTGGACCAATATTGATTTTCAATATTGCATCAATATTTGGAGCACACTCCCTGGTCCATAAAAAATGATTTCGTGTTTTCGTGTACCCTAAAGGGCTAAAAGCTGGCATATGATAAAATCGAAATGTGTCTCAATGCTGCCGCAACTTTCTCTGATATTGAGAACAATGATGATATGGAGGACACTCCTGTAGCTGAACAACCGTCGGAAAGTGATTGAAATTCCAATGAAGATGATTGATCAACTGTATCAAATAAACCCTGTGACATCGCATTGATTAGGCCTCCTGGGGAAACAATGTAAAAGAAAAACTCGGGGCGCATTGTACCTCATAGGTGTGGAATGGAATGTTTCCGCAAAATTTCGCAGCATCGTAACTCGAAAACGGTTAAGTGTATGTGAAAAGTGTATGGAACCTTTTAGTTAGATAATTTTATGATCTAACAGTAATAACTTGTTTCATTTTTGTGCGAGCCATAGAGAGCGAGATAATGTAGTAGATGTAGTATTTTTTAATCAAAACTTATTTTTCGTGTCTCATATCTCGAGAACAGATAGATGTACGAAAACCGAACTTGGCTATTTGGAAAGGGTGTTTATTTATAAAAACATAATTATATAGGGGTCATTGCCGTTTGAGCAATAGGGAGGGAGAAAACTGCGGCAATACATGTTGCATACTCGAATTTTGCTATTTTTTCATTTTTACACATATTCAGCTTCATATCTCGAGAACGGTTAGGCGTATTTACTTGAAATATTTCTTTTTAGGTATGAAAAATTGAGATCTTCAACTTTTGATCTTCACGTCGGAGGCGATAGGAAGCGAGATAGAAAAATCCGCGATCTTTGACCTCTTATAGGTCACGAATCTCTAGTACGTCGGTGGCGTAACTTTCAGGCGTATATCAATACATCTTAATTAAAAGTTAAAAAAAAAATTTCGCGGCGCTCGATTTTTAGAAGACGATTACTAATTGTCCTGGACTATATTGTAATATGGATGTCGCATGTCTCAAACTCATTAAGATTATAATTTTCCAATAATGTAAATATTTACAAGTCAGTAAAACAAAAATTTGACAACAATTTAAGAGTAATATTGTTTATTATTGAAAATAATTAAGTTTTACTTAAGGTAATTGAAAAACAATAATTGAAGTTATACCTGGGGTATTCTATACCAAATCGACCACTTTAGAGAAAAGATTGTCTAATCATGGCAATCCGAAATTTAAGATATCTTTAATTAATCCATAGATTAATTCTTTTATTTCCTTTTTCAATTTTCTGAGATTTTTTTGCTATTGGCTATCCTAAGATTTTCTAAAATATTCTAAATTTCACCTTTTCTAAGATTCTAATAAAGGCAGATACAACGGCATGAGCCATACAAAACTTTACCTAGATCCGCCCTTGGTTTTAGGTTTCAAGGCTGTATTAGACTACACAATGATTTCATAATTTTGAGATTTTTGCACAAAATTGTGTGCGAAATTGTCTATCACTGGTGCGCATGAAGGGATTAACGGGATTATCATCTCAAAGAACTTTGAACTTTGGGGCCTGAGATTGAAAAGTAAAATTCGATTTATTATTTAAATCTTTACATTTAAAACTCGAGCGGAGTCAAGGTCACTCGCACTAATGGAATAGAAATTTTTTCCGAAAAACAGTTTTTGTTCTTTTTTTTATTCATTTAATTATAATTAATTTTTTGACCTAAATTAATTTATTACATAAATCAGGATTTAATAATCGCTCAAGACTTTTAAATATTTAAATAACAAATAATTGTATGTTATTAATTTAATATATTCATTAGTTACAGAGGGGGCCCGAACCCTCTGGTCTCTGGAAAATTGAAGATTTTCCTAATTTTGTCAGGGATATAATTTCTTATTATTAGTGCCAAGTAAAATAAATTAAATTTTCAGTCTAGGAAATCAATTTAATTTAATTTTTTTTTAAATTCAAAAAATAACCATAAATACATACTAAAAACCACAAATTTACTTAAAATTTTTTATTTTGAGTTCTTTTTCTAATTTTTTTTTAATTTTAAAATAAATTTGTTTTTAAATTTTTAAATTTAATTTATTTTATTTAATTTTTTTCTTTAATTAATTTTTAAATTTTTTAAATCTTTAATAAATTAAATTTTTGAATTAATTTAATTTTAATTAATATTACCGATTTTAATTTAATTTTAAAATTAAGATTTTTTTTCTCATTATATTTTTAAAGGTTTAAAATTGTTTTCAAAAGATTGAAAAGGTCACAGTACAACTGGGGGCCCTTTTAGCCGGAGACCCGCGTGCGTCGCACCCACCGCACCCTGGTATTTCCGCCCCTGGTTGCAGTTGTAAGTTGACATTATAAATTAGTATATATAATACTGTAAAATTGTTTAATTGCATTTATTTTATTGTATAAACAAAGTTTTTGAAAAAAAAATAAAAGTTTTGAAAATTAGAAATTTGTTTTCAATCGAATAAAAAAAAATAGAAAAAAAGATCCACTCACTATAGGATTGGCGGGAATAACCGCAGATTTAATTGAAGTTTTTTTTGAGAAAATAAAAAATAAAATAAAAAATGGCGAACTTAACTTAAGAAAATAACGGTTTTTTTCAAAAAGGCAAATATTTCATGGAGTTTATCATCCCCACGTGTAGACACATAAATTTAATCAAATTCTGAACCAATCGTAATGCTGATATCTCCAGGTAAGATTGTGGTCTGATGATACCATTTATTAGTGTCCACGACAACTGAAACAAACATTTTGAGATCCATAAAGTAAAAATGTACATTGTTTTACTTATATCTCCTGGATTAACAAGAACTTGCAGTTCTTTGCACTGGTAGAAGCATTCCGGTGGAGGTGCCAACTTCCATATCTTCCGACCTCGTATTTGTGCTTGCCACGAAGGATAGTGCACATTATCTACCTAAAATAAACAAAAATAGAAATAAAAAAAAACTACAATTTTATGTGATAGCTACATGCATGTGAGCTCCAAAACCAGGTCCTCCCATGAAAATCCAATTTAGAGCGATGTTTTCTGAAGTAGTTGGAAGGAAATAGGGTCGATCGTATAGTGTTTTCAACATTTTTCCTGCTTGGTCGTTGCAGTTACTCCATCCTATGTACCATGGCGTCGTTCCGTCTTCTAATCGTGATCTTCTTTCATCCATCTGAAGAGCCTCTTTAAGACTTTTGAATTCCGTTTTGTAAGGAAAAAATTGACACTCACTCGGTTCATTTTTCAGACTTTCATTTAAATAAAGTCGTTTGAAGAAGTCAAAACTGAAAGTTTCCATTGCAGTCCATGGTTTTGTTGCATCGCTTATAACGACAGGCTTTGTTTTCTCTACGTACAAATGTTCAAAATCGCTGGGAGAAATATTTTGAACGACGTTTACTTCATTCACGTTTCGACACATCTGGCAATCTTCAGGTTGTCTGAATAAATTTCGAACGTTTGCGGGCATTTCAAAAAAACACTAAAACGCAAAATATTAAATGTGGATTTATAAAAGTAAACATTTTCCTACCTCAGATTTATAAAACCAAAGTCCAAGTGAAAAGATAACAGCAGACAGAAATAAAATTAGTGGTAATTTTGAAAAAGAATTGGATTTTTTGTGAAAATTTTGTCGGACCACGTCGAGGTTGGCGAGATCTCCGTAGGAAATACCCAAATGTTTCGATTTTTTTAGTATCGCGTTGAAACGCTTTTCACACTTCAGCATTGTGACCGAAACTGAAGTTAAATTTTCAATTTATTCCCATCTGGCTTATCGTGTCGAGGAAAGCCACACTCGTTTGTACCCAACGATGCGGAAAACTTCACATATTTAATCGGTTTTCCGCCACCTGCGCTCCACTATTTATGTTTTATTAGATTTTAGCGAAATAGTTTTCGTTAATCGAGTGAGCGTTTTTTATACCTTCTATAGGGTATGATGAAATAACAAATTAAATAAGGAAACGGCGCCGGCGATGCTGAAAATCCAATGTAACTTTCTATTTATTATAATGCGGATAATTAAATATCTAGAACCAGAAGAAGTCCAAAATAGACAATAGCCCAGACCACAAGTAATTTTAACTGCAAATAAATGTTGAGGAAGCTTTTATTGCTTAAAATGCATCATTTAAATGAGAATAAGGAAATTTCAAGTTTTCTCTCTCATCTGAAGTCTGCTAAAGGACGGATTTATAAACTGGGAATCTCTGAGTAGCTCAAAATAATTAAAAATATCCCTGGTGTTTAAAATTTAAAAATTTAATTTTAGCCTGAAAAGAATTTCCACAGTTTACAGATTTTCACTTTAATGTAAAAATTAAAAATATTAACTATCAATCAAAAGCAATGAACGTGATTTATTTATTATTTGCAACAAATGAATTAATTGGTTTTCAAAAAAAATTATTTTTATTACAAAGTGGTCAAGATTAGTATCAAATTAAAGCCCTTTAAATACTTTTAAAAATGGGCTATCACACAACTCTGTAGGACTTATAGAACTGAAGATTCAACATTTTGTATAGTTGAGTGAGAGTAAAAAAAGGGTCGTTTTTGCAATTTTAAAATTAAATAACTCAAAAATTATAAGAGTTAGAATTAAAACAAAAGTATATTTAAATTGAGAATGTTAAAGAGTACAATTAACCAAAGTTTTAAAGAAATCTGTGATAATCAAGTTGAGTGACTTGTTGCTTTGACATGGATTGACTGAACCTTAGTGTACCGTCATTTGGGGTGAAGTCGAACAATTTTCGTAGTTTTTTGTTAATAACTTACTCAGATTAATTTGATGGGCACCATCTCCTGTTTATAATTGCCAACTATATTGTCCGACTTTGCCCTTACCTACGACAGTTTTGTATAAACTATTTATTTAAAAAAAAACTATAAAAGATAAAATTGTTCATTTTTGGACATGTGTTAAGTATAAAGTCCTCGGCATATTAGAGCAAGAATGAATTTGATATCTCTTTATATGCAATATATGTACAAAAGTTTCATTTCTATGTATTGAAAATTTATCAAAAAAGATGTTTACTAATAAGCTTATCAATACGGCACAGACCATATATCAATAACCTTCTCCTATGAACTATAACGCACTATTAACTAATTTATAAACTTGCACGAACAAAATAATGAAGCATTATCATAAATTAAAAAAACAACATGTGACCATGCGCTTCTGTCCGGATTCGCCCCTACTGACCGACTTCACCCCAGATGACGGTTCTGCAGAGAGTTATTTCAGTGCAAATAAAGAGTAGAATAAAAGAGTCGGAGGGCTAAACTACTTAAATTTTTCTGAATATAAGTTAATGTGAAAAATCAGTTCTAATTCGCCATTTATCTTACCGTTGGTGGCGCTCGTGTCAACAAAATGGCGCGTTTATTACGTACACTTGATGTTGTTTTGAGTTTGATTCTGAATTATTTTATTGTAAAATGATAATTCACCGAATTAAACAACAAAAGGATGCAAACGTTTGGTTCTTAAACAATACTTACTTTCTATACCAACTATACATGTTAGATTAATTTAATATTTTCGAATTGTGTGTACGCACGGCAGCTCATGCATGCTGTCTTAGGCTTGCTTTAAAGTGGTTTCGATGGATTGATTTGTCTTTATGGAAGGAGAGGTAGAACAGCTCGGAGAAATCCATGCAAATCTTAGAAAATCCGAGGAAATAGAAAATCCTAGGAAATTTTAGGAAATCATGAAATCCTAAAAATACTACAGATAACCTTTCTTTCTTGCTTTTAAATTTTCTTAATTTTTTCAAGAGAAAATTTTGAGAAAATCCAAGGAAATCCGAGGCAATCTAGGGAAATCTAAAAAAATCTCATACAAGGAAATCTGCGGGGTACAAAAATTTGGTTTGAGGTTTCTCTCTCGATAATGCTACATCAATTTAATACAGTAAAGGTAGTGGAAAATAGGAATATTATATTTTTAACTTTTGTTCTATAGTTTGACTATTATTTAATTTGATATCCTTTGGTCTTCGAGACCGTGCGTAACTGGCATAGTGCTATTTTTGTTAGAGAAGACTCTGTTTGAAAAACCTTTGGGCGTCGCCTAGAACGCTAAATTAAATGTTGAAACTTCCGATTTTTTTATTGCTTGGACGGATTTTTCCTTGAAACCGCTGTGTTTGTAGTGAATTTGTAAGTTTCCAGCGAAGTTCAAGAATTCATAGTAAACGCATAAGTTTGTTCATAATCTCGGATCTTGATTTCACCTTCGAAATGGCAAGTTTTGCAAAGTGAGAAGAAAGAAGGATAACAATGTCTTTCCTAAATGGATATTCCGGATGATCGACGTTTCACCCGATCGTAGAAAAATAGCAAGGAAAATTAATTTACATAATTTATAGCTGTAGTGCTGATATAGTGGTAGTTTAAATGCATACTTACTAAAGAGTATAACTCGAACTCCCCAAAAATTCAATAATCTCCCCATAAAAACTTTTTTCTTTCACAGATTAAAATATTTTTTTAAATTACCATTTGTCATTTTATTAAAGAGTTTTTAACAATAATTTAAAAACAAAATATCAAATGTAGGGTATCTTTCGACGCGGAGAAAAAATCTCAGTAAATTGATACCTTTTTCATTCTTAATATCCGTTATAATGTTATATTTCTCTGTGTAAGTGTAAGGTCAGTTACTTAACTATAATCAAAATTACCAAAATTAACACTATTAGATTTAGAGATAGCAGGTAATTTGGAATAGAATACTTGACATGTTGTAGGTAATAATTACATACTTACCTCGGTAATAATAATAAAAATCTCATAAAGAGTAATCAGCATCAAAAATAACAAATATAGTATGTTACAAAGATTTAATTGTTTGTATACGTAACAATTTAATATTATTTAAATTGCAAGAGAAAATCAGTTTAATTATTATATTTAAAAAAGGAATAAAAAGATCATCACTAATGGCGGGCGCCCTTTAAAGAAACGTTTTAGTAATAAAACTCTAAAAAAAATTAAAGTAATAAAACACATAATAGATAATGTGGTGTCGACCTACAAACATAAGAGAATCAATTATTTTCCTATAAATGTGATACTAGGAAAGTATTATATTATGATCTAATAATAAAAACTATTTTTTAATTTATCAGTAATCTTTTTATGATACCGGTATTGTCTCATAGAAGAAGAGAAACCTTTGTTTAAATTTTGATTACATTTTTGTTACAAGCTTCTCATTTTTAAATTTTTCATCGTAATATATAAGAATGACAATTGCATCAAAGGTTTTCAAGTTAACAATTAAATTAAAACAAAAATTTAAAAAATCTGTTTTATTCGAGATTTACCTTAGGGTAAAAGCCGGATAGTTGCCCACTTTTCAAAAAAGCTCTATTATAAAAAAATATGTACTTAATAAGAATTAAGCAACATGTATATCAAAACATAGGTCTTTGATTTATTATAGTAGCCTATTTTTGTGAACATAATTAATAATGGTTTTGAGTAAATCCTGTTTTATTTGACCTCTCAAAAAAGGGATAGTTGCCTACTCCAGCGGATAACTATCAGTTAGGCAACTGCCTAACGTTAAAAAGGCTTCGGAATTAATAAAATTTTATTGTAATTTTCAAAACATTCTACGCAATAATCATTAACTGAATTTTTTTTATTTGTATTTATTATTATTAAAGTATCATTTTTAATATTTAATATTTTTTCAGTGTCTTTTATCGATTTTTCGTCCTTTGTCCTTTTGGATAACCTAGATATGGTTCGTTTGTTGGCCGGTGATGGTTCCAATATCAAACCACCTCCTCAAAGTGGCTTGCGACCAGGGTCCTTGGACCCTAAAGTTGTTTACAGCCGGGGGTCTGCAACCAAGCAACGGGAAACCACTAACACATCCCGTTTGCTCTCGCCACCTGAGAACTACTATGTACCTGCGGCGGTCATGAATAAATTGCCCTCAAACTTAAGTGGAACACAGTTGAAAGTAAATCAGGAGCCTAAACAGCGCTGGAAGCCCAACACACCCGATATGGGGATTTCAAATTCAAGTGTCCGATTTGAGCCGTTGCCCAGTTATATCAACCAGATACCAGCAGATATAAACGATGGATTTATTTAAGGCGCAGAAGGAACAGTCAATCCATTTATGGCACAGGCGTGGCCAGCAATTTTGTTTCTGGTCTGGTTGCTGCTGAGCGAAGAACGTGGTTATTTGTTGGACGCATACAGCAGGGCACGAAAACCGATATAATCAGGAGGCATGTGGAGGGTATGCTCCCAAATAAAAACTTCCACAGCGAGCCATTACCAACCAGGGGCATTTTTGCCTGTTTCAAGCTGGGGGTTGAAAGGGAAGATGCGTTGGATCCCAGCATGTGGCCAAAAGGTATGGAAGTTCGACCCTATATTTTTCGAGAACGAGCCTCTGGTGCAGCAGAATCCCAAAGAATTCTAGATAACAACCGTAGAGGGACACCCTCTTCACAATGATATAAAAACACCCATGTTCATAAAGCCTGCACAAAATCCAACGCAGAGCGAGACAGACAGCTAAAAAAATTTCATATAAATATCCAATCCCTAAGGAATAAAATATTAGAGTTGGAGATGCTCTCTGACGGTGTTGACGTGTCCTTTTTCTGCATCAACGAGCATTGGCTGCCATCTGAAGAACTGGTTCTCACAGTGATTAGTAACTATACTCTGATTGCTTATTTTGGCAGATCCGACCATATTCATGGTGGGGTAGCGATTTATGCTCGATCTGACATCGAATGCTTTTCCATTAACCTGGATGAATTTAACAGAGAATTTATCATTGAGGCAGCAGCAGTACGGTATGGGAGTATGGTAATTGTCACGGTTTACAGATCTCCCTCGGGAGATTTCGATGCTTTTCTTGGTGCTTTATCTCAAGTTCTGGACAAGGTGTTCCACTTTCCACAAATTGTGATTTCCGGAGATTTTAACGTTGGATTTCTGACGAATGACGTATCGGCGATGGCCCTGACAAACTTGATGCAATCTTATAATCTTTCCCAACTTAATTTTCAGCCTACAAGATATGGATCCTGTTTGAATAACTACTTTTCAAACTTTGACCAACCCTTGGCTAAAGTCCATCTCAACAACATGATAAACTCAGACCATGCTGGTTTGGTTCTCGAACTAAGTTTAAAGATGCCTCACGACGACAAAAAGAAAAACGAAAAGCAAACTTTTACTCCCATTACCGAGTGGGGTCTTTATAACCTTTACATATCTCTCGAATCTGCGGACTGGGACTTCCTAAAATGCGAGGAGATCGATTTGGATACTAGGACGAGCTGGTTTCTGCACACAATTTCGATGAGTATGGAAATATGTTTTCCTCCGAGAACAATAGCCACAACGCGTCGAAAACAGAAGGTGATTTGGTTCAACGCCAAACTTTATCAACTACGTGAAAAACTGTTCTTCATGAGACAAATTAATAGGCGCCATCCAAATCTGGTCTCAACAGATGCTCTAAGAGCAACAAAGACATTCTACAGAAACGAGCTAAGAAGAGCAAAGATTGATACCCATGATCAATTGATAGCTAGGTCCACGAATAAGCAATCTACCATATGGAAGATCATACGACAAAATCGACCAAATCCAAACTCTGTCCAACCAAAAGAACTTAGTGCAACCGCTTTCAACGAATTCTTCATCAATATACCCACCAACATCGTAAAAAATCTTCCAAACGGAAAAGATGATGCCATGTCTTTCCTGACGGCAATCGATGCTCCCAGCTTCTCCTTCTGCCAAGTCAGCCCCATACAAGTTAGAAAAGCTATCAACAGATTGAACAACTCCACTAGCAAAGACATATACGGCATGAATACAAAAATCATTAAAACAATCAAGAATATCATCATTTCTCCATTAACCAACCTAATAAATGATTGCATTAAAAACAACCATTTCCACGGGCTTTCAAACTTGCAACAGTTATCCCTATTTTTAAGAAAGGAGATGCCGATGATCCCAACAATTATCATCCAATCTCGTTACTGCACATTTTTTCGAAGATATTTGAGATAATTTTGAACCAGCAAATTACGGACCATTTCGAGTCAAATCAACTGCTCAATCCCAGTCAATTTGGTTTCAGAAACAAAAGATCAACCTCACTGGCTATTAATAAACTCACCCAGGCAATACTTACAGATTATGAAGGCCTTAGATTGCGTAAATCTCGACATATTAATGAGAAAACTGGAATACTACAACTTATCCAGCAGCAGCATCTCACTAGTCAAATCGTTCCTGAAAAACAGACAACAACTAGTGAAATTCAATAACGACATCTCCACGAATCTCTACGTCGACACTGGTGTTCCACAAGGTTCCGTGTTCTCTCCTTTTCTATTTCTAATTTATATCAATGATATCAACAACTGTAGTCCCACATCCGACTTTATCCTATTTGCGGATGACACCGCCAAAGCAGAGAGCGAACACAACCTATGTGATCTACAAAACAACTCGCAGATCGCTGAATCGCGTATAAAAAACTGGTTCATTTGCAACAAATTAAGCTCTAACGACCAGAAGACACAAAAAATAATTTTCGGCCTTAGAAGAGGCACTGAGCACGATCCGGTAAAATACTTGGGTGTTATCCTGGACAGCGGTTTGATATGGGAACCTCACATCAAATATTTAAATGCGAGTTTATCGAGAGTCACCTTTTGCCTAAGATTGTTAAGAAACCAATTGTCAAATACATATCTTAAAACAGCATACTTCGCTATGTTCCACTCCAAGATGTCATACGCAATACTAAACTGGGGACATTCATCACATACCGAGAATGTCTTCAGGATACAAAGAAGATGCCTACGCGTTTTGGCTGGTATTGGTTACCGCGAGGACTGCCGGCCCCACTTCAAAGCAATGGGTATAATGACATTGATGTACGTTAAGCGAAATATTAAAACCCTACCTATCAATAGTAATTTCCACAAATATCCAACAAGAAATGCGGAAGACCTAAGGATCCACTTCCATCGCCTTCATCGAACCCGAGATGGTACCAGCTACACAGGAGTCAAACTGTACAATAAACTTCCTGGGGGATTAAGAGCATTGAACGAAAACAGCTTCAAGCAAAACTCTAAAGGACTATCTAACAAAAGAGGCTTTCTACAGTGTAAAAGAGTTCATGCAAAGTGCCCATACAAATCTACTACAGGAATGAGACGAAGAGGTTTCCCTTTTCCGGATATATTATATTACCCATTATGATTCTTTATATGACATGTGTAAACGCTTTTGTGTACTTAACACCAATAAAGTTTATTATTATTATTATTTGGTTGGTAATCCTACGGTGGCTTTTCCTTTGAGTTTTAGAGAGAGTTTTACTGATGATGAGGACAGGGCAATCACATTCAGTTTGACCTTTTAATAACGATACATATAAAACTAAAAGTTTGCATTTTTCTTTGTTTATTATGCAAATCTATATAGGATATACGAATTTCAAAAAAATATTGAATTAATATTTAATATTTAAATATTTAATTTAGCGTTCCAGGCGACGCCTAACCAATCCGATTTAAACATGGCCGTCCGATGTTGTCAGTTCTTAATTGGGTTATTATTTTGGTTATTATTGACAGCTATCATATGTTAATTAAAATTCTTTATTTTTACATTTAATGCCATTGATTATTTCGTCACATCAATGCTGATCAATGTTATAAACTGACAAAATTGCTTCACTTCTTTTAAGAACTCTACAAGCTGAATGGCAATCTTCTGGCGAAAAGCCATTTACGTATACTTAAATAGTTTTCGCCATTTACACCAAAATTAATCCAGCTTGTACATTATAACTCAACAGAGCAACCTAGGGTAATGGACTAACAATATTACATCAAGTATACATGTAAAACCCAATAAACTAATAAAATCTGTTAACTTTTTTAAGAAACCTACAAGCTGCATTAATTAAAAGGCGAAAAGCCATTTACGGGCGATTTAAAATCTCTTTACTGTGGATGGCAAGTTATAAAAATTATGTATCATATTATAGTCGATGGTAAGTAAGTTATCAGAGTCACCTTTTAGTTAAATAATGCGATGCTAAGTTTAAATAATTTGTATTCAAATGCTTGTGAAAAACGACAAAAAACGACACGACCGCCATACTTACATAATAATTTTCTGCATTACCCACAAAAACTGCGGCAACAGGGTTAAGTTGTCTTAAATCTTATTGGTTTATCAACTCCCGCTCAACGCAGAGTTACGACGTCATCAGGGCCGGATAAACCATGGGTGCAATGGAGCCGCCGCACCTTGCGCCAAAATTCAGAAGGCTCCAAAACTGTGCGTTTTTAATTTAATTTTTTATAAAATATTAAATTTTGAATAAAAAAAATAGAAGAGAAGAAAGAGAAGTCACGAATTGTAATTTAATTCATATTTTCGTTGATTTAATTGATAAAGTAAAATAAGTAGGGGGCAGCCATTAATTACGTGAAGCAATTTGTCGACCCCCTCTCCCCCTGGTGAGATGTTGTAAGATTTAGTTTAACCCTCTCTCCCCCTTCTAATTCCACGTAAAATTGTTTATTTTACTTAATTTAACCCAGTTCTCTCGCAATTTTACAGTTTCATGCGAAAAAAAAATTATGTGATATTTACCGAGACTCCCCCCCACGTGAGTTTGGGTGAGATTCGGTTTGACCCCGTCCATCCCTAAACGCCCATGTAATTAATGGACGTCCCCTAATGATAACACAGGTCTGAAAATCAATTTCTTTTTTCGAGCTCTGATACTATACCTCCTGATTCTTATGTAAATTAACCTCCTGAATCCGAATATGACCTCCGTTTCCCCCCATCATCTACCGCTTTCGGGGGCTGCCCCCCTATATATTTTATTATTTTTTTAAATTGTAAAAGTAAATCATTAAAGATGATCGAACTTTCGGTTTTTTTGCTTAAATTTTTCACTTATTTTTGCTGTTAATTCAGTAAAAAATAAAGGCAATCATACAGAACATGTACATATGCAAGTTTTCAGTTTTTACAACCGGGGGGTCTGGGGGGTGTGGAACACCCTCCAGTATACCTGTAAGTGTGTTAAAAAATGCAAATAGGTGTACATTCTACCGAACATAATATTCCAAATTGCAAACAGATTTCGATTCCAGTCTTAAAGTTGTGATTCCACTGGGCATTACTGGATCTAGGTTACAAAAGACATTTGGAAAAATCTATAGGAAGCTAGATTCTGGGACCAATTTTGTTTTGGTGTACTGGAGGGTGTTCCACACCCCCCAGACTCCCCCGTTTTAAATACTGAAAACTTGTGTGTATACCTATTCTGTGATTGATCATACCTGCTTAATAAGAGACTATCACTTTTTGAGAATAAGTACATTTGTAGGTTTAGGCAATACGCACTGAGTAGTACCGAGTACCCCAGTATCTAACTAGTATCCAAGTACCCAACCTCTTTGGTGATATGTACCCCACCCCCTTTTCAACATCACGTGTATTTTGTTAAAATTCTTTCAAGTAGAGAGTTAAATATTGTTGTTATGTTTCTTTTTAAGCACAAACTAGTTCGCTCGGGATTTCACGTGGTCGCAGGAAAATATACACGTGATTGTCACAACAACCCCACCATTGCACGTGAAATGGGGTGCACAGGGGCATGTGCCCCCCTAGACGCTTAAAAATAACGAGGAAACAACGAGACAATCCCAAATCTGAGAACACTTTTTGCCCGTCTCGAGCCTTGTGCCCCCCCCAAAAAAATTTCAAGATCCGCCGGTGCCCCCATTCCATTCACTTCTTCGATGTCTCACTCGTCTTACTACGCCTTTTTTCCATATAATTTTTCCATATAAGTTGGTGACCAACTTATATGCTAGATAGCAATCATTTCTTAATGAAAGAACCCCGAGGAATTCAATAAAAATATAAAAAATGTTCTATGAGTAACCTAAACTATGATAATAAATTAATTAAAATAAAAATTGTAAAAAACATTCCGTTGTAGAATAGCTTAAACTTGAGTATAACTTTAGTTAAGAATAACTCGGCCAAATATCATTATAAATCCATAATTTTTTTTGCTAGTGTGTAATCCTAGGTATTTAACTTCATCCATCTGGGGGAGTTGACGATTATTTAAATACACAGGTATTTCCACTTTTTCAACCATTTTTGTATTTCGTTGAGGCTTCCTTGTAACATTTCACTTGCTATATTCGGATGTTTATGAATGGCTATTACAGCTGTATCATCTGCAAAGGTGGCTGTTGTGGCAAACTTTAGTATGGGAAGATCCGCTGTGAATAATACATACAATACGGGTCCAAGTACACTACCTTGAGGTACTCCCGAGTGAATTGACATCAATGGTGTTTGTTCATCTTGGTACTTTACCATGAAGTATCTGTCTGTCAGGTAAGATTTTAGTATCCTGTAGTAATTATGAGACAATTTCATTTTTAACTTATATAGCAGACCTTCATGCCAGACCTTGTCAAATGCCTGGGTGACGTCAAGGAACGATGAAGAGCAGTAGCTGTTATTCTCGAATGAATTTGTTCGATGGTACCATGTCGTTGTCTGAAGCCAAACTGATGATCAGGGATTAGGTTAAGTTCTTCTAATATTGGTTTCATTCTTTTTAGAAACATTTTTTCAAATAGTTTTGATAACACCGGTAAAAGACTAATCGGCCTGTACGATTTTACATCCTCAATTCGTTTACCAGGTTTTGGAATAAGAATCATTTGAGCAACTTTCCACTGCGCTGGAAAGTATTCTAGCCTTAGGACGGCATTAAACAACTGGGTTACGTATTTGAACCCTTTATCGGAAAGCTTCTTTAATATTTTCCCTGTTATTAAATCATAACCTGGAGCTTTTTTTGGACTTAAGTCATGTTTTATGACGAACTTGATTTCAGTAGTTTTAAATCGTTTGATTGGCAGTTCCAATTGATCAGGAGAGTCTAATTTTTTTTTATATGTTCTGCTTCTTTGTTCTGGGTTTCAGTTTCGAACGGTGTAAAAACATTAGTCAAGTGTCTTGCAAATAGCATAGCTTTTTCACTATCACTCTTAGCCCATTTCTCATTTTCCATTAGAAGTGGTGGATAGATGTCTTGTGGCTGCTTTAATTTCTTTGTTGCCCTCCAAAGTGAGTAGTCCGTGGCTTCTGTTGGTGATAAGTTTTGTAAGTAGTTTTGTATATTTTCATTTTTATAGTTATTAAATAACTGTTTAATTTCTTTTTCGGCTTTATTTAGTTTGTTTTTATCGTGCGGAGCTCTTGTTTGCTGCCATATTTTTCTCAGATTACGTTTTTCTGAAATATTTTGTTTTATAGTAATCGGACATCCATCTATCTCGTTAGCTTCTTTATGCAACGGTGTCGAGTTCCATGCCGCATTTTGTATTACTCGAGTTAAGTGTTCTGTTGCTTGGTCTATATCATCGCTTGTATTCAAAGGGATTTCTAGAGTTAAATGTTCATCTAGAAGACATCTAAACTTTTCCCAATTTGTTTTTTGGCTAATTAAAGAGGGAGGCTTCTCTTTACTTATTATTTTAGAGCTCAGTGTAACTATTACCGGTGAGTGATCTGATGACAAATCCAAACAAGATTCAGCTTTAAAGCGATTAGCTGATGGTATGCCTTTCACTACACAAAAGTCGAGAAGATCCGGAAGTTTCTGTTATGATAAATAATAATGATATTTGGTAAGACAATGCGCAGGCGAAAATAGAGAGTAGTCATGGCGTCTAGCATGTAAGAATAAAGTCGTGGTCGTAATTAAAAGAGTTTTATTTAAAGAACCCAAAATATAACAGTTTCCTTCCGTGTTGGCTTTCCTGATGAAATGTATTTTAAATTATTGGCTTCCATCGCTTTAAACAGTTCTCTGCCCTTGGTTGTAATTATTCTTGAGCCCCATTGAGTATGCTTGGCGTTGTAATCACCTCCTGCAATAAATCTGGGATCAAGACTCTTATAAAAATGCTCAAATTGCTCCTGTTTAATGGTACGTTTTGGAGGACAATAGATTGAGGATATTATTATTGGTCCATTCCACTCTTCTATAGATATGCTGGTGGCCTGAAGATGTTCTTGCTGGAATTTGTCTATAAGGTTATGTTTTATTGTGTTTTTGACAATTATGGCCGTACCACCATGAGCAGTTCCATCAGGATGTTGTGTATCATATATAGTGAACTTGGAGATTTTTAGATAGCTACGCTTGGTGAAATGCGTTTCTGAGATTAGGATTATATCAATGTTGTTTTCAGCAATAAATGCTTTTATGGCTTGGCCGTGTTGGGCTAGGCCATTAGCGTTCCAGTGTGCTATTTTCTGATTTTATCTGTAAAACTCGTTATATCACCGATTTAGACGATATTCCTATCCAATATTGAAATAACATCAACACAGGACCGTACTCTCGTAATTTAAAGTTTACTTATAGTCGTAACCATTTTAAGTCGCGCATGACTCATTGAAAAAAAGCGCACGATTCGAAGTATTTTTATTTCCTGTCATTTTTCTAATAGTTGCTTTTTGTTGCTCATTGCATAAAATATTAGTCATGCTCGAGTTAAAATGGATACGACTATAGCTGTATTTTCTTATTTAAAAATCGGAAAATTATGAAACTTGTCAAAAACACTTTTTAGAACACAGTAATACGAAATTTAAAAAAAAATATTGATTTCCTTCAGCCAAAAAAAGTCGGGTTTGAAAGGGTTAAACTAATTTACTAAGCAATTCTTAAAGATGATATTTCAACAATAATTCGATTTCTTTTATCTAGAATTTCGGTGGAGGTGTCGTCTGCGTCGAGAACTATGGTGTTGTCATGTTGCAGAATATCGGTGATGTAGTAGTAGTGTTTTTAATATTTACTTAGAATATATTTGTTCTTTTTTGTGCAAGAAATTGAGATACTTTTATGCCCATACCTATAGTCGATACTTCGCCCGATCTCGTACATGAGTCAGACTTAAATACTAAATCGACCAATCAAAATAAACAATTGCGGACTTAAGTCGTACTCAAGTTTTGCTGGAGCCAAGCATCGACTATAGGTACGGGCATTAATTACATGGATTCCAACGATTTTTTATAACGAAAAAAAACCAAAAACTCAATGCCAATTTTGGCAGCTGCAGAATTATTGGTACATTTTCTACTGTAAAATTTGCTGAATTTTTAAACTAAATAATTACTATATAATTTTTCGAAATAATAAAATCGGAAAAGTTTAATCGCGGTAGTTCTTAATCCGGTTCTGAAATTAAAATAATTTAATTTCCAACAAAATTAACATCTCAACCTATGTAATTATATTAAAAAAATAGTATTTACTAATTTTAATTGGCAATATATTTAATTTTTTCTTCCATTCCACCTTGGCCGTCAAGTATGCGATATTTTAAATCTTTTCAATTATTTGAAAGGTAAAAAAATAATCATACATCATAATTACCGTCCAATTTGAAGTATTTTTTATAAATTGAGATGAAACATCGATAATGTATAATTTCATCATCAAAACCTTACCCCGTCTGAAATTCAAATTTTAAAGTTCAAATTCCGCGTCGATCGTTCAAATTACGCGCCATAAGGAGTTTTGAAAAAATTCTAGGTATTAGAGAATTATGTGGAACAAAAACATGACTTATTTAAAAGTAAAATAATTTCGTAATACAAAAGAAAGATAAATTCGTGACAAGATCCCGTACCCTTGATATTTATAGCTTTTCATTTAAACACCGCGTTTGCGGTTCCTAATATTAACTCGATGAGCTTATAATTTGCTAAATTTGTGTATGCGTTGTTCTACACACGATAGATGTGTTATACCAAAATGTGATTAGTAGCCAAGGATAAAATTCAGGAAGTCTAGTTATAGTTTTTTTACCCCCTGGGGAATACCCTCGAGATATTTTTCCAATACCAAAATTAAAAGGTATTTTGGGAGTGAAACCTGCTAATCACCGGTACTGGTGTTACGCCACTGCATTCTGTTATACTAAAATTGACATTCCATTGTCCATCGCAAATTTTTATTATGCTAACTCATTGTTAATTAAATGTTAAGAAAAATGTCAGGCATTCTTCTTTAATAATGTCGTTGAAATTCAAACAGAGATTTTTATCGAAGGTTGACAAACCAATCTTTGATCAAGAGCTGCCATAAGGGGGGCCGTCTTTCTGTTTGATTTATAAATGTTTTGACGAAGAAAAATAAATTTAGAGGGCCTATCCACAAATGGATACATGTGGGTTTCGATTGATGTTTGCAAGTCATTCTGAACTGCCTCAGGACAGGAGGTATAAGATTGATTAAGTCAGTTGATTATCTTGTATTAATTGTATAGGCTAACTCAAGGAGCTTCCTTTTCCTTAATTAATAAAACATACCAGTAGTTATTACTACTTCTTGAATACTCGAGGATTCGAGATGCCCAATACGGAACAACCAATTATTTTACCTTTAAAGGAAAAGTTTACAGACAGAATTAAATCTAAAATATTCAAATTTTCAGTTTATTCTATGATGCAGCTTCCTGTAGGATTTTATAATATAAAAACTTTATTTCAAATAAAATTTTTGAATGTAAGATGTTTTGTTTGCTCTATTCAGGGGCAATGCGAGGGGAAAACCCTAAACCAAATTTTTGTACCCAGATTTCTTTTCACGAGGTTTCCTTTTATGAGATTTTGCTTTATGAGGTTTTCTTGAATTTCCCTAAATTGCAACGGATTTTCCTACATTGTCCCAAATTTCCTAAAATTTTCTCAGATTTTCTAAAATTTTTGGGATTTCCTCAGATTTCCTTGAATTTCCTAAGAAATTTTTGGATTTTCTTAGTTTGTCTTGAATTTTCTAAAATTTCCACGGGGATTTCCTAAAATTTCTTTTGATTTCCTTATGATTTTCTTTAGAAAAAGTTAAAAACATAAAAAAAACAAAAAACAAAGGTTGTTTGTAGTATTCTTAAGATTTCCTTGATTTCCTAAGATTTTCTTAGGTTTCTTAAAATTTCTTAAGATTTGCTAGATTTGCTAAAATTTCTTTTCACTTGTACACCAAATTTTCCCAGCGGTTTCCCCCTTGACTTCCTAGTTGCAGTGCAGAACAACAGAGCACAGTGAAAGGCCAACAATGTCTGCCATACTTTGGCAAACAGTCTGGCTTATATCGCTAGTAATGAGGAACTGTTAGGAAGTCGACTCCACAAATTTAAAAAAACTTTCTCCTATATACCATTTGAAAGAAGACAATTTTTTTATGTATATTAAAAAAGTTTTTCTTGGTTTATTCATTTGTTTTCGAGAAAATGGCATTTAAAAATCGAAAATGTAACATATAAAAGCGCATGTATAATTAGTGGGAGGAGCCAAATTACTTAAATTTAATTTAATTAATCATATTTTTGTGACTCTAAATACTAAATTTAGTAACTTCTTTCTCAACCTTCGTTTGACTATAAACTATATCAGGACACACGTACCGGCAACAGAAAACCTGTGACTTGCAATTTCTCCCATGTTAACTCAAACATATTGAAAATTAAAAAAAAGAGTTATTTTTAATATACTTAAAAAATTATCTTCTGTTCAATGGTATATACTGTATATAGTATAGGAAAAAGCGAAATTCGTGAATTTCCCTGACATTAACCTCCAAACAAATTCATTATGTTATGGTCAAGATTTTACCTTATCTTCACGATTATGTTTTGCTTTAAGAGTTTTTTTCGTACTTACTACAAAATTTTAATAATTACTACAATACAAAGTACATAGGGCATTCCATAACCCCCCAGACCCCCGGTTTTAGAAATCCAAGATATGTGTGGATATGTTGTTGCTTATTCGATTGAAACTTTCATATATTTTAGAATAAATAAATTAAAAATTAAAAATAAAGTAAAAATTAAAATTACAATAAATTAAAGGACTTAGCGGAAAAAGTAGGTAAGTGACATTTAAAATTTTCGACTAAGCACATAATAAAATTCTGTTGTTTTTTTCAGTGAGTACAAAAATCATATTAGAAAAGCATCGCAAAGCCAAAGCCGGCCCTGTTATTAAGGTGCTCTTTGAGAAAACAAAGCCAAACAAATTGGCTAAATTCTCATTTGAACACTATTACTACAAAATAGAGTACTGGAGGGTATTTCATACCCCCCAGATCCCCCGGTTTAAGACACTAAGGTCCAGTATTTCAGTTGCTAGTTAAACTAATTCAAAGGTTTAAACTACGTTTATGGCTACCTGATTGGTCATATATTGAGTTTAAACTGTGATCGCAGTTTAAACCACAACTGAAATACCGGCCCTAAGGATATATTATTATGTGTGTGATTTGTGAACGACTTTATGAAATATGGGAAACTTTCATTGGTTCAGAAGGAACACATCTGTAGTTATGGTTGTACGCACCGGGGCATCTGGAAATAATGGAATATCTTCCAGTACTATGCATAATAATTGAATGGAACAAGAGTTTCAAGAGTATTTCTAAACACAATTAATGGTACTGGAATTAATGGTAGTAGAAGTATTCCATTTCTCTTGAATCCACCGGTTTCAGAGACCAAATTATGTGTGGGTGATCTGTGATTAATTTTGAAGGTTTATAAACTTCTTTACATACAGTGTGGGTTTTTTTAGAGAGTTTAGCAAAAAAAATTTAATCTGTTGACTCGATAAGCTGTTGATCTGTAGATACGGATCAATGGATAAAAGTATCAATGAATAAGTGTATTGCGATCTACATAAATGTTTAGTCTCAAAAACAATTTTAAGGTAAACCCCAACAACAGAGCAGATTGCAAAAATGTCTAACATCTTACCTTTGCAATCGATAGCGATTTAAGAATAATTAACATCTATTGATTTTCTTTCAACTGATCACATCTCAAAGTTTAACAAAATCTTGGTGGCTAATACGGAGTTTTAGATAAAAATAAAAAACCAGATTATTTATTAAATTAAAAGTTAGAAACCAAAGTTTTTTTAAATATATTTCTACTATTTGCATAGATTATTTGTACAGTAGAACCTCTCTAGCTCAACTCCCTCAAGCTCGACGATTTTGAGAATTTCTCTTGTTGTTGGACAGATAATTATAAGCTTATGACTCACAAGTTGTGAGCTTATCTCGCCACGACTTGGAATTCAGCACGTAGGCAGACATATTGATTACCTGTTGAAATGTTGAAATAACAACATCCTCAATCCTAAAATAAAGGGTTATTTAAATTTGAAAGAGAGATTTATTCCGAAATTAATAAAACTAAAATATTAGCATATAGTCATAATTTTGCCACTTTTGCTGTGTGAAGTCAAAATGCATCACAAAAAAATTTTTAATAAAACATGATTTTCAAAATCAAAAATCAAAATTCCAAAAATTTTAAAAAAGAGACAATTAACACATAACAGGTTTGAATTAAGAATATTTGAAATTAAGAAAAATTCGTAATACGATAGTACAATACAACGTTATTTCGTGGTTATTTCCATTCTTCAGTTGCACACAATCGTTTAAATTGAAAAATAAGAAAAAATTTCGACCTAAACAAAAATTTCGAACTAAACGTGTACAAAATTGACTTACTATAACCTCTAAAAAATTATCAAAAAATTTATTTTGAGTTCTTTTTCTATTTGATATTGTGTTTGCAGATTTCAGTTACATGTTTTGATATTTATTTCTACCGTTTCGTCGACACATTCGCTTCGTCGACAGGAAATGTGTCCCGTTTATATCGAGCTTGAGAGGTTTTACTGTAGTTTGTTTTTTTTACTATTTTGGTGTCTACGATCAAACTATGTTTAAATCTCAACGTGGTAGATGTCGGATTTCATCCGTTATATACGGTCTACTTCTGACGCCTATGAAATTAGCAAGATTCTAATATATTTAAAAATGGGAAATAACAAATTATGGATATTTACATATTCCAGTTTCTAGAATGCAAGCAATCGCGCATAAGGCAGTTGTTAAATTCATTAATCGAAAGAATTATGTTAAAAATCAAAAATTCGTACAAATTCAAAGAAACTTAACATTTAAATTTATCAAAAATTAATCTAGAAGGAAATAATTGGTCAAAATAAACAACTGAAAGTTAAAGAACTTCAGGTGTTGTAATATAATTGGGAGAAGTGCGTGTACAGGCGAATGAAATAACAAATTAACAAATCGCATTATCATTAACAAGCATTCATTTGAAAAATTGAATGTAAAAAAAATGGAATTGCTAGACAACGGGTTGATGAAGAAAGAAAACAAAAAATAAAATTTAGTTGAAAACCTCAAGAAAGAAGGTCGTTACGTGTGGTCCTCAGAAAAAGTGGGGAAAACCACAAAGTGAAAATAAAAACAAAATATTTAGAATCGAAAATAATAAATTCAATTTTGAACGAGAACGAGGTGTGATTTTGGACAAAGCATTTAGAAGAAGTGGAGGGAGATTAATCTGGGATTAGCTGGTAGCACTTCCATTCAACGCGAAGAGGAAAGTAGGAGAGAACAAAGAAGAAGAAAAAGACAGGTTTGCATAATCACTATTATAAGTGTTAAACGTGTTTCTTACGGCGGATAAACCGATAGTTAAAAATAATATAAAGTGCAATTGAGGAAATTAAAGATTCAAACAATTCAAATATGTAATTCATTTGTTTATTTGATTTAAAAATTAAACGTAACATTCACAAAAAAATTTCTGTAAGATTCTTTGAAAAATAAAAGATTGTACAATTACATTAATTTGACCCACAAAGATTTCGCAGCTGAGTTTCGATAAGCTGTGCATACATTAATAGATTGCGTAAGATTTCCTTAGATGTTCTCGAACTTCCCTTCACTTGTACATCAAATTTCCTAAAATTTCTTTGAGTTTTCCTTTGGATTGTCTCATGATTTCCTTTCGAAAAAATTGAAAAACCAAGATTATCTGTAATTTCTAAGATATCCTTGGATTTCATTAGATTTCCTAGATTGCCTAAGATTTTTTTAGATTTTCTCAAATTTCATCCACTTTTACATCAAATTTCCTAAAATTTCTTTGGATTTTTTTTTTGGATTGTCTCATGATTTCCTTTCGAAAAAAATTGAAAAAAGCAAGATTATCTGTAATTTCTAAGATATCCTTGGGTTTCATTAGATTTACTAAGATTTCCTAGATTGCATAATATTTCTTTAGATTTTCTCAAATTTCCTTCACTTTTACATCAAATTTCCTAAAATTTCTTTGGATTTTCTTTCGGATTGTCTCATGATTTCCTTTCGAAAAAAATTGAAAAAACAAGATTATCTGTAATTTCTAAGATATCCTTGGATTTCCTTAGATTTACTAAGATTTCCTAGATTGCTTAAGATTTCCTTAAATTTTCTCAAATTTCTCTTCACTTGTACATCAAATTTCCTAAAATTTCCATGGGTTTTCCTTTGGATTGCCTCATGATTTCCTTTCGAAGAAATTGAAAAAGCAAGATTATCTGTAATTTTTAAGATATCCTTGGATTTCCTTGGATTTACTAAGATTTCCTAGATTGCTTAAGATTTTCTTAAATTTTCTCAAATTTCCCTTCACTTGTAAATCAAATTTCCTAAAATTTCCATGGGTTTTCCTTTGGATTGCCTCATGATTTCCTTTCGAAGAAATTGAAAAAGCAAGATTATCTGTAATTTTTAAGATATTCTTTGATTTCCTTAGATTTCCTAGATTGCCTAAGATTTCTTAGATTGCCTAAGATTTCCTTAGATTTTCTCAAATTTTCCTTCATTTGTACATCAAATTTCACCAGCGGTTTCCTCCTCGGCTTTTTATGAATCACGATTATTATCGGCGGCAATGATCGACTAAAAATTGCTTCGCGATAGACCTGTTGGCCACCTCTGATCTATACGAATCGGTTCTTGATTTCGAAGAAGATGAAAAGCAACGGAGTTGGCAAATACACTAAAATTTATCAACAAGAGAAACTTAGTAAATATTATACCGCTGTTGGAACTACGGATAAAATAGGATATTGCAAAAGCGGAAAACGGATGGTTTTCTGTTGATATAGTATTTAAAATCAAAAAAATAATAATTAAAATAAATTAACGTTATTTGTACTAACGGTAACGGTCGGTGGCACTTCAGCATAAAAATTAAAAAAATTTTTTTTTTTAAATCACATCAAATTTTGATAAATTGCTTCATATATTGCATAATATATTTCACTACATCTCACCCCGAGTGGGGAATATCTGGGCAAATCTGGTGTGCAAGTGAAGAGAAATCTAAAAAAACGTGAAGAAATTTTAGGAAATCTCAGGAAAATCGGGGAAAATTGGAAAAAATATTAATAAATACCAAATCCAAGGCAATGTAAATCATAGGTTTTCTGAGGAATTTCAAGGAAATCATGGATAATCTCACGAAATTTTAGAAAATCAGAGAAATTCTTAAAAAATAGGCAATCTGAAAAAATTTAGGGAATTCCAGGCAATCTTAGAAACCCAATAAAATTATAAGAAATCATAGAAAATTTTAAGAAATCCATAGGACGTTTAAATATACCTTAAAAATTAAGAATCTTAAAAAACAGGAAATCTAATGAAATATAGAAAATTCTAGAAAAATACAAAAAATCTTGCAAAAAACTCAGGAATTCTTAAATTTCCTGAAAGAAATTATCCTAAGAAATGTAAAAAATTTTAGGCAACCTTAGGTAATTCAAGAAATTTACAGAGAGCACCCAGTCAATGGGGATTAAAAAAAGCCTTTTTTTGAGATTGAATTTTAATTTTGATGTTTTTGAAATTTGTAAATATGGGATTTTGATTGTTTTTGTGTTTGAATTTAAATTTGTAAATAATTTATTGCAATTTTGTAAATATTTGTAAATTTTGAATTTGTGCGCCTTTTGAGAATTGATAGTTTAATGTTGGTACTAGAAGACGAATTTTTTCTTTCCAACTTGGTTCGCCGATGCGAGCGGACGTATTTTGGTATGAAAATCCGAATGTTTGTGATTTGCGTCCCTGGTTTGGGATTTTGAACATAATTTTTGATGTAATTTGATAATAAAATTACACGAGTAAAGATAATTTTGTTTTATTTTTATTTGGAGATTGTGCAGGATTTGAACAGTGAATTTATTTGATTGATTAAATTTGGATGTGGATTATGGTTGGATCAATTCATTAATTAGTAATTGGTAAAAGTTGGATAGTTTGGAATTATTGCAATTCGTAATTAGTTTACAAAAATTAAAAAAATTAAAAAAGTAAAATGAAAACAAATCTTGTTGTGCAAAATTTGTTTTAAAATTTAATTGAAAGGAATTGTTTTATGGGTTAATTATTTTTGGATTAATATAATAAAAATTTTCACAAACACTTCAACCGACCCCTGACAGTCTCAATGCTCTACGATATTTATGAGCTAGTCGAGGCAAATTTAAGGGCGAAGAGGAGTTTGGAAAGTTATATTTCCAAAATTTCACGACAAAATATAAAATTTACTTCTGCACCACCTTTGGTAAGCAAAAAACCCCTATTGACTAGGCTAAGAAAATTTTATAAAATCTTAGGAAAACCTGGAATATCTGGGCAAATCTGGTGTACCTACAAGGGAAGAGAAATCTCAGGAAAACTTTGGGAATTTGAAGAAATTGGATGAAATTCGAAAATATGTTACGGTCAATGACGTAAATTGGGCATTGACGTCAATGGCCGGGCAATGACGTCAATGCCCATTTACGCTGGCCATTAACGTCATTGACCGGCCATTGACGTCAACGCCCGTTAATGGTGGGCAATGATGTAAATATTTTCATTTGACTATAATATTTACGTCTTTGGCCGGTCAATGACGTTAATGGCCAAAATGGATTGGGCAATGATGATATTATAGAATAACTAATATAAAGAACAGCAAAATGGCAATTAAAATTTGACAGCCAACTGGCAAGTGATATTTACGTATCTATGTTGTATTCATTGTATTATAATATGATATAATCATTTATTAACAAAAATAATAAAAATTAAAAAATAATGAAATAAAATTTTTAAAAAATAAATTAATCATTTTTATTCTGGCACGGGAGTGACCCATAATGGCACTTAGAATAGCAAATTTGTTTGCTGGCGCGACACGCACATTTATTATTTTTACATCCACCCTTGCAATGACAACGCTTGTAACCGTGACTTCCTAAAACACTGCTTTCAGCTGCTGCTTGTCCAAGAGTATTCTCATTTTCTTTGGTCGTATCACTAATATTTTCTAACAAAATTAACTTTTCAGTATTCCTTTACAGCTAGTATTAATTTGCAAAAGCACATTTAATATATTACTTTCAGATGGAATCTATAGAATAATAATTTCATCATTGCCGACCATGTATTGGGCATTGACGTCATTGCCCGGACAATGATGTAAAAACCATACATGAAATTTTAAATGTCAACAATGACCAAAATACATGGTCATTGACGTCAAAAGCCGGTCAATGACGTTAATGCCCAACTAAGCTGAGCATTGACGTTATTGTCCGGCCATTAACGTTAATGGCCGAATTATCATCATTGACCGTAACAAATATATAATGAAACAGGAAATCCGAGGATATGGAAATCATAGGTTATCTTAGGAATTCCAAGGAACTCATAGATAATCTCGGGAAATTCTAGAAAATTCAAGAAAATCTTAAGAAATAGGAAATCTGAAAAATGTAGGAAATTCTAGGAAATCCAATAAAATTATAAGAAATTTTAGGAATTTCCAAGAAATCATAGGAAATTTTAAGAAATCCATAGAAAATTTAAGTATATCTTAAGAATTAAGATTTAAGAATCTTAAAAGCAAGAAATGAAAAAATGTAGGAAATTCTATACAATCTTAGGAACCCAATAAAATTATAAAATTTTTTAGCAATTTCCAGAAAATTATTGGAAATCTTAAGAAATTCAACGCAATTATAGGAAACTTAGTATATCTTAAGGGCTCAGAAAAAAAATTTAAAAACAGGAAATCCAATGAAATACAGGAAATTCTAGAAAATCATAAAAATTTTTTTAAAAAACTCAAGAAATCTTATGAAATCGAAGAACATGTTAAAAAATTATCCTAAGAAATGTAAGAATTTTTAGCCAACCCTAGGTAATCCAAGAAATTTACTAAATATTTCAAAAAATCTTAAGAAAATTTTTCCAATCCTAGGAAATCCCTGTTTAACTTCAATCCTAGATTTACTTCCCCTGCAATCTTAGGAAATCCTAGGCTATCCTTAATTTTAGATTTATCTTAGAAATAGAATCTTAGGAAACCTTAAAAATATAAAAATTTGAGGATTTTTTATCCGAGAATCACCAACTTTTTTGAAGTGCGCGTAACTTAACTCCATTCTGGAAACAGTATGTGCAGTTTCTTCAATTCTTCTTCAATTCCTCTTTGTTTAACGCTGCAGTTTTGCGTTCTACGACGGGAGCAGTAATTTACATCAATTTTATTTTGAATTGAATTTTGTAAATTACAGTTTAGTTTAAGTTAAGTAATTTTTTTAGAATTTTTGTTTACGGTAAATTTTTTTATTAAAAATAATAAAATCACTAATTAAAATTAATAAAAAGCCAATATACTATTGACATTACATTTTTGCAGTTTTTAACTTTTATACCAAATTTTTGAATGCATTAGTCCGGATCAATAGTTGAAAAGATTGGCAGTAGTTTCTTTTAGTATTACATATTTTCCTTTGAAGTAAGACAAACGAGTGCAAATCGATGTTTTGTTGTAAAAATTAAATTAGGATTCGAAAGTAGGATGAATGCTCAGGAGGCTACAGTTTAATTGCGCAATTAGACTGAGCATCTATTAACATTATGATGGTCGAGCAGAAGTGTATAATTTGAGATTTGCAGAAAAAAAATCGAAAAACTATTTGTGTTATTGTGAAATTTTTTATAACTTCATAATTTTTCTTGCTACGGATCTGGAAGAAGTGTGCTTGTAAATTGTACATCTCACTTCATAATTATAATTAGTAACCGTTTTTAACGTTAATAACCAATTTAAGTATTTGAAGACGGTTGAGGTCAAAACAGATTTTTGTGAATGATGGACCTCAAGAGATAAATAATAATTTTTAATTTAATTATGTCAAAATTCGCATCCTCTTTTTTTGTATCATTTTGAAGGTAAATTACAAATAATTGCAATATTTTTGGTTAAAATATTTACGCTTAAACGAAAAAGGTGAAGGTGATAGCGTTCGGTATATGAAATCATAAATCAAATGATCGTCATTATAAAACTATGTCGAAAATATCCACGTCTGAGAGCCAATTTTGTTGTTATTGCGAAAAAAATGATCTTCTGTTACTTTAAAAATTGCCGCAATTAAGTATTTTCGTATTTGTTAATTAGGTGGTTATGTGTTTTGGAGTCATCGAAAATTGCCTACTTCATAAACGCTGATGTAACTTTTAGTCGATGATTTTTGAAATGTGTAATTGTCGCATTTACTTCAAAACGCACCCATTATTTATGAAAATTTACAATGTAAATTTACAATGCAATTTGCCGGTTTTGAATAATAGTAAGGCGGATTTGCATGCGCTTCGTATCTGAAATGTTGCGAAAAGCTCGAACATAATCCTTATTTTTGGCATATTTATGAAATCGATTCAGTTTAACGTATAAACAAAATTAAAAATTCTTCTAATTTTTACAAATAACAATGGAGATCGTTCAAGGTCTTTAAGAAAGAATCACAATCTCTTAATGAAATGCTGCATGAAATAATGGTACGCTCTTGCGAGTATTAGAATTCAACCTTACTGGTTCATATGATGTAAGTATAATTTCATGTGGCTTGCATATTATGTGTAATTATCTTTAAAATATTTTAGCGCATTGTTTATAATCACACGGGAATTTTCAAGTATTGTAAACAATTGAGTCCACAACTACCAAGTTCATCCGAACGATTCTTCTCTTTAGTTTTTTTTTTCATCATAGAAAAGTGGTTCAAGGAAAGGGGTTTGTTTGTCATTTCAACTCAAGTAGGGCCAAAATCAGATCATCGGTAGCCTTGTGCTGTCTTCTTCGTAACCTTTTATTCTGATGCGTCTAGGTGCGTTTGTCTTCCTCATTTTTCGCTTTAAAAAATTATGACGAAGCATAACAAACTTTACAAATGTCACGCAAAAAATCTAGGTTTGTAAGTAAACAAAAGGTTGAAAAGCTTCAAGCTCAAACACCCACAAAAATGAACAAGTTTTCATTCTTGCAGTGTAGATATTTTATCACTCTCCCACCTTTGTTTTTTCAATCGATTGTCTTATTAATTTATGTAATGTTTTTTTTTTAAATTATTTTTATAATTATAATTAATTCAGTAATCGATATTCTTTTCTTTCATACATTTTTTAAATTTTTAGTTGACTCAAAAACTGTCTCCGCAATCGTGGGAAATATTTGAAACAGTGATAAAAGACACTTTTCTAGGAGATATTTTTAAACGAAATTTCGTTCGAATTTTGGATCCAATATAGTCAAAATCGTTTGTACCTCATTTGTACCTGTTTCTACCTTTTTACTTTCGTTTATTTTTCAAAAAAAAATTTTGTTTTCCAGATATTTCCAATTGTCTAATAATTGCACTTTGCTTTTAGCTGTTGCATTTCCGAATAACTTTATAAATCTCACTGTTGAATTCCAAAGTGATATCTTGAAGCAACAAGTGATAAATAAAATTAATTCCAACAAATTCCGCATAAATTTGATTTTTCTGTTCAAAACTTGGAAGACATTTTCTTTGCTCTCCCACTCTTTTTTTAAAGGGTATTTTAGTAATTTCCTAAAAAGGGTATTTAGTAATCTTTCCAAGTTTTACGACGTGAAACGTTCCTAAATGGGCCATTTCGTAAACCATGTTTATAGACTAATCAAATTATTTTGAATAAGAAAACAGGGTGAGACAAAACAGATTGATCATACAGTACATGTTGAGTGGGATCGTGTTAGCGAGGGTGTGAAATAATTGGGGAAGAATGCAAGCCGGTTGAGTCATGTGGGACTTAGAATAATGGAATGCAAAAAGTTTGTCTTCTCTGAATAGATGTTTGGATAATAACCTAGAATTCCTTTCCAAACCTACTCAGTTTCCGTTGGAATGAGAATTTTACCAAATACCTCTTCAAGTGATTCCGAATATTCGATAGGAGCAAGGACAGTGAAAGAACAGTCTTTCCTATTTTTATCTCTTTAATTTTCAGTTTCTGAAAGTTTTAGATCTTGAAAGAGCGGGTTGCATTTATACTAGACGGGTGACCGATTCAAGAACACCTTGTTGCTGTCTTCCAAGTTGGAAGAGGGAGAAAGGAACCAATCATGAAAATACAAACTTACTAAAAGCGCAAGTGTTGAGAAACAATCCAAGTTTGGTAAAAATTCCGAATTATTTTCAGTTTTAACATTGTACTGCGGTGCAATCAAACTTGGTTTAGGTGAGTGACGGGGAGGGGGGGGGGGGTAAGAGTAATATGAATTGAATTAGTTTTTCTTGTTTCTTGGAAGTTTAAATAAATTTCAAAATTCGAAAAAAAAAGATATTACAAAGGTAAATAATCAACAAACAGAAAAATTAGTTAGGCCGAGTAGTACCGGAATACTGAGGGTAGCACTAACCCCCCTCTCATTTTCAAAAATTGCAGGTTTGGTTGTACTATGTTTATTGATATTATTGTGGGTATACCACCCGTTTTTGACTGACAGCGACCTTAAATAAGACTCTGTAAAACACAAAAAATATCGTCATCTATATCTCGGAAACGGTGCGACAAAATAGAAAAATGCTTATGAACAAAAATGTAGAGAATCACGTTTTCAAGAAAAAATGACTATTCATTTTTTCATTACGTCGCACCGCTTCCGAGATATAGAGTAGATGACAACATTTTTTGTGTTTTACAGTCTTGTTTAAGTCGCTGCCAGTCAAAAACGGGGCGACAAAATTGAAAAATGTATAGGTACAAAATTAAAGACAATGAAATATTTAACAAAAAAAAGATTTGCTGTAAAAGCGATTTTTATATGTCCAAAAACGGTTTCCAAATGTGCAATTTACATTGTTAACACATTAGGAATATTATGTTAACATATCGAATATTTTCATTAGCTTCTGTATGTTTCCAGTGCTTTTTAAATTCAAAATGTAGGTGTCAATCCGGGGGGTCTGGGGGGCATGGAATGCCCTCCAGTACATTCTTTACCAAGTACCTCGAATTAATGTAGATTCAAATGAGAAATATTTACTAATCAGGTATTTGGCTTAGGGTGCACTGGAGGGCATTCCATGCCCTCCAGACCCCCCGGATTGACGACTACGTATTGTAAATGTATCTGTTAGACTTACAATTTCTTCACTTTTAAATAATTTTACCCTTTTTTATGAGGATTAAAAAATATACCTAATTACCATATTTTTAATTGCCATTTAAATTGCCAATAAAAAAAGATCTATAAGAAATTTGGTGTGAGTTGGATCTACAACTGAAGAGAAATTTGAGAACAGTGGGTAAATTTAAGGACATCTCATCTTAGCAAATACCAGGAAATCTTAGATATAATCTTTGGAAATTGGAAATCCAAGAAAATGTAAGAAACCCCAAAGATATTTTATAGAATCTAAGCAGTGGCATAACAAGCAGGTGAGGGACCCGTGTGCGAGTTGTTAACGGGAGCCCTGCTTTTATAAGAGACAAAAATAAAAGAAAATAATAAATAACTTATATAACAATAATTTTGGAATTCCGACGATTTCCATGCAAAGTCAGTGATTTTCAATGAAGTCCTTCCAAACAAGGGCGTATTTAAAGACCCTATTTAATTTTATTAAAATTTTTTATTTTTTAATTTTTTGAGATTTCCTTGATTTTTCTAAGTTGTTTAGATTTCCTAAAATATCCTAGAATTTTCTGTAATTCCCCACTTCACAAGATTTCTTAAGATCCTAAAACTTTTTGGATTTTGAATATTTTTCTAAGATTTTCTAGAATTTTCTATTTCTTAAGATTTTCTTTAACTTTGTACATTTGCTAAGATTGTAAAATTAACGAGATTTTTTTGGATTTCCTAAAAATTGTAATTAAAATTACTGATTTTAATTTAATTTTAAAATTAAGATTTTTTTGCCGTTTTTTCTGATTTATCGAAATATTAAATTATCTCATTATATTTTTAATGGTTTTAAAATTTTTTTGAAAGATTGCAAAGGTCAGTACAACTGGGGGCCCTTTTAGCCGGGGGCCCGCGTGCGTCGCACCCACCGTACCCCGGTAGTTCCCCCCTGAATCTAAGGAAAGGAAATTCAAAGAAATTCAAGGAAATTTCAGAAAATTTCAGAATAATCTCGTAAAAGGAAATGTAATGTAATAATTCATGTATTTTTAATATCTCATAGGGGGGAGGGAGCACTGGAACATCTACCTATTTTCCCATAAATACAGCCAGAGAAATATTGGATAGTTTAATATTTTTAATTTTCCAAGAGTAAAAAGAAAATCTTTCCCTTTTGTACGCCAGCATTTGTTCGACAAGCACTCAATCGACAGCATTTGTGCGACACAGAATTTTGTTCGACTAAACATTTATGCGAATAGACATTTGTTCGACATGGAATTTTGTACGACAGCATTTGTACGACAGATAATCCTGACAAGAATTCCTACAATGCATATGCAATTCTTTGGAGTTTTTCAGTATCAACGTTATAGGAAGCTCATGAAGATGTCACTTGACATTTAAAGATAAAATATTTGCAACTGCATTTGGTATTTTTTATATTCTAAGATATAATATTGATTTTTAACAAATTGAAATATTTAGACCCTTTTCGACAAAAAATGCCATTATTTAAATATTTTTTTAAATATTTCGAAAACAAAATCGGTACAAACGAAAATAAGGAAGGTAAGAACAGATGCAAAGGATTATTTAGATTATTTCTGGGTCCAAACCATTTTACCAATAAAATGACATTTAGAAATATCTCAAAAACAAAATGGGACCTACAAAATGCACCTATTTTTGCTTTTAAACGGCCATATCACTAAAACTCTTGATTTTTAACTTAAAAATTTAAATTTTGTGCATTTTTAATGAATATTTGCTTATCTACAAACTAAATTATATCCCCTTCTTGTATAGAAGTAACTGATTTAGAGTTATAAATTAAATTAAAGGAAGAAATGTTATAAAAAACTACAAGTAAAATTTTTTTTTCTTATATAAATACTTGTATTTTGAACTCTGCAATTCGGCAATAGGTTACAACTTTAGTTTAGTAATTTTGTTGATAAACTACCTGATTTTGAAGTAAATATAAAAATAGAAAATGAACCCAAAATAAAAATTTTAAGTAAATTTGTGGTATGTAGTATGTATTTATAGATAATCGATTGATTGAATTCGATTGATACGTGGTTATTAATCATATCAATATTTCAGAAAACCCAAAAAATGCACTAAACACTTTTCAGAACTAAAATGTTTATATACTGTAAGTATAATATTATAGATTGTAATATTTATAGATAAATTGAAATAAAGTTAAGAATAATACAATACGTAGAAAATCAAATAATTCAAAAAATCAAAAAAGACATAATTATCACATAACAGGTCTGGATTAAGAATATTTAAAAATATGAAAAAATTCATAATACACAGCTGATTTTACCCCTATATAACACTAAATATAATATAACACTAAATATGCTTCATTACAAAGTAATCTTGGGATATTGGAAACGCAAATTAAAAACTAATTGACTAATTATTATCGACGTTTTGGCCCGTTAATCACCGTGCTGGAACCACATTTTTGCCGTGGTGCTAGTGGAACATCAACTAGTTTTAATGGAAATTCATCTTCTAAAAGTTCAAATTATCCAGCGCCGTGAGATGTAAGTTTTGTATAAAAAAATAAAAACCAATTATTTGGCTTCCTAGCTTTCCAATTTATAATACAGTTAACATTGCTGATGCTCTAATTCAAGTTTTCTTCTCGAATTTTCCACTGTCCATCGATGTTCATCTTTGCAGTTGTTAGATCATTTCTAGTGTTTCTTTGTCGGTAAACAAAATCTTTGAAAAAATATTCATTAAAAATGATCTAAGTTTAGCATTTAATTTTTCGATGCTAGTTTTCCAATTGTTTTCTACCTTCTTTATTCATATTTGGGAAATTCGAAATTTCGTTAACTATCTAACAGGAATTTGTGTTTTCGAAATTAATTATTCAATGTATCTTGACGAGTTTAATAATTACAATTTTATACAAACTCGTGTAACCTAAAAAGACAATGCATTTCCTTTGCAATAACCATATCAAAATGCACATTAGCATATTCGAGATTTGAATAGAATATAATATTGTTTTTAAATAAAACACTCTGCAGAAATTACGTATAAAGCAAACGAAACAAACCAATTTACTTATTAACAGGTTTGCAAGAAAAAAAGTTTTTTAATTTTTTAAAGTTCTTTTAATTTAATTTATAACTTTAAATCCTAGACATGACGATTCTAGACGTGAAAATGTGAAAATGTAAAATAATCCAGTTTGCAAATAACCGAATTTTTAGTGCGTACAGTATACGGCAAATCTCAGATCCACCCTAAAATCTAATTCTGCAATATCTGCAGAATCCACCGATCAAGCTTAGGCTAACAACTGTTAGATGAAACTACCCGGCTTGAAATTACCTGATGGGACCAATTTACCAGGGGATCTTAATTACCGAGAGGTCTTCTTACCAAATCACGTAGTGCGTTTATTTTCACTCTACAATTAAATTAAAATCTCTGTTTTTATATTTATTTTGGAACAAAGCTACAGTTATCGTCAATTTAATCAACACGCTGGCGCTGTGGAATTACACAAATTTCAAAATTAAAGAAAATTAAAATTTCTTTTTAACAAATTTGAAAATTTAAACAATTTAATCAACCCCCCCCCTTTTTGTACAAAAGAAATACGACAATATTTTATTAATATTAAAATTAATTATTAAATTTACGGCTTGTAATATAATCCAATTTGCTCTAGACACAGTCAGCTTTTCTTTGTTTTTAGTTGATCTGTTTTCCTTACTCACTGTCTCTATTAGATGTCTATATTGCCGTGTAATTGGGGGGGGGGGGGGGCAACAACCTCCGAAGCCAGGAGCCTTTTACTCCAATATTATTAAATAAACCAAATCCAAAAAAAGTATAAATTACTTCATACTTTCAAAAATTATAGTTAATTTGCAACCTCGTTTACAAATTAATTTAAAAATTTATTGTAGTAATAAATACATATTAAACGATGCAGATAACTATTAATTTTGAATTTTGCAATTCTACCAATTAAATCAATTATAATAAAATTAAATTTTCATACAAATCCACTTTAAATTTCAAAATTTCAAAATTCTAAATTTTGGACAATTCCAAATCAAAATAATTAAATATTACTTACTCAAAATCAAAAAATACTTTATTGTTATGTAAAATGTTAATCTCAAAATCAAAATAGCAATTTAAATCTCTGGAGACAACTTTCTCGTCAACTATTCCTGGACGCCATTCTTGGCAAAACCCCCCAGTTTCGATAATTTAGGAGTTCATTTGTTATACGAGTACATAAAAGATGTTTTTTTGAGATTGAATTTAAATTTTTGTAAGTTCTTGCTTACTCTGTAAATATAGGTTTTAATTTTGTATTTTTGTATATGTACAGGTTGAATTGGTAGGTCTTTTCGAGCTAACAATGCTTAAGTTGCCAGAAAAGAAAGTAATACTCGCCTCTTTCAATTTGGTCCGTCAAGGTAATCGGACGCTTTTGCGGGAAGGTCCCGTAAAAGTAATAATTTGAGCGAGTAAATTTATTAGTATTATTTTTATTTGGAAATTTGGACGATATTAGAGTAATTTTTGATAGAATTTGGATTTGGAAAATTTAAATAGAATTGGATATGTTGACCAATAAATGATAAATGAGATTGAATAATTGAACGTTAAAATAATATTATTGGTTTGAATAATAATTAGATTGAAATTTGTAAGGCGTAGTAAAATTAATGTGCACGTTGAGCACCTGGTTAGATAGGGCATATTTGCGGTAATCCTTACATTTTTGTATCGGAAATTTATTTAAAAATTTTAATTTGGGGTAATGAAAATTTTGAAATAATTTAAATTGTCGAAAAATTTACAATACTTTTGAACCTACTTCTGAGATGTCTTCAGCTCTGCCTCTTAATAAGCCAGTCGGCAAACAAAGATTGAGAAGGAAGGTAATAAAATTTAACATTCCACAGAATGTATTAAATTGGTGCCCAACGTGGGGCAAAATAAGCGAAATAAAATAATTTACTCAGGCTCGATAAATTAATTTTCGGATATCAAATAGCATCTAAAATGACGATTCAAATAGATTCACTTAGGAATGGAGCCCATGTGGGTATTAAATATACGGAAAATTATGATTAGGATGCAGAAAAATAATTTGAAATAATGGAAAATAATATAAAAACGCAAGCAAAAGAATTTCTCGAAGATGTAAACAGGAATTTAAAAATTTAGAAAAAAAATTGATAAAACAAGAAACAATTTTAGAAATGGAGAGCAGAAAGAAAATGAAGAAAATTCTGATGAAATCAAAGAAGAAACTAGAAAAAGAACTCAAAATAAAAAATTTTAAGTAAATTTTTGTTTTTTGAATTCAAAGAAGAAACGAAAATTTTGAGCTAAAAATGCGATCACGTCGCAGCGAACGCTTTTAAATTGTTACGTTTGACACTGTTTCTACTTTTTACAATGTACAGATAAATTTAGTGTAATTGTTTCTTGAAGTGAAGTGTAAAAAAATTTGTTCAATATATATTATAATACCAATTCAAACTTGAACACTTGAAAAAATCGGAAAAATGATCAAAATTGGTTGGTTATTTCAATATGGCGGATGGTTTGCAATTTTATTGCACTTGCTAAGTGCGCATCAGGGAGCGGATTCTAACTTGAATAACTTACTTGGTAATATTTTTGTAAAAGAAATATAACGTAAAATTTCATTTCATCACTTAATTTCTGTGTATCAATGATATTGCACTTTCTAATAATCTAAAATGTTCAACTGTTTTTGAACTTCATAGATTATTTACGTGGGCGGTGGTCTATGAACGACAGTTCTTAAGCGGAAATATAAAATATGTATTAGGAAATTTTTGCACTAGGTTGGGTGATTAATCATGAAGAAGTTCTGATGCAACATTTTTTGTATTTTTCTCTGAAGAAAATTCTTTTTATTTCTTTTTATTCTTCTCTTAATTCTTTTAATTCTTACAATATCGTAAACCGATGTAGTTCACATGTTTTTCCCTAATTGCAATTTATGTGTACAAACGCGTGCTGTGAAGCTCAAAAATTACTTTATGAAAGATGTGCCGGTAATCTGGTTTACAAGTCGGGGATAAACCTATATCAAGAATTAATATACTAGGGAGGGAACTGTATGCGCATCAAATAGAACTTGAAAGAAAGGGAATTAGCCAAAAACATAGGGGTAAGGTAAACTTGGCCAAAAACTACCTAAATTTGGCCCAGTTTGGCCCAGCACACTTAAATTTTTGCCCAGATGATTCTGGCATCATGGAAAGCAGATATCTTCTACAAGTCGATCGGAAGTTCAATTACAAGGAAAATTATATCACAAGTTTGTCGGAACAGCAAATGGATGGCCTATCACGTAGGATAGCCTATGTGCCCGATTTGGCAATAATAAGAAGACCAGTAGACTGTTACAAGAACCACGATAGCTGAGAGGCTAAAAAATATACAGATAGGAACTGGATGCTTCTGGTGCTTTAAAAAGCAGAAGATTAATTTTGTGGTAAGCTAGGTTATGTTGACATTGTGTTGGATTAAAGAACTAAACAGATTATTGAAATTCTAAAATTATATTTTTACTGAAATTCATAAAACAAATTATGTGGAAGTCAAATTAAGCGAACGCCACCACGCGGAAAAATATTAAGTCAATATAATACGTATAGTTGATATAGAAAGTTTTGTTTATAAACCAAACGTTAAAACTTTACAATAAAGTAATTCAGAATCAAACTCAAAACAGCAAAAAGTGTATGTAGCCGAACTGTTTTAATGGTAGCGTCACCAGCACTACTAGCGGTAAGGTCGAACCCAACTGGTATACTGATTTTTAGCTGGTAAATTCCCATTTGTTCAATTTGAATTAGAAAATGTAATTAAATGTGCACCAATTGGAGACTCAACCTCGAAGTAAAAACGGTAATCAATCAAAGCGAAATCAATCATTTTGAACAAAAATTTGTTACTAGTATTACTAATGTTGGAAAAATTCGTTATCTCGATGATTAGATCTTGAAATAACTAGATGTTAGGTATTTTTATTTATTTACTACTTCTGTTAACTACTTATTTATTGTGGTACAAAGGTAATAATTACAAAATTACTTAGTTTATTTTGGTGTTATATTACATAAATTGCTCAAATTAAAAGTTATTTGATATAATTAATTTGACAATGGCAATTAACGACAGAAGCTATTGGTACGCACCAAATTTGGACATACATTCTTTTTCATTCTTTTTTTTATATTTATTTTTTTATTATGTTCTTTAATTAATTAATTACTTAATAATGAGTTGCGCAAAAAATCGTAATAATGATGGAAAGGGCATCAATAATTTATTTTGTTTTCGCAAATTTATTCGTTTCTGAATTTTTATAAAAAAAAGCAAATATTAGTATCAGAGCAGGATTAACCGTAAAGCTGGTTAGGCTATAGCCTAGGGCCCGAAATAATTGGGGGCCTTTAAATATGGCCTCCGCTTTTTTTTCAGTATCAAAAAAAATTATCAAATAAATAAAAAAAAAGATTTGTACAGAAGGTGGACCCTCAAAATGTCATAGCGCAAAGCCCAAGTAAGACCCAATCCGGGCCCTGATTAGTATCACATCCCTGGGGCGGTTTAGAACATTTATCCGTCGCTTTTTAGCCTTCCACCATTTCACAAATTGAAATTAATTATTTAATTTAATCAAAATAAACATAAAAAAATTTAATAAAAATGACTGTAAAGGACTTCGCACTAGGGCTGGGACCTTTTATCGATTAATCAATAAATATTGATAGTTATCGATTAATCGAAGAACGATATTTTATTTTTGAAATTTCGATTAATTGATATATCGATTTTTCGATATTTATCGATATTTCGATATTTATCGATATTTCGATAGTTTTCGATATTCCGATAGTTACCGATATTTCGATAGTTATCGATATGTCGATGGTTATCGATATTTTGATAGTTTCGATATTTCTAATTTAGGTTTGTGTTATGTTTCTGGACTTCCCATTGGTCGATTTTGGGTTCGACCGGTTTCTTTATTCGAGAAAAAAGTTGGGATTCATTATTTTGATACTTCGATAATTATCGATATATTGATACTTTGATAAGTATCAATACTTCGATAGACAAATATCGATTAATCGAAGTTATCGATTAATCTAAGTTATCAATTAATCGAAGTTATCGATTAATCGAAATTATCGATAGTTTTTAAATTGTCGATATTCGATATCGATTGTTGAATATCGCCCAGCCCTACTCCGCACCATTTCTCATCATTCTGAACAAATATCTCAATAGGTACAACTTGATGTAATGGTTACAAGCACTAAAACATTCAGATTTAACATAAAAAATTTTTAATTAGTTTATTTATTTTTGATATTATTTATATATTGCTAATAAATTAATAGGTAAGCGTTGGTAGAAATTGCAAGTAAACGCCAGAATATAATAATTATTTGTAATTATACAGAATTTTTTATTTTATTGTTACTGTAAAAGTTTAAATTTTTTTACTTGTTTGTTCATGTCGAATAAATTGATACTGTTTTGTACATATATTGTTGTGCTATGTTTTCATTTGTTGACAAACACATACTGTATTTATATTATAAGCGATTTTTATATGTCAAAAAACGGTTTCAAAATGTGCAATTTACATTATTAACATAGCAGGGTTCGAATATTAAAACGTAGGTGTCAATCCGGGGAGTCTGGGGGGCATGGAATGCCCTCCAGTACATTCTTTACCAAATACCTTGAATTGACAGATTCAGATTAGAAATATTTATAAATGAGGTATTTGGCATAGCATTGGAGTGTATTTCATGCCCCCCAGATCCCCCGGATGAACAACTACGTTTTTGAATTGATGGGACAATTAAGTACATGGTTCTATTTAGTTGCACCGATTTTGAAATACAGGTAATTATATTTTTGGAATTTTACAGAGGCTTCTTTAAGTCGCTGTCAGTCAAAAAGGGGGGACGGCAAAATTAAAAATTGTATAGATACAAAATTAAAGACAATGAAAATTTTAACAAAAAATATCTAAGACGTTTTACTGTAAATGCGATTTTTATACCTCAAAAAACGGTTTTAAAATGTGTAGTTTACATTGTTTACATAGAAGGGTTCGAATATTTGCGTTAGCCTCTGTATGTCCCCAGGGCTCTTTAAATTCAAAACGTAGGTGTCAATCCGGGGGGTCTGGGGGGCATGGAATGCCCTCCAGTACATTCTTTACCAAATACCTCAAATTGACTTAGATTCAGATGAAAAATATTTACCAATGGGGTATTTCGCATAGGGTGCACTGGTGACCATTTGTAATTAATCCGTTAATTTCTAATTAAAAAAATTAAAAAATGTTGAGTTACTACTTAAAAATAGTTAACGGCGATGGCGAAGTGGCGATGGCGAAATGTCCAATTTTACACTACAGATGTTATTTGCCAAAGGATTTTACAGATCTACAGCTATTTTTTGTTACAAATTACTTACTTAAATGTCAAAATTTCCATGTTTTATTTTTGTTAAATTTGAACCACTTTGATTTCATTGTTGGCGTCAACAATAAAATTTTAATTTGAATATAAGTTGAAATCCAAATCCAAAAATTGGAAAAATAAATAGACAGAGTAAATTGCATAATGAGGATAATTATAAAGAATTTCCCGGAGGGTAATTTACTTGAAAGTGTTAAATTTGTCATAAGAGGCATAAATATTGTTTAGATTGTTCCAGTTGACGTAACGCGTGGATATCCGTATAAAATTTCGAATTAAAATATTTTTTTTATTGTTTTACCATTAGGATACTTTAAAGATGGAAAGGTTGGTTTGATGGAAGGTCGCTTTTAGATGCTACATTATTACATATATTGTGTGGTAAAAGCCCCTACCCATTTGCACCTTTTTCCCCACTAAACGCGAAGGTATAAAATGCAATAATAATCTAATAAATTCATCTTTATGCTATTGTACGGGCGTCCGTTAAAAAAATAAAATAAAAACGGTAATTTCTGGATGTGAAGTTTTTCGATCGATTTTTATTTTGAGTGTGGATTATCGCCCACTATGATTTATAAGGTAGGATTTTATTTTTGAATTAATAAAACAATAAAAATGGCAATTCGTTAAGCCTCTTCGTGACATCATCGAACGGATTTTTTTATTTTTTCTAAAAAATTTAATTAATTATCCAAGTGGTTTTTTCAATGCCAATTGGCTATTTTCTTATAAAACACGCAAAGGCTGTAGAAAGTAATTTTACGCCGATCATGATCATCTTTCAATATTTAGAGATTTGATCATCGCTTAGTGATAAAAAATTGCATAGTAAGCTTTTGTTTACAAACAAAAGTCGCTCTAAATAGCGCGGAGACTTGAACGTTACATCACAACGCGAACCCTATCATCATTACTTCTTCGTGAGTTAACCTTTTTTTTAACGATTATTTAATGATTTTTAAGTAATATACGATGTGATAAGGTTACACAACTAAATTATATAATGCGTCTTCTTCACAGACATTACGGATAAGTGCTGGTAATTTGCGTTTGCGATCAAACAATTTTTTCTATAATAATTAAATTTGATATTAAAAATTGGAACGCGGCTTTTGTTGCAAAAAATTAAATAATTAAGAATCTCAAAATGAAGATTAGGTAACCGGATATACTTTAGATAATGCAACTTACGAGATATGGCAATGCGACTCCTACACCTTTACTATCTCATTAACCATTGTCTTAGTTTCCACACCGCAAGTACGAAAGACACCACAAAATTAACATAAATTAAGAAATCAACGTTTTTATTATAATCAATCGATTGTGATTTTTTCAAATTGCAATCCCGAAAGGAAAATATACATACGCAGTCTTAGAACAGGAAGCTCGCGAGGCCGTTCCTTTGATTAATGAGAAGATAAACTGTAATTATATGAAGAAAAATTAAAACTCAGAAAAATTGGAAAATTTAACCTTCTAGTTTTATGCAGATTTGTTTTTAATCTGGGAACAATTTGATTATTAACTAACACCAGATGAACGAGCGAATAATGAAAGTTTTTCCAACAATAAGTCGACCAACATTTGATAACAATTAAGTTGGGAATGTGGACCAATGAAGAAACCTTTGGTTTGAATTCCAAAAATATAATTTTTGAATGTGTGAAGCTGGAGGATCAAATAAATTTCGTAAAAAAATTTCAGGTTTCATTTGTTTCATATTGTGACTTTACTTTAGGAGAGGGATTTTTACTTTTTAAACTGCTACAGTAAATTGATTGATAATTGCTTGTTGTTTTAATTCCGTTTAATATTTAAATCAACCCCAAAGCAAAGTTAACTTGTATGTAGGGTTGAAATGTCTAAAAAGTCGTAGTTTTAGCCCTTTTTAAAGCATTTTTTTTGTAATTTTCGCTTTTGAATTGTCATAGCACCGAAACTATTCATTTTTTAGTGTAAATGCTTCAGTACTTTTCTAAACAGCGTTAAATTATCTACAATTTATATTCTAATCGTTTTTTGTCTAAAATCAAGGGTTGTTGAGTTACGAATTAAATTAAGTAGAAAAATGTAAAATCAGATTTCGAAATTTTTTGAAATCAGATTTTTTTTCAAACAAAAACAAAATCAAAATTTTTTTAATATTAATTTTTAGTTGTTTTTATCTAAATTATGAGTTTTAAAGTTAAAAAAAATGATTTTGATGTTTTATAAACAAAGCATTTTGAAAAATTTAGATTTTATTGTTATATTTAAACAGGTAATATTCAGATGTTACTCTAATACTAACAAGTCAATTTTTTAGTATGTTTTTTTATTACTACTAACTCAATTACTTTTTCTGCCCGACATTTCATTTGTAAGCTCCCTCTGATTGGCTTATTTTAAGTTACCAACCTAAAAATTTAGAAAATCATGGTATGTCAGTGCGGCCTTGGGGTCGCACAACCTAGCTAATCGAGCTGCATACCAATCATTTATAACAATAAATTACTGTAGTTGTTGTTAATTTTAAAATTTCTTATATTGGAACTCGATTGATGAACAACGTTATCCGGGAGGGGGGAAGTATATCTGATGATTTATTGCAACTTGATTAATTTGTAAATTTGATAATATAAAATTAGTTCTCAATCCGGAAGGCGGTGGTATTTGATGGTAATTTATTGCTTTGTGAAATCTTGGGTTCGATCCCACTCCCGGCTCGTCAAAGAAGCCAAGGGAGGCTTAGTCTCTCCTGCAGTTCTGAACTATTAAAAATTTCAAAAAAGTAAAAGGTGGATTATATATCGTGAGAACTATTGGATTAGCCATCACATGTGCCGTCAAGTTTTAAGATTACTCCGAAGACGTTTATTTTCATCAAGTACAGATTTACCCGCAATAATCAAGTATCGACTGAAACCTCCGCATAAATATATGCCGCTAGCGATTTAATGCAAGATTGCAATACATTTATATCTAGCGCATAAGAAAAATGTAATTCCTCATTTTGTATGTACGCCGCCTGAAATCGTGCGTCTTTTATTATCCTAGATAATTTTTTTAATTTAAAAAAAATTTGTGTGGTGGGGGTTAAATTATACTAATTGGCTCAATGGGTTAATATAACAAAAAATTTGTGTTTATTTGTTTGAAATTCCGTTGATATCATTGGATATCTCTGCAATTCCGTTGAAATTCCTAAAATTCGGTGTCGGTAATTTGACCCCCAGTAATTTGATCCCCGGTAATTTGATCCCGGTAATTTGATCCCCTGGTAATTTCGTCCCCGGTAATTTCGTCCCAGGTGATTTTACCCCCAGGTATTTTGATCCCCTGGTTATTTCGTCCCCGGTAATTTCATCCCAGGTGATTTTACCCCCAAGTAATTTGATCCCTGGTAATTTCATCCCCTGGTAATTTTGACCCCGGTAATTTCGTCCCCAATTTCGATTTATATTATTCTACTGCATTTTTGTGATGAATTACTTAAAATACATTTTTATTTAAAATAATTTATTAAAATATAGGTACATTATTTTACAAAATTGTTCCTCTTCATGCTTGTAATTTGGTGTTAATTATTTGCATTGTCCGTAAAAAAGAGATATCCGCGCGAATATTATATGCATCGGTTAAGTAATCGCCCCATTACCCGTGCCTTTTTTTGATCACTTAAAAAAAAAAGTTAAATAAAAATTTTAATTGTATATACAGGGTGTTATACAAGACAATTTTTTAAGAAAGCTTTTCAACTTTTTGTTTCTAGTTTTTAATTTCTGCCTTGGAACGGTCATAGCTCCCAAAGATATTTAAATACCACTGAAAAATCTCAATTGCCATCAAATTAAGGAATGTGCGCCTCCAATTCCTAATACCAGATCTGGATTTGTGATTTCTGACGAATTTAAATTTCTTAGCAATGGTGAACAATTTTTGCAATTTGATAGCGGTTTACATGATGAAGAAAGAATTCTTATCTTTGCAACTAGTAGTGGCTTAGATGATCTTGACAAAAATAAAAATTGGGCAGGTGACGGTACATTTAAATGTTGCCCTAGCATTTACTATCAGTTGTATATTTTGCATATCCAAATGGAAACTTTCAGTGTTCCCAGATTATTCGCTCTATTACCGAATAAGAAGGAAGAAGTTTATATTCGTCTGTTCCGTGCGATAGTAGATTTACGGCCAAATGCTCAACCGGAAACCTTCATGATGAATTTTGAGAAATCCAGCATTAACGCCTTTGCTACGGTTTTTCCAAATGTTGGAATTACTTCATGTTTGTTCCACTTCTCTCAAAATATACACCGAAAAGTAGTAGAACTTTTGGATTCAAAGAACTATACAATCAAGATATGGAATTTAGTTTGAGAATTAAATGCTTATCAAGCCTGGCGTTTCTTCCAATTAGTGATGTAATAGAAGGATTTGAAGAACTATCTCATGAAGATATTATTCCCAAGGAAATATTAAATTATTTTGAAAAATATTATATTGGGGAAGTTACAGGTAGGCGTAACAAAACTCAAAGAAAATTACAACTTTTTCCTCTCGAGACATGGAATATACATAATCGGACTTTGAGAAATATGCCTCGGACTAATAATAATTTAGAAGCCTACCATCGTGCCATACAAAGTTCGATTACCTGTATGCATCCCAACATATGGAAATTAATCGAATCTTTGAAAAAAGAAGAGAGTCTAGCTCAAGTGAAAAAAAATCAATTTGATCGCGGCGAAAAGAAGAACAACAAAATTTATAACAACATTAACAAAAATGTTCTCACGTTAATTGAAAATTATAATGCTGATCGTAAAATTGAATTTCTGAAAGGAATTGCTTACAATCTTCATAATTTTTGATTGTTGATTTGTTGAATGTTTGATAATTTTTTTTGTGTTATATTATTCATATTTTGCAATTAATAAAATTATTATCTGAAGTTTTTTTTATAATAATAATATAATTTACTTAGAGATCCACCGGTTACGCTTAGGTTAGTGTTAGGAAACGATAGTTTTTTAATATTTATCACTGTTAAAAGAGAGATCCACCGGTCGAGCTTAGATTAACTGTTAGATGAAATTACCGGGATCACATTGCCACGGGTGAAATTACCGGGGACCAATTTACCAGAAGATCAAATTTCAGAGGGGTGAAATTACCGGATGTGAAATTATCAGAGGCGAAATTACCGGGGATCAATTTGCCTCGGGGATCAAGTTACCGGGAATTAATTTGCTTCGGGGATCAAATTACCGGGACCAAATTACCGGGGATCAATTTACCTCCGGGATCAAATTACTGGGGGTCAAATTAGCGGGGATCTAATTACCGGGGATCAATTTGCCTCGGGGATCAAATTACTGGGGGTCAAATTACCGGGAATCAAATTACCGGGGATCAATTTACCTCGGGGATCAAATTACCGGGGTCAAATTACCGGGGACCAAATTACCAGGGACCAAATCACCTAGTGCCGGTTGTCCCCTTGGTTGGGGACAGTGGCGACTCGTAGCTTTTTATTTTGCGGAGGCTAATCTAAGAGTTAAATATGTCGAAAAAATTTGTAAACTCTGAATTCCAACGGTTTCCAGGAATATCCAAGGATACGAGGGATTTTCAAGGAATTTAAATGATTTTCAAGTAATTTTAGGGGCACTAGGTGATTTGGTCCCTGGTAATTTGGTCCCCGGTTCTGTGTACAAATTTTTTCGACATATTTAACTCTTAGATTAGCCTCCGCAAAATAAAAAGCTACGAGTCGCCACTGTCCCCAACCAAGGGGACAACCATGTTTCTCTCATATCGAATTGATGTGGCTGGCTCTGGTTCCTGGTTGTATTTCAATTTATGTGTTTTGGGTGTGGATATATTTTTTTCTAAACTTGTTCTGTTTTCAACTTATATCTAATTTATAACAAAATTATAAATTAAAATAAATTGCTTTAAAAATAATTAATAACTTTGGGAATGTTTTCTGTTAAATTTTAGATTTAAAACTTGAAACCTAGGGGGACCGGGGGATCTGGGGGGTATGGAATACCCCCCAGTACACTCTTTACCTTAAAATTTAGAAGTTTGTTAGAGCCATCTGATAACATTACTACTGCAATTTATTATTTTTAAAATGACTGATTTTCAAACTGAAACAAGGTGGAACTCGGATGACCACAGTTCTTAGGCATAACAGACAGAATAAGAGTATATAGAAGCCTAAGAACTGCAGTCATCCGAGTTCCACCTTGCTTCAGTTTGAAAGTCTGCCTTAAAAAATAAATTAAAGTATAAGAAATAATTTTTTTAAATAGCAAAAACAGCCAAACATCAAATTCACAAAGTCATATAAATTATTACTGAATTAAATAATATTATAATAAAATTTAAAAATGAATAGCCTTAATAAACAATTAAAATTATAATTTTATACACTTACATACGTCTACACCCTAGAATTGGTAACTAAGTAACTTCTAAATTTTAAAGTCTGACTAAAGAGGAAAGAGTGTACTGGGGGGTATTCCATACCCCCCAGACCCCCCGGATTACTCATAACTTGAAAATTTAAAATTTAATTAAAATTAAATTATTTAATTAATTAAAAATCTAATCTCCTTTTGCAGCTGTAATTCAGAAAATATCAACTGCTATTCACAAAACGTCAATTATAATTTAGGTTTCTCAAGTGATGTTCAGAAATCGTCAACTGTAATTCAGATTTGCCAGTTGATATTCAGAAATCATCAGTTGTAATTCAGATTTGTCAACTGATATTCAGAAATCGTAATTTGTAATTCAGATTTGTCAACTGATATTCAGAAATCGTAATTTGTAATTCAGATTTGTCAAAAAATATTCAGCAACCGTCAAATGATGTTCAGAAAACGTCAAATGAAAATCAGAAAACGTCAAATGAAAATTAGAAAACGTCAAATGTAATTCATAAAGTATCAAATCTGTGGCTATCTCTTAATGATTGAAATTTTATTAATCTTTCATTAAAAAATTAAATTTTATTTAATGATTTCTGAATATCAGTTGACAAATCTAAATTTCAATTCACAATTTCTGAATATCAGATGACAAATCTGAATTATAAATGACGATTTCTGCATATCAACTGGTAATTCTGAATTACGGATGACGATTTCTGAATTAGTGGTGGAGAAGGTGTAGATCTAGTCCATAAAAGATGGCCGACATTATATTAAGAATGTCGGATTAAAAAATGTTAAGAAAAAAAAATTTTCAAAAAATTAACCATTACGAGCGAAATATTGCGCATGGAATGTAAACATGTGTGATACTGTCTAAGTTCACATTCTGATCATAAAAATTGCTAATTTGTTGTAGAAGCATAAATTAATCACTCGACTACAATTAACTTTTAGCGTTAATTTCAAACTCATTAAAACTGAACTTTCCGTGATTGATTAATTTATACGAAAATTGCTTAGACTCAATTTCAATTAAACTTTAAAGAAAATAATTATAAAGAATTAAGCTTAGCAATACCTGAAATATGCCAATAAGTTTTCAATTTATTATTTAGCGAAAAATTGTGCTCTCAAATACCTACTTTATTAAACGAAAAAAATTTTTTATTAAAAAAAAAAATAAGAAAAAATAGATTTTCAGTAAAAAATTGAGATTTAGGTTTTTTGATCTGAAAGCTGCTATTCGTGTATTGCCAAGGTCAGAAGTGAAGGGTAAGTTCAGAAAATTTCTTCCGCATATTTTGTTTTTCTTACAAATAACTCATCAAATATTTGATTTTCGTCAAAGATACCAGTAATTAAAATTGTAGAATATTTTTTTCCTCATAAGTTAGTTTATATGCTGAAGTAATGAAAGAGCTATGGTTTTCGAGATATTTACATAAAACAACTTTTTTTGTAATTATCTCGGAAACAGTGCACGAAAATAAAAATGTCCCCGAAGTGGTTAATTTTCGAAATTTTTTATTTTATGGGAAAACAGGGTTTGGATGGAAAAGGGAGCAAAATAAACAACAGTTTATGCTACTGTTTAATTTTTCCTTGATTGCTCATACTGCCATTTTAAATGTAAATTATAACAGTAATCGATGAACAAAACTTAATTTTATGACCGATACATGACCGATGCTGACGAAGATGTATTAATTTTAATAAGATCAGAATTACCGCTTACGTATTTAAATTTGAATATGAAATCCTTTCTCTTTTCCGAGCAATTTATTATAATTGAATGAGGTGCTTCTTCCAACATTCCTTGCGATTTTAACATTTATTTTTTAATGTTTTCCATACAGTTACATTTTACGGCCGATTGTTACTCTCACATAAAAGATGCCGTTTCTAATGCTAATTTTTCTGCTGCATTTTTGATATAAACTTTCGTTTTAACGTAACCGTGCTTATTTTTTTCCATTTCCTCCGAATTTTCAGAATAAAATCTATTTTTTTTTCTGAAACAATGCAAAAATCATTTTTAATTTTTTCCAAATTATAAAATCAGTTGTGGTATTGAAATGTTAAAGCACTTCAGCGCTATTGCCCAAGTGTGTCGTTTATATACTCCGACTGCTTTAATGGGTTATTCTTCTCGATTTAACGACAATATGGTCAAAGTTTAACCCATAACATAAAAGTTACTTGTCGAAATGTCAGAACCGTTTAAAAAATGCTTTGATGGGTAAGCACCGATTTGAGGGGTGTTTACTCTCACTTTTTGCATTACCTTCGTATATATTTTCGAACGATCCCTTTCATTATTGACATTTACTCCAAGTTGCGCCTTAGTTTCGTTAAAGGATTAAACAATTTCGTTTAAAGTTAATAATAATTGTTATTTTAACCTACTTCTGGCCGCGTCCTTGCATTTTACATTACAGTAATTTATGGGATGATGGGTTTGTGAGAAATTGTTTTATTAGCTTTACAATAAATTATTTCTAATAACATCCTTGCGATCTTTTGATTTGTTACTAATCGCATTTTTATTGTTTATGAGTCTGTCAAGTTTTTGTTAAATTAATTGAGACTTGCAGTGTTTGCAAAAATCGCTTGGTGGGTACGCACTTCTGCAGATCGTCAAGATGAAGATCAGTAAATAGAAAGTAAGATCTTCCGTTCATTGTGTTATGCAGTGTATTGGTAGCAACCTTAACCTATGGAAGCATTCTCGTTGGGCTGAAATCACGACTTAACTACGTATCCGGTTAAGTCATGCAATCAAGACGACCAATTGAACTTTTATAATCGGCGTGTTTATATTTTGACAAATTTGCTTTCGTTACATAATAATAATGCTATTAGTTTTTTTCTTTTCATTCTTGATGCTATTATTGGAGGAGGTCACGATTAATAAATCAAATCATAAACGATTTACTTTTACTTTATTGCTCATAATACGAGGGAGGTTCAGCTAAGGCGATATTCTGGTGTGGTTTCCAAGATGTCAATGTCGAGAAGTTGATTCATCATTTCAGGCTAGACAGCACTCCAATGACTTGCAACTTAATTTTGTAACTTTGATTTGTAAATCAGACGATTTTTGTAGCTCCGGTTGATGCTCAAATCTATGTCTTCTTCGTGGTCAAGATCAAATCTGTTAAACAATTTCGTCCAAAAGGCATGTAATCGTGTTAAATTTTAGATGTGCATTGTTAAAGAAGTATTCATCGTTGATAGATCACTCGAAGAAGGCCATTTTACTAGCAAGGGAATCATTCAACCTTTACATAACCGATTTTATTAATTTTTGTTGTGCATGCAGGTTGTGATTAGACATGAAAGTAGCCAAAATATTACAGCGCACTTCTCCGCCGTTTTTGCAAAAATTGACTTTAAAAATGTTGTGTCTCTTCAAAATTTTTAGATGTGCGGCTGGAAGGGCCGGAAAAGCTTGGCCTAGCAAGCACTGCGTCTGCGGTTCCAATCTCGCTAAGAATATCATTTAAAAAAAAATCAAATAGCTAAATAATTAGGTGACTCTTAATTATTGAAAAATTAATGAAATTTTCAAAATTGATTGGTTGGAAGTAATCGAAGAGGTATATATCTTAAAAATTTGTTCAAAATTTCCTCGGAAATTACTGGAGTTTTTCAGAAATCACTGAAATTCTTCCTCTTGAAAAGATTTCTTAGAATGTCGTGTGATTGCAAGTCTACCCATGAAAATATAGCAGACGTTTACAATACCATCAAACCGATCGTTGGCATACAACGTTGCCGTCAACCTTGTGCCAATGCCATTTGCCAGTGCCTAGTACATAATTTAAGCCTCGACATACAATGAAATACCAATACTAGGCCAGTATCGGTATAGTACCAGCAGCCAATCATTGGCAACCGGTGCTTGAACCCACCTTGGACCAATGCTGTTTGCCGTTGCTTTACCTGTGATCAGTTTAAGCTTTGCCATGCAATGAATGACCAATATTGGGCCAACATCGGTTGTGTACAGGCAGCCAATCATTATTGTCTGGTGGTTGAACAGACCTTGGGCCAATGCTGTTTGCCGTTGCTTTAAAGGTTGTTGGGTTTAGTACTGAACCAGTACTAAGAGCCGATGCCGGCCTTGGATCAGTACTAGGAGCCAATGTTGTACCAACGTTGAACGCTAACTGCAAGATCCAGATTATAATTTCAACGTTGAGCCAACGGTGTGCCAATAGTTAACCCAAGCGTCAAGTACCGCCGGGCTAATGTTGGGTCAAGCGCTGGACCATTATTGGGAACCAATGCCGGCCAAGCTTTGAAATCAGCACTGGACCAGTACTGGGAGCCAACATTGTACCAACGCTGGTCGCCAACCCTAGGACCGAAATTATCATTACAGCATTGAGCCAATGTTGTCCCAGTAGTACTTCCAATAGTTGACCAAGCGTTAAGCAAAGCCGTGTCGCGTCGGGACAATGCCGGGTAAATGCTGAGCCAGTTATAAATATCAGCACTGGACCAGTACTGGAACACTGGGAGCTAACATTCCACCAACGTAGATCGTCAACCGTAGGACCGACGTTATCATTATGGGTCCCATCAATTGTGGGTCAATTTTCATGGACTGTGTACAAAAACTCTTTCGAAATATTTACTTCTTGATACACTGAAAAAAATGGTTTAACATATTGATGAAAAATTCATAGTATTTATGAACAAAATCAATGTATTTATGAATTTCTTCATCAATATGATGAATTTTGTTCATCAGTGTAAAAATGATGCATTTTTCATCAATATTATAAACCATTTTTTTAAATACTCGTATACGAGTAGTACATACACTTACACATATCTATGAAATATATCCGATTGGAGTTGCGGAAAAGCATGAGTTTACTTCATCTCATGACTGTCTTTGTGCTTCGAAAGACACGTAAAGTTATATCGAATTATAAAAACAAAACAATCAAGAAATCGTACTAATTTCTAACATCACAAGCTATTTTGAACGGGTGGGTATAAAATATTCAATAATTTTTATCAGATAATCGTGAATTACCTTACTGTTGGTGGCGCTCGTGATGCTACCAAATGTTATTTGGTGTTTTTTAAAGAACTCGCATGGAAACGGTAAAAATAAAACACTTATAATGGTGATTATGCAAACTTGCCTTTATCTTCTTCTCTGTTCGACCCAAAGGGTCCACATTAAATTGGATGTCAATCTCTTGCTCTCCTCTTCGTGTTGAATGGAACCGCTGCCAGCTAATCCCAGATTAATCTCTTTCCACTTTTTCTAAATGCTTTGTCCAAAATCACACCTCGTTCTCGTTCCAAAATTGAATTTATTATTTTCTTTTCTAAATATTTTGTTTTTATTTTCACTTTGTGGTTTTCCTCACTTTTTGTGAAGACCACACGTAACGACCTTCCTCCTTAAAGTTCTGTCGTCAACTGATTTTATTTTTTTGTTATCTTTCTTCATCAACCCGTTGTCTACCAATTCCATTTTTTTACATTCAATTTTTCAAATCAATGCTTGTTAATGATATTGCGATTATTTATACTTAGTATTTCATTCACCTGTACACGCACTTAACTCACAATTATATTAAAACACCTGAAATTCATTAACTTTCAATTGTTTATTTTAACCAATTATTTCTTTCTAGATTAATTTTTGATAAATTTAAATGTTAAGTTTCTTTGAATTTGTATTTTTGATTTTTTACATAGTTCTTTTGATTTATGAATTTAACAACTGCCTTAGGGTCGATTGCTTGCATTCTAGACACTGCAATACATAGTACCTACATAGTTCTATTTTGTTGCATCAAAATTTAAACGGCAACAAAATTTAAAAATGTATAGATACAAAAAAAAATGTCTCAAATGTTTTTCTGTAAAAGCGATTTTTATATGTCAAGAAACGGTTTCAAAATATGCAATTTACATTGTTAACATAGGACGGTTCAAATATTTTCGTTAGCCACTGTACGTTCTCACCCATGTTGATTTTTTCCTGTTAAATCTGGACCTTTTAAAATTTATAATTCGAAAACTGCTCATTACATCAAGTGGTGCTCATTGAGACATTTGTTCAGAATGATGAAAAGTACAACATATCCAAAAATCAGCCAAATCTACAGAAAGACATTTTTCTATAAGAATGGTGATGGGTCCATTCTTTCTGAATTACTTTAGCACAAAACCGCGGTAAAGCAAAAATTCACAAAATATGTCATCTACAGAATGGAAACTTTTGGTTTATAAATTAGACTTTCTATACCAACCTACGTCAAAGCATTTGATCAACGTCAAATGGTTTGACGTTCGTTAACTCATGAAAATCTGTTTCATAATTGGTTAAAACAGATTTGACGTTGATCAAATGCTTTGATAACCTCGAAGGTTGGAGAAACCGGGCATTAGTAACATTTTGTTATTTTTGAGATTTTTTTTTAATGAATCCTAGAACTTCAATGCAAAGTGGGCCTTGAACCACTACCCGTGCAGCGAAAAAAACAAGATCATATCTACCATATGATCTTCGTTTGAACATAATTATACTGGACGGTATACTGGAGGGTATTCAATATCACCAGATCCCTTAATTTTAAAAACCAAAGATTTGTTCACAAAATTCTATGATTGCGGACTCTATGACACGTCTACGCGCAGTAGACGTATTTTGTATTCCCCTACCCCCTTAAGATCTTAGTATTTGCATAAAATACTATTTAGACCGCGAAAATAATTACACCGCCTCTGCGTCGCTGTTATTGATAAGAAATTGGAATTGTGCACGGAAAAAAGTGTGGATATGAGCTTTTTTTAATCTTAGCCCCCTACCTAATAATCGTGGTTCCGCCGCTGGTCTCTCATCTGTATTTCACCTATAAACACACCAATTGATGATGTCCGTACGTAACGAACTTCTGATTACTAAATTATTAGTTACCAACCTAAAAATAAAAAATTACGAGAGAGCCGGATTAGTGCGGAATTCAGGCCGCACACTTTAGACAATTTATTAAAATTGTATAATATTTTAACATTAAATGAGAAACATTAAAGAAGAAGTTATGGTTTTAACATTTCTGGCGTATGCATCAGAAGCTGCCAACTAAGATTTCCTGTTTCCTGAAAATTAAAACTTTTTGGGTTCTGGCTGCTTGGAAAAGAGATAGATTGTTATGAATTCTTATTAAAAAAATATAAATGTAAAATACATTATAAGGTATAGTTTTTGGACGTTGACTGTGCTTTTATTGAATGGACTCAATTTCCTGAAAAATTTTGTGCAAATCCTGGGAATATACGGGAAGTATTTTTATTTCCGAAATTTCTAGAAAACAGGATCGCTGAATCTCGTGTAAGAAGTTTTGCTGCCAACCATTACATTTTATTAGATGATAAAATTTTAAAGTAAATAAAGTAATCACAATTTTTCATAAAATACAACTTTGTCTAATTTTACACAACACAAATCGATTGTGTAAATAATTGATTATGGAAATTTACTATTATTAAGGAAATAGTCGATTATGTAAATAGTCGATTATGGAAATAGTCGATTATGGAAATAATCCATTATGAAAATAGCCAATTATGAAAATAAGGATAAATTATGACTAAGTTAAATATTAAATTTCATGCAAATATTATAATATCTTGAATTCATTCTTACTTCTAACTTAATTGTGTGCCAATTCATCTATGAGCATATCCAGTGAAGAGACAAACCTAGGGGAAGGGGGTCTCGATGCTGGCCGTACCTCATCTGGGCTAGGCGCAGATACAAGCCAAAGTACTTTTCTTTAAAACACATTATCTGGAGGATAGATAAAATCGAACAAAAACATCCCCCCCCCCGCCCTAATCAAAATCCTGTATTTGCGCCTGTCTGGGTTTTGTTGCTTGCTCGTGTCAATCTTACTCAGAATTACTGCAAACTATTTCTTCTACCAGTTGTTTATCTCCCTTGGTTCTGCCTTCATAAAACTTCTTTTCGCAAATTTACATTTCTTCCGCTTCCATATTTTCTTCGATTAAGAGCATTAATAAAGTGAAATCAGAAAATAAAAAAATATGAAACAATGTTGGCCCATAGGAGCAATTACCCCCCCCCCCTTATAGCTCAAAAAGACGTCAATTTTAGACCAAATAATTTAAATTTATTTAGAAACAAACTATAAATTTATTTTTGGTTTTACTGCTACTTTTTGGTTTTTATAATCCCCCCCCCCCACTCATGGTAATTGTTTGGAGGTTCACCGTTAAACAATATTATTGTTGCTGCAGTTGAAAGCATTCCAGAAAGAATTACAGAAAATTAGATCAAATTCCTTACCCTTGTGTACTCTCAAAACCTATGATCTCATCGATTCATTATAAAAACGAACCTATATTATTTAGAAACACTGTACAACAATTCATAAATGGAATCCTCTAATTCCCCAGACAAGGTTAATTAGATTCAATTAGACGCATATATCACCTATTTTCGTCGTCTAACTCCAAATTCTCAGACTCAGTTCTCGAGAGCATAATTTAAAAACTTGGTAATATTTTTAACAAAATGAATTTCTTATAATTTAATGCAATAAAACTAACAAACAATTGATTTACTTTTTACTGTAAGCAAACTCACCATTGCAAAAAAAAATTATAAATTAAAACTTTATTTTCTATTTCAGATTCTTCCAGCGCTGTGCTGCTTAGTACTAACAACATACGGAGATGTTGGAACAAGTCCAAATGCGTATTTACCACCAAATAAACCAGGTTACAATTACGACAGACCTAAAGTGCCTTTTCCATCTCCTCCTATATTACCCCCTCGACCTCCAGTAGGTCCCCCTAGCTTTCCTAGTCCTCAGCCACCGCGACCAACATACGGTCCTCCAAGTTTTCCAAGTCCTCAGCCACCAAGACCGACGTTCGGACCACCTAGTTTTCCTAGTCCTCAACCTCCACGACCAACGTTTGGACCGCCTAGTTTTCCTAGTCCACAACCTCCACGACCCACATTTGGACCACCAAGTTTTCCTAGTCCGCAACCACCTCGGCCAACATATGGGCCACCAAGTTTTCCTAGTCCACAACCTCCACGTCCAACGTTTGGACCTCCAAGCTTTCCAAGCCCACAACCACCTCGACCAACGTTTGGACCACCAAGCTTTCCAAGCCCACAACCACCAAGACCAACTTATGGACCTCCAAGCTTTCCAAGCCCACAGCCACCACGACCCACGTATGGACCACCCAGTTTTCCAAGCCCTCAACCACCTAGGCCAACACTTAGACCAAGTTTTCCTAGTCCACAACCACCGCGACCCACGTATGGACCACCAAGCTTCCCAAGCCCACAACCACCTAGACCAACGTTTGGACCTCCAAGTTTCCCAAGTCCACAACCACCACGACCAACCTATGGACCACCAAGTTTTCCAAGTCCTCAACCACCACGACCTACATTTAGACCTAGTTTCCCAAGTCCACAACCACCACGACCAACACCAGGTCGACAACCAACTCCAACAGGACCACCTTACTTACCACCTACCAGACCTTATCAACCTCAACCACCAACCAGTGGAAGTGGAACTAACGGAAATTACGTAAAAATACATTTTTTCACACTACATTATATTAATACTAAATTTCTTCCAGGTGCCATCGCCAAATACCGGTGACCACAGTCATCACGATCATGACGATCACCATGATCACCATGATCATCACGACCATCACCACCACGAACCAGGAATGCCATTCGATTTTAAATATTCAGTAAAAGAGCCAGAATATGGAAACGATTACTCTCATAACGCAATCAGTGATGGTGAAACCATAAAAGGAGAATACCAAGTTTTATTACCCGATGGTCGAACTCAATTTATCAAGTACACAGCTGATTGGGCTACGGGTTTCCATGCACAAGTAAACATTTCAAAAATCCAACTCTATTGATCTAATTTATTGATTTTTAGGTAAGATACGAAGGAAATCCTACGTATCCTGCTTATCCCGGTCCAGGAAAAACTCCAGGTGGAAATTATAATCCAGGAGGAAATTACAATCCAGGAGGAACCTATAATCCAGGAGGAAACACACCTTCTACTGGAATTACTCCTACGACCAGACCATCGTTCCCTGGTTATCCAGGAAATACAAATCGACCATCAGGTGGAGGTTTTCCAACACCCAAACCTTCCTTCCCTGGTTATCCTTCAGGAAATACAAATCGACCATCAGGCGGCGGTTTCCCAACACCCAAACCTTCTTTCCCTGGTTATCCTTCAGGAAATACAAATCGACCATCAGGAGGGGGTTTCCCAACGCCGAAACCTTCTTTCCCAGGGTATCCATCAGAAAGACCAAGTAATCCATTCCCTGGGAATTCTATAACCCCAAGTAGGCCAGGAGGAGGATTCCCAACACCAAAACCAAACACACAGTTTCCAGGAAATTCGGTACGACCACCTGGACCAAACACATCGTTCCCTGGTTATCCATCAGGAAGACCGTCCACTTCGTTCCCAGGAACTAATCCTCCATCAACAACAGGTGGACAGCAGTACGGACCAAATGGAGGATATAAATATTAAGGAAAATTTGTACAAAATATTTAAATAAAATTTTTATAAACGAAGCATGGTGCACTGCCCTCGTAAACTTGTGTTTTAAAAAAAATTATGTTACAATTATTTTTATAAATATAAAACAAAAACAAGTTGTGAATTGATGTGTATTAATTATTATTAAAATAAAATTTTAATTACATGCTTGTTTACGTTATAGTTCTCAGACTGATTACAACATTTGCGGTTGCATTTAGTTTTAAATAAGTTTCTTTAAAAGCTAGTTCACAATATACAATTTTTGGTATTATAGAAGTCATAGCTAAAGAACGAGTGCGATTTTTAGAAGAAAATAGTTTCTGTTTTCTACATCTACATCTATTTTAAACATAAAAACTGATTTTCGTACATGAGAAATCGCATAGTGTGAACCGGCTTTAAGAAATGAATTATAGTTTCATCAGAGTAAAGTAAATAGACTTTTTCGGATTCAATTCAAAATCATTTATTAAAGTGGCACTTTACCACATAGAAAAGTCACTTTACTATATAGTAATGTCACTGTCAATAAACAACCTACACAAGTACCTACTATGAAATATTTTGAATTAGCAATAACTCAAAAACGGCACTAGATATTGCACAAAATCCGAAAAAATAGTATAAACAAACCTTGTAAGTAAAGCATTTTTACTAAACTCATTAGCTTTTAAGTTACTCGCTCGCTGCGCTCGCTCGTACTCAAAGGCTAAATTCGTTTAGTAAAACTTTGCTTTACTAAACTTGTTGTTTAATATACTATTCTCGTCTAATAGCAATTAATTGAATTAAAAGTTTTACCTAATTGCCCACAGAGAGCGCTAGTGTTATCAATTGCACTCGTTCCGTTAGTTTGATGCATTTATAGATACCGCAGCTTAGGTAAGTTGACAATTGTTTATTAATTGCAAAGCTAACTGTTGTAACTTTCAGCAAACTTTACCACTGAAAACTTGTCGGGTTGGTTTTATGAATTTCACTTTTTGAAGATAGAGATGGATTTTTCAGTTCTTCCGTGATGTAACATAAATCGCCGGAAAGGTCTACAAGTTTAGTTTTTAAAACAAAAGAAGGTTGTCGATAACACAGCTCTTGAAAGAAGAGTCCAGTGGAAGTCTTTCTTATTTATGTGATTCTATTTAATATATACGTACGTAAAGCCGGCGGTTCCCCTGAGTTGATGATTGCCGCCATCAGCTATGAAAAACAGGGTTACAGGCATTCCCCAATCCGGATTAAGCAACCGTGGGGTTTAAATGCTAAAACCTTTCTCTAGAGAAAGAGGCTGATTGGCTTGCAGTGGGCAGAACAGGTTGAAGTGAGAATTAAAGATTAGCATAGTGAATCTTCTGTTGGTCATTGATTTCATATTAACAAATTGACAAGTGTTGCCACTTTGCCAAATGTTGCATAGTTAAACTAGTCACACCTCTTTCCCCTAAAGATGACGAGTATTTTAAGCATTTATGGCACCCATCTTTCTACTTGTTATGCCACTTGTTATTCCGCGGGTATATCACTCGCCGTAATGGCGACATCACCTGTCGCTTTTGCAGAAGAGGGGTGGGGACACTCGTTGTCCCCAATCAAGTCCTAGCGGAAATGCTTCAAATTTCTATATCAGTTTTTCAATTTAGTGAAAATTTAACATTAACAACAGACCCGTATCATGCTTCGATTAATAAGAAGTTCACCTTGCTCAGCCATATCTACTTACCTGTGACATCTCTTTCGAATGGATATGGCTCTGTTTTTACCAAGCCACTTATCGGTTTGGTCCTCTTCTGCCTTCTACGAAATGGAAAAGCCTCGCACTATATAGAATTGACTTTCCTAATTAATACAATAGGCTGCTTCTGTTTTGGGGTATTTCTGACCGTCTTATTTGGATTCTTTTCGTTCTTCACAGCTCTTTTCTCTAATATTCAATTCTTCATTTTGCAGTTTAGATTTTTGCATATTATCTTGATCCAATTCTATCTTTTCATTGCATTCTTTCAGCTACTTTAGTTTCGTTCCACCCTTTAATGTTTTATTCCTAATTTTCTCAGATTTTTTTTCACATTTTATAATCGAATGTTAATAGAGTTGCATATCCTGCTGTATAATTTATGTTTGGAGAGAAGGACGTTTGAACGTGTCTGCTTGAAACAGTTGGCCCTACGACAGTTGGCCCCCGACAACTGGCTTAGTGACAATTGGCCTTTGAGACTATTGACCTTCAAGACTATTGGCCTCGCGGCAATAGGCCTTCGGGACTATTGGCCTCGCGTGATGCCAGTAATCTTTGTGATTAATTTACTTTTTATCCATAAAAAGTACAGAATTAATCGTAACAGCAAGAGCATGGGCATTTCAATTCCAAAAACCAATTTAATAAAAATTTCCTTCTGAGTCAGTAAACACAAAGATCAATTGTCCCGAAGCCAAATAGTCCCAAAGGCCAATTGTCGGCAGGGCCAGTTGTCGAAGGCCAACTATTGTAGGGCCAACTATCTCAGAGCCAGTTGGCTCTGACAGTTGTGTAGGACAGTTGCCCGGACACCTCACCGTTCCGAAGATTAGAGTAGGTTTGAAAATTCCGTTATTTAAGATATGTAATTTTCGAATTCTAGCTATTACAAAGATGTCTTCAATGAGTGAAACGACTCAAAGATTCGCATATTGATAACATCTATTATTGTTCTGTAAAATGTTATCATCTAACTGGACATGTGTGCTGGACACACACATAGTAAATGGTGTAGAGTCACTTCCTGCGTGTGGAATCCTCTATAACACCAATAACATTATTGTGTTTATTCAGACAGCAGTGTCCTGTAAGTAGTTCTACTGTCTTCCTCAGCTGTGGTATACTCAGCTTGAGAATGTAGAGTTTTCTTTTGTCATTGGAGGGTCACAAATGAACATCCGCGATTTCCCGGAAGGTCCCTCTGGTACTCAAGATGTTGTTTACCTAGTAGTTACTTTATAGAACCTATTGCGGTCAGATATGCTATATCCTACAAGTTGGTTCTGGTTCTACTGGATATCGCTTGCAGCAGCCTTGGCGAGAGCATCTGGTTTTTTGTTGCCGTTTATTCCAGCGGGTCTTGTCACCCACCTCAGTGTTAAGCTGTTCTGTTGTGCAAGTGCCATTAGCTCATCGAGGAAGTGATGGATTGTGTTTCTACTACTTCCAGAGCATTTAGAGCTGCCTGGTATTCGGTCATGGTACAGTTCCGCTTTCTTCAGCACAGGCTGTTACGGCAGTTCTATCTGCCTGGAACACTGTTGGTTTACATCCTGCGAGTATATCTGCAGGAAAAGTTTCAGAGTTCCTTCGAGTAAACTCTCGTTGAGGTTCGTTGTCCCTCAGCAGAGCTTCTTGGAGTCAAACACATTCTGGAGTTCTTTCGACCTCTTCATATGTGACTGCAATACTTCCTCCATGAGTTTTCTTTCTACATGTATTTTTAGACGAGATTTTTTTGTATGATTAACCGTCTAGGTTTGCCTCCTCCGTGCTGTTGGGAACATCTGGGGATGCTGTCTCGATGAGCAAAGCAGTTTCAGAATGCGTTAGGTCCCCTTTATTGTCTTCACAAGAAGCCTCATTCATTCCTGAATCGATGTCATTATGCGTGTGGGCTTGGATGTATCCTTGGTGTCAATGACTTCAAGTTTCGCTAATTCCAAGGTGATCACTCTGCTATCACCCGCCTCACTTGGTCGTTAGTGGCATTGTCGGTGTAGGAGGCAGCAAGAAAGCATCCTTTTAGTCTCATCTTCGAGAACCTCGGAGATTTTTTACGCCTTTTACAATATTGTTCGATAAGCTAGGCATATTAGAATAAAAATATAAATATAGTTTTTTATATTACTTCATAGTTATAAAGTATAGGTTTAATTTATGCATCCTTTATGTTTTTTGAGTCGCTGAATACAAATTTGAAGTTTTCGAACAAAAATTTGACCTGGAACTTAGTTTTTTGAACGTTTTGCCCAAATTTTGGCACTGTATTAAGTTTTTGGCGTATATCTCAGAAAGGAAGCATGTTTTCGACAAGCTCATTCCATACAAGAGTAAAGTAGACAACATTTTCTATATTGCTTATATTTCATATATAACGATTTTTTGGAAGACTAACCGTTCCGCTACTAAGTCGTGCCAAGAAAAGGCCATATTCCCATATCTAGTGAAATTCTCCGTTTTCGTCGAAATCCCGCTTTCTATGATACTTACCTGTTGTATTAATTCATTACATCATACAATTCAAAAGGAGTGACCGAGTGCGATCAAAGTAGACCCGACATTTTCCCTGTTAATCCGACCACACTGTTCTAATGCAACAGTATGGAAAAGAATTGTGATGAACAACTTGAATTTTTCTTGCCTTACGATCTGGATCGGTACCCCTTCTCCCTATTTAAAAATGGTTTAAGAAAAGGAATCAAATCTGCTCTATGCAAAGCATTTGTACCCACACAAAGCAAGTTCAGCGGAAAAGTGCAATATTTTATCGACGGTGGGTTCTTATTACAGAAAGTTGTCTGGCTCGAGAATCAATTTTTCTGTGCAATATGCAACAAGTGTGTTAACTACGTCATTAATATCTATGGCATGGCCCATTGACAGAAGTTTTCTTCGATGGATATTCTGAAGGTTCGAAAAGATGGAACAAAAAGTGCTGAACGGTTGTAGAGGTCTATGAAAACGATTTCCGCTGACATTTTCTTCGAAGAGAACGCGATACCGATCATCCATAAAGCAAGAAAAATTTCTGGCTAATACGAACAACAAAAGAAGATTGATTTCCATGATCATAGCCAAGTTACACTCTCAAAGAATGACATAGAGACAAAGACAAGCCCTGTCTTTGGCTGAACATGTGCAGATTACTACTCACCCCGTCTATAACTGCATTTCATTCGTTTGTTTCTATTTTTTCAATTACTTTCCCAATATTCATTATTCATGTAAGAGTCCAGGAATATGTTATTTTGGCGCGTTCTAGCGGCGACACGGTTAGTCTTACGAAAAAACAAAAAAACGCTTCATTTCTGAGATATAGGGAAAAAAACTGAAAAAATTGCCAAATTTAGGCAAAAAGTGCCAAAAAAACAAGCTTTACCTGTGCAGATTTATTTTATAAAATTCATACATTTTTTCTTAGAATTACGTTTGTCAAGATCAAGTTACATATTATTGTACTCTTGTTTATTTACACAGAGGTAAATCTTGCGACATGCTTTTATATTATATAAATTGTGTAATGTAATAAATTGATACAGTTAAGTATCATGGAACGAGCGATTTCCGCAAAAACGGTGAATTTTACTTGATATAAGAATATGGACCTTTTTGGCGCTCTCTAGCGGCGAAACCGATAGTCTTCCAAAAAACGTTATACCGGGTGCTGAATGAGTTAGCCAAACATAGGAAATTAACATGTAAAAACTTATTTATGCAAATTCCTACTTCCTTAATTATTTTAGAGAAAAAGTGAGATACAAAAATAATGCAGAAATATAAACTATAAATGATAAGACCATTAGATTTTATCTAACTTTTACTTAAAATGTCGAAAAATGCTTTCAAAATTGTTAATATTTCAAAATCAAAATCAAAATCAATTTATTGAACATCGCATACAAACGGATGAACAAGTCACAGAAACAAAGATAACAAAAGCACATATACATAAAATGACAAGCACACAAAAATTCAAGAGAGCCATTAAAGCTCAACACTATGCCAGATACTCTTTAACACTATAAATGCTCTAAGAGAATTTCCTTAAGTTTTCGCTTGAAAACCGGCCACAACGCAGCACTTATAAATTTTAATCCCCATGTATCTAGGTCCTAAATCAGAGAGATGCAGGCGATGCTGAGGAATCAACAGTTCGTGACCAAATCTAGTATCACGACCGTGCACATCAAATGGAGTCACAAAGATAAATTTTCATTTATCGCACTGGCCATGTAAATAAATTAATTTAAATTTATATTTTCAAAAATAATTACCATGGAAACTTTCATGGCCAGTTCGATAAAAGAAACTTTTAACGATTTATTTCAAAAGGATGTTTTGAATTTTTAAGTAAAAGTTAGATGAAATTTAATGCTCTTATCATTCGTAGTTTATATTTCTGCATTATTTTTATGTCTCTCATCTTTTCTATAAAATGATTATATTATCTTTATTTATTTATTTATTTAATAATAAAAATAATTCTATAAAATAAAAATTTATTTGCATAAATAAGTTTTTACATGTTGATTTCCTATTTTCAGCTAAGTCATTCAGCACCCTGTATATGATTTGGGCAAAAAGTGCCAAAGAAATAAAGTTCCGGTCCAAATTTTTGCCCGCAAACTTCAAATTCGTGTTCAGAGACCCAAAAAACATCAAGGTGAGGAAAATCAAAACTATAACAAAACTTTTCTCCGAGAATTCTAATTTGCCTAGCCTACGAGCTGCATTTCTCTATTGAGGTAGCTTTGCTCGGTCCTAAGGAGGACAATTGAATGTGGCTATCCGGACATGAGTCAGAACGGCTTTGCAAGGGAGATTTTCGATCCCTGCTTCTCTTATTTGTCCTTAAGACACTAGACGGAGGGCTTCTTCTGACCGATTTCGTTTTTGCCCCCGGCCGAAGTACCCTCCCCTGCATCTCTTTGCGTTATGAGTGCAGGTTCCCCTTTGATTGTTCTTGAGTGCCTCTCGGCGCAGCCTGTGAAGGCGCTTTCTGGCTGCACTGAATAATTTAATCTTCAGTGAAGTCCTCCTTTCAGAAACTGCACCCTCCTCTTTTTGTTCGGGCTAATTAGGTTCAATTATGATTGTTCTCACGAGTAAAGGGATAATAATAGTACCCCGTCGCACAGCGTCCCATTCACGACGAGTGGCAAAGTACAACGAGGTTTGCCGATCGAGCTTCCTCTCAGCCTTGCATCCTTTTGGCATATGGTAGTTTTTATGGTAGTTCGTCATTCACTTAACTTGGGCAATTAACCCAAAGACTCCTGCGCCTCTTGTCACTACTATCTTCCAGAAACCAGTTCCGCAGAAGAGTCGTTACCAGATCTAGCCCAAAGAGTTTTTAAGTTTTCTTACAGTACAACTTTTTCCAAGGCGTACAGAGATAGGATCCATTCGAGCAACTTTAAAGTAAAGTTAATGCTTGATTGATTGATATTACATATGGTTTCATTCGTGAAGTACTGATAAATGACATCGACAAAATAATGGATTTTAATGGTTATAAATGCTTGACTTATGTATGAATTCAATATAAATCAACGATAAAGAAATATAGTACTGTGGGCGTAAGCAAGTTTGTTTGGTTTAACACCTTTATTTTACTACATACACTAAGAAAACATCTATTAAATTACTTTTCAAGTTGATTCAGCAAGTAATTTATTGTAATTATTGGTTTACACAAATTGACTGATTTATTAAAAGGGTAATGGCATTCAGTCAAGAAATGGAAAAAACATGTGTTATATGATTGCATAAATCATCATTAATTAAAAGGTTCACACTTAATTGAATCGTGAGATCGTAATTAGATTATAATCAACTAAATTGTAATAAAATGATAAAACTTTAATTTGCAAATAAATATAAATTCAAGGTTAAAGTGCTCCAGGTTCGCCATAGTTAACCTACTAAAATTGTCGTCATTTTTATGGCGGTGTTGATTTATTACTTCTTGGTTTTCCTCCCATTAGCTTATGTAATTGTTAAATTCAAAAAATATAAGAATAATACAATACGTAGAAAATCAAAATTCAAAAAATTTAAAAAGGAGACAATTAACACATAACAGGTCTGGATTAAGAAAATTTGAAAAAATGAAAATTTCGTAATACGAAGTACAATATAACGTTATTTCATGGTTATTGCCATTCTTCAGTTGTACGCATCGATTACGATTACATTGTAAAATAAGAAGAAAAAATTTTTCAAACTAAACAAAATTATCGACTAAATTGTACAAAATTGACTTACCATAACCTCCAAAGATTATCAAAACTGAACTTGTTACACGAGGTATGAATAATTTAAAAATGATTTGAACTAAGAAATTCTTTACCTAGCACTGCTAGTTTGAAATCCGAAGGCACTGCCCTCTTAATATGATTTCTAAAAACTTTGAAAAAATTCAAAATTCAAAAATTTACCACGTTTTTTAACCGTGAGGCGTAAAACTAGAAAAAGAACTCAAAATAAAAAATTTTAAGTAAATTTGTGGTTTTTAGTATGTATTTATGGTTAAATTCAAAAAATATAAGAATAATACAATACGTAGAAAATCAAAATTCAAAAAATTTAAAAAGGAGACAATTAACACATAACAGGTCTGGATTAAGAAAATTTGAAAAAATGAAAATTTCGTAATACGAAGTACAATATAACGTTATTTCATGGTTATTGCCATTCTTCAGTTGTACGCATCGATTACGATTACATTGTAAAATAAGAAGAAAAAATTTTTCAAACTAAACAAAATTATCGACTAAATTGTACAAAATTGACTTACCATAACCTCCAAAGATTATCAAAACTGAACTTGTTACACGAGGTATGAATAATTTAAAAATGATTTGAACTAAGAAATTCTTTACCTAGCACTGCTAGTTTGAAATCCGAAGGCACTGCCCTCTTAATATGATTTCTAAAAACTTTGAAAAAATTCAAAATTCAAAAATTTACCACGTTTTTTAACCGTGAGGCGTAAAACTAGAAAAAGAACTCAAAATAAAAAATTTTAAGTAAATTTGTGGTTTTTAGTATGTATTTATTTTGAATTTTGAATTTTTTCAAAGTTTTTAGAAATCATATTAAGAGGGCAGTGCCTTCGGATTTCAAACTAGCAGTGCTAGGTAAAGAATTTCTTAGTTCAAATCATTTTTAAATTATTCATACCTCGTGTAACAAGTTCAGTTTTGATAATCTTTGGAGGTTATGGTAAGTCAATTTTGTACAATTTAGTCGATAATTTTGTTTAGTTTGAAAAATTTTTTCTTCTTATTTTACAATGTAATCGTAATCGATGCGTACAACTGAAGAATGGCAATAACCATGAAATAACGTTATATTGTACTTCGTATTACGAAATTTTCATTTTTTCAAATTTTCTTAATCCAGACCTGTTATGTGTTAATTGTCTCCTTTTTAAATTTTTTGAATTTTGATTTTCTACGTATTGTATTATTCTTATATTTTTTGAATTTAACCATAAATACATACTAAAAACCACAAATTTACTTAAAAAATTTTTTATTTTGAGTTCTTTTTCTAGTTTTACGCCTCACGGTTAAAAAACGTGGTAAATTTTTGAATTTTGAATTTTTTCAAAGTTTTTAGAAATCATATTAAGAGGGCAGTGCCTTCGGATTTCAAACTAGCAGTGCTAGGTAAAGAATTTCTTAGTTCAAATCATTTTTAAATTATTCATACCTCGTGTAACAAGTTCAGTTTTGATAATCTTTGGAGGTTATGGTAAGTCAATTTTGTACAATTTAGTCGATAATTTTGTTTAGTTTGAAAAATTTTTTCTTCTTATTTTACAATGTAATCGTAATCGATGCGTACAACTGAAGAATGGCAATAACCATGAAATAACGTTATATTGTACTTCGTATTACGAAATTTTCATTTTTTCAAATTTTCTTAATCCAGACCTGTTATGTGTTAATTGTCTCCTTTTTAAATTTTTTGAATTTTGATTTTCTACGTATTGTATTATTCTTATATTTTTTGAATTTAACCATAAATACATACTAAAAACCACAAATTTACTTAAAATTTTTTATTTTGAGTTCTTTTTCTAGTTTTACGCCTCACGGTTAAAAAACGTGGTAAATTTTTGAATTTTGAATTTTTTCAAAGTTTTTAGAAATCATATTAAGAGGGCAGTGCCTTCGGATTTCAAACTAGCAGTGCTAGGTAAAGAATTTCTTAGTTCAAATCATTTTTAAATTATTCATACCTCGTGTAACAAGTTCAGTTTTGATAATCTTTGGAGGTTATGGTAAGTCAATTTTGTACAATTTAGTCGATAATTTTGTTTAGTTTGAAAAATTTTTTCTTCTTATTTTACAATGTAATCGTAATCGATGCGTACAACTGAAGAATGGCAATAACCATGAAATAACGTTATATTGTACTTCGTATTACGAAATTTTCATTTTTTCAAATTTTCTTAATCCAGACCTGTTATGTGTTAATTGTCTCCTTTTTAAATTTTTTGAATTTTGATTTTCTACGTATTGTATTATTCTTATATTTTTTGAATTTAACCATAAATACATACTAAAAACCACAAATTTACTTAAAATTTTTTATTTTGAGTTCTTTTTCTAGTTTTACGCCTCACGGTTAAAAAACGTGGTAAATTTTTGAATTTTGAATTTTTTCAAAGTTTTTAGAAATCATATTAAGAGGGCAGTGCCTTCGGATTTCAAACTAGCAGTGCTAGGTAAAGAATTTCTTAGTTCAAATCATTTTTAAATTATTCATACCTCGTGTAACAAGTTCAGTTTTGATAATCTTTGGAGGTTATGGTAAGTCAATTTTGTACAATTTAGTCGATAATTTTGTTTAGTTTGAAAAATTTTTTCTTCTTATTTTACAATGTAATCGTAATCGATGCGTACAACTGAAGAATGGCAATAACCATGAAATAACGTTATATTGTACTTCGTATTACGAAATTTTCATTTTTTCAAATTTTCTTAATCCAGACCTGTTATGTGTTAATTGTCTCCTTTTTAAATTTTTTGAATTTTGATTTTCTACGTATTGTATTATTCTTATATTTTTTGAATTTAACCATAAATACATACTAAAAACCACAAATTTACTTAAAATTTTTTATTTTGAGTTCTTTTTCTAGTTTTACGCCTCACGGTTAAAAAACGTGGTAAATTTTTGAATTTTGAATTTTTTCAAAGTTTTTAGAAATCATATTAAGAGGGCAGTGCCTTCGGATTTCAAACTAGCAGTGCTAGGTAAAGAATTTCTTAGTTCAAATCATTTTTAAATTATTCATACCTCGTGTAACAAGTTCAGTTTTGATAATCTTTGGAGGTTATGGTAAGTCAATTTTGTACAATTTAGTCGATAATTTTGTTTAGTTTGAAAAATTTTTTCTTCTTATTTTACAATGTAATCGTAATCGATGCGTACAACTGAAGAATGGCAATAACCATGAAATAACGTTATATTGTACTTCGTATTACGAAATTTTCATTTTTTCAAATTTTCTTAATCCAGACCTGTTATGTGTTAATTGTCTCCTTTTTAAATTTTTTGAATTTTGATTTTCTACGTATTGTATTATTCTTATATTTTTTGAATTTAACCATAAATACATACTAAAAACCACAAATTTACTTAAAATTTTTTATTTTGAGTTCTTTTTCTAGTTTTACGCCTCACGGTTAAAAAACGTGGTAAATTTTTGAATTTTGAATTTTTTCAAAGTTTTTAGAAATCATATTAAGAGGGCAGTGCCTTCGGATTTCAAACTAGCAGTGCTAGGTAAAGAATTTCTTAGTTCAAATCATTTTTAAATTATTCATACCTCGTGTAACAAGTTCAGTTTTGATAATCTTTGGAGGTTATGGTAAGTCAATTTTGTACAATTTAGTCGATAATTTTGTTTAGTTTGAAAAATTTTTTCTTCTTATTTTACAATGTAATCGTAATCGATGCGTACAACTGAAGAATGGCAATAACCATGAAATAACGTTATATTGTACTTCGTATTACGAAATTTTCATTTTTTCAAATTTTCTTAATCCAGACCTGTTATGTGTTAATTGTCTCCTTTTTAAATTTTTTGAATTTTGATTTTCTACGTATTGTATTATTCTTATATTTTTTGAATTTAACCATAAATACATACTAAAAACCACAAATTTACTTAAAATTTTTTATTTTGAGTTCTTTTTCTTTTTTTATGTAATTGTATTTTTAACGTCGATGACGCTACAACATCATTTATTATTCTTGTTTTAACTAGCAAAAACATTAGTTTTTGAACTGACTACTAGATGGCGCTGTTTCTAAATTGCTTAAAAAGAATTTACGGGTTTTAAGATGTAATTTTAAATTTGTCAAGCTAGATTATGCTATTATTTAAACAGGTTACTACCAAGAGCTCTATTTTAATTATTCATAAACAGGGACGGATTGGGAGTGTTTCTTAATAATAATCGAATGCAACAATATGTAAAAAATAATTAAATTAATATCGAATAATTTATTAAGTGCATAACGCAATGGAAAGAATAAATTTTCTTTAGAGATCAGATCGTGGGAAATCTTTCGACTTTCTGACATTATTTTATCAAAAAGTGTGGGATCGAGTTTACGAGTGACGATTATTTTACAAAAATGTTTCAATGACAATATGAATGGCAATTAAATTAAATATTTACAAAATGAGTCTTAAAGCTAAATTATTATTTGTACGGCGTTCCATATGCATTACTAGGTCCACCCTGGTTGGGGTAACTGTCGTATCCGTTTTGGTAACCGTTTCCGTAATTGTTATTGTTATGATTTCCTCCAGCGCTGTATGGGGTGGCAGGACCCGAGTAGTCCTTGATTGAAACGGAACTTGTCGCCGGGGAATTACCATCGTATTGTTGCTGATGATTGTAGTTATTTTGTGCTCCCGCATAGTTATTTTTGTACGTTTCGGGATAAGAAGCTTCTCCTTCATATCTTACATCTGCATGAAATCCGGTTTGCCAATCTGCATAGTATGTGACAATTTGCATTCTTCCATCGGGAAGCTGGACGCGATATTCTCCTCGCACCTGATTGCCGTCACTCACTTCCTGCCGTTTGTAGTTGTTTCCACTGTAGTCGTCTTTAACTTGGTAACCAAATTCGTAGGACTTTGGCTAAAAAAATATTTAAAAATCAACCCAATTTTGGAAAAGTGAAAGTCATAATTATTATTGAATTTGAATAATCTGAACTCGAATCACGAAACCATAAATCAAAATTCGACCTTGCAACTTAACGTATAATTGGTTCAAAAAAACTACATTCACCTTCTTTCGGCGATTTTTGACCTACCTCACCGTTTTCATGACCATCGTGATTTGCGTCGTAATTTGGTGTACCGTAGTTGTTAATGGGAGCCCCATACTGGACAGGTGGTTCACACCAGATTAACGTCAGGGAAATCAAAGAAACAAATATCTGAACCTGAAAACAAAAACAAAACAAAATTCAAAAACTCGACAAACAAAAATAAATTTGACATATATATAATTTTTAAAACAAGAGAGAGTTGACAAATGTCAAAATATTGAATTAGTAAAAATGAAAAACTAAAATTAATTTGACAAATATATAATTTTTAAAACAAAAGAGTTGACAAGTGTCAAAATATTGAATATTTAAAAAATGAAAAACTAAAAATTAAAAAAAAAATGTATTTAAAAAGTGATAAATGAAAACCTTAATTTAAAAAAAATAATTTAGTGATATACAGGGTGGTTGTAGAAATTTTACCTTATGATTCATAGTGTAATCCGTTTAGAATATGAAATTAAAAATTTATTGCACTATTGTTTTTCTATTTTGTGTTCATTTATGAAATTTACATTCACAACTACAAGAAATGCAAAAAATAATTTGCTTTATATACAACAGGCTCATATTTGGTAATCTCATTGTCTTTGTCTAAATAAGAGTAAAAGTTTTGTGTTACTACAATTACTCCCACGCTCACAAATCGGTCAATTTTCTTAATGAAAGTTAATTTTTCTGTGATGTGTACTCTTAACACGTCTCATTTAATTATAAATTTAGATTTGGTTCAAAACAGTAATTAAAATTTATAGTTGTATAACTGGAGCTTGTAAATATACTATGGTCCCGGAAAAACATAAAATCTAATATTAGTGCCTCTTTGTTCGTAACTTTCTTACGAGTACTTTAATTTATGATTTTCTCGAGTTTCTGCTCTTACGAAAAGATTAGATTTGAACCTCCAATATTTTGGAGAATTTAAAAAAATTCGGATTAATTTAAATAATGTAAAGCTCAGATTTTGTAACCAAAGTTACTTCTTTGAGTAAGTTCTAAACGATGTATGTAGACTTTTTTTGATTTTGATCTTAAAATTGTAATTAATAAAAACTTTATGTTTGGCCATTTTTTTGCAAAGGCGATCTATAAAGGCCGAAGTACATCCTAAGCTATTTTACTTTTATCAAAATTTTAGGGTTTACTAAGTTACCATCGTAAAGCTAACATAGTTTATTGTAAACTCAGCTACAATTAATTATTTGCATCTCAAATGTTCGCTTTTCTCCCGTTTCTACTACATGGCAATTTGGTAACAATTCAGCATTTTCCCAAAATTATGCTATTATTTAAACGGGTTACTACCAAGAGCTGTATTTTAATTCTTCATAAACGGGGACGGATTGGGAGTGTTTCTTAATAATACAATTCAGCATTTTCCCACCAAATAACTTGATATGAAAATTAGAAAAAAATTAACAGTTAAAATTTCGTTAATCCACTCATGCACGTCACTGTAATTGAATGTCTTAAGAGGAAGCATTCGATTAAACGCTTTGTGCAAAATGTTTTCAGACATAAAACCTTTCAGACAAGACTTTTTTTTAAGTCTTGCGAAATTTCAATATGTCACTCTCGGATATAAATGCAGTTCTCTAATTTATTTTTAAATAGGTATGTGTGTTTCTTCTGTGATGTAAATTTTACGTTCTGAATAACTATTTAGCCTATCGGACTACTGAGAACGCAATGCTACTAATCTAAGAAAGGCCCTAACAGAAAAAGGGTAATTGCAGAATCATAAAAGTAGATGAATAGTAGATAAGAATAGAGGAAATCTACAATAAATCTCATATTAAATTGAAATTTAGCCAACTAAATTGAGTTAGCAGACGTCCTGAAAAGTCCGGAGTTCGGATATATTTGTACATCTTCAAGCCGCAGAATCTGAACAATTGAGAATTTCAAGAAAGTTAAAAAGAAATAATTTTACCTGCAAATTAAAAATGCATATTATTATTTATATAATTATTATTATATAATTTGTAATTACGGCCTGGTGCTTGTGTACGTCGATTGCTAAGTCAAAATCGCGAGTTTAATTGCGGGTAAAGTAAAAACATTATTCTGACCGCCTTACCTCGGCAGGCAATGGCAAACCATGCATCTTAAAAACCGAATGCAGATTGTTAAAGTTGGTTATTAAGGAATTTTCATATAATTCAAAATTTTCTAAAATCCCTCTTCAAGAAAGTACAGTTCTTAAAATATTGCTCGACTAATTTTCAAATTTCTAATCGACAAAATAAACTTCAATATACATAATTTTTGGGAGAGCCAAATTTTTAAATTATTTTTGAACTTTACTTCAAAATTAATAAACAAAGTGGGAAACTTAAATTTAACAGATAACTATACCCATCTGTCGACGTATCAAAATTGTTCTATTCACAATCACAGTTGAAACTTGAAAGTATGTCAAGTAAAAAACTTGCAAAAACTAATTCAAGTACTTATAAGTATTTTAAATTAACTATTAAATCAAATAAATTTATTTATTTTTTTATACATTTTATATTTTTTATTTTTTTATATTAAATTTTACAAATGTTTATAAATAACATTATTTATTAAATAAAAATAAATTATTAAATTAATAAAAACTTAAAAGTTTTAAAACTTAAAAGTACAGCCTCGTTATTCCGGACAGATATAGTTTTGAGTTTGTTCGGATAACCGAGTTTTCCGGATTAGCGAAAATTTTTGGCAATCATTTTATACAACCAGTTGGATCCTGGGGTGCTCGGTACTCCTCAGTGCGTATTTCCTAAACCTACAAATGCATACTTACTCGCAAAAAGCGATAGTCTCTTATTAAGTAGATAAGATCAATCACAGAACATATACACAAGTTTTCAGTTCGTGAAACCGGGGTGGGGGGGGGTCTGGGGGGGTGTTCTGAACAGAGCTGAATTTACAGTTATCCATCTTTGAATAGCAGTTAACAAATCTATATTAAAGTTGACGATGTCTGATTGCCTAGGTTGTGCGGCCTGAAGGCCGCACTGATCCATCACTCCCCCATAATCACTTAATATTTTTAGGCTGGTAACTTAAAATTAAAGAATTCTAAATAGGCCAGTGGAAAAACGCCGATACTTTTTATTATGATTTTTTTGTTTCATTTATTTCATAAAATTCCTATTTGACCTGGGGTATCGAATCAAATCAAGGTCTTCGGAAATATCTTCCTTCCTAAATCGTGAAAGGTTTAACGTAATTCCTATTAATGTTGTAAGTTTCCGATAGAACTGGCCCAACCTCGGATTAGATTAGATTAAATTGACAATTGTCAGTGTCAACTAGGCAAATTGACAATGTATCGTAAGCATGAATTGTCAATTTTATTTATTGTTACTGTTAATTGAAAAACAAATTTATCACAATTATTGCATGATTTCGAAGTACAAGAAAGGAATATGAAAGATATTTAATAAACAGTAGACGTTTAAAAATAGACAAGGAAACAATCCCAAATCTGAAAACACTTTTTGCCCGTCTGATCCTTTTGCCCCTTCCAGAAAAAATTCTGGAACCGTCCCTGATAGCGATTATCGATTAAGCAGCGAGTTGTAGTTTGTTATAAGGGGCCAGGGGGGGGGGGGGCAAAAAATTAAAAATTAGGACAAATGTTTAAGCAGGATTTTCATTTGCAAAAGTAAAGGAATTAAAAATTACACAAATTTGGTCAGGGAAAGTCGAAGAATTTTTTATTTTTAAAGAAAAGTCGTAGAAATTAAGACTTGAAGGCAGGAAAAATTTTCGGAAAATTCGACAAATAAAAAATTTACAATTTTTAAAAGCTAAGGTTTGCAAAATGTTCAGGGTCGGCAACCTTTTGAGACGGAAAAGCCAAAAGGTACAATTTACAAAATTTCCCAGTTTTTAAAGAGCCACTAACATTTTTATTTCAATATTATGGTATTTTATCCTTATTTTATCCTGTTTAAAGTATTTTTTTGCGGAATAATATTTTCTATGGGTTTTGAAAATAAAATAATATAATTATTAGGTAATATTTGTGCATGTATCTGCAGAACTTGACATTAAAAGAGCCGCATGTGGCTTGCGAGCCGCAGGTTGCACACCCCTGATCTAGGGGAAGACTTGGAAAGGTTAGGGATTTTGTTTTTGAAAGTTTGAAAGAAAACATACACAAGTTTCCAGTTTTTGAAACCGGGGGGTCTGGGGGGTGTGGAACACCCTCCAGTACACCTAAACAAAATTATTCCCAGAATCTAGCTTTATACAGATTTTTCTAAATGTCTTTTGTAACTTAGATCTAGTAATGCCCAGTGGAATCTCAACTTTAAAACCGGAATCGAAATTTGTTTGCTATTTGTGTTTTATAACACACTTACAGGTATACTAAAGGGTGTTCCACACCCCCCAGACCCCAGGTTGTAAAAACTGAAAACTTGCATATATGTACATGTTTTGTGTGATTGCTTTATTTTTTGCCGAAATAAACAGCAAAAGTAAGTGAAAAAATTAAGCAGAAAAACGGAAAATTCGATCATCTTGATTTTTTTTATTGATTTATTTTAAATATTAACTTTTCACCTTTCTAGTTTACCAGAAAAAATGTAAAGACTAAAATAGTTATTGTTAAAAAAGAGATGGGGCGGGGCATCCCCCGATAGCGGTGGATGATGGGGGAGAGTGGAGGTCATATTCGGATTCAGGAGGATAATTTACATAAGAATGAGGAGGAATGGTATCAGGGCTCGAAAAAAAATTCGATTTGCAAACCTGTGTTATCATTTGTTGATAACAACTGGGTAAATATCACGTAATTAAAAAAAAACAAATCTTACGACATCTCACCAGGGGCAGAGGGGGTCAAAAAATCACCTCACTTAATTAATGGCCACCCCCCTATTTATTTAACTTTACCAATTAAATCATAGAAAATATGAATTAAATCCGTTCAGATATTCTTTTATTCAAAATTTAATATTTTATAGAAAATTAAATTAAAAACGCACAATTTTAGAGCCTTCTAAATTTTGGCGCTGGATGCGGCGGCTTCATTGCACCCATGGTTGATCCGACCCGATGTCATAGTTTAGTCTTAGATGAATTAATTTGAAATTGCAACTAGAAATTCGTCCGGATTGCAGAGGTAAAAAATATAAAATGTCCGAAGAGGCGGAGTGTCCGGATTACTGGAGTGTGCAGAATAAAGTGTGTCCGGATAAGCGAGGCTGTACTGTACTTAAAGTACCTTATTTGAAGTACTTTTGAAGCTAAATTAAAAGTACTTGGTACTTGAAGTACTTTGAAAAAGTACTTAGGTATTTAGTAATTAGATTTAATAAAAATTTGAATAATTGAAGTACTTTTGCAGTATTTGAAGTACTTTTACAGTATTGCAGTACTTTTAAGGCAATTGTAGTACTTTTGAAGTAATTGCAGTATTTTAAAGTAATTGAAGTACTTTAAAGTGAATGAAATACATTCATTTGCCACAACTATTTGAGCAATTGGACATTAAAAAAGAATGTTTTACAGAATCCGAATTTCAGTATTTAATTAAATATTGAAAAATTTCGAAACTGCTGGCCAGGACCTTAGATACTATGCAGAGAGTAAATATTTATTATTTTGGGTATTATTGCCTTGTTTAGGTAGCCTCTAAAAAATTAAATGGCAACAAAATGTAATTGAATAATTTAATTGAAGTAATTGAAGTTGATTGTGATTTTGCCCCCCCCCCCCCCGGCACATCTTACGTAAGAATTTTTTAAACAAAAATAATAATGTTGAGCCCCTCTTTTCTCCCCTTATTTACAAAATATGAATAACGATAATGACAATAATATTGTTATTATACAAAAAATTTAAATTAAATTTTATGTTTATATTAATAAAAGTTAATAAAGATTAATTAATTTTATAAAAAATGTAATTAAAAAAATTGGTAATCCCTTAATATCCATATAATTTACGACACTTACGTAAGGAATACATAAAAATGTATTTTTAATTAAATAAAAGCAAATCTAATAAAATTATTGATTATTTACTATTAATTTGTTATATTCACTAATTATAAATAAAATAATATACATACCCCGGTATAAGGTTTCATTACAGTTTGTATTATATACTAGCTATAGTTGCGCTCACTTGTAATAAGTAACTTTTCATATCAGCACGTAATTTACTATTATAATTGCCTTGATTTTCTAATTCCAATATTATTAATTTTAATATCCAAATTAATTATAACTTAAAATCTTTCAATTTAGTTTTTCAATTTCAATTTCTCTAATCTTCAATTTCCAAATTCATTTGTCAAATATCTTAAAAATTATTTCATCAACTTTCAATTCAAAAATTAAATAACCAAATTTAAAGTTTTCATTTATTTTGTATTTATGTATTGGATTATGTAACAATTAAACGAAGAGTTTTACAAACTATCGTATGTTTTTTTCTGATTGTAAATTATTTATTCATTTATTAAATAATTAATTGATTAAATAATTAATCAAAAAAATCCGAATTCTGAAAAATTTCAGGAATTACATAATTAATTAATTAGATAGTTTGAAATTGAAGGGCCTAGTGGAAAAAGTAACTAGGTTAAATTTCTGAAATTGTGCAGAATTCGGATTTTTTGGATTTTTTTGCATAGTATAGGCAGATTTCTGTGGTCACATGCTATAAGGGAATAAGTCCACTTATGCCCAAATCAATTTTTTTGTAGAATTAGATTCGTAATAATAAGTGTTAACTTCTGCTATAAGGAGAAAAGTCTATGTCAATAAATAATTGGAAATTTACGTGTTTTTTACAGATATATTATACTCAATCAATAAAAAAATCAGTAATTTTTTATTTTATTTTTTTTACTTCTGCTATAAGGGACTTTGTGATACATTTGTGAGATAGCAATTAAATTTTCCAAGTAAAAGTTTAGTAGTTATAAGCTAGTAACTTTTAAAGTTAAAATTAGAAAAACGTTTTTTGTTTCTCCTGTAAAGTTAGTTATTTGTACCTACTTATACCCTTTTAGCATGTGACCACAGATTTGTACTTAAAGAATGAAATTTTCAGGTAAAAAATATAATCTGAATAAAAAATAATGTCGGAAAGCGGAAAAACAATTTTGTGACTCACCTACTATTTGCACTGAGTCTCAGTAATTAAATGTAATATTAATAAAATAAACATTATTACTAGATTATTTGTAAAATATAAAATAAAAAAAGTATTCTTATTAGTATATTCTTCTTCATCTTTATCCACTGCATTTAATTCATTGTTCAGTGTAGAATAGATAAGAGTTGTGCCATTATTCCGGTTAATACATTTCAGCAAGTCGTTGACATCTTTTATTTGCCAGTACAAAATATTCCAATTATTTTTAATCGTCATCGCAGCAATAACAGTCGAAAATTTCAGAAAAAATGGAACTTGCCTTCTTTTTCCGATGGACTCTTATTTGGTTGTCAATTGGGTTGACTCTACATAGGTTGATTTAAAAAAGTTTTTTGAAAGCCGAATTTATATTGCAGAAAAGCTGAAATTATATAAATCTTGGTGTTAAGTAAAACAAGTAAAAAAGTTTGCAAACTACCTTTGGTTATTTTTGAATATTTTTTCAAAAACTTTTGTTAAATAAAAGTTGTAACCCATTGAATTTTGTACCAAGGAAACAGGAATTGATGTGTATGACAGATACAGGGTTTGTAAGCAAAATAATAAACAAAACTTTGACTCTGTTAACATTTCTTGACTTAATTTTATCCATAACTTAAAAACCATTAATTTTAGACAAAAAATGGTCTTAGCATAGATTGTAGACATTTTCGCGCTCTTTAAAACTGAATAGAAATATTTCTTCAATTTTTAATTACGGTGTTATGGGAACTTCAAGACGAACATTGTTGTAAGGGTTTAAATTCGAATAAAACTTTTAGTTAAACAGTTTTCTTAGAAAAATGTCTTCTGATTGATTACTGGGTACCAACATGGTTTGAGATAAGTTAAATAGGAATCTAACGTAATTTCATTGAATAATATTTATTTAGAATTTTCATGTTTTTATAAAAATGAAAAAAAAAAGGATTGGCGAGCAGAAATTCACAAAACAATGTTGACTTCCTATGTAGGAGGTTGAAAGCAGACACCTGGTATATAAATTGTTCTATACAGATAATTGAGTTACTTTCAATCTTGTGTGGACCACTTTTTTTAGCAAAAGTAAAAACAAATATTTTTTTTCTAATGTGGAACGAATGAGTTTAAGTCAAAACAACATTTTCGAAGTATTCTGAATTATTTAACAATAAAAAAACATTTTTAATTAAAAAAAGAACCGTAGATGTGCAACTGCTCTAATTCTGATGATGGGATTGCGAATTTGTACATTTTGATTTATGACTCTTTCTCACTTAAAAAATTCAGTTTCCGATTTAAAATTATTGCAGCATCAATTCGACTGAGGTTTTAAATCTTAATTCATACAATTCTCATCTTCAAACTGCAAACCTTGTCTTCGGCAACCAAGAGCAAATGCGTACAGTAAAAAAGTGTGTCAATCGAATCGTGATCAATTTTGATACAAAATAATTTGATTTAAGACATCGTTACTGTCGTTACCTTCAATTTAGTAACAATTTTTGGTAATCTCGGAAGTTAATCGCACCAAAAGCAGGCAATAATCAAATGGTCCTTCGATTTACAAAAATTCGCCTACTCATCCTTCGGTTTTGGTTGGCATTATGTAACGATGCCCAGTTACGGTAGATTTGTAAAAAAAAGTTAAAAGATGTTAATTATAGTAATAACAATAAAGTGATTATTCTAATACGGTTAATTTAATTACACCCACGAGGAGACACGAGGTGTTGGTTGATTTCAGAATCGATAAAATATTTAACGCACGACATGCGGAGTGCAAATTTTGAAATAAAACGTTCTCAAAAAATTTTGCAATTCTGTTACGAATTGTTTGATACTTTACATCCTCTGAGAACCTCGCATTAATTATTTCTTACATAATCCGAAGTATAGTTAATGTGAAAATTTTTCTTTCCTTTGTTTATTTTCAACTTTTACCCACCTGCCACTTGCTGCACATCGAGTTTATATTCGTCTGTTTGTTGAGGAATATTAACACATTAATAATTAATTAGGAATTAACACTAAGTGAATTAATTTACAAAATAATTTAGCAGCCCGTGAAATTTTAAAGCTCTTTAACACTTTTTTGTATTGTTTCGATTTCATTCTCAAAACCTTGATCCGCTTTTCAGGGGATTTTAAACTAATGTAAATTGCATGTTTTGTGTTAAATCAAATATGTTAATTTAAAGATCGGGCTACAGTTCAAGAAATAAAAGAAATTAATGTTTTTATTCGGTTTTACTCTAATATTTATGGAATACATCAGCATTGATAGTACAGAAAATGAAGCGAAAAAAAGGTGATTCGCTCAATTAATTATTAAGGAATTTTTTTATTACTCACAAAGATCCCAGAAAAATCTTGTCCTAAAAATTCCTGGAAATTAAGTTTATGGTGAAAATGTTGTAGCCATCAAAGTAAAAAATAAATTTTTGTTGTTATTTTTTGCTATTAACTGGCCATGGTATCGAAAATATTCACTGTTTAGTGTAAATGTACTGATGAATTTTTAAAAACCATAAAATTCTTTACAAATTATATTTGAATTGTTTATTACCTAAAATCAACGGTTTTCGAGTTACGAATTAAATTAACTAAAATTGAAAACAAATTTTTTAAAAACCTGCTTCTTATAAAGAAAACATTTTACAAATTCAAATCAGTAGTAGTTAATATTTTTGAAAATATTTTTTAAATCCAAGAGTGAAAAAATAAAATGAAAATGTACAAATTCAAAAAATTATTAAAAATTTAAAAATAAAAATTTGTATTTGGAAAATTTTTTTATTTAAACTCGAAAGCATTTGATTTTAGACAATAAATAATTTCACATTTAAAAAAGATCACAATCATCGATACTTAAAAATTAATAGGGATTGGTGTTACGGCCAATTGAAAATCGAAGTCAAAAATTTATTGTAAAATTGTTTTTGGCCAAGTAATTTTAATAATCATTAGCTAATAATTAATATTTTGCGAAATAGTAAGTACTAGGTATTAGTACATAACTAAAAAAATTATAAAAATTTATTATATTAGATCAATGATATTGATTTATATTAGAAAAAAATTATATTATTATCCTTAATTTTGAAATCTCAACTTAAATACTGTCAGGAAAACTAACTTTATATTCCGCATAATTTAGAATCAATTTAGTATGCAATTTAATTTAAAAAAAAACTGAGGTTTTCGTCAAGTAACAAAATTGTTTTTTTTTGGAAAAAGTAGATTTTTGACAAACATGGAAATTGTTATCTTTTCCTATATTATTATGCATACCTCTTTTTTCGTGTGGCTTTTGTGGTTCAAGATAGGGTAAAAGCAGTTTGTGCAACATTTGGAGATTTTAAAAATTAGATAAATGTGGATTTTTCTGAACTGAACTGAACTGTAGAAGCAGCAGCATCATCTAAAGCAAGCGTGCAGGTGGTCGAACAATGACATGGACTGCACTCTAGGCCGAATAAACCATGGGTGCAATGGAGCCGCCGCACCCATCGCCAAATTCAGAAGGCTCCAAAATTGTGCGTTTTTAATTTAACTTTCTATAAAATACTAGCTGACCCGGCGAACTTCGTACCGCGTCAGAACTTTAACCATATATAACTTATTTCTAGAATTCTAGAACATCGTACCGCATCAGAATTAATGCATCAGGTGATACGGCAAACGTTCTGTCATATATTTTATATGTAGACGATGACCGCCGATAAAAAAAAAAAAAACAATCATTCTCAATTCAATGTAGGTATTTTATTAAGGAAAGTAAATTAAAAAAAAAAGTAAAAATTAATTTCGAAGAGCAATCGAGTGTACGATGTTTTTCGTCAGTCCGTCTTTAACCAACACAAATAAGCTCGATGGTTTGCCTACGCGAGAACATGCCACGTATAATTGTCCGTGTGAAAAACACGGTGTGGTCAAATCTAAGCCGCAAACAGACATTGTTTGGTCTTGTGATTTATTGATTGTCATTGCGAATGCCAATCTAATCGGAAATTGAACGCGTTTGAATTCAATTGGCACGTCTGTGGGAATCAGTGGAATTCGTAGCAGCAAAACATTTTCGGCTCGGAATTTGCCATTCAAAATGGTGGCTTCTATAATATTTTTCATTAATTTTTTAATTACTAATCGCGTACCGTTGCACAGCCGTGGTGGGTTCAAATTCCGAAGTAAAATAACCGGAGATCCAACTTTCAGTCGTAGAAGGTGTGGTGGCATGCCTGGCAAATCCAATGAGTTCAGAAACTCTGTTGGGTAATTTACAGCTTCGTTGGCATCGCTAACTGTGTCGATCGATTTGTATGATAGTAAGTCGCCTGGCAACGACTGCTGTATCTTGTAGTTTAAATCGTCGACGTCCACATTTTTTGCTGCCAAAATGACTCTTTCTGACAGCCAAGCATGATTTTTGTATTGTGTGCGTACATCGGGAAATATGTGTTCAATGAGATCATTTTGCGAATCAACGATTGTGCAGATATTACTTGTACTGCATCCAGTACTTTCATGAACAGCAACTTTTCCATCGCCAATACCTAGTAATTGTTTCGAGAATGTGTCAGCGGATGGATCTTGTAGCATTTGGACGCGCATGTTAGTTTTAAGGTAAAGTTTTTCAACATAACGCCACAGTGGCGATGATTTTAATCAAGCGTTAATCTCATCCGCGTACGTCGAACGTGGAATGGCGGGAAGTGTTTGCCTAAAATCACCTGAAAGGAGTAAAAGAGTTCCGCCGAATATTGTTTCGTTATTTTTGATATCTTTGAGTGTTCTGTTGAACGCTTCAAGAGAATATTTGTGTGCCATGGTGCATTCATCCCAGATGATAATTTTGCATTTTTTCAGCACTGTGGCCATCGACGATTGTTTCTTTATGCTGCACACTGCTTCTGGATTGTTTTGAATATTTAGTGGCAGCTTAAATGCTGAATGAGCTGTTTTGCCTCCATCCAATAAGGTTGCTGCAATGCCAGATGATGCAACGGCCAATGCGATGCCATTATTTGATCGTATTTCGGCTAAAATTAGCGAAATCAGAAATGTTTTGCCAGTTCCACCTGGTGCATCCAAAAAAAGAATCCACCTTGTCCCTCCGAAACTGCCAACATAATACGATCGTAAATAATTTTTTGTTCATTACTCAGTAGTGGGAGATTGCGAGTAACAATCGCTAACATTTGTGCAGAATCGTAATGCAGTTCACGATTGATTTCGGTGGCCATTAAATTAGATGGACTTCGATTTGGCGAACTCATACCGAAATGACTGAGTGGTAAATTGGCAATGACAACGCAAAGATCCTCGATAGCAATCAATGCTTCATTGTGCATAGCATCGCTTAATGTAATTGTTAGATCGTTGCACCGTGTACGAATTCGATGCAATATATCTTTAATCATTGAATCTTTGTGTTTATCCCACAAAGTGTCTGCTCGTCCCGGGAAACATGTAGTCAACACTATAGCGAATAGTAGACGAATTTGTGTTGCTGTACTGCTCAGTGCTGCTTCAGTAAGGATATCGTCACAGTGATTGTCGGCTTCGAGTAAGCCAAGTGCAAGGCATGCATCTTTATATGTTGAATACTGTTGTCCATTCACTTTGCGTATATCTAGAAATGACAATGGGCCGATGACATTAACCAACAAAAGTTGCAGATAGAAGCACTCAATCTGTTTTGGATTTACTGTATACACTCGGCCCAAAGTGTTTGATTTGAATAGGCCGGAGCACGCATCAATTGGTGTGCCTTGCTTGCGGGGCATCCATTTTTTCGTTTGATTCTACGTAAAATACCGTGGTACTTCGGAATATAGTACTGTTCGTGCAAAGGTACCAAAAGTATCCGCACGATTGCACAATTCGAAAAATTCGGTGAGTGTTGTGTTTGGTGGATTTATGGCACGCTCAATTGGTGTCTTGTTGGTACAAAATACGCGCTGGCCGTTTTTAAGATGGACGGCTAAATGTATAACTGCTGGGTCCCGTTCATGAATTGGGAAACGAAAGATACGCAAGACAGCTTCATTGGAGCTGATGTACCGGCCAATTTGGTAGCGCATTATTTCGTCGTTGTCATTCAACGGAGGAGCATTTGTATCGGTATTTTGAATTTGAAACACAGCCATATCGCTGCTTTTATTCACATACTTGCAAATGTATTTGATGCTCTTCACCGAACTGCAGAACTCAACATTAATGTGAGCATTGAATGTTTTGCTGAGCAGAGGCGAATATGGTACCACCCAACGATTGTCAATGTCAATGTCTGCGTCGTTGATATTTAGTGTAAATGATTGTCCGCCATTATCAGTATTTCTTCGACGATATATTGGATATCCGTCAACATTTGTGATCGTGTCGTTGGTGAAATCTTTAGGAAAACGCTTTGTACATTTTCCATCTGCCATGCAAGGCGATAAACGATTCAGATCACCGCATGGGCCATGAATCATGTTTGTGGTAACAATATCGAACAGTAGTTGATCAGTAGACGGATCTGGAATTTCCGCGGAAATTACACCATCGATTTCCTCAGGGCGTATTTTATCAAGCAACCAAATCAAAATATGTGCATGAGGTAATCCTCGCTTTTGCCATTCAACCGAATACATCCAGCAACGTGTGGGACCGAATACGTGTAATTTTGTAATGAAGTTCACCAAAGACTTCAATTTTTGTTTAAACACACGTGCTGTAATGTCATGACGATGTATTGCATTTTGGCTTGGCAATATCAAAGATGTAATCTCCTGCCACTTAGGGTTACATGTAAACGTGATAAATAAACACGGTCGTCCGTACTCGCGAACGAAAGTCATAGCATCTTGTATGTATTCTTGCATATGACGTGGACTGCCTACGTACGATGATGGTAGAATGATTGAGTTACCAATTTCGGAGGTGTTGGCGTCGCTCATGATAACGTTTCGCAAGTGAATGTATTCTTCAGCACGCAGCTTCTGTTGATTGTGTCGTAGGAATCGCAGTCGTTCGCTCTCTACCTTCGCGTACATGTCGACCATGAATTGTTGGCACAGCTCACGACAGCGCAGAATGACGTTGTCCTGACCGCGTCTAATCATCAAACGATACGCATAAAAATCCATGGAACTCATTTTCTTATTTGTTTCGGCTCCTGAAACAATATATTCATAAATATTCAAAATGAGTAAATTAATTTATAATGAGTAATGATGTTCTTAATGAATGATTTTTACCTGTAGCGGGATCTCGTTGTTTAATGTTTATGCAATATCCGTCTTGTCCCTTCCAGAAAATTAGCGGATACTGAAGAGCGTCGTATGAACGGTGTGTGTCGACGATGAAATCCAGATTATTGTTTCTTTTTCGAATCACGATTTCTCGCGTCGCCGTCGATGTGCGGTCGGCAACCATGATTCCAGCAACGTCATCAAATACAGGCGCATTGAATCTGCGCACGTGCTCTCCAGCTGGGGTTTTATCAGGATTGATGACAATAGCATGATTGTCACTTTACAATTCGTGCATGTGTGATTTGAAGAATTTCAATAATTCATTGTGCTCATTCATTAGGGCATCCAGTTCGCCGACGATGCGCCTGGCATTAGGCGAATTGAGGTTATTGTAGCCGCAACGTGCATCCACACGATTGATGTCCTCACCACCCATGAAGTAGATTTGTAAAAATTTATGTGGTTCGTTTGGCATTGGCAGCAATGAGCCTACTTTGTGGTACACTTGGCCTTTGATTTTGAACGTCGAATTAAATTGTCGACCATGTGCCATAGTATTGCGAACTATTTCTGTTGCTCCGAACGAAGTCATTTGGAAGCATGAATTGAATGTGCGAATGGACTTGAGGAACAGGTTTGAATCTGGATCCGTGCCGATGAGCAAACCGTTCAATGGTTCTAGTGGTGTCTCAATTTCTGGTAGTTGTACTTTTCCTGATGCGCAACACATCCCGGCTGACTCATGTTTAAATTTGAGCGCATGACAATGGGGACATTTCTTGTCCATAGCACCAAACAGCACTTTCGGATGAGCGGAATATTCTACATCTGGCTCGTACTTGAATGCGAGACGAAGGAACGAAGCGGATGTAAGTGCTCGATGTACTTGTTGGCGTTGTCGGTCATTTGCTCTGCGTGTGTTAACTACGAACCGGCGCGCTTGTCTCCGTTCCAATTGTTGTTGTTGGTTTAGTTCAGCTCGTGCCTCTTGTGATCGAGATGCACGCAATTGCGACATGTATATACGCACATTTTCATTATCTTGTTGGATTTGTTCGTCTGTTCTTTGTACTCTATTATTTCGCATGTTTGTTGCTCTATTCGTTCGACGGCCAAAACGGGCCCCATTGTGTCTTGCTGGCATTGTTCACTGTAATACACAAAATTGTTATACTTACTAATGACAAAATACCTGTAATGTATATGTATAATATAAACATATATAAGCACTTACCACAAATATAAATAATTCGCTACAATATATAGGTTCAATATAATAATAACAATAACACTTAACACTTAACACTTAACAATAAATAATAAATAATAATAATGAAATAACACTTGGTAAAGTGTCTGTTAACTTTTTGTGCAGTAAATTTGTAAACCTCTAATTAGAATTGAAAGCTTGTCACTATACTGTCACTTTGATTGTAGTCCGTGTTGCTTCTTTAATCCGAATATCCGATGATATATACACTATAATCTTAATATTAATAGCAATTCTTTAGAATCACTTGTGCCATGGGGGGGGTGTTAAATTCCCCCCACCGTATATATGGCGCTGGCGGTATGAAATAGCTGACCCGGTAAACTTTGTTTCGCCCTAGAAAGACAATGAAGATATCAACATTGAGTGATTTCTAGAATGCGCACTCAAACGAAGATTTTAAATAAAATATATCGAATATCGATTCGTCGAATAATAATTATTATATCGGATGATTTTTCGAATGCGTTTTTAATGTACATATAATTTAATTCTTTAACTCACAAAATTAATACTAAGTAATAAATATTCACACTAAAAAATTAAAAAGAAGGGAGTAATTTCTCAAATGCGTTTATTTATTTATTCATATATTTAAAAAACTTTCATTCTGTCTCCCCTTCTTCTTGTAAGAATTTTTCAAAATCACGAAGTGATGTCGATAACTCATCTTCTTCTTTTTTTTTTGGCAAGTGATTCTTCCTCTCGTTTCCTTTTTCTTATGCGTTGAGCTGCAACCCTTCTCTTTATAACATCTAAATTTTTACGGCGACTTTCGTAGTCTTTGCCAAATTGCAGTATTGCCTCACGTAAAGAACTTTTGAGGCCTTGCTTGAATTCAGATCTCACCTGGTAATCTTCATGTTGTGCAACTAATGAAGCGCTTCTTAGCGCTTCATCTATAATCGTCTGAAAATTTTTCATTTTCTCTGAAATTTAAATTTTAAATGAAAATCAATTCACAATCAAATAATAGTCCAATAGATTTAGACTTCAACCCTATTTACTATAAAACGTAAAATTTATTTATTATAATGATTTAAAGTAGCGGCGATTGGCGGTTTGTGGCACCGATCGCTGTGTTCGGCGTCACTATTCGATCACCTGACGTTTCAGTAAATTATAAATTATTTTTATTTTATTATATTCATAAGAGAACCTTTAGCTATCGTTGGTGTAACTTTTGGGTTGCCATATATTCAAAGTCTCTGTTTGATTGTTGATTGTTGCTTGTGTTTGGTTCTTTTACACATCAATGGTTATTTGAATATAAAACGACTTTTTGCTGTTTTATGTTTTTATTGTGGACTGCAACTTATTCTTCGCATAACAGTTCATTTTATACTGTTCGATAATACCGCGTAATCTTATCATTATCAAAAAATGTCCTGCGCCTTCAACAGTCTCCATTGACTGGACTATAAGATAAAATGTAAACAATATAAACACTTACCAAAAAATATAAGCAATTCGCGATATAAATCATAACATTTAGTTATAACTATGGTGACCATATGTACTTATAGTAGTAGCACAGTACTCTTTTTTGGAACGATGTCTTATATACTTAAAAACTTTTCGGTCCAAATTTTAGACCCAACTATGTGTTCACCTTGCATGTGTGTACCTTTTTCACCGGATTATATGATTAAAAGTTGACCAAGCAGAGCAACGTTACCGTTAATCGTTTGTGGATTCCGCGTTTTCACGAATTTAAAAATTTTTTCTGCACTTAAACCTATTCTCATACCTACCTAATATACAAAAAAAATTTCATAAAAATCGGTCAAGCCGTTTCGGAGGAGTTCGGTAACAAACATCGTGACACGAGATTTTTATATATTAGATTAAATTTTGAATAAAAAGAATATCCGAACGGCGGGCTCCATATCAAATCAATAACTAACGAAACGCTAAGCGAGAAGTCACGATTTTTCGACCCCCTCACCCCTGGTGAGATGTAAGATTTGTTTTTTTTAATTACCTGATATTTACCGAGACCCCCCCACGTGAGATTGGGTAAGATTCGGCTTGACCCCCTCCACCTATAAACGCCCTAATAATAAAACAAGTCTTCAAATCAAATTTCTTTTTCCAGCCCTGATACCATTCCTCCTGATGATTCTTATGTAAATTAACCTCCTGAATCCGAATATGACCTCCGTTTTCGCCCATCATTCATCGCTATCGGGGGATCCCCCCCCTTATCTATTTTATTATTTTTTTTAACAATTATTTTAGCCTTTACATTTCTTCTGGAAAACTAGAAAGGTGAAAAGTTAATAATTGTAGCAAGAAAGTTGATTTGGGAGAAGATTTTTTCCCTGAAATTGTAAAAAAATCATTAGAAATTATCGAATTTTCCGTTTTTTTGCTTAATTTTTTCACTTAATTTTGCTGTTTAATTCAGCCAAAAATAACAGTATTCACACAGAACATGTACATTTGCAAGTTTTCAGTTTTTACAACCGGGGGGTCTGGGGGGTGTGGAACACCCCTCAATACATCTGTAAGTGTGTTAAAAAACACAAATATGTAGGTGTACATTCTACCGAACATTATTCCAAATAGCAAACAGATTTCGATTCCAGTTTTAAAGCAAGTTGTGATTCCACTGGGCATTACTGGATCTAGGTTACAAAAGCCATTTGGAAAATTCTATAAGAAGCTAGATTCTGGGACCAATTTTGTTTAGGTGTACTGGAAGGTGTTCCACACCCCCCAGACAAACCGGTTTTAAAAACAGAAAAAATTTGTATATGTTGAGTAGTTGATCTTCCCTACTTAATATGAGACTATCACTTTTTGAGAATACTTAAGTACATTTTTGTAGGTTTAGGCAATACGGACTGAGTACTCCAGTATCCACAAAATTTATTGTCACAACATATAAATGTATTGGTTCTGAAAGAGAGAAAATTAATCAAAAAGCATCCAGCATACAAATCTTGGATTTATAAAATCGGAGAGTAATTAATTGTTAATGAATATTGTATAGGGGAGCAAAGCCCCTAAAAATCACATATTGGCACCGCGACGAATATTCCCCTAACAAATAATCCTTACAGTAAATAATCCCCAAAGTGAATAATGATAATTTTTAAAGTAATTTTGAAATAAATTTTTTTTTATAATTTCAGAGTTTGTGCTAGGATCATTTGGTTGGGGATCATTTGGTATGAATTTAACCGACCTCGTAACTCTTATAATAACTGAAATCTTCATGGTGGAGCTCGAAAAACGAGCACCCTGTGTAGGGTATACCCTCCAGTGTTTCTTAATCTCATGATGCATGCTCATCTACGGTTTAATCTGTGTAATCGAAGTCATTTTGAAATTATCAGTAGTACAGTAAATCCTTGCGGTCCATGTGATGACTACATCATTTCCACGTAGGTGCTAGGCTGAGGATTCTGCTTTTGCGGTAGTCTCGCGTTGCATGTTGTAGATCTCGCAATCGAAAATTTACGTTTTTACTTTTTTGAAAATTTTTATTAGTTTAATTAATATTTCAGAATTTGCTTATGCCTCCCTTGACAAGCCGCCGCTGATAAAGGCGCCATTTACAATCTGCACCCGGCGCTGAAATAGCTTGATCCGGCACTGACTGCACTATGGATGGTTTTGAGATTACTCCGAAAAGATGTCGGTTTAGGGAGTAATCATTAAACGAAGTTAATCTACATGAAGATTTGTGCAGTCTCTTGAAGTCTTGCCATCTTTATGGAGTCAGGAAATACAAAATCCAAAATTATTTCACTTCTATCTTCGGTCTATGTAACGGCTATTTAAACCATCTACATGTATCTTTTTTGTATCAGAAATACTGATATAAGAATTGAATTGAACATCTACAATAACAACAAAATAAAATTTTTTTTCATATTTTCAAATTAATTTTAATCCAGACCTGTTATGTGATAATTATGTTTTTTTTTAATATTTTGATTTTCTACGTATTGTGTTATTCTTAACTTTATTTAAGCAAAATAAAAGATTGCCGAAAATCATGGAAAACGCACCTCGTTAGAATGGATCAATCCCGACTGCCAAAGAAAATGTCCCAATACAAGCCAGGAGGAAGACGTGTGGGCCGCCCCAAAAAAAGATGGACCAAAGCATTGACTGGTTTAAACCTTGCAGATGATGATGAATATTTTTAATTTGAAAATATTTCTAACATTGTGTGTTCAACATTTAGAGGATTTCCGATACTCAGAACAAATCCTTTGGATTACCTGCGGCAATGATGGTACTTCCCTGAAGTGGTATTGCAAACTACTGTAGCTGAACTTCTAAAGCCGTACAAGGAAGCTAGATGGCTTAGTAAGGATTCCTTTAGAGTCTACATTACCGTCTAGACTTATGACATACAGTTTCTCACTGAGTAATTCCCAGGATCTCTCTGATAGAAAGCAGATAAAGTCCCGTAGACTGCGAATAAGTTTAGCCCCTTGACAAAGGGAAGGTAACTGATACGTGCAAGTGCAGGCTGCCCGAAAGACGCTCCATGCGTCAGTAGACATCCGAAACGGGAATAGTTACCTGAAAATACGTCGGGGATGCTTGGCTTTGCAATCTAAAATGAATGGTTCAAACCTACCTGTACCCCGAAAACCTGTAGCATTGTAACATTTTAAATTGAATTTAGTTAATTAAAGCCGAATTTTACTTAAAAACAGAGACCCGCATGTCTTTATATAAAAGAAGTTTTATTAAATTAAACTGGTTTCCTAGTTTTACTGAAAAACTTCATTGTTCGACACATTCATGATGATTGTAAGTTATAAACTAAAAGAATATTGGCTGTTTTCTTTTGTCATCATATTTTTGGAATACCACTGTTCGACAGTACACTCCCAATCTAGATGTGTGCATTTTTTTGTAGGCATTTCTCGTATGGGATCGTATTTCTGCTCAACCATATAGGCGACATCATTAATACTGAAATTCTGGTATCGTAATTGAATCCATTGTGTGTCTTCACTTCACTGGCAGTGCGCCATTTAGTTGGCTATAGAACAGAATGGGACTTACAGCTTAATCCGTGTAATGCAGTTTAAGTAGAATTCAAACTGCGGCTCATCAACACCCATTATTGACGTATTGGCCGTAAGCAGTAAATATCTCAAATATGTTATGTATACTCGTTTGGAATTCTCTTGAAAATCATTGGTATTCCTTGGAATCCCCGAGGTTCTTTAGAAATATCTGGGATTCCTTGGAAATTTTTACAATTCTTTGGAAATTATTGCAATTTTTGGAAATCACTTGAATTTCTTAGATTATAACTTGTTTGGATATTCTTGGAATTTCCTAGGTTCTTTGGAAATCCCTGGAATTCCTTGGAAATCCTAGGAATTTTTTAGAAATAATTGGAATTCCTTAGATATTACTAGTAGTTCTTGGAAATTTATTGGAAATTTCTAGAATTCTTTGGAAATTATTGCAATTCTTGGAAATCTTTTGAATTTCTTACATTAGAACTTGTTTGGAATTTTTTAGGTTCTTTGGAAATTCTAGGAATTCCTTGGAAATCATTGGAATTTCTTTGATTAGAATTTGTTTGGAATTTATTGGAATTCTTTAGAAATCACTGGTACTCTTGGAAATCATTGAAAATCACAGAAATTAAGTACTTAAAAATCCCTATAAAACTAAATTTAAAAGATAAGCTGTTTCTAACGAAAATTGTCGCAAACTACATCATGGCTGGACGTTAAAGAGACGGTGGAATATGAAGCAATTAAGTTTTGAGTTAATTGTTTTAAACTGGGCATTACTGGATCTAGGTTACAAAAACCATTTGGAAAACTTTATAGGAAGCTAGATTCTAGGACCAATTTTGTTTAGGTGTACTGGAGGGTGTTCCACACCCCCCAGACCCCCCGGTAGTAGTACTGCTAAGTAGGTACTGCCATCGATTGACAACATGTAGCACAAAGAGCAAAAAATCTAGAAGCAGTTTATTTCAGGAAGCAAAGAGTGAAAGACTAAGAATTTGAAACAAGAAGAGCTAAAGAGGTAAGCGCCAGTCGATGGTTCATAGTGTCCCCGAGTACACCAGTTCATTTCTCCACATAAAAACACCCATGTGAATAAAAAAAACACAGATCAAGCAGAAGAAACTGAACTTATTGTCTAGTTTGCTGAGGAAGAGCTTGAGTGTCCTGTAGCTGAAATATTTTTTGGGGTTATCTGAAACTAATAAGAGTGAGAATTTGGATGGTTAATCGAAAATACTTATGAGTCCGGTGGAGCAAAGAAGATTTTCTCAGTCAATTCTTTGATAAATACAGGAGAGGTTTTTATCTAAAGTGACTCCAAAACATTTGGTAAAGGAGACCCAAGGTATCTTCTTGCCGAACATAGTCTCATCTTGACGAAGAAAATAACATCCGCGCTCTTGTCCGAGTTTACTTCGATACGCTAAGTGCGGTACTAGGCTTCCAAAGCAATCAAGGTCTCTTGAATGCGGTAAATGGCGATGTTGATGGTGAGTGAGCTCTCTATGGTGGAGTTGTCCGCGGATAGTACTCTTATAGTTTCCCCCGTTCTGGGGAGATCGTACGAGTACAAGTTAAACAGGATTGGAGTCAGCAGGTAGCCTTGGGGCATCTCGGTTGAAATCATTGCGGGTTTAATCTTTGATTTGATCATCTTGTAAATGAGACCTTCATGCCAAACTTTGTCGAACACTTTTGAGACGTCCAGAAATATCGCGGCTGTAAATTCCTTTTTGTTGAAGAATAACGTAATGCGCTCGATGATTCGCAATAGCGGAAGAGTGGTGGAGTGACCTGCGCGGAAACCGAATTGCTCGTTTTGAATAACCTTGAGTTTTTTGTCTTTGTGTAATCTGGTGAGGATGACTTCCTCGATCGGTGTCCTAATTGTGAAAGGGAGACTGATTGGACGGTAATTTCGTGGAAACGTCCTGCTTTTACCACGTCTGTGGGTTTTCATTTGTCTGGAAAGAGCTTGAGCCTGAGCACTGAGTTTGCGATTCCTGCCATTGCCGAAACGGCTTTCTTCGGGAGGTTCTTCAGAACATTGTTCTAGATATTATCAGGACCTGATGCTTTTTTCTTTTTTGATCATTTGATTAACGGAAACGGGTTTGACCGAGAAAGAGTTTTGAGTTTCGAGGAAAGTCTTTACCTGTCTGTCGGTCTAGGCAACGTGGACAGCATCAGTCTTCTCCTCTAAGTAGGAGGAAAGGTTGGCAGAGGCTGGACTGGCTTTGTTTATTTATTTTTTGTTTAAAGCGGGGCGAAGGTATAAAAATTATAAAAAAATTGTTTTATTTCGTAAAGTTACCTTTGCATTTGCCGGGAAAGGAAAAAATAATTTACCAAAATCCATATCAACTATGAAATAAATATGAACTTATGAAAATATTGATCAAATATGAGTCTTACTAATTACAACAATTTATATAACATTAAAATCATATAAAAATGTGATTTACGAAAATTTATCTTGTAAGTAATAACAATAACATTGATATTTAAAAATATCATTATTATGTATTTTTCATAAATTATGATAATTATGCGATTTTTTATTATTTGTTTTTGAAATTATATTATATTTTTATTCTTTGCTTGACAGATTAAAACTGTACTTAGTAAATAATAAATTATAAAGCAATTTATTTTCATTATAACAGGGAACCCAGTTGCATTTTAATTTTTCGATTAGATATTATTTAAGTACATATTTTGATGTTACGACGCCAATCAAGATTACCTTTATAAATAAATTACCCAAGTAATTTACAGTAACAGTAAGTAAAATTTAATTATATTTTAATTATTTCATGCTAATGATTTTTTTAAATGTCTTTAAGATGATGACCAACAAGACTGGGCTAAAGGACGAATCTAGTCGACTGAAAACATTTCAAATTTGGCCATATTCTCATATCGTAAGCCCAGAAAAGTTGACTCGAGCTGGATTTTTCTATTTAAATTATTTTGATGTAACCAAATGCGCTTTTTGCGATGGAATTACTGCAAACTGGGAAGTTGGAGATGATCCAGATAAAGAACACTTAAAACATTTTCCATCTTGTTCATATGTGCAAACTGTAATTTTGCCTCGTCTGCATTGGAATGAACTTACCAGACACCAGAGGATCAGTAGGGGGATGAACTGAGACTCAAGTTTTAATGCAAAGCAAGCTTATAAACGGTCTCTACAATAATTGAATAATTTGATAGTAATACATAAAATAAACGCATACTAGATTAATTTAAATAAACAGAATGACAAATGGGCTAGGCTTTATTTTTTATTTTTGAAGTTTGTAAAATTTGGAATGCGCGGACAGCTCCCGACTATTTTGAAATTTTCCTCAAATTGAAGTCCACCTCACAAACATCTCAGAATTTGTGAGAGGAAGGACGTAGATTGTTAAAAAAATAATTTATTGAACTCAAGTAATAATATCAGAGCAACATAATTATTAATCTGTTTTAGATTCTTCCTCTTCATCTGGCGATGAGATGTTGACAATGAAATTCTTGTGAATTATTGTAGCCTGGTTTTCCACGTCGGTCTGAGTGGTGCTGGTTGAAGTGCTGGTCTAGGAATGCTTCCCCTTTTCTGTTTCAGTGCAAAGATTGATAGCGGAATGGCGGAATCTCATCTTCGGAGTCACTATTCTGAAGTCTGGTTTATCCAGTGTTTATGAAATTGTAAGACAAAATGGATAAAATCAAAATTTTTTCATATGTCCCATCATGAATGACCAACACCACAGGAATAATACACTAACGAAATTTAGTCTGGATCAACTTGGTAAGTTATTATGATATGTAAGTTATTATGGTATGTAGTTTGCTTAGAAATGTTTAGATGGCATTACAGTACTAAACTTCTCTCAATTTTTAAAGTCCCATCTTAGGTCACTCTCCCCAAAACGATTTTTTCTAAAAACAACTTTTGCTATGCAAAAAAATAAATAATACAGAGTTTAATTATTTTTTTTTTTTCATTTTATATTTTAAACAATTGAAATTTTTAAGTTTATGCTTTACTATGTTAATCTTACTTTTTCTTGTTTATGGCATTTGTTGACTTTCATTAAAGAGTATTGTATATATTACGGTCAATGATGACAATTTGGCCATTGACGTCAATGACCAAGCATTTTGGGCAATGTTGACATTTAAAATTTTATGTGTGGTTTTTACATCATTGTCCGGGAAATGACGTCAATGCCCAATACAGGGTGGGCAATGATGAAATTATTAGTTTATAGATTTCATCTAAAAGTAATATATTAAATGTACCTTTGCAACTAATACTACATAACTATTAAGGGATTCTGAAAAGATAATATCACTTGCCAGTTGGCTGTCAAATTTAAATTGCCATTTTGCTGTTTTTTCTATTAGTTATTCTATAATATCATCATCGTCCAATCCATTTTGGCCATTAACATCATTGACGTAAATATTACAATCAAATGAAAATATTTACATCACTGCCCACCGTTAACGGGCGTTGACGTCAATGACCGGTCAATGACGTTAATGGCCAGCGTAAATATACATTGACGACATTGTCCGGCCTTTGACGTCAATGCCCAATTTACGTCATTGACCGTAACATACATACTCTTTGCTTCCATCAAAGAATACATAATTTTCAAACTGTCCTACATACATCATGTCGTTTTTTGACGAAAGGCTAATGACAAAATATGCTACCGGCATCGCAGCACAGATGTCACCATATGCAACGGCTATATTCGTCTTTATTGAAAAACCTCACTTTAATTTTTATAATGTCGGTGGCTGCAGTTGTAAGTAGAAGCATTAATACACGTAGATAGCCTGACTGTTTGACAACATTGACATAATATCAATGTGGTATTTCATTTTAGGAATTAGAAAATTTTGTCAAAAAACTTGAACCAAATTAAGACATGGACATCAAGCTGGAAGACATCCTATACTCCATTGAAACCACAGAGACTCCTTCAATTAATTCAGAAGTGGAATATGGTACCAAACATATTAAAATTGAAGAGCTGAAAGATGAGGATATCGAACTGGAATCCCTGCATCATTCCATTGACATCAAAGACGAGGCTTCAGGAAGCGACTCTCAATTGGATCAAAATTGCCAATTCCAATTGCAACTTGGAGTTCATGCGAAAACTCATACAGGTGGTAAGGCGTTCGAGTGCAATATTTGTAATTTAATTTAATTTAATTTATTTGGAATTTTCAGCAAAATATAATTTGCAAAGACATCTACGTACTCACACCACCAAAAAGCTGTTCGAATGTTCAACTTGCGATTATAAAACTTCTCAAAAAAATAGTTTGCGGAGACATTTAGAAACTCATACCAGCGAAAAACCGTATGAGCGCACAGTTTGCGATTATAAAAGTGCACGAAAACAAGGTTTGCAAATACATTTACGAAATCATACCGGCGAGAAACCGTTTGAGTGCGCAGTATGCGGTTATAAATGTGCAACTAAAGGAAACTTGCAAAGACATTTACGAACTCACACCGGCGAAAAGCCTTTCCAATGTTCAATTTGCGCATTAAAAACTTCCGAAAAAGGGAGTTTGCAAAGACATTTACGAACTCACACCGGCGAAAAGCCTTTCCAATGTTCAATTTGTGATTATAAATCTTCCGAGAAAAGGAGGTTACAAATACATTTACGAACTCATACCGGAGAACAACTGTACGACTGCACAGTTTGCGAATTTAAATGTACTCAAAAAAATACATTGCAAGTGCATTTACGAACTCATACTGGAGGAAAACTGTACGAGTGCGCAGTATGCGATTATAAATTTGCAACTAAAGGAAACTTGCAAAGACATTTACGAAATCACACCGGAGAAAAACCGTACGAGTGCGCAGTATGCAATTATAAATGTGCAACTAAAGGAAACTTGCAAAGACATTTACGAAGTCACACCGGCGAAAAGCCTTTCCAATGTTCAATTTGTAATTATAAATCTTCCGAAAATGGGAGGTTACAAACACATTTACGAACTCATACCGGCGAACAACCGTACCACTGCACAGTTTGCGAATTTAAATGTACTCAAAGAAATACATTGCAAGTACATTTACGAACTCATACTGGCGGAAAACCGTATGAATGCACAGTTTGCGAATATAAATGTTCTAACAAAACTAAATTACGAGTGCATTTACGAACCCATACCGGCGAAAAACCGTACGAGTGCTTAGTATGCGATTATAAATGTACAACTAAAGGAAACTTGCAAAGACATTTACTGACTCACACCGCCGAAAAGCCTTTCCATTGTTCATTTTGCGATTATAAATCTTCCGAAAAAAGGAGTTTACAAACACATGTACGAACTCATAACGGCGAAATACCGTACGACTGCACAGTTTATGATTAATGATTATAAGACCCCTTGCACACTGCAGACTTTCTATCGGCCGATAGTTTGGTCGGTTTCTTAATCAGTATGATGATGTATGCCAGATCGCACATTATAAGGATTCGATATCGGTCGATAAAAAGTTTTATGGGCTATATGATTGGTCGAGAAGAAACCGACCAAACTATCGGCCGATAAAAAGTCTGCAGAGTGCGAGGGGTCTAAATGTGCACAAATAGGAGGTTTGCGAAAACATTCGAGTGTGTAGTTTATTATTTATAAATTTATCACCATCGTATCAACTTTGTTTCATTTTGTTTAAATTTAGAAAATTTTATTTTAATTTAGAAATAGTATATTCTGAAACAAGTTTGGAATTAGGCATTTTCCTCACGAGGGAAAAGTTTGTCACCCGAGCCGACAGGCGAAGGTGACGGTTTACGAGTGCGGAATAGCCATTCCAAACGTGTTTCGACTATACTTTCTATACGACTATTAAAATAATAAGCTGTATAAGTTTTGACCGTAATTAGAATTTGTAAAAATGAGAAAATTTTTTTGTGCGCGATCGATCTGAATTTTTGCACATGTTTCCTACCGATAATTCACATTGGTGTGAGAATAAAAAAAAGAAAGAATGTAGATATTCTGTATTTAAAAATAGAATCAGAATGCCCACATTCTATGATAGTCGTATAGAAAACTTATATCCATATATTTATAATTTTAACAAATCAAATCCGAAATAGAGTGAACAGTGGGTTTAATTGCCAAAAGAAAATAATAATTTTGATTAAATAATTTTTAATCTTAGTACATAACAAGGTGGAACTCGCTTTTGCGACAGTTCTTAGGCTTCTATACATCTACTTTTTTGATAGATTAAATTATTTGGGATTTATTTTATTATAAGCCGTTTTATATTTGATTATAATATAATATATTGTAGTGATATTTTATGAAAAAATAAATTTTTCATAAAACCACCCCTACACTTCTGTTTTGCTCCGGCTAGCTCAGGTGTTTTAAAAAAATATTTGCCTAAATCGCACTTCTTAATTTTATGAAATTGAAAATCGGCGTCCACCTTCATGTGGCGATAACCCGCCAGGCCTCGTAATCGCTTCAACGTAATTGTTCCCTTGAACGATATTTTTTAATTTTGATTTACAATTTTTCAAATTATAGCAATTCCAATATTCAAAATTTGAACATCCAGTATTCAATTCAGTTAATCAACATCCAATCAATCCAAATCATCAATTATCAATATCCAAATCTTCCACAATTTGGACAAATTGTAGAAACAAAATAATAAAATTTCTCACCAAAAATAATTCAATTTATCCAAATATCTAATTCAATTGTACAAATTATAAAAATATTTCAAAAACTCACAAAAATACTCAAAATCTCGGGAGCGCAACGGAACACGTCCGCTCTCTATACATCGTCGGCAAAAAGCCCCTACTTTTCCAAAAACTGTCGCCAACTTGAAAAATTTCGCGCATAATTACTAAAATTTAAAAATTATCTACAAAATTAAACAAAATAAGAAAAATTAACAAAACAAACAAATTCTTCGCAATTTAATCAAAAAAAAATTTTTTTAAATTGAAATTGATGTTGAAACACCACAATATATATACTATATAATATATATTGCTTTGTTGTTCCCCAGTTATCAAGCTTTGACGTTGGGCGCCAAGTTTATGCTATGTAATTTTCTATAACGTTGTCGAGCTTCACGTTGGAAGCCAAATTTATGCTGTGTTGTTCCCCTATTATCGAGCTTTTCGTGTTGGACATTAAATTTTATGCAATGTAAATTAACAATGAAGTTTTGAACATAAGAATAAGAACTACAACTAAATCGCAAGTGTGGATCGAACCTAAAGTACATGTGCGACAGCCCTTATTTATCTGCGCATGACGTTTGAATTTACTTAGCTGCTTGACGTAAGCCCCGTTTCATAGTCTCACGCGCTACGCGGCGCGTGTTGGAAAGCATTGTACCTTATGGTTGCTTTCACAGTCACACGCGTTGAAAACGCGCTACGCGCGCGTGCTGTTTTATGCCGAGGGCAAACGCGCGACCCGCACGCCTCGCGTGCCTACGCGAGGCGTGTTGGCATTGTATCTTATGGAGCCTTTCACACTAAACGCGCCTGACACGCGTGCGTAGATATATGAGGTTGCCAGTTCATTAAAGAACTTCTTGCTGTTGTGTGATTTCAAGCAAGCTGGGCGTAATTGACACGGATATGTTAATAAATGCTGTCCAGGAAAAAAAATCTTTGGAACGCTTCGGACGAAACGTACAAAAACCGAGATTGCCGCCAAAAAGCTTGGGAAGAAGTGTGCATAGCTGTTTAGCTTGTCAACAGTGGAATCCGAAAATTATTAAAAATTTTTTGTGGGTTTTCTCTTAAATTTGAATATAAAATTACAAAGGCGCCTTTAGTAATCTTTTCACAATCAATAGATAAACCCATAATCGTTTTGTTTTGTTTTTTGCACTTTGATTGTAATAGTATGCAGCTATGGCAACAATGTTCGAAATATACTCTTACGCGTTCATTTTAATGCTGATTAGTGTGAAACGGGAAAACGCACTACGCGCCGCGTAGCGCGTAACGCGTAGCGCGTGTGACTGTGAAACGGGGCTAAGAGCGAACACAACCTTTTAAAATGGTGCTTAATAAGTTAAAGTAAGCTTTATGAATAAATAAGATTTTAATAGAACCAATTATATTTACAAACTAATTACAGGTATGTAATGATTTGAATTTCAAAAAAATAATGTTATAGCAGAATCTGCTTAAGACGGCGGTTTTTCATTTGGACGAGAATCTACCTGAGTAGGTGGCGCAGATATACAGATTCTAAATTAAATTACAATCGGTGTTTACCGGTCCAGTTCGGAAGTGTAGTAAGAATGAAACGGTATATTCTAAAGAGAGATAAGTATTGTGTTCAAATTTCTTTGAAAAAGTTTTGCAACACTGGCATGATGTGACGCGTCAGCACGGTATCGGTACCTGGTGTTTTGTTGTTATAGTGTGAAAGTGTTTGAATTTTAGGTTAAATACAATTACGTTAATAATGATCAGATCTGATTTAATATTTGGCCAAATTAAAGTTTTTGTAGTCTTGCAAGGCTTTAATCCAGGTAGACGATGGTAATAGGATTCTATGACAGGTGACCACGTGACAAGTGAACCTACGACAAGTGAACGCACGACAAGTGAACACATGACAAGTGACCCCACTGACAAGTGACCACACGGACAAGTGAACACACGGACAAGTGACCACACGGACAAGTGAACACACGGACAAGTGACCACACGGACAAGTGAACACACGGACAAGTGAACCCGTGGACAACTGAACACAAAAAAAAATAAAAAAAAACCTAACCTAATTTCGACTGTTGTTACCTATTTCGATAAAATTTAAATATTATTAAAAATACACAATAAAAATAAACTAATTAATAAACTATATTCTTTATTATAACTAAATATAAGTAGATAAAATATATCAAAAAATATTTCAAGTATCTGCATAAGTACATAAAAAATTATTTAAAATTATAATTTTATTGCAGATTTGCAATTCGGCGTAAGTATGATAATAAATAATTTATAGTGATTATTTTCATATCTTCCAACTGTTAAGGCCACTGTTTATCTAGAAGTAGATATTTTCTTTTCTTTCTTTCCGGTTGACCCATTTCTGCTTTTACTAAAAAAGTAAGCCTATGACATGCGATATCTTTCTGAAGTCCTTCAAATAACTTCCAGATACTTGGATGACTACAATGAAATAGAGAATTTAATCTGTTATGAAATCCTTCGCATCAATTAGTGGTTTTTGCTGATTTAAGCTTAGCAGCATCATAATGATTCCAAATTCAAATTGGAAATTGTGGGTCCCTTCCTGTTGCACCTTCAATGTAATTTGAAAAAAAATAGGTAAGAACTGCATTATACCTATGATCATCTGGGAATCTTGCAGCTAGTACATCAAACATAGGTCTTACCTCACCTATCGGTACAAACGCCAAGGCTGCTAGAGATTTTAATTTTAATTTGGTGTCAATGTGGGACTCAAAATCAGGTTTAAGGCTAACAGAATTAAATTTTCTGATCAAACTTTGACACAAGTGAAAATAGCAACCTTTATCCTCTGAGTTTGGGACAGTTGTATGAACTGTAGCAATACAGCCCTGCTCAAAATCAACCAAATTTTTTTGTGGTGCTAAATTTGGTAATAATTCTTTCAAAATTTGACACATCTGATGGGTATATGTTTGCAGATTTTTTTAGTTGAGTAGGAATACAGTAGGAATTACCGATTTTTGCATGCCACGTATACAGTTGGTAAAACATCGTAAAAAAAAACAAAAATTACATTTAAATTAGAAAAACAAAATTAAGAATGTTCAGTTGTATTCGGGTTCACTTGTCCGTGTGTTCACTTGTCAGTGGGGTCACTTGTCCGTGTGTTCACTTGTCCGTGTGGTCACTTGTCCGTGTGTTCACTTGTCCGTGTGGTCACTTGTCAGTGGGGTCACTTGTCATGTGGTCACTTGTTGTGGGTTCGCTTGTCATGGGTTTACTTGTCATGTGGTCACCTGTCCGGTCACCGGTAATAGCTGACATTTGTAACGATGAATGGGAACGCTTTCGATGTCCGGGTTAGAATGATGGTACGTAGCACAGTTCACTAAATTATCCTTCATAAACTTAAAATTTACACGACCGAATTTTCTTTGGCACTTTCAAAAATAAAATAATGAGGGAGTCACTTCAATTAAATTGTCCAAAAAAATATACTACTTTTATTTTGTAGGTTATTTTTATTCCGATTATCTATCTCAATTTTGTTTCGGGAAATTCATCAGGGCCGGTTCAGGTTAAAAAACAAAGTTTGGTTAGAACACGCACGTCCTCTCCAGCCAAACACCAAAACAATACTAAATTACATTAAAATAGGCACTCTTATTTATGCTTTTTCTAATTTTTGTAAAAATCATAGTTGCCTTGGAAATACCAATTCCCAAAATCTGCATCGATCTCGATGAAATTTGGCAAATATGTCCCTTTATGCTCCTTATACACGTGGAAAAATTTTAAGTTCCTAAGCTTCAGCCGTTTCCTAACAAATAAATAAATACTGTAGGAAAAATTTTTAATACTTTGAATGTTTTCAACATTTTCTTTACATTTTGATTTTTCAGGTGTCTTTTGTGTCTCGAAAATTTGAGCTCCTTATTCTCTTACTTTTGGTATATAGCATGACTCTGTATCTTCTATAGTAGCCAAATAATCTAAAATTTTCCAATTTGACAATCTGACAGCTCCTTGTCTTTTTCTAAAATTTCAAATATTCCTTATAAATTTTTCCTTTTAGGTGACCGTCCCATGTCATTCTTTCTCTAGAACCCTTTCAGCACCTCTTACATGTATTTTCCATTGTTCGGGCGTTACGATAACCACCAGGAAGTTTACCTGCGTTCTTGCCCAAAGGTTTCATTAACGAAGCACTACATTGTATTATATTTTATAATTTTTTTATTATATTTACTGGAGGGACTATAATTTCGACAGTTAACTTTTAAAGTAACGCAAAAGTAGCCAAAGATTTAAATTTTCCTTAAAAAAAAAGTTTTCCGGGTTTTCCAGGCGAAATCTGTAAAATTATAAATTCTCTATCTTCTTCAAGTATTCTAAAAGAGTGGAAATCTTGCGATATGTACTGGAGGGTGTTCCACACCCCCCAGACCCCCCGGTTTACAATTTTGACGTTATATTTTTATAATTAACTTTCAAAGTAACACAGAAAGTTGCTGCTAAACTCCCTGAGCAGTACGGTAACTAAATATGCTTTCCAAGTTTTAATTTTTTCTTAAATTTCTTATTTGTGCTTAAAAATTTAAATTTCCCGGTTTTTATTAAAAATCAACCAATCAGAATGTTTTTTTCCTACAAAAAGTGACACACTATAGCAGCAGCAGCAGCGTGCTGGGATTGTATATATTAGGATTATCATTTCACCGCGATAATAATTAATTAAATTTTTTTATTTTTAATTTAATAATTTACGATAATAATTCAGAATAATTATACTTAATAGAATCGCCATGTTCTTAATATTTGGTAGTGGCATGAGCGCAACCATCGGTAAAATAAATCGCAAATATTCTATACAATATATTTAGTATTAAAAAAGGCCAACAGCATCTTCCGAGAAGGTGGCAGTTCCGGCGAATCGGAAGTAAGTAGATGAACGCTACTCCTGTTAGATTACAGTCTATACTGCAACAGAAGATTAGCCTGAAAGTTGTTATGTATGTAAAAATACATGTCCTGCAGTTCAGTGGTGGCTCGTGGTTTTTTTATTTAATGAATGTAATTGAAGAGTGTCATCTACCCCAGCTTTTATTAAATAAAAAAAATTAACTCTGGTGATGCTATTTACGATTTACAAAGGAGGCTGAAGCTCAACTACATCACTCAAAAGCTACGTTGTCCACACGATAAAGAACTGCTTTCCTTAGCTTAGCCGCTACTGCTGCTTTTCTTTGTGCAGCTATACCTGTAAGTTCCATATAGATTTGTGAAGCTGCTATGGAGAATTTCACTAACCAGACTTTTGCATTAGAGCGACAGGGTATTTACCTTTATCAATGTGACTGTTCGAAACCGTTCCTTTTTTATTTGTATAATTTAATTCGTAACCGTTTCTTAATATTATTTATTGTTAAATAATTATTTTTCACGTCTTTAATCCGAACGTATTGTACGCCAGAGAGTAGTGTGAACGCGCACGTTGTTTGACGCACCAGTTCTCCCTACTCTGATGGCTTAAAGCGAGCGCTTGGTCCTGCCAATTATCTTCAGTAATGTCTCTGCTTCACGAAGAAGCGGTTACTCCTTTGTGCGCAATTGCTATTGGCTCAAAGTATTTACGAATTTGCAAACAAAGACTTTGTTTGTAAAAAACAATTTGATTGATGTACAAGGTTAATAAAGAATTATTAACCACAAGAGTTTTATTATTCAAATACAGTCCACTGCACGAGATTTCGGAAGGTAACATTAAGGTCTTCCGACCAAAAGAAAGCTGAGCATTCCTAAACACGGTCCACTACCACATGGTCCAGACGAACCGGATGGAAACAGCGAATTTATGGAAAAGCGAACAATAATTAAAGCGACGTTTAATTATTACAACACGAAATTCAACAACAAGTTACAACTTGGAAGTTGGAAAGGCGAGGTCAGCACGACAAAGCAGCAAACTGGCAAGGCAGAGCGAGAGAGTAAGACAAACACTCCTTTCTTATCTTTCCCGCGCTTGCTTCAACCAAGCACAATAGAGTACAGTGGTGCTATTCATTTCATTTTTATTACAGTGTGTTTTTATCGCATTTATCATTGCGAAACTAGTTATTGTTTCAAATGCAAACGATTCAATTTTAGCGAATCAATTTATCTAATTACCTCAATTTATTATTTATTGAATACATTTAACATTCAAAATGAACGCGTTGATAAACGAACGAGGCCAATTAAAAGGCAAACTTACGCGGTTCACAACGTTTGTGAACAATTTAAACAATTTGCACAGCATCGGTGCCATTACCAGCGAAAAGGATATCTTGGAATTGCAAGCGCGTATCCAAAGCGTTTCAACGTTGTTAGAGCAATTCGAGACGGTTTCAAGCAACCTAACATTACAAAATTTAGATGATAAAGCAGAGGATCAGCTAACAATCTTCGAAAACACTTTTTATGAACAAACTTCGTTAGCCAAAGCATTATTGAACAAATTATCACCTAGTGATACCGAAACCGTAAGGCGAGTTTCGCCAACAATGGGCAGCAGAAACTCAAAATTAAATTCAAACGCAGCGTCGAGGCAAGTGTCGCCAACACCTAGCAACGCGAGTAACGCGAGCAACGCGAGTAACGCGAGCAACGCGAGTTCAAATCGATCAATTGAGTCAAACGTAGCAATAAATGCAAACGCTTTTGAAAGCAGTCAAGGGAGAATACATCTTCCAAAAATTAACATTAATAAATTCAACGGCGATTTAGAAAAGTGGCTTGAGTTTAAAGCAATATTTCAAAGCATGATTCATAACAATCAGCAATTAAACGAAATCACTAAATTTCATTATCTAAAGGCATCATTAATAAATGAGCCAGCGGAAATAATACAATCTCTAGATTTTACTGAAAAGAATTACCGCGTATCGTGGGAGGCTTTAATCGAAAGGTACGACAGACCTAAGCTCATCCTAAAAAATAATCTCTCCGCAATAATTAATTTAAAATCAATAAAACAAGAGTCTGCGAAAGACATAAGGAAAATAAGCGACGCGCTGTCAAAGCACGTAACATCTGCATTAGCCTTATCTACAGCTGATAAGCTTTTCGATGCAATCATTGTGTATCTAATTTCTAACAAACTAGATCAAATTACCTTTAGGGAGTGGGAGGTTCTCTCAAATAAATCATCTAACGAGTTACCTACTCTGAAGGAATTCAAAGAATTTCTAATAAATCACGCAAACTTTCTTGAAAATATCGAGAAAAGAAATGTAAAAAGTCATTATCAAGAAAAATCGAAATTCATTTCAAAGTCATTCGTAATAAACAAATCAACTTGTTTTTACTGCAAAGAAGAACATTACATTTCAACTTGTCCAGAATTCATTAAATTAACAGCTCAAGCACGCTCCGATAAAGCACAAGAGCTCAAACTTTGTTTTAATTGTTTATCTAATAATCACTTAAAAAATGTATGTCCGTCCAAATACACTTGTAGGGCCTGCAAAGGTCAACATCATTCATTGTTGCACGTCAACTCTCGAGTTACAGCACTGGTGCAACCAGAAGTAAATGAAGACGTGCCCGAAGAGCCGATTCAAATTATATCTACTTTTTGTTCGAACACGGTACAAGTTCTTTTACCTACGGCTTCTGCCAAGGTACGGGATAACGATGGAAACGAGAGAACCGTTCGTATTTTACTCGACAGTGGTTCGCAGAGTAACATGATAAGCGTCAATTTTCTTAACAAATTAAATATACCAGTTAAGCCTGCAAACGTAACCGTTTGTGGAATTAATAATTCAAATTCAACTGTGAAATCACAATGCGAACTGAAAGTCAGCGCGCACCATTCGACATTCAGCATCGCGCTAAAATGCCTAGTAATAAATAAGATCACAGGCAACGTGCCTAGTTTCAAAGTTAATCGTAAATCTTTTAAATTACCAAGCGACATCTTAATATCTGATCCTTCATTTGACCAACCTGGTGAAATTGACTTGTTGATAGGATCACCTGCATTTTTTAAACTTTTATGCACCGGACAAAGAAGCTTAGGACCCAATCTTCCTTTGCTACAAAATACGCACTTCGGCTGGGTGGTTTCCGGACCCACTACTACGGTATTAGCTACTCAAGTGCAATGTCATCACGCAAATACTCTAGACGTTCAAGATCAAATCACAAAATTTTGGGAATTAGAAAGCTACCCGGAAGAAAAGGTCTTTTCTGCCGAAGAAAGGGCTTGCGAAGCGCACTACGTGCAAAATACGCGCAGAAATTCTGACGGTAGATTCATTGTTACAATTCCTTTTAAACAATCACCCGAACTGTTGGGCGACTCCTCATTTGTCGCAAAGAAGCGGTTTCTGTCTTTGGAGAGGCGTCTACAGGTTAACTCAGAATTACAAAAACGATACCTTGATTTCATGCAAGAATACGTGGAATTAAATCACATGACTTTAATTAATTCTCCAGGTGAAACATCTTATTACCTGCCGCATCACGGCGTTTTAAAGGAGGAAAGTCTTACTACCAAATTGAGAGTAGTATTTAATGGTTCATCTGCAACTACTACTGGTTATTCCTCAAATAATCTGCAAATGGTAGGACCTACGATTCAACAAAGTCTTTTTACAATCTTATTACGATTTCGTCAACATCTTTACGCAATCTCGGCTGACGTAGAGAAAATGTATCGCCAAGTATTGATCAATCCCGATCAAAGGCATTTGCAAAGAATCTTTTGGCGTTTTTCTTGCGATCAACCTATCTCGACTTACGACTTAAACACCGTTACGTACGGCACTTCATCGGCATCTTATTTAGCAATACGATCATTATTTCAATTAGGCATCGAATGTGAAACTAGTTCACCCTTAATATCTTCGATAATTAAGACGGATTTTTACGTTGACGATTGTTTAAGTGGCTCTAATAGCATTGACGATGCAAAATACATTTGCACCGAGCTAAATAATGTATTATCTACCGGATGTTTCAAATTACGCAAGTGGATCTCCAACGACTCACAAGTTTTAGGAAATATTCCTAAGTCGGACCTGCGTCCGGGTTTATTAAATTTTGGTGACCACGAGCAAGCCAGAACACTTGGGCTTATTTGGGACTTTCGCGACGATAATTTTATGTTTCAAATTTCCAATTTATCTACTGATAAAATAACTAAACGACAAATGCTTTCTGACATTTCTCAAATATTTGATCCGCTAGGTCTTGTAACACCCTGTACCTTTACAGCAAAGTGTTTTTTACAAAGTCTCTGGTTGGAAAAATTAGATTGGGACGATAACATTCCTGCAGAACTTAATAAAACGTGGATAGCTTATCGCAAAGATTTATTACATTTAAATGACGTCAAAATACCTCGACATGTCACTTGCGCAAATTTATTCAGCGCTCAAATACACGGTTTTTGTGACGCTTCACTCAAGGGTTACGGCGCTTGTATCTATGTCCGAACCACCGACTCAAACAATTTTGTTCGTGTAAAATTATTTTGTTCTAAATCTAAGGTGGCTCCTTTAAAACCCGTTACGATTCCAAGATTGGAATTATGTGGAGCGGTTTTGTTATCAAAACTTTTAAAACAAGTTCGAAATTCTATAACAATGCCTATTGACAAATATTATCTATGGTCAGATTCTACCATTGTGTTAGGCTGGTTAAAAACAAATCCGAATTTGTTAAAAACGTTTGTGTGCAATCGAATTGCTGATATTCAAGAGCACACGGCCGACGCTTTTTGGTGCCATGTTAGTACGAAATTTAACCCGGCAGATTTATTATCCAGGGGCGTCACTCCTGAATTTCTAAAAACTTCAAATTTGTGGTGGAATGGACCTCCCTGGCTTTTACAGGAAGAAAACTCTTGGCCCATTTCTAAAATTCAACCCGCCGAACTACCCGAGTTCAAGGGCGAGACGCACGCTCTAATTATTAACAACAAAATTTCTTTTCCTTTCGAAAATTATTCTAACTTAAACAAACTTGAACGAATTATTGCTTATTGTTTAAGATTTCGAAAAAATTGCGCTCTTACTAAAAGGCAAAGAACAGCTGGTCCGTTATCTCCAGCCGAGCTTTTTAATTCATTAAAGGTTTTGGTCAATCTATCACAACAAGATTCCTTTCATAGCGAATATAAACAACTATTCAAAAAACTGCCTTTAAAAACCACCTCCTCGGTGCTCGCCTTAAATCCCTTTTTAGATTCGGATAATTTGATGCGCGTAGGCGGAAGATTGACTAATTCAAATTATTCATTTAATAAAAAACATCCGTTCATTCTTTCTGGTAAACACCATCTAGCTAAACTTATTGTGAGACGTGAACATTTGAGATTGCTTCACGCCGGACCGCAATTGCTTTTATGCTCAGTTCGCGACAAATTTTGGATAACCTCCGGAAGAAATTTGGTCAAACAAGTCGTACACGAATGCTTGGCATGTTTTAGGGCTTCTCCATCTGTCACTAAACCAATTATGGGTAATTTACCTTTAGAAAGAATAACTACATCTCAACCGTTTAATGTAACCGGAATTGATTACGCAGGGCCCATTCATTACAAACTTAATAAGGGTCGCGGCTCAAGAATTGATAAATCCTATCTATGCATTTTTATTTGTTTTGCCAGCAAGGCCATTCACCTCGAATTAGTAACTAGCCTGACTACCGACGCTTTTATCTTAGCTTTGCGCAGATTTATATCTCGACGCGGTAAACCGTCTCATATTCACTCTGACAACGGTACTAATTTCGTTGGCGCTAACAATAAATTACGCGAATTAGGAAGGTTTTTAAAACTTCAAGAAACTTCTATTATTGAGTCGTTTGCAAGCGAAGGAATAACTTGGCATTTCATCCCGGCCCACAGTCCACACTTTGGCGGCCTTTGGGAAAGTGGTGTGAAATCCACCAAGTCACATTTAAAACGAGTTTTAGGTGCCTCACTTTTTACTTTTGAGGAACTCTGTACTTTATTGTGCCAAATTGAGGCAATCCTAAATTCCCGACCTATCGCACCGTTGTCCGCCGATCCTAACGACCTGCAACCTTTAACTCCTGGTCATTTCCTTATCGGTCGTGCTCTTACATCGCTGCCAGATCCAGATGTCACTGGAATTCCTGATAATCGCCTTACTTATTTCCAACGAATTCAAAGTTTGCACCAACATTTTTGGAAACGTTGGAGCAAGGAGTATATTTCAGAACTTCAGCAGCGCACGAAATGGAAAAATCATCATTCCGACCTTGTCGATGGTTCCCTCGTTCTTGTGAAGGACGATAATCTACCTGTTTTCAAGTGGAAATTAGGTCGAGTTGTTGCGCTTCATCCCGGCACCGACAACGTAAACCGAGTTGCGACGCTACTCACACCTGGGGGCTTGATAAGAAGATCGTTCGCCAAGATTTGCCCTCTACCTGCATCTTGACAGCATCATCACTTGTGTTTTTTGTGCTACGCTATTTAACCAAAGTGTTGTGTGCGCCTACAAGAATTTTATTTGTGTTCACATTTTTTTTCTGACTTGTTCGAGAATTTTATTTTATTTATCCATTTGTGTACCTTATTTGTTGAGAACTATTTTGATTTATTTACCTGAATTGCTTATATTTTGTGTTTTTATGTTAAAATATCTAATGCTTTATATTCATTGTACATCAAATCTTAAAATGCTTTCATTTCAACGGGGGCGGCATGTTCGAAACCGTTCCTTTTTTATTTGTATAATTTAATTCGTAACCGTTTCTTAATATTATTTATTGTTAAATAATTATTTTTCACGTCTTTAATCCGAACGTATTGTACGCCAGAGAGTAGTGTGAACGCGCACGTTGTTTGACGCACCAGTTCTCCCTACTCTGATGGCTTAAAGCGAGCGCTTGGTCCTGCCAATTATCTTCAGTAATGTCTCTGCTTCACGAAGAAGCGGTTACTCCTTTGTGCGCAATTGCTATTGGCTCAAAGTATTTACGAATTTGCAAACAAAGACTTTGTTTGTAAAAAACAATTTGATTGATGTACAAGGTTAATAAAGAATTATTAACCACAAGAGTTTTATTATTCAAATACAGTCCACTGCACGAGATTTCGGAAGGTAACATTAAGGTCTTCCGACCAAAAGAAAGCTGAGCATTCCTAAACACGGTCCACTACCAGTGACGGAATAATACTGCCACTGCCTCCAGACAATGCTGTAGACAGGTTTATCTGCAGAAAATTCTATCCTACCAATAAGAAAACAATTTGGCCTGTCTTGAAGAGCTTAATGTTCCGCTACGTTTTCAACTACAGTTTCTGGGCCAGTGTCCGTCTGCATAGGAGTTAGAGCGGCTGTTTTAGTATCTTTAAATGGAAAGTTGTCCTCATCTGCATCTTAACTTTGAGAGAGGTGAACTTATAGTTCTCTCTCCTCTAGTGTTGATAGTGGTACTGTCTGCTTGTTCGACACCAAAGACAAGGGGTTTCCTTTCAGTTCTTCTCTGTTCCCGTTGTGAAATTCTGATTTATTGCAGGTGATGATACTGGTATAAAAACATCTAATGCAGCGGTGAGGTTGTTCCCAAATATACCTACCTGGGATTCATGTTAAAAGACATACTATTGCATTTTCTATGAATGCATACATAAAAACGAGAGACTTGCATTACCGCTTAATATACGAAGTATATAATATATTTATCGAACCTCCCATATAGTCAACCAGTTTAGTAGGTAATATTTGGTGAAAAGGTGTTTAAAATTCATCAGGTCAATTGTTTTTAAAAATATAACATATGTCAAGTGATAATCTGAACACTGGCGTACTAAACTAAAACAATTCGTAACATTTGCAAGAAATTCACGGCGCGCTACTGAGTGACTTAGTGTTCTTTAAATGGTTAGATATAAAGATGTAACAAATTTTATTAATTTGTTTTGATTTCTAAGTACGTCCCTGCCTAGAATCTGATTTGGGGTTGGTTGAGTTTGCGTTTTGAACGCAAGACGGCACTTTTGGAATGTGAGTTCGATAAGTGAGTGTGTTCACGGTGTTGGTCTTGTCAAAAGATTTGGTAAGTTTTGCTTTTTCTGTAAAACTTGTAGGGAGACACCTTCATAGTGGACAAATTTGCATGTTTTTTTGATACCTTTTGGTAGTTCGATTTTTTTGGTGCTTATAAAGTTGTTTTCGTTTCCGATCTTTTCATAAATTTAATTTTAATACGGCAAATTTTAATTTGCATTGACGAGCTTATCCATCGATAATATTTTATCTTAGCTCGCGAATTTTCCACAACGTTAAATTTTAATCTAAGTAAAATATTTAATTTTAAGAATTAAATTAATTTACTTTTGGTGTGAACTACTTGTCTTTTTTTATGTTTCTCCAATAGGATAATACTAAGGCAAGTAGCTACGATTTTCTTTCACCGGTTGTGGCTGTCGATTTGTCGACAGCAAACTTCTTGCAGAGATCATTTTTTTGTTTATCTGTCACCTTTTTTTGGAACTTATGACCCTAGCTTCCGCATCATCTTCAGCTAGATAACATCAGCGGGCCTCTACAGTAAATAAAAGCTGGTTGATTTATTCCCAGCGTGTAGATAGAAAAATTCTGGATCCCCAACAAGGGAGGAGGAATTTTTTATCTCAAAGACTGTCCCAGAAAAAAATGGGTCACTTTCAGGTATATGATTTTAGGTAAAATTCAATGAAATTTTTTGAAATTTCATTACATTTGGGTTTCTTATAGGTTTCCAAGACGGTCAGGTACAACTCGGCGCCGGCGATTCGGCGCAGCCGATTCGGCGCAGCCAACTCGGCGCCGCCAACTAGGCGCCAGGCCAACTCGGCGCCAGGCCAATTCGGCGCCAAGACAACTCGGCGCCAGCTAACTCGGCGCCAGGACAACTCGGCGCCAAGTAAATAATAAAATTTTTTAATAAAATGTTTGTTAAATCGTTATTGTTATAACGATTTCACATTCAGGGTCGTTCGTAGAGACCGGATTTTAAGCATTTTTGCTTATTGTCAATTTTAAAAGCAGCTCTTTGAAATTTGAGATGTGGACGAATTACATAAAAAGATATATTTTTACGTATAGTTTTTCATGCTTATTTTGCTTTTTTTGCGATTTCTTGCTTATTTGCTTATACCTGAACTTATTTTCTACTTTTGTGCTTATTTTGAACTTATTTTCTAATTTTAAATTGAACTGACTTAAATTAATTTTTTAATTAATCAAAAATAAATTTTTGATACATAGTTATCCCTAAATTATCAGTCAGTGGCGTAGCCAGTTAGCCCCCTCCACCCCGAAATTATTAATTTGAAATGATCCATTTACACATCTTGTGTAATAAACCCTTTGTCAGGCTTTTTAAAAGTATTTTTTTTAAATAGTTGCCATGGCGACAATTAGCTTTCGGTACCTGTATCAAAAAAAAATCCCAAATCAACTTCAGAACTAGCCCCCCATCTACCCAAGCACTACCCTTCTTCCGAAATCGAAAATTTTGTATTGCTAATGATTTACGTCCTAAACGTATACGTCCTCGACATATTTGAAAAGCAAATCTGGCTTCGCCAGTGGATATGAACGTAAATGGGTTTTTTGAAAATGATGGCGGAGAGTCCGCGTTGTGTCAAGTACTCTTTAATGAGGTCGAGATACATCTAACATGTAGATTACTTTTTAGCAGAACCTCTTAATTAAAAAAATATTAATTAATTAATAATTAATATAAAAAATATTAATTATAAAAATAATGTATCGTAGTTAAATAAAATATCGTTTTGTAACCTAATCTTAATCGGCGCCGAGTTGTCCTGGCGCCGAGTTGGCTGGCGCCGAGTTGTCCTGGCGCCGAGTTGGCTGGCGCCGAGTTGTCCTGGCGCCGAGTTGGCTTGGCGCCGAGTTAGCCGCCGCCGAGTTAGCAGCGCCGAGTTGGACGGCGCCGAGTTGGCGGCGCCGAGTTGTCCCATCCCGTTTCCAAGAGTACACAATTTTATTTGTCTTTAAATGTTCATCGGTGTTAGTTATAGATTGCCAACAAGTAACCAAGTGTAAGCGAATTTTTGCGAACATGTTAAAGATCCTGAATTGTCGCAAAGACATTTAGCAAAAATTGGCTATGTAAACATTGCATAACTTTCCAAATTTAATTTGGGTGTTAAAAAATGGTGCTTCAAAAGTAATTCACACTGTTTTTTATTTTCTTTAGCATTTCTGCAATTTTTAACGAATTTTCACCATTTTCAGCTGGCGTTTAAGTTGAACTTTAATACCATATTTATGCCGGGGGCCTATAAACACCGCAATTTATTTAAATGAATGCCTCAAAATTCGGCTACTACTTTTTCTGGCATTACACAACACCTTACCATTGTTCTGGTCTGATCTGGCTACCTGCCATTAAAGTAAGAAATCTAGAATTTTATGATCAAAATTCTATCAAAATTATACCGTAATATGCAAATCTTCCAAACTGTTGAATTAAAGTATATCATAATCAAATGTTACAGTTTAAATCTCCATAATTTTCATGTTGATTTACTTACACTCTATGGATGGTGAGAACTTTGTTACTCCACCGTACATTGCCTTTTATGATTGCCCTCCTCCCTCTTGATAATTTTTTCTATTCGGACCGACCTTGGCTCCAGTTCCCCCCCCCCCCATCATTACGTCACTAATATTAAGCAAAAAATATAATATGCACTCATCTTATTGGTTCATTCAATTGATTATCCGGGAGCAGTAAGTCAACTCTTGCCATGATTAAATTTTAGGGTGGATCCGAAATTTGCCGTGGTTGCTTTTGTCAAAACCGACGCTCCGGGCCGTTTTGACAAAATGCTGTACTCACTAAAAATATTTTTTTATATTATTATATATAATATTTAATATTTTTATAACAAAAAATAAACTAACACTAACCTACATAACCGATACATTCATTCTAGCTGATATATGTTTTTTTATTTATTATGTTGTTTATTATTAATTAATAACGGCAGCGGTGGAAAAATTACATGATATTAGAAAACCCCTTGACTAACACCAACCATCGTTGGAGAAAGAAATCGTCCAACTGTGGTACTAGGAGAGGAGTGGATCTCCCTCGATGTGCACTCAACGGGTGCCCCCACTAGCCTACCTAGAGGGGGGGCTGGTAGGAGGGTACCGCCCCGTTCTGCACATTTTCAGGGGCGGAATTTTGCTGCTTGTACAAAGATATTTTTATTTTTAATTTTTAATTTTATTTTAAGAAGAATTTTAAGAAGGCGCCGGGCGGCAAAAGCTTTAGGTACGCCACTGAGTGCACACTCGACTTTGTGTCGATTACACATTATGTAATTCCTGAACGGTTATTACCTTAATTCTAAATAAATTACATAATTCTAAAGGATTATACTAGTGCCTAATCTATGGCACCACAAATATGTAGCTCGAGTAGGATTAGGCTTAAAAATATTAGTAGTGCCCAATTCAAGGCCGCCCTTATTTACTACTGCAAAAAATTCATAAATGGAATTAAACGAAAGGTTCGAAAATTTTATGGCCCGTTTTAAAAAATCTTATTTTTAAATTTTTTTCTATTACCTACACTTATGGTCTTGAGTTTGATTCAAAATTATTTTATCAATAAAACCGCGGTGAAATAATAATTCATAAAATAGAACACCAAAAGAATTCAATCATTATAGATTTATAAACAAAACTTTTTATAGTCGATTGACTTTTTATACTAACTATACGTATTAGATTAACATAATATTTTTCCGCATGGTGCCGTTCGTTTAATGTAAATCATCGTTTGATTCACCAACTCTATATACTATTATAAAATACTGAAGAAACATTATAAGCAAAAAAAAAATAAATATTTATGCTTTTAATCGCCAAATTACATTGGTATTAATTCACTTGCTAGTATGGGCAAAGACGTTTTATTAAATTAAAATTAATTTTATTAGTAAATATTTAATTACTTAAAAATAATAAATTACAATAATTTAAAAAACATATTTTAATATTGCACTAATCACGTCCATTGTTTGATCATCTATTAGAACAATATCGAATTTGTTCATGAAAATTGGCAAATTTTTTTCCACATTTCCAAATAAAAATCCAATTTTTAAAATAACATTTGCATGGTTAACACCATCGGCCATTCCAGAATCACCGAGAGAATCGCCCATCAACACAATATTATCCCGGTCTTTTATTAATTGGTAATAATCTGTTTCATGCAACGCAAACTCATTTTTATTTAAAATGTGAATGGGCGAACTTTGATAACCTCGAATGACTCCTTGATTGTCGTATTTTAAAAAATTAGATATAACCTTAACATTTGAATGTAAAATTTTGAAATTGTTCAAAACTGCTGTCACCGTGTCCCCTAACCCTGCAGAGAATACCAAAACTGGAACATCTGCTGCAGTCAAATCGTCGAATAATTTCTCGGTGCCATTTCTTAAGTATATTTCGCTCTTGGCAGCGGTGTCTTGTATTTCTTCTTGTGAAACCGTTAATCCATTTAACGCACTCTCGAGAAGACCCCACCACTCTTCCATTAATTTTCGTTTCTCTCCTTTAGGAATGCTGACATCTATTTCGTGAGGAAAATATTTATCAAACAAGTACTTCTGGGTTATCAAGTATTTCTGTGGTACAGAAGGACAATTAGTAAATAAACTAAAACTGCTGATTGTGGTAATTTCATTGCTGCCTTCTTTGTGTTGCTTTGTTACGGTTCTATCAAAATCTGTTATAATTTGTAACCTTTTCGTTCCACCTTGTATGATACTTTTTACAATTTCGTTCACTCTGTTCTTATCTCGGATATGTACATTTGGATTATTTAGTTTCTTTATTTCAGAAGTGTAATTGCTAATCGATGATGTTTTCTCTAATTTAGAAAAACCAAAACAATCGACAAACAGTAAAAACGCGCACAAATTATAAAACTTCATTACCTATGCTTTTTATTGTAGTAATACTTTAACTGCATATACATATTATGTTAGCATGAGTATTCATTTTATATATACTATTTTAAAGTGATACCAACCGTAAAATATAAAAATTTGAACTTGAGAAAATAACACTAAAAATTAATTTATTATATTAAATAAATAAACTTTAAAAACTCTCAACTTCAAAAAACTATATTTTCGAAAACGTACAATTTTAGAGTGGGTTTAATCGGCCTATATTGTCCTATAGATCTACCGTGTAGCATTAGTAGTTGTTTTTTGAGTTGCATTTGAATTTTGTATTTAGCAGTTAGAAGAGATAATAGAAAAGAAAAGAAAATTATTTTCAGGTTTTCTTTCATTTTATAACCGCGCCCGTGAGTTGGAGATTTTAATTTTTGAGTTTTTTAACAGAAAAATATAAGAATAATACAATACGTAGAAAATCAAAATTCAAAAAATTTAAAAAGGAGACAATTAACACATAACAGGTCTGGATTAAGAAAATTTGAAAGAAAATTTAAGAAAAATTTAAATTATTCATACTTCATGTAACAAGTTCAGTTTTGATAATCTTTGGAGGTTATGGTAAGTCAATTTTGTACAATTTAGTCGATATTTTTGTTTAGTTTGATATTTTTTTCTTATTTCACAATGTAATCGATGCGTGCAACTGAAGAATGGCAATAACCATGAAATAACGTTATATTGTACTTCGTATTACGAAATTTTCATTTTTTCAAATTTTCTTAATCCAGACCTGTTATGTGTTAATTGTCTCCTTTTTAAATTTTTTGAATTTTGATTTTCTACGTATTGTATTATTCTTATATTTTTTTTGAATTTAACCATAAATACATACTAAAAACCACAAATTTACTTAAAATTTTTTATTTTGAGTTCTTTTTCTAGTTTTACGCCTCACGGTTAAAAAACGTGGTAAATTTTTGAATTTTGAATTTTTTCAAAGTTTTTAGAAATCATATTAAGAGGGCAGTGCCTTCGGATTTCAAACTAGCAGTGCTAGGTAAACGAATTTCTTAGTTCAAATTATTTTTAAATTATTCATACTTCAGGTAACAAGTTCAGTTTTGATAATCTTTGGAGGTTATGGTAAGTCAATTTTGTACAATTTAGTCGATATTTTTGTTTAGTTTGATATTTTTTTCTTATTTCACAATGTAATCGATGCGTGCAACTGAAGAATGGCAATAACCATGAAATAACGTTATATTGTACTTCGTATTACGAAATTTTCATTTTTTCAAATTTTCTTAATCCAGACCTGTTATGTGTTAATTGTCTCCTTTTTAAATTTTTTGAATTTTGATTTTCTACGTATTGTATTATTCTTATATTTTTTTGAATTTAACCATAAATACATACTAAAAACCACAAATTTACTTAAAAATTTTTTATTTTGAGTTCTTTTTCTAGTTTTACGCCTCACGGTTAAAAAACGTGGTAAATTTTTGAATTTTGAATTTTTTCAAAGTTTTTAGAAATCATATTAAGAGGGCAGTGCCTTCGGATTTCAAACTAGCAGTGCTAGGTAAACGAATTTCTTAGTTCAAATCATTTTTAAATTATTCATACTTCATGTAACAAGTTCAGTTTTGATAATCTTTGGAGGTTATGGTAAGTCAATTTTGTACAATTTAGTCGATATTTTTGTTTAGTTTGATATTTTTTTCTTATTTCACAATGTAATCGATGCGTGCAACTGAAGAATGGCAATAACCATGAAATAACGTTATATTGTACTTCGTATTACGAAATTTTCATTTTTTCAAATTTTCTTAATCCAGACCTGTTATGTGTTAATTGTCTCCTTTTTAAATTTTTTGAATTTTGATTTTCTACGTATTGTATTATTCTTATATTTTTTTGAATTTAACCATAAATACATACTAAAAACCACAAATTTACTTAAAAATTTTTTATTTTGAGTTCTTTTTCTAGTTTTACGCCTCACGGTTAAAAAACGTGGTAAATTTTTGAATTTTGAATTTTTTCAAAGTTTTTAGAAATCATATTAAGAGGGCAGTGCCTTCGGATTTCAAACTAGCAGTGCTAGGTAAACGAATTTCTTAGTTCAAATCATTTTTAAATTATTCATACTTCATGTAACAAGTTCAGTTTTGATAATCTTTGGAGGTTATGGTAAGTCAATTTTGTACAATTTAGTCGATATTTTTGTTTAGTTTGATATTTTTTTCTTATTTCACAATGTAATCGATGCGTGCAACTGAAGAATGGCAATAACCATGAAATAACGATATATTGTACTTCGTATTACGAAATTTTCATTTTTTCAAATTTTCTTAATCCAGACCTGTTATGTGTTAATTGTCTCCTTTTTAAATTTTTTGAATTTTGATTTTCTACGTATTGTATTATTCTTATATTTTTTTTGAATTTAACCATAAATACATACTAAAAACCACAAATTTACTTAAAATTTTTAATTTGAGTTCTTTTTCTTTTTAACAAAGTTAAAACAATTAAAATCCTAAAATCAGTTCGAATACAGGGTTGTGTGGAAACTGAAATTCGTGAGATGCAAAACACGGATTTGCAGTTTAATACACATAATCAACAAATTTCACAATATATTATGTAATAATATAGTAACTAACACTTGGTCTTGAAATCGTGTACTAATTCGCGTTATTCGTAATTAGGTATGTAGTTGTGGATGTTAAATATAATTCGAATCTAGCATGGTTTGCTGCTGTAGATACTTCCCGTACGCCATCTGTTTTTCCTTAATTGCCTCTTCTATTTCAGGTGTCCATATTTTCAGTCCTCTTTTTTTGTATCTTTTGCTTTCCGACCGCCATTGTGCCATTAATATTAAACTCAAAATTTAGTTTAAAAACCCAGCTACGTCACTAGGAGGTTATGCAAAACGTGACAACTCTGACAACAAAATGAGTAAGATATATATCCGGGCAGAACCGAACTGCGGCGCGGTTAATACCGAATCGGATTAAAAAAAAGGTCAACTTTTTCTTGCTGTCCGAACGGACAGTAGTAACTTCCACCGATGGTCAGGTTTTAAGCCTTTTTTTTGCTAAGCTGCCGAAGGTAAACATGTAAGTTCCACCGATGGCCAAAAAGGTACCCGGGCAAAACATGTAAGTTCCACCGATGGCAACTTAAAGAATTAATGGATTAAGACCCGAAAGTTTCTTATAATACTTATTGCAATACTGACAAAAATTATTTTTTTTTGTAAAACTTAAAAAAAACATACTTTTTTTACAAACTCAAACTCTGATGTCTTTATTAATTTTTTTTTTTGAAATAAAAGTATACAAGTAACATAAGTTTCTTATAATACTTATCGCAATACTGACAAAAATTATTTTTTTTTGAAAAACTTAAAAAAAACATACTTTTTTTTACAAATTCAAACTCTGATGTCTTTATTAATTTTTTTTTGAAATAAAAGTATACAAGTAACATAAATGTAAAATTAAATTTAAAAATGATTTACTAAACTCCCCCTCCTTCAAGATTCATCAACATTTATCTCGCAGAAGCGGTTAGAGATACTTTGCACAAATTGAAATCTGCTAATCTGTTTAGTAGAAGTAAATGCTCCAACCGTTTATGTTTTTTTATAGTATCAGAGTTACTGATTTTTCTTATGTGAAGGCTGTTAAGTTTGATATACGTTTCTGCTTGTACTTCTCTCAATTTCTCTAGAAACGTATATAATGGTAGGTGGGCAGTATAAAACTGTGAATTAAACATATTATGAAACGACTCACACGCGTTGGTGGTTCGGCACATACTAGCTGAATTTGCAGCCCAAAGCTCAGGAGGATATGTAGAATTTGCATCTATATACGTGCGAAATAAATAATCCGAATATTTTTGCAACCGTGGATCGTCCGATATAATGGATATTAGGTCTTCGCTGTAGACTGCATCGACTTCATTCGGACTTAAATATTGCAAAGCAAAACTGTATCGCAACCAATTACCAATTTGCGAAGAAGGATCGTTATATTCTCCAGATAATCCAAATTTCTTAATATTTCTATACCAAGATTGGCCTAAATGGAATCTACAGCCAACGAGTGTAATATTTTCCCAAACGTATGTTAAGCTTAGCGTGTATTGCAAGTTCAAAATCTACAGTGGCAAATTTTGGTTGGAACTGTAAATCGTGTTTGTTACAAATTTCTACTAACTTTAGAAAACAGTGACGATACGTATCTTGTGTCTTGTTTTTCAAAAGACAAAACACCAAAGGTATATAATAGCCGTTACTGTACCCATGTAGAGTAAATAACTGAGTAAAAAATTTGGTACAGTAATTGAAAGTACCATCCATAAAGACATTTTCATAACCGTAGGTTAGTTAAGCATGAAAATATGATCAAATTATTGTTACTATCATTTAGCATTAAAAATTCTTCGTCAGACCATGTCAAAACATTGATGGCATCTAAAGCGGAATGCACATCTAACATTGACGATGGTAAAGGCGGTTGTATTTGTCGCCTTGCATTATATGCATTCCTTTTAATACGCACCAAGTCAGGTTCTGTAATATTAACAGCAGGAAGACTTCTTAAAGCAGCATGGAAAACCTTTGATGGTTTTTCCGAAATATCTTCAACTGCTTTTTTCTTGACAACCCCACTTACCTCTTGACGTAGAAGTTTTTCTTGATCTTCCGTGTGATTATGTTGATCATTTTCTTTGGTAATAACACGCAGTTCTCCTTCTCCCATGGTGTATAGATTTGCTGAACAATTTTTATTGGTACAGCGCCACTTAATTGTTCCATTCAATAAAACAGTTTGTTTGTATTGTTGTGTAATCCGATAATCAATTACCAAATTAAAGCTTCCCCGCCTCCCACCCCCGACTAGTAAAAATATTATAAATAAGTAAATGTAAAGCACAAGACCAAGGCCATAGTTTAGAAATTGGTCATGGGGGGGGGGGTAGAAATTAAAATAATGGTTGGCATTATCCGTATTTTAAATTAATTCTTGTAATGTAGTAATTATTTCGAATTACTTAACTTATGGGGGGGGGGTTGAACACCAAAAAACACCTCCTTATATACGGCCCTGCACAAAACTACAAACCTACCTTTAAGACCCTGCTGTACCTACAAAATTAAATAAAAATGTGGTTTATTTGCTAGATGTGCTTGCTTTTATTTTGTGCTTGCTTTTATTTTGTAAAATCAGAATACTTATTGCCCCTTTATATGGTTTATCGAAACCAACTCAAATTGCGTCATAAATCTAAATATTTTTATATAACTTGCATAAAACTCAACTCCCACAACACAACAAAAGCTTAAAAAGGCTCAAAAGATTAACATTAACCTTGACCACCTCGACTTAATTGACCGACCGGTGGAACTTACATGTCAGAAAATAGTGACCCAAAAGGGACCGGTGGAACTTACATGTCGGATTAAAAAAGATTTGACCGACCGGTGGAACTTACAATCGCCCGTCCGAACTGCGGCGAGGTCAGAAAAAACTGTAGGTTGAACTGCGGCGAGGTTAATCTTTAATCGGATTTAAAAAAAGGCTCAACAATAATACAGGGTAATACAACAACCTTAAAAAAAAATTTGCCCCCCCCCTCCGAAAACAGTCCTATGGACGCCCATGGCCCCGCCTAATGTAACTTTTTAAGCTGGTTACATGCACTTGCGATTTGCGGAATGCGATTTTTGTTTTGATTGGTTTAATTTCACGAAATTTCAAATTTGCGTTCAAATTTAATGATTAAATGAGATATTTATTTTGATTGACAAAGAAAAAAATTGGCTATGTAAACATTGCATAACTTTCCCCATTAAATTTGGGTATAAAAATTATCGTTCAACCTCCTCTTTCTGGGTATCCATTCGAGGAGAAACACCTCGAGGAAGCTACAGTTCGAATCAAAAAGTCAAAAAGTTGAAAAATTTGAAAACCAGTTTAATTAAAGGTGCAGATTTACTTCTTTGCACACATAATTAGAGAGTAAATTTTCGTTCGCCACATTCTTGAAATGTACCGTTTGATGTGCAAGACCTCGAGGAAACGACAGGTCGCATCTGCGGGGCTCAAAAATCGCGCTACGCGGGACACGGGGTGTAAAATCCAAAAACATCAAAATTTCATAAACGTCAAACTTGAATTAATTTCCGAAAATTTTTGGAATCGAGTTGCTACGCGACTATACTTGCTTTAGAGAGAGATGCGACACGGCACGATTAAATAATTTGGATATAACAAATGGTGGTCCAAAAGTGATTGACACTTGAACTTTTTTTATTTTCTTTATCATTTCCGCAATTTTCAAAAAATTTGCCCCATTTTTAGCTGGCCTCTAAGTTTAACTATGATGTACATTTCTGCCAAATTTTTTGACATTTGGTTGCGTGGTTTAACCTGTGCAATTGATACTATTTCATTTCATGATCCCGTAACCACATACAGACAGACATACAGACGAACATCCAACTAAAATTCATTAAAAACTTATCAGGACACGATAAGGAACATTTTGATGCAAAAATTTCGATATTTTGAGTGGATTACAATACTTTCCCTTATACATACGTATACGTATGGGGAAAGTAAAAAATATATTGCAAATAGTGTAGAAAAGTACCAAAACGGAGAATTAGATCGTTTTTCTTTCATCAAAGAAGTTTCGCACCATTATCGTGAATGTAACAAAGTTGCGTAAAGTATAATTTAATTATTTATATAACTTGTAAAAAAATTGATTTCAAATATTGAATATTAATCCCTTCAACTTTTTCTAATCTGGATTATTAATCCCTTCTTGTACCTGTAAGTGGCCTCGCCGCAGTTCGGACTTTCACTAAACCACACCTAAAGTAACCACGCCGCAGTTCGTACCATTTTATGTAGGGTCAACTTGACCGTGCCGCAGTTCGGAAAACCCCTACACAACACCTCACCATTGTTCTGGTCTGATCTGGCTACCTGCCATTAAAATAAGAAATCTAGAATTTTATGATCAAAATTCTATCAAAATTATACCGTAATATGCAAATCTTCCAAACTGTCCATCAGCACTTCGGCAATTGAAAAATATTGGTCACAAATTAAATTAAAACTTAAAAAAATACGAAAACAAACCACGGATATGGTTTAAGTTAATAGTTTCAAAAAAAATACAGAAAAGAAGCCGATTCAATATTATTTACGGGCGTGCTTAAATTGGGCACTAAACCTTAATCTCTTTTGATTTTTTTTAATCCCACCCTTAAATTGGGCACCCACGAAGGAATTATGGTATAAGAGGATTATTACTTCGAATAATAAAAAATAATTTAACTTGAATTTGGAGCTGCAAGTTTATTCTTTTAGTACTTGAACAACTTACTATCAGTGATAACGGTCACAGTTTATAATATTACCAATTTAAAAAACTTAAAATTTGAATTAAAGTATATCATAATCAAATGAGTATCCAATCACACATTGGAGTTACAGTTTAAATCTCCATAATTTTCATGTTGATTTACATACACTCTATGTATGGGGAGAACTTTGTTACTCCACCGTACATTGCCTTTTATGATTGCCCCCCTCCCTCTTGATAATTTTTTCTATTCGGACCGACCTTGGCTCCAAAACCTTTAGGTACGCCACTGAGTGCCCCACTCGACTTTGTGTCGATTACACATGATAATTCCTTAACGGTTATTACCTTAATTCTAAATAAATTACAGGACGTATGTAAACTCCACCGACTGTCAATAATTAATCCGTCCTTCCAAAATGGTCAGCGTCGGTCACCTGTAAATTCCACCGCTAACGGTAATTAGGGATTATAACGTATTAGTAGGTGTACAATAGCCAGATTAATAAAATTAAAATCCCTTTGGAAGAGGTTTTTTAGCGACCATGAAACTATCAAAATATTTTACCGAAAATTGTCATCAAAACAACACTTTCCTGCTTATATACGCGCAGATTTCATAAAACTTTTAACAAGCCGTTAAAGTTAACGGATGATTTCTATTGGTTTGTTAGCTTTAAGGAATAATTTCCATTGGTTACTTAAATTTAACGGCCCGTTAAAATTTAACGGCCCGTTAAAATTTTTATGAAATCAGACATATAAGTAACCTAATACAATTTTTATGCAGTGTATGAAAAAACGCGATGTAACATTTACATAATTTATTAATCCAAAATATAAATTAACTAACTTAATAACCTAGTCAAAGTCTTACCTACTTAACGACGAATTATAAACTTAACAATTAAAAGATTCAGTCTACCGGACGTATGTAAACTCCACCGACGGTCAATAATTAATCCGTCCTTCCAAAATGGTCAGCGTCGGTCACCTGTAAATTCCACCGCTAACCGTAATTAGGGATTATAACGTATTAGTAGGTGTACAATAGCCAGATTAATAAAATGAAAATCCCTTTGGAAGAGGTTTTTTATCGACCATGAAACTATCAAAATATTTTACCGAAAATCGTCATCAAAACAACACTTTCCAGCTTTTTTAACTAAAATTTTTTTTAACAACAAACTTAAATTAAATCAATTTTACAGGTCTGAAATAACATTTTATTTTTATTAATATTTAATTTTTTTTGTCGCATGAAAAAACGCACGCAAGCGCTACTTATGTTGCTACAACCGATCCATGGATCAAAAAAAAAATTTTTTTTAAATTTTGCTTTGTGACATCACAATATTTGAAACCCCCCAGACCCCCTGTCACATTTTTGTCATTTCATATTTGGGAGATGACCCCCAACCCCCTAACGTAGGACGAAATTTATGGATGGCCCCTAAGCTGGAAAGGGTTAATTTAGAAAATATAATTAAATGATTTTCGCTGTCATTCAACATTAAAAAGTTTTCATTTTTATCCGTTTCAACTAGTATGGAATCAAACGCCGAAAAAATAAAAATTTGTTAAAGAAATTTTCAAGGGGGGGGGCTCAGTTAATTAAATGCAAAGTCAACAAATAACTTCGACAGATAACTAACCTACTTCAAAATTGCTATAATTATATCAATAAACAATATAAATTAATGCCTGATTTCATAAAACTTTTAACAAGCCGTTAAAGTTAACGGCTATTGGTTTGTAAGCTTTAAGGAATAATTTCCATTGGTTAGTTAAATTTAACGGCCCGTTAAAATTTTTATGAAATCAGACATATAAGTAACCTAATACAATTTTTAAGCAGTGTACGCGATGTAACATTTACATAATTTATTAATCAAAAATATAAATTAACTAACTTAATAACCTAGTCAAAGTCTTACCTACTTAACGACGAATTATAAACTTAACAATTAAAAGATTAAATGTCTGACCAGTCTACCTGCCTAGTACGCCGGTGGAATATACATATGGGATTATGGGACCCTTTGACCATCGGTGGAAATTACAATCGCCCAGTCTACCTGCCTAGTACGCCGGTGGAATATACATATGGGATTATGGGACCCTTTGACCATCGGTGGAAATTACAATCGCCCAAATTACATAATTCTAAAGGATTATACTAGTGCCCAATCTATGGCACCACAAATATGTAGCTCGAGTAGGATTAGGCTTAAAAATATTAGTAGTGTCCAATTCAAGGCCGCCCATATTTACTACTGCAAAAAATTCATAAATGAAATTAAACGAAAGGTTCAAAAATTTTATGGCCCGTTTTAAAAAATCTTATTTTCAAATTTTTTACCTGTAATATGATAATATGAAATGTAAATAAAAATATTATTTTGAAACAATATTAATTCAATTTCGTTAAATTTAAATTATTAAGTGACCCGTTTTTTTCTGAGACAGTCTTTATTTTAGAGGTATGACCTACCATGATTGACGGTTCTGTTTTTATTTGGAGAGTACTCGACTATGATTACTTACGCTAAGGTGGCGTAAATATCAACAACACGGCGCGGCGGTTCTATTACCTACACTTGATGGTTTTGAGTTTGATTCAAAATTATTTTATCAATAAAACCGCGGTGAAATAATAATTCATAAAATAGAACACCAAAAGAATTCAATCATTATAGATTTATAAACAAAACTTTTTATAGTCGATTGACTTTTTATACTAACTATACGTATTAGATTAACATAATATTTTTCCGCATGGTGCCGTTCGTTTAATGTAAATCATCGTTTGATTCACCAACTCTATATACTATTATAAAATACTGAAGAAACATTATAAGCAAAAAAAAAATAAATATTTATGCTTTTAATCGCCAAATTACATTGGTATTAATTCACTTGCTAGTATGGGCAAAGACGTTTTATTAAATTAAAATTAATTTTATTAGTAAATATTTAATTACTTAAAAATAATAAATTACAATAATTTAAAAAACATATTTTAATATTGCACTAATCACGTCCATTGTTTGATCATCTATTAGAACAATATCGAATTTGTTCATGAAAATTGGCAAATTTTTTTCCACATTTCCAAATAAAAATCCAATTTTTAAAATAACATTTGCATGGTTAACACCATCGGCCATTCCAGAATCACCGAGAGAATCGCCCATCAACACAATATTATCCCGGTCTTTTATTAATTGGTAATAATCTGTTTCATGCAACGCAAACTCATTTTTATTTAAAATGTGAATGGGCGAACTTTGATAACCTCGAATGACTCCTTGATTGTCGTATTTTAAAAAATTAGATATAACCTTAACATTTGAATGTAAAATTTTGAAATTGTTCAAAACTGCTGTCACCGTGTCCCCTAACCCTGCAGAGAATACCAAAACTGGAACATCTGCTGCAGTCAAATCGTCGAATAATTTCTCGGTGCCATTTCTTAAGTATATTTCGCTCTTGGCAGCGGTGTCTTGTATTTCTTCTTGTGAAACCGTTAATCCATTTAACGCACTCTCGAGAAGACCCCACCACTCTTCCATTAATTTTCGTTTCTCTCCTTTAGGAATGCTGACATCTATTTCGTGAGGAAAATATTTATCAAACAAGTACTTCTGGGTTATCAAGTATTTCTGTGGTACAGAAGGACAATTAGTAAATAAACTAAAACTGCTGATTGTGGTAATTTCATTGCTGCCTTCTTTGTGTTGCTTTGTTACGGTTCTATCAAAATCTGTTATAATTTGTAACCTTTTCGTTCCACCTTGTATGATACTTTTTACAATTTCGTTCACTCTGTTCTTATCTCGGATATGTACATTTGGATTATTTAGTTTCTTTATTTCAGAAGTGTAATTGCTAATCGATGATGTTTTCTCTAATTTAGAAAAACCAAAACAATCGACAAACAGTAAAAACGCGCACAAATTATAAAACTTCATTACCTATGCTTTTTATTGTAGTAATACTTTAACTGCATATACATATTATGTTAGCATGAGTATTCATTTTATATATACTATTTTAAAGTGATACCAACCGTAAAATATAAAAATTTGAACTTGAGAAAATAACACTAAAAATTAATTTATTATATTAAATAAATAAACTTTAAAAACTCTCAACTTCAAAAAACTATATTTTCGAAAACGTACAATTTTAGAGTGGGTTTAATCGGCCTATATTGTCCTATAGATCTACCGTGTAGCATTAGTAGTTGTTTTTTGAGTTGCATTTGAATTTTGTATTTAGCAGTTAGAAGAGATAATAGAAAAGAAAAGAAAATTATTTTCAGGTTTTCTTTCATTTTATAACCGCGCCCGTGAGTTGGAGATTTTAATTTTTGAGTTTTTTAACAGAAAAATATAAGAATAATACAATACGTAGAAAATCAAAATTCAAAAAATTTAAAAAGGAGACAATTAACACATAACAGGTCTGGATTAAGAAAATTTGAAAGAAAATTTAAGAAAAATTTAAATTATTCATACTTCATGTAACAAGTTCAGTTTTGATAATCTTTGGAGGTTATGGTAAGTCAAATTTGTACAATTTAGTCGATATTTTTGTTTAGTTTGATATTTTTTTCTTATTTCACAATGTAATCGATGCGTGCAACTGAAGAATGGCAATAACCATGAAATAACGTTATATTGTACTTCGTATTACGAAATTTTCATTTTTTCAAATTTTCTTAATCCAGACCTGTTATGTGTTAATTGTCTCCTTTTTAAATTTTTTGAATTTTGATTTTCTACGTATTGTATTATTCTTATATTTTTTTTGAATTTAACCATAAATACATACTAAAAACCACAAATTTACTTAAAATTTTTTATTTTGAGTTCTTTTTCTAGTTTTACGCCTCACGGTTAAAAAACGTGGTAAATTTTTGAATTTTGAATTTTTTCAAAGTTTTTAGAAATCATATTAAGAGGGCAGTGCCTTCGGATTTCAAACTAGCAGTGCTAGGTAAACGAATTTCTTAGTTCAAATCATTTTTAAATTATTCATACTTCAGGTAACAAGTTCAGTTTTGATAATCTTTGGAGGTTATGGTAAGTCAATTTTGTACAATTTAGTCGATATTTTTGTTTAGTTTGATATGTTTTTCTTATTTCACAATGTAATCGATGCGTGCAACTGAAGAATGGCAATAACCATGAAATAACGTTATATTGTACTTCGTATTACGAAATTTTCATTTTTTCAAATTTTCTTAATCCAGACCTGTTATGTGTTAATTGTCTCCTTTTTAAATTTTTTGAATTTTGATTTTCTACTTATTGTTGTTTATTGTTTATTGTAAATTATAAATAAGTCCTAAAAGTACATAACTTATAACTATAAAATAGTTAGGACTAATTTAGATACTAAACATAATAAAACGAACTTATAACTAAAATAGAATAATATAATAATGCGGAAGGCTAACAATAGAAATAATGATTTTATACAGCTAAATTTTATATGTAAATTGAAAGAATTTTTGTTATACTTCTAAGCCTACGTTACTAGACGCTCCATCATATTCATTTTAAATTTCTTGAGGGTTTGAAAACACCGATCCGAAGAGTCGAGACCATTCCATAATAGAATTAAAGCTTTAAAGCAACTTTTGTCAATCCAGGAGTTAGGTACATATGGAACTATTAAATTATTAGTTCGATGAGACTGGCTCTTTACTAAGAAATCTCTAAGATATTGTGGCATTGAAAAGTGTATAATTTTAAAAATGAATTGGAGTAAATGTAGTTTAAAGAAATTTGAAAAATTTAAACCCAATATTTCTGGGACTCTGTTATTTACATGATCTCTTGGACTCAAATTAAAAACAAACCGAACGCATGCATTAAAAGCGACTCGTAAACGGTCAAATTCACTTGATAAAAGTGAGGGATAAAAAACAATATCGCAATAAGTAAAATATGGAACAATAATCGTAAGGACTAAACGTTTGCGCATTTCTAACGAAAGAAATTTTGAGTAAGGCTTCATGGATTTTAAAGTACCAAAAGTTTTCCGAGTTATCGAGTTCACCTGGTCATTCCATGATAAATTTTGATTCATAAGTAGTCCAAGATTTTTTACTTTGTTTAGAAATGGAAGTTCTTCTCCACTAATTGAGATTTTTGAAAGAATTACTGGTAAAGACGATGAATGAAAAATAATTGCCTGCGACTTTGATGCATTTAAAGATAGAGAATTAGCATCACACCATTGAACAATTTCTTGAATAATACTATTTATGTCTGTTATAATCTCATTAATCTTTGCAATCGGTCCAGATTTATATATTTGTAAATCATCAGCATATAAATGATATGAGCATCTTAATAATGAACCCAAGTCATTAATATAACTCGTAAACATAGTTGGACTTTTTATGGAACCTTGCGGGACCCCTCTCTTTATTTTACAAACTTTCGATTTTGAGCCATTAAAAACAACTATTTGCGTTCTATCTGATAGAAAATTGTTTAGCAGGTTAATTGCAGATGGACTAAAATGAAAGAAATGAGCAAGTTTATCAAGTAGTTGTTTGTGTGGAATGCTATCGAATGCTTTTGAAAAATCTAATAAAACCATGACAGTACACATTGAACCTCCACTTCCACGACAAATATCCTCCGTAACCTTTATTAAAGCAGTAGTTGTGCTAAATTTTGGTCTAAAACCAGATTGAAAATTTGAAAGCAAACGATTTTGCTCATTATGATCTTGAAATTGAAAAAATAGAACCTTTTCTAAACCCTTTGACAAGAACGAAAGAACACTAATTGGCCGATAATCAGATAATTTTGATGGATTTATAAGTTTGGGAAATGGAACAACTTTAGCTTGCTTCCAAAGATAAGGATATGAGGAATTTAAAATTGCAAAATTATAAATATCTTTGATAATCGGGATAATCAGAGGAAGTATGATTTTTATAAATTTTGGACTTAAACCATCGCATCCAACCGAATTTGATTTAATTGAATATAGTATATTAAAAATTGCTTCCTCAGTGACACATTCAAATTTAAAAGTTTCGTAATGAGCAGATGTTATAAAAAAACTATCATTTGTATTTGTTACTGAGTTGGCATTCGTAAAATATTCATTCAAATCATCTAAATTGACATTCATTTCAATATCTAATTCATCGCCATACACTCCTTCCTTCCTCAGATTTTGATATAAAATTTTGGATGGAAGATTTAGGTCAAATTTTCGTGCACAAAACTTCTTTTGAGCCAAATATTTTAATCCATTCACTCTATTTCGAAGTTTACGATATGCTTCCCATAATTCATCTTTTTTACTTCTGGATTTTCTTTTGCGCCAGACACCGTAAGCAACATCACGTTTGTTCATTTCGTTTTTAATCTTCCAAGTTAACCAGGGCGTAGAGCGATCAGGTTTAGAAACTGTTTTAACTGGAACGTGCCTATCTCGAAGCTTAATCAAGTTATTTGTTAAAATTTCAACCTTTTCATCTAAATCTGCCGACATCAAAATAGGATACCAGTTTACTGCAGCTGTAGCTCTGAAAAGATTTTCTTGCTCAATGGCAGAATAATCGAAGAACGTGTAGGAACTTGGAATAATCGTAGGTTTGCAGATCTTCAGAGCAACAAAAAGAAAATCATGATCGGAAACTTCCTGCATCACGCCTGTTTTTGAAGCAACTACTTCACAATCTTCAGAAATGAAAATATGATCAATAGCAGATTCAGAATTATGATGAAAATCGATGCGAGTTGGACCAAATTGCAAATGTGATAAAGAAAATGAATCTGTTAAATTTTTCAAGAGGTTAAAATTAGAATTGTTAATTAATGAATTTATGTTGAAATCACCCATCAGAAAAACGCTTGTATAGTTTGATGACCATCGCATTAAAATATCCGAAAGTTCACTTATCATATCATTCACACAATGTTCCTTTACTCGATAGACAATTCCGGCCAAATATTTTTTTAGGTTTATAGATATTTCGATGAATAGATATTCTAGTGAAAAAGTCATCAAGTTTGGTGATTTTTCCAAAATTTTGAGCTTTAGATTGTTTCTAACATAAAAACCAACACCACCACCTCTTCCTTTTGGTCTAAGGTTATGCACAAATTTGAACCCCGGAACACTCACCGATTTCAAAGTCGAACCAGATTTCATCCACGTTTCCGTAACTCCAATAATCGAAAAAAGGGAGTTATGCAGAAGTGAACGTACTTCATTAATATGAGCTGGTAAGCTACGTGCGTTGAAAAGACCTAAATTAACATTGCTAGCAAACTTTCGAGAAAAGGCCGAAATCGTTCCATTCAAGCGTCCATTAATATCGCTCATTCTATCAAATAGATTCTCGATTGTTATGTTATTTTCATTAGTAAAATTTTCTTTTGGTGTGATTAATTGCTATTGATATTTAGTTTTATTACTCTCTATTTCCAACATTCTGATATAGCAAGGGCAATTTTTATCTAATGATGAGTGATTTGTGTTTATAGTCACATTATATTTTTCGGTAGCTTTTTCACAATTAATGCATTTTTTTACTTCTTGGTTGCATGTTCTGGTTTCATGCTTATCACTACAAATCTGACATGTCAATTCATTTGTACATTCTTTAGCCATGTGATTATAGCGAGCACATTTAAAACATCTAATTATGTTATGATATTCTTCAAGTTTACAGTCTCGCCATCCTAGGTATACCCTCTCGTATTTCATTAATTCGTTATACATATCTGCATCAACTTCTAGTACAATATTAGCTTGATTCATTCTTTTTTTATTGACATATTTTTTAACCACTTTAATTTTTTGGATCTTGTCCATTTCCATTTTGTTTTGCTGTATTATGTACTCTATTATTTTTTTATCTTCTTGTTCTATCATAGATTCTTCAGCTCCAATTAGAATAATTTTTGGTTTTTTAAATTTAGCGTCTTCGGTTGTATATTTCTTACCCAATTCTTCTTGTACTTTTTTTTGTATTTTGTTTTTAGTATTCTCATCACCACAATTTATTATTATACCTCCGTTTTTTATATTTTTAATTTGATCTATACCAATTTCTAATTCGCAAGGATTTATTTTTTCTTTGATTTCTCTTTGAGTTTCACTACTTTTTTGACTTTCCTTTACAGGTTTAATCATTAAAACTTCTTTGCTCATTTTTTTTGTTACATCACTGTATGTTTTTATCGTGTCCTTCTGGTTTTTCTCTTTTAATTCCTCACTATTAGTTTTGTGCTCTTCAATTAATTTATTTTGTTTTGCAATAAATTCCATACATTTTGCTACATCTACTTTTAATTTAAGAATTTCTTGATATATATTGTTTTCACTGCATGAAACACATGTAAATTTGATTTGCTTATTTTCACTTAAAACTTTGAGAAACACCTCATCTATCTTTGCACATTTATTGTGAGTTTTACCATCACATAGAAAACAGCAGGTGACACTTCTATCATTTCTTTTTATTTCATTTACACAGTGTAAACATTTACTTGCCATTATTAATTATTATAGCATTATAAATCAAATAATAATTTTTTATTTTCAGTTACTGTGTGATGATCTTTTTGTTAAAATTTTTTTCATTCAAGCTGACGATAATTTGACTTTCAAGTCAACCAGCTCTTCTTAAAAAATCCAACTAAATTTTTCTTATTCTTTTACTTTTTGATATTGTTAACTCTTTCAGTACTGCTAATCAACCCTTTTCAAGTATTTTTATTCAATTTTAATCACTTAAATCAAGTTTTAATATATTTATGTGATCTATATATATATAAACCTATATATATATAAATATATATATATATAGTATATATATATAAACCCAGAGGCAAGAGGAATGCGGGCCGACCCAGGAAAAGATGGGTCGACCAAGAGTGACGTAACGGACAAAAGTCCAAAACGTGATGATGATGATGATGATGATGTGATCTATTATATTATGTCACATTGACATGTGACAAATTTACTTAAAAGTTTTTATTTTGAGTTCTTTTTCTAGTTTTACGCCTCACGGTTAAAAAACGTGGTAAATTTTTGAATTTTGAATTTTTTCAAAGTTTTTAGAAATCATATTAAGAGGGCAGTGCCTTCGGATTTCAAACTAGCAGTGTTAGGTAAACGAATTTCTTAGTTCAAATCATTTTTAAATTATTCATACTTCATGTAACAAGTTCAGTTTTGATAATCTTTGGAGGTTATGGTAAGTCAATTTTGTACAATTTAGTCGATATTTTTGTTTAGTTTGATATTTTTTTCTTATTTCACAATGTAATCGATGCGTGCAACTGAAGAATGGCAATAACCATGAAATAACGTTATATTGTACTTCGTATTACGAAATTTTCATTTTTTCAAATTTTCTTAATCCAGACCTGTTATGTGTTAATTGTCTCCTTTTTAAATTTTTTGAATTTTGATTTTCTACGTATTGTATTATTCTTATATTTTTTTTGAATTTAACCATAAATACATACTAAAAACCACAAATTTACTTAAAATTTTTTATTTTGAGTTCTTTTTCTTTTTAACAGAGTTAAAACAATTAAAATCCTAAAATCAGTTCGAATACAGGGTTGTGTGGAAACTGGAATTCGTGAGATGCAAAACTCGGATTTTCAGTTCAATACACATAATCAGCAAATTACACAATACATTATGTAATAATATAGTAACTAACACTGGGTCTTGAAATCGTGTACTAATTCGCGTTATTCGTAATTAGGTAAGTAGTTGTGGATGTTAAATATAATTCGAATCTAGCATGGTTTGCTGCTGTAGATACTTCCCGAACGCCATCTGTTTTTCCTTAATTGCCTCTTCTATTTCAGGTGTCCATATTTTTAGTCCTCTTTTTTTGCATCTTTTGCTTTCCGACCGCCATTGTGCCATTAATATTAAACTTAAAATTTAGTTTAAAAACCCAGCTACGTCACTAGTAGGTTTTGCAAAACGTGACAACCCTGACTAAAAAATGAGTAAGATATATATCCGTGTATTGTGGTAAGACAAAGACAAAAAACTTAGAAACTTGAAATTTTTTAAAATTTGTTCTTTATAAACTTTATAGATTGATATTATTATTATAACTACTAATTTCAACCGTTACAAATTCCTCAATAGATTAGATTAAACTATAATCCGGTTTAAAAGATAAACTATACCAACGTAAAATATTGTTAAAACTTCTATATAAAAGGAAAAGCTTTTTGATAAAGCATAGAAATTGAAGAAAATTGAGTGAAAACATCAAAATGGATCAAAGAAGTAACATTAATCTGACTCAAAAACAGGAGGTGCCCAAAAAAGAAAATGTTCCTTCAAGAACATGTCCGTTTAATCCGGAACATGTTATAAATAGTAGAAAAGAGCAGAAAGGCAATGAACCTACCACCGGTTTTTGCTTTAAACCACCGATTAAATTTCCGGATTGGAGCATTTATTCCCAAGGATGGGAAGATTTTGATTGCCCTAGCGAACAACAGGGACAACCTTAAAGTAGAATACCATAATATTTATTTATTTGTTTGTTTTATTACTAGTAATTTTAAAATTTTTGTATATCAAAATAATAAAATAAATATGATGTTTTATTAATTAATTCGTTGTTCGCTTATTTGTGAATTACCTAAAAATTTTAAACCAGTTTTTAGGTCTACATTAATATTGGAATTTTCTTATTATACCCAAAAAAACCAAGAAGTTTGGATTTTTTTTTATAATTTGAGAAAGAAAAATAAGAAACATAATATTTGTATAAAAAAAAGAAGTAATAATAAAAATAATAAAAAAAAAATAAAATAAATAACAGTAGCGTAACAAGCAGTTGAAGGACCCGTGTGCAAAGTTGTTAACGGAGGCCCTGTTTTTATAAAAGACAAAAATGAAAGAAAATAATAAATAACTCATCTATATCAATAAAAATGAATGTCTGTTTGTTTGTCCTCCATTTTCTCCTGAACCATTTGACCGATTTCAACCAAATTTTGCAGAATATATTAGGACTCGGAATAGGTTTCTGTGAAAAAAAAAGTTTAAAATTCGCGAAAAAAACTTTTAACATTACCAGAGCCGGATTAAGGATACGTGAGGCCCGGGGCTAACTGTTTTTGAAGCCCCCCCCTTAACACGGAATACCCCCCCTTAACACGGCTCTGAACATTGCTGAGAACAAAGAGTTTATTGGTACTTAAGGATAGAAGACCTTAATATTACCTGCAAATATTAAGGTAGGTACCAGTGGCGTAACACCACTTATTGTAAATTGGTTTTAAATCTATGTTCTACTTTACACCCCCACCCCTGCTTTGTTACTACCTAAAAAAATGTGATTACAATAATTAGATGTTGACATTTCATTCTTACCGCAAACAAACACAACAAACATCAGACTAAATATAGATATTTTTGAAGATGAAGATATTTTGCAAGAAATAAGCCAAATGTATGAGCCAACAACCAACTTGGTACTAACGGGAGATTTTAATGTCAATTTTAATGATCCATCAAATGAAAATCTAACGATCACAGCACTCATGAAATCATTTAATCTGCAGAAAACGATAAATAAAGCAACGCGAACAGCATCACAAACTTGCATCGACAACATCTTCACCAACATCGACTACATAGCAGCCGATTTAACTGAAATTAATTTATCCGATCATGAAGCACTACTATACATCGAATGGAAAATAGACAAGCGAAGATCAAAAGAAAACAAAATTAACAAAAGAAAATTCTCTCCAAAGTTACAGGAAAAATTCAGACAAACAGTGGAAGACATGAATTGGGATCCTATCTACAATGAAGCTAATCCGGAAACAAAATTCGAACTATTTAACAAAATCATACAAGAACAGACTCAGTTGAACTTTCCTGTTAAAACATACAAAGAGCATAATAAAAAAACTAAACTCACAAAAGAACTCCTAGATATGAAGAAGCAAATACAAGCACTCCATAAACACAACAAACACATCCGCACAAACGATAAACGAGAATATAATGAGTTAAGAAAATTATTTAACAAGAAATTAGAAGAAAACAAAAAACAAATAAATATGCAACAAATTTCCCAATCAGATAATAAGCAAAAAACGACATGGATGATCATAAACAAAGAAGTCGGTAAAAAGAAAAGAGATTCTTCCATCGATACAGTAATTACTGCAAACGACTTTGGCACTCATTTCGTAAATGCAACACATGATCTGTATAGAAAAATTCTACAGGTAGACACGAAGCCCGCACAATATTATTTGAATTCGACTAGAGGGAGTTTAAAGAATACAGTGTTTCTAACACCTACAGACGAAATTTAAATAGAAAGCATCATCAAAAAAATGAAGAATACCCCCACATACGATATCTATGGTCTAAACGCTAGGATGGTAAAATTAATAAAAAAATAAATATCGGTTGTACTCGCACACATTATCAATGAATGCATAACCAAAGGAATCTTTCCAGAATCACTAAAAAAATCCAAAGTAATTCCGATTTATAAAAAGGAGAAAAAGAGGATAGAAGCAACTATCGACCTATATCGATACTACCTATATTGTCCAAAATATTCGAAAGAGTACTATATGATAGACTCACAAAATTTCTACACAAACATGAAATTTTTTCGGACAAGCAATTCGGGTATCAACAGGGAAAAAGCACCGTTGATGCGATAATGACTCTCACATCTCATATACACAACATGCTGGAGAAAAAACAAAAATGCCAAACAATATTTTGTGATTTATCAAAAGCATTTGATATGATAGACCACAAAACATTTCTAGAAAAAATCAAACATTATGGAATCAGAGGAAAGGCATATGAAATAATTAAATCCTACCTTCATAACAGAAAGCAAATGGTATGCTGGAATCAGGAGTACAGTGAAGAAAGGCAGATCACCTGTGGAATACCGCAAGGAAGCATCTTGGGTCCTTTCTTCTTTGTTTTCTTTATAAAAGACCTCCCACTAAACATGGAAGGTGAAATAGTTTTGTACGCTGACGATACCGCGTACACAATGAAAAAAGACGAAACCGTACAAGAAGGGCTACACAAACTAATGGAATGGTTCTCATCCAACAAATTATTATTAAACCCAGACAAAACACAACAAATAAACTTCACCGCAAATAACAGAACCGAACAAGAAGAAAGGAGCTCCACAAAATATCTAGGTTTGATCCTGGACACTTTATTAAATTGGAACGACCACATATCCTATCTAATTAAGACATTGGCGAAAGCTATCTATGCGATACAAAGGACAAAAGAAACGACCGGAGAGGAAGCAGCAAAAATCGTATACTTTTCTATGTTTCACGCTAGAATGGTATACGGTCTTCTAATATGGGGCAATGATGCACAAATTAACAAGGTGTTCATCATACAAAAAAGAGCCGTACGAACATTGAAGGGAGTACAGAGCAGAACACACTGCAAGCCTCTATTCCGTTCTCTTAATATAATGACTCTTCCATCAGCATACGTATACGCAAGTGTACTGCAAATAAGATGTGACCAAAAAACGCAACAAAACACCGCCACACATGAATACAACACGCGAAAATGTAATGACATCAGAACCGAAAGATGTCGACTAAAATGTTCCAAAAATAAAAACACAAGAATAAAACTCTACAACAAACTGCCGCCAGAAATAAAAAACCTTACATTTCCGAAATTCAAAAGGAAAATGAAAGATATGTTAGTAGAAAATGCGCTATATAAAGTTGAGGATTTTCTTGAATGAAAAAATGGCGCTCTTGCGTTGAGATGAAAACCGGCATACTAAGCTGATCTCCACCATTTACATCTAAAATAAATTTGTAGAATTTTCTTTTGTTTATTATGGTGTAATAAAGATTATTATTATTATTATTATTATTATACCTAGACAGAACATATACAAACATAACTTGAAGCAAATTTTTCTATTTGTTTACATATCTGGTGTAGGAATGTCTACAATAAATTTCAAGTGTAATCACGCAAAAATAATCCAATAGTTCCTACAACAGAACCTACTTCTTCAATTTAAATGCATTGCAGGAGATTTTTTCTCTAGTTATTACTTTTATAACATTCTATCAATCCGTCAGTATATTTTACAAGGAATTCAGGAGTGAAATTTTACTAATCGATCGTTGACCAGTGGCGGATTTACCAACAGGCTGAGGGCGACAGATTTTAGGGGGCTGAAAATTTGGTCCAAAAATTTTTGTGTTACAGAAATTTAAAAAATATTATTCGTTATTATACCGGGCGACCGGTCGACCATCTAAACATGGGAAACTAACATAGGTAATTGATTTTTCTTTAATTCCTGCTTCCTATTACAACGGATAAGAATTTAATTGCAATTGTTTTTATAATACAACTACCATCGTAATACAATAATTTCACCATAAAAAAAAACCGGAAATTAACATGTAAAAACTTATTTATGCAAACTCCCGCTTCCCTAATTATTTTAGGGAAAAAATGAAAGATACAATTATAATGCAGAAATATAAACTACAAATGATAAGAGCATTAGATTTCATCTAACTTTTACTTAAGTTTCTTCTAAAAATAGTGGATTGCCTAGCAAAGGCAGATACAACCGGATATCAACCTCCGCCCACCATGAGCAATACAAAAACAACAAAATTAGTAAAATAAAAGTACAATAACATTATAACTCAGGCTTTTTTTTAAGTTTCAAAGTTACGTGCTTTAATGGAAATTTAAAATATGAAATACAAAGATAATCTTTCGTAAAAATAGTTTTCGTTCTTTTTTTATTAATTTAATTAATAATTCATTTATTGACCTGAATTAATTTATTAAATAATATTTAAAAATCGTTCAAGACTTTTAAATATTAAGCAACAAATAATTGCTTGTTATTCAATATATTGATTAGTTATAGAGGGGGCCCAAACCCCCTAGGCCCTCCTGTAAATACGCCACTGGTTATTCCCGATATAAAAATTACAGGGTTCCCACTTCCCACTTTTTTAGAAAATCTGGAAAAGTCATGCAAAATTTAAGATTTCCCTAATTTCGTCAGGATATTTCTTATTTTTAGTGCCAAGTCAAGAAAATAAAATGTTTAGTCGAGGTAAACAATTTAATTAAATTTTTTTTTAATTTTAAAATAAATTTGTTATTTAATTTAGTTTATTTAAAAATTATAATTATACTCATTTTAATTTAATTAAAATTTTTTTTTGCTTTTCTATTTTCTGATTTATCGAAATTTCAGGAATAATTTTTATTCTTTGCAATGGAAAATCTGGAAATGGCAGGATTTAATTTTGAAAATTTATTGGGAACACTGAATTATTGATGATAAATCTGTGGTCACAAGCAATAAGAGAATAAGTCTGCATAGATTCCTATATACTATATACTTATTCCCTTATAGCTTGTGACCACAGAAATGATGCCCACTTTGTTTACCTCAATAAGAGAAGGCTGTCAAAATATTATATTTCATTGTGAATCTTAAAAATTAAATACTAATACTATTATATTATCTCAATATAGTTTTAATGGCTTTAAATTTTTTTAAAAAGGTTAAAAAGTGAACAGTAAAACCGAGGGCCCTTTTACGCATTCGCCGCATTCACCGCACTCCGGTAGTTCCGCCCCTGCTTAAGATCATTACATCTGGCATGTCTTCTTCACCTGGTTTGTTCTCTTTTCGAAGCTGATGAAGAGGCAAAACAGAAAAATGAATAACAACTGAGCTCATAATTATTATTTAAACTTTAATTTAAAGGAAAAATTAGATTACAATGTTACTATCGGATAACTCCTTGTTGTTTTTAATCTTTTTTTTACCATTAACTATGTAATTAATACAATAATTTCAATATTTCTGTGGTCTATGGGTAAAACGACTTAAGTCCAAAAAATGAAGTTTTGCGATATGGCCTCATTTGTAGCCACATGCCCTATTAACAACACTGTACTACATTTCTCAATATTTCTCAATATCTCGTTATTCATTGGCCGAATGATCTTGTAATTTTACAAAAACATTGAGCTCAACTTTCTGCATCTGATGGTGTAATAAACCCAAAATCGCCAAAAAGTGACTTAAGTCGTTTTATCCAGAGACCACAGATTTATTATTATTATATAGGTTTATATTACATTTCAAACAACCAACGAACACACATACAAAAAACAGTTTGTACTAATTCCTTATCCAGAATAGTTCTATAATTGCATTGGCTATTGGTTAAAAGAAAAACACTCATTCCGAACTCGAAAGCGTTGCATATTTTGACTTAATTTTTTATATAATATATAGGGTAGATGTGTTAAGTGGTTAAATGTTAATAAACATGCAATTAGAACTTACAAGGGCTACTTCAAACGTGTGAAATTTTGTTTTGCTTTATACTTATACTACATAAAGATTACACCTACGACATTACGTGAATGAAATAGTAGCGCGCCATATTCAGCCATATTTGAAAATATAGATTTTTTCAAAAATGGCTTACTATGGCGCGCTATTATTTCATTCACGTAATGCCGTAGGTGTAATCTTTATGTAGTATAAGTATAAAGCAAAACAAAATTTCACACGTTTGAAGTAGCCCTTGTTAGTACATAATAATAAGATATTTAAAATTTTTAAATTACAAAACTGTAAGCTCCAAAAACTCGAACTGTACTGCAACTAACACATAGGTCAATCCTGTAGCCAACATCTATAAACACAATTAGTGCACGTTGGCGTCAAATTACATATAATTAAAGTTTTTACTTACATTTGCAGACAGTTGAACATCTAGCGATATAATATCGGATGCTTTAAGATTTTTCGGATATTTTGTAGCAATGAAGAGAAAGCTTTCAAACTAAAAAATTTTTATAACATAAGAAATATTGTTTGTATAATATAAAATAGTTCTAGTTCATTTGATGTCAACGCATATCAGATGCTTAGTTAAAAAGATAGTTTACAAATGAATTTATAATTAAAAGCAACAGATAGAACAAACCTGAAGTCTGTCGGCAGCATTCAGTTGACTTAATGGGAATTTGTTCAATTCTTTCAGTACCTCAATGTTCTAAAACAGAATACTTATATTATATGACATCTTATTCTTCACGTGCCTATCCGGTACCGGATGTTAGCAATCATTTTGACTGAGCCAAGAGATATGTTTTGGGCTTTAGATCACCACAGTGCATTTTGAACCGTGGTTGCCCGTTTTCCAGTCGATTTAAGTTTTAAACCACACTGTGGTCTATTATATGACATAATGAAGTTATATTTAACAACTACGATGTTTAGTGGTGAAAATTGTGGCTGTGAAATTAAATCGACCGTGATTGTAATTTACAGTTGAAATGTATGAATGTTTAATCTCTAAGAAAATCTAGAAAATATGCCCAAATTCCACCAGGCGAGAGTCAAAAAACTTTTAGGCAATTCATCGTTAATCCTTCGAATTCCAAATCGAAATTACTAGCATTGGCCTGATTTGATAGCGTTATTTTTAACCGACTTCAAAAAAAAGGAGGTTATCAATTTGATCCGTATGTATGTAATATTTTTGGAATTGTACAATTTTCATATATGTTAGCCTAGGTGGGCTTCTAAACACGTATGCCGAATTTCGTAAGTGTATGTATGTATGTATGTTTGTCCACGTATTTTTCAAAAACTAGAAATCGGATTGCAATAATTTTTTTTATAGCATTAGGTATCATTCAACTAAGGGAACAGTGCAAGTTTCATCAAAATCGGTTCAGTAATTTGCAAGATATCGACTAATTATTTTCCTGATAGCACAGTAGCTATTGGATTATTACGTAAACGCAAGATTTCTAGGTGTGCACGGGTGTCATGCGGTAGGCTTGGCCTTTTGAGCTTAAACAGCAAATCACAATGTCATTATCATTAGTCATTACAAATAAAAGAAAAAAAAAGGTGCCTCCCTACAAGTTTTACAGCAAAAAAGAAAAACTTTTATAGCGAGATGAGAATAGCGAGAAAAAAAATAAAATTGTAAAATAATAAACTTGATTTACTTACCATTGATAGAACAAACAAAAAAAATAAAATTGTAAAATAATAAACTTGATTTACTTACCATTGAATTACAGTTAGAAATTAATGTTATTACATAACATGTTCCGAATAATGTAGTTTGCAATGCAATTTCAACATAAAACAACTTAACAATGACGGTAGGCTGAAATATCAGAAGAAGCACTGCTAAAAAACCAGTAGCGATATAGAAACATACACCCAGTACGATTGAAATTACTACTGTAGGACTGCAGGCATCATTAAATGCTGTTACTGTTTTTACCAATGCAATGTACGTATCGCTATAAACTTTAAGTAAATTTATTATGCTGTCTCTTGGTAAGGGGACGTTACAACTATCTACGTTTGATAAAGTATTGATGTTGTCGTAAAATAAGTTTTCTAAATTAACTTTTACACATTGATTGAATCTATTGTGTACGTAGAAGAACACCCACATAAATGTTAATAATATAAGGAAGCCGAATAACAACGTAAAGGTGGAAATTAATATTCCTACTTTTTCAATTAAACTCCAGTCAGGATCAACATTGAAGCAAAATATTACTACAGAACTAACGGAACAAGTAATGCACATTATTATAATATTTATATAAATGCGGAATCGAATATAATTGATATCATCAATTGATAATAAATATTGTGGCGCAATTGAGCTAAATAATTTTATTGCGATGTCAAGAAATACCAGCACTTTATCAATTTTCGGAAATTTGAATAGGCAGTGAATAATGAAACAAGCTGCCAAGCTATACATGATTAAATCGACAATTTTGGGTAATAAATCGAACAGCGAAAAGTCACTTATGAAGTTTTTGTAAGTTCTAGTTGCGCCACAGTAGAATGCCATAGAAATGACAGATAGAGAAGCAATTGCTGGCAATGCTTTCAATTTAAAAAGAACAGGTTCTTTTATTAAAAGTATTGGATTGTTTGCATGATTACACTTTAAATTTATTCTTGATGCTCCTATAAAGTGAGTAAACTGGAATAATATACCAATGGCACAATTTACGCAATCGTGTGACACCTGATGAGCCATTTCTAACACACAAATGAACAGTTAACTGATAACTGTTTGTTAACTATCTTTCTACTCCTTTAAAAATTTATTATATTGACAAACGTTTTTGGTTTTGAATTCGGATTTTCGATTAAAAAAGTTAGTAAATATAATTTATTTGAAATTATATTAGACTTTATATTATATCTTTTAGTGTTGGATGATAATCAAAACATCAGTTATTGATTTTAAATATGTACAAACTGAGCACAAAGGAGTGCGATAATAGACTAGTGGTTAGCGGTTATCATTAACCAGATCATTTACGTATAGGTTGGCCCTTAAAGCCATTGCTGACCTGTAGTCAAACCAGCAAGTATCGTATGTTTAGCCAATTAGTTGCTTTTTATATACTCGAGTACACTATAATTGGAAAGTTTGAAAGCGGTCCTTATCTTTAAAAAAATTTTTATTTAGTTGGAGCACGCTATCTATTTTTGTTTAATTATATTAGCATTGAACAATCAGCACCAATGTAACTTTATAAAAAAGTAAACTAGCAGTATATACTTATTATAATATACAAACTTGTAATGTCTTGTAGTAATCACATATAATCATTTATGATTTACGTGTACTAAATCTCTAATTTTAGAATTTTTAAAATATACATCAAACACTTTTTACCCAAAAGTATTATAACAATTGCAGGTTATCAACGGGTTCTATAAAATATATAATTACTTTTTATAGTAATCTTTCTTTAGAGAGACTGATAGATAGGGGAATACCCGGCCTCAAGGCAGGGTAGATGGGAAATAAACTACCACCCGCGGACCAAACAGTTCATACTACGAGACGAGGACCATCTGTTCCGTCCATGTGCCATCACTTCAATAAAGGGGCAAAGGAAATGGAAAATAGGATCCATTCCAACCCGCAATTAGGTCAACGTGGAATGGTAAGACCTAAACCTTCAAATTATATCTAAAATGATAATTATTACACCAGGAGGTCCCGATTACGGCAGATCGAAAGACCAGAGGGAGAGACGGTGCTAAGAATCCCTGGGTTCGACCGGGCCTTCCACAAGAAGGCGATATGGATCGGAACTTACAACATTCGAACACTGTCGGACGATAACAGAATATATGAATTGGAAAACGAATTGGAAAAGATCAAAGAAGGGGAGAAGAATATATGATCCTAAAATCAGGCAACCACTTTCCTATTCTCCCTGAACGTTCGCAGCCTAAACGGAAAGCACAGTAGTTTTATTGTTTTGCTTGAAGATCAAGATATCAGGACGCCTTTTATCGGCTTATGTCCAGTCAGTATGTACAAAAAAAATCGCTGAAATTGCATTAATTATAAGAAGCAATTTTCTTTAGCCAATCGATAGGGGGGGGGGGTCATTGGTAGTCTAAAACAAAAAACTCGGAAAATCGCCATGTTGCTTTTTCCGCCATCTTGAATTCATGGGTTAATTTTTGTTTATTTATTAAATAACTCGATTATTTTCAACTTTACGGTAAAAATGATAAGAACCAAACTTGTTTGAAATTTAATTTCTCATACTTTTTGTCATAACCTCATTTTCCGTACGATCGATATTTTGGTATCTACAGGCGACGAAGTGGTTTTTCCGCCATCTTGAATTAAAGGGTTGATTTTTGTTTATTATTATTAATAACTGGATTATTTTCAACTGCCCGTTTTTTATATCCTTGATTTTTATGCCATTTTGTTTCATTTCCCAGTTGACAACAAAGGAGATAACGCAATTATCTACTTTCATTCCCACTTCGTTGCCTGTAGATACAAAAATATCGATCGTACGGAAAATGAGGTTATGATAAAAAGTATGGGAAATTAAATTTCCAACAAGTTTGGTACTTAGCATTTTTACCGTAAAGTTGAAAATAATCGAGTTATTTAATAAACAAAAATCAACCCTTAAATTCAAGATGGCGGAAAAAGCAACATGGCGATTTTCCTGAGTTTTTTGTTTTAGACTACCAATGACCCCCCCTATCGATTGGAGAAAAAAAATTGCTTCTTATAATTAATGCAATTTCAAATGTACATACTGACTGGACTATAGGTAGGGCAGAGGCTTGCAGGTTGCCACCCCTGCCGAATTTCGACATTGTAGCAGTGTCATCCCCTAAATTTCGACGGACATCCATGTCAAACGTGTAATTGTAGCTTTTAATCTAATTGTGGTACACTCGAACCAGTGGCGGAACTACCGGGGTGCTGTGGGTGCGACGCACGCGGGCCACTGGCTAAAAGGGCCCCCAGTTGTACTGTTTTATTTTTTAATTAAATAATTTAAGTTTTAATATTCACAATGAAATATAAGTAATATTTTGGCTAAGGCTGGGAATCAAATTCGAATAATTCGAATATTCGAATATTTGAATATTTGAATACGAATAATATCGCAACGTATAATTTGAATAATCGAATTATTCGAATTCGAATATTTGAATATTCGAATAATTTGAATATTCGAATAATTTGAATATTCGAATAATTTCAGTATTCGAATTATTCGAATTTTATTCGAAAAAAAAAAATTAAAATTAAAAGAATTCGAATCAACGAATATTCGTTACATACGAATCCAAATACAAAACTGACAACGATTCCCAGCCTTATTTTGGCTCTTATTGAGGTAAACAAAGTGAATATCATTAATCATCATTCATCAATAATTCAATGTCCCCACTGAAAATTTAATTTGCTTGACTTGGCACTAAAAATGACAAATTCCCTGACGAAATTAGGGAATAAATAGCATGAGGGAATAAATATATTATGTATTTTGATAAGAATGTAGGTATTTTTTTTTATTTTTAAAAATTTTAAAAATTAAAAAAAAATTTTTTTTTTTAAATTTAACAAAACGTAGTCAATTTTTTGTTTTTATAGCTCATGGGGGGGGTTGATATCCCGTTATAATATCTGCCTTTTCCTGGCAATCTTAGAAAAGGGGAAATTTAGAATATACAGAATAGCCAATAGCCAAGGAAATCTCAGAAACTTGAAAAAGGAATTAATAGTATTAATAGAAGAAAATAGTATTCAAAATTTCACTAAGATTTCTTCATAAAATTTCCTAAGATACCCAAAAATTTGTTTGGATTTCTTTTCATTTTCGTATATCACGATTTTTCCTTCGGTTTTCCAGTTAGTACTAAACTAAGGGGAAATCGACGGAAAAGTTGCTTGTACTAGTGAAGGAAATTCTTAGAAAATTTGTGTAAATATTGAAAATCTCAAGAAATCCATAGAAATTTCAAGAAAATCTTAGGAAACGCTAGAAAATTTTAGTAAATTTAAGTTTTTCAACATTGTTTTTTTTTATCCACGACGACTTATTAGAATTATTAATACATTCGCTTTCTTCACTTTTTTCTTTCATTACCGGGATTTCGTATTATTATTTTGATCAAGTTGTCGGATAAATGTCAATATTCTAAAATATTTCATAGTTGCTTTGTAATAATTGTAATTGTTTTGGATTTTCATTTCATATTAAACTTGAAAAAGAACAAATCATTTTTCGAAAGCTCGTTTATGAAAGCGTTTTATTGATAATCTCACTATTATAAGCTCACTATTGATAATCTTAACTTAAGGTATCTTGACATCTAGAAAAATCCCGAAAATTTTAAATCCAATAAAATCTCAGAAAATGGAAAAATCAAAAAGAAATAGTCTATAATATTCTAGATTTCTTCAAATTTCCTCTGATTTCCTTTTAGTTTAGCATAGGACAATTTCTTCATCATTTTTCTACTTAGTAAAAAAACGAGCGGGAAATTTAAAGAAATCCGGAAAAATTTTGAGAAATCCAAAAAATCTCATTAATTTGTAGAAAATTAGAAGAAATAGAAAATTCTAGAAAATCTTAGAATATCCAAAAAAAATTTGAAAAAATCTTAAGGTTTGCAGGATTTTTGGAAATCTTTCGAAGAGGAGAATCACAGAAAATTCTAGAATATTTTAGGAAATCTAAACAATGGCAATGTTAGAAAAATCAAGGAAATCTCAGAAAATTGAAAAATAAAAAAGCTCATCTATATATTTTTAATAAGAATTAAGGTATAATTTTTAAATTTTAATAAAATTAAATAGGGGGGGGGGTAGTTACTCGTCGGAATTCCGAGTCCCGTATACAAAATTGTCTTTTATAAAACCAGGGCCCCGTTAACAACTGTGCACACGGGTCTCTCACCTGCTTGTTACGCCACTGCCCTGCAATCTTGTAATTGTTATACCAGGAATAACGTTATACCAAAGAGTATGTATATATAGAAGACCAGTCATGTATTAAAAATTGAAACGTAGGGATCCCACCGTCCACCAGAGGGCGTAGCAAAGCCATCTATCGCCCGGGAACAATAGCTGGTAAATAAACAAAGTTAGGATAGCCATCTATCGCCCAGGAACAATAGCTGGTAAATTAACAAAGTTAGCAAAGCCATCTATCGCCAGGGAACAATAGCTGGTAAATAAACAAAGTTAGCAAAGCCATCTATCTCAGAGAACATTTTTCCATTGAATATGTAGCAAAGAAAAAATTAGAGAAAAAATATGGATAATTTATTGAAAGTATACTTTTTTAAATATTTTAACAACAAAATGTTTTTATTGTCGTTATTAAAAAACTTGCCGTTAAATTATCACATATTTTATAAATCGTAACATTTAAAAAAAATTCACATTGCATTCAATATAAGGATAGGCATAATAGATTAAAATCGTTCTCTAATTATAAGATTCAATTTATGCAGGATTTCAATAATAGTACATTGAAAAATAACATTATTGAAGTAATTGATTCCTATTAAAAATAGAGTTGTGTGGGAAAGAACCAGGTAGGAGACTATAGGTAGGATTAGGCCCTGTTACACCGAGTGGGTGAAAGCTGGGCTTTCATATTTTAGGGAAGGTAAGGGGGCTGTGGGGTTAAGATTAATAACAAATGCAATCTTTGAAAATAAAGTATGTATAACCATTTTAAGAAAAACTAATCATCAAGTTACGCGAATATTTTAGATTCATTAAATTATTTTAATAAAAGTATATTCGCTTATTTTGGGACTTGGGCCAAGATACGAAAGAAACGAAATGCAAGAAATAAATGAAAATATTAACTAAAATTGCACTGAGGTATAGAAAAAAGGTAAGAATTTGTTAAGTATAGGTACCTACTGAACAATATGCAATGGGATTATTAATCCTATTGTAATTGGCGAACGGTGCTAACAGTAAATAATAATTTAAACTTATTTAAAATGTAAACCTCGTGGTAAACATTATTTTTATCAGAAATCGGTCGATGTTTTGCCATCGATGTCAGACGTATTGATACATCGAAACTAATCTATGTTTGCCTTGCGATGTTATCACTGTTGATAACATGTTGATGTGGCGTATTTACAGGGGGGAGGGGCAGAAAGCCCGGGCCCCCTCTGTAGCTAATCAGTATATCAGGCCCGTAGCCAGGATTTCATTTCCCCTTCCTAGAATTTTTCCGGGAAAAAAATTTTTTTTCCAACTTGAAAATATATCTATTTAGGTACACCTATTTTATTTTCAAAATTCAAATTTACTTTCAAAATTTTTTTTTCTTTTGAACATTTCAGGGGGGGGGGTCACGTGCCCCCCTGGCTACGGGCCTGCAGTATATTAAATAACATACAATTATTTGTGATTTGAATATTTAAAAGTTCTGAACGATTTTTAAATCCTGATTTCTTCTGTCATAAAAATATCGAGCGCGTGACCTTGAAAATTTAAAAAAACTGCCGCGCTGTATGCCAGACGACTCGTACATTTTACTTGTCGATTCCAGGCCCCCCTACACGTAATTGCTAAATACGTCACTGACATGTTGTAAAAAAAATAAATATTGAATAATTTAAATACATGACGGTTGGTAATTAAAGCAATTATTTTTTTTGTATATATATGAATGTTATGTTCTGGTTTATACAATATAAAAATTACAGAGAAATAATCAGATTCTATCATGTCGTATACAAAATGTAATTATGCTGGCTGCAATATTATTCTACGAAAATCTAATAGAAAATTTTATAAATTTCCTGTGAATGATGAGGAGAGATGCAAACAATGGATTGCTGCGTCAGGAAACGTAAAGCTTTTAGAGTTTTCAGATGATCAATTGAAATACATGAAATTGTGCGAAAATCATTTCACGGAAAACTGTTTTGTGAATCAAACACATCACAAGCTAATACATTCTGCTATTCCACGTCAATATAATGCTGGAACAGAGATGATCGCTAGAAGCAATGTCGTTCAAAACGTTCAAGATGTTCAAGCTGATTTTCGTTCCAATGACAATTTAAGAAAAAGAACTTATTCGCATGATGATACCGAAGAAAATTTTCAGATAACCCCAGTTTCACATACATATTCTCAACGTAATAAAATGCTAAAACTCCTCGAGTTTTCTTCAGGTAATCATATTACTAAAAAACCTGTTGCAACCGTAGAAACTAGATCAGATGAATATCCATTTTTAAATATTGATGATTCTCCTGAAAGAAATGAAAGTATTGATACGCCCAATGAAATGGACTTAAAAAAACAATTAGAAATAAAAACAAAACAATTAAAAATAAAAACAAAACAATTGGTTGCGTACAAACAATCGAATAAGCGACTTAAGAAAAGATTACGTACGTACGCAGAAAGAGATGTTATTCAAGATGTACTGTCACCTTTACCAACAACCGTGAAAACTTTCGTAAACATGCAGCTGAAGAAAACGAAATGTGTGAAAAAGTGGACTGTAGATGAAAGGAAAATGGCAATGAAGATTTTTTTTAAATCGCCGGCGTGCTATACGTATTTAAGAAAAAAAATGGAATTCAAATTACCAGGGATTTCAACTGTTCGGGAGTGGTTGGGAGTGGCAAAATTGAAGACTGGTTTCGATAATAATTTTTTAACAAGTTTGAAATCAAAAGTCGAGAATATGGAAGATCGGGAAAAGCAGTGCGTGTTGTTATTTGATGAAATGTCGATAAAAACTTATATAACGTATGCTTCAGATTTAGACATGATAGAAGGTTACGAAGATTTGGGTGAAAGTATTGGTAGGACAAAGAATTTGGGCAAAACTGTTTTAACGTTTATGGTGCGCGGCCTTTTTGTAAATTGGAAAATGCCAGTAGCTTACTTTGTTTCTTCGACTAGTATTCACGCTGAAAATTTGTTAAAACTTTTGTTTGAAACGTTAGATATTTTATTCGAAATAGGATTAAATATAAAGGCGACTGTTTGTGATCAAGGATCAAACAATAGGTTATTGTATACAAAATTAAATGTGACATCTTCTGATCCTTATTTCATCTATAAAGAAAAAAAAATTGTTGCCCTTTTTGATCCTCCTCACCTACTAAAAAGTGTTAGAAATAGTTTATTACGGAAGGATATGCTTGTAGACGGTAAAACTGTTTCCTGGAAATATATTCAAAACGTGTTCAAAATTAATGCAATGGGTCGATTATCTACAGCTCTAAACAAAATCAAAGATAAGCATATAAATCCCAATAATTATCAAAAAATGAACGTGGCATTGGCAGCTCAAATTTTTAGTCGATCATGCAGTTCGGCAATTTTAACTTGCATTGGTACGAAACAGTTACCAAATGAAGCTCGCTACACGGCCGAATTTTTACTGAAAATGAACGATATCTTTGACAATTTAAATTCCGAATTGCAAATCCGAATCAATGTGCATTATCTGTCGAAGTTCCTGCGGTAGAAGAAAATCTGCGACAAGCAATTACATTTATTCAAAGTTGGACAATTGAGAAGAATCAGCCGTATTGCTTTGAAGGTTTCATTCAGACTATAAATGGAACTCTAATTTTGTGGAACGAAGTAAAAGCTTCTAAAATGTATTTGCTAACTAATAAATTAAATCAAGACCCCCTTGAAAATTTGTTTGCAAAAATTCGTCAGAAAAGAGGTTTCGATTACAACCCATCGTTAAATAATTTTCGTTTTGCGCTTCAATCAATTATGCAATCGTCTTTAGAAATGTCAACCGATAAGGCAAATTGCGAAAACGATGACGATGTGTACATTTTTGAAACATCTTTAATTGATGACAGTACACCATTAGAAGAAATGAATGAAAACGACACGAGATTAACGAAATTCAACCGTTCCTCTTCTTCACCACCACCATCATCATCAATCAATAGTACCGATGATATCACTCCCACTTTAGAAACGTGTTCAGTTAACTATTTTGCTGGATATGTTGCGCAACGCACATTAAAAAAATTTCAATGCAAGGAATGTAGAAAGGAATTAATAAAAAATGACGAAGAAAAATTAGTGGACGGTAAAGAGTTATTAATTTTAAATAGAGATTATTCAGGTAACAAGGAAGAAATCAAATATTTAAACCGACCAACCGATCAACTATTTCAAATTATAAAATCCAGTTTAGAAATTTATGAAAACTTTGTATCTGTGGCTCCACATGCAATAAATATAAAACATTCAATTTTGGTAGAATTGCGAAAAAACGAAGCCATAGATAATTTTTTAAATAATACTAATTGCGGTGAACATAGAATGTTTTTGATAAATAAGCTATTAATTACAAAGTTATATAATTGTAATAAATTAATAAATAATGAAAACAAAACGGACAAGCAAAAAGCAGTACACAAGAAAACAATTTTAAAGCATGAATAATAATGCATAATAATACAAATTTTTGGTTTATAGATATTTTGGAATAGCCATACTTCAAACTTGTGTGATGTTGTAATATTGGATTTTGACGTAATCAATTTATATCAATGCTCATTTTTACTTTTTAATTCCTACCTAAATTTATTGTTGAATCTGTTTTATTTAAAATAAACATAATATTTACAAGAAAACTATAAAATTTGAAATTATGTGTGTTTTTATTACGAGTTTCACTTTTAGAAAACGTGGAAAAATGTAATTCTATATGAATCATACTTTTCTGAATAGATTATCTAATCGTTACAAACAAAGACAACCTTTTAGGTATGGTCAGGTAAGGTCTTGGGGTCCTGGTATGTTCCAGTATGGTCAGGTACAGTTGGTCTAGGCATTATAGATTACAGAAATCTGTAATGATATAATAGTAATCTATATACCCCAATGCTTACACTTTATACAATGCCAATATTGACCGCTGAGGTCGTTACCAATCGACGGAAAATACTTGTGACATGTATACCCATAAGAGCTGTCCCTCTATATATACATACTTTTTGGTTATACTAAGTTTATTCGATTATTCTAAATTTGGCCCTTAATCTAGTTTTGTTATTTGTTTAACTTAAAATTATGGTTATATTGTATGTATATGAGTTATTTATTATTTTCTTTCATTTTTGTCTTTTTTAAAAACAGGGCCCCCCGTTAACAACTTTGCACACGGGTCCCTCGACTGCTTGTTACGCCACTGACTCGAACACAATAACAGGGTGTTTACTAAATAAAGTGTGAAATTTTATTTGTTAAAAAATGAAAAATTAAAATTGTGGTTTTCTTCTGTGCCCTTAACTCGTACATTTTCATCGACAATTTCAGGCAAATTTTTTTGCTGTGTTGCGTTTTCATTCAATTTTCATTATTCTGAAAAAATTCTAAACATATCATGAGTTGGCAGTTTTTTTTCATGTATATTCTAAAGTGGTGTAAAAATGCAGGTTGCCACCTTTTTTGGTTTGCAGGTTGCCACCCCTCTTATTTTACATTGTGGCGTATACTATAGTGACTGTATAGGGCCATTGGCGACATGAGCCCCTAAATCGACCCAGAACAGGTTTTCGCGCAAGGGGGGAGGGGGTTAACCTCTCCCCCATTGCATATTTTATTTACCTATTGACAAATATTGAAATAAATGCTTTCAAAATCTATAAAAATTAATATAAATCTTTATTTACTTATAATTGATGCATTTATTTTATATATTTTTAGATTTAAATAAAAAAAAATTGTTTTTTTTCAATTTTAACATTTTTTTCCTTGTCAATTTACTCTGATTTTTTTTTGTTCACAGCCACTAAGTGTAATTAATAAAAATCATATGTTTTTACTTGAGTTTTTCTACATTTTCAACAATTTTTCAAAGGGTGGCAACCTGCAAGCCAAAATTTCAAGGTGTCGATTTTAGATACTTCTGAAAATTTGCTGTAAATTAGTTTTAGTTTTTGAGTATTAATATGATTTTTCGTTCAGGATTGGTGCTTTAAACTTCCCCTTTCCTGTGTGTGTTATTATATCAACAATACGTTGATTGTATGAAGAGTTATGATCAAAAAAGCTATGGGGTGGCAACCTGCAAGCCTTTCCCCTATGTACATATATGCGATTTGTGCCATAAATATTATTATTATTATTATAAATGTAGATCACCGCAATGAAAATATTACTAAAGCAATAACTGACAGTATGAGAGAACTCTGTAAAGATTCACATAGATCCATAAAACCGGTAATAGACAACGATACAAAAAAGTTAATCGAAAAGAAAAGATTACTTAACAGACAACACAAGAAAGGCTCAATCGAATATGTAGAACTTAACAAAGTGATAAGATATCCAATATCCATTTTGACAATTTTCGTTGTGACGTCTGTATGTCGCATAACTCAAATACGGTAGGTCGTAGAAAGTTGAAATTTTGGATTTGAGACACTTATAGCATCTAGTTGTGCACCCCCTATTTTTGGTTGCGATTGTCCGTGCCAAAAGTCGTAATTCATGACGCGCATGAATAGATTAACGAGATTCTTGTACAATTATTATAAAAATTACAAGAAAGTTATGTGGTGTCCACATCAGATTTTTTTGTTTTTAACTGACAGCAACTTACAAGACTCCGTAAACTGCAAACAATGTTATCATCTATATCTCGGAAACGGTCTAACAAAATAGAAAAATGTATAGTAACAAAAATTTTTATATGTCAAAAAACGGTTTCAAAATGTCTAATTTACATTGACAAATTGTAGCATAACTCAAATACGGTAGATTGTAGAAAGTTAAAATTTTGTATTTGGGACTCTTATAGCATCTAGTGGTGCACCTCCTATTTTTTGTTGCAATTGTCGGTGCCAAAAGGACATTCACTAATGACGCGCACGAATAGATTAACGAGTTTCCTGTACAATCATTCTAAAAATGACAAGCAAGTCATGTGGTGTCCATATCATATTTTTTAATACAGTGAATCACTTGTAAGAAATTCGATTCCGGGTCCAGAAACAAATACAAATGCTGTTGCACTGGAGGGTATTCCATACCCCCCAGACCTCCCGCTTTGAAATCCCAAAATGTTTATTCGCCAGAACAAATACATTTATACGCCATTTGTATACAATTTATACCCCCAGATTCATAAACAAAAGGTTTTAGTGCATATTAACACATCATGTACTGTAAAAATTTGCACCAGGGCTCTGGGGGTTGTGGAACACTTCTCAGAACATAGTAATTGTAAGAGCTTTTAGAAAGTTAAATTCCTGGAACGATAGTCACAACTTCATTAACATGAAAATCCTTTAACTATAATTGCTGGTGCACTGGACGGTATTCTATACCCCAGACCCCCCGGTTTGAAAACCTAAAAGTGTGTGTGTACATTGTGTGATTTATCTTCATAATGAAAAGTTTTTATTCTTTCAGAACAAATACATTTACATATCGTTTGTATAGAATTCATATCCCTTTCAGTTTTATAAACAAAAAAAATATTAGTGCTGCATATTTATACAGGACATTATATCTATGTGTAGTGAAAACTCTCACCGAGGGGTCAGAATATATAGTAAACCTCCTGTTTTTTTATGACAAAGCTGTGATATAAGCTATGTATAATAATTTTGAACCTTTTAAAAATTTTACATTTGATGAAAGCGCGGTTGACCTTGAAAAATCAAAAATTTTTGCTTAGAATTCCCAAAAATAGTTAGCCCCGAGCCTCACATATCCTTAATCCGGCTCTGATAATCTTCCAAGTCCATGAGCTCCGATTCTCCGAATGCATGTTTGCAGTAGCAATATAACTGGTTGCTCCAGCTCCTGCTGAAGATTGAGTGCGGTTGTCAAAACCAGGTAGTTTACTTTGCTTTCATAAACGGGAGAGGGAATTAAAAAGATTAGTTTGGCCAAGATCCAAATGGATATTTCATCAGTACAAGGGCTATGAGGAACCTAGGCCCCTTTCCCGTAAGAACTTCAGAAGACAATTTTGAACTACTTCCAATTAAACTTTTTCCAATTTTTAGAAATCAATTTCTTAGATAATATGAAGCTGAAGCAAATAAACGAAAAGATACTTTTCCCAAAGATTGGTTAGTTACAACTTATAAGCATTTTAAGCATAAAACTGGCTTGATTTATATTATAATGAAGAAGATTGCGGATATAAGTCACGTGAAATTTAAGAAAGAAAATGAGATCAGAATGATTGATTTGTTAGAAAAATGATTACTCAAAGAAAAAAAGCAATGGGTGAACTTAAAGTAGAAAAAGAAAACTACCTATAGTTCAATTCTGGATTTTTTACTGACGGGCAACAGCAGCTTCAGCATCTTCGAGGGTAACCATTGTGATTGCTTGATGAAAACAGAAAATATCCGAATTTGAGTGGAATACGCATTTATTAAAATTACAGTGGCGTAGCAAAATAAACATCAAACAGCTTTAGAACATCAATTTAAAACAAATGTTTAAATCATTAATGTATTTGTAACTATCATACATATTTATCTATGCATAGTTATAGATTGTAAATGCAAACGTGACAGTGAAGTGTTTAAACAAATTAATTAATCAATACATTGATTTGGGACACATTATTAAATCTTATAAATTACAAAAATTTAAATTACACAGCAACTCTAGCAACGATAACACCTAAAAGTTAGAACTATTTTAATTATTTGAAATAAAAATAAAATAAAATGTTTTATTATATCATACGAAAATTTTTTTTTCAGAAAGTGTTCTTTCTTTTACTCATTTTTTGTTGATTTTTCAATAAGTGCCACCTGCATAAAAGAACAAATTATTTGCTTATATTTTTTACTATTTCAAGTTATTATTTGTATGAAAATGCAAAAATTTAACAGTCGTTGCCTTGCTTTTTAAAAAATTTGTCATTTCAATTCAAAAAAGTAAGTACTTACTGGCAGTCCTTAATATCCAGAAAGGTGATTGAAATTTGTACATTGTGGTTCAGTAAAAATTATTGCAGATTCCAAATCATAACACAGTCTTCACAAAATCACAATGTGAAAGTGAAAAGTTAATAATAAAGTTAATCAAACATTGTTGGAGTCCATCAGTATAAGGTAATATATTGTGATCAACGTTATACAGATTACAAAAATTCAAATTGTATTGCAACTAAAACGTACGTCAATACTGTTGCTAGCATCTAAAAAAAATTTGTTTTTCACTTAACTTACAAATACCAAAATTTGTACTTACACTTGCGTATAATCCAGTTTTAATCGATAAAATTTGAGATGCTTGTAAAGTAGTGGGATAATGTTTAACAAAGTAAAGAAAGCATTCAAACTAAAAAAAAAAAAAATTAATACACAACCCTTTGATAAGTTACACTATTTTTTCATTTTTGTTCTTTTATTATTTTTAGTAAAAAAAACCTTATAAGGTCAATAGCTATAGCAATGTAGAACAAACCTGCAGTTTTTCATCAAGATTTAGTTTAATTATTGGAAATCTTAACATTAGAGATAGAATTTCGGTGTTCTGAAATAAAAAAAATTATGATATCTTCCTCGTGGATAAACTCTTTCTAAATCAAGCAATGTTATTCTGACATAAACTGTAATTTTACCATAGATTTTAAGAAAATTTAAAGGATTTCGAATAAATTTTGTTATCCTTACGTCCTTAAAAATGGAAAAATCACAGATATAAATAATGTTTTGCTTTAACGACAATTTAATTCGAAACCAGGTTGGTATAGAAAGTTTAGTTTATTAACTAAACGTTTGCATTCTTGTAGTGTTCTATTTTGTGAATTATCATTTCACCGGCGGTTTTAAGATAAAATAACTCAGAATTAAACTCAAAACAACATCAAGTGTACGTAATAGAGCCGCCATGTTGTTGATATTACAAAAAAGTACAAAAAAATTCTTGTGGGCTAGCCTAAATAAATATATTGTGCAATGAAATAATTTTTTTTTACTTACCAATGAGCTACTTTTAGCAAATCTTGCTGCAGTGAAACCCGTTCCGATTATTGCAATTTGCAAACTCAATTCAAGAGCTGCAAAATGAATAGTCATTGTAATTTCATATTCCACAACAAGTACTATCAAAAAAACAGCAACAATAAAGAAAATTACTCCATAAGTGATTAATATCAACATTGCAGGATTGCAGCAATCATTAAATATGTGCAATATCTTAACGAAGGAAATATATGTTTCGTTATAAACTTGCAACAAATTTGTTATATTTTCACGTGGAATTGGAACTATGCAATTATTTTCATCTCTGGAAGTTGGCCCATGGAAAATTATATTTTCCAAATCCATTTTTAGAAACCGATTGAATTGTTCGTAAGCGTGGTAAAAAAGCCTCAGAAATGACAGCATCAAAAGAGCCACTATATCAAACACATTTATGGAAATTATGATTCCCAGTCTTTCAATTATATTCCAAGTAGGTTCGATTTCAAAAATTAATATTGATACAGAAGTAACCAAAAAGATAATAAACAGAAGTGCTAAATATTGGTACACAATAATCTGAAATTTAGCAATATAGTAAACCGGTAACATATTGTGTGACGTCAATGTGTAAAAATTTTTTACTATGGTGTCCAAATGCATTACCACACTATCCATTTTTGGATATTTTATTAAAGTTTGAATGATAAATAGGAATGCAATTTCGTACAAAATTATATCAGAAATTGTAATAAACAGATCGTACATCAAAACGCTGTTTTTGATTGCCGTATAGGTTCTTATGACAGCATAGTAGTGAGAGAAACAAATTACGGTCATAGATAAAATTGCAGGAAATGCCCTCAGTCTCCAAAAATTGGGCTCACGTCTACGAACTACAATGTTGTTTTCATGATTACAAGCAAATATTATTTTTGATATTCCTATAAATTTCGCAAATTTAGCTATATCGCCCAAAGCACAATGTACACAATTTGCTGCTACCTGACGCACCATATTCATTACACAATTATTTGAAAACTAAAGTAGGGTTTAATTTTTGTACCACCGAAATTGCTTTGTTGCTAGTTCAGTTGAAATTCAAACATTAAATACACTTATTTTAATTGATTTTTTTGAATACTGATTTGACCGCTATCTCTAAAAGTGGATTTTAATGTCTGGTTTTATATGTAAAATACTGCATAATTTAAAAATAAATAAAAAAACAAATATAATTTAGTTGAGAGACCAATAGCGAAAAGTAAAGAAAAATTAATATTGATTTGAACCAAGTTTATTTTCGAGACTGAATTTGAGAAAATTAAAATAAAATGATTAGTTTAGAGGTAGGTTAATCGTATTAGAGACGGGTTTACAGTTTTGTGTCCACTAAGACTTGACACTTCTTGAGGTTTGAAAAACCCGTTCGACTAACCCAGACTAATCCATGAAATTTCTTTTCTTACCGATTGATCACTTTTCTTTCTTTGCTTACCGTATTAGCTGAGAGTGATACAAACCAAATCTAACTAATTAAAATAGTAACGGGAAATTTAGACCAATAAGACGTTATACGTTCTAACAACTCAATTTAAAATTTAAATTAAAATTAAATCAAACAATTTATTATTTTTTATATACTGCTTATAAGAGGCTCTCCTTTGTCGGAAACACTTCGATTTAGGCCTTCGAACTTCGTGCAACCTAGGGCAGTCATATTATTTAATCTTTATTTTTTTTATTGTTAATTATAGTCTTTGATTATGCACCTATATTCAGATAGGCAAAGCTTAATATGCAAGTTTTGGAAACCAATTGTGTAATTCAAAACATTGGAAGAGATGGCGCTGCCATCGTCATGTTGACGATATAATTCTTAAATGATAGGAATTTTACGTATGTCCAGTGATTTTCTATATTGCTTATTAGATAAGCAATTTAGATAAGCAAGATAATTTTCGAACATCTTCTCAAATTAAAATTGGTATACCAAATTCACGCTAAGGGCAAAATTATTCGCTCCCCGGGCTTATAAACTTAATTTTCGCAAAATGTTTTTAATTTGTATTTTTTTTGGGTCTTCGAAATAAACCAATTTTTCGAGTCGAGCTTATAATCTAAAGGTCAAATTAATTTTAGTAAACTTAACATCAGAGCCGGATTAAAGATATGTGAGGATCGGGGCTAACTATTTTTGGAAGCCATAGTCTTCCAAGATCAAAGAATCAAAATTATTATACATAGCTTATCAGTTATCAGTTTTGTGATAAAAAACCAAAAATTTTACTATATATTCTGTGAGGTGTTCCACAACCCCAGACCCCCCAGTGAGTGTTTTCACGACACATAGATATAATAATATATGCTGTATACATATGCAGCACCAAAATATTTTGTTTATAAAACTGAGGGAGATCTGAATTGTATACAAACGATGTGTAGATGTATTTGTTCTGAGAGAATGAAAAGTTTTCATTATGAAGATTAATCACACAACGTATACACACCCACACACACCTTTAGGTTTTCAAACCGGGGGCTCTGGGAGTATAGAATACCGTCCAGTGGAACAGCAGTTATAGTTAAAAAATTTTCGTGTTCATGAAGTTGTGACTTTCTTTCAAGGAATTTAAATTTCTAAACGATCTTACAATTACTGTGTTCTGAGGGATGTTCCACACCCCCCAGACCCCCCGGTGCAAATTTGTACTGTACATGATGTGTGAATTTGCTCTAAAACCTTTTGTTTATGAATCTGGAGGTATGAATTGTACACAAATGACGTATAAATGTATTTCTTTTGGCAAATAAAAATGTTTTGGGATTTCAAACCGGGGGATCTAAAAAAAAAACAAAAAATAGGAGGTGTACAACTAGATACGAGTATATACTATAAGAGTCCCAAATACAAAATTTTAACCGTCTACGATCTACCGTATTTGATTTATGCGTCAATTTATCAATGTAAATTCAATCAAATAAGGTTTACATTCCTTTAGGAATATTCCTACTCCTTTTCAGAAGTCTTTATAATTCAATTCAGGTGAATCACTCCTGTTGCTAACTTCTTCTTTTTTCATAGTCTAGCGTGTGTTTTTGCCTCATTCACTATTCTTTTCCATTCCAATCTATCCTCGCATCTTTCTTTCCATCTCGTTACTCCCATGGCTTTAAGGTCATCCATCACTTCGTCCATCCACCTATTTCTTGTTCTTCCTCTAGGTCTTTTCTCATTCGGTCTCCATTCTGTTATCTGTCTTAATTCGCTTTGTGGTTCTCTTCTTGTGATGTGCCCCAGCCAGCTAATTCTTTGAGCCTTCATGTACCTCACAATGTCGCCTTCGCCCAATGTCTTCATCACTTCGTTGTTTGTTCTTTGTCTGTATTCACCTTCTCCGGTTTTCTTCATACCCATAATCACTCTCATCATTCTTCTCTCGAACGCTCTCAGTCTTTCCTCTTCTCTCCTTGTCAAGTTTATCGTTTCCGCTGCGTACGTCACTACCGTTCTCACATATGTCTTGTATATTCTTATCTTAGTTCTTATCGATATGTTTTTGCTCTTTAATATTTTCTTGTTTACAAGATAGGCCCTCCACCCCGCTTGTATCTTCTCATGTATTTCCGATGTTCTATTGTTGGTCTTGTTTAGCTGGAGTCCCAGGTACTTGAATTGTTTTACATTTTCAAATGTATAGTTTCCAATTTTAAATTCGTTTTGGCTTTTGTCTTCGCTTCTGCTAAGGTTCATATACTTGGTCTTGCTCTCATTTATTCTTAGTCCCATCTCTTTCGCTATTTCTTCCATTTCGCTGAACACTCTGATCAATTCTTGTTTTGACCTGGCTATAATAACAATATCATCAGCGTATGCTAATATTTGCCATTTTTTCGTCACAATTGTTGCTCTGTTTCCTAATCTTCTTATGATGCTCTCCATCACCAGGTTAAACATAGCAGCCGACAGCGCATCACCCTGTCTCACTCCTCCACTGATTGCAAATTCATCTGTTTCTTCTGCACCAATCTTCACAGTTGCTTTCGATCCTTTCATTGTCATCTTTATTAGTAGTTTCAGTTTCTGTGGTATTTTCAATTCCTCCAACACTTCATACAGTTTCTCGCGTATGATCGAATCAAATGCCTGTCGAAAGTCGATAAACAACAAATGCAGCTCTATATTATGTTCGTACGCTTTTTCGTTTATTTGCTTCATTATATGCAACGCGTCTATCGTTGATCGTTCCTCCCTGAAACCGTGTTGGTATTCACCTACTTTGTTCTTAATTTCAATTTTTACTCTGTTATATATGATCCTCGACAGGATTTTATATGCCACTTGCAGTAGAGTTATTCCTCTATAGTTTTCGCATTCCTCTTTATCTCCTTTTTTGTGTATCGGCACTATCCTTCCTGTTCTCCATTCTCTCGGCATTTTCTCTTTTCTCCAGATCTCAAGTATCATCTCGTACAATCTTTGCTGAGTTCCTTCTCCTGCATTCCTCATCATTTCACCGCTTATTTCGTCTCGTCCCGGTGCCTTCCCAGTTTTTAACTCATTCAATATTGTTTTCATCTCTCTGTATGTTGGTTCCGTTACTGTTGTTTCTTCTTTTTGTTCTTCCTTTTCTACCTCAGCTTTTTCATCATCTACTTGGTTCAACAGTTTCTGGAAGTGTCTCTTCCATATTCCTTTTATTTCCCTTTCATTGTCACCTCTTCTTCCATTCTCGTCTTTCATTGTTCTTGTGTTTACTTTTCGTTTCCTTGTTTGTTGTTTGATTCCAAGATAGAACTTCTTAGCGTTATTATTTTTACAGTTATAGTCCATTTCGTTCATGATGTCGTTTAGCCATTTTTCTTTCTTTCTTTTGTATATCTTGGTCGCCTCCTTCATTTTTTCTTTGTATGTAATTCTGTCCATTTCTCTTTTTGTTTTCATCCATCTCAATCTTGCTATTCTTTTGATGTTTGCCATTTCTTCACATTCCCTATCGAACCATCTCTTGTGTACGACCTGCTTCTTAAATCCCACCGTTCTCTCTGCTCCAGTTCGCATCGCTATCTTGATATTTTCCCATTCTCTATCTATATCCTGTTCTTTCTCCATGTTCTCTATTATTCTATCAGTCTCCTCTTCATATTTCTCTTTGATCTTGGTGTCTGTCATCTTTTCTATTGCTAGTCTTTTTTTGTGCTCTCTTCTTATCTTGTGTATGTTTATGTGTGCCAGTTTTGCAATTACTAGGTAGTGGTCAGAATCTACATTCGCTCCGCGGTATGTTCTCACGTCTTTGATGCAATTTGTTCCTTTTCTCGATATGCAGATGTGGTCTATTTGATTTCCTTCTTTCTCGTCATTTGCTCCGGGTCTTTTCCATGTTAGTTTGTGTATTGCTTTGTGCTTGAATTTCGTGCTAATTATATACATATTCATCGCTGCTGCTATATTACACAATCTTCGTCCGTTATCATTAGTGTCTTCATGTATCGTAAATTTGCCTGCCACTCCTCCAATGTAATCTTCCTTCCCAATCTGGGCGTTAAAATCACCCGACATTATCAAGATATCACCCCTAGGTACTGTTTCAGCCACCCTTTCCAGTTCACAATAAAATTGTTCTTTTTCATCATTACTCTTATCTTCAGTTGGCGCATATGTAACTATTATACTTATATTTATCGGTTTTGCCTTTAATCTTATATATGCTATTCTGCCGTTAATTGGTTTAAATTGCATTATGTTTCTCTTCAAATCGTTTCTTATAAAGTAACCAACACCCCTTTTTCCTTGTTTCTCTTCTCCTGAGTACAACAATACGTATTCACCGGCGTTTATCTCCCCATTACCCCCCCATCTTATCTCCTGTATCGTTGCTATGTTGACTCCGTACCTCTTTAGTTCTCTTGTTGTCTCTTGCATCTTGCCCTTCCCCAGCATTGATCTGACGTTCCACGTGCCAATTTTCCACATCCTAGCTTCTCTTCTTTTCCTTTGCCTTACTTTCCTATGTTTCTCATTTGTTTTTATTCTCATTATTCCGTTTTCTCGCCGGTTCGTGCCATGTATCATCCATCCTGCGTGTTTTGTTAGTTTTTTGATGTCTGTTCCGGAGTCTCAGTTCTCTCTTCTACCAATCTTTGTTTCTGCTGATCCCATGTTATAACAACTCCAGGCAAGGTAAGTTTTAGATGTTCAATATTTACCTTTATTCCTTTTTCCCGTTCGACTTTTGCCCTTGCTCTAATTTCTTTCATAATTCTTCTTTCCATGTTCGTGAGATCACTATCGATGTAGATGTCCGTTCCAGCCAGCTTGGATTTATTCTTTAATATCCCCATCTTATCTTCCCATTTGTTTACCTCCAGCACGTATCGTCTGTTGCCTATCTTGTACGTATTCTTAACTTCGGTCGTGACCCCTAACTTTTCTTTGATAAACCCATTCATTGCCATTCTCATTTTGTCCGGTTCCTTTTCATCCACAGTAATTCCTGTAATGATCAAGTTGTTTCTTATTCTTTCTTTTTCGATCCTTTCTATTTGACATTCCAGCTCTATGTTTCTCAATTCCAACCTTTCCATTTTTTCTCCCACGGCTCCTATATTCTGTTCACTTTCTATTTTTACTTCTTTCAGTTCTTCCTTTGTTTTCTTCGTTTCGATTTTGGCATCTGCAATTTCTTTTCTCAACTCGCCGACCTCTTGTTTGATCATTCCAATGCTCTCCTGCATATCTGACATGAATTTTGCAACCATGTTTGTAAGTCGGTCTAATTTTTCTTCGATTCTTGAGTTTCCTTCTTGCGGGTTACTTCCTCTTTCATCTCCATCGCTTAGTAAGTTTCGTTTCTTCACCGGTGATCTTTGTACTTTTTTACTCATTCTAAAAATATCGTAATCGATCCTTCTCTTCTTGCTACTTTCATCCGTTGCTGACCCCTCACTCTCATAGCTGTCCGTTATGGTTTCTTTCTTTTTATCACTCATTATGTAAGTTTCCGTTCACTGTAAATGGTTTCTCACTCCTATGTTGTCTTGGATGGTTTTTCATTCTTATGTTGTCTTGAGTGGTTTCTCACTCTTATGTTGTCTTGAATGGTTTCTCACTCTTATGTTGTCTTGAATGGTTTCTCCCTTCTTTACTGTGCTTGTTGTGTTGCCTATATTACAGTGTAGTTTATACTCTCCGCCCTCTCCGCGTTCAAGACTCGGTTCGGTTCAACACCTCGGTAACTTTCGTCTTGTATAACCTAACTTTCCTATCTTTACAATTTCAATGAATTTACTCACTTGATCGCTTTTTTTCACCTCTGATTCAACACCCTGTGCTTCTGAATCACTCTCACTTTACTTCTCTGCACCTTCTGCTGTTTTATTCTCTACTATTTATTCACTATTCACTATTTTCAGTAAGACAAGCTTAACTACGTTTTCACCATAAAGGATCCCACACACGCTTTCTCAATGTAAATTACACATTTTAAAATCGGATTTTGACATATAAGAATCGCCTTTACAGCAAAACATTTTGTCTTGCAAATTTTATTCTCTACATTTTTGTTACTATACATTTTTCTATTTTGTCGCACCGTTTCCGAGGTGTATAAGTGTATAAGTCGCTGTCAGATAAAAACAAAAAAAAGGCAATGAAATTTGCAACAAAAAAAGTTTTCCTGTAAAATCGATTTTTATATAAAAAAAAATGGCTTCAAAATTGGTAACATTGCATTGTCTGAGTTCTTTTAAAAGTAACTGTACAGAGCCGGATTAAGGATATGTGAAGCCCCTTGACTTTGCATGTTGTAACAAAATGCGCCGCAAGCAAAAAATTTAGACTTTTTAAAAACAAAAGCGCTTAGATGAAATAAATTTTTTTTGAAAGGATACCAGTGGCGTATTTAGAGGGCGGCAAAGAGGCAATTGCCCCCCCCCCTCAAAGATGACTCAGATTGTATTCCTGAAGCCCTCCCTGATAAAAATAATGCTTACCACAAGGTTTTAAAATTTAAATAACTTAAATTATTTTTTATTTTTCTTCGTTTCTTAGTTTTCGGATTTCGTTTGTGAAGGTGTAACAAATTTTTGAATTTGTTTTATTGCTGAGTGCGCCCCTGCTTGTGTCTGATCGTGGTCGGGGGGGATTTAGAGTTTGAGTTTTGCAAACGCGATAGCGCGATTTGCTTGACTTCGATATGAACTTTTGTGTGGGATGTGTTTTCGTGTCTCGTCGAATTTGAGCAAGTTCTTTTTCTTATTTGTTTTGAAACTTTGTGGGGAGACACCTAATTTTGATGATGTTTGATCTGTGTTTTGAGCTGACTGGAAATCTGGTATTGCTTCCGTTGCCGAATATTATTTTTAAATAATTTACAAAGGTATTGTTTAATTTATAGGGACCGCTATCGAGCATTGCTTGCTATAGCAATATCATAGCTAGCAAATTTTCAATGATCGATTATTTTCCAACTTGAAATATTTTTAACAACGTTTAATATTTAATTTTATAATTAAATATATTTAATTATTTTGGTTCGACAATTAGCGTATTGCTGCCCGTCCTTAGTTATGTTTCTCCTAAGGATAATAATTGAAACGAGTAGCCGCGACTTTTTGGCGTTTGGTTGCAACTGCCGTTTGGCAGCACACTTCTTGCAGAGATTATTTTTTTGTTTTATTGATATCTTTTTCCGGAACATATGACTCTCGCTTTCCGCAATAATTACAGCTAAATAACATCTTGGGCATCTACAGTAAAAAAAAAGCTGGAAGGTCGTTTTCCAGGCGTGTAGTGAAGAATTCTGGAAGCTCCATTTGGGGAAGAGGAATTGTTTGTTTGCCGGCCTGGCTTATGATTGGTGCTGTCAGTTATCAGCTATCACCTTGGGTGGATTTTGACGATTTTCACTGAACTGACGGGTACATTTTGTATGAGGGGTCGGAGACTGGTAATTCAGTGGTCCCCAGAGGAGGGGGGGCGGGTGAATGAATTTTTTATTACAAAGGTTGATCGAGATTTCTGGAATTTGTCAGGCGGTTTACCACTGATGCTCATGAATGGATTAACGAGATTCTAAAAATATCTGGTCTGCCCCTCCAAACGCATTTTTTAAATACGCCACTAAAGGATATTAATTATTTATACATAGTTTATTATAGTTTTTCTTATAAAACAGGTACCTACCTATATACTGCAATAAAATTATAAAAACATTTTTTTCTTACTTTAAGTTGCACAAATTCATTTAATTTGGTATTGATGATTGAATCATCAAAATTTGTTTTTCAAAGTAGATCATTTTTAATGCTCATTAAAGTTAGCGAACTTCAACATGTTTGTTAATCAACAACTTTGGTGATTTAAATTTTGTTGCTTTAATTTTTGTAAGGCCCCTAAAAATTTTCTCCCTTGCCCCCCCTCCCTTGATCTGGTTCTGTAACTGTACCTACAATAACATTTTGAAAACAGTTTTTGCTTACTTTAGTTGCACAAATTCAGTAAGTCAATTATCAAAATTTGTTTGTCGAAAATTTTGTTGCTTCTATTTTTTTGAGGTTCCTAAAAATTTCGAGGCATGGGGTGGCAGCCCCCTTAGCCCGCCCCTTAATCTGGCTCTGCCTAACATAAAAATTATTTTGCTTATTCGTGTTAACTCGTCAGCCGACGTTTCGGTGTTATATAATCACCATAATCATGGCACTACAAAGAACGGTATTAGTTAGCCGAAGGGAAGCAAATTATTGTACTCACAACAAGTAAAGATGGTATAAAAGTCTTCAACAATTCCACATAAATGGGGTTGGTAGCAAACAGGGGATGCAACAAATATCAACAAAGTCAATATTATACCATAAAATACGAGCATAACAATAAATAAAAATTTCCAAAAAGTCAAACGGTAAAAATTGTAAAACATGAGATAACAATAATAATATGTTTGTTGCAAACCCATAGATATAAAAATTACAAACAACCTGCACCACAGAATATACAGGTATGAACAAATTTAAGGTGTAAATACATAGTAACCAAATCAACGACTACCGTGTGAGTACTGACGCAAAATTCAATTAAAAACAGATAAAAATATATAAAAATAAACTAAAATAATAACATTCCGAGTCAGACTAAAAGCAACAATCGGATGTCACTACAATCAATATATTACATAAAAAAATTAATAAAAAAAAAATTAAAAACACTGAAAAGCAAAAAATAAATAAAATGGCTTTCATAATTTTGAAGTCGGTGCCATGTTGTACAAAAATATATATAAGAAAAAATACAACTTGGCACCGACTTCAAAATTATGAAAGCCATTTTTTTTTATTTTTTCTTTTCAGTGTTTTTAATTTTTTTTTTATTAATTTTTAACTTTTTGTTTTTGTCGGTTTTATTTTTTGTAAAAAATTTTTTTTTTATTTTTTGCTTTTCAGTGTTTTAAAATTTTTTTTTATTTATTAATTTTTAACTTTATTAGTTTTTATTTTAAATATTTTTTTTTTTTGGTTTTTTTTGCGTTTCTCAGTTTTGTTTTTGTCGGTTTTATTTTTTGTAAAAAATTTTTTTTTTATATTATTTAATTTAAAATTTTTATCCATCATTAATAATTACACAAATACACAAATTGTAATTGTTTGATTTCGTCACATCTAGCAGAATCTTACTGCAGCGTTGGAACGTGAGTCGCGGGCTTTAGACGCTCAATGGCAGTCATAACCATGTCGAGCAGTCTAAAGTTGTCATACATGCCAAATTTCTACAAAAAAAAAAAAAATCGGCTCACAGGTGAAAATTCAGTGGATAATGACTTTGCATGTTGTAACAAAATGCGCCGCAAGCAAAAAATTTAGACTTTTTAAAAACAAAAGCGCTTAGATGAAATAAATTTTTTTTGAAAGGATACCAGTGGCGTATTTAGAGGGCGGCAAAGAGGCAATTGCCCCCCCCCCTCAAAGATGACTCAGATTGTATTCCTGAAGCCCTCCCTGATAAAAATAATGCTTACCACAAGGTTTTAAAATTTAAATAACTTAAATTATTTTTTATTTTTCTTCGTTTCTTAGTTTTCGGATTTCGTTTGTGAAGGTGTAACAAATTTTTGAATTTGTTTTATTGCTGAGTGCGCCCCTGCTTGTGTCTGATCGTGGTCGGGGGGGATTTAGAGTTTGAGTTTTGCAAACGCGATAGCGCGATTTGCTTGACTTCGATATGAACTTTTGTGTGGGATGTGTTTTCGTGTCTCGTCGAATTTGAGCAAGTTCTTTTTCTTATTTGTTTTGAAACTTTGTGGGGAGACACCTAATTTTGATGATGTTTGATCTGTGTTTTGAGCTGACTGGAAATCTGGTATTGCTTCCGTTGCCGAATATTATTTTTAAATAATTTACAAAGGTATTGTTTAATTTATAGGGACCGCTATCGAGCATTGCTTGCTATAGCAATATCATAGCTAGCAAATTTTCAATGATCGATTATTTTCCAACTTGAAATATTTTTAACAACGTTTAATATTTAATTTTATAATTAAATATATTTAATTATTTTGGTTCGACAATTAGCGTATTGCTGCCCGTCCTTAGTTATGTTTCTCCTAAGGATAATAATTGAAACGAGTAGCCGCGACTTTTTGGCGTTTGGTTGCAACTGCCGTTTGGCAGCACACTTCTTGCAGAGATTATTTTTTTGTTTTATTGATATCTTTTTCCGGAACATATGACTCTCGCTTTCCGCAATAATTACAGCTAAATAACATCTTGGGCATCTACAGTAAAAAAAAAGCTGGAAGGTCGTTTTCCAGGCGTGTAGTGAAGAATTCTGGAAGCTCCATTTGGGGAAGAGGAATTGTTTGTTTGCCGGCCTGGCTTATGATTGGTGCTGTCAGTTATCAGCTATCACCTTGGGTGGATTTTGACGATTTTCACTGAACTGACGGGTACATTTTGTATGAGGGGTCGGAGACTGGTAATTCAGTGGTCCCCAGAGGAGGGGGGGCGGGTGAATGAATTTTTTATTACAAAGGTTGATCGAGATTTCTGGAATTTGTCAGGCGGTTTACCACTGATGCTCATGAATGGATTAACGAGATTCTAAAAATATCTGGTCTGCCCCTCCAAACGCATTTTTTAAATACGCCACTAAAGGATATTAATTATTTATACATAGTTTATTATAGTTTTTCTTATAAAACAGGTACCTACCTATATACTGCAATAAAATTATAAAAACATTTTTTTCTTACTTTAAGTTGCACAAATTCATTTAATTTGGTATTGATGATTGAATCATCAAAATTTGTTTTTCAAAGTAGATCATTTTTAATGCTCATTAAAGTTAGCGAACTTCAACATGTTTGTTAATCAACAACTTTGGTGATTTAAATTTTGTTGCTTTAATTTTTGTAAGGCCCCTAAAAATTTTCTCCCTTGCCCCCCCTCCCTTGATCTGGTTCTGTAACTGTACCTACAATAACATTTTGAAAACAGTTTTTGCTTACTTTAGTTGCACAAATTCAGTAAGTCAATTATCAAAATTTGTTTGTCGAAAATTTTGTTGCTTCTATTTTTTTGAGGTTCCTAAAAATTTCGAGGCATGGGGTGGCAGCCCCCTTAGCCCGCCCCTTAATCTGGCTCTGCCTAACATAAAAATTATTTTGCTTATTCGTGTTAACTCGTCAGCCGACGTTTCGGTGTTATATAATCACCATAATCATGGCACTACAAAGAACGGTATTAGTTAGCCGAAGGGAAGCAAATTATTGTACTCACAACAAGTAAAGATGGTATAAAAGTCTTCAACAATTCCACATAAATGGGGTTGGTAGCAAACAGGGGATGCAACAAATATCAACAAAGTCAATATTATACCATAAAATACGAGCATAACAATAAATAAAAATTTCCAAAAAGTCAAACGGTAAAAATTGTAAAACATGAGATAACAATAATAATATGTTTGTTGCAAACCCATAGATATAAAAATTACAAACAACCTGCACCACAGAATATACAGGTATGAACAAATTTAAGGTGTAAATACATAGTAACCAAATCAACGACTACCGTGTGAGTACTGACGCAAAATTCAATTAAAAACAGATAAAAATATATAAAAATAAACTAAAATAATAACATTCCGAGTCAGACTAAAAGCAACAATCGGATGTCACTACAATCAATATATTACATAAAAAAATTAATAAAAAAAAAATTAAAAACACTGAAAAGCAAAAAATAAATAAAATGGCTTTCATAATTTTGAAGTCGGTGCCATGTTGTACAAAAATATATATAAGAAAAAATACAACTTGGCACCGACTTCAAAATTATGAAAGCCATTTTTTTTTATTTTTTCTTTTCAGTGTTTTTAATTTTTTTTTTATTAATTTTTAACTTTTTGTTTTTGTCGGTTTTATTTTTTGTAAAAAATTTTTTTTTTATTTTTTGCTTTTCAGTGTTTTAAAATTTTTTTTTATTTATTAATTTTTAACTTTATTAGTTTTTATTTTAAATATTTTTTTTTTTTGGTTTTTTTTGCGTTTCTCAGTTTTGTTTTTGTCGGTTTTATTTTTTGTAAAAAATTTTTTTTTTATATTATTTAATTTAAAATTTTTATCCATCATTAATAATTACACAAATACACAAATTGTAATTGTTTGATTTCGTCACATCTAGCAGAATCTTACTGCAGCGTTGGAACGTGAGTCGCGGGCTTTAGACGCTCAATGGCAGTCATAACCATGTCGAGCAGTCTAAAGTTGTCATACATGCCAAATTTCTACAAAAAAAAAAAAAATCGGCTCACAGGTGAAAATTCAGTGGATAATATTCAATCATCCCCAATTTTTCTACCCTTAGGGTAGGAATTTTTTTTTGAAATTTAAATGGGACCACCTTGGAGGTATACCTCATCTAATAAAAAAATAATCATCAAAATCGGACTATTCTGGAAAAAGTTATGCGTGGTCATCCATTAAAAAAAAAAAAAAAAAATATACGTGTCGAATTGATAACCTCCTCCTTTTTTGTTTTCGTCGGTTAAAAACAAAAAGAGCATTGAGGAAAGTCAAAAACCAAACACATAAAGTCAAGGTTCAACTAGGGGGTCCTCTGGCCTTACTGAGGTGGTAAAGAAGCAGGTTTTTGTATCCTGAGTTGATGTAACTGTAATCAGTTTGTTTTTTAATATTACCAGTTGTAGAAATATAAGCTGTTTCTATAAATGAACGTTTACTATAGTTAGCCTCACAATTCAAAATCCTAACATTGTCGGAAGAGAAACCATGGGAGGTGTCAATGATATGTTCAGAAAGACCAGTCTTCTTTGATCCTGAACGTATATCATACAACTGTTGGTTAATCCTGGTAGATAACCTCTGTTTGGTTTGGCCGATGTATGATGATCCACAGTCACACTGGACATTACAAGCAACATTAGCTTTTTTCTTAATAGGTATTTTATCCTTAGTTTTTGAGAAGAGAATGTTGTTTAGTGTGAATCGATTGTGGTAGACAATTTGAATTTTATTCTCTTTTATTATGTCCTTAAAAACCATGTTTATTTTGTCCGCCAACCAAGGATGGAACGTAATCTTGTGGTATCTTTTGTCAGGTTTCGTGTTATCCAAGCTCAAATCCAACAGCGGTTGTTGAGGTTTTCTTCTTTTAAACAAACTTATATCAATAAGTCTACCAGGATATCCATTCTTCAAAAGCTGTGTTTTTAGATCATGTAATCTGATATCCACTGTATCTGTGGGTATACATTTGTGAGAAGATTTGTTGAGAGGATGAGCTGAGCTGAAATATATTAATCTATCCGTGGACGAAGGTTTCCTGTAGATATCAGTATTTAACGTGCGGAATGGCACGGTTAGACTCCACCTCATGTGTAAAATGAGGGTATGGAATACCCCCCAGTGCACGGTATATTTTTTGTCCCAAACCTCCCAGACAACCGGGAAACGATAGATTTTTTTAAATTTTCAAAACAATTTTTTATGTTAAATACAGTGACTCGAATAAGAACTTGGTGACACTCCCATGTTACCAATGTAAATTGAACAATTTGAAGCTCTTTTTTGTCATACAAAAATCAATTTTACTGCAAAACTTTTTAAATATTTTTTGTTGCAAATTTTATTGTTTTCAAATTTTCTTTATATATATTTTTCTATTTTGTGGTACCGTTTCCGAGATATACTCTTAGATTACAGATGACAATATTTTTTTAATTTTACCGAGTTTTGTTTAAGTCGCTGTCGGTCAAAATCGGTGCCACGAAATAAAAAAATGTATATGATCAAAATTGAAGGTCATGAAATTTGTAACAAAAAATCTTTAAAAGACTTTAAAGTGTTCATTTTACATTGGTATCATAGGAGTGCCCGAGTTCTTAATCGAGTCGCTGGAGTGAAACCTCAAAATGTGGGAACATAGGTATTGAAAGAACTATCCATTTGAAAATTCGACGCCTGTGAGAATTTTGACAATTTTTCCTTCTGTTTTAAACGCTGATGACCTGAACACATCAAAAAATTTCGTCTGCGGCATTTTTTCATTTTTTTTTCGGCCCGTTCCACTCACTTCGCAAATGTGATTTTCCAGATTTTCCAAAGAAGTGGAAACCCTGCAATTGTTTGTTATTTAAATATTTAAAAGTCTTGAGCGATTTTTAAATATTGATTTATTTAATAAATTAATTTAGGTCAAAAAACTAATTATTAATTAAATTAAGAAAAAAAAGAACGAAAACTATTTTTAGGAAAAATTATGTTTGTAAAATAGAAATTGAACTCAAAATAAAAATGTTAAGTAAATTAGTGGTATGTAGTAGGGGAGACCGGGATAAGTTGTAACAGGGGTAAGTTGCAACAGTGTAGATAACTTTTTCACGGATGAGATAATAGATACCGCCATTGGTACAAAATACGTGTAACTTAATGGTTCTTAGGTGTGTCAGGTAGAATCACGTCAAATAGCTGCCGTATGTGAGTAATCGTCACATCTGTGTTCTCGACATAATAAGTAATTTTGCTATTATTGTCAATAAAGTTGCATTATTAAAGTATCAAGTGTCATAGTGCTTTTATTTAAACTTTGCGATATAGAGTAAATATTTGTCTTTCGTTTTGCGTAAAAAAATCATCATAAAAAAAGTTTTCAAGGTAAAAGTTATAAAACTAAAAAGTGTGGCACGTTGCAACAAACTGTTACAATGTAACCCGTTCACATATTTGGCGGTTTAAAAAAAAACAAAAACAAATATAAAAAATCTGATGTAAACACCACATGACTTTGTGAACATCTTACAAGAATCTCGTTAATCCATTCATGCACGTCACGAATAATGCGCTTTTGAATGAATGAAAAATGGGTGCAATGTAGACTTTGCAAAATGTGGGCACACTGGACCTGTGCAAAACGAGACCGGTTGTATTCATGGGTAAATTGTACTATTGATGATACTGCTTTTGAATAAGTGTTGTAATTTACCCCAGGATGTGTTGCAACGTGCACCGAAAACAGGGTACATTGCAACAAGATCACCTTTTTTATTAACTTTATGTAATTTGTTCATTATTGTTTTCAAGTTGATAAATTTTATATAAAGATGTTCCTTAAGGACCAATATACATATGTCGACCAATATTTGGAGTTTTTTTTCCATAATAGTCTTTAAAAAAATATAAGATTAATACAATACGTAGAAATTTTTTTCATAATTTCAAATATTCTTAATCCAGACCTGTTATGTGATAATTATGTCTTTTCTAATTTTTTGAATTTTTGATTTTCTACTTATTGTATTAATCTTATATTTTTCCATTACAGCGCGTGACGTAGAAACTTTTTAGAAAAATCGCCTACAGTTAGTACAAAGCTAAGGGGAAATCGGCGGAAAAATTGTGTGTACTAGTCAAGGGAAATTTGAAGATAATCTGGAAAATTCCAAAACATCTCAAGAAACAGATTCTTAGAAAATTTGTAGAAATATAGAAAATTTCAAAAAATCCATAGAAATTTCAAGAAAATCTCAGAAAACTGTAAAAAATTTAGTAAATTTAGTTTTATAATTTATAATTTTAGAATTTATAATTTAGTAAAAGAGAGAAATCCAGAAAACTCTAGAAAGTCTTAAGAAATTCTATCTTAAGGTATATTAAGATATATCGAAAAATCCAAAAAAATTTAAAGCCAATGAAATCTCAGAAATTGAAAAAAGCCAAAAAAAGATATTCTATTTCTATAATATTCTAGATATCCTCAAATTTCCTCTGATTTCCCTTTAGATTTGCATATGACAAGTTCTCCATCATGTTTCCACTTAGTAGAAAACGAGCGGGAAATTTGCAGAAATCCGGAGAAATTTTAAGAAATCCAAGAAAATCGATCTCATTAATTTTATAATTTTAAGAAATGTTGAAAATTGAAGAAAATCTTAAGAAAGAGAAAATTCTAGAAGATCTTAGAAAAATATTGAAAATCTAAAAAAATTTCGGGATCTTAGGAAACCTTGTGAAGTGGGAAATCACAGAAAATTCTGATATTTTAGGAAATCTAGACAATTTAGAAAAATCAAGGAAATCTCAGAACATTGAAAAATAAAAATTATTAATATAATTAAATTGGGGGGAGAGGGGGTCTCTATATCCGCCCTTGTTCGGAAGGAATTCATTGGAGATCACTGGCTTTGCATGGAAATCGTCGGAATTCCAAAATTATGGTTAGGTTATTTATTATGTTCTTTTATTTTTGTCTAAAAGCAGGGTTAACAACTTCGCACACGGGTTCCTCACCTGCTTGTTACGCCACTGGTTTTGAATTATTAATTTTAGCGTTCTCATGTTCTATGCATTTAAGATTTAAAATAAAATCGAAACTAGTCAGCTAAGAGAAGGATAGTTGTTTTGTTTATATTGACCAAGAAGCCAAGAAAAACATCCATTTGTTGAAAACTGCTTTTTAAAGTTTTTCTAAATTTAATGTATCTTTCTCGGAGCTTATTTTTAATTTTTTTTTTGATAAAATAAAAATCTTCAAAAAAATCTACATCATTCGTCAGCACTTCAAGAGTACTTTTAAATAATATCAAGCAAAATTAAATATCTAACGAAATTGAAAAAAAAAGAGCCAACTTGACGTTTCTGTCATATTTAATATTTCAAACCTTAATAAGAATCTAACCGACTCACCACTTTTAAAAAAATTTACAGCATTCGCCAGCACTTCGCAAATACTCTTCAATAAATATAAAAAAAATTAAAAATTACAAAGTGGAAGAGACGAGTCAAGTCAACATTTTGGAAGGTAAATTTGGTTACATATTCTACGCAAATCTTATAAGAATAGGGATATAATACCCAATTCAAAGTTTTCAATTTCGATAGTTTGGTAACCACGCGTCCGGTAATTATTGTACAATTCGTTAAATTCTCAGAAGTATGTATAATACAGAGAGTTAAGAGGAACAATCCTCCAAATTTAGGTAACGTAAGACATTACTGTGCTTCTGATTGCTGTTATTATTCAACATCACAATATAGACCACAAAGCGCTTCTCGAATATCTGAATGCCATCAAACAAGAGGTAAATATTTGAAAATAATTTTGTACACAGGACTCGAAATTCCAATGATTTCCAACAAGGGGGAGGTAACGAAGTAACTAAATTACAACAAAATTATTTAGTGTGAGATATTTTTTTAAGAAATCTAGAATATTTTAGAATTTTTTTGAATTCTTTCTTTTTGAATTTTTGAAGAATTTCTTGAATTTCTTAAAATTTTCTGAGATTTTTTACATTTCCTATGGAAAACCTATTTACTACAATGTTCTAGAATTTCCTAAGATTTTTTTTAATTTCTTAAAATTTCCATGAATTTTTTGAAATTTTCCAACATTCTAAAACTCTTTAACATTATTTGTTTGAATTTCCTCGAATATCTTTAGAAATATCTTTACTAGACACCAAAGTTTTTTTGATGACTTCTCCGTATATAGTTTGTTGTTGCAAAACCGAGGGGAAATCGTAAAATACAAAAATGACGGAAAATCGTATGATACTAGGAAATCTTAAGAATGATCGAGATAAGTTTTATTTTTTAGCTTTTTCAATTTTGTGAGATTTCCTTGGCTTTCCAAGGATTGGAAATTTTTCTCGATTTCCTAAAATAATAGAACTATAAATTTTCTAAAATGTTTGGAAGGGGGAGAGGGTAACGGGGCTATTTAACCCTCTTCCTCATGACTCATAAAAAATCAACGAAGTCTATTAAGTTTTTTTGTAATTTCAAAAATATACTTAAATTCTTATCAAAATATGTTTATTTGTACCCTCTTCACTACTCATCGTTTACCCTGTTTATGAACTTTGCCTGGATCCTGCTTTGATTTCCAAACTAGTTCCAATCATTAAAATTTCTATGATTTCCAAGGAACTATCAGAGATTTTCATGGGAATTCCAAATAACTGTACACAAAATTTTCGAAATATATAACAACATAATTTTCCGTCTACAATTACTTTTTACCTTTGATTATTTATTTATTTCTAGCTGGATACCAGGATTCGGAAGGGGAATAAAACTAAAATACTTTGCCTTTGTCTGAAGCACTTTGATTTAGGCCCTTGAACTTCGTGTAGCAACAAACTTAAGGGGCCTTGCCACTTTCAAAAAATCAATTTATTTTTTTGTGACTTTTTTGACAGCTTATACTTTCAAGAATATCCTGTAAAAATTTCAAGGGCATATCTTTAATACTCCCCGAATGGCAGCCTTCTAAAGAGCAACCGCTAGGAGGTATAAAATGCCCCATCTGCCTGGAGGCGGAGCACCGATACTTTTACAACACTAAACATTATTTTAGTAATATTCAAAATAAAAAAAAATTACTAGAGCGATGCAAGGAAGGGAACACGCAGAATATCAATAAAAGTTATAACGGATTGCTCTGGCACCTTCATAATGGATTGCAAACGATTGAGCTTGCTAATTTCCTTGCAGTCTCAATATTTAACGATGGTTTTTATGCTATTCTAAAAATGCTGTAAGTATTTCAGCAGACATTATTGGATGAAGAGGAGGGTCCATTGTATGGGCTAGGTATAGCTGATCAGTAGTTTTTATGGTTAATATCATTTTATCTTGCAAAAATCGATAGTTAAATCTTTAAACGCGTATTTCTCGAAACGACAATTTTCAAATCTGCTGCCATTATAACTCAATGAGCAATTATCCGATTGACTTGAAATTTGAACTGAGTACTCTAGAATATATTTACTCTATAATGAGGTAAGATAATTTTGATTGGATGAAAATTGACGATTTGGCATTGAAAAAACGACCATTTTTTGGCAATAAACAGACATTTTTTCCATAACTACGCCATTTTGTTAGATTTTGATATTTTTCAAAAATCCTACGTCATTGTACAGGAAATATCTTCCAGTTTAACAACATTTTTTCCTTTTTCGGTTTCAGCTACTCAATCGGCCGGAATCATGGCAGTAGTTGAGGAACTTTTTTTTGCGCTTCCGAAGGCAGCGCATAAGTCGCTTGGATTTTAATATTTTTTTTATGAAAAAATTATGTAATATAGGTCAAATATAGCCAAATATATCCTTAATTTTCCGAAACATTTAATTGAGTACTTTTCTTTCAAAAAATTCCCGAAAATCACTCAAATTTTCAGCGTTCATACTAGTATGGCCCCTTAAACTACAAACCTCCTCCGGTGGAAGTTGTTGAATAGAGAGCAATTGCACTTTTATGAGCTTCAGGATGATTTAGCTGATAATTAGTATTAGTAACCTGATACGCAAACCAAAATTATTTTCATAGCTAATTTTAGTTGCTGCTTGTGTGTAGCAATAGCTACCTCGGACGTTGCTGTTTAATTGATTTTTTGCTCTCGGAAGCCAGCATTTGTCCTGTCCGAAACCATTTTATTAAGGAATCAGCGTGCAGTGTTCGTCTGAATAGAGTAGTGCGTACTTGAACGTTTTCCAGTTTTGCTTCCCGTGGCTCCTTTGTTTGCGAAGCTCATAATTTCCTATTTTTGCTTTTCTTTTCCTGAGTTGCGTCCCGGTGAACAGGAAATCGAAATGCCTCTGTGTTTAATTAAATTTAAATATCTACTTATAGTAGTAACCGACTCAAGTTTAAGTAGCTTAATATATTTAGCTTAACTAATCCTGCGATCAATCCTTCAATAGGAATTATTGCAGTAAATATTTATTACCAACTTAAAATTTAATTTTTCTATTTTCGCGCCACCTGTTGACGACATTTTGTGATTTGTATTTTATTATCTCTCTCCTCTCACATGTTTAAAGATATTCCTGCACTAGAACCTTCCCCAAGTCCTACTGAGTAAGTGTGCAAAGTTTGGTTGAAATCGGTCAAAGGGTCTGTGAGTGCATAAGAGATGAACAAACAAACAAACAAGCAAACAAACAAACTTTTAATTTTTATATAATAGATATTTTGTAGTGTTAGTGTTAACGGTGGAAGAAATAGCACCATTAAGAGGTAAATCAAGCAGAAAGTACCAATTTTGGAAAAAGGTGGAATTTGAACATTTAACGCTGGGCAAGTAACTAAAGTTATTCAAAAAGCAAAATGGTGTATTTGTTGCAATCCTGCAATGATCAACCAATCAAATTAAAAACTTTTTGTTTTCAATGCAAGATTGATTTGACGATGAAAAATGTAAATCTTAGCTTAAACAATGTTGAAAATACACTTTAAAAATGCAGTTTTCATTTTAATTATTCAACATCACGAATCTTGTTATCATTCCCAGATAAGTCAAAATAAATAAATACAGTTATTTTTCAATTTTCTGTTTTATTTGGAAATTAAATATAACAAATCTAAAATCTTAGCTTTTGGAAGAACCATTTGTGTTTGCCTTGATAATATCTTTCCTCTAACATCATCCTCACTCGAAAGCGAACCAAGTTTCGTTTAGCGGGATCCTTCCAGTCCTTAGGAACAACTTTCTGGTCGGCAACAAAATCCACCGAATAATGAGTAGGTAATAGTTGGTTGCAGTTCACCATCTAAAATTAGGAACACAAAATTTAACTTCCGAGATAAGATTTCTAATTTTAAAATGGTGTTACCTACCTCAATAAAAACTTTGATTTTCAATCTATTATGTATTTTCGCGTTTTCCATTCCCTTGTGTACTTTCCCAGGATAGCGGTTGATACCAGCTATCAATATGTTCTTGTATTGTTTTTCAGCTGTTCCATAATAATCGTAATTTTTCAAAATTATGGCCTTCCTTCCTGCATATCGTCCCGACACGACGATTACCACCTTCCCTGATTTCAGAGTTTTCCCCATATTGCACTGAAAATAAATTAAATTTTTTTTTACACTTTTTTTGTTACACAAATTTAAAATTAAATTCAATAGATATTTAGAAATACGACGTCTCAAGAAATATTTTTGAAATAAAACATTTTGAGGATGAGGCTCACTTCGGATTTTAAATATCTTATTTATTCATTTTCTATTATTTTTGACCTATTATTTAACTAAATATATGCCAATATTAGCAAATATGCATTTATAGACAAAGTAAAAACTATATAAAACGACTCAGAAAAGCGTAAAACAGGTTCACCCTTTCAAAATTTTTCACGAGCCTGTACGCAAAAAAAAACATCAAATGCTTAAAAATCCGATCCCTAATAATGAATGTCCAAAATTTCTTAAAATCAAAGTAAGTACGTCATTCGGACCCTTAATATAAGCAATTAGTAATCTCGATTACAAACGGAGCAATATCGCTTACAATCCAGAGATAAATTCTATTATTTTATTAAAATTTTGTTATTAAAAACCCCAAGATATGGATTTTAAAAATCTGATACAACGCTAGAATGCTTTGCATAGTCACAGGGATTTACAGCAATAATAATAATAATAAATATAATTTAAAGTGCAGAAAGAACATCAACGGCTCATGTTTCACAAAAATTTTAATAAAAATTATTTTCATATCTTAAAATCAGACTTTTCTTTCACCGTTTAAATAATTAAAATGCAATTTTCTCAAAACAAAGTAATGAAGACATTCATCATATTGCAGTGGACCCTTAAAATTTTTTAGTCTTATTTAAAATTTATTTTAGGTTGAAATTTTTTAATTACTGGATTGCTGAGGTTGTGCGACCCAATAGTTGCACGGTAACTATTGTTAAACTTCCGTCGAGCAGTCAGCAAAAATTTTTCGAAATTAAATATTTTGAAATATGACTTTTTTTAAATTAATATTTTATATAATAATACGAGATGTATATTCTTTCATAGCTAGTAGTTTGTTATTTTGTGTTTATTTTTTGTTTTACTGTGACAAAGTGTGATGATAGGGGAAAATTGGAGAAATTCCTGCATGTGCGTCATTTCTGGTGGGTTTAATACCGATCCATCTCGATATAGTTCCGTCACTTGCAAGTTGCGATGGACATTTGTTTTTCCCTTAGGGGGCGGCGTACGTTGCATTTTGCAACATAACCTCACCTAAAAGTACAATAAATATGTAAACTCACAGAAAACACTTGACTCCTATTGTAATCGCAATCGCGTTGTCATCCACTGAAACAAATGTAACAAATCTCCAATTCAACGACTATTTTACTAAAAACTCGCAACTAACGTCAAACACAATCGTATCATTCGATGTCAGGGCCGGACTATAATAAACCTAAATGAAAAAGAAATTATGGTATCTTTTGACATTAAAAATCTCTACGCCAATATACCAATAAATGAAACAATAAATATTGTAAAAAATATAATAACTCATACAACACCAATGGGAGAAACAGAAAATCATTTAATTAAATTGTTAACAATCTTATCAAAACAAAATTTCTTTATTTTTAATTAAACATTTTATGAAGGCACCGAATTAGCTATGGAAAACCCTATTGCTGCATTAATGGCAGATACAACATTATATACAGGGATAAAGGACACTTTTGTATTTTTTTTTTAATTTTGTTTTTCTAAATTCAAGCCGTCGAGAGTTATGCCACTTTAAAGCATGTTTTTAAATTTTCATGTTCACATGGCCATGGCCAGTGGCGGATTTACAGGTGTGCTTATGATGCTGAAGCATTGAGCCTCCGATCACTGGGGGGCCTCCGCGACATTATTTTTATGAGCTTTAAGTGTTTTTTTTGTTTTTCACATAATTTGTAAAAATACTGTAATTTATGCACTTGTAACACAGCGTTTCATTTCTATTTACCTTTTTTAAAAACCTAAAAGCTAATTCAAATTATAAATTTAGATTTATTAAATTAAATACAATGTATAAGAGCAGCTAAAACTTTTATTCAAATTTTAAATTGACTTATTCTTAAAATAATTAATTATTTATTATTATTAATTATTATCAGAATCTCAGCCAATCTCACGCGGGGGGAGGGGGGTCTCGGAAAATATCACGTAATTTTTTTTCCGCAAGAAAGATGAGAAAAGGGGCCGTTAATGAATTACCTAAGGGGACGTCCATTAATTACGTGAGGCGTTTGGGGAAAGGGGGGTCGAACAGAATCTCAGCCAATCTCACGAGGGGGGGGTCTCGGAAAATATCACGTAATTTGTAAAACTGTAAAATTATAAACTGTAAAATTTAGAGAGAACTGGGTTAAATTAAGTAGGTAAGACAAACAATCTCACTAGAGATTAGAAGAGGGGGGAACACATCTTACCAGAGGAGCGGAGTTGCCCCCGGGCTGCCTCAGGCTTTCATATCGGGGCTATTATGTAGTAGGGCTATTTTAGCCCGGGCTATTATGTCGGCGCTACTATGTCGCAGGGCTATTTTAGCACGGGCTATTATGTCACAGGGCTATTATGTCGGGGCTACTATGTCGCAGAGCTATTTTAGCACGGGCTATTATGTCGCAGGGCTATTATGTCGGGGCTACTATGTCGCAAAGCTATTTTGGCATGAGCTATTATGTCTCAGGCTGTTATGTCGGGGATATTTTGTCGTGGGGTTATTTTGGCACGGGCTATTATGTCTCAGGCTATTATGTCGGGGATAATTCGTCGGGGCTATTTTGTCGGGGTTATTTTGACGGGTCACCGACCGTAACATATACAAAGAGTGAGGTGATAACATTCAGTGTGGTCCGAAGTTTCTCGGAACAAATGTCGCAGAACTATACTCGCTTTCCAAGTCCAGGTCGCTTTAGGTTCCTCGCTACTTTAGCTTGACCAGTCACACTAACAAGGAGGGGACTCCACGTGCGGGTCACGGAATTTAAAACCCTATTGGGGGAGAAAAGTACTTCGTAATAACAAACTCTAGGCCAAGCGGTAGGACCCACTTCTCAAAAATAAGAAAGTTTTTTTAAATTTTTAATTAAATTTCTTCATATAGTTAGCTGCTCGGTTGCATCGATTAACAAGTACCGGCGATGGATCCGTGGTAGATCGCTCGACTAGCACCCGGTAGGTCTAGGTTTCAATTCCAGCAAGAGTAAATTTTTTTAAAGTTTTTTTTGTTGTTTGTTTGATTTGTTAATTTACTTACAAAATGATTGAATTATGACGCTATTATTTTAGATTATTAAACACTGATTATCACCTACTTGTTAAATTTTTCGTTTTTATAACTGCATGACTGCAGAGGCATGCTTACCATGGAGTATGCCAGGTATTACTCCTGAATAATATAAATTAGTGTTTAATAATTTAAAATAATAGCGTCTTAATTCAATCATTTTGTAGGTAAATTAACAAATCAAACAAACAACAAAATAAAACTTTACTCTTGCTGGAATTGAAACCTAGACCTATCGGGTACTAGTCGAGCGAGTCTACCTCGCATCCACCGCCGGTACCTGCTAATTGATGCAACCGAGCAGCTATATGAAGAAAATTAATTAAAATGTTTTTCAAAAACTTTCTTATTTTTGAGAAGTGGGTCCTACCGCTTGGCCTAGAGTTAGTTATTACGAAGTACTTTTCTCCCCCAATAGGGTTTTAAATTCCGTGACCCGCACGTGGAGTCCCCTCCTTGTAAGATACAAAGCATAATCATATGCTCACACAAAGACAACCAATGTCCAGCTTACATAGCAGCAGTAATAGGCTCAGCGTAATAGCAGCGACAGATTAAAAGAGTCGATGGCTCACAGTTCGACTTTGATCACACTTTTTATTGTTTTTCTGTCGATTTTAAATAATGTTTTTTTATTAAATTGTCGTATCGATCATCAAGATTATACTGATATTGACAATAATTATTATTAATTTGTATTAATTAATACAATTTTAATTAATTTTAAATAATTTTATTAATTTAAGTTTTATGAAATCAGGTGTTATTGTCAAAAGAAAGAGTAATTTAAATTTGAAATAATTATTATTACTATTAATTGCCAACGTTCGAGTTGTGCTTTATAATAATAATTCAAATTTTTGTAGGTTAGATTTTAATATTTTAAATGAATAAATAATTTAAAGATGGTAGATATAGTTTTAAACTAGTTACAAGTTTCATCAATTTTCATAACCTTCCCGATGGAATCACTGTCATTTGGCCGAAATTTATTTGGCCGAATTCTATTGGCCGACTGTTTTTGGCCGATAAATCACTTGGCCGACATATCAATTGGCCGACAGATAATTTGGTCGAACAGTTTTTGGCCGACAGATTGTTTGGCCGAACAGTTTTTGGCCGACGTTTATTTGGCCGATCAGTTTTTGGCCGACAGTCACTTTGCCGATAAATTTTATTTTTTTGGTAAATAAATAAATATTTTGTAAAATTATGTTGATTTATTTAAATTATATTAAATTATTATTAAAATACACAAAAAAACATGCAATACAAAATATTCGTTACACACCAACGAATTATTTTTAAGATCCATTAGGTTTAAACTGAAGGTTTGCCAGTTTTTCCGTAATCTCCTTCAATCACTAAATCAGTCAGGCTGTTAGGAGATGTTGGAACAGCAGGACCATTCCTATTACGAGTTCTGCGAATGGTCTGTTTCAACAAGTTGGTGGAAGGAAGATGTGGGGCCACTGCTGTATCAAGATTTAGAGTAGCATCTGCCAGAATCTGTTGGGGGTTTTCTTTTGAAGTTTTCGCCACTTCTTTAATATTAGCAAGCACAGTTTTTGCTGCAACTTCACTACTTTCCACCGTGTGACCAATATGAGTGCCACTAAGTCCAACAAGTTCATCGTTTTCAGTGATTGCTCTTGCTTTGCACTTTGAAGTGTTGTATTTGGCACATTTCCAATAAATTTTTGCACCACCTTGTTTATCGCGAGTAAACAGAAATCCATTATGTAAAAGCTGCTTAACTCCACGACTGCTTTCGACATATTCCAAAGGCATATTTGATATAATTTTAATTTACTTTTGATTTCTTCTTTTTCTTCTAATACTTATAATTTCTTCTAATTCTTTCTACTTACTGATTCTTAATTACATAATTGTTTATATAGAAAATAACAAAAGGTAATCGGATAGGATTAACGCGGATAATTTTAATACCGCGTCGTTCAGAAACGGTATTAGTTTTTTTATTAGATTCGTCCTTGGGTGACGTTGCTTTCTATTGGTCTGCTCATAGTCAGGACCATATTCCTCGACTATACGTGCTAACACGGCCATCCTGCAATTGCCACCAAATAACTGTCGGCCAAGTGACTGTCGGCCAAATACTGTTCGGCTAAATGACTGTCGGCCAAAAACTGTTCGGCCAAATAATCTGTCGGCCAAAAACTGTTCGGCCAAATAATCTGTCGGCCAAAAACTGTTCGGCCAAATGATTTATCGGCCAAAAACTGTCGGCCAAATGATTGTCGGCCAAAAAAATTCGGCCAAATGACTGGATACCTTCCCGATGCATTGTACGACGAAAATGCAGAGTCGCATTAAGGGGGGCCCAAAGGGACTGCAGTACAGGGTCTCCAAATTTCAAGGGGCCTCAAAAAAATTGAAGCAAAAAAAATTAAATCACCAAAGTTGTAGCTTAGATTAAAATAAATTAAGAAGTAGTGTTATAGTTCGCTAACTTGAATGAGCATTGAAAAGGATCTATTTCAACAAACAAATTCTGATGATTTAAGTATTTTTAATATGTATATATACTTGTGTTTTATAAAAAACAACTACAATAAACTATCTTTCAAAAATTTTAAATTTGATTTTGAAAAATCAAAAATTTTCGTCTGCGGCGCATTTTGTTAAAATGTGCAAGACCAAAGGGCTTGTAAAAACAGTTAGCCTTACATATCCTTAATCCGGCTCTGCAAAAATGGCGTTCATTTATACGGTTATCTATATCTATAGATACAGATAAACAATGCTAGTGGTTAAGATCTTTGCGATTGTCTTCAGCAATTAGGGGAAAGTGGGGAATATCGACCGTCGGGTAAAATCGACCAGCTTCAAATCTCATAAACTTGGCGCCATACCAGCGAACTTTACCTACCAGCCGAAAGATAGTTTTGTATATGCCTAAAACCCGTGACTTGCAATTTCTATGTACTCCCATGTTAAACATATCCAAAATTTCGATTTTCAAATGCCGTTTTTTCAAAAACTAATGGATAATCCCTAAAAAAAATTTGTTTAATATACTTAAAAAATTGTCCTTTTTCCAATGATATATAGCAAAAAGTGAAATTCGTGGTATAAGTAGATTACCTGACAGTAACCCCAAAAAGATTTTTGCTTGAAAATATCAAATTTTGTTCGTTCAGTTTTAGTTATTAATTAGGTATTTCTTTGCAGAATAAGTACATATAAATAAAAACCTGGTGCTCAAAAACGTAAGGTACAAGAAGAGACTGGTAAAAAGAAGAAGCTCCCAAAGTTTAGTTTTTCTATTTTTCGTCCATGCATTGTTGGTGCCGGGCTCTTATTAACTATTATTAATTTTTTTCACAATCTTTGAGGGTGATCTTTCAAACGTTTTCCGGGCCTTTGTGGGGCCCGGCCCCGTGTCCGCGGAACCCACGGAACACTGCAAGACACTGAACCAAGGAACACTGATTTTTGTTTGGTTTACACCGAAATTCTGAAAATTGGTTAACTTCTCAACCGGCGTTTACTGTGGGAGGGGCTGACAAAGGTTACTACATCTAAAGCATTTACCAGCAGAGCTGTACAGGGTGGTTCAAATTGGAATGTTCTTATGGGGAATTCGGTAACCATAAGAGATATGGAAAAATGGATGGCGCAACCTCGATCTCTTTTTTTAAGAAAAGCTTAATGGTGAAAACCGGAATTCGATATCTTTTTTCGTTTTCGAGTTATGGCCAAATGTTTGCTTTTTCGACTTTTCGTTAAATGTCGATATCTCGGTTGTTTGTAAAGTTATAGAAAAAATATTTACACCTTTTTCAGACACTTTTTCAAGAAAAATAAACTGGGCTAAAGGAATTTTAAATACCTTCATGTTTTTCCGAGTTATAACATAAACTTGTGTTTTTTTAAATAGAAACCACAGTTGGCTATGACATATTTAAGTAGAGTTTTTTATGCTCTTTTCAATTATATATAACATGTGTGGTCTATTATTTCAGTTTCTACCCTTTATATCAAAAAATGTTAAATAAAAACAAAAGAAGATTGGAAAATTAAATGTTAGCTGTGTAAAAACAAAACACTATACAAAATCATTATTGACATCTAAAACAATTGTCTCCAATTGTTTTTATGGTGTATTTTTTAGTAGGTACTCCTAGACCTACTTCTATTTAGTACCTATTTACTTGTTATTTCATAACGGTGTGAAATGGCTTATGAAAACTATGAAAAATGTGATATGTTAAAAAAATTAAAAGGGATTAGAAATTTAATGTAGTAATATTAAACAATAATATAAATTAAACTAAGTATTCAAACTGATGTCCATTGTTTGAAATGCATAAATTGCACCTCTTCCTAACACTCTGAGTTGCATTGCGTATGTGAACATTCGATACTCAACTAACACAATCTATAAAATTTTGTCTGAGTTTGTTATTGTTCTCACATTTTTGTTTTTTGTTTTTAATATATTGTCGTTAATATAACCCCAAAAGAAGAAATCCAGTGGCGTTAAATCTGGAGAACGTGGTGGCCACCTCACTGGACCATTAGTTCCTAACCAGTTATTTCCAAAATTGCTATTTAACAATTCCTTAACAATTCTTGCATTGTGAGGTGGTGCACCATCTTGTTAGAAGAATATATGTCTTCTTTCCAACAAGGGTAAATTATCTAAGTAACCGTTAACAATATTTTCATTTAGTATTTCATGATATCTTTGACCATTTAGGGTTTCTTCATACATATAATAACATAAAATACGATTGCCAAGTAGGGCACACCAAACACTAAAACCAAATCGTCCTTGCGTTTGAACGGTGACGGTACGGTGAGAATTTACATCGGACCAATGGTGTTCATTGTGTCTATTAAAAATTCCGGCACTACTAATATACGGATAATAATACGGGATACAATTTTTCTGCAAAAAAAAGTAAATGTATTCTATAAAAAAAATCAAAAATACCTCTGCCTCTTCCCATTTTTAAGCTCCACAAACAGAAATTACAATATGCACAAGAAGTACAATACTTGGGAGTTCTATTTGATGAAAGACTCACCTGGATTCCACATATCAAACAATTGAAAACAAAGTGCTACCAAACACAAAACATCTTGAAAGTCCTATCACATTATAAATGGGGTTGCAACAAGAAAACGCTTTTATATATATTTAGAACAATTACCAGATCAAAATTAGATTACTCCAGCATCATTTATTATAGAGCAAATAAAAACATCCTAAAATCTCTAGACACAATTTACAACCAAGGACTTCGAACCGCTACTGGAGTACTAAGAACTACACCATTGGAAAGTCTCTACAATATATCGGGCGAACTACCTCCAAAACTTAGAAGAGAACAGACCATATTAAACTATTACGCAAAAATTGTCTCAAACCCAGACCATCAAAACTTTTCAAGAATTGTTACTCCAAAATTTTCATTTTTATATCGATCCACTCCAAAATTAAAAAAACCTTTACCGATCAAAATAAATGAACTCCTTAAGAAATATAATTTAGACATTAATACATTAAAAGATCAAGAAAATAAAAAATTTATAATAAAAACTAAAATACTGACAAAATGGGAAGACGAGTGGCAAGAAATTAAACATAATAAATTAAAAGACTCAAAAAAAACACAATTATTTGGAAACATATAGAACATTCAAAAAATATAAGAATAATACAATACGTAGAAAATCAAAATTCAAAAAATTTAAAAAGGAGACAATTAACACATAACAGGTCTGGATTAAGAAAATTTGAAAAAATGAAAATTTCGTAATACGAAGTACAATATAACGTTATTTCATGGTTATTGCCATTCATCAGTTGTACGCATCGATTACGATTACATTGTAAAATAAGAAGAAAAAATTTTTCAAACTAAACAAAATTATCGACTAAATTGTACAAAATTGACTTACCATAACCTCCAAAGATTATCAAAACTGAACTTGTTACACGAGGTATGAATAATTTAAAAATGATTTGAACTAAGAAATTCGTTTACCTAGCACTGCTAGTTTGAAATCCGAAGGCACTGCCCTCTTAATATGATTTCTAAAAACTTTGAAAAAATTCAAAATTCAAAAATTTACCACGTTTTTTAACCGTGAGGCGTAAAACTAGAAAAAGAACTCAAAATAAAAAATTTTAAGTAAATTTGTGGTTTTTAGTATGTATTTATGGTTAAATTCAAAAAATATAAGAATAATACAATACGTAGAAAATCAAAATTCAAAAAATTTAAAAAGGAGACAATTAACACATAACAGGTCTGGATTAAGAAAATTTGAAAAAATGAAAATTTCGTAATACGAAGTACAATATAACGTTATTTCATGGTTATTGCCATTCATCAGTTGTACGCATCGATTACGATTACATTGTAAAATAAGAAGAAAAAATTTTTCAAACTAAACAAAATTATCGACTAAATTGTACAAAATTGACTTACCATAACCTCCAAAGATTATCAAAACTGAACTTGTTACACGAGGTATGAATAATTTAAAAATGATTTGAACTAAGAAATTCGTTTACCTAGCACTGCTAGTTTGAAATCCGAAGGCACTGCCCTCTTAATATGATTTCTAAAAACTTTGAAAAAATTCAAAATTCAAAAATTTACCACGTTTTTTAACCGTGAGGCGTAAAACTAGAAAAAGAACTCAAAATAAAAAATTTTAAGTAAATTTGTGGTTTTTAGTATGTATTTATGGTTAAATTCAAAAAATATAAGAATAATACAATACGTAGAAAATCAAAATTCAAAAAATTTAAAAAGGAGACAATTAACACATAACAGGTCTGGATTAAGAAAATTTGAAAAAATGAAAATTTCGTAATACGAAGTACAATATAACGTTATTTCATGGTTATTGCCATTCATCAGTTGTACGCATCGATTACGATTACATTGTAAAATAAGAAGAAAAAATTTTTCAAACTAAACAAAATTATCGACTAAATTGTACAAAATTGACTTACCATAACCTCCAAAGATTATCAAAACTGAACTTGTTACACGAGGTATGAATAATTTAAAAATGATTTGAACTAAGAAATTCGTTTACCTAGCACTGCTAGTTTGAAATCCGAAGGCACTGCCCTCTTAATATGATTTCTAAAAACTTTGAAAAAATTCAAAATTCAAAAATTTACCACGTTTTTTAACCGTGAGGCGTAAAACTAGAAAAAGAACTCAAAATAAAAAATTTTAAGTAAATTTGTGGTTTTTAGTATGTATTTATGGTTAAATTCAAAAAATATAAGAATAATACAATACGTAGAAAATCAAAATTCAAAAAATTTAAAAAGGAGACAATTAACACATAACAGGTCTGGATTAAGAAAATTTGAAAAAATGAAAATTTCGTAATACGAAGTACAATATAACGTTATTTCATGGTTATTGCCATTCATCAGTTGTACGCATCGATTACGATTACATTGTAAAATAAGAAGAAAAAATTTTTCAAACTAAACAAAATTATCGACTAAATTGTACAAAATTGACTTACCATAACCTCCAAAGATTATCAAAACTGAACTTGTTACACGAGGTATGAATAATTTAAAAATGATTTGAACTAAGAAATTCGTTTACCTAGCACTGCTAGTTTGAAATCCGAAGGCACTGCCCTCTTAATATGATTTCTAAAAACTTTGAAAAAATTCAAAATTCAAAAATTTACCACGTTTTTTAACCGTGAGGCGTAAAACTAGAAAAAGAACTCAAAATAAAAAATTTTAAGTAAATTTGTGGTTTTTAGTATGTATTTATGGTTAAATTCAAAAAATATAAGAATAATACAATACGTAGAAAATCAAAATTCAAAAAATTTAAAAAGGAGACAATTAACACATAACAGGTCTGGATTAAGAAAATTTGAAAAAATGAAAATTTCGTAATACGAAGTACAATATAACGTTATTTCATGGTTATTGCCATTCATCAGTTGTACGCATCGATTACGATTACATTGTAAAATAAGAAGAAAAAATTTTTCAAACTAAACAAAATTATCGACTAAATTGTACAAAATTGACTTACCATAACCTCCAAAGATTATCAAAACTGAACTTGTTACACGAGGTATGAATAATTTAAAAATGATTTGAACTAAGAAATTCGTTTACCTAGCACTGCTAGTTTGAAATCCGAAGGCACTGCCCTCTTAATATGATTTCTAAAAACTTTGAAAAAATTCAAAATTCAAAAATTTACCACGTTTTTTAACCGTGAGGCGTAAAACTAGAAAAAGAACTCAAAATAAAAAATTTTAAGTAAATTTGTGGTTTTTAGTATGTATTTATGGTTAAATTCAAAAAATATAAGAATAATACAATACGTAGAAAATCAAAATTCAAAAAATTTAAAAAGGAGACAATTAACACATAACAGGTCTGGATTAAGAAAATTTGAAAAAATGAAAATTTCGTAATACGAAGTACAATATAACGTTATTTCATGGTTATTGCCATTCATCAGTTGTACGCATGCGTACAACTGATGAATGGCAATAACCATGAAATAACGTTATATTGTACTTCGTATTACGAAATTTTCATTTTTTCAAATTTTCTTAATCCAGACCTGTTATGTGTTAATTGTCTCCTTTTTAAATTTTTTGAATTTTGATTTTCTACGTATTGTATTATTCTTATATTTTTTGAATTTAACCATAAATACATACTAAAAACCACAAATTTACTTAAAATTTTTTATTTTGAGTTCTTTTTCTAGTTTTACGCCTCACGGTTAAAAAACGTGGTAAATTTTTGAATTTTGAATTTTTTCAAAGTTTTTAGAAATCATATTAAGAGGGCAGTGCCTTCGGATTTCAAACTAGCAGTGCTAGGTAAACGAATTTCTTAGTTCAAATCATTTTTAAATTATTCATACCTCGTGTAACAAGTTCAGTTTTGATAATCTTTGGAGGTTATGGTAAGTCAATTTTGTACAATTTAGTCGATAATTTTGTTTAGTTTGAAAAATTTTTTCTTCTTATTTTACAATGTAATCGTAATCGATGCGTACAACTGATGAATGGCAATAACCATGAAATAACGTTATATTGTACTTCGTATTACGAAATTTTCATTTTTTCAAATTTTCTTAATCCAGACCTGTTATGTGTTAATTGTCTCCTTTTTAAATTTTTTGAATTTTGATTTTCTACGTATTGTATTATTCTTATATTTTTTGAATTTAACCATAAATACATACTAAAAACCACAAATTTACTTAAAATTTTTTATTTTGAGTTCTTTTTCTAGTTTTACGCCTCACGGTTAAAAAACGTGGTAAATTTTTGAATTTTGAATTTTTTCAAAGTTTTTAGAAATCATATTAAGAGGGCAGTGCCTTCGGATTTCAAACTAGCAGTGCTAGGTAAACGAATTTCTTAGTTCAAATCATTTTTAAATTATTCATACCTCGTGTAACAAGTTCAGTTTTGATAATCTTTGGAGGTTATGGTAAGTCAATTTTGTACAATTTAGTCGATAATTTTGTTTAGTTTGAAAAATTTTTTCTTCTTATTTTACAATGTAATCGTAATCGATGCGTACAACTGATGAATGGCAATAACCATGAAATAACGTTATATTGTACTTCGTATTACGAAATTTTCATTTTTTCAAATTTTCTTAATCCAGACCTGTTATGTGTTAATTGTCTCCTTTTTAAATTTTTTGAATTTTGATTTTCTACGTATTGTATTATTCTTATATTTTTTGAATTTAACCATAAATACATACTAAAAACCACAAATTTACTTAAAATTTTTTATTTTGAGTTCTTTTTCTACATATAGAACAATTAAGTAGGAAAGAAGAAGTTGTTATTGACCGACTTCGGGTTGGCCATACTATGCTCACCCACAGCTACTTATTCAAAAAAGAACAACCCCCAAACTGTCTTTGTGGCAACCTCCTAAACATCAGCCACATCTTAAGACACTGCCCAAAATATCAGGCAGCAAGACATTTTGCCGAACTGCCTGATAGCCTAGAAGATATACTATCAAACACAAGATGCAACGTTCTAAAGTTACTAAAGTTTCTACAGTCATCGGGTTTATTTAACAAAATTTAAAATTTAATCTTTTTATTATCTCATTGTTAATTCAGTTCAAATATGTTATTTAGTTTTTTATAGTCATTTAATTAATTGTGTAAATGTTACTATAATATTAAGTAGTGCTAATAACCTACGTTGATGCACTTTTTTGTTTATTCCATTTTACTTTGTATCTGATAATAATAATATAAGATTAGTCTGTCTAAATCACACGCATGAAAAACGATGGATCTTCTTGGAGTTGTTGACAATACCAATTGCAAAATTCTAATCGTCTCTGAGCATCTGTTGGTTATAGATGGTGTATTTTTCGAATCACATAAGGCCTGAATTTATATTTTTTTAAAGTACGCATAACTTTACATCTTGAAATACCCGATTCACCTTCAATTTGACGGGTTGAAATTGAAGGATCAGCAGCTACAGCTCCTAATACGTTAATGGTTGTTTCTTCAGCATCTTGCATAACATAATTTTCCGTTTTAGGTTTGTTAAAAGATCCATGATTAATAAGATTTGCTTTTAATTTATTAAAAATTCGATTATCGGGTTGTCTTCTTTCAGGATAACAATTGAAGTAAGTTTCAGATGCAAGAACAGCACTATTGTTACTTTGAATGAAACATTGTAACATATCATATTTTTCATAGTTTTCATAAGCCATTTTACACTTTTAAGAAACAACAGATACTAAAAAACACTACTCAAAACAACTGGAAACAAATGTTTTAGATGTCAATAATGATTTTACCGAATTCCCCATAAGAACATTCCAATTTGAACCACCCTGTACAAAAGCACTCGGTAAAAGTAATTCAATTACCAAATACTTCGTAAAAGTAATTAAAATATTTAAAAAATAACCAAAAAGTAATTCAATTACTAAATGTAACAAATAAGTAATTCAACTACTGAAAATAATTCAATTACTGAAAGTAATTCAATTTTTCGAAATAAGTCAATTATTCGAAGTACCGAGAAAGTAATTGAATTACCGAAGAAAGATCTGAAACCCAATTACTAAATACTCAAATACTTTATTAAAGTAATTCAAATACCAAATACTTGAGGTTCATTTCAAGCCTTTTAACTGAATTACTTTCAGCTTAGTTTACCAGTCAAAACTTTTTAAAACATGATGCATTTTGCATCTCATCAAGTGGTGGCAATTGCTACTATTAGTTGCCCAAGAAAGATTTGGCTGAGTTTATGGCGGCGAAAGTATCTATCTTAAAAAGATAGATCATTCGACTAAAGGTACAACACTTTTTTGATTTATCAAAACTTTTTGTATTCAATGCAAAATTGATATGACTATGGCATTTTTGCAAAATTCACTACAGCATCACGAATCATATTATCATGGTCCCAAGTAAGTCACAGTAAAACTACAGTTATTTTTCAACTTTTTATTTTATTTACAAAACCAATATAACAAATCTAAAATCTTAGCTTTTGGAAGAACCATTTGTTTTTGCCTTATTTATATCTTTCTTCTAGGCTCATCCTTACTTGAAAGCGAGCCTTCTTCCGTTGAGCAGGATCCATCAAATCTTTAGGAGCAACTTTCTGGCCGGCAGCCAAATCTACCGAATAACGGGTTGGTAATAGATGGTTGTAGTTCATCATCTAAAATTAAGAACACAAAACATAACTTCCGAGATAAGATTTCTCATTTGAAAATGGCGTACGACATCTGGGTCGTAAAATTTTTAATCTAAATGTTGCATACCTTAATAAAAGCCTTGATTTTCGATCTTTTGTGTATTTTCGTTTTTCCCATTCGATTCGTTTGTGAACTGTTCTTGGATAGCGGTCGATACCAGCTATCAATGTGTTCCCATATTGTCTTTCAGCTGTTCCATAATCGTAATTTTTCAAAATTACGGCCTTCCTTCCTGCATATCGTCCCGACAAAACGACTACAACTTTCCCTGATTTCATAATTTTACCCATATTGCACTAAAAGCAAATTAAAATTTAACTTATATTCAAGTAAAAATTCAAAGATCAAGAAAAACGTGGAATAACCTATACAAAAATGTTTCCAATTGCAAATCAACTGGGGACTAAAAACTAAAATTATTTACGCACAATTGGACTAAACAAAATAATTAATATGAATTTTAATTTAAAATAATAAAATATTAATTGAATTTGATGATGAACGCGGAAAAATGTTAACAAATTATACTTACGGGTTAAGTGGACATTTACACCGTCAAAAGAACGAACACAACGAAGTGGTAGCGGCTGTTCTTTCACGCAAGATGTCGCCAACATTAATGATAAATTTTTGGCACCAAAATTAAATGTTCAAATTTAACAGAAAAACTTTTAGAAATACATATTAGCGTCCACAGAATATTTTTTATGCTGATGTAAATTCAATAAGCAATATTCCAGAAATAATATTTTATTAAAAAATATATTTGTTTAATTTACAAACAAATTAAAATTCTATTTTGTTAAATAATAATTTGTTATAATTTGTTAAAAATAAATTGTTAAATAAAAATTAAAGCTTTTTAAAAAAAAACTATTATTTAAAATTTAAAAGTGTGCACTAAAAAGTGAAAATAAAATAATCTTGTAAATCAGAACAAACCAAGCTTCTTGCAAACATATAAATAAAAGCGTTAGGTTATGAATTTCACATACAAACAGTATCACATTGGGCAGTCTTTTAGGCATCATTTATGCCCGGTTTCTGAAGATCTCTGGTTATCCTCTGGTCAGCTAATCAAAGGTTAAAGTTAACCTTAGGTTAAAGTAAGATGGGTTTCTGAAACCACCAACTACTAGAGGATAAGTAACCTCTTGTTAACTCGCTTGATTGAATTGCCGGTAGATGGGGATACAGTAGTTACTTCAAATTAACCAGTTTTTTTTTGTAATTTTATTATTTTATGTTGGCAAAAATCTGTTATGTATTTAAATGTTTTGCCGAAAAGTTTAAATATAATATTATTTTTATTATTATTATTATTAAAAATATTTGAAAATAAATTATTTTGTGCGTAAAAATAAAATAGATTTGAATAAAAGAAGTAAAAATTTCACCGACTTCGACAAAGATGTCTTATTTGATATCGAACAAGAGTTTAATCACAAATAAAAGAATAAAAAAAAGACGGAACTAATATGAAATTTAAAAACGACCCATGGATCGAAGGGGTAAAGTAAACTGCACTCCAAATCTACCTGATAATGGTAAACTGCACCCCAAGTAAACTGCACAAAATTTTGCAAAGTAGTAAACTGCACCCCGAACATTTTTCAGGTATAAGCTGCACCCCAAAAATACGGGTATATACAGAGTATAACAAAAATTATTATTTTATACGATTAAATTTATTAATCCCATGATCGTTATATAAAATTAACTCAAGTTTTGTTTTTTCTCCAAAAAAACGGCGGCCTAGCTTCAGACTATCAAGATCGCGATTCTGAAGTTGGTAGGTGGTTGCGCTATTGCTTCGGATTGAAGTTTTTGAAAGCGGACGACGTTTTGGAAGCTTACTATGATTTGTTAAAAATCAAACCCATTAATGCCAATCTAGAAAAGTTTTGCGAATATTTATTCACTACATATGTGGATAGAAAAGCCATGTTTCTTCCAGTGGTTTGGGCCAAGGCGTCTGCGGATTTGATTTCAACAACCAATGGTTGTGAATCATTCCATGCCGCATTTAAACAGAACTTGAATTCTATTCGCCCAAATATATACAAATTTGTTGAAGCTCTTAAACATGAGCAACATAAAGTTTATATAGCATTGAACAGTGTTGGAAAACCACCTTCCCAAAACAAAACTTCTAAACAAAAGTAAACAATTGTTACTGATTTATTACGAAAATACGAAGCAGATGAAATATCGCGGTTGCAATTTGTAAAAGCTGTCTCATTTTACAGTTGCCCCCACATTAATTAAATACCATACCTTATTATTAGGTTACCAATTTTATATGTTATTTTTTAATTTTTTATAAAATTTTAATTCAATTTAATTTTATTTTTTTATTTGATTTGATTTGATATTTTTACTTCTATTCTCAAATAAACAATACATTTACGTTAATTTTTGGGATAACAATTTATTAAAAATAATAAGGATTCAACTACCTGATAGAAAACCGAAAATAATCCCTGTGGTAAACTGCACGAACTTCGAGTGCAGTTTACCATAGGGATTACTTTTGGTTTTTTTGCTCGGAGTGCAGTTTACCACTTTTTTTTTTCAGCTACCTGCAGTCGTTCGTGCAGTTTACCGTCACCCGGATCGAAATAAGCACTGAATTCAATTCAACTGTCATAATAAATTCGATTGCGCATGTTCTACAAAGTCAACCAGTGGATAACCCGAGCTCATCCGCAGGTCAACTTTGACCAGAGATCTAAGGATAACTTTCGCTATAGAAACTCTGCAGGTATATTGCGGTTTTTGTATAATTCGAGCTTCAGAAACCGGGCATTTAGACATTTTTAATTTTAAAATTCACACAACAAACAGAAGCAAGCCTGCGAACAAAAGTTCTTTATACAATAACGTTTTTAATACAAATAAGGGGCAAATTGGTAATTTTTGGAAATTTATTACCCTTTTACTTATTGCTACTTACCTAGCAGTTCAATTCTTGGAAGATTACGTAACCTAATGAAATTTCAAATAAATCTGTTCATTAGAACTTGAGATATCGTGCACGCCAGTTTTTTTAGACCTCCCACTTTGCCACCTCATAACTTTGTGAATTTTGAGTTTTTCTTTTTCGGTTAATTTTTTATGTAATCTTAAAATATCAATAAACAAATAGTAAAAAAGCGGATAGAAAAAATAATTTTAGTTTCGTTTGAACAGAGCTTTAAAACCGGCCCGAAAATTCATTCCTTTAGACTAGAATACTCCCTTAATAGACACCATCATAAACTTACAATATACAAAATAAAATGAAAAGTAATAAAAAATAAAAACGTGTTAAAACTGACATTTTCCACAAATTTCCTCATCCCATTTTCAGAAATTTTTTCGGCACCCCTCAAAATTTTAGAAAGTCGGCGCCCCTGCTTTCTGCTTTATTTACCTCTGCTGTTTCTTCGGAAACGGGAAAAAAAAGGGAAGAAAAATGTAGAGTTGTAAATGCTTCATTTTGATTCCATTGAAGATATAGTAAGTTTTCTCAGCCCCCCACCCCCCAAACCGTATAATGTTCAGAAGTTAACCAATTTTCAAAAATTCGGTGTAAACCAAAGAAAAATAAGGCTTTATTTCTCTTAAATAAAACAAACCGGAGACGTTGACAAGTTTCAATTTTAATTAAATCATCTTCAAGATTATAAAAGATGAAAACGTGTGCGATGAGCAACACATAGCGTCGCAACAAAAATATGTAATATTTTGTTTTTATAATTATGTATAATTTCAGATAATCATTCTTTCAAATTTAAATTACTCTTTATTTTAATAATCGAATGATACGTGGTTTAAGTAGTGTAACTCGATATTAACCATATCAATATTTTAGAAAACCCAAAAAATGCACTAAACACTTATCAGAACTAAAATATTTTTAAGTTATCACACGTAAAATACACTGTAAATTTAAATTCGCTGACGTTTTCACAATACTATGGCATCATCAATTAGATAGAAAATTAAGCGAGAATCCTTTAGATATTGTTCGGGGTGGTGGAGGCAGGTACTGCGAGAAAGCAAGGGATATTTTAAAATGATAACAAAAGGGGCAACATAAGTGCTCTAATAGGTTCAACTAAAGGGGGGATTATTAATAATCTTTAAAATATCCCTTTCTGTTTGCGTAAATGTAAGCGTAATGCCAATTAAACAAGAAATTCTCACAATTGTCCAATTAGAAGATGTCGAATTATACGGATTCTACTGTAATATGGTTTGTTTTGTATGCGTCACTGCCTACCCAATTATCACGGGTGGATGCGCCTTGTTAAAAGTAAGTTCGTTTGTTTCACGCCGGGGTGATTTTACGCAGGCATCAGCGAGCGTTGACAGGTATTTCCAAATCTAGAGATTTTGGAAGGAAAAAAATTAAAACAAAAACTTTTTAATTAAAACTAGAAAAATGACAACCCGAGCACAATCGCAAAGACAAAGAGCAAAGAGCAGAATCGCAAGACTAGCTAAATGAACAAACTTCTAACTAGTTTTGAACTATCTACTATCTTGAAATTTTTAATTATTTATAATTAATTTTTCGTAAAAATTTAACCTACAAAAATTTGAATTAACGAATCTGATTGTTATAAGGCACACTTTACCTTTTGTGTATTATTAATCAAAAATTTGAAAAACAAAATCGTTTTTGACTACTTGACAGTGCAGGCATAATAGCAACAGAAAAATTTAATTATGGTTAATAACCAACTTTTTTATTATAATCAGTATGATCTTAATGATCAATACCATGATTTAATAAAAAAAAAAAATGTTTGAAATCGATAGAAAAACAATAAAAAGTGTGGTCAAAGTCGTTTCTACGGTAACTGTGAGCCATCGGCTCTTAACCTGTCGCTGCTATTACGCTGAGCCTAATACTGCTGCTATGTAAGCTGGACATTGGTTGCCTTTGTGTGAGCATATTATGATTATGCTTTACACCTTTGTCTGACTGGTCAAGCTAAAGTAGCACGGAACCTTAGCGACCTGCGACACTTTTTCCGAGAAACTTCGGACCACACTGAATGTTATCACCTCACTCTTTGTATATATCTTTACTATTCCGTGTTCCACTGTAGCATTATATAAACTTTTAGCAATTTTATCTCAACATACATGTATTTGTTTTTGTTTTTACTGATAAAGTGCCATAATCCATTAATTTTCAAATAATATTGTAAAAAATTTTAATAAAAAAATTTTTTGCCACCATTGGCAGTTTGATGGTGAAACCCACGCAATTGTTTTAGTAGGTATACAGTAAAGAATATAGAGTAAATATTTAAATCTAAAAAAAGCTGGCTTGTGTTCATATAGGTCCATTCTTATTAGTGTAAATTTTTACACGTACAGTTTTAATCAACTGTAGTGTAATGAGTTCACTAAAATTTGCTAAAGTTTTATGATTATTTTAAGTAAACTAAAAAAATTGTATGAAAATAGAATGAAAATTTAAATGCGTTTACACTATTCTACGTATATATTAGATAGAGGTAACTATTTTAAGAAATGCACTAAATAGAGTATTTATTTACACTATTTGATGAAATTATTTGCACTATTCAGAGTATATTCTAGACAAATGTGGAGTTTAATAATACACTAAATTAATAAATAAAAATAAATTTATGTAGTGTAAATATTTCTTTATTTAGATCTAATTTAACCTGTTTATGTGTGAATTAAAGACACTTATTAGAGTACAATTTTTACTATAAAGGGTAATAAAATTCAAAACGGTATTAACAATAATTATAAGTAGAAATAACAAATTATGTATACAGATACATAATCTTAAAATATTTTTTTACAAATTATCATTTTTTTACATGTTAGATAAATCAATAATTGAAAAAAACTTAATACTGTTATAATAATGCTATGTGTAGTTGGTGAATACAGCCATAACTCATTTATAACCCTCAAAAATGTCTGTCCGATAGATAAACCGGCATCTATCGGATGCAATTTGCTTTCGTACGACATCTTTGTGATACTTTTTTCTTTCGTCCGACATCTTTTTATTTGTATAACAAAAATTTTTTAATATTTAAATTTAATTAAAATTAAAATAAAATAAGTTTGACGTCCTTTCAGCATTGTATTGCACAATAAAAATTTTAAATTACTATTCTTGATTCTTTATGAAGAAAAATTTCAGCCTGTTGTCCTATCTAGTCTATTTTTACGAATAGAGATTTATCATTTTACTTTTATTTTAAAGGAATTGTGCGCCGTTTCTCTCCTGCTTTTTGAGGCTGATCAGGTTTTTCGTTTAGTCGGATAGATAGTTTTGAGGGTTATTGGTAAGTGCTGTTCACATAGCTTGGCTAGGTGCATCGTTGACCTTATCTTAAAAGATGCCTAAGTAAGGGATTTGCCATGATGTCGTTTGGGGTAAATTCTATAAAAAGTTCTCGCTGAACAACAGCTTTTCTTTAGAGAAAAGCTTCAGAGTTTGAAGATAAACTGTTTAAATTTATGAGTAGTTATGATCTTCAAGATATTTAGAGAAAGAAAACATTTGAAGATCTTCTACAGCAGGTACTGCCAATTTCTCGTTTGATGTACACAATGAGGAGAAACCAAGTGGCTTCCATGGTGATGTCACAGCCTGGTGCCGGGGGAGATTGTTGTGGACATAAGACTATTATACAGACATCTAGAATTTTGTTAAGGATTTTAATGACAGAGGGGTTGGGATTAACTTATGAGTCATAAGTTATGACCAAAGCTGAGACATGAGGAAAGATAAAAAATAATAAAAAATAAAACTAAATAGGTTAGTTAGTGGAAAAAATATTAAATTTTTAGGCAAGCAAATACCTTTTAATTCTTATATATATTTTAGTAACAATGTTTTAGGTGGTTGATCAAGCTCATAAATTTTTAAGTAACGAGTATCGCAAAATTGCTTACCGCTTTCAAATTAATCTCTGTAAAGCATATAATTCTAACATCATGGGAATAAAAGTTGAAACTTTGAGATGTTGCAACCTAACCACTTGTAACTTTAAAGCTGTAAGATATAAATTTTGAAGTATTTATATAATATTTTCACTTATAACCACATTCTCTGCAGAACGTCACTTATCATGTATGCCATTATGTCATTGATGTAACTCGATTACCTCCATATATTTCAAATGGTATGTTTATGGTGGAACATGAAATATTGTTGGACAAAGTTCTTGTGGCAATAATTTCATATTGTGAAGTATAACGTCCAATACCATATCGTAAAGGAAATTTTTCAAGGTAAAAATAGTGGGCCAGTTTCATTGTATGGAGGTGCTGTTGTGTATGATGATGGAAACGTGTTATATGAGCCTTATCTCACATTTTCTCGTTTTAAAGTAATTTTATTACAAAACTGGCCAAGAATGGTTTCTGTTCGATCCTATTCATTTTCTGTCGACTATTTGATTATTAGATCAAAACTATGCAAATTGGTTGAATCAGTTTGCCACAGATGATATATCATGTGTTTCGCATTGAGGATAGTTTTTAAAATAAAATTGATATTTCAACGTTGCGGATGAACCAAGAACGATATGAACTTTTGAATTTTTTTGGGAGTCTGGGGGGTATGGAATACAGAATGCGCTAGACCGGGGCTCACTAATAAATAAGTGAATGTTTCTTATGTGAAAAATAGAAACTTTAATATTTATTAATATTATTTTGTCTGATTTCATAAAATTTTTAACGGGCCGTTAAATTTAACTAACCAATGGAAATTATTCCTTAAAGCTAACAAACCAATAGAAATCATCCGTTAACTTTAACGGCTTGTTAAAAGTTTTATGAAATCAGGCATTAATATTATTAATATTTATAATAACCATTTAGCATCGTTATTATTTTCTTTCAAAAATTGACTGGACTTTGACTTAATAAAAATTGTTAATTTTAAAATTACGTTTTTAATAGTAACTACCTTACACAATCAAGGATGAACGACAGACACTAGTTTTTAACTCATTAGTCATCTTTGCTGGGAAATCTGGTATACAAATGAAGGGAAATCTTAGGAATACTAGGGAGGAGCATTTTTTTGCCTTTTCATCTTTTCAGCCAGCACACTTCCGCTGTATTAATTAAAAAACTTTAATAAAGTCATTTGTTGTCCTGTAAATAAATCAACAATTTGAACGATAATTAATTATTATTGTAAATAAGTTAAAATTACTTGCACAGCCAAGTTAGGAATAATTTAAATGTTAAAACGGATTTACTTCATTTTTATCGGATATTTTGTAAACGTGAGTGAATGTCTTATCGTTGTTCCCTTTTATATTTTTTACATTTGATGCCTACCTCTGTTCTTACCAATAAGCAGCCATATGCTGAATCTTATCTGATATTTATCGTGATGCTGAGGCAAGGAATTAGTGGGACCCATGGTACCTAAAAATTGACAAAGTGTGGGTGCGGCTTTATTTTAATAAATCGCGTTTTTATCTTGAACGATAATTCCGTTTGCGAAACTGGCTGTCTTGCAATCACAATATTAAACTTTTGTATAGTAAAATTTTTATTAAAATAAATCTATTTCACAGAAAATCAAAAAATAATAAATAAGGCAGCTACAAAACTAAAAATTAAATTCACAAAATTTTTATTTTTTTGAAAAAATAGGATATTCGTTAAAGTTGAACTATTACATAATTTTCGTAAATGTTCAAAATATTTTGAATTTGAAGAAATTTGCAAAATTCCAAATGAACCTAATTCCAAATTATTGAATTTTGTGGCATGAAGTCGCACGCCTATAATCAGGCAACACTAGGAAACAAGTAGCATGAAGCATGTCGTTCAGTGTTGCCTTAGTGGAATTGCGCCTTAAGATGTCAAGGTAATTTTAACTCAATTTATTGAAATTGAAACGTTTTATAAACATTTTTTTATAAACACAAATAGTCGAAACTAGTTCCTGCAATAAAATATAATCGAGGAAAGTGTAAAATTTAATCTATTCACATTAGGTCAAGGCAAGGGCGTCGCTTCCAAGAATTGAAGGGGGGGGCAAATTTTTTTAAACGCTATTAAAATTAATTATTTATTTAATTTTTTATATTTTTATATTGCAATTGTAAATTTATATGTTTTGCCAAAAGCCAGAGGGGGGCTGTAGCCCCCCTCTGCCCCCCTTGGAGACGCCCATGGGTCAAGGCACTGCAATTTTGAGAAACGTCAAGATCCAACTGGTTTATGATTTAAAGCAATAAGCAAAAAGTTTTGAATCCGGGTTCTACTTATAAAATAAATTTATACTCGTATTATCGAATATTATTGGGAAATTTAAAATGTTAATTTTTTCATAATTTGAAATATGGCTTGAGAAAAAGATTTAAAAATATTTACGAATTCGTAAATCATGTACATGTTTTTAGTACAAGTACTAAAAAGAATTACAAAAAGGGAAAATATAATCTTTCAATTCTAAATGTCTGCGTGGGTTTCACCATCAAACCGTCGCGAGTGCCAAATTTTTTTTTTTTTTAATTTTCTACAATATTATCTGAAAATTAATGGATTATGGTACATTATCGGTACAAATGAAAACAGATGCATGTATGTGGAGATAAAATTGCTAAAAGTTTATGTAATGCTACAGTGGAACACGAAGTGGTAAAGATATATACAAAGAGTGAGGTGATAACATTCAGTGTGGTCCGAAGTTTCTCGGAATAAGTGTCGCAGAACTATACTCGCTTTCTAAGTCCAGGTCGCTTTAGGTTCCGCGTTACTTTAGCTTGACCAGTCACACTAAGATACAAAGCATTATCATATGCTCGCACAAAGGTAACCAATGTCTAGCTTACGTAGCCCTCAGCGTATAGCAGCGACAGGTTAAGAGCCGATGGCTCACATTTACCGTAGAAACGACTTTGACCACACTTTTTAATGTTTTTCTATCGATTTTAAATAATGTTTGTCTTATTAAATCGTGGTGTCGATCATCAAGATCCATACTAATTATTGACAATTCTTAATTTGTTACACGCTGTGAATTAACGATGCTCGAGTTCGCAATTCTAATAAGAAGGTAAAGTGTAAAATTAGAAACTAATAAGACCAATACCTGGTAGGGCATTGGTATTTTAAGGTGGAGGGCATTGCTCCTGTTGTGTAGGTTCGTGTAAATGCACAATGAAACACACTCTTTGTATTATATTTTATTTTACAATTAATAATTGAACGTAATGTATTCGTAAGATGGACGTTAAAATACACCCTGCGTACCACCTCGTATCTATTCTCATGCCCATCTACTTTCTCATGCGCATGTCCCTTATTTAAACATGACAGATCCACAATGCCCCCCCCCCCTGGGCTACAACCCTGGATATCGATGAAAATTGGTACACATGTCATCATTGATTTTGCGATATAACAAAAAAATTTACATCGAAATCGATTCACTACCCCCGTTCAATAGTTCTTGCAGTTTTAATTTAATGTTTATTTTTTGTTAAAATTCATGAAAATCACATCTAGGGTTGTGCTTAAGAGTCTGCTGTTAGGGAAAATCACAAGGTGTTAAACAGTAAAATACTTCTCTAAATAAAAATCTAAATCAAATCTTAAGAAATCCTAAAAAAATTATATAACGTAAAAATCATTTTATGAAAAACAACATTTTATCTCATATATATATTAGCTTAAAATGTATGAACAAAATAATAGAATTTTTTCAAATTTTGTGTAGTTAGGGGAGAGTGGGGGAATATCGACCGTCGGGTAAAATCCACCAGCTTCAAATCTCATAAACTTGGCGCCAATCGAGCGAACTTTACCTACCAGCCGAAACATAGTTTTGTATACAAATAGTATATAAATATGTATTTTATTTTTATAATTATTTATAACCTCGGATAATCATTCTTTCAAATTTAAATTACATTGTATTTTATCACTAAGAATGCTGTTATTTTCCTATTATAATGTAAGCATTATAACGTAATGTCCATTAGCACGAGAAATTCTCAAAATTGTCCAATTAGAGAATGTCAAATTATAGGGATTCTACTGTAATTTGTTGTTTTGCGTGCGCCACTGTCTACCCAATTATCACGGGTGCGTGCGCCTTGTTAAAGGTGAGCTCGTTTGTTTCACGCCGGGGTGATTTTACGCAGGCATCAGGTTACAAAGTTACAAAACTATAGTTTTGTAACTTTGTAACGCGGTCATCACGATTTTTTCATTTAATTTATAAAACTTATTCGTGAAATTAAAAATTATTTTAAAGTTTATTTATATCGAATAAAATTTTTGCAAAATACTTCTTTTTACAAAATTTGTATATTTAAATTAAATCATCAAGTTTGCTGGGACGTCTATCAATTACGTAAGGCGTTTAGGGGGAGAGGGGGTCGAACCGAATCTCACCAAATCTCACGTAGGGGACGCGGGCGAGGGGGAGTCTCGGCAAGTATCATGTAATTTTTCTCTTAAGGTTGTTAAGAAGGAAAATGAAAATAATGAGAACTTCTTGAAATTTTTACAGTACATTATTTGCGTAATAAAAAAATTTCTGGCAAAGTTTGAACTTAATCTTGTTTTTAGTTATCGAGATAAAAAATGTCAAAGTTACATTACGGTCGCATTGAATTAAAGATCATTATTTCAACAATCAGAAATGTCAGCATTACCAAAAATTGCCAAAATATTTATGAAAGTCTTATAAATAAGTATACCAAATTTCAAAAAAGTCTTGTTTTCAGTTTCTGAGAAAATTAAATTATTATTCCAAAAAGTGTACAAAAGCTATCAAGATTTAGTAAATCATGGCAACATCTGATTTCGTAACCCATTCATTTTCCCACCAATATTTTTGTTTTTAATGTATATTTATCGAAAATCTTGATAGCTTTTGAACTACTTTTTAGAATAATAATGTAATTTTCTCAGAAACTAAAAACATGACTTTTTTGAAATTTGGTATACTTATTTATAAGACTTTCATAAATATTTTGGCAATTTTTGGAAATGCTGGCATTTCTGATTATCGATTTAATGACCTTTAAATTAATGTGAAATTTAACATTTTTTATCTCGATATCTAAGAACAAGATTAAGTTCAAACTTTGCTAGAATTTTTTTTATTACGCAAATAATGTACTGTAAAAATTTCAAGAACTTTTCATTATTTTCATTTTTCTTTTTAACAACTTTAAATAGCTTAAATAAAAATAATGAAGCAAATTATGTTTTTTTTTTAAATAAATTGAACGCAATTCAGCACAGATTAGCGTATTTACACTAAATTACGAATTTTAAAAATTTTCACATGAGATTAGGAGAGAGATCCCCACCAAGGGGGGGGAGTCTAAAAATCGCCAAAATCGTCTCACGTAATTAATGGACGCTCCCTAAGTACATAGTGCAATTAAATTCTTATCGTTAATCAAGAATATTTTGATATTTATTTCAACCATTTATTGAACACATTCAGTATAAGACAGAAAATGGGTCCCTTTTAGCAGTTGATCCGTAGGTGAAAATTGCCCATTGCAATCTGTGTAGACTAAGGCGAGAATATCGGAGCTTCCAAAATAGGCTTTTTTTGTTTTTAATTGTTCATTTTGTAATTTTTCTGATTTATATAATATTTAAAAAAATCAAGTATGATATTCCACGTAGGAAAAAAAGTTTTCCTGGAAGCTACCAAATTTTTTACCAAATTTTTTTAAATTTTAAGCTACCGAATTTTTGAAAATTGGTTAACTTCTCAACGGTTTACGGGGGGCTGAGAAAGCTTTTGACGATTTTAGATGTACTAAAATCACTTTGCACTCTTAAAAAGTGGAATTACAATTAAATGATGATCGTCATGTAACTAAGGTATCATGTACTTGCGTTTCTGAAGGTGCTCAAAAATGTAAGCATGTTGCTGCCTTAATTTATTACATCAATTCTGATAGAAGTTCCTCAAAAACTAGCATAGAATAAGAATGGGGAAAGCCGTCAGATGCTTAGTTCAAAATCTTCATTCAAAATCTACTCATCAATATATATCGACAGAGCTACAATACAGGTATTGGATAATTATTTTGTAAAATAAAAATATTATTGAAAAGGGGCCATCTATAAATTACGTCACACGTTAGGGGGTAGGGGGGGTCATCTCAGATTTGTGGCAAAAATATGACATAATTTATGGATTTATATTATTTTGTAAGTTGTTTTATCCCCCCAAAAATATTATACCTAGTTGCGCCAATGCTTTAATTGGTTTATTTTGATTTAATTGCAATGATGCCAGACGATTCACGGCTGGATACCTATTCTGATTATATATTTCGAGCCTATATTGCTGCGGATTCACTAAAGCTCTGGGCAGCACATACACATCAAGTATGTATCGGACTACGAATGCCTGCGAGTCGTTTCATAGCGTGTTTAGTTCACATTTTTATCACCCGCACCTACCGATTTACACGTTTTTGTAAAAATTTAAACTTATGCAAATTCAATCATACATCACTACATCAGTATAAACCGAATTGGCACCGTCAAGAAGGTAAATTCCGATCCAGTTAGAAAATAAGCAAAATTACATTTGATCGCAGCGTATTCTGACAAAACAATAAGCAGGGTTCAATTTATGAAAAGTATTTCCAATCATTATTGTCACATTAATGAGTAAATCAAGAAAAATTTTTTTCAAAATTTATATAGAATATAAAAAATTTAATATTTTAGGCATCTTTTGGCGTCTTTTTTGTTTTCTTTTATTTATTAAATAAAATTTATTAAAAATAATTTAAATATATTTCAAAACAACGAAAAAAGTTTTTAGGTTTTCACTTTATTTTGTACGAGATCGAGTAATTATACCGGTGCAATCTGCATTTTACCATCGCCATCGGTGCAATCTGCATGTTACGCTTTGAGAGATTTAGTACCTACTTATGCTTAAGACTTAAGAGCTTAAGTAATTAAATCAGTGCAATCCGCATGTGACCATCGGTGCAATCTACATGTGACCCTCGGTGAAAACTCAAAAATAAAGGATTAATTTCTGACCATCGGTCAGTCTACATATCTACATATGCCCGTTCATTTATAAACAAAACTTTTGTACAATATAACGATTTTTATGACTCGGCGAGAAACAATGCTAAGTCTGAATGGCATAAAGAAGCTATTACGAAATCAAAATTATTTGTCGAGGTGATTTCACAAACTAGACAATCTGTTGATGTTCAATTGAATCAAAACATGGAGAAACTCATTGAAAATAACAGAAAAAAGTTGTATCCAATTATTTCAATAATAATTTTTTGCGGAACTCACTATTTGGCATTAAGGGGAAAAGATTTTCACAAAGGTAATTTTCAATTACCTTTCAATTACCAATTAGTTGTCGTTTAGAATTGAAGCAGGTGACCGTATTTTAAACGAACATTTTAAAATTTGTACGGAAAAAAACAAATTACACTACGTGTCGCATTCAAAATCTACTCATCAATATTTGTGGAGAACTTATACAGAAAGAAATTGTTTCCAAAATTAATAATCCAGTTACAACAAGTTTTTCTTTGCTAGCTGATGAAACAGCCCATATAGCGGGAATTGAGCAACTCTCTATTGGTGTTCGATTCGTAGAAAAGATTGACGATAATAGTAAAATATCAGAAGAGTTTTTAAGATTTGTGCCTTTAAATAAATTAGATGCTCAGCACATATAATTAGCAATTCTTTCAATTTTGTGAATTTTGTTCCACAATGGCTGGTAAGGAGAATGGGGTCCAAAAACTAATACATGATAAATTTCCAAATGCGTTGTTCTTCCATTGTGCTTCACATAAACTGAATTTGGTGGTCAACGATTTAAGTTCTGTGCGTAAAATACAAAATTCAATTGGAACGGTGAAGGAGGTAATCAAGTTTTTTCGTGAAAGCGTACTTAGAAGACACTTGGTTCCAAATATATCCATGTTAAGTGAAACACGATGGTCTTCCAAATACAAAAGTATAAGACTATTTTCCCAAAACTTTATTTTAATTAAAGAAACTTTGGATAGTTTACCAAATAATTTAGAAGCTAATCGAGCAACTAGATCGAGAGTACAGCAACTTTCATGTGCTACTTCTTCGAGTTATTTTATCATTTGCTTGAAAATAATTGCCAAGTATTCGCACTACTAGAACCTGTAACAAATATTTTACAAGGCGTTTCTATAGACATGCTTTCAGTGTACAAACAAATTGATAATTTATTGCTAATGTTTAAGCAACACAGAGGTGCAGATTTAGATTTAGTTTTTCATGAAATTTTTAAAAGTTCTCTGCAAGTAGCTCAGCACTTTGAAATCGAACTTAAAATGCCAAGAGTTACTGGGAAAAAAACCCATCGTACAAATTACGAAGCAAATTCAGATGAAGATTTCTTCAAAAAGTCTATATTTATTAATTATTTAGATTCGTTAATTTGTTCTTTAGATTGTCGATTTTCAAATGATAATAATCCATCATTTGCTTTATACAATTTACATCCTTACCTCATTAAAAAAATCAATCAAGCCGATTTGGAATCCTTAAGCGCTGAAATTAATAGTCTATATAAAATAGATAACTTTTCTGAAGAAATCAAAGCTTCTTTGTTTTTTTGGACGAAGAAGACGAAGAAGGAGTTTCTCAAGAAACACCTTTAATAGAAATCCTGAATCGTTGCCAGTTTTATCCAGCCATACGTAAAGCATTAGAGATTGCTATATGCTTACCTCCAACCACATAATTTCGTGGAGAAAGTTATTAATGAGTTTGCAAAGGAACCACGGAATTTGAAATTTGTCTTTTCTGCAAATAAAGAAGATTAAAAAATTTTAGTGTTTTTTTTTAGTTTTTCCATTTTTTTAGATTTTGCCCTTCCCTGAAAAAGATCCTATGGACGCCCATGAACCGATCATTTTCATTAGCTCTAGTCTTTCTATTTAGTTTATGGAATTATGAATTGATATTCCTATATATAGTAATTAATTATTGTTTATGATAAGTGGATTATCGGATCATAAATAGGGCTTTAAAAGTGATGATTGATACAAGCTACACTTATATAATTTAAAATCAACTAAAAAGCTCATTTGCTCTATGTTAATGTTGTCAAATAAATGTCAGGAATTTGTAACTGCAATTTTCAGTGTTATTGATAATTTTTCTTATAAAACTTTGTTTAAAAAATTGCACAGGTTATTTTCTTTCATAACAACTAAATTCAGTTGTTATACTCGATTGAAGCGACAACACTTATTTGATTTATCAAAACTTTTTGTATGCAATGCTAAATTGATTATTACCTATGGCATTTTTACAAAATTTTCTGCAGCATTACGAATCTTATTATGGTCCTAGGTAAGTCACAGTAAAAATACAATTATTTTTCAATTTTTTGCTTTATTTACAAAATTAATATAACAAATCTAAAATCTTAGCTTTTGGAAGAACCATTTGTTTTTGCCTTGTTTATATCTTTCCTCTAGGTTCATCCTTACTTGAAAGCGAGCCTTCTTCCGTTGATTGGGATCCATCAAGTCCTTAGGAGCAACTTTCTGGTCGGCAGCCAAAGCTACCGAATAACGGGTTGGTAATAGATGGTTGTAGTTCATCATCTAAAATTAGGAACACAAAATATAACTTCCGAGATAAGATTTCTAATTTGAAAATGGCGTACGGCACCTGGGTCGCAAAATTTTTAATCTAAATGTTACGCACCTTAATAAATGCCTTGATTTTCGATCTTTTGTGTATTTTCGTTTTCCCCATTCGTTTGTGAACTGTTCTTGGATAGCGGTCGATACCAGCTATCAATGTGTTTCCATATTGTCTTTCAGCTGTTCCAAAATCGTAATTTTTCAAAATTACGGCCTTCCTTCCTGCATATCGTCCCGACAAAACGATTACAACTTTCCCTGATTTCATAATTTTACCCATATTGCACTGAAAGAAAATTAAAATTTAACTTATATTCAAGTAAAAATTCAAAGATCAAGAAAAACGTGGAATAACCTATACAAAAATGTTTCCAATTGCAAATCAACTGGATACTAAAAACTAAAATTATTTACGCACAATTGGACTAAACAAAATAATTAATATGAATTTTAATTTGAAATAATAAAATATTAATTGAATTTGGTGATGAATGCGGAAAAATGTTAACAAATCATACTTACGGGTTAGGGGACATTTACAACGTCAAAAGAACGAACACAACGAAGTGGCAGCAGTTGTTACTTTCACGCAAGATGTCGCCAACATTAACGATAAATTTTTGGCACTAAAATTAAATTAGAAAAAGAACCCAAAATAAAAATTTTTAAGTAAATTTGTGGAATTTTAGTATGTATTTATGGTTAAATTAAAAAAATATAAGAATAATACAATACGTAGAAAATCAAAATTCAAAAAATTCAAAAAAAGACAAAATTAACATATAAACAGGTCTGGATTAAAAATATTTGAAATTATGAAAAATTCAAAATACGATATTACAATATAACGTTATTTCATGGTTATTTCCAATCCTCAGTTGTAAATAATCGTTTAAATTTATTAAATAAGAAGAATATTCGAACTAATCAAAAGAAAAAACTATTTAAAGAGTACTGATTAACAAGCATAAAATTTGACTTACCATAACCTCAAAAATATGAAATCTGCACGTTGTCACATGTAGTAATGAACAATTTAAAATAATTTGAACTAAGAGATTCTTTTACCAAGCACTGCTTGTGTGAAATCTGAGAGCACTGCCCCCTTAATTTAAATTGTTCATTACTACATGTGACAACGTGCAGATTTCATATTTTTGAGGTTATGGTAAGTCAAATTTTATGCTTGTTAATCAGTACTCTTTAAATAGTTTTTTCTTTTGATTAGTTCGAATATTCTTCTTATTTAATAAATTTAAACGATTATTTACAACTGAGGATTGGAAATAACCATGAAATAACGTTATATTGTAATATCGTATTTTGAATTTTTCATAATTTCAAATATTTTTAATCCAGACCTGTTTATATGTTAATTTTGTCTTTTTTTGAATTTTTTGAATTTTGATTTTCTACGTATTGTATTATTCTTATATTTTTTTAATCTAAAATTAAATGTTCAAATTTAACAGAAAAACTTTTAGAAAAATTAGCGTCCACACTTAGATCATATAATATATATGATCACTGCAGTAACGTTGTGTTTCGACATTTAGTGTTTTTGTTTACACTAATTGAGTGGCTGCACGGAAAAACCAGCTTAGAGTAATGTATATCTACACCCTGTATAAATACCTAGTCGGGACATAAGTTCTGTTACACAGTATTAATTAAATTTTTAATGTTTCAAAATAATAAATTCAATTTTAATATATACTGCATTATTACTTAATATATAAAGAATACATTTTTAATATATTTACTCAAAATGTCCTCCTTTAGCCTTTACACAAGCCTTTAAACGCCGTGGCCAATCATCAATTGCGGCACGGACGACTTGTAACGGTATCGATGCTGCTGCTTTCACCAAATCCCGCTTCAGAAGCTCGATATTTTTATGAGGCTTACTACAAGCCATGTTTTCAAGAACTGACCACAATTTATAATCCAAAGGATTCAGATCAGGACTTCGAGAAGGCCATTGTTCTGCTGCAATAAACGCAGGTAAATTTTCTGCTAGCCACCTTTGGGTTGTCTTAGCTTTGTGTGCTGGTGCAGAGTCCTGTTGGAAAACCCAATGGTTTCCTTGAAAGAGAGAGTCCTTAAGAGGCTTTACCACGTCTTCTAACATTTCTTGGTAAATTGGTGCCGATGTTTTAACGCCTTTTTCACAAAAGTGAAGTTGAGTAACCCCTTTGTAGGATACACCCCACCAAACCATCACAGATGCTGGATAATGGCCTCTTTGAACCCTCGGAATTTCTTCTGCCGCTTCTTTAGAGCTGTGAGCATAAACACGATCGTTTTGCTTATTAAATTTTTCTTCGACGGTAAAATTTTTTTCATCGGTAAACAAAATATTTTTAAAATTATTATTACCGTGCCTCCTTAATAGGGTTTTCGATCTCTCGTGCCTAATTTTTTTAAAAGCTGTTGTTAACCTTTGTCCTGTTGCTCTACGAAAAGCCCCAAGTTTTAGGTCCTGCCTCAATACGCGAGACACGCTTTTTTTTGAAATTTGCATCTCCGTAGCAATAATTTTTTGTTTTCGCAGAGGATTTCGTCGTATTCTTTCACGCACTGCTTTAATTACTCGTGGAGTTCTTATGGTACGAGGACGTCCACTTCTTTTTCTGTCAGCTATTGCTTTTGTATCGGTAAACCGTTTTATAGCACGACTTACAAACATTTTTGAAATTTTTAACGGCTTTAGCAATTTTAAAATTTCACTATTTGATACACCACATTTATGTAACGCAATAACTGCTATACGATTTTCTTTCACACCCCAAACCATGTTGCTGGTTGAACTCAAAAATTTTAACTATAGTCTGTACAAGTTGCCAAAAGAAAGGGCTTTCTAAATATGTAATTGTTTTCCACCCTCTGTAATCTTAAGCTGTAAAATCTAACGGTTCTTTACAGGTAACAGAATTTATGTCCCGACTAGGTATATACACAGGGTGTCTCAAAAAAAAGTATTGTTAGTAAATATAATTCGATAAAGATACGTATCCATGGATTATTTTAACTAATTATCAAATTATATTTACTAGCAAAACGTTTTTTTTAAGACACCCTGTATACAGGGTGGTCGTCTGAAAACGAACCAGGCGGGATTGTGGCCAGCAGATTTTTTTTTTCAAGAAATGTTAAAACACATCAGTTTTATCATCGAGGGGAACAAGTTTTGCGGTCAATGTCACTCCCGTATTGTTTCATCCCTTTGCGCTGTGATGACAACCTCTGAAATGTTAATAGGGATGATACAGCAAGTGATACCTCATTTGAAAGGTCTTGCTTCCTTGAATTCAGTGCAATCACTTTTTTGAAGTTTTTTATGTTAATATTTTTTTTGTGTATCTTTAAAGCAGCATAATAAAAAATATCACACTTGAAAATTGATTTTTACAATACAATTTATTATAAAAATAAATCATTTAAAATAAAAAAGTTATAGTCCTTGATCCTTGTACTTCTTTTAGATGAAAAACTTGGGTGGCCCACTTCTGTCAGCAAAATCGTGAAATCTCAATTTTCTCTTTTTTTACTTAACGGTGTAGAAAAATATGTTAATATTAAAAATTTTTAAATATGTTTTTGCTGAAAGTTAGGTAATCCCTTTCCCTACAAATAGAAGCAAATAGTGCTCAAAAATATCAATTTTTGAACATCCTATAGCATGAAAACCAAAGTGTGGCCCACTTCTGTCGATGCTACTCTACTGAATTTAACTCAATAAGTAATATTTTAAAAATAATGTTGTATTAAAAAATTTATTTCTTTAAATTAAAAAATTGATTGAAAAATTTTCCAATTGTATATTATTATTTTTATTCTGGAAAGTACTAATAATAGCATTTTAAAATATCATAAACATTTTTGGGGCTTTTCAATTTTTCTTGACGTCGTAATATCTACCCAACTTCCCTACGTCCCGTCCTATAGTCCATTTCATTTAAGAAAAAAGTAAGAATTTGTACTAAAACGATGACCTCGAAATGTTAACCAATGAAATTAGTTAGAAATTAGGCGGCTTCACAGTAGCGAAATTTACGTGTTGGTGACAGATAACATTTAATTTTTTGCATTACATTAAATAGTTCCTATGCAGTATTTCTTTATTTATTTCATCAAAATCGTATTAAAATTGAAGTAAATTTGTTAAAATAAGTTTCGTAAAATTATGCCGTAAATTTTAAACATTCTTAGTTAGGCAACATTTTTAAAATGACGTTTCCCAGTGTGAATGTGGTTTTGCATTTGACCTGCCACCTACATTTTTAGTATCTGGGATCGACTATAGTGAGCTGAAAGTTTGTACACATTTTTCACTTGCGCCGCAAGTTAAAGTCTTGCTGCGAATTTTTATATTCTAATTTCATTTGTCAAAAGTTCTAAAAAAATAAGCGAAAACTCCTAACAGAACTGAAAATGATAAGGCGCATTTTTTACTGGTTTGGTTTGGATTGGTTACTTTTTAATTAATTTGAGGTCATTAATAAATTTTGCAAGCGATGTTAAACATTTTTTAGCTTCACCCCCCGCCTATGATTACACTTTGTGTAATGTCTCAGAAAAACGAAAATTAAACACAAAATAACAAAATATTAACTATGAAAGAATATACATACATGCATCAGTGCCTCACAGAATCCTATGTTAGCAATGTAATTAGTACCTATTCAAGACTAATGCTCGTTTTTATAAAACTTTTAACGAGCGGTTAAATCCAAATTTGGATTTCATAAAGATTCGTTGGTACTAATCAGACATTAACTTTCAACGCACCAATGCCCGTTTTCATAAAGACTGCTCTATATTATAATACATATTTTTATTTTTAAATTCAAAAATTTAAATTTAAATTATTATTACAAATTAAAATCTTAATATTTTTTTAATTTAAACAAATATATTTTTAATAAAAAATTATTTCTGGAATAGTATTGCTGATTGAGTTTATTTCTGTATAGAAAATATTCTGTGGACGCTAATATTTCTAAAAGTTTTTCTGTTAAATTTGAACATTTAATTTTGGTGCCAAAAATTTATCACCAGTGCTGGGTGACATCTTGCGTGAAAGTAACAACTGCTGCCACTTCGTTGTGTTCGTTCTTTTGACGCTGTAAATATTCACATAGCCCGTAAGTATAATTTGTTAACATTTTTCCGCGTTCATCTTCTAATTCAATAAACATTTTATTATTTTAAATTAAAATTCATATTAATTACTTTGTTTAGTCCAATTCAACGTAAATAATTTTAGGTTTTTGTCCCCAGTTGAGTTTCAAATAGGAAAACTTTTATATAAGTTATTCCACGTTTTTCTTGATCTTTGAATTTTTACTTGAATATAAGTTAAATTTTAATTTCTTTTCAGTGCAATATGGGTAAAATTATGAAATCAGGGAAAGTTGTAGTCGTTTTGTCGGGACGATATGCAGGAAGGAAGGCCGTAGTTTTGAAAAATTACGATTATGGAACAGCTGAAAGACAATATGGGAACACATTGATAGCTGGTATCGACCGCTATCCGAGAACAGTTCACAAACGAATGGGGAAAACGAAAATACACAAAAGATCGAAAATCAAGGCTTTTATTAAGGTATGTAACATTTAGATTAAAAATTTTGCGACCCAGATGCTGTACTCCATTTTCAAAATAGAAATCTTATCTCAGAAGTTACATTTTGTGTTTGTAATTTTAGATGATGAACTACAACCATTTATTACCTACCCGTTATTCGGTGGATTTGGCTGCCGACGAGAAAGTTGCTCCTAAGGACTTGATGGATCCCGCTCAACGGAAGAAGGCTCGCTTTCAAGTAAGGATGAACTTAGAGGAAAGATATAAACAAGGCAAAAACAAATGGTTCTTTCAAAAACTAAGATTTTAGATTTGTTATATTATGTAGTTTTGTAAATAAAACAAAAAATTGAAAAATAACTGTATTTTTAATTTAACTTACATAGGACCATGAAAACAAGATTCCTAACAGGAAAAAAGGGGAAGAAAAATGTAAAGTTATAAATGCTTCATTTTGGTGCATTAAAGATATAGTAAATTTTAGTATAGTAATGCCTGATTTCATAAAACTTTTAGCAAGCCGTTAAAGTTAACGGATGATTTCTATTGGTTTGTTAGCACTAAGGAATAATTTCCATTGGTTAGTTAAACTTAACGGCCCTTTAAAATTATTATGAAATCAGACATAAGAAAGGTAATTGTGGAACGAATGAATATTACTTTTGCAATCTTTTAATTTCAAAGAATCTTCGGAAATTTTTAAATGAATGTTTGGTTTTATTTAGAATTAAATAAACCATTGAATTACAATTTTCAAATTGAATAACATAAATTGCCCTATAACGCTGCGTTTTTCCTGATCCGTTTTATTTGCCGCAAGAACCGCGTTATCACTTATAATGGTAATTATGCAAACCTGTCCATATCTTCTTCTTTATTCGACCCAATGGTCCACTTTAATTTGGTTGTGAATTCTCTCCTTCCTCCTCACGTTAAATAGAACTGCTTCCAAATAATTTCTCTATCACTCGTTCCAAGATGTTCTGTTCAATCTGAATTTATTATTTTCGTTTCGAATGATTTATTTTTAACCCTTTCGGTCACCATGGTCATTTAAACGAACATGGACTTTTCATAACTACCAAAATTAGTGGAATGCATTTTACCCCATCTAAATATCGCGATTGTCTAAGGCAGGGGTCTCCAAACTACGGCCCGCGAGCACCACCAATCCGGCCCGCGAGAGCGGGCCTGATGTGTCTAGTATCCGGCCCACCCTTTAATTATTTATTTTGTTAAATCAAATCAAACAAAATAATAGTCAGATATTTTATTTACAGACTAAAACTAGTTGTCAAAACATAACAAAAAGTTGTCAAAATGCAATTAATCTAAAGAGCTACAATGGCTAACAAAAATATTTGAACCCCCCTATGTTAACAATGTAAATTTTACATTTTGAAATCTTTTTTTGACATAAAAAAATAGCATTTACAGAAAAACTTTTTAGTTAAAAATTTCATTGCTTTCATTATTCATTTATAACAGCGACTTAAACAAGACCCTGTAAAACGCAAGAAATATTGTCATCTTTATTTCGGCAATGGTGCGACGAAATGAACAAATGAATATGCAATTTTTCTTGAAAAAGCCATTCTCTACATTTTTGTTCATAAGCATTTTTCTATTTTGTCGCACCGTTTCCGAGCTATAGATCAGGGGTTCCTAAACTTTATAGATGACGGAACATCAACCCAAAACCTGTTATTTTATGGAACCCCATAACCATCAATGAGCTTTTTTTTTAGTTTTTTTGCATATTTTTTCAAGGGAATCCTATAATTTTTTGTACCCGTGCTATTATTTAATTTTAATAGCTAATAATGAATAATTCTTGCGGAACCCCAATGACTGTTGTACGGAACCCAGTTTGGGAATCGCTGCTATAGATGATGATATTTTTTGTGTTTTACAGAGTTTTATTTAAGTCGCTGCCAGTCAAAAACGGGACAACAAAATTGAAAAATGTATAGGTACAAAATTGAAGACAATAAAATTTTTAACAAAAAATGTTTAAAAAGTTTTGCTGTAAAAGCGATTTTTAAATGTCAAAAAACGGTTTCAAAATGTGCAATTTACATTGTTAACATAGGAGAGTTCGAATATTTTCGTTAGCCACTGTAGCTAGATCTTGGCCCTCGGGGCTTTGTGGAGCAATCAGTCTGGCCCTTAGGCTAAAGAGTTTGGAGACCCCTGGTCTAAAGGTACACATATTTATAATTATATTACATATTTAGGATTGGTGTCCTAAATTTGCGAATTTTGAAGGTTTTGCTAATCTTTTAAAACAAGTGGCAACTTCTACCTGTGCTTATTTGTTGATGAATTATTTGTGTGTTTTAAATATATTGTCGTAAGTTGTATTGATGTTGAATATTTTTTTTTAGTTATTTAAATGTTTAGAATATTGTATTTATAAATAAATTTCTGAAAAAATACATATTTTTTACCCAAATTTACCCATTGAGTCATCATTTCATTCTAACTAATATAATTTTTTTTTTTGGAAAGTAAAAGTCGTATGGGTGCTTATCCTACCACATTTCAAGTTCCTTAGGCAAGTTCTTTAGCAATTCGTTCGATTGCTTACTTAACCAATAAATCTTCTATAACTTGATAATTTTGATAAAAACTTGATAAACAACTGCCTTCAGCTTGTTAGCTTGCATTTTTAAAGACTGCAGTATATAATCAGTATGATTAGCATGATCTTGATGATCCATACCACGATTTAATAAAAAAAAAACATTATTTAAAATCAAAATCGATAGAACAACAATAAAAAGTGTGGTCAAAGTCGTTTCTACGGTAACTGTGAGCCATCGGCTCTTTTAACCTGTCGCTGCTATTACGCTGAGCCTATTACTGCTGCTATGTAAGCTGGACATTGGTTGTCTTTGTGTGAGCATATGATTATGCTTTGTATCTTAGTGTGACTGGTCAAGCTAAAGTAGCGAGGAACCTAATGCGACCTGGACTTGGAAAGCGAGTATAGTTCTGCGACACTTGTTCCGAGAACCGAGAAACTTCGGACCACACTGAATTTTATCACCTCACTCTTTGTATATATCTTTACTACTTCGTGTTCCACCGTAGCATTATATAAACTTTTAGAAAATTTTATCTCAACATACATGCATTTGTTTTCATTTGTACTGATAATGTGCTATAATTTATTAATTTTTAAATAATATTATAGAAGATTTTGATAAAAAAAATTTTTGGAACTCGTGACGGTTTGATGGTGAAACCCGAAAAAGACATTAATTTATCATTCTAAGATTTCATTTTCCCTTTTGGTAAATCTTTTTAATACTTGCAAACGTTTTTAAATTATTTTCTCTAGCCATTTTTCAAGTAATGAAAAAATTAAGGATGTATAGGAGATACAATCAGAGACAAAAGTAGGGTTAATTTAAATTTCACAAATATTGGTCTTATGTGTGTAGTAAAATACTTTGTAAATGTCATAAACGATAAACAAAGTTATAAAAATGCATGTAGAAAGGTTATTTTAAAGTTTGCGTTTAAAGCGGTTAATTTGATCAAGAGAATGTTGATTTTCAACCAATCAGAGTATTTTTATAAATAAGCTAGTTTGGTTATATCGGACTTTCAGCTTAGTATCCCACTGTACTTTTCCAGATACCAAAAATTTTAAATTACCATTTTTGATTCTTAAAATAGAAAATTTTCAGCCTGTCGTCCTATCTAGTCTATTTTTATGGAAAGAAATTTATCATTTTATTTCAGTCGCAAGGGAATTGTACGCCGTTTAGCTATTAATGTCTGCTTTTACAATAGTCGGTTAAGGATCGGCTCCAAGGCGGCAGTGTTCATTCATGAACGCGAGAGGGCTTACGACACGAGTATATTTTATAATTTATTAGTAGGCAACACGTTTAACATAAAATATAATTTGGTTGTTAGACAATATGTGGCGCTGTTTAAATAAAGAAATTGATTTTCTCTCTCTATTTGGGCCGATTTGAAGTTGTTAAAAATTTTACCTGCTGCTGTGTTAATTCTTTTTATGAAGCAGGTAGTATTTAAATAAAGATGAATGTAATTTTTGAAACCTCAACTTGTGAAATTTGGTTTCATAATTATTATTCAAAAAAGGTTTAAGTAATAATAAATGAAATTTTGATTACTTTGAAATTTTCTAAAAGACTACTCTAGATTGGTATATACAGGGTGTCCAAATAATCGATATACACTTCTTGGTTTTAAAAGATTAATTAAAGAATAATTACCCACAGTAGACTAAAGACTACTATAGATTGGTATATACAGGGTGTCCAAATAATCGATATACACTTCTTGGTTTTAAAAGATTAATTAAAAAATAATTACCTACAGTAATGAAATTCTTTACTGTACAACTTCACGCAGGTTAGATATTATATGTATTTCCAATACTAAAGTGGGATTTTCACTGTTTATCAGTTTACTTTTTTATTTTGGAAGGGTCCTGTTTTGAAGAAAAAGCGTCACACGTGCAGTGGCGGATGCATATCGATAATTATAATCGAATTTTTAGACAGTACAATACTTTCAATTACTATTAATGGAGGGGGGGGGTAAAACTATTTGCCCCCCCCCCACCTCACTCCTTAAATCCGCTAGTGCAACTGTGGTTTGCACCAATTCAATCTTTCGGTAGCTTACCTGTAAATAGCTATTGCAAGATAGGAAATTTAACGACCAAGAAATTTTAGAAGAACTAATTCATTTCACGTAAAAACCGACCACAATGAAAGCGATAAGAGACAGGGGGAGATTAAAAACTTTTTCATAAAAATTTTAACAATCCGTTAAAGTTAACGGACGACTTCTATTGGTTTGTTAGCACTAAGAAATAATTTCTATTGGTTAATTCCTATTTTATTAATAACACAATTATTATGCAGACCCCGTGGTCTGCATGTTGATAGTGCTATCGATGGTAACAAGCCTACATCATCAATTGATGAAAGATGGATTTCTCAAGAAGAATATGATGAGTAAGTGAATGTCATAAAACCACGTGGTCATTGTAATAAAATACAACGTTTTTTAGAATTATGGATCACGAGCTTTGTATAGAACAAGAAAATGAAGAAAAACCTGCATTAGAAGGTAGACGTGTTGTAGACATTCATCATTTAGTAGAAAAGTGCTTATGGTTAGGGAAAAATCATGCATCTATATGCACAAGCGGTAAATTAAACATAATCAAAGAAAGACGAAGTGGTTTTCAACCGGAAATATGTTTAAAATGTGACATGTGTAATCAAATTACAATCAATCAAAATTTATATGTGGAAGAAATAATAAAAAATGATGAATTTTGGGAGAATCACATGCTTAGAAAATTAGTTACATTTTATAATTCATGCATTCCTCCTGAAATTGTAAGAGACAATCTCAAAAGAGGACTACGGTGTAAAGATCCCGATTATATTTTAGAAGAGCAGAAAAAAAAACAGTGAATAACATCGCCTTTTCTTGACTTAATTAATAAATTTAAATAATAATAATAAAAATTAAAATAGAACTTTTTTTTAAGTAGTACCTCCCTAGTTTATTTATATAAAACGGTAATATTTTTGCCAGTAACAAAAAGTCTTATATGCCAAGTTTGTTTTAATAATATTGAAATTAAACCAGGCTGGACTGAAAAAAGATTATGCAACTAAAAGCTTACGAAGGTACCTAAATTTTGGGTATTCGTTACCTCTTTTAAAATACTCAGGTAGTTTTCCCAGTAATCATAAATCGATGTTTCTAGGTCATACCTGGGTCATCCAGATTTACCTTAATTCTTCTAAAATCTACAGAAAAAGTAGAAAACTTCTTCTGCGATTGTAGATCCATCTGCGTGATAACGACTGAACTAAACATTATAAAAATATACAAGGGATGTCAAAATTTTTGTATTTTTTGTAATTAAAGTTTAATTATGTTTTAGATGAAATAAATTGACAAAATTTTGCACATGCATTCTTTTATGTGCATATATTATTTAAGTATACGAAACTTTAATAATTGATAATTATCAACAATTTTAAATTTAATTACGCCGTTATAAAAAAAAATTAGATGTTTAAAAATAGGAAGTACTATTTCTTATAATATCACAAATATCGTGTCAAAATTTCAAATTTATACGTCCATAAGTTTTTCAATTAACTATGAATAACTTTTTCAGATTTTTTATTTTTAACTTTTTTTAAAATTTTTAAAATTTTTATTTAATAATTTTTTATTATTAATTATTTTTACTAGTTTGATTTTCGCTAAAAAATTTACGAATGGGATATTTAAACAATTAAAGTTATAAATAAAAAATTTGAGCCACAAAAAATAGGAGATGCTCTTTATAGTGGTATCACAAGTATAATTCCAAAATTTCAAATAAATCCATTCAGCCGTTTTTGAAAACAATATGAAAAACCTTGAGCGCAACGCAAAATCCCAGCCTTAAGTATTATTTATCCGGGGTGTAATGTTATACGGATGTTTATTGGTTTATTGTTTTGCGTGTTTATCGTTCATTGGTTCATAGCTATATAGGTTAGTTATACTCATTCGTTCGACTATTGTAAAAGCGGACTTTAGGCAGGTTTCTCGCCTGCTTTCGAAGCAGATCAGGTTTTTGGTTTAGTCGGGGAGATAGTCTTGAGGGTTATTGATAAATGCTGTTCACATAGTTGGTATCTTCAAAAATTGCCAAGTAAGGGGTTTTCATGATGTCGTTTGAGGTAAACTGTATAAGAGTTCTCGCTGAACAATAGCTGTTTTTCATAAAATATGAAGATAAACTGTTTAAAGTTATGAGCAGTCATGATCCTGGCGATCGTTAGAGAAAGAAATCATTTGAAGATCTTCTACAGTACACTGAAAAAAAAAGTGACCTCATAGTAATGAAACTGTTCATCATATTGATGAAAAAATCATAAATTTTACACTCATGATCAAGTTCATACTAATGATGAACGATCGTTCATCAAATTTTCAGTTTCATCAATATTATGAATGTGTTTTCAATAATATGAATTACATTATTTCATTGTGAGGATAAACGTGTACATAAATGTGATGACGGAAATCACTCAAATTATGTACTCGTTCATCTTATTCATGAATGCGTTTCGAATTAGGATGATGTGAGTATTAATATGATGAAAGAAACCATTATAATGGTTATCATTCTATAGAATCATATACTCGTTCATCTTATTGATGAATGCGTTCCTAATTAGTATGACTGTGGACATTAATATGATGAAAGGAATCATTAAGATGATCCGCTCGTTCATCATATTGATGAATGCGTTCTTAATTAGGATGACTGTGGACATTAATATGATGAAAGCAATCATTCAATTGATGAACTCGTTCATCCTATTGATGATTGCGTTCTTAATTAAGATGAATGTGAGTATTACTATGATGAAAGGACTCATTAAAATGATGTACAAATAATGAACAAATGTTTCTTTAATGATAAAAAAATAGGTACAAGTTATTTATGAAAATTTTTATTTAAATTATATAAAACATAAAACATAAAAAAAATTCAGGTTTTATTCTTCCCCTTTTATTGCTTGCGATATTGTAAACAATTTTGTTGAAATATTTTTTCTTGTTTTTTCTTTAAAATAAAAAATAAATTCTATAAATCCCCAAAACTGCTCGCAAGCAAGGGGATACTTTATATCAAATAAAAAAAAATGTTTTGAAGCATATGTCGACCGCTTTAATGAGTTTCACAAATTTTAATTTTACGCCTTCCAAATATACATAAAATTCTCTAAAGTCAGTTTCGTCATTAGACTTTAGAGCTAATATAAAAGGCTGGACATGTTCTTCTCGTGCATTTAAATATTCTATATGGTCTTCCAATTCTTGGACCGTTTCTCCTACAAAACAAAAGGCGTCCTGTGAATCCTTCACCGTAAATTTTTTCACAGATTTAACGCCAGCTGCCGTTTTCTTTACCACTTTTTGTGTGGGTATTAGGTATGCATGTATACTATTAAGTATGCATAATGATGTCTCATCTGAAATGCAAAAAATGCGAGAATTAGTATGGACATGTACATTTCAAAGTGTTGTATTTTTACCATTATTGAAATCACCTTCATGATTATTAATCTTTTTTAATGCATTGACAACTTTTTTGCCTTTAACGCTGTCACTCAAAAAACGATTAAGCATTTTTGATGTATTTTCCCAATTATTTAAAATGCCACCGCATTCGGGATATAGCACTTTATAGAGCGTTTTAAGTTACATATTTCTATTTTTAGTTCTATTTTTTCTGTCGGAAATCGTTCTATGATCTCCTCCTCCATTGGGTAACTTGTAGCTAAAGACGTATTAATATCTTTATCTACGAAGTACTGTCCCACTGCATTTATTAGGAGTTGTCTTTGATCTTCGTCGAACCTATTTTGCGTTCTGTACCATTCTGTAATCAACTTTCCACGATGGGTTTCGCTCAAAATATCGGAGAGAGTCACCGATACATTATCATCTACTTCTACAGTACGATAAGGTTCTGTTGAAGTAGGCAAACGACTTGTTGTAGCTTGGTTTGGCAAAGAGTCGTTTCTAACGACAGGTACTATACCCATTGGTATATTAACGTAACGGTCATGAAAAGTGCATCAGGTTAAAAATTCTTAACAATGTAAAATACACAGGTATAATTCTAAGAAAAATGAATTAGTTGACCATTATTTATGCAAAATAAGAGTAACAAATGTCATTCTCATCACGATACACTTACAAAGTGTATCGTGATTCTCATCAGTCGTTTCTAGATTTTTGAAGTAGTCGGTCAGTTTTGTAATCGTTTAAAAATAATTTGTAAAATATGGCAAAATATAATCAGTTAAGTGAGGAGAAAAAAATTCAAATTACCACGTTAACGTCGATAGGAATGTCTACACGTAAAATTGCAACTAAAGTTGGCTGCAACCAATCGACTGTAGCACGGTTTTTGAAAAAATATCGAGAAACTAACACCACGGATGGCAAGAAAGGTACTGGTCCCCAAAGAAAGACTAGTGCACAGCAAGACAGGTTCCTGAAGCGAATTAGTTTAAAGGATCGCTTTAAAACTGCTGTAGACATTAGGCAGGAGTTTGCCAGCACAAGTGGAGTGAACCTCAGTGTTGAAACCACGAGAAGAAGGCTTCGTGATGCTGGTTTAAATGCCAGAATTCCTTCTAAAAAACCGCATTTAACAGCAAAAATGCGGCGTAGTCGGTTCGAGTGGGCGAAAGCTCATAAAAATTGGACCGAAAATGATTGGAAACAAGTCATTTTTTCAGATGAGAGCAAATTCAATCTGTGGGGCTCTGATGGCATTCACTATGTAAGGCGAAGAGTTGGTGAACGATACAAGGACGAATGCCTTCAAAGAACGGTGAAGAAACCGGGTGGTCAGATGATATGGGGATGCTTTTTATATTATGGATTGTAAAATTTGCATTTTGTAGAGGGGACCGTGAAAGCTGTAGACTATGAAATCATTTTATAAAATAATTTACTACCATCGATCAAAAAACATAAGAATAAGAATTCGAAGTGCATTTTCCAAGACGATTCTGCTCCATGCCATCGAGCCAAAAGGGTAATTTATCATTTTTTGTTTTTGTTTATATACACTACAGCTCAAAAAGATAAGTACACTTCAATTTTTATTAATTAATTAAAATGCAAGAGAGTAAATTATTCCAAAATATAGTTGGCGAGTATAAATAGTGCCCCAAACAAAATAATGTTCTTAAATTTTCCGTTAGGTGGCTTATCCATGTTTTTCTTATGTTTTATGTACTTATGCCCAAGTTTTCTATTATATGATTTTAATTTGATCGGTATTTATTTGTGTTTATTGTTAATTTGAACTTGTATTTAGTGATCATTGAGTCAAATTGACATTTCATTAGTATAGTTTCTTGTAGAAAATATCAGATAACATTAAATTAGTTTGTAGTTTCATTAATAGTTTAAGTGAAGTAAAATTTTGTTTAAAACGCTGACAGTGAGACATTATGGGACGAAATAAAAATATTCCGCCTACAAAACGTAGCGTAATTATTCATTTATATAATTCAGGTGATTCGATAAGAAAAATTGCCAAAAAAACAGGAGTTTCCAAGGGTGCAGTACAGAACGCTCTTAAGATATTTAAGGAAACAAGAGACTACAACAGTAGAAAAAGCACTGGAAGACCCCGAGTGACATCCAAACGTGAGGATAAATTAATCGTAAGGCATAGCATTCGAAATCGAAGAATGACGGCACCTCAACTTACGCAGGAAATCAATAGAAACCGTCCTTTTAATGTTAGTTTGTCGACAGTAAAGAGAAGGTTACAAACAGCCGGTCTTCATGGAAGAATTGCTATGCGTAAACCTTTGCTAAGACCTCAAAATAAACTAAAGAGACTAGCTTGGGCAAAAAAACATCAAACCTGGTCAAATAGTCAGTGGAAAAAGGTTCTTTGGTCGGATGAGTCGAAGTTTCAGATCTTCGGTTCTCATAGACGAGTTTTTGTGCGAAGGCGCAACGGAGAACGGGCATTAGATGAATGTATTGTCCCAACTGTAAAGCACGGCGGAGGTTCCGTCATGATTTGGGGATGTTTTGGTAACAATTGCGTCGGAAATCTTATAAAAATAGAAGGAATTTAAAAAAAAGAAGGATATAAAGAAATATTGAAGGATCATGTGCTGCCTTCGGGACGTCGTTTAATTGGGAAAGGTTTTGTGTTTCAGGAAGATAATGATCCCAAGCACTCTTCGAAGTTGTGCAGAGACTATTTGCGAGAAAATGAGAGAAGGAGAGTGCTTAATTACATGAATTGGCCACCCCAGTCCCCGGATTTGAATCCAATTGAACTATTGTGGGAAGAACTGGATAGGAAGGTTCGACTTAAAGGTCCTAAATCACAAAACCATTTATGGCAGATCTTGCAAGAAGCTTGGAATGAAATTCTACCTGAAACTTTGGATAAACTCACTCAAAGAATGCCTCGTTTGTGCCAAGGTGTTATTAAAGCAAAAGGTGGATTTTTCGAAGAAAACAGAATCTAGCTAATATAGTAAGATTTTTTTGTTTTTTTTTTAATTAAACTTTGTGTAGATACTTATATTACTTGATTTCTTAAAATATGTTGACTTCAAAAAGGTTTAATGCTTAAAATTTTGAAAACTGTTTAAAAATATAAGTGTACTTATCTTTTTGAGCTGTAGTGTACATATTGTTTATAATTTAAGTCTCAGACGGCAAACGAATTAAAAGAAACACTCAAAAAGGCATGATCTGAAGAAATTTCAAACGAAATTATTCAAAATTTAATTTTATCCATGCCGTCACGAGTTTCTGAGGTCATCAAGGCGAAAGGAGGAACCACAAAATATTAAAATATTTTTTTTACGCCTCTGTCAGGCAAGTGTTCAATTGCATACTTCAAATGCGGCTTGAAAAGCTGGTTTTCACGCCTAGTCTAGAAACAAAAATAATTAAATTTAAAAGTCAAATTTACGTCAAATTTTGACGTTTAATACCAAATATTTAAAAAAATAATTAAATTTTATGATTTTTTGTAACAAATTATACAAGTCGGCGTAAAAAATTACGTTTATCATGCGGCAGGAAACTGTTTTCCGAGTACTCGTAAATACAGGCCTCGGCTAATCCGCCTCTGCCTGTAACAAAACTCGTACTCGGAAAAATTCAGTTTCCAGCCTAATGATAAAAATAACTATTTTATTACTTATTAGTACTTCTTAATGTCACATAAATTTGTTTAAACCATAAATATTTGTTAAACTACAATATTACATTTTTTTAATATTCTTAATTTGTTATTTAATTAATTAAATTCCAATTGGGTTCAATATCATAAATAAATATTCCTATAGGAGTAACGACAAGAATATTGCACCACAATATCAAACTCAAGTACGAATATAGTCGATAGGTATTTATATATAATCTCTCAATAATAGATGATGTGTCGTTAATGTGTGAAAATATCTCATCATAGTATCAAAATATACCAGAATACTATCAAATTTTGAATATTGTAATTAACTGCAAATAATTGTGAAAAATGCAACCTCATACAAAACCAAATCGGAAGTTGTGAGCAACAATTCGTATATTAAAACTTTCTGTTTAATTGCAGTGTAAGTTCTCAATGCTCCATAGCGAAATTTATCGGTGATATGCCCATACACTGCGCAAATTTGAATGGCAAGCCAATTGTGCAATATAGACAATTTTGAGAATTTTCATGTACCATTTTTGCAAAACAATTTAACTTTATTTTCGTGTTGCTACAATTGCTTTATAACCACATATGATCAAACTAACACATTAAACTGAATATCAATAATTCGTTTTCCCCACAATTTTATCTGTTGTAGACATTATATTTACTGGTTATACCTATAATTTGAAAATAATCGCGATCGGTAAATATAGTTTATTTGTAATTTATTGCAATAAATTATGCATGCAAAAACACTGCATGCAGTAGATCTAAAACTTTGATAAGATAGATGCTACTGACCTACAGCCAACAATATTATTATATACTGAATAAAAGCTTGGTAGATTTGGTGAATTGTAAATTTTATGTAAAATGACCTCCATTATTGTTTTCTAACTCGACCTTTTTGGGGAAAATAGGGTATCTAGTCATTTGGCCGACAATCATTTTCCCGAATTTTTTTTGGCTGATAAATTATTTGGTCAATAGTTTATTATTTTTTTTTTATTTTTTTTTTTTTATCTCGAGTTACGGCTTTGTTTCTTGAGCTTGGCGGTGTCGGTTTGGCCGACCAGTTTTTGGCCAACAGTCATTTTTTTGGCCGACAGTTATTCGGTAGCAATCGTGTAAAACCACAGTGTGGTGTAGAGCTTAAGGTAGTAGTCTGGTAACTTGCACGTTTTTTTTACGGTTTTATTGGGAATTTTTTGGTTTTGGTTTTTTAGTATGCTATTATTAGGTCCATTTCCCCAGCACCGCCCATTTTGAATTTCCGGTCCAAATTAATTTTAATCGATTGTGTATCGTTAGTGTAAGTTTGTGTATTAATTATATTTGTTTGTGTTAGCACCGTTCGCGAAATATCGTACATTTTTAGTTGGGGCGCTGGGGAAATGCGAGCGCCGCCCATCGCGAATTTTCGCTCAATTTTTGTATCAATCGTTTGTGTATCGTTAGTGTACGTTTGTGTATTAATTATTTTCGTTTGTGTTAGCACCGTTCGCGAAATATCGTGCATGTTAAGTGGGCGGCGCTGGGGAAATGCGACGCCGCCCATCGCGAATTTTCGGTCAATTTTGGTATCAATCGTTTGTGTATCGTTTGTGTACATTTGTGTATTTCATATTTTTGTTTGTGTTAGCACCATTCCCGAAATTTTCCAAATCAAAGATTTCGGGTTCGTTTCTCCAGCGCACCCATTTTTGGATTTTAGATAAAATATTGTTAAAATATATCGAATTTGGTATCAATCGTTTGTGTATCGTTTGTGTAGATGTGTGCATTAATAAGTTTTGTTTGTGTACGCTTCGTTCGCGAAATAACTTTAATCTAAATTACGGAGGGGGGGGGGTAATGCGTAACGCTCCGTATAAAAAAAAATTGAGTGAAATTTGGTTTCAACCTTTTTTATTAATATTGTAATAGTCTGGGTGCCCGCCGACATATAGTTCAATTCATACATAACCGCTTATAATTTCTTGTGTGGGTTAATTGCGTCTAGTCTACCATATTTTCTCTCTTTGAACATTTTCGCAATCGCGGCGTTACCTCTGCAATTTTCCCGAAACATTTCCGCGCGTCGCGTCGGACTGGAAAATTGGAAAATGTATTTTGTCGAACAATTCAATAATTGTATTCCACACATTTTTATTAAACAATCCCGAAAAAATCAACTGGTTATCAATACATTTAAGTTAAGAATTTTAAAATACACAGCCCGCCAAGAAACACTGATCAACTCGGACCCTATTCTAGTTATCGCCCAATTAAAAGTGAGTTATCCCTTAAACGGTATTATCAGAAATGTAGGGTATGATAAATTTTTTATACATTATTGGACATGTTCGGAATGGAATGCATATCGAACTTATGCAAAAAAATCAAAAGTTTCATTTATTTCGGTAGACGCAACTGGAGGGGTCGTTCAAAGTTTTACTCTACATACGGGAAGAAAAACAGGACCGATTTTTCTGTACACTCAATAAATATTTGACAGTGTGCTCAGCTTTATTAAGAAAAGAAAACCAAAAATAGTGAAATTCCCCATTGCATGGTCAGACTTGACTTTAATCATACTATGAGTTTAATAAGCACATGGATTGAATTTAAAACTGCTCCTCCAAGATTTAAAAATTTCTACATGAGATCTATAGGATTAATTATTTCGTGTTCGGATATCACCATGGCAAAACATTTATTGTGGTGCATTTTTTCGGTGGCTGTTAACGAAAGTGAAGGATTGAATATAATTGGTCAAGCTCCATCTAGTGAAATTGCAAAAAATTATTTAAAGGAAAAAATTCGCATACATACAGATTTCGACGATAGCGATTTTGAGAATTTTAAAAAGAATTACAATGACTCTGATATAATGGACGAAGACATAACTATCGAAGAAGAAGAAGATCTAACACCGCCAACAAATGTTTATGAAGAAATACAAAAGTGTTATAACACTTGTGTACAGAAAGCCAAGAACGATATATCTCATGGAGACCGGGATAACTTACAATATTCAACGGGTATTGCTAAAAAGCTGTTGGCGTTTACTAAACTTTTACCACTATGGTCTTCTGTGATGGTGCCGATATTTGGTTATGGGAATATTACCGAGACATCGGCTTCTTCTGAAAGCATGTTTAACGATCTAAAACACAGAGTCTTTTTACACAATCCACTGCCAATAAGAATCGATAAATTCATAGAAGTTCATATGGAAAGTATTACAGGATCCATGAATATCGTAGGTTCAAACTTTCAAAATGAAATAGAAGCAGATAAAAATGGCAAGTCTGATCTTACAAAAAATAAAGAAACATGTGAAGAACATGAAAAAAATTGTGAAAATAAAAAAAAGAAAGGGAATGATCTAATAACAGAAACTTTTGAAGAAGAATGTGTCGAAGAATCTGAATATGGAGAAGCGAAATATGATGATCCAATAACTGGAATTTTGTTTTGAAAAAATTGACCGAAAATTCGCGATGGGCGGCGTCGCATTTCCCCAGCGCCGCCCACTTAACATGCACGATATTTCGCGAACGGTGCTAACACAAACGAAAATAATTAATACACAAACGTACACTAACGATACACAAACGATTGATACAAAAATTGAGCGAAAATTCGCGATGGGCGGCGCTCGCATTTCCCCAGCGCTCCAACTAAAAATGTACGATATTTCGCGAACGGTGCTAACACAAACAAATATAATTAATACACAAACTTACACTAACGATACACAATCGATTAAAATTAATTTGGACCGGAAATTCAAAATGGGCGGTGCTGGGGAAATGGACCTGCTATTATTGACATCTAAAGGATACAAACAAAAATTTTTTTAATTAATATTACAATGTTTTATTATTATTGCCTATTGATCAAATTAGGCGTCTCAAAAAAAAATAAGTAACTAGGTAATTTTGGCTCTTCAGGACATCGGAAATAAAAAAATCAAAAAGATTATTAATCTATAAACTTGTCGTTATCGCTGGAACTAGGATTATTAAATTTTATCACAAAATAGCAAAATGGTCGACTTCTAAAATAAAGTTGAATTTTTCAGGCATAAATCGGGCTGTAAAACGAAAAGTTAGAGATGGATAAAGTTAGAGACTCTGAGATTGGTACTAAGGGACCTAGACTTCATAACCAGTGGCGTAACAAGCAAGTGATGGACCCGTCTGCAAAGTTGTCAACGGGGGCCCTGCTTTTATAAAAGACAAAAAAAAGTTTTGTATGCAGGACTACGAATCTGAAGATTTCCATGCAATTTCAGTGATTTCCAAGGAATTCCTTCCAAACAAGAGCGGATATAGAAACGAGTAACTACCTCCCCACCCCACCCTCTATTTAATTTTATTAAAATTTGAAAATTATACCTTAATTCTTATCAAAAATATATAGATGAGTTTTTTTATTTTTCAGTTTTCTGAAATTTCTTATTTTTTCAAGATTGTCTAGATTTCCTAAAATATCTTAGAACTTTCTATGATTCCCCCCTCTTCGCAAGATTTCCTAAAATCCTGAAAATTTTTAGATTTTTCGGAAATTTTTTTGGATATTTTTCTAAGATTTTCTAGAATTTTCTATTTCCTCTAATTTTCTACATTTCCTAAGATTCTAAAATGAATAGGATTTTATTGGATTTCCTAAAAATTTTCAGGATTTCTTAAAATTTCTCACTCGTTTTTTTACTAAGTGGAAAAATGATGGAGAAATAGTCATATGCAAAGCTAAAGGGAAATCAGTGGAAATTTGGGGAAATATAAAATTTTTATAGACTATTTCTTTTCGATTTTTCCATTTTCTGAGATTTTCATTGGCATTAAAATTTTCAAGATTTTTCGAGATATCTTAAGATACCTTAGAATTTTCCATTTCTTAGAATATCTTAAGATTTTTTTGAAATTTCTATGGATTTCTTGAAATTTTTAATATTTTCTAAGAATCTGTTTTTTGAGATGTCTTGGAATTTTCCAGAATTTCTTCAGATTTTCCTTCGATTTTCCCTTAGTTTTGTATTAACTGGAAAACCGAAAGGAAAATCGTGATATACGAAAGTGAAGAGAAATCCAAGCAAATTTTAGGGTATTTTAGAAATTTCTATGAAAAACTGATAGTAAAACTTTAAAATACTATTTTCTTCCCAAGGAAATCTTGGAAAAATTCGTAGAGTAATTCTTTTATTTCCATTTTTAAGCTTCTGAGATTTCCTTGGCTATTGGCTATCCTAAGATTTTCTAGAATATTCTAAATTTCTCCTTTGCTAAGATCGCCAGGCAAAGGCAGATACAACGGGAATCGACCCCCCCCCATGAGCCATAAAAAATAAAAAAAATTACTACCTTTTCTTAAAATTATAAAAATATAGCTACATTTTTATCAAAATACATAATATATTTATTCGGCCATCCATGAACTTTGCCTAGATCCGCTCTTGGTTTTAGATTTCAAGGCTGTATTAGACTACAATAACTTTATAATTTTGAGATTTTTGCACAAAATTGTGTGCGAAATTGTCTATCTATTGTCTATTTTGTTAACTTTAGGGCCTGGGATCGAAATTTAAAATTATAAATATTAAAATAATTTTTCCTAAAAATAGTTTTCGTTCCTTTTTTTATTAATTTAATGAATAATTAATTTATTAAATAAATCAGGATTTAAAAATTGCTGGAGCTTTTAAATATTTAAATAACAAATAATTGTGTGTTATTTAATATATTGATGAGTTATAGAGGGGGCCCGAACCCCCTAGGCCCCCCCGTAAATAAGCCACTGGTTATTTCCGATATAATACATACACGTGTGTATGGCCGCTTTCGATTAAACACATATCTATGTAGTTGATTTTTGAAGTGTAAATTTTGGCTGTTTTTTTGATTCTTTTGATATTTGGTTTGGTGCTGAATTAGCATTTTGTGGTTTTCTTTTGTGTGGTATGGTTTCTGAGCTGCAAAAAAGGAATTAACTGTATTGAAGTATTTCTAACCTTAAAATCTGAGGGGCACCTATAACTGATACCGTTTATAAGGTAACTTTAATGGGAATTTTTTTTTGAATTTTCTATCTGTTTTTGGTGGAAGTTTTTCTTTACCTGTGTAACACCTTATTTGTTACCCATCCGTGGCCCAGTCTTGTGTTGTGTTATTTAAAAGTCACCGCAACGGGCCCTGCTGGTGTGAAGTGTGTATCCTTGTCCTTACCTTAAATTGATATGGAGGGTTCATGTAAGAGGTGTAAAAAGGGATGTGTCGATGTTTTGACCACATCTAGATGTAATGGATGTAGCAATGTTTATCACAGAAGTTGCGCCAAACTTGCAAAGGGTGTGACACCGATTGAAAATGATTGGAGTATCGTGGTCTGTAGTGTGCACAACGATCGTGGTGTCTCTCTCACGGTTCCGGGTTTTTCTCCTTCACCCTCGGCTCCGGGTTCTCCATGTTTCGCGCCATTTGATGTAGTGGCTCTCGAGGATATTATCTCCCGTGTTCTAAATGTACATCTTAATACTTTCCGAGAGGAAATGTTGTCATTAGTGGGGACTGCCTCTGGACGGGTGGTGACGGATGAGGTCACTGCGCTGAGGAGTGAAAATGCATTTCTGAAGACCCAGATAAAGTCGCTAAATGGGAAAATTGAGCGACTTGTTTCTTCTTCTGCACCGAACGTGGTAGTTGGTGATGAGGTGGGAGTTGTTGGAGATTTGAATGCTGATGCAGAGTCGTTTGTTGCCGATGTGGATGGGTCGGGGTCTGGCGTCAGGTCTGCCTCTACATACGCCTCGGTTTTGAATGCGACTCAGGGTTCTCAGCCTTTGACCCGTTCTGGGAATGGTGGTAATGTGGGTGTTTCTGCGTCTCTGGTTGGGGCGGCTGGTTCAAATCATCGGCTGCATGCCGAGGATGCGAATTCGGATCGCCCGGGGCGGGGTGGTCGCCCCCCCCCCCCCGCATTCGTGGTTCGGGTGGCGATTTTTCCATTTCGGGAACTGCTCGTCGGAAGTGGTTCCATGTAAATAATCTTGCGCCTAACACCTCAGTCGAGGCGGTCGTTGGGCACGTAAAGAGTGTGGTGGGCATATCGGATGTTGTTTGTGAGAGCCTCACCTCGAATTCAAAATATTGCTCTTTTAAAATATGTATCCGGGAATGCGACGTTGCAAAATTGTTAAATGATAAAGTCTGGCCCAAGGAGACTACTATTCGGGATTTCTACTTTCGAAGACCGGCTGATAGTGATCACGCTGCCCACGATTTTTTAGAGAATCGTCAGACCGCGATGAGGTAGTGTGTGTTTCTTCTTCTCCATCTGATGTTCCGTCTGACCATCGTAAGAGTGAGTTTTCTTGCTCGATTAGTGCTACTGGTTTCTCTGTAGCACACATTAACATACGATCTCTGCTGTCTGATTTCCACATTTTTTCCGATTTTGTGACTAGAAACAATTTTAGTATTATCGCAGTATCTGAGTCATGGCTCACACCTGATTTTCCTTCTCACCTGGTTAGTTTGGAAAACTACGCGATCGTTAGGTCGGATAGAGCGTCTCGTGGAGGAGGGGTTGCTTTCTATGTTCGAAATTCGTTTTCATTTAAGACCCTACATGAGGGACATCGCTTTGCATGTGGCCTGGAGCACCTATGGATTCGCATTAAAGTCCACGGTATTGGGTTCGGAGTTGGGGTGGTGTATAGACCTCCTACGGTTGCCCTTTCTTGCCTAAGCGAGTTTGAGGAGTTTCTTTCTTTGCTTGGTAGTGACTGCAGTGAGCTGATCATTTTAGGTGACATGAATATTAATTACCTCATCCCATCGCCTTCTTTGAGGCGCTTGCGGGGGATCCTTGATGTTTTTGATCTTCATCAGATAATAACTGATCCCACTCGTGTTACCGCAACATCCAGCACTCTGTTGGATGTGATCTGTATTGATAAGCATCGAATTCCTCTTCAGTGTGGCATTGTTGATCTTTTGGCAGCAACTGATCACTATTTGGTTTATTGTCGCCTGGACCTGTCTGTGCCGGTACAGGAGCCTCGCAAAATCACTTATCGTGATTTCGGTAATTTTGATCAAGCTAGTTTTTCGGCTGACGCGGCTTGCCTGCCTTGGACCATCATTGATGAGTTACACTCTTGCGATTCTAAGGTCGAATTTTTGAATAATATGATCCTGTCTTTATTTAATGTTCACGCTCCTGTACGAACTGTTGTTTTCAGGGGGAGGGATAGACCTTGGATTACGTGGACAATCAGAGAGATGGCTAAGTTGAAGAGGCGGGCTTACAACAAGTATAGACGCACTCGTGCTGTTGTGGACTTCTAATGTTATTGCGATCTGAAGAGGTACTTATCTGGGGCTGTCAGGAGGGAGAAGGCGAGCTATATAAATTATCAGCTTTCGCTGCATCGCTCTAACCCTAAAAAAGTTTGGCAATGTCTGTCTTCTTGGGGCGTGCATTCTCGTCCTTCCAACCAAATAGTTGCTCATTTGTGTGATGACCCTGATTTCATCAATGCGTATTTTCTCGACTCTGTTCCGGGAGGTTCCACCGGGATTGATTTGGCATGGGAGGGTTCGTTTTTGCCGGGAATACAGCCACTCTCTATTCCCGAAGTCACTCCTGAGGGGTTAAGTGCCATTGTTGGCGCTTTGCGTTCTAATGCTCTTGGTCCGGATGGTATTAGTCTTCGCATGCTTAGACTTGTTCTTCCTTTTTGTAGTGAGGTGATTTGTAATTTGTTCAATAACTCTTTTGGGACCGGTGAGGTGCCTTTTGTTTGGAAGGCATCCCGTGTGAGACCTCTTTCTAAGGTTCCACTGGCTTCGGAGCCTTCTCATCTCCGTCCAATCAGCATCCTGTCGCCATTTGCAAAAATAGCGGAGCTCCTTGTTAAAGATGCTCTATGTGAGCACCTGGCACTCTACAAGGTTTTGTCGCCTGCCCAGTCTGGTTTCAGGCCTCACCATAGCACTGCGACTTCTCTGTTGCAGCTCACGTCTGACGTGGCTTCATCAGTCGATCGGGCTGAAGTCACCATATTGGCACTTCTCGACTATTCCAGAGCATTTGACTCCGTTGTTCATGATCGTCTTTTGGCCAAGTTACGTTACTATGGCTGTGATGATTTGCTGTGTAGATGGTTGGCGGGTTATTTGCGGGATAGATCCCAGATGGTTGAGTTAGCGGGAAACTTATCTCAGTCGTTGACGGTTTCTCGTGCTGCAATTTATGTGCTAAACCGCAATCTTAAACAAGTGCGTATGTGGTCGTTGATTAATGGTCTGACTTTAAATCCGACTAAGTCGGAACTCATAATTTTGGGTAAACCGTGGCTTGTACGGAAGGCTTTGAGTGTTGCAAGGTCAGCTGTAACGATTGGCGATGAGGTCGTCAGGGTGGTCGATTCCGCTCGGAGTCTGGGGCTTATCTTGGACAGTGAGCTCAAGTTTTGTCAACATGTGGACCGAAAGCTTAAACTGTGCTATTTTAAACTAAGATCTCTTTATCAATTGAAAACAATATTACCTCCCCACGTAAAGTGGTCGATCGTTAGTAGTACGATTTTATCAAACATCGAATATTGTTCTACAGTGTATTACGGTTTTCTCACACAAGAATATAGACGCAAGCTCCAGCTCTTGCAGAATTCATGTTTGCGTTTTGCATTTGACTTACGAAGGTATGATCACGTCACCCGTTTTTATAGAGATTTAGGTATTCTAAAGGTAGCCCAGCGTTTCTCTTTGCTTTTTGGAGTTCTGCTTTTCAAAATCTGGAAAAGTGAAGAACCGGTTTGTCTACGAAGCATGATTAGGCCCCGTTCGACATGCCACGATCGGGTTTTGCGTGATTTGGGAAACTTCGATCTACCCTCTCATTCCACAGCAAAGTTTGAACAGTGTTTCGCGTGCTCGGCGCCCAGATTTATAGAAGTGCATCGAGGACTCTTTGTAAACTCGGCGAGTGTGGTGTCTTTCCGACGTAATCTAACAGATGAACTCCGCTTACAAATAATGTAATCTGTCAATAAATATTATATTTATAGCCTGCTTTTATTTTTATGTATGGGTGGTTTGAAAATCTAATCTTATTAGAAATTATTATGTCTGTATAACCATTTATTTATTTTACAATATTACACTTATCTACAATATTACACAAACGTGTCAGTGCCGGATGCTACCCCGCGCTCCTGACTACCCAGTACTGACTGTGTTCACTCCCCCTGTGTCTACCGCACCACACTAAACTTGTGTCTCCCGTACCAACCTCGCTACATAAACTTAACTATATACATTACATATTTAAAATATAAATCTTAATTCTATATACATAACATCTTTCCCCCCGATAAAAAAAAATTGTACTAAGTCCTGTATCGTGCAGGTATATGCCTAGGTCTCCGTGATCTTCTCAAGTCTTGTGGTTCTACTCGTGACAATTGTTTTTCTTTATTTATAACGCTAGGTTGTGGAAGTTTGGTTAACAATTTGTGTTGGTTTGGACTAAAAATGCGTTTTCTCAATTGATTAATATGTGCTGTCCGTTGATGACCGTTCAACTGTATCAAATAGACTAGTGGGCTCAACTGTTTAAGTACAGTGGCTGGTAACCACTTTACAATATCTTTGAAATGGTTTCTATACCAAACTTCCTCATTTATTTCAAACTTAACATTATTCTCTACTGATTTTGTAATGGAGTTGTCTAAACAAAATGTTACATGCTTCTTAGCGGGATTATTAAATGTTACATGTTTCCTAATTGAACTATTTTTAATTGAATTTCTTAACGTTTTATACTTATACCTATAAATTAAATCAAAAGGGCATTGCATAGTCGTTGTGGAAGGTGTTGAGTTGTATGCCGTCAACATTTTTTTAATTTTTTGCTCTGTTGTTAAATTCCTTATCATAGGGTCGATCAAATATTTCTTCAAATAATTTTTTACAGTTTGTACTCCGCGTTCTGCTAGACCATTTGATTGACTATGGTATGGTGGTGAATGAATAAATTGAATGTTATTTTTTTTTTAAAAAACTGTTTAATTTCCTCTGAATTGAATGGTGGTCCATTATCGGAAACTACTGTATCCATCAACCCGAAGTGCATAAAAAATTCTTCCAATAATGTGATTATTGAACGAGCATTTGTGTTTTTTACTAACTGAACATGAATAAATCTCGTATAAGAATCCACTAAAATAAAAAAAGTATTGTTTTCGAAATGGAAAAAATCTATATGAACCCTATCAAACGGTCGTTTAGGTGAAGGCCACTTTGTTGTCACTATCTTTCGGTACATTTCTTGTCTGGTTGCATATTTGACAATTTTTAGAGAAATTTTCAATATCTCGAGACATTCCCTGCCACCAGAATTGGTCTCGAGCTAATAATTTCATTCTGACCACCCCCTCGTGATTCTCGTGGAGTAGATTCAAAACTTTGCTTTTCAACGTGCTAGGGATAACCAACCGGTCTTTATATAACAAACAATTTTCCTGTAAGCTTAAATGCTGCCTTAAACTGTGATAATCTTTTATCTCTTTGTTGACGTGCTTAACTAGAGGCCATCCTTCTAAAGTATATCTTACAATTAATTTTAATACTTTATCGTTAGATATCGCTTGTTCAATGTCTTGAACGCACAAGTTGATACCGTCTAGCTTTACTCTATTTATTGCTTGTTCTTCAATATTAGAACTTTCCGGCAATGGCAATCGTGATAATGCGTCTACATGTGTCATCTTGTTGGCCGGTCTGTATTGGAACTCGTAATCATACATCGATAATATAACAGCATATCTTTGTAGCCTACTAATAGCTATTGCCTCAGTACTTTTTCGAGGGTCAAATATTGATTTTAAAACTTTTGAATCTGAACATAACAAAAATTTCTTACCGTAGATATATTTATGTAACTTTTTTACCGCAAACACCAAAGCTAAAGCTTCCTTATGAAGGTGTGGGTATTTCTGCTCTGTTTGGGTTAGCGTACAAGAAAAAAAACTAACGGGTTTCTCTATTCCATCTACTACTTGAGCTAAAGAACACCCAAGTCCTATTGGCCCCGCATCTGCACAAACTACAATTGGTTTATCTGGATCATATAAAATCAAATTATTATTATTGATTAGCAATGATTTACTTTTATCAAATGCTTCTTGACATTTATTTGTCCAGGTAAATTCTTGATCTTTATGAAGCAAAGTATATAAATCTACTAAATGTGATGACAAATGTGGAATAAATTTATTGTAGTAATTTAGTAATCCTAGATATTGCTGTAGTTCCTTCAAGTTTTTTGGTGGGGGAGCATTTTTAATTGCTCTCACTTTATCATCCAGTGGCTTGATAGTATTTGGACCTAAACAGTGACCTAAGTAATGTACTTCTTGTTCAAAAAACTTACATTTTTCAATATTTATCTGTACTTCGTACTTATTTAAACGTTCTAATACTAACTTTAATTTTTCCTCGCAACGTTGCAAACTGGTGTCACCCACAATAATATCATCTAAATAGCAACGCACGTTCTCTAACCCTATTAATATTTGATCCATAACGCTTTGAAATATACCCGGTGCACTTTTTACACCAAAGACTAACCGCTTAAATCTGAATAAACCTTTAAACGTATTTATGATTAAATATTTTAATGAATTATTGGATAGTTTAAGCTGCTCGTACGCACCTGACAGATCGATAACACAATAGCAACTACAATTACTTAAACTAGCAAATAAATCGTCAGCTCGTGGCAGCGGGTAGTGTTCAGTTTCTATATATTTATTAATTGTTGCTTTTGCATCTATACATAACCTAATTGAACCGTTTTTCTTGGGTACAATAACTATGGGACTAGCCCATTTGCTAAACTGAATTGGCTCGATAATTCCTAATCGTTCTAATCTAATTAATTCATCACTTACTTTTTCCCTTAGCCGAAAAGGTACGGTATATGGTTTATGGAAAATGGGTTGAAAATTATCTTTAAACACAATCTCGGCGGAAAAACCTTTTATGCACTGGTCCGGCTGATTTGACAGTAGCTTCGGACAATTTAATTTGATCCAGTTAACAGTTTCTGAATGGACACTTACTTTATTTATAAAATGTTGTACAAAAATTAATCGCCAATTTGGAAATAATTGATCTAACCATGACCTTCCCATCAGACACTTGGTGGTTTTGTTGTTGACGACAATCAACTCCAACTGTTTCTCCTCCACTGTCACGATGATACTGCCTAATGATTGTATTGCGGTTCCTGTAACAGTACACAGTTTTTTATTGTTATCTAGTAACGGTAAGAAGGATAAAAATTCATTATATTGTTCAACCCCTATTAACGATACACAAGCCCCTGTATCTACTTCAAATAATAATGTAACCCCATTGACTATAGTATTAATTTTAACTGGAGCTAAATTTACCGCCTCATAAACCCGACTTATTTGTAATTGGTGGTTCATATCTTCCGACAGCTGGTTGACTTGCATACGATCTTCCCTATTACCGTCCTGCGATCGTGGGTGCGGACTTGAATATCTTGATCCGTAACTGCTAGGACCCCTTGACCTGGAATATCTTGACGGTGAGCCTCTGTACTGCCTTTCTCCTGACCTGGATCTCCCTCTCGCATAGCATCTTCTTGCAATGTGACCGACTCGACCGCATTTAAAGCATGTTACCTTGTTGATATAATTAAACCTATAATTATTGCTTTCGATGCTATTAACTGCAGAAAAATTTTCCTCTCGTTCCCGGTTTCCATTTTCTTTCTCTGTCGATTCCCAATTTATAGCTTGGTTACATGCTTTTTCAAAAGTTAGCTCTTTTTCTTTTAACAGTGCCGTTCGTAATGGAGCACATTTTACCCCAAACACAAAACGATCTCGCAACGCTTCTTTCAAAAAATTACCAAACTTGCACTCCGCTGCTTTGGACTTTAATTCCACTATATATTCACTAATGGTTTGACCAGTTTTTTGGTCTTTCTTGTGAAACTTATATCGTTCAGCAATTTCATTCAACTCCGGTTTGAAATAATCTTTTAAAACTTTCACTAACGCACTATAATTTTTTGTTTTAGGGTCCTCTGGACTTACTAACTTTTTCAAAATTGCGTACGTTTCCGCTCCAGATAACGTGATTAAACTTGCTACTTTCTTTGTTTCTGTTATGTCATTTAGTACGAAAAACTGTTCCAATCGCTCAATATATTCCTCAAAGTCTTCTCCCGGAACATAACTTTCAATTTTGCCCAACATCTTGGTTGACACGTGGTACCGCGTTTCTTCAATCACTTTACTAACTATTTACTTTACTGCTGTTATTCTCTATATTCCATTTATCCTCGTCGCCAAATATTATGTCTGTATAACCATTTATTTATTTTACAATATTACACTTATCTACAATATTACACAAACGTGTCAGTGCCGGATGCTACCCCGCGCTCCTGACTACCCAGTACTGACTGTGTTCACTCCCCCCATAGATTAATTATTATTATCTATGTTATAAATTATAATTTATCTATGACTCCCCCTGTGTCTACCGCACCACACTAAACTTGTGTCTCCCGTACCAACCTCGCTACATAAACTTAACTATATACATTACATATTTAAAATATAAATCTTAATTCTATATACATAACAGAAATCATCCAATTAAGGAATTGTACTTTTTTTCTTAATAAATGTGTATTATTATTATTATTATATAACAATTACAAAGTTCCCACTTCTATGGAAAATCTGGAAAAGTCATGGAAAATTAAAGATTTCCCTAATTTTGTCAGGGAATTTCTCACTTTTAGGGCCAAGTGAAGGAAATTAAATTTTCAGTCAAGGTAAACATTTTAATTTAAAATTTTAAAATAAATTTTCTTTTTAAATTTTAAAATTAAATGTACTTTAGAACAAAATACGAATATATTGTCCGACGTTTGGGATTCTTATTATTTCTTCTTATTTTCTGATTTATCGAAATGTCATGGAAAATTTAAATTTTTTGTCAGGGAAAACCTAGAAATGGATTTGATTTTGAAAATTTAGTGGGAACATTGAATTATTGATGATAAATGATGCCCACTCTGTTTACCTCAATAAGCAAAGACTGCCAAAATATTATTTTTCATTGTGAATATTAAAACTTAAATTAATTAATTAAAAAAATTAAACAGTACAACTGGGTGCCCTTTTAGCCAGGTGCCCGCATGTGTCGCACCCATTACCCTACGGTAGTTCCGCCACTGTTCATAACCTTCTGTATTGGATTTGTATTGGATATTTCATACCTATAGCATGTTTTTTAGTATGATTTAAATGAAACAATATAATTTATTTAAATAATTATTTATTTTCTAAAAAATAAAAAACGTGGCCGAAACGACTGTCGGCTAAATTAGACGCGTTTAAATGATCTTTCTATTAGGGAAACCTCTGCGATCGTCGCAATCTCATTTTGACTTTCGAACAAAGTGTGGCGAACCCTGTGTGGCGACATAATATACCTGGCTTTAAATTATTATTTAATTATAATCGGATAATTGATAATCCTATAAAACAATTTACTTATATAAGAGAAATTCGTAAGTGAATTAGCTACAAATATTTATTAATAAAAACATCCCGAAATTGGTGACCCCGACAAAAATAACAATGAATACTAACAAAAACGATACCAAAGATCTCCAAGTTCATGTCCCAGAAATCGCAAGGACATCCATCAAAATTCCACCTTTTTGGGAAAAAGATCCCGAGACATGGTTTGCACAAATTGAGATGCAATTCGCACTAAATGGCATCACGCGCGACGAAACGAAATTCTATTACGTTGCCGGCAGTTTGGAATACACCTTCGCCAAGGAAGTAAGAGATATAATCCGAAACCCTCCGTCAGAGAACAAATTCGAGAAATTGAAAACTGAATTAATCCAAAGGTTATCAAAGTCAGAAGATCACAAGATAAGACAATTACTTGAGCGAGAAGAGATCGGAAATAGAACACCATCACAGTTTTTACGCCACATGCAAAATCTCGCAAATACCATTCCCGAGACTTTACTGAAAACACTTTGGCTTGGTCGTTTACCTATACACACGCAAACAATACTGGCAGCTGTAGAAAGTAAAAATGTAGAAGAAATGGCAAACATCGCCGATAGAATTCACGATACGAATACAAACACATACATAGCATCGGCCGGAACATCAAGAAGCATCTTTCAATCCCAACAGAAGGAAATTACACTCTTACGGCAAGAAATCAATCAACTACGAACAGAGATAAGAAGTAGAAATGGAAGTAGAAATAGAAGTAGAAATAGAAGTAGAAGTAGAAGTAGAAGTAGAAATAGAAGCAGAAATAGAAGTAGAAGCACAAGTAGAAACCAAAGCAAAAACAGATTCCAAACAAGCAATCGAGGAAATTCAACCATTTGCTATTACCACAAATGTTTCGGAAATAGGGCTCGTCAATGCCGCCCTCCATGTAATTACAAACGATAGGAAAACTTTGCGATGGATCAGTGAATGGGACTACTGATCCTCAAAAGCCACCAAGCCGCCTATTCATAACCGACGCTAGTACAAAAACTCAGTTCCTTATCGACACAGGAGCAGACATTAGTATGTTCCCAAAATAATTAATTCCAAAAAAACTCACAGTTCACGATTTCAAATTATACGCCACAAACGATACGTCTATAAATACTTAAGGTTTTGTCACACTTGAATTGGGTTTTTCATTACGTCGAAAGTTCGTTTGGCGATTTATGATTGCTGATGTTAATAAAGCAATCATTGGCGTTGATTTCCTACAGCATTTCCATTTGATCCCAGATATATACGATAAAGTACTGATTGATGCCTTTACCGGATTACATACAAAGGGCAAAGTTTATCAAGTAGAGCAACCCACTATTCGAACAGTTAACACAAGCAATCCACACCATCGAATATTAGAATCCTATCCTTCACTCACTAATCCCAATTTAGCTAACAAAACAGAGATTCACACAACAGTACATCGTATAGAACAGGGTTGTAATGTTTAAAACATTTTGTTTTAAACAAGGTGTTTAAAACATGTTTAAAACAAATTTCTTTTAAACAACATTTTGTTTAAAACATGTTTTAAATGTGTTTAAAACGAGTGTTTAATTCTGTGTAAGTTTAAAACATATTTTTTTTTTACATTTTTGAATATTTTTTAAGATTATAAATAATAATTTATTAAAAATTATTAAAATTAAAAATTTATTTAGAAAAAAAGTGTCTTCTTCAATCTTCTTCAAAAATTGAGGAATTATTATTTAGGGCTCTCATTATGGACAAAAGCTTTAAAGCTTTTTGTGTTCCTAATCTATTTCGGAGTTTACTGTGTACAAGTCCAAATGATGAAAATAATCTTTCACCCCCTTCAGAAGAAGCTACTGCAGAATGCAGCTGAATAGCTAAATTATGCATTTCTGGATTTACACTCCTTTGTAAGGAATTCCACCAAGCCAATGGGGTTACATTATCGATGGTAAATAAATAATTTTTAAACGGTGATACCTTGGCTTGGTATCGTATTACATATGGAAGTGCTTTCGAATGATATGCAGCCACGTACTCCATTGCTTCTTCTACTTGACTTTGGTCTAGATTTTGTCCTCCAAATCGATGATCCAATAAGTTGGCCAAATAATGGGCTGGTGTCATAGCCATATTGAATCGTTCTTCGCAGAATTCAAATTCACCTTCGTTAAAAATTTCTTTTGCTTTGATTAACATTTGAATCCATACGTCAGCGGCTTCTCCAATTGAGCACGTCTCTGCTTGCACTTTGTCTAAAGAAGTAGATATTAGTTTTAACTTTTATAAATAACTGTGTATGTTGATTTTAAAATTGATATCATTAACAATTGTAGATATATTTGTTTCTATCGCAACGGGATTTTCGGTACATACTTTCGAACATCTTGTGGAAGTTTCAGTTTTGCCCCACCAGCTTGTTTATATTTAGCTGCTGGGAAGTGGTGATATTTAAAATATTGCATGACTTTTTTTACGTTATCTTTAATATTGAGAGCTGGTATATCAATATCCTTTGCTAACAAATTTAAAATGTGGGCCGCGCAACCATAGCTTAATATATCGGGCATACCAAGTTCTTTACATTTAGATAGTTCTATTCTCATTTTTTTCATGTTACTTGCGTTATCTGTAACGACACTTCGAACGGTACAACCAAATGTTTGACATTTCTTTATCGCATCCACAGTTAATTTTAATAAATATTCCGAAGTATGGCTTGCGTCACCTGTATCTATTGTTTCGATTAAATGGATAGCTTCTTGAGAAACATCTGTTACCGACACACATACGATCGGTTCATTATGGATGTTGCTCCATCCATCCAATGCCATGCATACCGTTTTGTCCTTGAGCGTTTTTGAACATTTGACCATATTGAACTATGCACATCATCCAGCAAATTGCTGGAAATTTGTGCACGGTTTAGAGGGGTGTATCCAGGTCGTAAAATATTTATCAGTTTTTGAAATTCTGGATGATCTACAAGCCGGAATGCTGAATTTGTGGAATAAATAAATGCTGCCATTTGCATATCAATTTTGTGTTTTTCGGCAATGGTAGTTCTGGTAACAAAAGAATCCAGAACCGCTGCTACTGGTTGCTTGATAGAGATTTTGGTAAATAGGAAGCAATCGAAGTTGATGCATTCGTCTTCCGTACTTTATAGCGGTTTCCATCAATTTCTTCATCGTCACTACTTTCGTTTAAACAGCTAATGTCTTCATCTCGTAATACAGAATTTTTGCATTTTGTTAAATGAGTTTTCATACGAGCTACCAATGCTGCCATATCTTTATTACAAATTTTACATCTTGCTCTTGTACAAGATGTTTTGGCATCTTTTATTTGATCGAAGTTTTGCCATATCGGATCTAATCTTCTTCCAATTCCACTCATTTTTAATTGTTTTCTTATTCTAATAAAATTAGTTTCCTTTTTCGTTTTTACCTATATAGACTAAAGACTATTAATAATTATTGGTATATCAGATTATCCGATTATTATCCGATTATCCTCAGCTAAAGTTAGATGAGAGCACAGATTTTTTTTTAGTTTTAAACATTGTTTTAAACATGTTTTTATATTTAAAACATGTTTGTTTCTAAGGTAATAAAAAACCGTTTTAAACATAAAAAACTGTTTTAAACATAAAAAAAACGTTTGTTTTGTTTTATTTAAAAAAAACATGTTTTTTTACAACCCTGGTATAGAAACAACACCCGGACATCAAGTAACTTGCAAACCAAGAAGACTCGCCCCTGATCGTCTACAACTCACAAAGGCATCATACGACCATCGAAAAGCAACTAGATCTCTCCATTACATATCGTCGGTAAAATGCCAAAACCGCGAATGTGCAAAAAAATGTTTTTTGGGTTTAAAATGCCAATCGACGGAGAATATTATTATCTTTCTTTGCCAAAAACGCGAATCTTCTAACTGAGACTTAAACCATTGCAAACCTTAAGCGTTAAATCACAAAACGAAATAAATCCTTATAGATATTGTGCAAAAATACGAATGTGCATTATGTAAAATGATGAATATCTCTGAATGAAGAAAAAGCACATTCGTGGTTTTGGCATTTTACCGACGATATGGTTGAAAAAAAGAACAGTGAATAGAGGCCATGCTGAGATTACCGTGAACTTAATGCTAGAACTATCCACGATTGCTACCCTATATTCGTAAATTCGTAAGTGAATTAGCAACAGATATTTATTAATAAAAACATCCCAAAAAAAGTGTTTCTATTGCTGTGTTAATCATTGATGAATATTTCTATGAGAAGGAAAAAAAGAAACCATGTGAGAACAGGAGTAATATTTACGCTGTGCGCCTGTTGGATATGAAGCAAATAGTACAAGAAACAGCAGACAACGACAAATAGGGAAATGACAAATGACAAATAGGGAAATGAAGTAAAGCTAGGTTTATCGAATGTCTTAGATCTAGTAGCTGCACATGCAATATACCTCCAGGATATACGACCTGTCCTTATTTGCTGGTAGAATTACAGCATCAAGGAAAAGATGCCATCCTGAACAAGACTAATATAATAAGTTAAGCTGTTGAAGAAATATGTACATTACTGGAAAACAACGATGGTTGTCAGTTTTCTATGAGTAAATTGATGAACAAAGTACTAACTGAACCAAGATTAGAACCAAGAAGCAATAGAAGGACAGTGTTGTGTCGGCAAATATCTGGTGATTGCGTTATAATATATTTAAGTAGATTCGTTCACGTAGTGATGTCTTTATTTATAAGTTAACTGAATTATTTGTATTATTAATTTATGATTCAGTTCCTTATATAGGATACCGAAGTGTGAATGTATAATACCAATTACAAAATGATTAAGTGATTATTACACTGAAATATTCAAACATAACAGACAGTACGAGAGGAACGTTTCCGCTTGGTTTTGACAGCTGATGCTATTGTGCTTGAAGACCTACAGTCCAAGATCTTAGAAAACGATGAATACTCTGAAAGTGACGATTTTTTCCAAGATGTTACCAGCCGTATTCCTAAAACGTTGCATTTGACTTTCAAAAATAAAACAACTGATGGCAATCTAAAAGTAAAAGAAAAAGCATGTCAATAGCTCATACGATAGTCAAAACAGTCAGGCCTAGGTCAGTACTTTTACCTCTGCGGGAAGCTCTTGAATTGTTGTTGTATATGAATAAAAAAACTTGCTCAAGCTGCTGCCAGTCTTGGTTTTCATCATACAACGATGCTCAAACACTGGAGTGGTCAGTGATTCAGCATCCTAACTCTCACATCATCTTCTGTGATTGTTTTGTCAATTTATTTTTGACAATGCCGACTTCCATGGATGGACAAAAAACTTTCCACACCATGAAAGACATAAAGACATCTTCAGTCAGGTGGCAAAATCGTGAAAATAAAAACAAGACCGACCAAAGTAGAAGTATGCGAAAAACGACTATAGTCTATTTACACATGCAGCTGAGAATAACAAAGTCGTGCAGTTTGCACGTGATTTATGGGATAGAGCTTAACAGAAAGCTTGTAATTAATAATAATAATGTAATTAATAATGCACCTGCTTAGAATGAAAAACTGTAAGTACTGACGGTATATAGGGTTTTCTTGACATTACGAGCATCTAAGCGCAATCGCATATAAGGCAAATTTTCGGGCCCCCTTATATTCAAGTGTAACTAATTACTAATAGCATCAAAAGCCCATTTTTTAGATTATTTTATCAGTATTTGAAATTCATTTAAGATTTTCTGTTCTCTCTTTTCGGGCCCCTCTAGCCATTGCGCCCTAGGCACGCGCCTAATTGTGAAATAGGCTCTGCCATTAGATAAGAACCTCCTTCCACGCTCCAGTGTACCAATAATCTACGACGGGGTTTTCCAAATTGAGTCGATTTTTGGTGGGTCTCGGCTAGGTTTACAATGTTTGAAAACCTCTGATCCGAGGGGAGAGTCACAAGGTAGAATTTTGTATACTAAATTTCATTCTATGAAGTTTTTCCATGATTCTCCCAAATTTCCTTACACTTGTACACCAAATTTCCCCAACAACTCCTTTCGCTCTGATCTATGAAATATATTTTGTATAACAATTTTAATTGTAACATAAACGTAAATTCAATGATAAAATTTCCTTCGCTTTTAAGCACAATTAGTATTGTTGTACTGGAGGGTATTCCGTACCCCCCAGACCTCCCGGTTTAAAAAACAGAAAGTTAGTATGTATATTTTTTAATCGGTTATATTATTTTAGTAAGAACCTTTCACATTTTTACAAAAAAAGTACATTTATAGGTCACGGCAGTGCCCCCCCCCCCCACTAATGTACCATTGTACATGTATTTACTATGTATTTCCTAAACCGTTTCAGGTCCCTCCAGTCTCACATACGAAAGTTTGTATTCCTCTTCCGTGATTAGTTTTATTAGGTAAGATACCGTTTCCCTCTTTCAGAACAAAATACATTTTTGTAGTTCGCAGCAGTACCCACTGAAAGTATGGTACCCCCCCCCCCTTTCAATTCAGAATATCTTAGTTTCTTCAATAATTGAACATTTTTGCATTTTTGTAAAATAAATCACAATCAGTGCTGTATTGCCACGGATTTATGAATATAAACTGGATAGCTAAAGCAGATCCCCACTATTGTCTCGATACCGATGGCCTCCATACTGTGCTAAAATGCTACCTACCTACCCCAACAAGGGTTTATCTATTGTTATGTTATAAATGTTATAAATTGCCGACCAAATGACGGACTGGAGACTCAGGGTGACAATTTTTCGTAGCTCCGACAACTGTAAGGCATTAAAGTTACTGAAAGTTACTAAAAATTAGCACAGTATGGCGGCCAAGGAGGGTTGGACATAAATTGCGGTGCGGATATATAGTAACTGACTATCCAGTTTATATTCATAAATCCGTGTGTATTGCTCAACTAATTAAATGCAAAGCTAATCGTTTATTCCATATTCCATACTATTGACTTCTCTCTCCAGCTTTATTAGTTTTAAAAATAACAAACTAATAAAATTATGATGATACTTGAAGTTGTATTGTATAATCAAGTTACGGGGTAAATAAATTACTGGTGTACTAAAGGAAAAGCAACCGTTTGTACTGGGTTTTACTAGAACAGTATTGGTTTTGGAACCTTTGTCTTGGTTAAATTTATTGACGTGACTATTCTTGCTGTTATATCGAAAGAAAGGTGAAAACCCAAAAAAAGGTCCTATGTTGATCCATGTACTGGTTTTACATTTAATAAAAATGGTCTCCTTAACTAAAGGGTGTTCCATGTCCCCTGAACAATTTGGTCTTGAAAGAGTTAGAGTTCTTAATTTAATCAAATTAATCAAAAAATATGGCCATAAACTTTTGTTACTGAAACCGAGGGAATGCCTTCCAGTACTTTAGTTATTTATTGACTCAATAACTAAATAATTTGTACTGGACGGCAAGCCGTTTCAGAAACTGAAAGCTTGTTCACATATTTTCGGATTAATTTTATTAAAATAGAAGCTTTTATTCTTTTACAACCAAATACACTTACACCAGAGTCCGGGGAGTATAGCAAACCCTCTAGTGCACTCGTAATTTATTAGCGCAGTAACTTGATTATGGAATACAACTCAATACAATTTATGATGTACTGGAGGGCATTCCATGCCCCCCAGAACCCCCGGTTTCAAAGTCAAAAGTTTTATGATGTACAAAATTTCATTAAAATTTTATTAGCCAAAAACGTTTCCGTTTTTCAGAACCTGTTTTCGGAGTATGCTACCTTCTCCCTCTTTCAGTGAAAACTTGCAATTAGGGCCTATTTTTAACTGAGTTGGGCCCTAGACTCCAGCAAATTTTTGGACACCTTATATTCAAGTGTAACTAATTAATAGCATCGAAGGTCCAATTTTTAGGTTATTTTATCAGTATTTAATTTTTAGTTTACGATTTCATGTTCTCTCTTTTCGGACCCCTCTGGCCATTGGGCCTTAGGCACGTGCCTAATGCGCCTAATGGTAAAATAGGCCCTAATATACCGGGTGCTGAATGAGTTAGCCGAACATAGGAAATTAACGTGTAAAAACTTATTTATGCAAATTCTTGCTTCCCTAATTATTTTAGAGAAAAAATGAAAAACACAAAAATTATGCAGAAATATAAACTACGAATGATAAGATTTAATCTAACTTTTACTTAAAAAGCAAAAAAATGTTTTTCAAATTGTTAAAAGTTTCATTTATCGCACTGGCCATGTAATAAATTCAATTTAATTTATATTTTCCAAAATAATTACCATGAAAACTTGCATGGCCAGTCGAATAAATGAAACTTTTAACAATTTGAAAAACATTTTTTGGCTTTTTAAGTAAAAGTTAGATGAAATCTATTGCTAATCTAATATAAATAAATCTAATCTAATAATACATCTAATGAAAGCGTATGTATATATAGAGGGACAGCTCTTATGGGAATACTTGTCACAAGTATTTCTTGATGGCTCTGCTACGCCATCTAGTGGAGGGGGTTATCTCTACGTCTTAATTTTTGGTCCTCTATATACAGGGTGCTGAATGAGTTAGCTGAACATGGGAAATTAACATGTAAAAACTTATTTTTGCAAAAATACCTCCCTGTATATAAAGGATCAGCCATAAATTAAAAATTAAAACGTAGAGATCACACCGTCTACTAAATGGCGTAGCAGAGCCATTAACAAAAACTTGTGACAAATATTTGTTAATGGCTGTCCCTCTATATATACATACTACTCTTTGATCTAATCTAATAAGTTACACTTGAATATAAGGTGTCCAAAAATTTGCTGGAGTCTAGGGCCCAACTCAGTTAAAAATAAGCCCTAATTGCAAGTTTTCACTGAAAGAGGGAGAAGGTAGCATACCCCGAAAACAGGTTCTGAAAATTGGAAACGTTTTTGGCTAATAAAATTTTAATTAAATTTTGTACATCATAAAACTTTTGGCTTTGAAACCGGGGGTCTGGGGGGCATGGAATGCCCTCCAGTACATACATCATAAATTGTATTGAGTTGTATTCCATAATCAAGTTACTGCGCTAATAAATTACGAGTGAAATTTTAAAATGAAATTTTGTACATCATAAAACTTTTGGCTTTGAAACCGGGGGTCTGGGGGGCATGGAATGCCCTCCAGTACATCATAAATTGTATTGAGTTGTATTCCATAATCAAGTTACTGCGCTAATAAATTACGAGTGCACTAGAGGGTTTGCTATACTCCCCGGACTCTGGTGTAAGTGTATTTGGTTGTAAAAGAATAAAAGCTTCTATTTTAATAAAATTAATCCGAAAATATGTGAACAAGCTTTCAGTTTCTGAAACGGCTTGCCGTCCAGTACAAATTATTTAGTTATTGAGTCAATAAATAACTAAAGTACTGGAAGGCATTCCCTCGGTTTCAGTAACAAAAGTTTATGGCCATATTTTTTGATTAATTTGATTAAATTAAGAACTCTAACTCTTTCAAGACCAAATTGTTCAGGGGACATGGAACACCCTTTAGTTAAGGAGACCATTTTTATTAAATGTAAAACCAGTACATGGATCAACATAGGACCTTTTTTTGGGTTTTCACCTTTCTTTCGATATAACAGCAAGAATAGTAACGTCAATAAATTTTTGTGTCTCCTGGTAACTGTCTTGGCTAACCAAGACAAAGGTTCCAAAACCAATACTGTCCTAGTAAAACCCAGTACAAACGGTTGCTTTTCCTTTAGTACACCAGTAATTTATTTACCCCGTAACTTGATTATACAATACAACTTCAAGTATCATCATAATTTTATTAGTTTGTTATTTTTAAAACTAATAAAGCTGGAGAGAGAAGTCAATAGTATGGAATATGGAATAAACGATTAGTTTTGCATTTAATTAGTTGAGCTATACAGCACTAATTGTGATTTATTTTACAAAAATACAAAAATGTTGAATTATTGAAGAAACGAGAAACGAGAGAACAGAAAATCGTAAAATGAAAATGAAATAACTAACTGTCACAGGCAATCATGTTACAATCACCCCCACATGAAAGTACAGTCGAAGAAAATGACACTTCTATTAACCCTGTCGATTTCAGAAGCAAATTATTGAAGAAATTGAAACTCCAGAAAATGTCTATGGCTACGAAGACGAGATGGAGGAAGAAGAAACAACCTAATTTAAAATCCAGTTGTCTGGACTCTATATTTCTACAAATTTTGTAAGGATCTGTTTTTTGAGATGTCTTGGAATTTTCCAGAATATTTTCAAATTTCCCTTCACTGCTACACACAATTTTTCCGGCGATTTCCCCTCAGTTTTGTGGCAATTTATTTAAAAAGTTTCAAGGTCACGCGCTCTAATGGAAATTTAAAATATGATATACAATAGTATATTGTTTGGCTAGGGACGAAACAAAACGATTTCAGACCAGGGTGAGGATTGCTTGCCCGAGCGATAGCGAGGGCTGGCAACATTCTGTTCTGAAATCGTGTTTCGTCCCGTGCCATACACACTATTTTACATATTACCTGCAATGAATCTGAGAGTTTCATTAACTAATCTAACCTTCATAAAATATGAAAACTGTCACTGTCAGATCAATTGACGGTTAAAACGATAGATTTAAAACTGAGTAGGTGGGAAGAAACTTGACGGTTTCTGTCCTAGGGAAGAAACCAATTGGTTTCTGACCAGCAATCGCGTTGATCTGCAATTGTCGTGTTTCGACTGTCTCAACAAGCAATGAAACTCGCAGTTTCATAGTAGGTAATATGTAAAACTAATTTTTCCTAAAAATAGTTTTCGTTCTTTTTTTTATTAATTTAATTAATAATTAATTTTTTGACCTAAATTAATTTATTAAATAAATCATGATTTAAAAATCGCTCAAGACTTTTAAATATTTAAATAACAAATAATTATTGTATGTTATTTATAATATATTGATTAGTTACAGAGGGACCCCAGATCTTCCCCTGTGAATACGCCACTGGTTATTCCCGATATTGAACCACCCTGTACTGTTGGTAGTATAACCAAAACATACCCCTACAACAGTAAATATTATGAAGTGATTATAACATTATAAGCGTACACTTATTATCAATATTAAACATAATAATATCTTATCTCAAATCGTAAAAAGTAGGTAAGTAACTAAAGAAAAACCCGTTACGGTTTAGCATTATTAATTATTGTTATTATTTATGTACTTGCCTAACCTAAAAATTTTATTTTTACAAATTGAAGCAAAATGTCTTTTAAAATAGTACAAACAATTGAGAAAGGGAAGAAGGTGCTGTCAACTATTCCTATGGAGTGGGAAAATGAGGGTATATTATATTGGAACGATTCAACAGCATTGCGAGAGAACTCTTTGTCGATTCCTGACAAAGCAAGTTGGCCTGCAATGCCTTGTACAGTAAAGCGGCAAAAGATTTTCTCTTTAAGAGAAGCATTGATGGAGGAGATGCGTATGTCGAGGTTTTTGGATACCGAAGATGATATCGAAGACAGACCAACGAAAAGACAAAAACTATCACCAGAAATAAATTATAATAATTTAATGCCCGATTTATCAAAGGTAAATTAGTAAATATTTTATTGCAAAAATAAATAATTTTATAATCATATAGGCAAGTTTTACCTCTGACACTGCAGATACGTTACCACTTTTTCATATTGAAAATGTTGAAACCATTGAAGATAATAATTCAAAACGAACCGATGCAGATGGGGAGAGCTACTACAATGTTTTATTTGATTCACCCGAGGTAAATAATATTTTATTTGAGCATCCAGCTTATTAAATATTTATACTAAGAATTACTTATTTTAGAAGTTTGTGAAGCAAGAAGCAAGTGTAAAAATTGAAGAATCAAATAAACAATTGGAAATAGATCGTCGATTGAGTAATCTGGAAAAAATTGGAATGGATACGCAGAATGATGTGCGCTGGTTGAAGGGAACTTTAAGCAAAATTCTTGTTTTGCTAGAAAGGTTTGACGGAGCTGGAATGCACGTATGTGACGAGCCCGTGGAGGAAGGAATTGATACGTCCAGATTTGACGCTATCAATAAAATGCTGAAAATTGATAGTATATATAAATTAGAAGATTTAGAACTGAAATTAAATGATATTGATTTTACGAAAGTATTTGTTGATTGTTTAGCACAACTTTGTGGAAGAAGTGGTAAGAAAGAAGCGAGAAAATGTAAATATATAATTTTCGATCATATATTTTGTCGTAAATTTATATCAACTTGTTCGTGGACGGGTGTAACGCATGACAAGTCACATCCCAAAATTAAATTTTCTAGATATGAAAACATCATTGGGACTATTTACAAAATATTGAAATTGGCAGACTGTAAATTCAATCGTTGCGATATGCAACAGGCTATTTCAACCATATTGCATAATAGCGCAAGCCGGTGAGTACCATATTAACATTTTAATTAAACAATATTTTAATATTAACTTATTTTTAATAGATTGAAACATGAAATGGTAAAGAAAGTATCCGACATAAAAAATGAACTCAACAATGACGACTAATTAAGTTAAATTAATTATTCAATTTTTATTTTATTTAAATATACATTATTAATTTATTATATAAAACTATTGTTTTAATTTATGCACACAAATCGAAGGATTTGCGCATTTCAGACAGGTAAAAGCGGACAGGTAAAAAATGTTGATCTTTCCGATTTTACTAATATTTGATTAGGGCTATATGATATTTGATAAGGGCTAAAATTTTCCTGAAATTTTTGTATAATGTAGAGCAGGGATTCCCAAACTGTTCCGCTGAACCCTGGGGTTCCGTAGCACAGTCGCCGGAATTCCCTCAAAATTATTTAATATTATGTATTAAAATTAAATAATACCACGGTTACAAATACTACCCCCCGTTCCGCGGTTTTCACCTTCAATTGTTTCTTGAAAACATGCGAAAAAGCTAAAAATTGATGATATGGGGTTCCGTTATCTGTAAAGGGAACCCCATACATATTCACAAACTGAACAAAATCGTAAGTGATTTTATTTGGTGGAATGACCTACATAAATAAAATTTTAAATTTTTTATTTAAATTTTTGTTTTTACCTGTAATATAATATTATTATTCATCTTTAGGGAGGAGAGCACAATTTTAAATGGAGAAAGGGGTAAAACATTGAAAAAATAAATCGTCCTTCCGTAATTAATGGACGCTCCCTAATTAAATATCTCAATTGCAAACTGTTATCACAAAATTTAATTAAACAATAACCACTCTTATTAAGAATAAAAAAGCTGATGTGGCCATTGCATAACTTTTTGAATTATTGAAAGCAACTTCCAATTTACCTTGGATAGAAAAAATTAAAATAATAAATCAATAAATCTCATCGGAGCTTCAGCAATAATCCTTAAAAATGTTGTGTTTCAAAATTTATTTTTTGAACAGTGCTTTAGTTTTCATTTTGTAAATAACTTTGTAAAATAAAAAAGAGAATTGCGGCAACGTTCGAAGGTATCGGACGTGTGTAAGATCAAATATCTGATAAGTTTTAATAATTTCTGTTAAAAACTTGAAATTTTTTTAAAGTTTTGGTAATAAAAATAGTAATTTGACAAGTGAAAAGTTGTTTAATTATTTGGATGGATTTGTCTGAAGATTTTTTGAAGTTTAATGGATTTTTGATGAGTTTTGAATTTTGTAATTAAGATTAATTGATGAGTAATAATTTGGACAAGGTGAATTTAAAAAAATTGAAATTACGTCTGAAGAAAATAATAAAAGCAAAAATTAAAGGAAAATGTGAGTGGATAGTGCAAGGCATATGGGCGTTATCGGACGCATGGGTAATGCACATTTGGTATTAACCAATTAAAAATGTACGGATTGGTACAAAATTGGATTTAACAATTAAAATTTAAAAGTCTCATGTTCTTGTGCGATAGTTTGGTAAATTAACAAATTTTTAAAAATATTACCCACCCCAACTACACGTCATTTTGGTTCCTTGCGGGGAAGTAAAAAATTCCTTCATCCCCTCGGGGACCAACCGATTTCCCAATATCCGACCCTTTATACGAAACGTGCCCGTCAGTTCAGCACAAAAATCCACCCAAGGTGATAACCGATAACTGACAGCACCAACCATAAGCCAGGCCGGAAAACAAACAATTCCTCTTCCCCTCATGGGGCCTCCAGAATTTTTCTCTACACGCTGGGAAACGATCAACCAGCTTTATTTTACTGTAGACGCCCCAAGATGTTCATCTAGCTGATATGGTGCGGAGAGCGAGAGTCATAGGTTCCGTAAAAGATATCGATAAAACAAAAAAATAATCTCTGCAAGAATAATGCTGGCAAACAGCAGTTGCAACCAAAAGCCAAAAGGTCGCAGCTACTCATCTCAATTACTATCCTTATAGTATATCCTTATATCCTTATAGTTAAATAAATTTAATTATAAAATTAAATATTAAACGTTGTTAAATATATTTAATGTTGGGAAATAATCGAACGTTTAAAATTGCGAGTTATGACATTGCTATCAACAAGCGAGACTCGAAGTATGGTTCCTATACAAATTAAATTATACTACCATTGCAAATTATTCAAAAATAAAATATTCGGCAAATTCGGGAGATTTCCAGATCGAACATCGTCTAAATTAGGTGTCTTCCCCAGGAAGTTTCAAAACAAAAAGTAAAAAAACTTACTCAAATTCAACGGGCACGAAAACACATTTCACACTTACGAAGTTCACTTCAAAAGTCCGGAAATCGTCTATTGCGTTTTCAAAACGCAAACTCAAAAACAAATTCAAATTCAAAAATTTGTTACACACCTTCCTCTCAATTGTCTGATTCGGGTCAAGACGGAAACTCGACTAGATGAAACTCAATCTGCTGCTCTGACTGACGAAGGTATGAGTACGTGGTTCAAAACAGCTACCGCCACTACTGTAGAAAAACCCATCTGAATGAGTCAGAAATCATGATCCACATATCAGACTTCTTAAAAACAAAACCAAACAAAAGTGAGAATTCGCTAGAATTAACTAAATCAATTCTACATCCGCCTAATCGTGAATCTTATGCAGGGCCCCCGTAAGGGCTACTGGCGCCTGTGTGCAAAAAAGGATTTTGGCGCCCCTTAGGGCATTTTGGATCATGGTTTTTTATTTATTTTTTTGAAGGTAGGTAGGTAGGTGCATGAAATAAAGCAAAAAACTGAACTTTAGAAGTCATATTTATTTGTAGACTAAAATATCAAAATGAAACAAACAGAATAAATGCTGATACAAAATAAAGTTTAAGTAAAAATTGCAGTTAATTAAATCTTTTCCAAAAAAGTTGATACAGGTGTCTCTGGCTACGGGCCTGCCGGACGATTTTTTATACACGATTGTTTATACCGGGTGCTGAATGAGTTAGCCTAACATAGGAAATTAACATGTAAAAACTTATTTATGCAAATTCCTGCTTCCCTAATTATTTTAGAGAAAAACTGAAAGACATAAAAATAATGCAGAAATATAAACTACAAATGATAAGACCATTAGATTTAATCTCACTTTTACTTAAAAGGTCAAAAAATGCTTTCGAAATTGTTAAAATTTTTATTTATCGCACTGGCCATGTAAATAAATTCAATTTAATTTATATTTTCCAAAATAATTACCATGGAAACTTTCATGGCAAGTCCGATAAATAAAACTTTTAACAATTTCAAAAGCATTTTTTAGTTTTTTAAGTAAAAGTTAGATGAAATCTAATGCTTTTATCATTCGTAGTTTATATTTCTGCATTATTTTTGTGTTTTTCATTTTTTCTCTAAAATAATTAGGGAAGCAGGAATTGGCATAAATAAGTTTTTACATGTTAATTTCCTATGTTCGGCTAACTCATTCAACACCCGGTATAAATAAAAGTTTTCTATGCAACGTCGAATTACAGCTAAAGTATTAGAGATACAAAAAAATATATAGCAACTTTTTTTAAGGATATTTAATAAACTACAATTTTTATTTAATCTTTTTTTTTGTATCAGCACAAGTTGCCTAGATATGGACACAAAACTGAAGAATTGTACTTTTTTTCCAAGATGGCGGCTCTAGCGCAACAGATTTCGACGGAGACTTTTAGTATGTTTAACAGGAAGCTGTAATAAACCTGTATACCAAAATTCAGATCTTTACCGATTAATGTTTTTATTTGCCGAAAATTACTCTAAATTGACAAATAATTTGCTAGAAATGTATGAAATGTTGATTGAGAGTAATTTGGGTTGCATATAGAAAAGCACAACAATGACCGTCTTGTGAGTATTTACTATTGATACAACGTTTATATGAATGCATTTTTTTATATTATTTGATCTGATATCAATAATATGAAAATAAAATATTATTTGATCCTTGATTTATGAAAAAAAATTATGAACCTTGAATCCTTTATGCAGTCAGCGTATATATGTTACAGTCAATGACGTAAATTGGGCATTGACGTCAATGACCGGACAATGACGTCAATGCCCATTTACGCTGGCTATTAACGTCATTGACCGGCCATTGACGTCAACGCCCGTTAACGGTGGGCAATGATGTAAATATTTTCATATGATTGTAATATTTACGTCTTTGGCCGGTCAATGACGTTAATGGCCAAAATGGATTGGACAAAGATGATATTATAGAATAACTACTATAAGGAACAGCAAAATGGCGATACACTTCAACTAGGGACAATTATTTGTCGTGCACGTATTTTTCCCTGTAAAAGACAGCAACTCGGCCCTTTTCAAGGCCTCATAAGTGTACAGAGATTTTTAATTAATTTAGACACATAATCATTTTAAGATGGATCCATTATTTGTCGTGTTTGCGTCAGCCAAAGCGGCCCGGAGGAAAAATTAATTAAATTTGATTAATTTGGATTTCTAATATATGCAAAAAACGTTGGATCCGTGATTTGCTGTAGTTGCGCCAGCCAAAACTGAAATAGTGTATAGAATATAGAATCTGTTAGAATAGTAATTTCATCATTGTCTACTTTGAATTGGACATTAACGTCATTGCCCGGGCAATGATGTAAAAACCACATATACAATTTTAAATGTCAACATTGCCCAAAATGCATGGTCATTAAGGTCATTGGCCGGTCAATGACGTTAATGCCCAACTAAGCCTAACTAAGCTGGGCATTGACGTTATTGTCCGGCCATTGACGTTAATGGCCGAATTGTCAACATTGACCGTAACATATATAATGTCAGGTGCAGTGGCGGTGCAAGAGTAACCAGAGCCGTAAGCAAATATACAAAACGGACCCAGGGCCGGCGTAACCATGTCTGTCATTCTAGGCAAAAGGCTATATTCTCCGCCCCCCCTCCCTGAGAGGCGGATGAAGAATATGTGAGACCTGGAGCAAACATTTTTTGATGGCTCCTTGGCTTTGCAGGTTTTAATATGCGCCGCAGGCGAAAATTATTGATTTTGCAAAGTCAACTGCGCAAATCAAATGTAAACTTTTTAAAAGGATAACAAATTATTATAGATACTTAATTTATTATAGTTTTTGGTAAAATAGAGGTATACATACAATAACATTTTGAAAACATTTTTGTTTTACTTTAAGTTTCATAAATTCCGCAATTAAATAGTTACGTAACTGCATATAATGTACAAAACCAACATTCCGATATAATTTTTTCTTTTTTGCCGCCCCCAAAAGGTTGCCGTCCTAGGCGGTTGCCTGATTCGCCTAATGGGTCGGCCGGCCCTGAACGGGCCCCTAAAAAAAACAATGTATTCATTTTGAATTGCGTATATTATTTAAAAATCTCTTTTTTGGGATGTACTACCCTTTATGTCTCGGACCTCTTATGAGGTCTTATGGTCTTATGAGGTCAGAGGGAAACCGAAAACAAAACTTTTTTACAGCAGATTTCCTTTTATGAGATTTTTCCGGATTTTCTAAAATTTCCTGAGATTTTCTAAAGTATCCAGGATTTTCTAAGATTTCCTTTAATTGCCTTAAGATTTTCTTTCGACAGTTAAAACAATTTTAAAAGAAACAAAACACAAAGGTTGTCCGTAGTTATTCGTAAAAAACAAAACACAAAAGTTGTCTTCCTAAAATTTCCTTGGATTTCCTAAGAATTTCTTGGATTTCCTCAGATTTTCTGAATTTTTTCAAAATTTTCTTTCGACAGTTTTCGACAAAAAAAAATTTAAAAAAAAAACAAAACACACAAGTTGTCTTTCTAAGATTTCCTTGAATTTCCTAATATTTTCTTGGATTTCCTGGGATTTCCTCAAGATTTTCTTTCGTCAGTTAAAAATACTAACAACAAAAAATGTCACGTCATATAATAATTATTAAAATTTTTGAATTATGTCATATTTTACAAGCCATCTAACAAATTTTCAGAAAAAATAGATAAATTAAGATTTAGGTTAATAATTTATGTAATTTTTATACTTTTACATTTAGCTAAATTATCTTCTCACCAATACTTGTACTTTAAAAGCTTTATTAGTACACAAAATTTGAAGAAAATCGTTTGCACATTTCCGGAGATGCGATGACATTTTCATGCTTTTAAATTTATTTTATTGTGGTTGCCCTGGCAAAGATTTCTCTGTCAAAACCTTATTTTCACCACTTGAGCCTACCAGACATAGGTCGAAAAAGTTTGATTGCTATCGATTTTTATCAAATAGTTTTATATGTTGCCAAGTCCTAGGGGGTCAATGTTCCTACATACAAAATTTGGTTCAGATCCCTTCTGTACTTGATGAGTTATTCATTCTTGAAGTTTCAACTTTGACATCTTGTAGTTTTTGACAGATGACAGATAGAAAGTTAATTTTACCTATTCTGGATAAAGCTTTTCAAGGACTTTAAAATAACCTATCGCAAGACAAAATCGTTTTAAAAATCTTGTGTTATTTTCTTGTAGTGGCACTCTTGATTGACAGATCGCGACGGAAACCTTATTTTCACCTTTCTGCCGTGAACCCTACTACCATACCAAATTTGGTTGTGATTGGTTGAACGGTTGAGGAATAAAGCGAGAGACAAAATTTGACGACCGATAGACAGACCGACACAGAAAATTTTTTTTTTTTGCAAATCTTTACGTTTCTGAAGAAGGTGATCTCGAAAATTTAAAAAAATATTTTTGAAATTTTTTTTTGATTACCTTACCTCCAAAAACTTTTTTTTGTTTAGATTGGAGGTAAATTTTTTTAGCACAGTCTTTGGATGAGGGGAGGTAATGTGGACTCTTTGGACCACCAAATAAAAATTTTGGATAAAATTTATTAAAGTCTTAATCAGTTATATTTTCATCGTTGATTTTTTGAGTGAATTTGATTCCAATTAATTATTTTATTCTGAGTTTCAATGAGCTATGTTCTCATCGTTGGAGCTTCAAACTAAATTAGCCTAAATGAATTTCGAATTTGGGACTTCGGCTTTGTCTTCAATAGAAGACGACCCGAGGTAGGCAAACAGGATTTATTCTAGCCTAAAAGTGGAAGAAGAAGAAGAAGAATTTCGAATCTCGTCGTTTAAGCTTCAACTGTTGAGAAGATATTCTCTAAATTGGCGATATAAACATATTCTTTCATTTTCTATTTCACTTGATTGAGCTTCGTTTGAACTCGAATGAGCTTCTACTCCAAACGTTTCAGCTGTAGTTTTTTTACATCATCTTTTAACATTATATCTTCTTAATATTCGAGTTCTGGCTATCACCGGCATGTTTTTAATCAGTGAAGCGAATTAAATATCCCTTCTTTTTAAATCCATAATTTTCGAGTTCTGGCTATTACAGGAATGTTTTTAATGAGTTTTGAGATTCTTTTGTTTCGAGATTTTATTGAACCTTTGCTACAAATCTATCAAACTAACAAATAATTAAGAACTACGAAGTAGAAAAAAATTAGTAGTAAAAAAAATTGTTGTAATTGAAGCTCTCTCCGCACAATCTAACGATAGAGATATTCTAATCAGATATTCTATGATTATCATAAATAAATATGATTTACATGATCTTGAAAACTTAATTGAGACAATTAAGAAATCCTATTCAATGTTCAAAAAAACTTCACAATAATTAAAGATAAATAATTTAATGAGAGAGGCAGAAACCACCAATTTGATGTTTTTTTGTGAGATTGCAATTTAACAGACCAAGTTACGACTAAAAATTTTAATTATAACCTGGCAGAAAAATTCTTTCCAATTTCTTTTTTGAAAATGAAAATTTTTAGTCTCGTAAATAAGCAATTTAAATATTAAAAATGTTGGAAGCTGCAATAAATTTGCTATGCGCCATTAGCTAATAACTGTAAAACAATCTCTATAATTTTACATAATAGCAATAAATAAAGCGTAAAGCTTAATGATTAACCTGAATTAAACTATAAGGAGAAATTAATTGACTCAACAGATTACGGTAATTTAACATTTATTCGATTTCTCGTGTGTAAAAGAAGCGGACAATTTCTTCGGTCGCTCTTGGACGACATTTTTAAATTTGTAATAATTTGGAACTGTATTATTAAAGTCAATAAAATGCAACTGCTTCAAAAGAATTATAAAATTAACTTCTATTTATACATACATAATCTCGCTAAATTTGTCATGCGTAGTTCTCATACGTATAGTACTTTTTTTAATTATTATACTACCGCTAACTGGTATAACGACATAACCGTGATTGTGTTTTAATAACATCCCATTATCTCAACAGTCCATGTCTAATAGACATCGAGAAACAGATTTTTCAGATTATTTTCATACTATATTGGTGACCCCGAGGTGCGGAAATTTGTTTCCGTATATTTCAATTTACCTCAATTCATTTTAAAAATAATTTCAAAAAATTTTCTAATAGAAAATTAAGAATATTTGAGAATTTTATATACCGAAGTTCAAGTTTTCTAACACGTCCGTAAGGCAATATTCAAATTTTACCTTACGGCGGAAGGTAATAAATAAACTATGAGATAATGACATTGTTCTAATAATTTTTTAATTTTGTTATTTCCTGAAATTTTTAGTAAGTTTATTTACCACTTCAAATGTGTATTTTATTGACTTTAATTTGAAAATTAATTAATGTAAACATTGACGTTGACATGTACATAACCCAAAATTCTTAAAATTTTATTTTTAAGTTAAAATTAATTTATTGGCTATACGACGGCGATAAATATATTACGCAGTTAGCGCGACGCTCATTTTATCGGAGTTGACAACTTTGTAAGAAAGTAAAAAATTCTCTACTTTGGCAGGTAAATCCTAAAGTTGAAGTGTTTGTCAATCTAGATACCAAAGATCGGTCTACGACGTTTCGGCGCGACCGATTCGGCTCAGCCGGTTCGGCGCGTAGACAGTTCGGCGCAAAGACGGTTCGGCGCGAAGACAGTTCGGCGCGTAGACGGTTCGGCGCGATCCGGTTCGGCGCGATCCGGTTCGGCGCAAGCCGATTCGGCGCGGAACTAGTTCGGCGCGAGCCGATTCGGCGCAAAGATTTTTCGGCGCGAGAATAAAATATTTGAAAAAAAAAGAAAAAAACATTAATCATTACATTACATTAAACATTAATAGATAAATAATATAAATAATAAATTTATTACAATTAATATACATGTATAAAAAATATGTAATGTTAGGGATTCATTTCGTAATTATACGATAATCCTCGCAGATAGTCGATTATATTTCGGTTTGCATAATCACTTACTATGGTTTTTATGCGTTTATCCGCATCCTGATATTTTTTTTATTTTTTTGGTGGTTCGTGGCCTGCTAGTAGGTGTTCATAAAACATATCACGTCCGCTTTGAACTTTCTTCAAAGCTTCGATGAATTTCCATAAAATGGGATGGTCCATACCTATTTCCATTTGGAGGCGTCGATGAGCCGCTTCGGCATGATTATTCGTTCTGTCCATGTCATTTAATACCCGATTATATAATGACCACAAATTTGTTCCGCCACAAGTTTTTTAAAGTTTTTGCCAGACAAAAGTTGTAGTCTGTTAAATTTCCTATTCGGAATGGGAAGTCAAATTTTTTGTAAAATGTGTCATTTGAAGGATACCGGAAATAATTAAATCTATGACACGGATACGGGGTTTTCAAAAAAAAAACAAAAGAAAAATCTTGATTTTTTCAACATTTTTTTACTTACTTTAATTCATAACTCAAAAGCCGTTGATTTTAGCCAATAAAATAAAATGAAATGAATCCCTAACACAGTAGCTACATTACCTTATTTTTTTATTCATGTGTATTAGTTTTAATAAATTTATAATTTATATTACTTACCTATTAATGTTTAAATTTTTAAAATTAACTTTTTCTTCTTCTTTTTTTCAAGTATTTTATTCTCGCGCCGAAAAGTCTTTGCGCCGAATCGGCTCGCGCCGAACCGGATCGCGCCGAACCGGATCGCGCCGAACCGTCTTCGCGCCGAACTGTCTTCGCGCCGAACCGTTTTCGCGCCGAACTGTCTTCGCGCCGAACCGTCTTCGCGCCGAACCGTCTGCGCCGAATCGGTCGCGCCGAAACGGTCGCGCCGAAACCTCCCATCCCGACCAAAGATGGTAACAGAATCCTTAAATTGAATGGAGATACAAATGTTCGGCATCTTTTTTCCGGGACTAGAGCCAATCGTTTTCCAGTTGACAATGATGGATATGGCTTTATTGACTTAAGCCTACAACACCCTTGCGTGATGATACGGAACGATAAGCTTAAGGTCGTCAGCAAGTTCAACAAGAATCACGTCTTCCAAGAGTTGAAATCAGAGTAGCTCGTAAAATAAGTCCCTGTGGCTTTCCTTTCATTATATTAATTCACTGGAAATCTTCCTCTCTGATCAGTCTTAGTCTCCAACTATCACGGTAGCTGACGATGATGTTATACATGTGACGATCAACTTACCTGTCTCAGTGACAGTGACAAGTAGGCAAAACTTGCGAGTTCTGCGTGTCCCGCTGTTTGCTACCCGAATTTCCCTCATAATCTTGTTGAAACGTCGATGATTGATCTGCCTTTCTTAAATCTGATTTGATTTGTTTTGATTACTAGTCCACTGCTTCTCGAAGCTCTTTAGTGGTAAAAGGGGTTCAAGCTTGCGAAGTTGGCAAACGCGGTGGCACCAACGCTGAGAGAGCCTTGTCTCTGCCTGGAGCGAGTCCGGGGATGATCATTTCTTTCCTCAGCTTGCCTCTACCGATTTTGTATGAATTTCCCCCACGGGTCTTAGTTTAGGAAATCAAAGATCTCTTCCAGCATTTCCATTTGCTTTTCTTCATTTTTTAAGTTAGATCTTTTTTGGCAACCGGTACTGCTCTTCGACTTTGTGAATTTGAGATATTCTTCTTGTCTTCTGTGCTACTCTTCGGAGCCGGTTTGCTGTCTTTGGCAGCTCCATGATGGGCGGTGTCCACCAATGTACGGGTTTATGGTTTGCTTCTTTACGTTTTGGCTTGGAAGTTATATTTTGGTGGTCTAAGATGAATAGCCAGCTCCCCTGCACCAACGCCATCCATGAGTGACTTGCCTTTTTCGTCTGCACGTGGGAAGTCCCATTGGGGTGACTTGGTGTTGAAGCCTCCTGTCCGGCTTGCCATATAGGATACATTTTATATAGGTACATTAATCCTTCGGATTTCTAAGTGGCGAATTGGTGCAAAAAAGCTGTTGATTTGAAACTCAGATCAAATCTAGCAAGGTCCCATTTGTTGAGTACCGAGATATACAGTGGGCCAAGAAAGTCTCCGTACGATTCCATATTTTCCTATATTACCAATGTAAATTGCATCGTACGGAGACTTTTTTCCGCCATATACCGATTATTTACCGATAGACCGATTTTTCAGAAATATTTCTTAGATATTTTTTGTTTTAAATTTCATTCCCTTCATTTTTGTTTATATACATTTTTGTATTTCGTCGGGTTGTTTCCAAGATATATTGACGTTAAAAAGTTTCTTAAAAAGTTTTTTTAAAGTCAATATATCTCGGAAAATTGCCAATTGAAAGTCCAAAAGTAATTTTATTTTTGCTCTTTAAACATATTATTTAAGTCACAAAACAATTGGTGTAATCCAGGGGATCTAAGAGAGCAGGGAGATATCCCTACGCACACTAAATCGGCCACATTGTACTACTCCGATGCAGCGGCTCTCCATCCTATCACTCCTCAAGCCATCCTGTCTCCAGAATGAATTCGATCGAGACAGAATGGCTTGAGGAGTGACAGGACTGAGAGCCGCTGCATCGGTGGTCACGCCCCATTTTGTGTTATTGCGCCCCACAGGTTGAGAATCGCTGGATTACTATTACTGCTGAACGGATCAATCTCAGTGATCAATCGGATCATAAGTGATCCAAGCTAATACTCGATGACCGAAAGAAGATTCCTGGCAGTCTAAAGTGGGCTACACCCAACTTAGAATCCGGGGGGGAGGGGAAACCGGAGTGTCTGCCCCGGGTGGTAGTTCAAGGGGGCGCCAAATTCTTATGTATTAAATTTTTTGAAAACCTTAAACTTAAATACTGAAGGAAAGAGGCGCCAATGTCGAGTTGCTGCCTCCTCGGTTTGGAAAAATTGTAGATCCGGGGCTGGCTACACCACAGCAAAACCAAGAGCAGAGTGTGTGCAAAACAGAAAAAGTAAATGGTTCCAGAACTAGGATCAACTTGATCTTTGTTAAAATACTTGTTAATACATCAGAGGATTTTTCCATATTTTTCATCGAAGTTTGAAGACTTTCACTTGAACAAACTAAGACCGTCAAACTTGCATCTGTGTGTGGTAGCCAAAAGGGGCATTTTCCGTAATTTATTGTTATTTAAATTCAAAAAATATAAGAATAATACAATACGTAGAAAATCAAAATTCAAAAAATTTAAAAAGGAGACAATTAACACATAACAGGTCTAACAGGTCTTAACCATAAATACATACTAAAAACCACAAATTTACTTAAAATTTTTTATTTTGAGTTCTTTTTCTAGTTTTACGCCTCACGGTTAAAAAACGTGGTAAATTTTTGAATTTTGAATTTTTTCAAAGTTTTTAGAAATCATATTAAGAGGGCAGTGCCTTCGGATTTCAAACTAGCAGTGCTAGGTAAACGAATTTCTTAGTTCAAATCATTTTTAAATTATTCATACCTCGTGTAACAAGTTCAGTTTTGATAATCTTTGGAGGTTATGGTAAGTCAATTTTGTACAATTTAGTCGATAATTTTGTTTAGTTTGAAAAATTTTTTCTTCTTATTTTACAATGTAATCGTAATCGATGCGTACAACTGAAGAATGGCAATAACCATGAAATAACGTTATATTGTACTTCGTATTACGAAATTTTCATTTTTTCAAATTTTCTTAATCCAGACCTGTTATGTGTTAATTGTCTCCTTTTTAAATTTTTTGAATTTTGATTTTCTACGTATTGTATTATTCTTATATTTTTTGAATTTAACCATAAATACATACTAAAAACCACAAATTTACTTAAAATTTTTTATTTTGAGTTCTTTTTCTAGTTTTACGCCTCACGGTTAAAAAACGTGGTAAATTTTTGAATTTTGAATTTTTTCAAAGTTTTTAGAAATCATATTAAGAGGGCAGTGCCTTCGGATTTCAAACTAGCAGTGCTAGGTAAACGAATTTCTTAGTTCAAATCATTTTTAAATTATTCATACCTCGTGTAACAAGTTCAGTTTTGATAATCTTTGGAGGTTATGGTAAGTCAATTTTGTACAATTTAGTCGATAATTTTGTTTAGTTTGAAAAATTTTTTCTTCTTATTTTACAATGTAATCGTAATCGATGCGTACAACTGAAGAATGGCAATAACCATGAAATAACGTTATATTGTACTTCGTATTACGAAATTTTCATTTTTTCAAATTTTCTTAATCCAGACCTGTTATGTGTTAATTGTCTCCTTTTTAAATTTTTTGAATTTTGATTTTCTACGTATTGTATTATTCTTATATTTTTTGAATTTAACCATAAATACATACTAAAAACCACAAATTTACTTAAAATTTTTTATTTTGAGTTCTTTTTCTAGTTTTACGCCTCACGGTTAAAAAACGTGGTAAAAATTTTTGAATTTTGAATTTTTTCAAAGTTTTTAGAAATCATATTAAGAGGGCAGTGCCTTCGGATTTCAAACTAGCAGTGCTAGGTAAACGAATTTCTTAGTTCAAATCATTTTTAAATTATTCATACCTCGTGTAACAAGTTCAGTTTTGATAATCTTTGGAGGTTATGGTAAGTCAATTTTGTACAATTTAGTCGATAATTTTGTTTAGTTTGAAAAATTTTTTCTTCTTATTTTACAATGTAATCGTAATCGATGCGTACAACTGAAGAATGGCAATAACCATGAAATAACGTTATATTGTACTTCGTATTACGAAATTTTCATTTTTTCAAATTTTCTTAATCCAGACCTGTTATGTGTTAATTGTCTCCTTTTTAAATTTTTTGAATTTTGATTTTCTACGTATTGTATTATTCTTATATTTTTTGAATTTAACCATAAATACATACTAAAAACCACAAATTTACTTAAAATTTTTTATTTTGAGTTCTTTTTCTTTTATTGTTATTTACCTTGTCGGTAATTTTGCAAATTTACAAATAATTTTTAAAAAAATTGAAAATTTGTGATAATAAAAATTCCTGAAAAGGGAACCCAAAAAAAAAAATTTTCTTTTTACCAGTGCCCCCACCTCCCCCAACCCCTGGAATGAAATCCTGCCTACGAGCCTGGTAGTAGCAAAGTTGATATTAGAAACTATTATTGAAAGTCGTTGACTAACCCTATAAGCAAACAATAAACTTTTTTACCCTACCTAGTTTCAAGTTAAGCAGTCGACTTGCTTGATTGTGTGTAGGAAGCTTGTGTGGATTATTGTATTAATAATTTAGCTATAATTTTTGTTAGAAATCTCATGAAAACTCCAGATTCCTCTTTGTTATTTATATAAATTTTCAATCAATTTCTTACATTTAAAAAAAAGCGTGTTATCTTTTAATTGAACCAGTTTCAAGTGGATTTTCTCTTTTTTACACAAAAATTTACGAGTAAGCATTTTCTTGTGCAATAAAATTTGTTAAAAATTTAATAAATAATCGAACGATCTAATAACAGGTATGGTGAACTAGTTTATAAAATAATATCCGCTGTGTTTTCGTCGATCGCTGGAAGAAGTATGTCGAACTACCTTTTTCCACTACCAACCAGCGAACACTTTTTTTTAAATATTTTAATTACAAATTTTTTGTTTTCGGCTTGCGGCTAAAATATGAAATAAACAAATCTACGAATTTTATTAAAATACAGCGGTGGTTCAGTAAGTTAACTTTTTATATAAATTTAAATTCGCAGATCGAGTGACGGTTTTTGAGTTATTACACGCAGTTACACAATAAATTGCAATTTTCTTTTTACTTTCTACTCGCACTGCCCGAAGGGATTATTAAATTTTGACGACCTTCAAGGTCAGTTAATTTTTTGAAGTGGACATTTTTATTGCATTCTTCTGTGAACGCTTAAAAGCTACTTGATTTATTTAAGAAAAAATCTGAAAATCGATTTTAGGTAACATATTTCGTTCTAATTAGAACTCATCAGTGAGGTATACTAGACATTTTCCGCGAAGACCACCTCTAAAGAACACCGCAAGGGGCGTTTAATGGTCCGGCTACTGTATAGTACAGATTATAATAATCAAAAGTAAAATTTAAAAGCCAATTTTGCGGCCATTGTCATTTTATAACCTATCATTATTTATAAAGACGTCAATATAAAAAAGTTGATAACATCATTAAATCATTTTAACGCGCAACAGCGCTTTCACTTTAATAAATCGAAAATAAACGTAAATTTTTTTTAATAACCATAGAGTAAATCGTTCCCGTCTTTTTATAGCAAAATTTTAACAGTTTAATTAAGTTTCCACGTTTGTTCTTCATCGTAAATTAAAATAAAACAACCGAAATAATAGAAATGCTTCTCATTCCTAAATTAACATTTTTACAATTTCTTTTTGTTCCGCAGAATTGGGTCGATCAATTAGGAGGAAAGTAAAAGTATACAATAAATTAGAAAAATTATAAATTAGTATTACGGTCCTGGAAACTCGAACCTCGTAAGGTGTGAAAGTAAAAAGTTCAAACTAATGAAGTTGCAAGTTGGCCTGCAATAAAAACAAACGACGTTGTTTTGTTCTGCCATTTCGAGTTATGAAAAAAACTTTCCATCCATTACATTCCAGGTTAGAATAATTTACGATTTAAAAAAAAACAAATAAACGTCTAAGCGCATCGATTAAAAAAATATAAACAAATTCAAAATATTGGGTGAAAGTTGCGCTCGGGGCGAAAACGCTCGGTATATCGAAAGTGAGCTAAAAGGAGAAGTGTCAGGAACTCGACGAAATTTCGGCTGGCAGCCCCGAGGGATTTGCTTTAAAAATTTTGACGCCTGCTAAGAAATAGAAACTTCGTAATTTGTGCCTCCCGGGGTTTCGCAATTTCTTGTCCAAAAATTAAAATGCGATTTGATTTGTCGGCGAAATAAATTTAAAAAAGAAAATATGATTCGAAAAGTTGTCGGTTCCCCTAATTTACGAATCGCGTGTCCCCCGTTAATTAAAATAAACGCTTTTAAATTGTCAATTAATACAAACACAAATCCTATAATTAAATTTCAATTTGCCGCTTTTTGTTGTTCCAAACGGAGGAGGGTCCCGAACATTAAAATTCTCCTTGTGAGCGACTCTTGAGAAAATCCTATTCCGTTTGATTGATGACCCGATTTTATGCTCTTAAAAAATCACAAAAAGTCACAAATTGAATTAAATTAATTATTATTGCTGACAGGAATCTCGATCGCAGCTACCGTGCGAAAAACTAAAAAAAAAAACAAAATCCAGTGCGAAACAAATGGGTTAACACTTTGTCACACGTCAGTGTGCATCGGTGCAACCAATAAAAAGAAAAACCGCAAAACAAAAGAGTATCCGCGAGTATTCAAAAAACAAAAGATGAGCGACAGAAATAACTAGCACGTTTCAATAATTTAAATTTTTTTGCCAAATCTAAATGCTCACAACCTTAAAATTAAAATAAATCGCACGGTCGATTTATTTGAAATTGTGTGACTTGCCGATTTTTCTACTTAAAAGGGGTCTGCGCTTTTTTTTATTTAATTAACGTGCGAATTTGTTAATTTTTATTGTTACTTAATTAAAAAGTTAATTACATATTTTTTAATTCGAAAGAGATTATTAAAAGCGACGAAAGTCATGTGTGCTATTATGTGGTTCATGCAGTTATGTGGGGGGGGGGTCACTTTCTTCTACAAAAAACTTGTATTTACAGCGACCTTGCCTTAAACTTGACCGTTATCAGCGTATTTCGATTGTTAATCAACAATAACAACAACGGTTACTAGGTGAAATAAAATGAAAAGCATAGACGATGTTCGTTTTTTTTTGAGAAATAGAAAACAGTTGAAAAACTTTGTTTGTGTTAGAAATGAACTAAAAAAACCTCATTAATGCATTTCAAGTTTTGATAAATTTAGGTTAACGCCTTGTTACGTGCGAATGTTTTACGAGGGGACAGGGAACTTCCTGAATAACCATTTTAGTCAACTTTAATTAAACCATTTTGTAAAACTTCAATTCAAATCTTGATGTGTCAAATATACTATATTATTATGATCGGGAATTTTTTATTAAATTCCAATTAAAAATCAGGATTTAATTCCAAATAACCTCAGCTGATGATTGAACAGTAATGCTAAAACCTTCTGCAGTTTGGGGGGGGGGGGGGATTAACGTTTTTCTAAAGATTTAGACTAATATGCAACAATATAAAATTATAATACTAAAGTAATAAAATATGTTTTATGATATTCAGGGCTAATATTGCATTTGAGGGGTTACACCCCCACCCCCCACCAGTTCAACCTCTATTTTTCCTTTTGCCCTAAAGCGAAAAATACATTTTTATCCCCTAAAGCAATAAAATATCTTTACTACCTTTAAGGGGGAAAAGTAGTTTAAGGCCCTCACAGATTTGCGGACAAGATACGACCACTTTACATCCTTGATACATAAATAACTATTATCTAGCTATCGATAAATTAATTTTTGATGTGGTGGTTTAACTCGATATCAAGCTATAGAGTATATTGTTGTATATCACATCAATCATTTTTTGCATATTTGCACATATCAATAATTAATTTTGTTAAATTAATTAAAATTATGAATTAATTTTTGAACTTAATGGTGGTTTTAGCTTGACATCGGTTAATATATCATTTGTTCTATTATGTAAAAAAATTAAAAATTCAGTCCCAAAAAAAATTTTTAAATCGAGAATATCGCGATTAATATTACCGTTAGTGGCGCTCGAGACGCTACTAAATGTCAACAACATGGTTCAATTACGTTACACTTGATGTTGTTTCAAGATTGAATTTGAATTATTTGATCGTAAAACTGCGGTGAAGTAATAATAGATCACCAAAGGAATGCAAATGTTTGGTTTATAAACAAAACTTTCTATACCAACAATACGTTTTAGATTAACTTAATGTTTTTCCGCGTGGTGGCGTTTGCTTAATGTAAATTTATTGACTCGTAATTTTACCCTGAGACCACAGATAATCTTTTATGGTTCAAATTGTTAAAAAAAATTGACTTCAATATACTCAAAATGCCAATAAAAAATTGTATTTCCTACAAAAACAATCCGTGACAGCATGCAATATTTCATTTTTACATGTTTAAATGCGGCAAATATTAATAAGAAGCATAGATTATGACTTTTTGATTATATTTTAAATGCTTTCCATGTTTAGATTATTGAAGATAAATATAAAATCATCTCGGAGATTTTAACTTAACACAAAATACAGTAAATATAAAACGATTAAATTTACGAGCTTTCGGAAAATGATTTAATTAACTACATTTTCAAGAGCTAATATTTTTAATTAATAAAATAGTAGTATATTATTTAAATTAAAATTACTTTTACGGCCAACAATGAGCGGCATAAAAAGTAAATTAAACTTTCTCTTGTTACTGGTAGTAGCAGATAGGCAGTAAAAAATATAGTTAAATACATAATTATTCACGATTTACTTTAGCATTCCGTTGGTGGCGCTAGTGACGTTACCAAATGTCATAAACATGGCGGCTTTATTACGTACACTCATGGACTTAGAAGCTTTTAAGTCTATACCCATACGTACACTTGATGTTATTTTGAGTTTGATTTTGAATTATTTATATAAAACACCAAAAGAGTGCAAACGTTTGGTTTATAAATAAAACTTTTTACACCAACTATACGTATTTGATTATCTTAATATTTTTCCAGTGATGGCGTTGGCTTAATGTAACTTGCAAATAATCTTTACTACATTTTTTGCCCGAGCAAAAGAAGAAGCCTATATAACTGCCCAGTCAGAATCATGTTAATGTTAACGTAATGTTAACGAACGGGAGCTTTGGATTGGTAGATCAGCAGAAATATGGCTTTTGATTGGAGCATTTCTTAACATTACCTTAACGTTAACATGATTCTGACAGGGCAGTAAATCATTATCTCCAAACTTTCTACCTTTTAAAACAAAATTGCTATTTATAACAATTAACCGCAACAACAACATAACCCCTTTACAAGCGCGTAAATGCCGCACTTCCAAATTTTCAAATTTAATTTTCATCTTTATTATTAAAAAAATATTAGACAATTTATAAAAAGCAATTTTCTCAGTCTTACTTTTTGAAACGTACTTAAAATTGGTTTTAAATTTTTGGTCAGTGCGGCCTTTAGGGTGCACAACCTTGCCAATTAAGTTGTATATTGCCACTGAATTCACTCACTGATTTCACAATATAATTTAGAATCCATGGTGAACTGCATTCTTACAGTGCCGACGAAAGGGGGGGGGTAATTATGACAAATTAAAATTCTGAAATCCGAAAAATACTACCACAAATAGGCATTTGTTGAAAAATTTGATTATTTGAAAAGACTAATTATTTATTATTTGAAATGAAGTAGTCACTTTTATTATTTGAAATGATGTAGTCACTTTTATTAAACAGAAGGAGGAGCCGGTAGGTAACTACCCCCGGGCCACGATTTTCCCTCGGTAGCCCTGCAATTTTACAAAAGCATTAATTTTTAAAATACTGAAAACAACATTTTTTGGTTCCCAACTCATTGGCGGATAGGTTTAGTCCTATCCGTTAATCGAACTTTTTCTGGTAAGTCATTAGTCATTACTATATCTGATTACTAGGGCTGAGCTTGGGATATCTTCCTGCTTTCTTATTTAAAATCCAGAATCCAGAAGAGTACACTGGAGGGTATTCCATACCCCCCAGACCCCCCGGATTGCACCAATTATTTTTATTTTAATTATTTTATTTAAAAATTAATATTTTTTAATTAAAAATTTAAAAAATTATTTATTTTACTTTAATTTTAAAATTAAGATTCTTATTACTTTTTTATTTTCTGATTTATCAAAATCCTGGAAATGTCAGGATTTAATTTTAAAAATTTAATAATTATTATTGATGATAAACAGGGCTTAGAAGTTATACCGCTAATAAAGCAAGCTTTTAGCTCTTTTATTTAAAATAAACTTAAAAACACCAAAATTAGCACTAAAATATGAAAAATATGCAAAATAAAGTTGTCAATCAATTTTATTATTTTTTTATAAATGGATTTTTTAAATATAACTTCAGATCATTCAAATTTAAAAATATTTAAAAAATCCATTTATAAAAAAATAAAAAAATTGATTGACAATTTTATTTTGCATATTTTTTATATTTTTTTAAATATAACTTCAGATCATTCAAATTTAAAAATATTTAAAAAATCCATTTATAAAAAAATAAAAAAATTGATTGACAATTTTATTTTGCATATTTTTTATATTTTAGTGTTATTTATCAAGCCCGTAGCCAGTGGGGGCACCTGGGGGCACATGCCCCCCCCCCCCGAAATGTTCAAAAGCAAAAAAAAATTTTGAAAATAAATTTGAATTTTGAAAATCAAATAGGTAAATAGATATATTTTTAAAGTGGGAACAAAAATTTTTTTTTCTCGGAAAAATTCTCGGAAGGGAAACTCAAAAAAAAAATTTTTATGAGTGCCCCCCCTTAAAATGAAATCCTATATTAAATAAAACAGCTAAAAGCTTATTTCTTTAGTGCTATAAATTTCAAGTTCTGTGATAAATGATGCCCACTTTGTTTACCCCAATAAGAGAAGACTACTAAAATATTATATTTCATTGTCAATATTAAAAATTAAAGACTAATACTACATTATTTTGTTACATTTTTAATGGTTTTAAATTTTTTTAGATAGATTGAAAAAGGTAACAGTAGAACTGGGGTTCTTTTAACCGGTGGCTTGCGTGCGTTGCACCCACCGCACCGCATGGGACAGTGCGGCCTTCAGGCCGCACAAATCTGAAAATTTGGTTGCTGACATATTGACTACCACTGAATCCACTCACTAGTTTAACACTATAATTTATTTAAAAGTTCAAGTGAACTTTTATGGTTCAGATGGTTTTATGGCTTTCTGACTGGTTCCATGATGAACTCTTAAATGCAGCTTTACAAAAACTTCTATTATTAATAAATTAATAAATAATTTATTTGTAGTTGTCTCGTAATATGAAGTAAAGGTTTTTTTATCGACTATTATTTTATTATTTTTAAATCGGAACATTTTGTTAAAATGCAGAATTTCATAAATGTGATAATAAAAAGTCTGCCGGCGGCAGAAAAAGTAAAAAAAACAAGAAAGTGAAACTTGAATCTTATTGTTTATTGAATAACTAAAGTAGGCATTTTAGACAATTTTGAAGAAGAGTTAAATATTGACCGAAAGTGGACAATGCTCTCTAAACTCAAAATGAACCATGAAGAGAGTAATTAATTAAAAATTGCTGAAGTATTCATAGGAATAATAATAATATGTTAATTTAAAGACAAAAATTTGCTGAAAGCCAACTATATTAATTTACCATAATAAATTATATATTTTAAAATGTTTTGACATCAAAGAAATATAAATAAAAATTCGATAAATAAAAAAAAATAAATTATTAAAAAAAACATGTGAATTTTTTTTAAACCAAAATCCTTTCTATAAATTTTTAACAACAAACAGGAGAACCATTTTGAAAATCCACTAAAGATTATAAACATAAAAATTGTTTAAAGCGGGAAATTTGAAATTTTAAAAAACAAGTTCAAGTAAAGATATGTTTTTCGTGATTATTTAATACGTCGTTATGGTTTGTGGTCACATAAAGGTTTTTAGCCATTAAGAATGCACACGTCTCCTACTAAAAATTCTTTTTCTGAAAGTAAACGCTATCATTATACGTAATATCGAGAGTTATCTTAAAATATCGGTTCCTAAACAATTCTCTAGGAGGCAAGTTCATGGGTTGGGCAGGTGAAAGGATAAACGAAATGAAATGCTGATACTTTTCTAAAGGAGATCAGTTAATCTTCAACATCAGCTTCAGGTGATGGTGATTTTGGTGTTAAGTGTATTAAGTTGAATAAACATGTTGTTATATCAGGTTCGTGCATTTTTTCAAATTTTTTAAATCCAAGTGCACATATTTGCATACTCAAGTTGAATATAAACCGAAAAATCGACATTTTCCGTTACTTACCTTTAATTTAAAAATAAATCGGTGTGCATATTAATGAAGGGAATGGGAAGAAAATAATTAACGTTTGTTTTTAAATCGCGGATTTACATGCACTCGACTCTTTAATTAAGTACGTATTGCTCGGTTTTTCATCTTTGTCATATGTGAATTTTTCCAAAATTTTGCATTCTCACAGTTTCCTGCATACAAATCAGGTTTCTGGTTATTGAAGAAGATAAAAGTGTGGATAACATTTACATCAAACCTGATACGAGCACCGTTAACCCAGATTTTCTTATATATTTACCTAATGTTATTATTGTTAATCCTTCGCCACTTCACATTCACAATTTAACTCTAATTCTCAGCATAAAACAATAACAATTTTCTTGTCATTAATCACAAATTTATTTATGTGGGTTAACAATTTTAGTGTAAGTAACTTCGGTTGAATTTTGCATCAGTAAAAGTGAATTTTTGTTTTAATTTTTCAGACAACGTTAACGACGTTTGTGTTAACGTTAACGTTAATCGGATTAAGTGATGGATTTTCGCTACCCGACGCAGAGGTAAAAAAAAGTTTTCTAAACAATAAGGCACACTTAAACTAAGATTTCGTTTCAGTCGAGTGGTGACCAAGACAGAAGCGATGGACGAATTGTGGAATTTGAAAGGTGAGTGGTTTTATTGTTGACAATTAAAATGCTTCTTGGTGTTACAATTTGTCGGATTAATTTACGGTAGTCAAAACGCGCCCGTTAATTGGCAAATTTAACAATCACTCGAGCGTTAAAATTCGTTTTTATAAGTGGAACAACTTGAAAAATCTGAAGGCTGTGTGATTATATTTGTATTCTTTCTTGATGCTGTTGTAGGTGTTCCTCATCTTAAAACCGTAAATTGATTTAGGTTTTTAATGCAGTGACAGTTTGTTGTTTAAATTGAAAAAATTATATACTGCATCGGTGCAAGTTATTGTTTACAAATTTCCTTTCTTTAGAAGGTAAAATAAAACAAGAAACATAATTATTTTTAATCGTTCAATTCGGTTTCATTGAATTTTAACTACAAGACAACATTGATCTTATTAAAATAACAGTTTTAGTTTCACGATTGTTTACCTTCTGTAAAAAGGAAAGTTACAAACAATAACATATTATATATGGATGCATTATTTTTTCTATGGAAAAAAATCTTTGCAGTTTATCGCTAAAATAACCCAAGGGAGCAAAACGTAATTACATATTAAGAATTTACTATTGAAATCCGTAAATGGTGTGCAATGCAATTCTACACCTAGTGAAAAAACTTTCTTGATACTAAATAGCCTAATTATCACTTAAAGCAATTTTTTTCTGTTAAAAATGTTAATAGTTTTCTCTATTTTCTTCTTCAGCCATATAATATTCGCGTTGGCCACAGGCAACATGCTTTTCGATTGAAAGTTTTAAAAATTTTGCCTTTTTGCCCTAAAATTGACTTTGTAAAAACGCTTAGTTAAAAAAAACAACGGTCGACAAATATGGAAAAAATCACAAAACAATACCAAATAACTGAAAGACGAGAGCTTCGAGCAAAAATGTTCCAAACCTAGAAAAGGAGTCGTAGAAGAATTTTTTCTACTTAACCTACTTCTGCAATAAAACAAACCAAATACACAGTGGTGTTTCACACAAAAAAGGGAAAAATGCCAGAAACGGAATATACTTAAAACACATCAATCAAACACAAAGTTATTGTTATTTCAAAAATAGCAAAGCCGTCAACTGTTGTACCAATCCAAGCTTTTCACCTCTTCTTTCAAAATCCAATCTACACTTCACAATAAATTATTATTGCTCGACAAGTTCTATCGATTAATTATTTCAAGTTCTTTTTTTATGGGAATTACGAGCGTTGATTTCAAATTTAATCATTGAATTTTATATCATTACTGACGTGCCGTACCATCAAAAAGACTTCCAATCCAGAAAATCAAATATTTCCTAAAGAAATTCTGATGGTGGAAGAGAATCTCAAAATCTCTGTTTTTAAGTAAAAATGCATTTGCCGTATTTAAGAAAGTGTGATTGAATCGCTTACGTAGAAATCCGTAAAAAATCTAGAAAGCCGATTTATCGTTCTAAAAAGGTCGTTAAGTGGTTATTTAGCTTTTAAAGTTATATAGTTCACCTGGGCCCATAACCTGTTATTTTTAGAAAAAATTTCTGTTACGGTTTTTTTCATGTTATATTTTGATTATCTAAAACTTTCAAAAATTAGAACCGAATTTGGGCTGAAACATTACAAAATTTAACTAACAAACTAAATAAATAATAAAATTTTAATTATTATAACTAGAACTCGGATTTTATGCTTTTGCATGTTCTTTAATATTGATATGCTTACAGATTCGTTATGAAATCTGGACAAATTAGGTAAAAACGAATCCGAAACACTGCTAGTCAAAATGCATATTTTGCATATTTTTAACATTTGCTGCATAATTGCAAAAATTGGCAAATTTAATAATAATTTTTTATTTTCGTTATTAAAACTCTTCAAAAATACCAAAAGTGGCCTAAATATGCACAAATATGCATTATTCACTCAGATATGCACTAAATGGTTGAAAATATGAAAATTTTGCAAAATTTACGTAATTCATCCAGATTTATTATTAAATTTTATAAATCTACTTATTAAAAATTAAAAAAAAAAAAATTTTAATTTGAAAATTAGATATTCCTTAGTTTGCATATGAATGCATATTTTATCTATTTTTATCAATTTTAGTGCATATTTTAAGGAAGTTCGGTGCATATATATTCGCATATTTTCAAGTGTTTTGGTGAATATAAATCCGAGCTCTAATTATAACTGTTGCGGTGTTAGTCACTAGCGTACCTAGGGGGGGCGGTAGGGGCGGACCGCCCCGGGCGGCACATTTTTAGGGGCGGCATTTTGTTTCTTTTTGTACAAAAATATTTTTATAAAAATAAAAAAAAAATTTATAAAAAATATTTAAAACCAATAAATTATAAAAGAATACATATTATATATTTATGTAAGATATAGAGTAGACAAACACGGAGTTATTGAGACAAACTGGAAAGCAATCTTTTTAGGGAAAACTTTTTTTTATAAAATAAATGGAAAATTAATTTTTTGGTATTGCACTACTTCATTTTAATTATTTCGTATTTATTATTATTATTGTATACTAGAACTGCATGTGATAGTGATTATTCTAGCAGTATCTGACAGCAAAAATTTAAACTGAAACTAACAAAGCTTCAATAAAACTGAATAACGCTCAGATAAAAATTAACTCAGTGTCAACTCAATGTTGGTCCACTCGGAATGGTCAAAGCCAAAGTTAATCCTGGGGATATCGAGCGTTTCATTCTGATCCTAAGTTGATCTTCTGTTCAGGCGCGGACTGGCCAGTGGCCTCAGAGTAAGCTGGGCAGTACTCACTCAATCCCAACAAGTTAAAAATAGTCAAAACCCGATTACGATCATCGATGAGCAATGAATTATTGGAATCGCTAATTATGATATCCACAGAATCTGATTTAACACCCTCGGTCGTCGGTCGACGCCAAAATAAATCAATTCGGCAGAAGTTCAACTAGCTCGAAAAATACTATTTATCTAGGGGTAAGTGTTTTCAAATTTGTCATTGCTGCAGACTTTTACAAATATTAGCACCCTGAAAAAATACTGCCAGTCTACGCCTGCTTCCGATATTTGCGATTTGCCTCACCGTTAGTGTCGCTGATGACGTTACCAATGTCAACAGTTGTTGTTTTGAATTTCATTTTGGATTTTATTATCTTAAACCCACGGTGAAATGATAATTCACAAAATATAACACAAAAAATGCAAACGTTTGGTTTATAAACATAACTTTCTATACCAACCATATTTACTAGATTAACTTAATATTTTTGGTATATTGATTTATCTCACTTTAGTGAAAAGTCATAATAAGACAAAGTAGAAACACTCGTATTGGCGTAGAACGAATGAAAAGAATCAGAAACAAAGAATACAGAACAAAAATCCAGAATGGTGTATCTAGACGCTTGTCTCACAATATGGATAAAAACAAAATCAAATAATTGCTCTAAATCAGAACTTTTCAACCAGTGGGAAGTGTAAAGAGATCCTAAGGGGGGCGCAATGTATTCGAACGTTCAAAAGAAAAATCTATTTGATAGATTATGCTTGTTAGTCAGGAATAAATGTCGTGAAAATGATGTGATTTTTTATTATAACAATGAAAAATTTTTTAAGGGAGTCATGAATATATTTTTATAATGACCGGGGAAGCTCAAAGTAAAAAATCAACCCTTAAGAACAAGTTTTTCATTATAAATCCTCTATCAATAAAAATTTAATTTTTTCACTTTTCTTTTTCGGAAAATGTGAAAATTTGGAAAAAAAAAATTGTCATCGTGGACAAATCCATGTGCAAAATTTTAGCTCGATTGGATAGCGCAAACTGGATTAAATTTGATTTCCAAGTTTTGCCGTATTCAAGCAGAACGGTGAAACTAATATAAAGGATTTAAAAAGATTGGAAGATCTGCTCTAAACAATGATGAGATCAGAAATTAAAAGAAACATGCAGAAATTAATAATACAAAATTATACAAAAAGAAGAAAAATTGGAAAAAGCTAGAGAAAGACTAGAGAGATACTGGAAGACAAAGTCTAAAGAGAGAAAAACGCAAAACGACAAGAACAACATAGGAAGCTAATACTGATAAAAATGATATTACCTATAGCATATTGATGAAAAGTTTATAATTTTTGCGCCGATTAATGAAATTCATCAATATAATGATTTTTTCATCAATACTATGAATTCTTTATGAATATGATGTACGTGAAGGTTTTTTTCGAAAACTAAAAAAAATTTTTGTGTCGTGTTGTATTCAATTTTTTTTCGTTTCGCGAAGCATAAAATAAAAAATCAGGAAAAACCATTTTTTGCGCTGGTCCCCCTTTTTTCAAATTTTGAATTCTTTTTGTATTATTTTGTATTAAATGTGTAATTTGTGATTTACTCGGTTAATATTAACCTTACGACTTTAATTTTTAACAATATATGTATTTAACAACAGAATACAAAAAAATTTCAAAATTTTCGAAAAAGGGGGGCCAACGCAAAAAATGGTTTTTCGAGATTTTTAATTTTACGCTTCGCGAAATGAAATACAAACAATAAAAATTGAATACAATACAACACAAAAAAGAATTTTAAGTTTTCGAAAATAGGGGGCTAACTTCACGCACATTGAATATGATGAATTTTGTTTATTAGAGCAAAAATAATGAATTTTTAAGGTACGTTTTTCAAAATTTAGGCGCGTTGACTCTACTGTTGTGATCTAAAGGCTAAATTTTACTTATGGGCTATGCATCTAACCAGGTTAGCAGCCTACTAGAATAAATGCAAGTGCTCCAAGAAACATGAATGCCAAGTGTAAATTATCACGTTGTAATAAGAGAAGGTAATCCTAAATTAAGAAGAAGAAAAAAAACACGGTGAAATGAGAATAATTCACAAAATTAAATACCAAAATACTGCATATGTTTGGATTATAAACAAAACTTTCTATACCAACTATACATATTATGTATTACATTAACTTAATATTTTTCCGTGTGGTGGCGTCGCTTAATAAAAATCGCCAATAAAATAGCAAAAAAGGAAACAAGATGGATCAAGTATTTATATCAAACAAAAGCGCAATTACAATTTTCCGCTGTTTAATAAAAAGGGCTTAAGTAAAAAAATGCAGTTCTTGCAAAACGCAATTTAAATACACTCTGTGTATGTCTATATCTTTGTATCTTCCTATATCTTGTTAACCAAAAAAAAATTCAGCTAACTCTTGAAACCACCACTGTCCAATCTGATGAGACGCCACTGTTATGTAACCTTCATTTTCAAAGGTAAAAAATTAGCACATAAAATTATGTATATCAATCATTATTCATTAGTTTGTTGCATCCATCCGATAAGCTTCAATAATTTTCACCTTTTGTAAAAATCACTATCTTTTCGATAATTTTCTACTTCAACTTTCTATTTTTCATTTTTGATTTAAAATAATTTCATGCAAGTTAATATTTAATCATGATTACCTACTCGTGTATTATTATATTTAAGTAGTTTTATATTTAATTAATTGTCCAAGTTTTTACAAATAAAACTAACTTTTTCTTTTTTTTTCGATTTTTTGTAATAAATATTTTATTAAAAGAAGAATTAAAAAGAAATAGGTATAGAATTGAAATTTTTTTAATTTATTGAACTTGTTCTTATTAAAATATTCATGTAGTATCTATCAAGAATAATAATTAAAATTATATACTTAATTTATGGCTTTTATAACACCATAACACGTGTTTTGCTTGTATTTAAGGATTTAAGGTCATCGGATGATTAGAATATAAAAATAATAAAATTTAATATTCGTACGTCTGTTTTGGAAAAGCCTGATTTTGGAAAACAAGCATTTTTAATATTGTATCCAAAACAAGACTATCCCATTAAAGTTCAACTTAATAGTTTTGATTATTGAGATTATTATTCTTGTTTAATGTTTTAAATTTTTTTAATTTAGCTCAAAAGCTACTTAAAATTTTTAAAATTGTGAGATTTGTCTATTATTATGATTAGATTGCCAAGGCTAGATGGCCGCACAATTAACACTGTTCTTCAACGATCTTGTCATCTTAATATCAATTGGCATGTAAAAATTTGCAAGAATTTTTTGATTTCATTGATCTTGAATCATTTTTCCTAGTTGGTAGATTATTAGCATATCACACAAATCAATCACTCCACACAATTCAAGTTCTAGTCTGCTATTGAAGTGAGTTGCAGTGTTGTGCGGTAGTGAACTCCCGGGGACTCACGAATATTCACATTTCGATATATTTAAAAAATTTTATTATTAAAATGATATCTTTGAAAAATTTCTATCTCTGACCGATAAATTTTAACAATTTTGAAAAAGGTTGTATTTTAATTATTTGTATATTTAACCCTTCGGTAGGTCAGAAATTTCACTAGCGACAAATAGGATCTATCAGGACTATATTTAAAAAAGCTTTCCCGAATATCAATAAATTAATGTAAAACAATAACTTATGCCCGTATTCACAAACGTCCGAATATAAAAATTTTAACGAGCCCTTTAATTAAACAAACCAATAAAAATCATTTGTTTGTACTACGAAATGATTTTCATTGCTTTGTTAAATTAAACGGCTCATTACATGTTTTACGGACGTTTGTGAATACGGGCATTAATGTCGAAAACGAAAATGTCGATAACTGAATTATTATTCTTTCATACGTAAAAATATATGTTTTAAAAATATTTAAAAAAATTTAAATTGTCAACTAGGAACTCACTCAATTTTTCCAACCGTAATTATATTTTCAATAGAATTGAAATGCATTTTCTCCCAAATAAATTTTTGTTCAAATTAACTTTCATAATTATGATTGACTTTCACAAAATTTTGTCAATTTTAATATAGATTTGAACGTATGTAATTTAATGAATTATTTTCCAATTAATTTTACTGTACAGTAATCTGGCTTTTATACTATACTTAAACCATACAATGGCTGCTGATACAGTACCGACGCGACGGCACTGCTCTTCCATGACAAAATGTTAAATAATGATCTATGTACATAATATTTGGTTTGACTATTGATAATAATCATTCATGCAGAAATCATGTCTTTCGCGCAATGGCTGCCATAAGGGCGTTATTTTTTTTAAATATTGCTTTTGAGTAACAAACAGTGACTGTTCTGCCACTGACCAGTCTGATTTGATTTTAATTTAAAATATATTTTGAAGTTGAAAAGAATACAAATAATTGGTTTATAAACAAAACTTTCTATACCAACTATACTTATTAAATTAGCTTAATATTTTTCCATGTGGTGGCTTTCGCTTAATGTAAATCGCGAATATCTTTTGGTTCCACCACAGCTCTGTCGTCTTCATTGGGAAAGACAAATTCGCTGCCAACTGTTTTTCTCATATATTTCACCCTATATTCACTTTCATTTTGTATTGATTAATATATTTGGGAAAATGCGAATATCGACTATCGCACGTCTTTCGTTAAAATTGAATAACGAAGAGCTTCAAGCTGCAAAACATGAATAACAACTTCAATGAGATTTCTGCAGTTTTCCGGCTCCCCCCCTTTCAATAAACATAAAAAAACATAGTGAATACACAAACTGATACAAACAGTACCGACATGATGAAATGATTGGGTTACTGTCAGGGAATTGACTCCACGAATTTCACTTTTTCCTATATACCATTGGAAAGAGGACAATTTTTTAGGTATATTAAAAAAAAATTTTTTCTTGGATTATCCATTAGTTTTCGAGAAAACGGCATTTAAAAATCAAAATTTTCCATATGTTTAACATGGGAGAACATAGAAATTGCAAGTAACGGGTTTTTTGTTGACGGTACGTGTACTCTGAACTAGTCTTAGTGATAGCGGTCACACGCGTGTTGTACCTCGATAAGTGCGGGCTACCCAGTCAAGGTGGATTGGGTTCAGGGATGTTTTTAATGAGTTAGAGCCTGCCAAAACGGCCCGGAGCGCCCGGAGCGGAGGGTAGCGTAGGGTCAGTTTTGGTAGCCGACACCACGGCAAATCACGAATCTACTCGAATCTCTCTTTTCGTAAGTAATATTTGGAAACCATAAACCATTTCAATTTACAATAATAATTTCTGTTGTACGGTCAATGTATAAATTTAAAAAAAATGGGATTAAAGTAGTCGCGTAAATTGGGAAATAAATCCTATCTAAAATCGTAAGCAACATTTTATTCTAAAAATCCCTTATTATTTTGCTATTGCCACGCTTATTGTGTAGCTATAATATCTACATTACCAAAATTTGTACAGTGTGAACGTAAAAATATTTCTTATATGGCAGGTCATAAGACAAGTCGCATGAGAAATCGCATAGTGTGAACCATCATTAAGATTTCTTTGAATTTCCTAAGATTATCTTGAAATTCCTTGGATTGTGAAGATCTCCCTTTACTGTCACTTTCCTGATTTCTCCAGCAATTCCCTGCTCGATTGGAAAGAATAGCAATAAAATGATATTAAAGCTTTGGTAAATTTACTAGCAGTAGGCAACAGCCATAGGTGTTTCTTGGATGACAAATCGAAACTTTAAGATCGGTTGTTTTCTAAATCAATCAATATATTATTATATTTCTACAAAATCTTCAGTTTAATAGCTTCACTTTAACGTCATTTATGATTTCTAAATTTTCTCAATGTATTTAAACATAATCATATTATTCGGAGATATTTTCTACCCCCTCCCCCATCCCATTTGGAATTGATATTAAAAAGAGGAGAAAACTATATACCAGGTGCTGAATGAATTGCACACAAAAATAATGCAGACATAAAAATTACCAATGTTAAGAACATTTTTCATCTAGCTTTTACTTCAAAAGTCAAAAAATTCTTTTGAAATTGTTAAAATTTTCACTTATCAGACTGGCCATGTAAGTTTCCAAGGTAATTATTTTTGAAAATAGAAATTAAATTGAAAACTACGAATGATAAGAGCATTAGATTTCGTTTAGCTTTTATAAAAAGTCAAAATATATTTTTAAAATTGTTAAAATTTTTATTTATCGGACTGGCTATGTAATAAATTTAATTTAATTTCTACTATTTTCAAAAATGGAACTTACATGGCCAGTCTGATAAATGAAAATTTTAATAATTTCAAAAGCATTTTTTGACTTTTTAGTAAAAGCTAAATAAAATCGAATGATCTTATCATTCGTAGTTTATCTTCCTGCATTATTTTTGTTGCTTTCATTTTTTTTTTTCTAAAATAATTAGGGAAGCAGGAATTTGCATAAATAAGTTTTTACATGTTAATTTTTTTTATGTTTGGCTAACTCATTCAGTACTCTGTATATCTTATATAAAATCCAAGAAAAAGGTTAGGGTCTGATGTTGAAGTACGTCGACTACTAAACAGAGTTTTCTGGTTTATTCTTTAATTATTTTAACTTTATTCTAACGATCGTTCTTCGAGAACCAATGGCCAACCTTGAGGTTCTGTATTCGCTATTTACATTAAGCAAACGCCATCACCAGGAAAAATATTCAGTTAATCTAATATGTACAGTTGTTGATATAAAAAGTTTTGTTTATAAACCGAACGTTGGGATTATTTTGGTGTTTAATTTTGTGAATTATTATTTCACCTCGGTTTTAGAATAAAATAATTCAGATAATTCAGATTCAAACTCAAAACAACTTCAAATGTACGTAATAGAGCCGACATATTGTTGACATTTAGTAGCGTCAGGAGCGCCATCTATGGTAAGATAAATCGCAAATAGTGATCATCTATGCATCTTTAGCACTCCAGATTGTTTTGAAACTGTTAGATTCACTACTTAATATCATTTTAGCTTGCAAATTTTGATCTGCGCTTTCACCTGATAGTTTCAAAACGATTTGATGTGCAAGAAAAACAAAACTATACTAAACTGTAGTAATTCATTATATGATATGTATTTTTAGAAACTATTTCAAAGTGACATTGACACCAAATTTTAAAACATACTTGTTCATGTATTTTGATTAGAAAAACACGTTGGTGTTGTACTAAAAATTATTATGACTCCGAGCAATATTTTCTAAGGCTAAAAGTTGTTTTCGTAACGAAATGATTCGGTTTTTTTTTTTTTTATATAATTCTCATAATAAATATAATTAATGTAGTCATTTATTGTATCTACAATATGCAATAAATTGTTATTAATTGAATATTATTATATTACATAAATTACAAATAGTTGAGTAGGTCAGTAAGAACAAAAATATAACTTGTCCGACGTTTCGGGTTCTTTTTATTGACCCATTTTCAAGGCTAAAAATAATTTGTGTTTTTTCAATTTTTATTATTTCTCTCTAATATTAATATTAAATTTTTGTGCTTTATATTTCAATTTTTGTATTTCAATTTTATGTATTTCAGTTATTATTTTTGTATTCCTTAATTTTAGATTTTTGTTTTTTGATTTTATGTAAAGTTTTTCATGTCTTTTCATAAATTTTTGTTATTTTTAGCCTTGAAAATGCCTTGAAAAATCTTTAATATTGCCAGGGCACAACCGTCCTAATCTTCCAGTATGTAGGTATTTACAGTAAAATTTGGGTTATTATATATTGCATATATTAACCTTTGAATCAAATTTTTGTTATATTTTCAAGTTTAATTTATTCTTTAATAATTTTCATATAAATTTTTTTTATCTCTCTGGTTATTCTGATAAACAAAATAAGGTAAAAATGATCTTGGTTTGAAAGTCGCCTGACTTTTGCTAATTAATTTCCCTTTCACTAAATAAGCTATTACGTTCCTGTCCGCTGTTATTGTTATTAATTTTTACGCATGTCGCAAGCGCTTTCTTTAGAAGATTAAGTATTTTACATTAATTAACAAACAAGATGTAAAAAAAATATTGAATAGAAACTAACAGCCGATATTAGCATAAATTTTAATAAACAATTTTTTTTAGAAACAACAATGAAAAAACAGTCGATTATAGAGAAAGTGATGGAATATCCATAAATAATTCTACTCACGATGTGATAAATCCAATTAATACAGAAATCGACATAAAAAATAAGGTAAACAAATAAAAATTTAAATTAATAAATTTTAAATTCTAATGTTTTAGAAAAAGAAACTGCGGCCCACCTACAAAAATATCAGAGCTAAGGGTCTTAAAGCTGAGAAGTATAAAACTTTCGAGGAAGCCCCCGATTTTATCCTCAGTGAAACACTGTCAAATTTAGAACAGGCCGAAGGATACGGAAGCAAAATTAACTTTACCACAGCTGCAAGTTTTACGTCCTCGCAAAAAGATCATCTTACCACCCAGGAAGTATACAAAATCAACGAAGCGCTAGATGAAGATGTGAAATGGTTCGTAGGTGAGAGTACGTCAGCAGCACCGGCGATTGTTTCCGAATACGGTTATATGACCACCATAGCTCCGGTGACTGAAAAACTAGAAGAACTAAAACACGAACATCTGGATCCAATTTTTAAAGTTCCTATTGTGGTCGAATCGCCTGCGGCTACTCAAAATCCTGCAATATTTGAAACAACCGTAGCTCCAATTGTGGAAGAGAAGGCAACCACCACTTTTTTGTTACCAATCTCTTCCGAGGTCCCGGTGATAACCGATAACTTCCCCTTCGAACTAATAAACACCACCTATTTACCTTTTGGTCAGCATAACGAAATCGACTTACCCCAAGCGGAAGCTTTGATACAACCAGTTCCGGACGTAGCAAACCAAATAGCAGATAAAGATGAAGTAGATCAAGCACAAGAAGAGGCACAAATTCAGCCTCAAATTCAACAAATCTTTGAAGCACCAAATCATAAAAACTTTGAAATACAAAAGAGTATAGAGAAGCATGTCCAACATTTGCCTTACCAGGTGGAAGTTCAAAATGTTCAACCTCATCCTGCCGAGATTAGACTTCCTTTGGATATACCGGAGCAAGTAATTCCAACGCAACAGTATATGACTTTTGAACATGAAATTCCAACACCCAAACCATTTCAAATACCACTTCCATTAGCTCAAACCTTTTATTTACCCCTTGAAATTCAAAAACCATTTCCTATTTACCCTCAAAGCTACGGTAACAAGCCCTACGTGGTTCAGCAAGTTCCCATCCACTTACCAATCAAACAAGTAATTCAACCCAGCGAACTGCACCAATACAAAATTCCTGTCAATTTTCCAAAATTCAGAATGATGGAAAAGCCGCATCAAATGTCCCACCCATACCAACTTCCAATAAAGCAGCATCTTATCTATAACTACAGAGATCCAATCTCGTTTGCACCGAAACCCAACTACCACATCAAAAATACATGTGCCGAACTCAAACAAATGGGAATATACAAATCTTACTGTTCCATGAACCTCAACAACTATATCGGTTTGGTTCCACCAAAACACTCTTCCTTTCATTTTCGTGAGCAGTACGGAAACAAGCAAAGAAAAGCAAGACAAAATTTTGAGAGCAACATACGGTTGGAGTACGGATTTATGCCGCCATTGATTCCATCTCTACAGATTGACGAACTCGGAAATCCGATTGAACCGCACACATGATAAGATTTTCTGTTATCAAAAAAGTTACGCTTAAGCTCCCTAACCTTTGTGATCTATATCATATATTTATTATTTATTTTAGATTTTAGGGTAGAGGTTAAAGGTGGTTTTGTATAGGAAGCGATCCAGAAAATAAGTTTTTGGATCGCTTCGTATGATATTGTTGCTGTTATTTATTTATTGTTATTCTATGCTTTGTTACGTAACCGAAAAACGTTTGTTTAATTGGTTGTTTAGGTTATACGTAATGTATCGGGTGCGCTCAAAATGTTTTAAAATATTTGAAAACGAAACTTTTTGGGTGCATCCTGTAATATTTTAAAAATTTATAACTCCAAAGACCGGAGAGGTTCGATTAAATTTGTAATTGTGGTTTTTCAAATTGAGCATAGATGGCAGCACGTATTCGCAAATCAAAGAATGTTAGTTTGTGTTTTAATAAAATAAAAATCGTTGATTGGTCCATATGTGATGTCAGCTATACTCCACTGTTTATATAATCTGTAATTTTAACCAGGGCAACGTTTTCTGGAAGCAAAAATTTATTAGTCAATGCTTCTATTTATATTTTGTTATTCATTTTTGTTGATACTATAACAAATAATATTTTTTATTGTCTTTCTAAAATAATTTATTTGTAGAAACAATAATTAAAATAAATGATATTTTTATATATTTTCATTGTTTCTTTAACTTTTTATTTATTTTTGTAAATTTTCTTTTCTTGTACAAATTCTGGTTTTCTCTGAAATTGTAGAAAAATCTGGAACTCAAATCTCTTGCCTTTATGTATGTATTTTTAAATAATATTAATATATTGCAGTGATTTTTTATAATAAGAATTTTTTTGCAATAAGGAAAGAATTCGAACCAAAAAATAAGCTATTAATTTTTACCAATTAAACGCAAATATTAAATAATCATAGATATCAAGCACCTTTTTTTCGTATTTTTGTTGCTTTTGTCTTTTTTCTTCATCTTTGAGAGATATTATGTTGAACGTCATCACGTCTGTTAGGTCACGTTTTATACGTGCGTGACTTGGCTCCCCTTTTTTCAAAATTTTTAATTGTTTTTTGTTGTTTTCAATTGTTTTCCATTGGTTTTCAATTGTTTTCATAATTTTTTTTTGATTTTGCAAAAAACATAAAGAAAATCTCAAAAAACTTTTTTTTCGGCCAGCTCCCCTATTTTCGAAATAAAAAATTTTTTTTGTTGTTTCCGATTATTTTTGATTTGTTTTCAATTGTTTTGTAGAAATAAATTTTTTAAATTAAATGATAACCGCAAAAATCGCGAAATAAGATTTTGCGCCAGCTCCCCTGTTTTCGAAATTAAAATTTTTTTTCTTGTTTTTTTGAGTAAATAAACATAGGTAATCGAGACATACATATCTACAAACTCAAAAGGAGGCAGACCTAAAAAGACACAGACTCAAAAGGATGCAGACCCAAAAAGGACGCAAACACAGACTTAGGCCGTGTTCGATTTGGAAGCTTACAGGCTTGTGGCACCAATACTAACTCTAGACTAATCATTACTCATAAAAGAAGAGACGTTGGTACTAAAAGCGCCGTAAGCTTCCAAATCGAACACGGTCTTAAAGAGTATTCGCATTTAGTTTAAAAATTTTATTTTTACAAAACAATTGACAACAAATCAAAAACAATTGAAAACAATAAAATACATTTTTAATTTCGAAAAATGGAGCTGGCAGAAAAAAAAGTTTTTTGAGATTTTCTTAATTTTTTTTTTGGAAAATCAAAAAAAAATATCCGGGATTGTCAATAGCTACACTGCAGTTTAATAAATATTTGAAGTAATAATAATAACTAAATATGTTTATCCTCAGACCTCTTCTATTACGATATCTGCAATTGATTAACAGTCTTCGACTCCCGGGCATACAAAACAGATTTTTCGAGGTCTAAAGCATTAAACATATTAAGGAACCCCAGAACAGAACACAAGACAATGGGGGATAAACCGGGGGGTTTGGGGGGTAAGGAATACCCCCCAGTGCACGATTTTTATTTATTTGCAAAGTATTCAGTAGCCAATGCTGGAGGGTTTTATAGAGGGATGATTTTTGAAAAATAATCCGAATCGAATCACTAATAGATCGCGACCTATCGCCGACAGTAGTTTGGCAACCGCTGATATAAACAGTTGATAGTTACATCTGCACTTAAATTCTTTTTCTTACTTATATTTGCCAAAATTACTTTATAAGCCGGTAAAACTAGTTTTGATTCTTTCAAATACTCGGAGCAGAAGCAACATTAATTGTAAGTAACTTCTCAGTATTGGTTCCCTAATAAATAGCAAAAGATGCACTGGAGGGTATTCCATACCCCCCAGACCCCCGGTTTTCCCAATGGCTACACTAAAGCTCAATTAATATCGGAAGTTATAATAATAAATAAATACGTTTAACCTCAGTCTCGTTTCGCAATCAATCGATGATATTCAGCTCCCGGGTATGCAAAAATAAAATTATTTATATCTGCGCCGAGCAGTGGATCTATCTCTTTCGATGCCTAAAGCTTTAAATATATTGTGGGACCTCTACAACTTATTAAAGTTTAAATAACAGTTTAAGAGACACAACACAATGAGGATAAACCGGGGGGTTTACGCCCAACAGAACAAACTACTACATCTACATCAAATTTCGGGCAAAATAGCCCAAAGACAAAGTAGCTCCGACAAAATAGTCCAATGACAAAAGGGACCGTCCATAAATTACGTAAGGGTTTATGGTTTTTTCGAAAACTACTGGATAATCCAAGAAAATTTTTTTTTAATATGCTTAAAAAATTGTCCTCTTTCCAATGGTATATAAGAAAAAGTGAAATTCGTGGTATAAGTTGACTTACAGTTCCCTACAATTTTTTCGGAATATCGATCGGATGTTTTTAGCGAGTTAAGCGCCAGCCAAAATGGCTCGGAGCGACCATAGCGTAGCGAAGGGCTGCGTAGGATCAGTTTTGGCAGGCGCAACCACGGCAAATCACGGATCTACCGTAAAATAAATGAATTAAATTAAATTAATTTGGCTATCGCCATACTACATTAGACAGAATTCGTTGGACTCCCCCCACGTAACGATCTATAAAATTTCTGGATCCGCCTCCCGAATCCCTTCGGAGCATTTTTGTCATTGGGCTATTTTGCCAGAGCTGTTTTGACGGGGCTGTTGTGTCGGGGTTGTTTTGACGGGGTACCAACAGATTGTAACTTATCTTGGATTATTAAAGAATAAGTAACACGTACCACGAAGACTCCATGATTCGTCGAAAACAGATTGTGGGTTCTGTCCCTTGCATATAGGTATTCACTCTCCGTTGAATATTTTATTATAACAAATTTTTGCAATTTGTTTTATTTGTTGAGTACGCCCCTGCCTGAAGTTTGATTGAGGGGGATTGAGTTTGCGTTTTTGAGACTTTTGATTGTGACGCGAAAAGTGACTGTTGTGAATTTTGTCTCGTCAAACGAGGAGTAAGTTTTGGTTTTTGGATGATAAATACCTTTCTGTATCCCGATTTTTTGGTGTGTTTAAAAAATTGTCTTCGTTTCGGAATTTATTCGAAAATTAATTTTGACACAGCAAATTTTAATTTGCATTGGACGAAAATTGTCGATCTTATCTATCGATAAGTATATTATATCTTGGCTCGCAAATTTTCTAACGTTAAATATATTTTTTAACAAAAGACGTTTTGTCAATTACAATAATTTTTCTTGCTACGCCACTGGGTCGCAATTGGTTGCGATAATTTTTGTTCTTTTTGATATGCGCCATTACTCGTTAAATTTCGAAGGAGATTGGAGTTTCATCGGTGTGTGTTCTTTTTTAGTTTCCTAATGCTTTAATTTGAATTAATTTTGCCGTATAACGGGTAAATATAATATTTTTACTTCCAATTAATTTGTTTAACAAATTATTTTTAGCAACCAGGCTATGAGTTAAACGTTTTTCTAATTATTCGTTTATGGCTTTTATCACAATTTTATTTGGTCGTCGTAAAATGGACTTTATCAATATTGGAAATCTTTTCTTATCCGCATATGGTTCCAATATTTTGTTTCTGATTGGCGATGACGCTGCTTTATCTGTCATCTGTTTCGAAGATTTGGGGTTTGAAACATTATTATCATTTAACATCAATAGTCCGAAGAATGATTATTTTTTATTATGGATTTCGATGCCAAATGGTTGTTTTTTTATTCACAAGAGGATGTATCCTTGTGAATGTGTAGTACCAAGTGGATCGAAGTTGATTTCCTATTTAAGAAGCAATTGTTGTTGATTTTTGAATGAGTATTTTGTGTTCTCTATTTTGTAGACTTTCATTCCTGGATGGTAGACCAATGGAATGATGAAGTAAATGTTATTGAATTCGAAAGGTCCTAACGAAGGAAAAACAATTGCCGAGTCGTGAAGTTGGTAGTACTTAATTCAGGGTAAGTCTCATAGAGATGCATATGCTTGTTTTAAATGATGCTGATGCCAGGTTCTATTAGTAAGTCAATTATCCCGAGGTAATGAAATCTGGTGTGCAATTAATCTTTGCTGGGCATAACTTCTTTTTGTTGAGTTATCCTCTTCAGGGATACTCAACTGTTTTTTTTTGCTTGACTGAATCTACCCATCAGGCGGATGTCAGTTCTTTACTTTTGTATTTTTATTTTGTTTTCTAGTTCGTAATCCACAATTACGTCCTAGCTTTACTTTATCCTTACGTGTATGTTTTATGTTTTGTTTTGATTAGTGAATTAATTAAACTTGTCGACATCTTTTATTTCTATCCGTGTTAATGCAATAAATCGACTCTTGGTTTCTTTTTAGTTTTATTTGTATTAGCTGGCGTCCACATTAACATCGGTATTTTTCATTTAGCTGAGTTTAAATCTGATTATGAAAAACTTTTTGTTATGAACCCACGATGTTTTTCGAAACACCCACGCTCTCGAGAACTGCGTTTTAAATAACAAAGTTAGCTAACGCGTACAGTCCATCTACGGTTAAGCAAGTGGCAGATGCAGTGGAATTTTGAGCAAATTAAGCTACAATCTTCGGCATCTACAGTAAAATAAAGCTGGTAGATCTGTTCCCAGTGTGTATAAAAGAATTCTGGATTCCCCACAAGGGAGGAGGAATTTTTTATTACAAAATTTTATTTTAAAACAAAATAAAAATAAACAAAATAAAATAAAAATTTACATTAATATTCTCGCATGATTTTACTGAATTTCCTCATAACTTCATCTCTCTTTTCATATGAGATATCGCGTATATATTCCACCATAGACGACTCGCAGGAATTTAAATTTTCATGGGTTGATATACATATTTGAACCTCTATTATTCTGATCCTGAGGATTCTCACCACGATTCTTTTATTGATATTGTTGCTACAAATTTAAATAAACAATTCACTTCTTTTTAATAAGTTCTAGTGGACTAATTTGTATTACATATTTCGGGTTTTGACCCATTATAACAATAATCAGTTGATTAATTTAAATTTTTGTAATATGACTAAACGCTTCTACCAAATTGGTTCAAAACAGACGAAAAAATACAGTTGTAGATCTAGTATTCACCAATTTAACACCACAAAGTATTTAAAATCATTTTGTATCTACAATTCCGGTATGAACAAACTCGTATTTGTTTTTTCTTTTGGTTGACCGGTCACGTACTTTCTAAAAATTGTAAATTTCATCTGGTTGACTTGAAACTGAAAAACCGATGGCGTCTTCAACAATACAATCTGAAAACTGCACTTAGTGTCTAATACGATAGTTCCTGTTACGCCAACCAAACTGGCCATTTTCGACGTAATAACGGCAACCTAGGCTCTTTCAAACTCAGTTTCAATCAAGGATCTTCGTGCTTCGGTGCTTTCATTGTGTCGAGGTTTCTTTGCATATAATTTAACCACAACTCACGCATATGTTCTAATTTGTTGTAATCCCAACCACATTTCTTTGTTTTCTTTGTTTAAAAATTATTTTCTTTTTTCTCCGTGGTTTTGCTTCTTCTTTTGGAATTCTGACCTTTGAGATAAAAGTTCCAGTGCCGATCTTTATCTAATTTACCTATATCAGAAACTGGAAGATCCTTTACTAAGATATCTTTGATACTCTTCTCCGTATTTTCCTTACTGCTGTTTTCTAATAAAAGTGGAATATCGGCAGCAGGTTTGTCCATTTTATCAGAAATTTGCACTAAACCTCGTAATATTTAATTTGTACTTCTAGCAAACCCATACGTTTTTTTTAAGGTTATCATTCCGGCCTTGAGTTGTCAAAATCTTCACCTGATCCGTTATCATCACTAATTTCAGATTGGGGAATTCGAAAAATAACCTCAGACTGATACGAGGTTTTTAAATTCTCTATGCTTCGTTCCTAGTAACAAAAAGTTTCAAATTAACATAAAATTATTCGTTTCTGTGCTTGCAGAATGAAATGCTTGTCGGAAAAGAGAGTTAACATTTTTTGCCAACAATAAATTTCTAAGATTTTTACATAATATCAGAATTTAATTGAAAAAAACTTACTTTTATTTGACAGTGTTCTTGACACTTTTTCTTTTCTTGTTTATTGAAACCCAGATAATAGTAGGTAACAACAGTTGTATAATTTCAATTTTTGTAATATGACTAAACACTTCTACCAAATCGGTTCAAAACAGACGAAAAAATACAGTTGTAGATCTATTATTCACCAATTTAGCCCACAAAGTATTTAAAATCATTTTGTATCTGCAATTCCGGTATGAACAGACTCTTATTTGTTTTTTCTTTTGGTTGACGGGTCACGTACTTTCTAAAAATTGTTAATTTCATCTGGTTGATTTGAAACTGAAAAACCGATAGCGTCTTCAACAATACAATCTGAAAACTGCACTTAGTGTCTAATACGATAGTTCCTGTTACGACAACCAAACTGGCCACTTTTGATTTAATAACGTTAACCTAGGCTCCTTCAAACTCAGTTTTTCCTAACAACGGAAGTTTAAAAATCAAGGATCTTCGTACTTCGGTGCTTTCATTGTGTCGAAGTTTCTTTGCATATAATTTAACCACAACTCACGCATATGTTCTAATTTGTTGTAATCCCAACCTCATTTCTTTGTTTTCTTTCTTTAAATTTTGACCTTTGAGATAAAAGTTCCACTGCAGATCTTTATCTAATTTAGGTACCTATATCAGAAACTGGAAGATGCTTTACTAAGATATCTTTGATACACTTCTCCGTATCTTCCTTACTGCTGTTTTCCAATAAAAGTGGAATATCGGTTGCAGGTTTGTCCATTTTATAAGAAATTTGCATTAAATCTCGTAATATTTATTTTGTACTTTTAGCAAACCCATACGTTCTTTTTCAGGTTATCATTCCGACCTTGACTTGTCAAAATCTTCACCTGAGCCGTTATCTTCACTAATTTCTGATTGGGGAATTCGCACAATAACATCAGGTGGATCCGAGGTTTTTAAATTCTCTATGCTTCGTTCCTAGTAACAAAAAGTTTCAAATTAAAACAAAATTATTCCTTTTTGAGCTTGCAGAATGAAATGCTTGTCGGAAAAGAGAGTTAACATTTTTCGCCAACAATTGGTTTCTAAGATTTTTACATAATATCAGAATTTAATTAAAAAAAAACTTACTTACATCTCACGCATAGATTCTAATTTGTTGCAGTCCCAACCAAATTTAGGAAGTTTTAACAAATTATGCCCCTTTCTTTGTTTACGAGTAAAAATTGTTTCCTTTTTTCTCCGTGGTTTTACTTCTTTTTTTAATTTTTGACCTTTGAGATAGAAGTTGTAGAAGAATGAACAGACTCTTACTTGTTTTCTTAGTTTTTTCTGTTGGTTGACGGGTCACGTACTTTCTAAAAATTGTAAATTTCATCTAGTTGACTTGAAACTGAAAAACCGATGGCGTCTTCAACAATACAATCTGAAAACTGCACTTAGTGTCTAATACAATAGTTCCTGTTACGCCAACCAAACTGGCCACTTTTGATTTAATAACGTTAACCTAGGCTCCTTCAAACTCAGTTTTTCCTAACAACGGAAGTTTAAAAATCAAGGATCTTCGTATTTCGGTGCTTTCATTGTGTCGAGGTTTCTTTGAATATAATTTAACCACAACTCACGCATAGATTCTAATTTGTTGCAGTCCCAACCACATTTAGGAAGCTTTAACAAATTAAGCCTCTTTCTTTGTTTACGAGTAAAAATTGTTTCCTTTTTTCTCCGTGGTTTTACTTCTTTTTTTAAATTTTGACCTTTGAGATAAAAGTTCCAGTGCAGATCTTTATCTAATTTACCTACATCAGAAACTGGAAGATCTTTTACTAAGATATCTTTGATACACTTCTCCGTATCTTCCTTACTGCTGTTTTCCAATGAAAGCGGAATATCGGCAGCAGGTTTGTCCATTTTATCAGAAATTTGCACTAAACCTCGTAATATTTATTTGAACTTTTAGCAAACCCATACGTTCTTTTTCAGGTTATCATTCCGGCCTTGACTTGTCAAAATCTTCACCTGATCCGTTATCATCATTAATTTCAGATTGGGGAATTCGCACAATAACCTCATTATTTAAATTTAATTATTTCCTAGTAACAAAAAGCTTCAAATTAACATAAAATTATTCGTTTTTGTGCTTGCAGAATGAAATGCTTGTCGGAAAAGAGAGTTAACATTTTTCACCAACAATAAATTTCTAAGATTTTTACATAATATCAGAATTTAATTGAAAAAAACTTACTTTTATTTGACACTGTTCTTGACACTTTTTCTTTTCTTGTTTATTGAAACCCAGATTATAGTAGGTTCCTCTAATTCCTGATTTATTAGCGGTAACGGTGGTTAATAGAAGTTTGTAGGTTAATAGAGGCCCAATTCATCCAATTTCCCAATTTTCATCCCAATTTTCGGTATCGTCATTCGGAACCATGCGACATATTGATCGTTCCGGAACAACGGAATTTGAACTTGAACTTTGCTCTCTACGAGCAAGTTCTTTCATGGATTCATCTCTATGAAACTTATACACGTGGGTATCTAATCTTGGGCGTTTTACTTTGAATGGGCAATATCTACAAGGAATTGTTTCTTTATTATAAATTCATGGGCCTAAAAATAATATTTTTCAAATCAATAAGTGAAAAATATAATAATTATTAAAACTTACCTATGTTTTAGATAATTAATTATAATTAATTGTTAATATTTATATTTATATGTAGAGATCGTTCTTCTTTTATTTCCAAAATATTGCCAATTCTTGTTCTGCTTAATTATTATTGTTCTTCTTGCTTATTCTTTGTTTTTCTTGCTTGTTTGTCCTCTTGTAGTTATTTCCTTATATAGTTCCTTTCGCATTACCAACCGATTTCCATCGATTTCCACATACACGGTCGTTCGAATATTGTAACAGTTCTATTATCAGGTCCCTACTTGTTTGACATCTATTAGTCTATTCCTAGTCAGGGTCGTATTCCCTAACATATATGATGATTATTGAGTTTGTAGAATGAATGCTGCTCATAACGATGAATGTATCGTTTTTATATTGTCTATCTGCAAACATTTATTAAGTTGGTATCTGTTATTTTGATAAAACTATAATCGATTTATTTTCTCCAAACCATATTCGTTTTTGTGTGCTCCAGTAAAAGCAATCACTTCAAAATCCAAATTTGATGTTGCTAATCGGTGCGATTGTCAACATTATTATAACAAATAATTTTTCTGTTACGATGGTAAATCAGCAAAATACAGGGAGCGGTCAAAAGGTAATTTGACAACCTGGTATACAGGGTACTGATTGACTTAGCCAAACATAGGAAATTCCAGCTTTCCTAATTATTTTAAAGAAAAAATAAAAAGCACAAAAATAATGCAGAAATATAAACTACGAATGAAAATACTATTAGATTTTAAAAGATGCTTTTGAAATTGTTAGAAGTTTTATTTATCAGACCGGCCATGTAAGTTTCCATGGTAATTATTTTTTTAAATTGAAATTAAATTGAATTTATTACATAGCCAATGCGATAAATGAAAATTTTAACAATTTCGAAAGCAATTTTTGACCTTTTAAGTAAGAGCTAGTAGAAATCTAATGGTGTTCACGGGTTCATAAGAGTCCTTTCTAAGCAATTTGCTATGATCTTTGAGACAAGTTTGTATATTTGTGACTGCAAACTATAGGTAGTTTGCCTATTATAATAGGTCGGTAGTTTCTTGTTTTCCCGATTCCCGACCAATTGACAGTAATTTATTACTATAGTCATTCCATATGAAATCACAAAAAACAAAAAATTGTTCCGGCACCATTTTGGATTTTGTTTAAACTTTGTGGAAATGATCTTTAGGGTTCCAGAGACCAAAATCCAGAAAAATTTAATTTTCCCACTCGCCACTTCCGGTCCATACAAAATCAAACAATTGAAGTCATATTTTTGTGCTTTGCGGTTTTAGCTGTAAAAATTTTTCTATTAGAGATATCTAGTCGACCAAGATGGCATTTTAAAGCTGAAAGATGATAGTTTTTAGAAAAAAATATAAACATTTACATAATTTATATACCTGAAAAATAACAGGCCCCTTTGCCCCACGCCACTGAGCGTTGCATAAAAAGCCTTATTTTTTTATATTATAGAATAGATTAATTTTTTTTAAATTAAAAAATGTAGTTCATTGTAAAAAGGATCTAAGCCTGGGATCGAAAAGTAAAATCAAAAATTTGATTTTGACACAAAAAGTAAAAAACTGGGGGGATTTGCTAGTGCAAACCCCCCCGGTTTGAAAGCCCAAAAGTATGTGTATAAGTTTTGTGATTTATTTTTGTAATAAAAATTTTTCACTCTGTCAGAACAAATACATTCATACGTCATTTGTATACAAATCATACCCCTAGTTTTATAAACAAAAAGTCTTAGTGCATATTCACATATCATATACCGTAGCGCACCCAGGTAGTTCCGCCCCTGAATAAACACGTCAAGTAACGTGATTTTGACGATTTCTAACGTAACCATGTCAACTGGGTTACTCCTTAAACTAAAAGGATTTAAATAATTTGTTTGTTAACAACTTTGCAGATAATAATCTGTTACAAACTAAAAATTTGCTCTATATAAATAAATAAAGAAGTAAATCAAAACAAATAAAATTATTAGAATTCTCGAATATGGATTTAATCGATGAAATGATTGACGAGTGGATTCAGAAATGGGAAAAAGGCTGCTTATCTTGCGAAGATATTAAAAGCAAATGGGAAGAGTGGATACCGAAAATTGATAATAATTTGGACAAACTAACAAATCCATTGGAAGAAGTTATCCAAAATAGTAAGTTTCATGAAAAGTTGATTACGGCATTCGAAAAATTCATTTTTTATGGATACTCGAAGGATTGTATCGACGAGATGCGTAAATGCGGAGAATCTACAACTTGTGATAAAACGTCTACGCTTAACCCTTCCGAATATTACTTTCTGTGTACAGAATGTGAAGAAAACGTCCCTTACCGAACTATGTGTGGAGAATGTTTTGAGAATTCCGAACATAGAAGACATAAATATCAGATGTTGACGTCTTCGTGTGAGTATTGCTGCTGTGGAGAAAACGGAACTTGGGAAAATGCTTGGTACTGTTCGAAGCATAAAAGTGGAATTAAAAATTGCTTGCCGGAAGATGTGGAAAGCCGCGCCAGCCTAGTGATCGAGACGATTGTTCAATACATTCATCAATTGTTGAATTCCTTTAGAAATACTGACGAATGTACCGATAGTTCTGGAAGAGACGACGTGTTTTGCGTAACCGTTTCTACCAGTACTGAACTTCGTAATGACGAACACTATCGTTTACTGAGTAGCAACTTATTATTGAAGGTTACCAAAAATGGTATGTTTCAATTTATGCGGTGTTTGGTACTAGAAGGAAAATTTACTATTACATTTCCTACAAAGACAGAATGCGAAACTCTAAGAGCCCTATGCTCGACCGTAGCACCCCAACTTAAAGCGAAGATTTTTCGTACCTACGATGTGGTTCTTCAAAAGTTTATTTTTGCGATGATAATTTATGTGCGGAAACTTTTAAAATATGGAAAAGGATTAAGAAGAATATTTTCGAAACTTATATTAACACCAGTTGGTCCTTCGAATCAAAGTGTTGCCGAACAACTTTTGATTTCTTCATCCTCATTACCGAGACGTTTCCTGGACTTACTTAACGAATTATTTGTATTTGGTATGATCAAAGAATATGCAACTAAAGAAAGAGTTGCAAAGATGTTAATAGAGAAATATGAAGTAATTATTACTGCAGCCGATAAAGATGGAATTTGTTATTTCACTAAAATCGTACACCAATTGTTTACAATTCCAGATTTGGCTCACCAATTTATCGCCAACGAGAACATCTTAAGTGTTATTTTGACAGCGTTTCTGAATGAAGGTGTAATTTCCGAAACGATAACTCACTCCAACAACCATGCTTTTGGGAAGATGAATCATATATGGTCACGATTTAAGGACCATCTGAAGATCGTAAAAATTCTGCTTAGGAGGGTGCCAAAAATATGGACCAAGGAACTACGTGCTGGGTTTCTGAACGGTTTCGCGTGTTTCCTTCGGGTGTTGAATAGTTTTCAAGAAATTGAGCCTGTTACACGAAGAACTAAAGACCCAGTGGAAGATAAAGAAGCCTATGTTGCAACTTCCTTAATTTCATCACAATTGTCTAGTTGTATATCATCATTTTTGAAATGGTGCGGAAGCGATAGCGAAGTGTTTAATGCGGCTTGCGCAGAAACTCAAACGATGATAAACCAAAGAATTTGTTTAGAACTGGACAACAGATCGGAGAAAACTGTCCAACTTTTAACTTACAGTGTCAAGTGCTTACCATACGATTCCTCCATTCATCCAGTCTCCGTTCATCTTCCACTATTTAGATTTTTTGTAGGTCTGTTTGGTATTAGTTTAAGAAATTGCGAAGAAATGTCACCTGACACCTTAAAAACCATAGCAGTATCAAAAATACTCGATCCTGTTTTAAAAATCCAAACCAGGTTAGCCCAGATTGCTGCAGGAATGTGGAAACGCAATGACGATAGTAACCGGATCATCATCGACTTTTATTGTGGTGGCAAAAGTCGTGAAGAAATATTCGATCGCGATATTCAATTGTTGCAAGTGGTGGCTTCCGTAACAGAATCAAACGAATTTTTAATCCAGATTTTGGAAAAGTACAATTTGATCGATTGGGTTAATCCGAATTACGAAGAAAATTCAAATGACTTCGAAAAAGTTGTCATTATTTCCACCCAATTTTTACAATTATTAATCACCGTATTGGTCGAACGCAACTTTTCAGATATGAGTGATGTTACCGTCGAGGATCGTCTGAAACATGAATTTATCCACTTCCTTTGTATCAAACCTGCTTCTCTTGCAGATCTCAAATATTTTGCCGAGTTGAATAATGAAGCAGATCTGAATATAAGCCTAATTGATGAAATTGCAATTGTGAAAAAACCAGGTTCCACTAATGAAAATGAAATCTATGAATTAAGAGAAAATCTTTACAGTAAGTATAATCCTTTGTTTTATCATTTTTATTTGGGTAAAATGTCTGAAGCGAACGAATTTCAACGTCAGCGTCGCAAAGCTGCTGGAGAACCCGACTGCTTTCCACCGCCCGAATTACCTAAGCTGAAACAATTCTACGTTCCAATGGTGAACATTTTCCAATGTGACGTAATGCTACACATTATGTGTACTGTTCTGAATCGGTTCCTGGATTTAGAATCCAATAGTTCTTCTGAAACTCAATTAGAATACGTGTTGTATTTGATCGGCTACGCTATACAGGAGGAACAGTCCAATCGTTACCCGATTCTATCGTTTAGCGAAAAAGCTGCAAAATGGAACCTGCTGGAATGTTTGGAAAAAGTTTTAAAAAGCAACCGGGAGGATTTACCCAAAGATTTATTAAAATGGACCGTGGAAAAATACAAGGAAGTGGCCCACTTAACCACGAAAGCAACAACGTCGAACGTCTCCGAAGAGAACGAAAGAGTAAAGAAATCTCAGTGCGCTTTAGCAAAACGCGCCAAAATGATGGAAGAAATACTCAAAATGCAAAAAAATTTTATGCATGCTAACATAAGTTCGGAAGAAGAAGAATCTGAAAGCGAGGATGATTTTGCCTCGGATACCGAAGCCCTTGGTGATACAACCGCGAAAACTTGCATTTTATGTCGCGAGACTCAAAAGTTAGGCCCGAAAAGCAAAAATTTGATAATGCCTGGTTATATCCAATATTCCACAGTTTTGTGCCTTCAAAGAGAAAACGAAGCCGTAAATGCCAGTGCTCCCGTGTTGACTTCAAACGTAGGCCCAGCAATGTATACAAGTTCTTGTGGTCACGTGATGCATTCCGAATGTCTGCAACCCCACCTGGAAAAAAAGCCTCATGAAGACGACTACTGCACCGGTTTCGATGCAGAAAAAGGAGAATTTTTGTGTCCGTTTTGCGAATCCCTCAGCAACACAGTTTTACCTCTACTACCGCGGTCGATTTCACTGGACGATAGTTTAAAACAAGTGGTACTTAAATTTACCGGCAATTTCAAATCGGCCAGCCAGGAAAACGCTCTTAACGTTTGGAAGTCTCTCTCGTATACCGTACACGTGGTCGAAACAATATTACGAAATTCGAACAAACCAATTTTGGGTCACTTGTCCAGTAGCCACTACGCATGCTTACGGTACTTTACTAACATTGCTGCGGTTGCAACGCAGCTGTATCCGAATGACGATTTTTATACTTCCTATATCAAGAACTTACGTTTATTGTTAAGGGGAGAAACCAACGACCTGACTACACATTTGCGTTTGGACATGTTCGGATTATTAGTCACCATTTTGTTTTCGGAAATCGATCTAAATGAAACCACCAGATGCCACACTATCCGCTTAGTATTCGCAGCTCAAGTCGTCAAAACTTTAATGGAAACAGATTTTGACGGAATGGTTGACGACGTCAAGTCCAAAACTGTGACTCCGTTGAAAAATATCTTAAAGGTGTTGGGAAAAGATTTGAGCCATTTAAGCGAAAGCTTCATCTGGACTGTCGTTCAGCAGGCTTGTTTGCCTTTCCTACGACGTTGCGTCTTGTTCTTCAGTTTTCTGACCGATGATCCGATACCTGTCGAACTGACGGAATCGGGAAGTGACACCTTTGCAAACATGTGTTCATTTTTGAAGTTTCCGCAGACCCTCGAAGAATTATTCGATAAGACGTACGTTCAGCCCCATGTCCAAAACTGGTTCAAACATCCTGACCTGAAGAATGGTTCAACATTTGAAGCAGTCGATCCTCATCGCATTAACCAACTGATAGAACTACCACAGGAATACCTTGAAATATGCAGAATGGCTGCTTGGTTTAAATGCCCCAACCATGATGGCGAAATAGAAAGAGATCTTCATCTCTGCTTAGTATGCGGCGAGATGATCTGCACAGAAGTGTGTTGCTACGAACTGATAGATGGCAACTTTGAAGATCCGTTATTCGTACATGCAAGTAAATGCAGCAGTGGATTATATTTAAATCTGACCGATAGAGATATTGTATATCGGCCACCAATGTCCCAAGAGAGTTGTCCAGTTCCAGGACTTTATGAAGACGAATATCACGATGATGAGTACAGCTCCAATAGAATCAACCCCCTCTTCTTATCTGCAGAAAAATATAAGCTATTGCATATTATGTGGTTAAACCATGGAATCTTCGAAACATTTTCGCGATCTTCCAGATTAGAATAAAATCTTTTAATCTTTTTTTTTTAATAAATCTTTTACTTTATTAAATAGTATATTGTTTGGCTAGGGATGTAACAAAATGATTTCAGACGAGGGTGAGGATTGGCTGTCCGAGTGAAAGCGAAGGCTCGCATGACCCCAAGTCCCAGACTGTTTTTTTTATAACTACGCATTAAAATACGTCGTATTAACCAATAAAAAGGCAAACCAAATTTTTGCAGATTTTGAAAAAACGAAAGGTTAACCCTTTAGTGACTTTTGACCCCAAAAAATTAAAGTTTAAATTTAGCTACAATTTTTGCGGTTTGTTATGCAGATTGATGAGAAAATTAGAATGGCGCGGTTAGAATTTCCTCAACTATCATATTTTTCATTTTATGCAGCTTTAAAGTTCCAATTTTTAATTAGAAAAATTTTACTACTAGGATATTTTGCTCCTAGGACGGTGGATCCGTGATTTGCCGTGGTTGCCCCAGCCAAAACTGACGCTACGCTACTTCGTGTGGTCTCAACTCCCGTCTGAAGTTCCGATGTGTTCCCAATGCACTTTCCGTGTATACTCAACGTTTTCAAGTCTAACTTCCCGTTACTAGTTTGTTTGTGAAGCTCATAATTTAAAAAATTAAAAAATTTATTACCAATTAATCCACAAATAATGTTTCTATTATGCCACCTGTTGAAGACATTTTGCGATTTATGTTGCATTTAATTTTGCGAATTTAATGTGATCTCTTCTCTCACATTTTCAAAGATTTTCCTGCACAAAAAAGTTCCTCAAGTCCTACTGAATAAGCGTATCCAGTTTCGTTCAATTGTCGAATGGTATAGGAGAAAATGAGAGACAGACAAACATTTTTCTATAATAGAGATTCGCCACCATTCATTCACCCCAATTATAATTATCTTTTTTAAATTTATTTTTTTTAAATTATAGTTAATTTGATTTTAAAACAAATAAAAAAATTAAAATTAAAAGCATATTTATTTAATTACCGTACTGCTCACGGAGTTTAGCAGCAACTTTCTGTGTTTTACTTTGAAAGTTATTTATAAAAATACTAGCTGACCCGGCAGACGTTGTCCTGCCCAAATTTGAATAAATTTGTTTGATCCTTTTGTGAATTTATGAGAAGACCTAACGTGTTTGTGATAATCGATTAATATTTTTTATTGAATGAAAACATTTAACCAATTTAATCACATTTAATCACAATAATTCCTCACTCTACATTTACGATATATTTGTGTATTATTTTATTGAAAGTTTTAACAAATTAACAAATTAGGTTTGAACTTCCAACTCCCTTTCCTCCGCCCCTTTGTCTTCCTCTTTTAATAACATTTCGAAGGCACGCAGCGACGTTGACAATTCTTCCTGCTCTTTCTTTTTCCTTTTTTGCATAGTCAGCCGTCAATTCCTCATCACTAAGGAACGGATTTATATGTATTTTTTGTCAGTCTTTTTTGTCAGGGTAAAACACCCCCCTCCCGTGCGCACGGGCCTGCTGAGAAATGAAATTTCTAAGAAATTTTTTTGCGAATTTTAAACTTTTTTTTTCACAGAAACCTATTCCGAGTCCTAATAAGATATTGTGCAAAATTTGGTCGAAATCGGTCAAATGGTTCAGGAGAAAATAGAGGACAAACAAACATACATTGATTTATATATACCGGGTGCTGAATGAGTTGGCCGAACATAGGAAATTAACATGTAAAAACTTATTTATGCAAATTCCTGCTTCCCTAATTATTTTAGAGAAAAAATGAAAGACATAAAAATAATGCAGAAATATAAACTACAAATGATAAGACCATTAGATTTCATCTCGCTTTTACTTAAAAGGTCAAAACATGCTTTTGAAATTGTTAAAATTTTCATTTATCGCACTGGCCATGTAAATAAATTCAATTTAATTTATATTTTCCAAAATAATTACCATGGAAACTTTCATGGCAAGTCCGATAAATGAAACTTTTAACAATTTCAAAAGCATTTTTTGGTTTTTTAAGTAAAAGTTAGATGAAATCTAATGCTTTTATCATTCGTAGTTTATATTTCTGCATTATTTTTGTATCTTTCATTTTTTCTCTAAAATAATTAGGGAAGCAGGAATTTGCATAAATAAGTTTTTACATGTTAATTTCCTATGTTCGGCTAACTCATTCAGCACCCGGTATGTTATATCTATATATATAGATAAAGTTAAAATTGTAAACCGGCGGTCTGGGGAGTGTGGAACACCCTCCCAGTACATACATATCCCAGGATTTCCACTCTTTTAAAATACATTGAGAAGATAGCAGACAATTTATAATTTTACAAATTTTCTCCAAGAAAATCCGAGAAATTTGAATTTTTAAGCAAAAGTGAAAGAAATTTAAACCGTTGGCTAGAGAATATTAAAGCTTGGAAAAACATTTATTTAAGTGCCTTATTATCGCTTCAGTAGTGGTTCAATGCCCACTTTGCACTGAGGCTTTCTTTAGGTTTATTGTACCCCGTGTTTCATTGAGCTGTTAAGGAAAGTTATAAGTGTTTCGATCCACAGTTTGATATTCACCAGAGGGCTGAGTTAAGAAATTCTGCCGAGTCCGGGATTTGAACCCAGAATTTCTGCTCATAACTTCAACTAGCGATCACATCAACCCACCGCTGTGGTCTATTTAAGTGCCTTACTGATCAGAGTTAGTACTGAGAGGAGTGAGTTGACGCGAGGTTCGCGAGTAACAGTCGATCAGTACAGACGCGTTTTTAAGTGATCCGTAAAAATGGAAAATTTGGACAAAACCAGTCTCTCTAGAGACTCCAGCCAACATCGGATCGACCTGACTCCAAACACTACCACCAAAGAGGACAAAGAAGAACCGTTCCTGATAAAAGAGACCCAGTTTCCCAAAATTTAGTGGACGACTGGGAACTTTTAGAAACGGACATCAACGATCATGATAGAAGCACCAACATTCTAATTAGCCGCATCAAAAACCACAACGAATCAGCTAAATCTACCTCAAAGAAGCCACAAAAGTTCTTTAAACTGAGAAGCTCCCGCACCTCAATCTTGAAGGACCAGGAGAAACACATCTCCCTGGGGAATAAACTCTTGGCACGAATAAACAAGTCGTGAACAGGCTAGAGGCAGTACAACAAGCGCAAAGTATCCAACCCAATAACCCTAAAATTCCTCCAACAAAAATTATTGTAACAAGCGTTAAGGACCACCTGAAGGAAGTTCCATCACCAATGGAACTCCAGAAGGGGACCAAACGCAACCGCCGCTATAGCGAAAATGCCGCTCCAACATCGCCCACGACTTTGGAAGAAGGACCACCCAAGGCAAAAATCCGCCCAAGCGATGATGGCACACACAGCGACGGAGACACCAACCCTGAGGTTGTCACGATGGCGGGAGGAACAGCGGTGCTAGCCACTTGCTCAGTAAACCTGCCGGACCTCGCAACCAGCCCCCATAATTCAATACAAGACGAACCAGCCGACGAAATGTACGACCAGAGGGACGACCCCCACCCCCAAATTCAGACCTTCATGACGATGTGGGAATGGACTTTGGCGACGGAGACGACCTAACAGCGGAAATAGTAACTGGTTACCCTCCGACTGTACCAATTCCACCCATTTTTGCTCGAATAGGAAATTGGATACAAATAAACAACATGTTCGTCAACAATCACATAAAATTCGATCGTATCGAAACAACAGGCAAAGGAATAGCAATATTCCCATCGACTACACTCGACCACCAACGGCTGACCGAAATTCTAGGCGATCACCCACCTACGACCAATAACTCCGAAACTACCACTTCAAGAGAAGGCCTACTCAAAATCATCATCAGAGGCCTACCTGGCTACCTCAAGCCAATCGCAATTAAAGAAGACCTGAAGAACCAGCAAATACCTGTCCAAGAGAGACCGCCGTCCCATGCCCCTATACCTCATCACCATCGACAAAACGGAGCAAGGGAGGCAAATCTTCAGCCTCAAAACGATTCTGAGCATCTCAATCCAAGCAGAGTCACCATTCAGGAAGTCCACGGCCGGACAATGCCACCGGTGTCAGGAGTTCGGCCACCAAGATGTGTCAAATGCGCAGGAACCCATTTCACAGCATCCTGTGGGAAATTGTCGGATACCCCGCCCCCAAATGTGTAAATTGTGGGGGCCAACACCCGGCCAACTTCAGAGGATGCGCCAATTTCATCCAAAATGCAAATACTGCAGCCAAACCGACCCAGGACATGGAAAAAGCGCAACCTCAAAACCGGGGACCAGGCATTAAAAAACAAGATCGGTCTCCCGACTAACAAGCCGCGCCCACCGATCAAAACTCCAAGTCGAGAAACAAAGCCACGCCCATCCAACCAATCTGCGAAGCAATCCAACGGGGAACCAACACCTCAAGCCACAAACGGTGACATCGCTAAACTTATTGGCTTTTGGCTCCATGATGAACGCTTTCCTTTCTGCACTATCCGAAATCAACATCGACCCAAAAGTGCTGATAAAATCTCGCAACAAAAGTGGCTCAAATCACAACAGATGCTACCTCCAACGCCACCCCAGGCAAATAAGGGACCACCAATCACCTCCGAAGCACACCGCCACTCACTTCGACACCAAAAACTTCACTTTACTTCGAAACGCGCTTCAACTCCCCCTGCACTGCTAGCGCTTGCAGAGGGGGAAATTCTTATAACATCAACCCAGGACCTAGGTCCAGTACGACACTGCTCGCCAGACAGGTTAACAACCTCAAATTTAAAAACCGTCAAAGAAAATCAAAATCAGATGAAGGAGATATGGGGAAGCCCCAAGCACTCCATAGGCGAATGAAGATTAAAGATTAAAGAAAGTACTGAGAGAGTATATAATTTATAACTCAAAATCAGTTAATTCTGGACAATAAGCGGTTATAACCTAATTTGTAGATAAGCTACTGATCTTTAAAAAACTTTTTATCCGTTAAGCCTAAAAAATCAATGATATCAGAGCTATGGCCGTTTGAAATCATAAATTTAAAAAATTTCTTTAAAAGGAGGTACCCCCCCAAGGGTTTGGACTTGGACAAAAAATTTTATTTGAAAATTTGTTTTATAAAAGTGTCCTTTATTACTACCTCAAAGGTTCTCCACCGTCAAGGGAACACTCTATATTAGAGATTTACTAGTCACTAGACGCTATTTTGGGGTCCTAATTAACGTTCTCTCTCTTACTCATTGACCCATAGGGTTGCGGTACTGTAAGTATCTAGCGACTGTATGATTTACATTAAGCGAACGCCATCACGCGGAAGCATATTAAGTTAATCTAAAACGTACAAATATAGTTGGTGTAGAAAGTTTTGTTTATTGTTCCTTTCCATTTTTGTTAGACCAAAAATTTTTTGTTTTACTAAAAATATTTTATTTAAATCGAGCAAAAAATAACAAAATTTTCGTTTCCTCCAATAAATTTATTTTTATTTAAAATAAATTTTTGTTGGGCCAAAAAAATTTTATTTAAATTAAACAAAATTTATTTGCTTCAAAAAGATAATTTGAACAAAATAGTTTCTTGATTCAAAGAAAACGTTTTTACTGTGTTAAAAAAAAATGTTTGTTATACCGGGTGCTGAATGAGTTAGCCGAACATAGGAAATTAACATGTAAAAACTTATTTATGCAAATTCCTGCTTTCCTAATTATTTTAGAGAAAAAATGAAAGATACAAAAATAATGTAGAAATATAAACTACCAATAATAAGAGCATTAGATTTCATCTAACTTTTACTTAAAATGTCGAAAATGCTTTTGAAATTGTTAATGTTAATTTCCTATGTTCGGCTAACTCGTTCAGCACCCCGGTATATATTCAACTAAAATTTTTCGTTTCCTCCGATAAATTTTTTTTTGATTTAAATAAATTTTTGTTAGCCCCAAAATATTTTATTTAAATTAAACAAAATTTATTTGCTTCAAAAAAATAATTCAAAAAATATAGTTTTTTTTAAATTCAAAGAAACCGTTTTTACTGTGTACGTAAAAGAGTCGCCATGTTGTTGACATTTGGTAGTGTCACGAGCGCCGTAAGGTAAATCGCGAATGGTAATGATTTTTGTTCCAAATTAAGAGAGTCTCACATTTTTCTGATTATATTCTCTGTAATGTGTTATTTTGTCAACCAAGTTGTTAGCAGATAGTTAAAAATTAAACATCTTCTATCCACCTTTCCCCTGTATCAAAAGCAAAGTTCATATTTTTTTTCAAAGTATAGTACTCAAAACAGAATAATTTTATATTAATTACTTGAGCAAAAAACTCATTTAGCAGTTAATGAGGTATACTCCAACGTACAATAAGCCTTCAAGCAGTGCAACAAATTTAATCACTTTTACCCTCAAAATATCGCTTACCGGTCAACCTAAAGCTTTCAAATTGAAATTGTTGCTGGACGATTTTACTGATAAGCATTCAACAACTTTCTTTATTTATATGGTAAACAAAACATGCATGTGTTGGTAATTACACCCCAAGAGACATTCGACCGGTGTGAAAGTGGTTGTTTTTTTATACAACATTTACTTGCACTTCCAATTTGGAAGCGATTGAATGTCAATCAAATCAATCAATTGTGTTCATAACATTTTAGAAAGTATTAGTTCAACGACCATCGTTTAATGAAACTTGTTGCTGTTACAGTATTTACATCAATGTAGGTAGGTAATTATTTAGATATTTATCTTAATCTCCAATTATTATTAGAAGTATCAACCATAATTATAATTATGTTATCAAGTTGAAGATGGGCAAACCTTATGGAAGTTTCAACAACACCTAGTGTAATCAAAATATTAACAGCAGATGTCGTTACTGAAAACAAAACCGTAATAAGTTACTTCTAAAATAGTAATTCTTAATTTTCTCAAATTTTTTTCTCAAAAATCTCAAAAAAAATTCTGCTGGCCACAATCTCGTCTGTTTCGTTTTCATAGGGCCACCCTGTATTTAAAAAATTCATTTAAAAACTCCATTCCAAGTTTTGCAAAGCTCTGATAAGTCAACTTATAAAAAAAATTTATATTTAAAATACATCGGAATTTAAAAATATTAATTTTTAATTTTTTATAAATTGTCACTTAAAATCCAAGATGGCTGACACTTCCGGATCTCGGAGAAATGGCGACTTTTTTTTTGGTTATATGTGGACCTAGAACAAAACTTTTTGCCAAGTTTCAAAATTTTATGATTTATTGCAAAATTTGTACATATTTTTGAATTTTCCAGTTTTCCCGCAAACTAGTTGAAATGGCAACAGCTGGGTAGGAAAACCAGGCATTTTACCAAAAATTTTCGCGAAAAACTGTTAAATTCAATTTGAGATTTTGTTAAGAATTTGATATTTTGTGAGAATAAGTGATATAATTGAATTTTTTTTTAATTGACCCAACTTTGGAATAAATTGGATATTTTTGGATATTGGTTTTTTGAGTAATTAAGAAGTGAACTTGAAGATTAAATGGCTAAAATATTTAAATAGAGTTAAAATCGAGGTCAAAATTAATACAACAACAACTCGAAAACTACAGATCTAAAAAAAACACGGGATATTTGAATTGCTCCACTCATTAAAAGCAGCACTGTGATAGCCAGAACTCAAAAATTTGCAGACAATTAAACTTTGTTATAATTTGATATTTTTTCATCTAACTTATTATTTACAATTAATATTTCATAATATATTTCTTGCATTTTCTGCCTTTTATTCAGCAATCTGTACATTTACTGAAGACTGTAGTTCTGATCGTTGGTTTTCTAACGACATAGCCGGACGCCAGAGTGTAGCTCTCTCTTCTTAATAAAATATTTTTCAAATACTTCCGCTTATTTTTTAAATTTAAAACGTTAACAATAATAAATTATATTGAATTAAATAAATTTCCAAATCAAAATACATGTATTTTTATTAATTTACACAGCCCTGGGCCATCTGACAAATAGAACATATTAGAATATATTATATTGTTGTTTATTTATTCTTAACTTCTTAAAAATTATTTAAATTAATGTTTTTTCAATTATGTGCAAGTAAAACTTAAAATAAATCATCTTTAATAAAAGTTTTAATAATGGCATCTTTCGTGTGATGAAAGCACTTCTCAATACAATAATGTCAAAGGTTATCTATCAATTTTATTCTATAATTTAAGTTTTTTTAATAATTCAACAGATTTGATTTTTCCGAAAAAAATTTTCGAAAAAGAAATTGCGAATAGTAAAATTAATATCTTCGGTTTGACTTTTACGTAACACACCGAAAAAAACATAAAATTTGTAAATTTGTCTATTTTAAGAAGTCAGACACTTTCGAGTCGCTCCATTCATTAAAAACGTCTCTGAAGCGGCTTCAACTCAAAAACTATAGTATAGATCTAGAAAGACGGGGTCTTCGAACCGTTCTACTTATTAAAAGCATCCCTGAAGCGACTTCAACTCAAAAATTACAAATCTACAAAAACGAAATAGGTATAATATGTTAGGGGGGCTAAACCGAAGACTTACGTCGATTATGCTTTCTATATCAATAGAAATATCCATATCCATACCGTAATAATTTTATTTTGGGGGGACAAATTTTAATTTTGGGGAGGCTAAGCCTCCCCCCCCTAGTTCCGCCTATATGATCGTCGAGTCGCTGCACTTATTAAAAGCGTCTCTGTGATAGCCAAAATTCAAACATTTTCAGAGAATTTTCTTTGTCTTTCGGCCAGTTTGCCACTTTTAGTTATTTTTTTAACCCAGTTTAACCCCGACAAGATGGACCAAATTTCTCAGATATTTTTGCCTTCAAACAGCCTATGCAACAAAACTGCAGATTTTGTAGTGCTAATAGATTAGTGATTTTCTAAAAAACATTCTCTTGTTTGTAAACTAATAATAACTGTTTATCGTCTAGACTAGTGGTTCCCAAAGTATACATTAAATTTTTAATAAAGAGTTTTTTAGATTATAAAAAGCATTATGTAAAATTACACCATTATGTATATTTACAAAGATTATCATAGGTCACAAAGTTACCAATGATTTTCTATGTAAATTTTAATAAAAAAATTTTACAGTGTAGTTGCTACGGACTCCTAGGGGTCTCCAGAATCATTCTTTATCGCAGTGGCGGTGCAAGAGTAGCTAGGACCCGCGAACAAATATGTATTAATTTTGAATTGCGTGTATATTATTTAAAAATCTCCTTTTTGGGATTTACTACCCTTTATGGTCCCGGACGCCGACACCCGGAAAACTACAATGATTTTTATTGTAAAATTTACGTTGAAAATCTATGTAAATAAATAATTGGCAACGTTCGTGTAAAATTAAAAAATTGGTGTAAAAATAATAGCACAATGTAAATTTACAGGTTTACATAATGTAAAATTAATTCCTGTTCTGTAAATTTACAAAAATTTTGGGAAATCACAATCATATAACTAGTATTTTTACAATTTCCTTATGAGTACATATTACTTGGGTATGTAAAATTACATCCTAATGTATATTTACATATTATATATTATCATAGATCACAAAGTTGCCAATGATTTTCTATGTAAATTTACATAAAAAGCTTTTATTCACAATCGGTTAGTAATCAATACATTCCTGACTTTTAATAAGTTGGGAAGCAGTTTATTATTTAGTTTCACTGCCAACCAATCAAAAAGCTGTTTTGTTTTACTTTCCAACCTACCCCAGGTTGGGAAGTGGCCACTTCCCGACCTGCAATGTCGCATGGATGGCAAGAAAAGAAACTAACAAAAAATATGCGTCAAATTATTTAGTTAAGGTTATGTCAAGTATCAAGTACAATTTATATACAAATTTAGTGCAAGCTAAATTATAATCTAATTTTATTTTAGTTACTTTATACGTCTAAGTTTAGCCAGAGTAATTAAAAATTATTTAAGCAGTAATATTAAAAACACGAAACAAATCTGTAAATTTGTTACTAATATAATATTTGCCAATTGTCAACACAAATTTTTTGTTCGACATAAACAGCAATTTGTTTTTAATATTTCATACTAACTTGATAAACAATTTTTATTTTCAAAAGTGAAATCAAATGAAAAGCAGTGTATAATTTAATTCAATTTTTAATTATTTCTTGTTTACAAACTGATTGTGAATAAAATAGTATACATACCTCGGTGTCAAGCTTCATTCCAGCGTCGCGCTTATAGTTGACTTCGGCGCTTCGCGCATCAGTCAACTAACTTAGCGCTCGGCTGTAATGAAGCATTTTCCACCTCGGCACGTAATATACTATTACAGTGCATCACCATCACTGCAATGGGCCCGATTTAGTGGCCTAAGTGCGCGTAGGGATATCTCCTTGTCCTCCTACCTAAAATCCAGAATCCAGAAGAGTGCACTGGGACAGATTACACCAATTGTTTTGTGATTTATATAATATGTTTAGAACTTTAGAATCGGAAAAAACTGGTGTCGCTGCTAAGTCCAAAAGTAATTTTATTTTTGCTCATCACGGAGTAAAATTCTAAACATATTATATAAGTCACAAAATAATTGGTGTAATCGGGGGGGTCTGGGGGGTATGGAATATCCCCCAGTGTACTCTTCTGGATTTTAGGTAGGGAGCAGGGAGATATCCCTACGTGCACTTATGCCACTAAATGAGGCCTATTGTATCACTGGAAAAAAAAAGTACATAAAAAATTCATCATTTTTCAGCCGATGAACAAAATTCATCATATTGATGAAATATTAATAGTATTGATGAAAAAAATCATTATATTGATGAAATTTGTTCATCAATATGATGAATTCTGTTCATCCGCTGAAAAATGATGAACTTTTCATCAATATGATTATCCATTTTTTTCAGTGTACTACTTCCGATGCAGCGGCTCTCCGTCCTGTCACTCCTCAAGCCATCCTGTCTCCAGAATGAATTCGATCAAGACAGCTGCATCGGAGGTAGTACAAAACGGGCCCCTAAAGAAATAATGTACGTATTAATTTTTAATTGCTTATATTTGTTTTTTAAAAATCTCTTTTTTGGGATTTACTACCCTTTATGGTCCAAGGTTATGGTCGCGGGCCCCTAAGCATTGCTTAAATTAGCTTATTGATATCACCGCCACTGCCTGAACATCAGCGGGTCAACGCAAGGTTTACTTATTAATATTATTAATTTTGCTAGTTAAATTTTAAATTTTTAATAAAGATTCATTTTTAAAAATCGGAAATTTTAATTTGTTGAAGCAAATTTCAAAAATTTTTCCACATTCCTGTAGTTGGCGATCGTTAACAGATTTCGAGTTATGAATTCAAAAATGTTAAAAAATTCGAGATTTTGTTTTTTTAATTTTTAGTAAAAAGCTTCTTAATAAAATTCGTTCCCGTTTTTCTAGTTTTATCCAATTTTTATTGGAGGAATTTGTTCAAAGTTTCAAATCTTCCAATTTGAATATATTCAAACTAACAACCTGCATACATTTTTTAGAAAAAGGTACAAATTTTTTTTTTATATTTAACCAGGAAATTTGAATTTTTAAGAAAAATTATTTAATTACTTTACTGCTCACGGAGTTTAGCAGCAAACTGTGTTACTTTGAAAGTTAATTATAAAAATAATATTAATTAAAATTATTAGCTCTTGAAAATAATAAAAATTAAGATTATTAATAGTGAGCTAAAATACACAAAACACTTTTTTAAACGAGCTTTTGGAAAATGACTTCCTTTTTCAAGTTTAATATGAATTTAATTGAAATTGAATACAATACACAAATAAAACACTTTTTTAAACGAGCTTTCGGAAAATGACTTTTGTATTCACTATTGATAATCTTAATTCATCATCATCATCATCAACCACACGTATAAGACCGCGGTCCGTTACGTCACTCAAAATTGATCTCGCCATCTCTTTCTGGGGCGACCTACGGATCTTCTTCCTCTGGGTTTATATTGGTACAGTTTCTTTGGTATTCTGGAGTTATCCATTCTATCCAGATGCTCCCTCCATGCTATTCTGTACTCCTTCATTCTCTCATTTAAACTGTATATGCTTAGCTCGTTTCTTATATCAGTATTTCTTTTTCTATCGGTTCTTTGATAACCGGCCACTGCTCGTAGGAATCTCATTTCGGCGCTTTGTAATCGTTGCTCATTTTCTTTTGTTACTGTCCAAGTTTCGCTGCCGTATGTAATGCTTGGTATAGAAATAGTTTTATAAAATTTTATTGCCGTGCTCTGGTTTGCTCTATTTTTGAAAGTTCTTTTTATTGTTCCGTTGATGTAATTAAATTTTTCGATTTTGTTGTTTATATCAGCTTCTTCAAATATAGATATTAGGCTTCCTAGAAAATTGAAGGATTTTATTTGCTCTATTGGCTGATCATATAGAACTATCTTTGATCTTACCTGTTCTTGTCCTATCTTAATTTATATAAAAATAATATGAAAAAAATTGTAAACCGGGGGGTCTGGGAGGTGTGGAACACCCTCCAGTACATATCTCAGAATTTCCACTCTTAGAATCCTTGGAGAAGATAGGGGATTTATAATTTTCCAAATTTCGCCAGGAAAAACCGGGAAATTTAAATTTTTCAGCAAAAATTAGGGAAATTTAAACCTTTGGCTAGAGAATATTAAAGCTTGGGCAAAAGAAAATTAGAATTTGAGAAACTTATTTATTTTTATATTATACGCTAGTTGGATATCCCAAAAAAGCGTACGCAGAGCCATCTTCTGGTGAATTATGGCCAGATTCTCACCTAATTTATGCACAAAATCACCGCCTAGGTGGTGGCACCATAGCTGTCCAACTAGCGTATAATAAGAAATTTTAATTGCCCCACGGCACATCTAGTTTAGCAGCAACTTTTTGCGTTACTTTGAAAATATAGAAAAACGGGAATCACACAGTAGTGTGCAAAGAAATTAAATGTTTAAATATTATACCGTTAAAAAAGAGGTCCACCGTCTAGCTGCCCTTCCGCGGAAGGGCTTTCTAGCTAGTAAATAATTTTAAAATTTTAAAACTTTGTGGTAAACATTATTTTTATCAAGGGGGAGCTTTAGGAGTACAATCCGAGTCATCCTTGGGGGAAGGGGGAATTAAACCATCGCGCCTCTCTAAATACGCCACTGCTCCTGAAAAACCAAAAACCAGTAAGAGAAGACAGCCTGATAGGGTGATAGGAAAATGGGGGTCACAACTCTGCATGATCCGACCGGGTTTTAAGAAATATTCCGTTAATGCGTTATTTATGTCTGTATAATGTATTATAATACTACCTTTATATTATATTCGTACGAGTATAACTTACTGTTTGTTCCAAATCTGTTTTCGTTTGTACCAAACCTGTTTTACCAAATCATATTGTAACAAGTTGGAACTCGCTCTTGCGACAGTTCTTAGGCTTCTATACATATACTTTTTTGATAGATTAAATTATTTGGGCCTTATTTTATTAGAATTTTTAATGCGTTAATCTTTTAAATAGGTAGATACCACCGGCAAATTTTTTTTATATAAGGAAAACGCTAACGAGTTCTGCTTTTTATTTGACTCATGCGGACAGACAGACAGACAGACACGGAGCCAGATCATCATAATAAGGCTTCTTCCTATACGTTGTATAGAAGCCTAAAAGGTATAAATGATAAAGAGTTATTATAATCTAGCAGAGCCTGATTAAGGATATGCGAGGCCCGGGGCTACTCTTTTTGGAGGCCCCTTGGTCTTGCACGTTTTAATAAAATGCGCCGCAGCCAAAAATTTTTGATTATTGAAGGTCAACCGCGCTTAGATCAAATGTAAAATTTTGTGTAAATGTAAACTTTCTTGTGATTTAAATTTTGTTGCTTTAATTTTTTTGAGGCCCCTAGAAAATTGGAGGCCCGGTGCTGCAGCCCCCTTAGCCCCCCCCCCTTAATCCGAACTAATCTAGTTCGTAGAGATAAGCGAATGAATGTTGAAAATTTTTTTTAAGAAATCACTAATCTGTTTACACTACAAATTAATATTTTCGGAGCTGTGATCTTTTGAAAATTGCTATAAAACGATCTACTAAAACGATATGGACTAAACACTAGTTTAGTTTTAAATTTTTAAAAAATAATCAAACTGTTGTTCCTTAACGAATCTCTTTCCTCTTCCTACTTGTTATTCTAGTTAAAAATGAGATTATTTTCTATTGGCTGTATTAATTTCCTCTGTGCTCTTTATCGTCTATTTTTGGATTTTCTGGCAATTTTTTTTGCTTATAATTAAACTTAAAATTTTAATTATCCTGAAAAACCGAAATAAAATAAGTAAAATGTTTTTACTTTTGTTTTAACCTTTCAATTTATTGCATCTTGTAGTAATTGATAATGATTCTGAAGATAGTAATACTGTTTTCAACTTTCACTATTGCAATTTATTTCTCATTTTGAACGGTCACCACGTGCGCGAAGATAAACTTGAAACCAAAATTTTTACTCTTCCCAACTTTTTTTCATCTCTTCTTCTAGTTTCACGAATTTCATCTTCTCAGTTGATTTTCCTGGTGTTTATGGTTTATTCACCTATACACTCTCACCTTCGAATTGTGATCGAGTTTCATTTTTGTACTGTAATTATCCCTCTGTCATCATTCCACAACATAAAATGTTCTCTAAAAGGTAATATTCGTTCTACTTTCACTGTTAATTTCTATTAATTTCGAACGAATTAAAATTTAATTATCGGTTATTAGAAACATTCGGCCATTGTTTCCATTCAAATTAAGTTTTTGGGAAAAACTATTTATCCACTCTATGAGATAAGTTAATCATAATTTGCACGTTACGTCATATTATTATGGCGTTTTCTGCCCGTACATAATTAATAACTTTTACGTTGGTGGCGAACAAATCTCACCATCAAAGGAAGCTTGTAATAGAAAGTAAACGTCATCTGCAAACCGGTACCCATAAATTCTACCTAATCAACTACAAAAGTAGTTTCAAATTTAATTTTTTGGAAATTTTACACAAATTCGGTTACTTTTATGCACATTTTCAAAATTTTGGGTTCCAATCTGCAAAACTATTCAAATTTCGTTTGGTAATTTTCATGTCGGAAGAAGAGAGACCAAAATTCGCGACCATACAGCTTTCTCTCTCACATGCCATAGCTTAATTAACGGAAAATACCGCACACCTTAATATAATCGTAACTTTTTCTTCAGTGTCAATGTTGATCTTCAAGAGCAAGGTCGCGTTTGTTAAGTGAACCGCAACCACGACATGAATTACAAATTGGTGGGTTATTTTACAAAGCGACCTCATATTATTATCAATCATACTAATTGTTTTTTCAGATTTGTTTCCTTCAGTGCGTTGTGCTGAGTTCGTCTAAAATTGAATTGAAGCTTCCTCAAGTATACGAAGACGTCAACGAAGCGCCTTCCAATGTAAACCAAAGAGTTTGGAGGCAACCCCAAATAGACTTGACGAGATGGAGGTACACCCAGCAGCAAAACGCCGATATGTTAAATCTGATGAATTTCGGAAAAAAGAAACGTGAAATACATAATTTGTTCAGTTCGCCTCCACTTTATCTCATCCAACAAGTTCCGGTCGACTTTTATCATCAACCGAATTACCAAATTGAAATGTTGAGCGGATTGATTGGAAAAAATCCGCAAGTACAGCTGCAGGGTTTGCAGAAACTTTTGGAGATGGACAAACCGATAATGGAAAACGTCCCAGACGTTGCTAATCCTCAGAAGCAGCCCAACATCCAGGTGAATGAGTACCAGCAGCATCAGAACTACTTCGTCCAAGCCCAAGAAAAGGAACCGCAAGAGGAGCCGAGAAGTGAACCAGTTTATCAGCCTGCGACCGAAGCAAGTGTGACTAAAAAAGATGGTGACAGTGTAAGTATAACAAATTCGTCTAAAAGTAGAAAAAAACGTGGCGCCGAAGATTACTATTATTACGAGTACGAAATGGTGGATGATGATAAAAATAACAATAATAATAATAGTAATAATAATACTGAAGTGATTTACGAGTATGTTTACGAAGACGACAGTGGTGATAAAACAGAAATTGGTGAACAACAAACAGATATGAAGGTAGAAGAAGGAAGTGGAGGTGTTGTTATGCAGACACATCCAGTTTCGTTCATTCCAATCTTGGAACAGCATAAAAACCTTCCAAATGGTGGAAATTTGATGAACTTGAAAAAAGAAACCGATGATTACGATAGCATCAACCTTCAACTCTTATCGCTTTTAGAAAAACGGAAGCGGTTGCAAGAGATAAGAAATTTAACGAAGCAAAACATGTACTTGGAACAGCAAAACAATCAGAAGGATTCGATGACCAGATTTTCTCCGATGGTATTCAAGAATTACCAAATGGAAAGACCTGAACATCCGCAAGTTAGTTCCGTTGGAAAAAATTACCTTCCGTTGTTGAAAAAGCACCTTAACTTGCAAAATTTAAAGCCCAAACGTGAGGCCGAAAATCTCCCAATTCTGGAAGACTCGATAGCGGAAGAGACGGACATTTACAGTACCATCCAGAAAGAGTACTTTCCAGGAGGAGACGATAAAAGACCTGTTAACTTAATCGTAATCAACAACTCCAATGATAACCACAAAAGCAAAGAAACTAAAACGCAAGATCACTCCAAAACAGAAATTATTAAAAAAATTCCGATAGAGTACCATCCTCCAGCTATTAATTTATTACCGGCACCCACGGTACCGCATCACCCACAGAAGCACCACCACAACCATCACCACAAGCATCAACACAAGCATCACCACAAGCGTCCTCCCAAGCGTCCTCCCTACAGAAGGGTCCCATCCAAGAAATCCAGTCAAAAACGAATATTATCTAAAATACACAGCGCTTTCTCGAAATTTGGTATTTGAGACGCTCAATGGCGCGCGAGTTGATAATTAAAATGTTATCTGTTAATTAAAATAAATTTAAATTATTTAAATTTTGTGCTTTTTTATTATTCATGAATTTCACCAATGGTAGCTTTCTCTTATTAAATATAAAAATTTTTACAGTTACAATATGCATCCAACTACGCATTCGGCTACCAAATCCTCGATTACCACAACGGGAACAATTTTGGACATCAAGAAGTCAAGGACGAAGAAATGACCAAAGGGCGCTACCATGTTCTACTACCAGATGGAAGGACACAGAATGTAGAATATTGGGCGGACAAAACTGGATATCATGCGACGATAACGTATGATAAAGCCGCTCAACATTGAAAATAATACAGGGTGAGTCACGTAATCAAGTTTAACATATTATGTGATCTGTGCAATATTGTTGATTATTATATTAGTTACTAACTTAAAGACTGACCTTTTTCGTTTTAGTTTTGTAAATTTTTTACCATTTTTGAGCCAAAAAGTATTTTTAAATTAAGAAACGAGAAGGTTCGTGCTATAATGGAATTGTGCAATATACTCCATGTACCTTATTTTTGTAATTATTCTATCATAGTATATGTATAGGAATGTTGTAATTATTAAAATAAAATTTATTTGTTGTTATTCTTGAGTTTATATTTCGCAAAACAGAAAGAAAGTAAAAAATTCAATGAAAGTACTGTCCAATCCATTCAAATTCAACTATTAGGTTACCAAATAGCAGTCACTTGTTTGTTGGATTTGGGAAAAATTAAAGGTTTTTTGTATTTAACTTTTTCAGTCTTGATTTGATTTCACATTTTGCTTCTACACTGTAAAAAATTTCCGAATAAATTTACCCTTAAAATTGGTGGTCACAATCAATTACCTACCATCTGATTCTGTAAAATTCAGTGTTGTTGTAATATCACTTAAAAATATACATTTATTTAAGAACATTAAATTATGTTAATTGATATCAGGTGCAGTTTTGATTGAGCGTCTTAATATTTTTAGGCTGGTAACTTAAAATTAACCAATTCTAAACAGGCCAGTGGAAAAACGCCGATACTTATTATTATGATTTTTTTTTGTTTAATTTATTTCATAAAATTCCTATTTGACCTGGGTATCAAATCAAATTAAGGTCTTCGGAAGTATCTAACTTCCTTCCTAAATCGTGAACGGTTTAACGTAATTCCTATTAATGTTGAATAAATTAAGTTTCCGATAGAAAATTTTTAGTATCATTTTATAATAATTGAAGAACTGGCTTAACATCGGATTGTAAACAAATTGACAATATTGTCAGTGTCAACCAGGCAAATTGACAATGTATCGTAAGCATGAATTATCGTAAGCACCCCTCTCTCAGACGTTTAAAAATAAACAAGGGAACAATCCCAAATCTGAAAACACTTTTTGCACGTCCGATCTTTGTGCTCCTTCCAGAAAAAATTCTGGAACCGCCCCTGATCGCAATATGGATTAAGCAGCGACTTGTAGTTTGTCATATTAAGGGGCCAAGGGGGGGGGAGGAATTAAAAATTAGGGCAAATGTTTAAAATTTGAAATTTTTAAAATTTTTAAAATTTGAAAAATTTTTAATTTTGATCTAGGGCAAGGGTTGGCAACCTATTGAAACGGAAGAGCCAAAACTTACAATTTACAAAATTTCCCAGATTTTAAAAAGCCACTAACATTTTTATTTCAATATTATGGTATTTTATCCTGTTTTTATCCTGTGTTTTACCCTGTTTAAAGTTTTTTTTTGCAAAATAATACTTTTTATGAGTTTTGAAAATAAAATAATAAAATTATTAGGTAATATTTGTGCGTGGACCTGGAGAGCTGCATCTCGACATCAAAAGAGCCGCAGGTTGTCGACGCCTGATTTAGGGGAAGACTTGGAAAAAAACAGAAGACATACACAAGTTTTCAGTTTTTGAAACCGGGGGGTCTGGGGGGTGTGGAACACCCTCCAGTACACCTAAACAAAATTGGTCCCAGAATCTAGCTTTATAGAGATTTTTACAAATGTTTTTTGTAACCTAGATCCAGTAATGCCCAGTGGAATCACAACTTTAAAACTGGAATCGAAATCTGTTTGCTATTTGTGTTCTTTAACACACTTACAGGTATACTGGAGGGTATTCCACACCCCCCAGACCCCCCGGTTGTAAAAACTGAAAACTTGCATATATCTACATGTTCTGTGTGATTGCTTTATTTTTGCTGAAATAAACAGCAAAAATAAGTGAAAAAATTAAGCAGAAAAATAAAATTTGAAATACATAGATTTCTGGAGTCATACACTCTTAAAAACATCAAAATATATAGAATGGCTATGCATTTTGGAGAAATTCTGTCAGGTTCAAAGTACAGTAAAAGTACTCTTTGAAAGTAATCCCTGACAATTTATATATGACTTCTCTAATTATGAAATGTTGTACACAAAAGTGATCAGTGGCAAGTATTTGAAGGCAGCTTATAAAAGCTTTAAACTTTTGAATTTTATAAAGTTTTTCTTTCTTGAGACTTGGAATTCCAACGATTTCCACTGAATTTCCGAAAAATTCTTAAAATTTCCTCTGAATTCGAAAATGCTGCAATTCTCAAAGAAAATTTCAGGGATTTCAAAAAAATTCCAATGATTTCCAAATAAGTGCAATCTACCGAATTTCATTGATTTCCAAAAATTCTAAAGATTTTCCTGGAATTCTGTGAATTTCTTATAATTATAAATTATAAAATTTCTTATAATTATTATATAATTATAATCTTATAAGGTCATCAGCAGTATGGTGTAGATGTAGAGCCTATATTGACCGACTGTGAAGCGGGTAACCGCGGTTCAACTCCTGGTCGCGCCGAATATACTACTGTGATCTAAAAAGTCCAAAATAGATCTGTGGGCTTCCCTTGATACATACTACATGTAATTAGTTTTCACTAAGGGTATTCATGTCACTTCGTACTTTTGTTGTAAATGTCGTAGATCCTGTTTTTTGTAAATTTCGTAGAATTTTTAATGCAGATCTAGTTTACGAAATCTACGCAGTCATGCTTTATGTAGATGTCGTAGTTTCGTTACATTTAAGTATACGTTGGCGATACATAGTAACCAAGAAATATTTGACAATAAATAATGTCAGTAAATGTGAATAGAATAATTAAATTAGTTAAGATCTACCTCAAAATGTCAAAATAATCTACAAATGCAAGTACGAAAGAATTTACGAAACATTGAACGGTGAGTGTGTTCATGTCACATAAGTCTACAAAATTTAAAAGTACGATAACTACGAAAAGTACGAAGTGACATGAATACCCTTACTGTTTGTAGTGTGTCTATGCCAACTAATTTTAATTTTTAATTTAATTTTTTAATTTTAATAATTTATTTCCAGTGATTTCCAAAAGAAAATATTTGTTTTGAAACTGTCTTTACACAAAATTTTTGAGATATTTATCTTTAGGGCTAGTACAATTTTTTTTTAATAAAAATTTTTAATTAGAAAAAAATTATAGAAATAAAAGAATTAATCTATGGTATTCTAAAGATTTCCTAAATTTCCCAAGTTTTCCTTGCAAGAAAATAGCATTCTTAAGTTTACAAAGATTTCATAGAATTTCCCTAAAATTTGCTTGGATTTCTTTTCACTTTCGTTTTTCGTATATCAGGATTTTTCCTTCGGTTTTCTATTTAGCACAAGAAGGGACATCTGAAGAAATTTTGGAAAATTCGTAGATATCTTTAGAAACAGATTTTTAGAAAATTTGAAGAAATATAGAAAATCAAGAAATCCATAAAAATTTCAAGAAAACCTCAGGAAATTCAGTAAGGAAACTCAAGAAATTTTAGTACATAGAAAAAGCAAAAAAAGATAGTCCATAGTATTCTAGCTTTCCTCAAATTTCCTCTGATTTCCCTTTAGTTTTGCATATGACAATTTCTCAAATATGAAAATCTCATTAATTTTACAAATCTTATGAAATGTAGAAAATTAGAGGAAATAGAAAATTCTAGAAAATCTTAGAAAATTTAAGGAAATCTCAGATAATTGAAAAATAAAAAAATCATCCATACATTTTTGATAAGAATTGAGGTATAATTTTCTAATTTTAATAAAATTAAATGGAGGGAGTAGTTACTCGTCTCTATATCCTCCCTTCTTTGGAAGGAATTCTTTGCAAAAATCACTGCAATTACATGGAAATCGTCGGAGTTCCGAGTCTTGTATATAAAATTGTTTTGAAGCAGGGCCCCCGTTAACAACTTCGCACACGGGTCCCTCACCTGCTTGTTACGCCACTGTGCGGAGGTTTCAATCTCTTTGGAGTAGTCAGTTAAACCTCGCGGCTCTAGGCCGAGTGTGTCACTTTTGCGATAGCCTCATGTTACATTTCGGATATGTATTGTGAAAGAAGTACAGTACAGCCTCGCTTATCCGGACACACTTTATTCTGGACACTCCAGTAATCCGGACATTCCGGCTCTTTGGACATTTTATGTTTTTTATCTCTGCAATCCGGACGAATTTCTAGTTGCAAACAACAGCGCCAAAATTCAGAAGGCTCTAAAATTGATCGTTTTTAATTTAATTTTCTATAAAATATTAAATTTTGAATAAAAAGAAGAAAACGCTAAACGAGAAGTCACGAATTGTGATTTAATTCATATTTTCTTTAATTTAATTGGTAAAGTTAAATAAGTAGGGGGCGGGCGGCCATTGATTACGTGAGGCGATTTTTCGACCCCCTCTGCCCCTAGTGAGATATCGTAAAATTTGTTTTTTTTAATTACATGATATTTACCGAGACCCCTTGATCTCCTCCTCCCTTAAACGCTCACGTAATTATCGCACGTCCCCTAATGATAACACAGGTCTGCAAATAAAAATTTTTTTTCGAGTTCTGATACTATTCCTCCTGATTTTTATGTAAATTAACCTCCTGAATTCGAATATGACCTTTGTTTTTCTCCATCATCCACCGCTATGGGGGGATGCTTCCCTCCTATCTATTTTATTATTTTTTTTAACAATTATTTTAGCCTTTACATTTTTTCTGATAAACTAGAAAGGGAAAGGGAATGAAATTTGCAACAAAAAATATTTGAAACATTTTGCTATAAAATCAATTTTTACATGAGAAAAAGGATCGTGGAAATGTCCGTTTAACATGGTTAACATAGGAGTGTATTTATAATTTCTGGAGCCACTGTAGATCTATTCTGGAGGTTAGAGTATGTTTTAATTCTTCTTCTTCTCTTCTTCTTCTTCCACTATTAGGATAGGATAAAATTCTGTTTGCCTTGACCTAGTGTTGTTTTCTATCCAAAACATAGCCGAAGTCACAAATCTATGAGCATATTAATTGCTTTACATCTCTGTATTTTTTGTTGATGAGAGCAAATCATCAACCATGATATCCAGTCCGAAGCACGGTTACCACAATACAAATGTCACCAAAGCAGTGGCGCTCGCGGCTTTTTCATTTGAGGAGGCTAATCACAATCCATTTTTTCCTTATAAAAAAAAAATAACTCAGATGATACTTGTAGCGCAACTAATTTGACCCTTCCAAAAGAAAGGTTAATTTTGGCAGCTATTGAGTAGCAGCGGGAGCGAGGTCAGGGGTTGGACTAACTTGTCGAATTCGTGCTACACACTCCTACGTGTCTTTTCATCGGTCTTAATTGCGTGGGGGCCAATTCGACCTCGTCGAATGTGTACAACTGGACAGGGGGGGGGGGTGTAAAATAATCAAATAATAAAACAGTTCCTGGTAAAACAATAACTAAAATTTATTATACTTCAAATAATGAGAAGATATTTACCAAGAAAGAAATAATAATTGAACTCTGGTCAAACTATAATTTGATACGGCACTGGGTACCTATGTTATCTACAAACGGAAATAATGTTATAATATATTACATTACTATTTTACAGCTTATAATAATAATTACAAAGTGCGGGTATTTCATGGTTGATTCGTTCCCAGGGAAACTACTGTGAACTAATCTCATACAACTGGTAACTACTACTGGTAACTTCCACGGGTAACTACTACTGGTAACTACTAGACTACTGGTATCTACTACTGGTAACTACTACTGGCTACTACTGCCAACTACTGGAAAATTTGTCTGGTAAAACTGGTCTGGTTATCTGGGAGCTACCGTCAAATTACACTAGAATCGGAATCCCCCTTGCCTAGTTCGTGTGTGTAAATAATTAAGTTTGGCTGGGTTTCCACCGGTATGAATCTTTCTCTGGAAGGTTAACTGGTAGCTGGATTTGGCGGGAATAGATTTTGTCTCGCCACACTAAACAAACTCTTTCAGGTTGAATGATATGAAGCTGTCACGCTAAGCGGCAGCAGCTTCCCGGAAAACTGGAGAATGAGTTGTACCGCAAGATAAGTAGCTTTGAATAAATCGACTTGCCAAGCTGAATCGAATATTCGTTTTGCCTCACTTGAAGTACAAACCCACCTTTTGAACGATCGCCAGGCAGACACGTTCTGAAGTATCGCCGAAACGATACTCGGATTCAAATGGAAAATTTACCATCACTCCAGTACATCGGGTGGAAGCTTAACTGTGAACATTTTACGGTAGCAGCCTCTGCAATATTAGCTAATACTTAGACTAAAGGAATTTTCAAAATGTAGCAGATATCCTTTTAACTAAATCAAACCTGGATAAGATATCACCGAGTTATTTGTGTTGCCTAATCATTTTTAATAAATTAATTTTTATTTCGATAAGTTAAAGTTTGTTAAATAAGCAAAAATGATTGTTTCGTTACATACTATTACAGATATATATCTAATTAGACATTAGAAAGCTAAGCTAGACACATAATAAAAAACTGAGTCATTATGCGCTTAACGTATTCCAATTACGTGTAACAGCATATTGAAATAATTTTTGATACGCCAAAGTGGGTGTTAATTTTTCATTTTAATAATTTGAATTTGAGCACCAAGTACTGGTTTAATTTTGGATTGACTTAATTTTGGATAGAATGAGCTATAGCACCGAGGTCAAGTGTATTATACAGAAAGAAATTTTAATATTTTAATATAGTACGGACTTTGTTGAATGTGACCAAATTGGATGTTGTACCTCTCCATGTAGCTAATATGTGTATGATCAAACATTGCAATATCACGATTTGTATGGCGAGTGTAATTAGTTTGTTGCCCTGTCTTAGGGCTCATTTTGTTCTCTTTTTAGTCTTGAAAATGGAAGAATAAATCTTCCGAAACGTCGGCACATCAAATCTTTGTAGTTTGATTTAACATAATCCAATATCCTGAGATTCCTTCTGCACACGAAAGAAATTTTGTTTAAATAAATAAAAATAATAGTTAATTGTGATTGAAAATCGTTTTAATTATTATCGAGAGGAAAATATTTGCAAATGAAGAATTTAAAAAACCAAAAATTGAAGAAATGCATAAGAAAAGCAGATGAGAAAGATAATAAGATAAGCAGTAAGCTGACAAAAATTTTAATTGTAAATATGAAACTAAAATCTGAAAAGTCAAAAGAAAATAAAAGTTGAGTTTTGGAATATTACAAATAAAAAGATCAAGGCAATATATGTATTTATGGGGAAGTTTCAGTCGATGCATAGTTACTGGGGGTAAATCTATGCCTGATGAAAAGAAATTTCTTCAGAGAAAGATCTAAACCAACTGCATGTATGTTCTACGTGCTGAAGCCCTCTGCGTTCCAAGGCTTCTGCGCTAGCATACCTTTTTGGATATTTATTGTAGAAAAGGTATCTATCATGTGATGATGACCGCGCCCGAGAGTTCCTCCTCTGTCTGTGCCCTCGCAAGCATGGAGATATCATCAGAAAACCCAGTAAGCGCTACTACCTCTGGCATAGGAACATTTAGCACACCGTCATATAGAATATTCCACAGTAGCAAGCCGAGCACTGACCCTTGTGGTACTCCGCTAGTCAAATTCCTACGGCCGGAGTACATCTCCTATTCGATTATGAGTTCTCGATCGGATAAGTAGCTCCGAATAATTACCAGCATCGGGCAGGATCCAGCTCTCTCTTTTTATTTCATTAACCATTAGTCTCCAGCTCGATGAGCTGAAGAGGTTTTTAACGTCAAACGTTATCAGGACGACTATCTTTCTGTCTTTCAGGTTCCATCTTTGGCCTTGGCTGCTCGATTGTGAATCTTTGTTTGTGAAACCCGTACTAACGGTCATTGAGATCTTTCTGTTTACGTATTTCTTCAGCCAATCTTCGCTGGTTCAAACACTCGTAGAGCATATCCATGTTGTCCAGTAGACAGTATAGCTGCTTTGTGCCTCGTCCACCAAAATCTCTTACAGAATCTCCGAATACTCCTTTTCTTAGCAGGGCAATGGAATAAAAGTTCTTTGGCTAGTTTCTGTGCTTGAATTCTCATTGCCACATTGCCCTCTCTGAAGAGCTTTAAGCTCCTGTACTCCGCCGTATCAATGATCTGAATAAGTTCTTGGTTTTTTTTTATTCAAAATTCTACCGATTAGTACATAATGTAGTATATTCAATCTTAATATGTAAATAAGCTTCAAGTGAATTTTGAGCTACCTCTTTGAACTCATGTCAGGTTGAATGATCTTCATCGCTCTCATCGGTGAAGAACCTGAAAACTTTCCAACTCTTATTTCAGATAAAAGCTACGTTTGAAAAAAGAACGTGTACAAAAAAAGAAACATTATTTAAACAGAAACTCGTTAACGTTTTCAAGCTACTACAATTTTGAATTTTGAATTTTTGGGTTAATAAACAAAATTCATTGTCACACAAATTTACAAATTCAGTTAAGGTTATTATCTTGTACGAAGCTATGGAAAGAAGGCTTAATTCGCAACTTGTCTCTGCAAGAAGTTACCTTCCAAAGGTCAGACAAATCTGAATCGGTGTCAAATAATTTCAACAATCTGACATCAAAAGGTGCTCGCTTTGTTTTGGGTTTTGTCTCCCCCCTTCTTTTTTTGATTTTCTAAGATTTTTTCAAAAGGTTAGCCATGATTCTATTTGTGATTTACATTAAGCGAACGCCACCACGCGGAAAAATATTAAGTTCAGTTAATTGGTATAGAAAGTTTTGTTTATAAACCAAATATTTTGATACTAATCATTTCAGCGTGGTTTTATTAAAATTCAAAGCAACATCAAGTGTACGTAATATAGTCGCCATGTTGTTGACATTTAGTAATGTCATGAGCGCCACCAGCGGCGAATATTAGAAACAAATAATAAAGTAATCTTCCAAAAATACCTTAAAATTTCTCTCAATTGCCATAAAATACTAACAAACTCTTAAAAATTCCCTAAAATGTCTCAATCACTTATCAGAAATTCTGTTTATTTCCTCTTAAATTCCACAGCAAATTCTAATGGCTTTGTTTAAGCTTTTCTAATTCTACTTCCTTCTGCGATGCCAAACCTGAATGAATTTTCTGGTGTGTCAAAAACAAAAAATCTATCTTGGCATTGTTAAATTTCCATAAATCTTTGTATATTCCTAAAAACTTTTTTAAATAAATTCCTTCAATGTTCTTCTAGAAGAAAATCAAATTCCTCAGGTGGCCACTCTCTCGAATATTCTAATTTCTCTTAATTCTCTTTAAAAAAAATTATCTACTTTTTAAAAATAAATCTAAAGTATTCCACAGAATTTCCTAAAATTTTCTCAGATTTCCCTTTACTCTTGGGGTAAGAACGATAGTATAATACAATTTTACAATAATGTAAATAAAAAATGTACAAACTTTACGATCAACCACCGTAAAATAAATTTATAAAATGTATTTATTATATGGACTAGTGTTTTCTTTTAACAAAATAAATAATGTACAATTAATAAAAATTTATAAACATAAATACAATATTTACAGTAAACATTATTGATAACATTAAGAACGATAGCTACGACGCGTTTTTTGCACGCACCACAGTAAAAACGGATGTGTCAGTTCCTTGCACACACAAAATGTGGTAACTTTTCCCTTCGAGCGCCCAACCGGTCTCAACTTCTACACGTCGTGAAAATGGCAAGCGTTACGATCAGTCCTGTTGACATATTCAAGTCACTTGCGATACCTGAAAAGACAAATAAATTTAATTTTCCCGAAAGAACCTCTGGAACAACAGGCATTAGAAAAGCAAAGCGCAACATAAACGAAAATAAGATAAGCCAAATGTAGCTAAAATATTGTAGATACCTGGAGAGTTAGGTTTAGTAGTTGATGAAATTAAGACAGATTCAGTTTCAGTTGATCTGAAGATGGTGGAGTTTTCGCTACTAGTGATCGTCTCATTGCCTATGATAAAATAATAATAATAACAGTAAGGCACATGCTTCGCATTGCTAATTTTTAGAATAACACATAAAAGAGTATTAATAAAATAATATGTTGATTCAGAGTTCAGACTCAACCGAAACAGTTAAGAAGGAAAATTATGGAATTACAGGATAGAGGAGTTACGAACGAAAAACTTACTGGTCACATTGTACGTGTAAATGATGGTTTCGTTATAGGTGGTTCCCGGGATTTGGATGTTGCAGACGAACTCGGTGGTTTCTATAAGCTCCGTCTTGTTCAGCGTTGACATTGTGGAGACGTTGAATAAGTCGTCGTCTGTTTCGGTCTTATACGTTTTTGGTTTTTCAAATGGAACGCGTTTATTGCTAAATAAGCAGAAATTAACAAAATACTCCTCGGTAGGGAAAATATTTTATACAAACCTTGAAAGGTAATGACCCTTGAGAGTGATTATGGGTAATGGAAACAGCTCGTTGCAAGCGCATATCAACGCATCCGACTCTTCTTCCAACAAAAACTCAGTCGATTTTGGAGGTTCTAAAAATATGTTTTTAAACTTGGCGAAAGTACGCTACAATCAAGGAACGGATGCATTTAAATTGCTACGATAAGTTTTTACAAATTCTTTAATTTATTCGACTTGTTTCTTTGTAAAATATTAACGAAGCGTTACAAGATGGCACGCGTCAAAGCGCACTACGAAACATAACGGAATGCAACTACTTACTATGAACTATCATCATCTTTTCCTTAATATCTTCAGTACGATCTCCAGATACTTTGCAAGAATAAATCCCAGTTAAATTTCTGGTAATATTTCTAAACAGCAATGTGGAGTTTTCTACGTCCAGGATTTGGCTAAATCTTCCCATAGCTTTGGGTTGGTTTAACATGGGAATCCATGAAAAGATTTGGATGTTGTGATTGAAAAACCATTTCACTTCCACTCCAGTTTCGTTTCCGGTATCGTAATCGCATCTCAAAGCCGTCGTGTTGCTTCCCAAAGTTGCGGGGTCCTCTTCGGTGATTCCATTAACCACTATATCGGCATACACTGCAACAAAAGCATTTTGCATAATCCAAAATATCATAAAATGCGAAATTGTCGCGAAAAATAACCGCAAAAATAGGAAATACCCTCATAACTTATTTTAGATTGTGACCGATTTAAATGCCATGGCTGGATTCCAAAATCCCAAAATAGATTGAATTGCTTCCTAACTTTACGTAATCGGTAGCATTACACTCAATTAAAATTATTGTTAGATTCGGATTCCGCGATATCTTCAGATTTTAATTTTCTATAATATATTCGTACTTAAGGTGAAAGGTGGAACTGTAAATACGTAAATATCCTCAAGTTAAAATAAACAAATAATTACGACCACGTCCAAAATAAACATTACCTAAACACTATAGAAATTTTTTTCAAGGTCAAACTGATTTACATAAATGAAGTGATAAATTTGTGACTGAATTTTGAAAATTTTCAGCCAAAAGCTGTTGAAAATACGGAATATACAAAAATTATTAAAAAACAAAAATATTAATTGGCAAATTTATTCCCGATTTATTGGAAAAAATTATATTTTTATTTTATTTAATTACCTTTTAAAATCAATTAAATGGGAAATGTTAACACATAAGATTACATAACATTTTTATTTTTTTCAATTTAATTGAAGCTGATCGAATGAATCTAATGATTCTTTAATGTAAACTTCCTGTTTTAAAAATTTGATTTTTGGTTTTTATATTTTTTAATAAAAATAGTTTTATAAAAATGTGATTCATTTCACGTAGAAATAACTCGCTCCAGACTAGTCATCTTTAACTACCCATCATCATTCTGAACTTTTCGCAAATGTATTTTAGGCATTTTATTAAGTAACTTGGAATCATTGTTACGACAAAGGTTTTTGAATTTCTTAACTAAAACAATCCTGTATAAAAATTGCAATGTACTTATTCTACATCTCAATTAGCAGAAAAATTTCAATCACGCGGCATGTTTACGATTTCGACAGTGCCGGTTGAACGGAAGTTTACAAAAAATGTACAATTTTTTTTTTTAATTTATCGAAAATCACTTCTAATTGCGATTTTTGTATATTTTCGATAAAATGCTATAAAGCGAAATTGGTATAATATAATTTTACATAAACTATTCCGAAAAGTAATAAAATCTCGCTTGAATCACTTGTTATCTACTGTCTTCTGTTTTGTGTTAACACTATTTTTGAAAAGTAACTCTATTTTATTGTTTAATCAATAACCTACATCTCGGAAAAGTTTTATCCTGTTCTGCAAAATTTGCGTTTTTGGACTTCTGCCAAAGACTATTATTTGTTAATTAGGCCGACAATATCTTGTCATGATTTTTATGAGCTAAACCTGGGTTTAACAAAATTGTGTAATTCTTTGTAAGAAAACAAATACCTGTATTTTAGGCGGTAAAATTCTTATCTCTGGGGGATATAACCTATATGAATTATGCATAATATCTTTGACTGAAATCAAAAATAGCCATTGCCCAAAATGGTAGTTTTAAGTTATGAATGCCTATAGAATTATTTAAATTTTGGATTTGGATTTATTTAAAAATTGGAACAAGAGTCTCGTTGCTCACTGTGTGCGATAATAACACGGCAATATCTAGTATCTAGTATCTTATATCTTACTACTCTTTCATAATATGAGCACTATTCAGAGCTCAGAATATATTATGAAATCTAAGATAATTTTAGAAACTTTTTATTTTGTTATTTTGGATGTAAGTAATATTTACTTTTTCAAAATATTAAATTTAGTTGTTGTTTTCGATTGTTTTCAATTTGTTTTCAATTGTTCTTAAAAAATTTTTTTGATTTTGCAAAAAAAAAATTAAAAAAATCTCAAGAAACTTTTTTTTCTGCCAGCTCCCCTTTTTTCAAAATAAAATTTTTTTTGTTTTTTTTCATTGTTCTTGATTTGTTGTCAATTGGTTTGTAAAAATAAAATTTTTAAATCAAATGATAACAGTGAAAATCGCGAAATAAGATTTTGCGTCAGCTCCCCTTTATTCAAAATTAAAATTTTTTTTTATTGTTCTCGATTGTTCTTGATTTGTTGTCAATTGGTTTGTAAAGATAAAATTTTTAAATCAAATGATAAAGGCGAAAATCACGAAATAAGATTTTGCGCCAGCTCCCCTTTTTTCGAAAATAAATTTTTTTTATTGTTCTCGATTGTTCTTGATTTGTTGTCAATTGGTTTGTAAAGATAAAATTTTTATATCAAATGATAACGGCTAAAATCGCGATGTAAGATTTTGCGCCAGCTCCCGCTCCCCTTTTTTCAAAATTAATTTTTTTTATTGTTCTCGATTGTTCTTGATTTGTTATCAATTGTTTTGTAAAAATGAAATTTTTAAATCAAATGATAACCGCGAAAATCGCGAAATAAGATTTTGCGCCAGCTCCCCTTTTCTCGAAATTAAAATTTTTTTTTATTGTTCTCGATTTTTCTCGATTTGTTGTCAATTGGTTTGTAAAGATAAAATTTTTAAATCAAATGATAACGGCGAAAATCGCCAAATATGATTTTAAGCCAATCTCTATTTTTTAATTATAATTTTCTTTCGTTGTTATTGTGGAACGTTTTTCATTTGCTGCGTTCACAGTTTTCAGGACCGTCCTAAGACATCTATGAGTTTTGAGCTAATGTCATCATCATGTGCGTGAAGTTAGCCCCCCCCTTTTGTCGAAAACTAAAATGTTTTTTTTTGTATTGTGTTGTATTGTTTGAATTATAAATCTTTTTTTCATTTCGCGAAGCATAAAATTATAAATCGCGAAAAACCATTTTATGCGCTGGCCCCCCTTTTTAGAAAATTTTGAAATTTTTTGTTTGTATTGTGTTGTATTCCATTTGTACTGTTTGTATTGTTAAAAATTAAAGTTTTAAGTTTAATATTAACCGCGCAAATCACAAAACAAAATTTAGCTCTGGCCCACTGCCTAAGCTGACTCAAAGTTTCTAAATTATTTTTGTATTTGTATGCAATTTTTTTTGTGTTGCAATGCAATTTGTATCGTAAAAATTAAATCCTCCTCTCTGGCCGTACAATCATTATTTTGTTAAATTATATATTTCAAAACAAATTTTATTTGTACAGTAATAAAATTATGTAGGTACACTACTTATCTCTATCAAAAATTATATTTCCGTGCCGAAACGGCTTGCGGTCGAACCGTCTTTGCTCCGAACCGTCCTTGCACCAAACCGGCTTGCGCCGAAACGTCTGCGTCGAAACGTCCGTCCCGAGAAGTCCCTATACCCAAGAATTTCAAATTAGTGGGACAATACAGCAACATTTCTTCTTTTTCAAGTGCCATACACTATGCAGTGCGTAGACCAGCAGTTCCCAATTAGTTTTGGCCGCGGAACCCTTGGGCGAAGAAAAAAATTTGGCAAAATTTATTTTTCGCCATTTTGAAATTCTTTTTGGCGGAACCCTTGGATTTTTTCGCAGACCCCTAAGGGTTCCGCGGAACCCCATTTGGGAACCGCTGCCTTAGAGTCCCCTGCAAAATTCGCATTCTAACGAAACACTCTCATAAGAAAACATGGAGAGCAGTCACTGCGACTTCAGTCGCAGAGTCCCAGCCGCAGCTAAGGAATCACACCTTTAGCTGGTCATCTTAAGGTTCCTTAGCTGCGGCTGGAGCTCTGCGACTGCAGTCGCAGTGACTGCGCTCTACACTTCCTTATGATATAATCGCATTCTAAGGAAACACTCCCATAAGAAAGCATTGTTGATATAAAGGTATGAAAGATGTGAATCTTTAGCTGCGGTCGGGACTCTGCGACTTCAGTCGCAGAGGATGCTCTCCATGCTTTTTTATGAGACTGTTGACTTAGAGTTCTCTGCAAAGAAAGCATTCTAAGAAAACTTTCCTATAAGAAAACATGGAAAGCAGTCACTGCGACTTCAGTCGCAGAGCCCCAGCCGCAGCTGAGGAATCACACCTTTAGCTGTGCGAAATTTTCTTCACCAACACTACGGGCTAGTTAAATGTTATGTAAAAGCCGCAGTTAAAAAATCACACCTTAAGCTGATCATCTTAAGGTTCCTTAGCTACGGCTGGAGCTCTGCGACTGCAGTCGCAGGGACTGCTCTCTACGCTTTCTTAGAATGATACAACCACATTCAAAGAAAACACTCTCATACGAAAGCATGATTGATATAAAAGTATGAAATATATAAATCTTTAGCTGCGGCTGGGGCTCTGCGACTAAAGTCGCAGTGGATGCTCTCCATGCTTTTATATAAGACAGTTACCTTAGAGCAGCGGTTCCCAATTCGCGGAATCCCATTTGGGAACCGCTGACGTAGCTTCATTGTTGTAATAGTCAACAATTTAATTTTTACGATACAAGTTACATTGAAACACAATACAAATTGCATACAAATACGAAAATAATTTTGAAATTTTGAGTCAGCTAAGCAGCGGGTCAGAGCAAAATTTTGTTTTGCGATTTACGAGGTTAATACTAAGAAATTTCAAAATTTTCGAAAATGGGGGGCCAGCGCGAAATTTTGTTGCGCGATTTACGCGACTAATGTTAAATTTAAGACTTTAAATTTTAGCAATACAAATAATACAAATTGAATACAACGCAATACAAGCAAAAAAATTCAAAATTTTCAAAAAAGGGGGGCCAGCGCATAAAATAGTTCTTTGCAATTTTTTTCGCAACTTCCAGAGGAAGTTTATCTATGAAGTAAAATTAAAGAAAAGGATAACAATAATAATTAACTCATAATAAATGAAAAACGATCATTCAACAATAAAGAAATTATAATTTAAAATAGAGATTGGTTTTAAATCTTATTTTTGCGATTTTCGCGGCAATCATTTGATTTGAAAATTTATTTTTATAAAAAAATTGGCGACAAATTAAGAACAATCTAGAACAACAAAAAAAAATTTTAATTTCAAAAAAAAATCGTTATTTGCGATTTTCGCGGTTATCATTTGATTTAAAAATGTTATTTTTACAAAAAAATTGGCAACAAATTAAGAACAATCAAAAACAAAAACAAAAAAATGTTAATTTTGAAAAATGGGAAAAAAGTTCACGCACGTGTAATAGTTAATATTTTCTTCTTAAGTTTGTTTACAAAATAAACTCAAAACAAAATTTTTAAACTGGTAAGTTAAAAACTTTTGGAATAATTTTTTGCTCTTTCTCCACTGCTTTGAAAAGAAATCTTAAGGCAATCCCGGAGGTATTTTCCAATATTGGCACAATCTTGAAAATATTGGTCTAATATTCAAAATCCATATTGGGACAATATTCAAATGTGAACATTTTCCAATATTGGCGGAATACTGAAAAACAATATGGGTCCAAACTGTTTGACAATATTGTTAATTATAACAAAACCTTATAAATTTCTTAAGATTGTTTTGTTATTTAAAAATTATTATTTAGTTTAATATGAAAGTTTTCGATTTAATTCAGGTTTTCCAGATAGGTCCAACACATAAGCAAGCATTTAATTATATTTAGAGAAAACTTAACACATTTTGTTATAATCAATCAAGGTGGCTAATAACTGTTGGTGAATTAGCTGCAATTATAGTAGTGGGCCAATAATTATTTATTGGTTAGTTACCACGGGTCAGTATCTGTAACGCATAAGGTGGCCAATCACTGTAAAAATCGAAAACCCCAACTTACAGACCTGAGTGTAAGAGAGTTATGCCCGTTTTCACCAACATTTGTTTAAGAGTTTCCTAGTAAAGAATTCTTAGCTTAGGTATTCCATAAAAATAGAACTTCAGAAAATTTGCATTTCACCAACATAAGTGTTCCTTAAGTTCCCTTGCTAAGTAAGGACAAATGAACTAATACCGGTATTAGTTCAAATATTTGAATTTATAGGTTATATTTAATTGTACAGTGAATTATAGTTGAGATATTGATCATAAAAATCTACAAAGTAGATTGAAATTCTAAATAAACAAAATCGTAGCAAGACATCGGCAGACAGGACCGTCTCAGGAATCAATGACGAATGAAATAATAGCAAGAAAAATTCAATTAAATTCAAAAAAAGCCTTAACGAATTACATGTTTCGATCTTATTCGCGGTGTTATCCACGACACTGATCTCATCAGAGTAGTATGGACTTCGACAGGTTAGGCGCACGTGGATGGTTTCATGATCGTTTGAAATAATGGTAAGTTTAATTTTATTTTTTCAACTGCCAGTACGAATCTGATGAGATCAGTGTCGTGGATAACACCGCGAATAAGATCGAAACATGTAATTCGTTAAGGCTTTTTTTGAATTTAATTGAATTTTTCTTGCTATTATTTCATTCGTCATTGATTCCTGAGACGGTCCTGTCTGCCGATGTCTTGCTACGATTTTGTTTATTTAGAATTTCAATCTACTTTGTAGATTTTTATGATCAATATCTCAACTATAATTCACTGTAGTTTCTAAAGATCAACTAAAAAGGTTTTAAAAATTTTTGAATTTCTTGAAATTCAAATATTCTTTTTACCGTTATATTATTTAATTGTGTTTAAATATCTTGATCTTAGAATAATCTGATAAGGCTTTCATCTATCCGATAAAATAATTTTTTTTAGTATATAAAAGAAAATTGTCAACGAGTTAAACACACTTTTGACATTAATCAATAAACATAAAATGGCAGAAAACCGTAAAAGATGCCTAAATTTTACTCTAGAAGAAAACTCTAGACTTATATCGTGCGTAAGAAAAAATCAGGTCTTGCTAAGTGGCAAAACTGAGAAGTACACGAACAAATGTAAAATAAGTGCTTGGACGGATATAATCAACTCGTTTAATTCTACTATATAGTACTATGAAAAGAAGTACCTCAGGTAAAAAAAATCCTTTCATTCTATTAGTACTATAAAAATCTAAGCAAGGCATTTTGCCTACAAAATTTTCCAAAAAAAAAAATTTTTTAATAAAAATAAAAAAAAAATTAAAAAAAAAAAAATGGACTATACATACAACGTATAATATAATTCAAATTATACAATAATAAAGAGCAAACACTACTTTATAACCTATAATAAAACCACTAAGGAATACCTAACTCTTTAGGGGTCGGAAAATCGGATGCGTAAAGTTACGGATTTCTTAACGCTCTTAACCCATTAAGGACCCACGTCCTCATTTGAGGACTATAACTTATTGTAGATCTTAACGAAATATATAGGGGAGAGGCTTGCAGGTTGCCACCCCTGCCGGATTTTGACATTCTAACATTGTCATCCCCTAAATTTCGACGGACATCAAATACAAACGAGTAGTTGTCGCTTTTAATGTAATTGTGATGCACCCAAACACCATAACAGGGTGTTTGATAAACAAAATGTGAAATTTTATTTGTAAAAAAATGAAAAATTAGAATTGTGTTTTTTTTCTGTGCCCATAAATTGAACATTTTCAACGAAAATTTAAGGGAAATATTTTTGCTGTGTTGCTTTTTCATTCAATTTTTATTATTCTTAAATAATTCTAAACATATCATGAGTTGGAAGTTTTTTTTCCTGTATATTCTAAAGTGGTGTAAAAATGCAGGTTGCCACCTTTTTTGGCTTGCAGGTTGCCACCCCTCTTATTTTACATTGTGACGTATACTCCAGTGACTGTTTAGAGACAGTGGCAACATAAGCCCCTAAATCGGCCTAGGACCCCCCATTGCATATTTTATGTACCTATTGACGTAAACGCTTCCTAAATATTACAAAAATTAATATAAATAATTATTTACTAATAATTGATGCATTTTTTATATATTTTTAGATTTAAATTTAAATTTTTAAATTTAAAAAAAATTTAATTTTTTTTTCAATTTTAACTTTTTTTTTCTTGTCAATTTACTGTTATTTTTTTTTTGTTCACAGCCACTAAGTGTAATTAATATAAATCATATGTTTTTACTTGAGTTTTTCTACATTTTCAACAATGTTTCAAAGGGTGGCAACCTGCAAGCCGAAATTTCAAGGTGTCGATTTTAGATACTTTTGAAAATTTGCTGTAAATTTTTAGTTTTTGAGAATTAAAATTATTTTTTGCGCTGGATCGTGGCTTTATACTTCCCCTTTCCTGTATATGTTATTATATCAACAATACGTTGATTGTATGACGAGTTATGACCAAAAAAGCTATGGGGTGGCAATCTGCAAGCCTTTCCCCTAACAATTATTCTTTTAATTAAAATTTATGTCTAATTTCGTATAATATGTTTGGTCCTTAATGGGTTAAGGAACTCTTAGCACTTGGTGAAAACCAAATTTGACTTAAGGGTTTCTTATCTCGAAGTTAAGGAAACCCTTAAGGTAAGTAATTTTTGGTGAAATTAGTTAGTTAGTTTCTTGTTTCTAATTATAATTTGTTCTTTTTCCTAGTATTATAAGCGACCGAGAATCGAAAATAATCGTGAAATAAACTTATATCGCAATACTACCCTTTTTTAATTTTATTTGTGAATTTTATCAATTATCTTTTTCAATTATTCTGAATCCTAACCTGTCAACTGTGGTAAATTGGTTTGAATTGAAAGTCTTATAAATCTTTAATCGAGAGAGAAAATTAATTTAAAAAAATAAGGAAATGAAAACCTTTAAATTTACTACCGACTGTGCAGTTCAAAATATCAAATATTTACCGTTTGCGAGGTCTAAAGGTCCCACTATCGCATGATCTACGTGGCCAATTGAAATCACCACTTTGCGAAATTACGTGTCCACTGAACTTCGATCGCAATAATTCAATGTTTTTGCATGTTGTCCGGCACGTAGCATCATATTTTTAAAATCAAACATGGAAAAAGTAGATTCTTTACAAGTGAAGCTATAAAAAATCTTAATTATTAGATAATGGCCCCACGGCACCGCGCGGTCTTCGAAAAAGTACAGCCAGGCAAACGTGAAATTTTTGGTCTGTCTGACATTGGTTCATTACGGACCAAACCAATTTTTCAAAATTTTTTGCCGATTTATTACACCGAAAAATACGTTCCGTCTTCGACCATTTCGCCAATTCATAAAGTGCGTCAAGCAAACCCGAAGTACTTTAGAAATTTTTTTGTTTAAAACAAATTTTCTGAAAGATAAGTAAAATTGAACATAAATTGCCCTCTCCCTTAAGCAAAATTCTGCATCGTTGCCTGTTTGCAGCCGGCGCGACTAAGCATAAAACCATGCTTTCTCGCTCCATAGACTGCGATTTATGCTTAAAATACATAAACCAGCTGAGTGGATTTCCATATTACAATAAAAAAATATTGAATGCAAAAATAACTAATACAATAACCATTAGATTATGTTTTCTAGTATAGGAGTCATTCATAAATTACATCACACGTTAGGGGGTAGAGGGGTCATCTCAGATTTGTGACAAAAGTGTGACAGGAGGTCAAGGGGATTTTAAATGTTGTGTTGTCACAAAGTCAAATCTTTAAAAAATATATTTTTTGATCGAATTATTAAATTTTATTGGGTAGAAGTGTAACGTCACTTGGCGGAGGAGGGTTCAATGAAATGTCTAAAAACAAAGTGAAATACAAAGTGTTTTTGTATTCATTTAGCATAATGAAACATTTCAGAACCCGTAGAAGCCCTCTAAACCATGAGAGCACGGGGCCATTGTCCCCCCCCCCCCCTACACCGGCCGACTGTAAAATAGGTAACCACAGTTCAAATCCTGGTGGCGCCGAAAATAAAAGTGTAAAATAAAGGACAACAACCACAGCATTCATACCATCAAAAGAGCAGCATGATATAAGAACAGAATTTTTCTTGTAACTATTATTCATCGTGAATGCTGTTATAATACCCGGAAGCAAGCGAGAGTACATTAAAAAATTTGAAGCATTTAGTGAACTGGAATTGAAATGTTTAGGCGTTGCCAATTTGCGCGAATATTAATTAATATTGAATTCTTATAAGTTATAATATTAACTCAAATTTTGGTCAAGCCGGGCCAGGCCGGGCAAGATCTGAGATTGGTCCCTTCCAACAGTGTCCGTGGATGCGAGCGGACGTATTTTTGTGAAGGTACAAAGATTTTTAATTTGCGTCCCTAGTTTAGAATTTATGATAGTTCTGAGAATAAACTGCGATTGATGTGAATAGTGACTTGGTTTTGCTTTTATAGTATTTGGAAGTTGTATAAATTTGGACAAAATTGGAATTATTTTTGAAAATTTGGATTTTGGAGGTTGAAAATAAAATTGGATCGGTTGTTTGATTGATTGGAATTTTGAAATTTCCCAAAAATTTATAATTATTATTGGTTTATAGAAAAAGTTGTCAAAATTGGAAACTTCTGCAAAATTTGTGTCTGTAGTGTGACACATGCGCTTGATATCAAATCGTTTTCATTTTATAAAATGAAATATTTATTTGAAAATTTAATAATTTATTGTAATTGGATTTGGATTATTTTTATTGAAATTATTTTGTTTAATCAAAAATTAAGGCTGCAACATAGCAAAAAGCAACCCACTCCTGGGAAGTCTCCATCTCCAAAATGTCACTTTTTGGCATTAGGGCAAAAATTATATAATATATAAACTCATCATTTCTGAATTTACGAAAAAATAAAAGTCATTACAAAATAAAATATTTTAAAATAGGTTGAAATCTTGATCGAGTCAAATACACTGCTGTGATCTGAAGTCCAATATTAATCTGTAGACTATGGAGAAGGCAAAAAGCCGAACAACTGCTGATTTTAAGGTACTCGGTTCGAATCCGGGGAGAGCCTAAAACTTTCATATGATCATCTCCGTGCTTCGGAGGGCATTAATGATTGCCGCCATCAACTATTAAAAACAGGGTTACAGGCATTCCCCAATCTGGTTTGAGCAGCCGTAGAGTCAAAATGCTATTAGAGAAAGAGGCCTATGCCCAACAGTGGACGAATAATGGCATTCATAAAAAGGCATCTACTATCTGACGTGGGTTCTGAATTATAGGGCTGTTCATATAATTCATTTTGAAAAGGCTTTTTCTGGAAGATTACACCACCGTTTTGCCATTTGCAAGTGCAAAGAATATTGTGATCTACATTAAGCAAAAATATAAGCAAAATAGTTGGTATAAAAAGTTTTGTTTATAAACCAAACATTTTCTGTGTTTTATTTCTGAATTATCATTTCACCGCGGTTTTACAATAAAATAATACAGAATCAAACTCAAAACAACATCAGGTGTACGTAATAGAGCTAGTTGACATTTGGTAGCATTACGAGTGCCACCAACGGTAAGGTAAATCACGAATAATAAAAAAATAAAATAATACTTGGCATTGACAGTAACGCACTTAAATGCTAAGTTTATTACCACTTCTAACCCAAACCAAAGAGTATGTACATATAGAGGGACAGCTCTTATGGGAATACTTGTCACAAGTATTTCTTGATGGCTCTGTTACGCCATCTAGTGGAGGGGGTTATCTCTACGTTTTAATTTTTGGTCCTCTATATACAGGGTGCTGAATGAGTTAACTGAACATGGGAAATTAACATGTAAAAACTTATTTTTGCAAAAATACCTCCCTGTATATAAAGGATCAGCCATAAATTAAAAATTAAAACGTAGGGATCACATCGTCTACTAGATGGCGTAGCAGAGCCATTAACAAAAACTTGTGACAAATATTTGTTAATGGCTGTTCCTCTATATATAAATACTCTTTGCCCAAACCTAACCTGATCCAAATCAAATCGAACCTAACCTAACCCAAATCCAGTGGCGTAATTAGGGGGACGGGCGGAGGGAGGAGGTTACTTAGGTTAGGTTAGGTTATGACCACTTTTAACCTATACCTAAACTAGTCCAAATCAAATCAAAACTTACCCAAATTCAGTGGCGTAACTGAGGGGGGGGCGTTCCCAGGGCCTTCCCTGAGTCTTTTTAAGTAAGGGCTCTTTAGGTGTAGTTACGCCACTGTCCAAATCTAAGCTCACCTGAACTTACCTTAATTTAACTACATTTTTAAAAGAACAAATGTATTAAAAAACAAATTTGTAACTTTCACAAGCTTTTTTTTAATATAAATATTTGCTAACTAAAAGGTTAGCGCGCTGACCTCCTATAGTAAGTGCATACAGATAAATTCGATTAATATGAACTGGATGGTCTTATGTATGGCATAAAGGCGGCACTAATCCGTCGTAATCTTTCAAATTTTTAAGTTGGGCAGTTTTAAAATGGAAAAATCTTCTGACATTATTTCAGAATTTTTCAGACATTTATTTCAGATTTATTTCAGTTTAAACCTGAAATTAACTAATTGAAGTTTATAGTTTTGAGTCGAATCAATTTCAGATATATTTTATTTTATTTATTTATTCATTTTATTTCAGATTTATTTCAGACATTTAATTTCAGTTTAAACCTGAAATGAGCTAAACGAAGATTATAGTTATGAGTCGAATCAATTCATCATCGAATTGCTTGCTCTAAATTAATTAATTATAAAAATTTCTCACCAAAAAAAATACAAGATACTTAAATCTACAAAATATTGAAATTTGAAAAGAAAACTTTTTTTTTCTAATGTCCACTAATATAATAAGAAAGAAAAATGGTAGATATGTGGCAATTTTGATGTAGTTTTTACCAAAAAGTTAAAATTAAGGTTTCATAATCTATTATTAAAATTAACGAGACTTTTATTTACAATATCATTATCTACTTTAAGCTTTGACGACTCAAAAACACATATTCTAAGTTTAAATTATAATGTATGTTAACGGCATCGTTTTTAACTTATATTTAATCAAGAAAAATTAGTAAGTCTCCTAGTATTGAGCGAGAGTCGTGAAAGTATTAACGAGATTCCCATTTACCATATTAAAAAAATTTGAAGCCAGTGACAGAACTTTAAAAAAACACAATGTTTGATGCTTTTCATAATGCATTTGGGTCTCCAATAGTTTGCCCCCCCCCCTACAGCATCGTAGTTTCTCCACTAATTTAAGCTCCAATTCAAAATCATTCCAAATGTAAATATTTAAAAATTTAAAAATAAAACAGATTTAAAAATTTTAAAAACCCCTGACACCATATAAGTTTTGAGCGCGTTCCATCAGAGCGCTTATGCTTGACAGTCTGGCACGCTTTGAGCATACTAATTTTGCTAAGAATGTATTTTAATGTAAAATAAGCGATGAACGATAAGCATACTTTCGAAGTAATAATTACTTAGTCGCTAATCTTTCTATTTTAATGATTTTATAATCGTATTAAGAAGTTAGAAGATCTGAACCCCATCAAATATGCTATCGCGTGCTCGTAACATAAATAAACAACTCAGATGCTTGTAAAAGTCGTTGGCGATCAGGTAGAGTAAGCAAGTGAGTGCTCAAGCGGAACGCACCCTCGTGAAACAAAACTGAAGTACAATTAAAACAAAAGACATACTAAGAGGTTTTATGAAAACGAAAACCTATCTGTGAGTATTGGGGGGGGGGGGTAGAAATACAATAATATTGTAACTTTTTAAAACCAAACTAAAAAATTCTCACGCTCGAATTTGGAAAATTGCAGAAGTGGAATCTGGATCGAGCGCAAATTGGCAAATTGCAGACATTCGACCACTCTTATTGTACATTTCCGGCTAAATAATGACATACACGTTTGCAAAACCATCTCAAGCAAATCAAAATATAAAGTAAGTCACGACAGAATAATTTTTTTCGAACGAATCAGAGTGGGACTGGTTAATTGCGTGTGTTAAGGTAATCTCCAATACAGTTATGTAGATCGTCTTTTGTTCAAAAAATAAAAATATTAGAAACGAAAGTTTGGTGATTAAAGCCAATACGGACCTGTGCCAAAAATATGTATTTTTGTCCAAATCATCTGAGCGATCGCGCAAATTTTATAGCCGGCATGGCCCTGTTCTAATCGACTTGAAATGATGCACGTCTTCAACAACAAAAGCCAATCTTGTTATTCTATTAGCTCAATATTAAATTACAAGTTATTTAAATAATCCACGCGGGTGTCACGAATCTTTAAGTTTCAAATTTCATTATGAATCACCACACGTTAATTAATGATTTGCACGTCTTCTTTTGTTGCGCTCCAGACGCGCGCACTGATTTATAAGGTCCGCATCTTTCGTACTTTGTGCACTTTCCTTGTATGTTAATAATTAAAAAGGCAGTTGGAAGCAATGGGTGTACTTCCTTTTTTAATATAAAGTTCACGTCACAGTTCAGCACGTGCCAACGGAAATATGTATCGAGACTTACATCCGTTCCGTCCATATGCCGCTTCCAAGAAGCGCGCATATGTCACCGCTCACCGGATGAAATTCAAAAAATTGCTCAAGTTTTCATAAACAAATACAAATTGTTAAAAATAACGAAAAAATGAATTTTGAGAACAGCCAGAATTTATATTTGCGGAAAAGCAAACTTACCGGTACAGGAAAATAATCCAAAAATTAGGAGACACTTAATCCATGGCGACATTTTTTTCACTATTCGATTCACACAAAATAAATAGATTAAAACATTTTTTGCGCAAAAAATTAACGCGGAATTTTATAATGAAAAAACGACGTCAGCGTCGTAAAGCGCACTTCGAGTGCTCGAGCGCTACTGGTTATTTTTGTAACTTTAACCACCATGCGTGCTTAACCAACCATATATGACATCTGCTCCATTAAAAATTATCAAAAGTTATCTAATACTATCTCTTTTTAATAAAAAATAAAATAGTGCAGGTTGAGGTAAACGCACGAAAAAAATTTGCGTTAGTTCGACCGCCGCGCCGCTTTTCAAGCGTCACCGCCGGAAAAATCACAATATGCGAATTATCACGAGAGGTTGGCTGAGTTTTTAATTTCAAAAACCAAATTGATACTTTAAATTATGCTGATTTTATTGTTGAAGCCAAAATTAAATTCTGGATAAACACTCACTTTCTAGAATTCCAGTGCTCCAATTAAATACTAAATATAAAACTTGGAAACCTAAGAATATTATTTTATCGTTCAAATTGTATGTATGTAAGTTCATAAATATTCAAAAACTAGAGGTTATTCGAAATCGCAATACTCTATCGATATAATTTTACGATTCTGTATAAAAGAAACCTCAAACTGTTGTTTTGTTGTATTATATCAAGTTTGAAAAACTGGATCTTAGAAAACTATAGAATTTAAAACTTTGAATCCATACTTCTGTTTTCAGGAAGTTCTATTTTAAGTTCTATTTTATTATTTACTAAAAATAAAAATTTTCAAATAGGTTCAATTTGACGGGGGGGGGGGATTACATTTATAGGAAAATATATTCGGTAGTATCTCACAGGAAAATCCAGACTACACCTAATGGTTTATTTGCTTATTCGTTGTATACAGGGTGTCCACGAGACGGTAGAGATTCTTTGAGATGATAAAAAAAAATTTTCAAGAAAAACTTAGTTTAATTTTTAAATTTCTGCCATTAAACGACTATAGCAACGAAACTATTGACTTTTTGGTTTCAACGTATTAGAGAGTTTTTAAAAAGCATTCGCTTATCTACAAATTACATTATAACCATTTATAGTCTAAAATTGACGAATTTCGAGTTATGAATTAAATTAGAAAAGAAATATTAAAAATGTCTAAGTTATATTTTTTTTGTTTTTCTTGTAAACTTGGAATCTTTTAAACTAAATTTATTTCATAAATAAATAATGATCTAATTCGATAGTAAATTTAACGGGCTACAACTTTGGTCTTGTAAAATTTTCTGGAAAACCAACCAATTTTATAGAAAACTCGAAAATAATAAACAAGTACAAAAAATAATTAAATTTACAAAAAAAAATTAGTAAATAAATATGCATATCGGCATATTATTTGAGATTTGAATATCTCAAATCAGCAGAATTTTGTTTTTTTAAGTAAAACACTGCTGCATAAATTATGCGTAACGCGAAAGAATCAAATCAATTAATGAAATTCAAATTTTTCATGATTTTATGAATTTTTTTCGTAGTTACCTCGTTCGTTATTTCCGAATTTTCTGTAAAATCGATTGGTTTTTAAAAAGTTTAGCTGGACTTAAGTTGTAGCCCTTTAAATGTGAGATCCAAATTCAGCAGTTAGCTTTTTTGTAAAAAGTTTTGTTTAAAAGAAACAGGGTTTACAAAAAAATATTTTAAAAAAACTTGGAAATTTTTTAACATTTTTTCTCGCAATTTACTGCATAACTTGAAATCCGTTGATTCTAGACAATAAATGGTAATAATGTAGTTTGTAGATAAGCAAATGATCTTTAAAAAATCACTAAACCATTAACACTAAAAACTCAATAGTTTCGGTGCAATAACCGATTGAAGGTAGAATTTAAAAAAATCGCTTTGAACAATCAGATTTATCTTTTTCTAGTATTCTTACCACCATCGCAGGCATCTCAGAGAGTTTTGTAAAATCTAAATTCTCTGAATTTTAAAAATCACCTGAATCCATACTTTTGTTAATCTGAAGCTTCTATTTTAAACCAAAGTTAGGAATAATATTTTCACTTGTAATATCACAAGAGAATGAGAATAAATTGAAAATAATTTCACATATTTTCGAAAAGTTCTTGCCGGGTAATACATACGAGAGCCCGAAGGGATCGAGTAGCTATTGCCAGACAGCGACAACTTTGAGCAAATATGTCAAATTATTATGTAATTTATCGAATTCTCGTGTGATATTCGATTGATTATTTTTTTCGTTGATTTTAATATTAATTTCATGGAGGAATTTGTAAAAGCATGTAAAAATTTAAAATAATAATTTTAAATGTTAAACGCAGCATTACATTTTGAAATAAAACCAAAATTAAACATAAACATGTATTTTGGGGGGTTCTTTGTATTTTAATAAAAACAAACATTTCTTTAACCCCCCCCCCTAAAAGTTTCATTAGCTCCCCGGGAGAAAAGGTCTGAATTCAACACTAACAAGAATGTTTTTCAATTGTGTTAATTTAAATTATTAGGCCCACCAGTCTCTATAGCCCTTTGCCAACTAGTTAAGATGGTAACAACTAGGTGGAAAAACCAGGCTTATGCCGTTAAATTGAAGAATTGAAATATTAATAATTACAGTTGGTTTATATGGGGATTTGTAAAATTAAAATTATTGAAATTTTGAAGGAATTGTATAATTCACCTTTGTCGATTTATCTTTTCGATTTATATTCTATTTAATTTTATATTAGAATTTTATTTAAAATTATTTTAAATAAATAAAAAAAATAATAATAATAAAAAATAAAGAAAAGAATAAGAGGATTACATTAAGATTTATTTTTAAATTTTGACGTTCCCGTATACCAGAGTAATTTATTTGTGAAATTCAAGAGCGTTTCAAGTAAAGAGAGAGTAAATGGGGGGCGGGGGGAATTAAATAGCTTTTATCTGATAAGTAATAATTTATGTATAATTTTTCAAATTTTAATAAAATTTATCAGATTTTGTTACTTTTTGTTATGATAGTTGCCAGTGGCGTAACAAGCAGTTGAGGGATCCGTGTGTGAATTTGTTAACGGGGGGCCTGTTTTTATAAAAGACAAAAATAAAAGAAAATAATAAATAACTTATACTTTTACGATATAACCATAATTTTAAGATAAACAAATAACAAAACTACATTAACGAACGATTTTACACTCCCGAGTTGCAGGGTTCTCACTTGTTTGGAAAATCTGGAAAAGTTCTGACTTTTTCTCATTTTTAGTGCCAAGTCAAGAAATTTAAATTTTCAATCGAGGTAACCAATGTAATTTAAAGTTTTTTTTAATGTTAAAATAAATTTGTTTTTAAATTTTAAAATTTAATTTATTTTATTCAAAAATTATTTTTTTTAAATTAAAAATTTTAAAAAAATTATTGATTTTAATTTAATTTTAAAATTAAGATATTTTTTATCTTTTTATTTTCTGATTTATGGAAATGTCATAAAAAAATTTATTCTTTGTCAGGGAAATCCTGGGAATGTCAGGATCAGTGGCGTATTTAGAGGGGCGCCAAGGAGCAATTAGATTTCACTTTACCGAGAAACCCGGTAAATCCCATAAGATAGTTTTGAGATAATCAAAGAAAACTGTCATAATTATTTTCAATTGTCACTTTTTAAGAGTTGTTCAATGTCAATGGGAAGTAATTAAAGAGTTTTTTCACAAAGAAACAAAAATATTCAAAATCAAAGATAGCATAAAGTCGGTTGTAAAAAATACGTCATATGTGGATTTGTCGGGTTTCTCAAATAAGTGATTCAATTGCTCCTCCCAAGATGACTGCGATTATATCCCTGAAGCCCTTCCCGATAAAAATAATGTTTATCACGAGGTTTTTAAATTTAAATAACTTTAAATTATTTTTATTTATTCGTTTATTATTTATTTATTTACTCGGTTTACCACTGACGCACATGGATGCATTAACAAGATTCTGAAAAATATTTGGTTTGACCTCCCCCCCGAAAATCATTTTTTAAATATGCCACTTTTCAGGATTTGATTAAAATTTAGTAGGAACATTGAATTATTATTGGTAATAAAAATAAATTTCGGCGATTTTTAGACCCCCCCCCCCTCCCCCTAGGTATGATGTCGTGAAATTTGGCTCGACTCTCTCCCTACCATCCTAATTTCACGTGAGATTTTTCAAAATGCGTATTTTTTAGTTAATCTGTGCTTGATTGCGTTAGATTTTGATGTTAACGGTCCCACAACTAGACGACTACTTCGACCGGCTCTGCCCCTTAATACCACAACTATTTACATCAAGTACACGCATCAACTAAAGTCTATTTCCGCCTATGTTTCAACAGTTTATCTCTTTCTTCATATCATCAAAATTAAAGTTTTTATGTAACATTTATTTTCGTATATTTAAGTCTCTTTCACTCCTTCAGTTCCAAATCATACATCCATAGTAAATCAATTTTGCAGTAGTTTTTAATTTGAAATTACATTTGACTTCAAATTTTATATTTTTTGGAATCAAGTATGAAGCACAAGTAGTCTATACTTCAGGCGCTAATATCGCAATAATAATAATTATTGATCTATTATCTATTTTGTCTTTGGAAATTTTCCGTGCAGGTTGGACTAAGAGCCATCGGTAAATCTTTTAATTACAAACAAATTTTCACTTGGTAAAGCACATTAATACTATATTATTTTTAATTATGTATTATTACAGGTTCCTGCATATTCAAATAGTTAACTTTGGCGCCAATTTTTATTTGACGTTTTCAAATGTCAAAGTGAATATCGACCACAACAGAACAAACATTTATCATTTTTTAAAGGTTTTACTTTCATTTTAATCAAACTTGGTAAGTTCCTACCTTTCATTTAATTTCTATCATATACTATATTGCCGCTATAAATTAAGCATTTCCAACATATTTCTATCAACTAACCTCACTTTTTCGATTTAACATTTTCATTTTTGCAGCGAAATGGTGTGCGACAAATGCGAAGCGAAGTTGGGTAAAGTGATAACCCCTGATACGTGGAAAAGTGGATCACGAAACACTACCGAATCTGGTGGACGTACGGTAAATGAAAACAAAGCTTTGACTGCTTCGAAAAGCAGGTTCAATCCTTACACAAAACAGTTTGAAGCATGCAGGTAGGTTCTCCGGTTGTCTACATTGCGTAGTCATTTAAGTGATTCTGTTGTAGAATATGCAAGCAGAAGGTTCATCAGGTCGGGTCACATTACTGTCAGTCGTGTTCTTACAAGAAAGGGATTTGTGCAATGTGTGGCAAGAAGATTATCAGCACCAAGAATTATAGACAGTCGTCTGCGTGATTAAAACTGTGCAAGTTTAAAAGTTCTAGTTTAAGTAAATTAATTAAGCATACTTTAATGTAAGTTAAAATAAGTGGGTCGCATGTTGATTTATTTTTTATGAAAAAGTATGTAAATATTAAAATCCTTACGAGCCATATTTAAAATCAACTGTTTTTAATTGGAGTTACATAAGTGTAGTAACTGTCGTGAAGAATGGATGTATATTTAATAAACTTTAGAATGTAATTTTTTGGTTAATCTAATTTATTACATAAGGCTCGGCCTGCTACAGGGACTAAAACAATTTTCTAGCTTCTATAATTTTTGAATCAGCTGTTCAAAGAAGTAAAAAAAATGTAGTTTTTAGTTCTCGACATAGAATTTTCTTCTGTGGATGAAAATAAGATATCCGTTTGAAGGAAAATTCTGCAATTTAATTTTTATTTTTAAAATTTATAGATATTTTGAGACAGAGCAAGCTGACTGTATTTTAATATAAATTATGTATCATTTCAGTTTTCAATAAATCCATGATGAGCTTATCTGGAGTTCACCGATTTAACTGTGATACCAAAATATTTATTTTTGATTTGTGTAATTAATTCTTACGAGAAATGTTTCATTTTAGAGATGCAGTAGTGTATACAGTCTTCAATTTTGTACCTAAACATGTTTTTATTTTGTTACACCGCTTTTCATTGACAGCGACTTCAACAAGAGTGTAAAATACAAAAAATATTATCTGTATCTCAGAAACAGTGCAACAAAATTAAAAAATGTATATAAACAAAAATGTAGGGAATAAAATTTGCAATAAAAACTACTTATACATTTTTCTATTTCGTTGCACCGATTTTGAGATACAGATGATATCTTTTTATATTTTACAGAGTCTCATTTAAGTCGCTGTCAGTTAAAAACGGGGCGACCAAATAGAAAAATTTTTAAGTACAAAATTAAAGACAATGACATTTTTAACAGAAAATGTCTAAAAAGTTTTGCTGTAAAAGTGATTTTTATATGCCAAAAAACCGTTTCAAAATATGCAATTGACATTGCATTTTTTCTTTTTCTATTTTTCTTCTTCGTCGCACCGTTTCCGAGATACAGCGACTTAAAAACAACTGTAAAAATTTAAATTAAAATGTTATTCCTCTTATGGTAATTTTATTAAATTTTTTTTGCAATGAAAATACAACGCTATCATTACCGTCATACAGGGGCGGATCCAGAATTTTATTTTTGAGAGGGGCACAAGGAACGGACAGGCAAAAAGTGTTCTCAGATTTGGGATTGGTATCCTTGTCTAGTTTCTAGGGCACGTCATATGCCCCCCCTTAAATCCTTATATGGATTTAACTGCTGTTCACTGCAATACCTGTATTGGGTATCTTGGAAGTATAAACATTTCTCTAACAAACTCGCTGCGTCAAGCTCACGTGTCCATGACGGTCCGTATGATTCTCTGAAGTTTATGTCACTGTGAGCACATTTTGCCGTCGCGTGGCCTGCAAGAATGTGCAACCGACTCTTTTGAGAGGGGAGCAGTCTTGAAATTGCCAACTATTTCTTCTCTACATTTAGATTTTTCGGTGCGATTTGTAGGAACCAGTAGTTTTGCCAACTTTTCACAACATTAGGAGGAGGTTCCGTCCCTGGAGGCCTGTAACGGGCCTAATCGGCCAGCTTCAGTGGAAGCGGTGTGGTACGCTCTAAAACACTGTAGCCAAATCAGGAAGCGTAAGAGGGCTGGCACAGGGATGGAGGTTGGTAAAATGACCAAAATACGTAGTAAGGAGAAAAGGAGATGATAAAGCAATTTATTCTTTGCAACTTGAAGATACAAAAGACAACGATTGAAAATACGGGCAGCGCCGGGTGCAGACTAGGTAAATGGCTTTCAATACTAAATATATTGTATAGAATTTTCGCGATTTACCTCACCGTTGAGTTGGTGGTGCTCATTACGCTACCAAAAAATATCAAGAACATGGCGGATCTATTACGTACAATTGATGTTGTTTTATCATAAAACCGCGATGAAGTGATAATTCATAAAATAGAATACCAAAATTATGCAAACGTTTGGTTTTAAACAAAACTTTCTATACCAACTATATAATTATATTTGATGATTACGCGTGGTGGCGTTGGTTTAAGGGGGCGTCCATTAATTACGTGAGGCATTTAGGGGGGGGGGGGGTCACGTGGGGGTGAGGGGGGGGATTAGCATATATCACCTAATTTTTTTTTTTTTAACTAGTCCTAAATAAAAATAATTAAGCAAATTATATTTTTTTAAATAAATCCAACGCAATCAAGCACAGATTAACCGATTAACGTACTTACAGTAAAAATACGTATTTTAAAAAATCTCACGTGAGATTTGGGGGTCGAGGCAAATCTTACGACATCTCACCAAGGGGGTAGGGGGGGGGGTCTAGAAATCGCTAAAATCACTTCACGTAATTAATAGACGCCCCCTAATGTAAATCGTGAATAATCAAAGAAAACTCTTATAGCATCTAGTTGTGCACCTCCTATTTTTCGGTTGCGATTGTCCGTGCCAAAAGGGCATTCATTCATGACGCGCACGAATAGATCAACGAGATTCTTGTACAATTATTCTAAAAATGAAAAGCAAGTCATGTGGTATTCACATCAGATGTTTTTATAAAGTGAATCATTTATATGAATTTCGATTCCGGATCCAGAACTATTTCTTCAGAACACCCCACAGACTATTATAGAAAAATTCCTGTTTTTTTCTGAAAACTGTAATAAGCTATGTATAACTAATAATTTTGATCCTTTTAAAAATTTTAGATTTAATCTAAATGAAGTTGACCTTGAAAAATCGCCGTTTGCCCTTGAAACTTACAAAGCCAAAGGGCCTCCAAAAATAATTAGCCCCGAGCCTCACATATCCTTAATCCGGCTCTGGGAGTGGTTACAAAATTGAGAAATATGACTAATGAACCAAGTCCAAAATTTTAACGTTAAATCTAAATGAGGATGAACAGTGACGGCGCCAGGGGTGGGACCGGGTGGGCACGTACCCACCCTGTTGATTGAAGTGCCCGGCGCTTATTTTAATAATGCATTTTTTTGAGTTTATTTATAAATTTTGTGTGGTCCTACCCAGATCAATGCTAAAAGCAAACATTTTATAATATTAATAACTTTTTTTCAGTTCTCTGTAGCCCTTTAAAAATTTAACTGGCTCATTATCTTATTATAATGTACCAATATGCCAAGTTTCATTAAATTCTGAACGTGAATTCTAAAAGCGATGCTACTACCGCTACGGTAATCGCCCAGTTGTTCATCGCCCAGTTTACCCATCGCCATTATTTATTATTATAAGTGTATCGTGCTGAACTACTAAGATTGGGCCACACATGATTGCGTCACAGCTACCGCACAACAGATGGCGAGAGAATATCAGATTCTCTCGAATCTAATGATCCGCGGATTTAATTGAACAAAATTAAATGCAATAAAACTGAATGTCTTAAATTTGAAGTAATGAAGCAATTTAATAAAATTTAACAAGAAATAAGAGCAAAAATCAAACGAAGGTCATAAGCTACTTTGTCGTCGCCGACGGAAATTTAGAATTTAATTTTTTAATGTCGAAAAAAGCACCCAAGGATTTTTTAAGTGATAGAAAGCAGGCTATATTTTTTAATATTAATACAGTATAACATATTAGAAAAAAATTTTTAATTTACAAAAAATATTTGATTTTAAAAAAATACCCAATGTGAGAAATAATTGTTGGCTGTAAGTATAATACAAAACAGCAATAAATGAAGCAAACAAAAAAAGTTTTTGCTAAAACACAAAATTGTGTTGTAGACAGAAGATTTAGTAGATCCCTGACTTTCAGGTTTAGTGTTCCATTAGCGATTTTTTACCAAGTATGTGGGCCAACAGACCCCCCCCCCCTGAATAACTGCAAAATAAATATTAAAACTAAACTACTAAAGTAAAATTACGAATTTTTGATTGGAAAAATATCCAACGTGAAGAATAAAGAACAACGGCGAAATTACCTAGACCGCCGTTGCAAGTGGAAAAATTATAAAATAAATTCCTCAATTAATTATTATTAGTAAAGAGTATTATATCAATTTTTTAAATAATATAAAAAGTGTTTACGTTAATAAGTAAAAAAATATTTAATGGGGGGGGGGGTGAGTTAGAACCCTAAGACCACCCTTGCGTACGGACCTGAAATATAATAATAAAAAATTGTTTAAATAATGCGTTGATTTTAAAAATTTCAAAAAAAATACCTACTAATATCAAAAACTATCGATTTTGCTCATCTTTAAAAAAATCCTTGAATGCAAATTTTAAAATTACAAATTTAAATAGGTACTAAATTTGTCAACTTGTGAAACTAATAATTTGTTTCAAAATAATAATTTAGGCAATAACGGATGTTTACATGGAAACGTAAAGATCCCAATTTTTGACTTTGGAGCTGTGTTTGGACTAGTTAGGACAGTAGGGCGGGGGGAGACAAAATAAAAATTTAGTAAATATTTTTTAACACAGCCCTGAAGTAACATAATGGGATCTAGATTATTTGCTTCTACATCCTCGCTTTGATTTTAAATTAAAAATAATATTCAAAGTATAAATATATACCTATTCAAAATAAATTAAGAAATTAAATCGCTTCGTTATTTTCAAAAATTCATAGGTAGCTCAAAAATTAAGAAGCATACACAATATAATTATTTTGGCTTCTAGATTCACCAAAAATATTGGGATTTCAATTGCCGATATACTCACTGTAACGAGTAAATATTTTTTTTTCAACAATTCTTTATTATTATGGACCAATGTTTGCTAAAAAAGGTAAATTAAAAAAAAAGCAAAATAAATTTAAAAATCTTTATAAAAATAGCAATAAATAAATTTCCAGTAAATCCCAAACATAGGTCAATAGTGACGTTGCGGCATTCACCTTATAAATGAAGAAATTCACAGGAAGTCTTGACTCACATTAGCTTATATTATATAGGAACAACATTCAGAATCACTGTTTTAAATACACTCAAAGGTAACATAAATTAACAAAACATTTTGGTTCATCCAGATCTGCATAAAAAGTAAAATTAATAAAATCGCAGTGGTTCCACGTTCCACAATAAATCTACAGTTTTATCAGCACAAATTTATCGTATCCTCCCACAATTCGTTAACAAAATTATCGTTACTGGTAATTTCGCTAGTGGACAAGCACTGGTCCAAGTGGACACTCATTTCAGTCACATTAAACATTTCGAAACACACGGGACAATTGTATTTATTAGTGTTCGTTGGCACTTCGACTAGATCCACCACATCTTTCCGTCCATTAAAAACTTTATCGCTCATGCATTCGTCCAAGTGCAAATTCAATTCGCTCTTCTTCGTTGGTTTGTTGCAAACTAAACAGGGGATTGTTTCTTCCACCACCGGAACCTCGACTACGTCCTCGTCTTCTTCGCTAAAAACCCTCTGAAGGCACTGGGCGAGATGACAGTCATAAACTCTAGAGTCAACTTCAAGGTCACACACTTCACAAGTCTTCATTTCCAGAGTCGTTTGATTTTCAATCAAGCAGACGTCCAAATGCGCGTTTAGATCACCATCCACTTCCTTATCACAGACCGGGCAGTGTACTGTAACTTTTTGTTTTTTATCAGCCACCTTGTTGCACGGGGGTGACGACCGTTTAGTTGGCACAAATTTCTTGGCCCAGTGGTCCCGCACCACCGAACTTACATCCCCATTTTTGGGACCTCTAACCGAAAGAACCACTCCTTTACCGGCAAAGGGTGTAGGGGCCGAAATAACATTTGGTAGCTTTTTAATTGGATCCTGCATACCAGAAGGACCTTGCGTATTGAAATCTTGTATTGTCTTGATGTTGGTCTTTGGAAGATCTTGATTCGAACCTTTTGTACTTAAAACAGGATAGAACGAACGGATATCTTTGTTATTAGTATTTACATCCTTCTTGTTTTTTGCAGTTGCTTTTTGTACCTTTTCGGGTTCTTTCACCTTGATGAAAGTACCTCCACACGAACTTTGGTGCTCGGCCCACCATCGGTCGTAAGGTCCCGGTGCTCTGTTCATTGCCCGTCTGACCATTCCAAAGAATGGTTTTCTTTGCTGACACGGTCCATTGCATCGCCACCAGTGCTGTTGGTAAAGCCGCACTTCTTCGTGGAAGTTGTGATAAACTGTAATTTTGGTTCCCGCTTCAGCATTAATACGGTACATGTGTTTATGAAATTCCGGTCCGTGGCCATCTCGATCCTTATTGTTATGAGTTACAAACAAATACGCATGGATCATTTCATGTAGGAGCGTTTCAATCAAATCCTTTCGGGGTCGCAGCTTCAGCAACGGCTCACTCAAAGTTATCTTACACAAACCTCCGTAACCCTGATAACTACAGATTCCAGCACAAGACGTCATACGTTTACTCCAATCCACGCAAACGGTTAACAATTTGTTCCAGAAATATTTTTCATTAAACAATCTAAACAGTAAGTAGATGTCGGGGGTTGGATCGATAAGTTCCCAAGACGGATCGGTCAACGATTTGTTCTCCTTGTTTGCTTTGTTCGAGTACGACAGTCCACCACTGGGTTTTTCAACTCTTACTTCATTTTCAAACTGTTTTTGCAACTGTAAGGCCACTTCGTAATCAAATACACTCATTTTTGGCTACCACACTAATTTTTTACATCAAATACAAATTTTTGTTAAAAACATAACCTCAAAACGCAAAGGCAGCGGACATCTGCTAACTGTCAAACAGAGATAAATTCAATTTTCAAGTTTTTACCCGCATAAATTTTACAAATGGATAAAACTAGCGATACATGTATATATTATGTTAAAAAAAATTAACACTGACACAGATAGTTACAAGCAGATAAAAATTGTGTGCGCCACTGCTTACCGACCCAGTGACCTAATTTAACCTTCAAAATTTTGTTTGAAGTTATTTGACGAGATTCCTGTCACATTTCAGTTTCGTGCACAACGTGAGGTTATCCTCTTTGCCAATAATTCTCCAAGTTTAAAGTCCAACTACGTTTAAAAGTAGGTTTGATTGATTACATATTGCATGTGATAATTAATTTTGTCCATTTAAATTGAAATGTCTTTAAGTGAGTAATTTTTAATCAGATTACACCATTTTTATATTTCATTGCATAATTTCATAATTTTTAAGGTAACAAAATGTCTGATCAAGCACCAGTTTTCGTTTACGAAGATGAATCTCAATCTGAGAAATTGGCAAGGAAAAGTTCGGAGGCTCCATTTTTCCCGATGGGTACGTTAAGATTTAGTCTTTGAAATAAAATTTGATGGGTAATTTTTGCAGCTATTGGAGTGTGCACGGCTGCCGTTTTATATGGTGCATATGCTTACAAAAAACGCGGAGCTATGAGCACTAGTGTTTATCTGATGCAACTTCGTGTGGGAGCACAGGGTTTAGCCGTAGGGACTCTTACCGTAGGCTTAGCATATACGATGTTCCGTGACCACTTTATAACCAAAACTGAAGATCAAGTTGATAAGTAGTGTTAATCTATACAATTTATTGTCTCAAGTATTACTAGAAAAAATTATGCTTACTTAATGTTACCAAACTAAATTAATGTGAATATGCCCCAAATTGTTATTTAATTTGTAGGTTTTAATTGCACTGAATATCTTAATACGCTATTTTAACTAAAGAAAAGATAATATGGTAATTTATTGATTATGTTTTTTAGGTAAAAAAAATTTGTCTTGTGGAAATACATTATATTTTTAGAATTTTTTATTTTAATTATTATGGAGTAATAAATGTTTTGTATTCCCAATTTGGCAACGGGGCTAAAAATACCTAACCATCATGCATTCAGGTATCATTTCAAAAATATTTGTTTTATTAACATCTTGTTTTCTATTATTAATTTTTATTGGTACTGATTCCTAAAACTCATGAGGTGGAGCCAATAATAAATTATAAAAACAGCAATATTTCATAACGATCTCTCACCAGGCCTCTGCACAGGATTTCTTCATGAGGGGGGGGGGGTTTACAGAAAAAAATTTATAAAATAAATTCATCAATTATTAGTAAATAGTATTATTAATTCCTTTCTTTTATAACAGTAAAAACGTTTTCTTTGAATCAAAAAAACTATTTTGTTTGAATTATTTTTTTTAAAGCAAATAAATTTTGTTTAATTCAAATAAAATATTTTTGGTCCAACAGAAATTTATTTAAATCAAACAAAAAATTTAATCCGAGGAATCAAAAAATTAAAATTACAAAAAAAAAATAAATAAAAAATTTGTTTTCTTCGATAAAATTTGTTGTTTGATTTAAATAAATTTTTGTTGGACCAAAAATATTTTATTTAAATTAAACAAAATTTATTTGCTTCAAGAAAAATAATTCAAAGAAAAGAATTTTTTTGATTCAAAGAAAACGTTTTTATAGTGTTTACTGAAATTTATGTAAGTTATTCGCTGTTATGCAGATCGTAGCGTGAGACGCTCGTGCAATTAGGTGCAGAGATTGTGGCGGTTCTAGTCGCCTGAAACAGAAGATCAAATTTTTTTTTAAATCTATATGAATTAGTTATCGTCTGAACTATACCTTTTCCAGTATGATTTGGAACAAATGGAAACAGATTTGGAGCAAACGAAAATAGACCTGGAACCAATGAAAACAGACTTGGAGCAAATAAAAACAGATCTGAAACAAGTGAAGAACATTTGGAACAAAATGCAAACAGATTTGAAAACATGAAAACAATCGGTTTGCCTTTTATATATAGCCTTGGCCAAAAGTAATAGGTCACCACTAAAATGTCGTTATTATGGAAACAGTTAAATATTTTTTAAAAACAATCATGCTACTGTCTTCCTAGTAAAAAACTGTTTTGTTTTAATGTTTTAGAGCCGGTATTTCAGTTGTGATTTAAACTACGATCAGAGTTTAAACTCAATATCTGACCAATCAGGTAGCCATAAACGTAGTTTAAACGTTGAATTTAGTTTAACTAGCAACTGAATACTGGACCTTAGTAAATCCAAAAATACGAAATATAACAGTAAAACGGCCTTAATTAAAAAATCGATATTTTCGGCATCCTTTATGAGCTATATTGGATAGTAAATTTTACCTAGATTATGTAGTACAATACAAATCATTACAAACAAAAAAGTGTCGAAGAAAATTTTTCAGAAACGTACCGTTTTTGAGTTATAATGAAATCAAAATTTTTCAGCTTTTAAAAAAAGTGCTGACTTAGCAAATTATAAGTTTAAAGTTTGGGATTTTCATTACAACTGCAATATACGTGTAAAAATCTTAATTATTTTAGATTTTGAATTGAATTTCTATGTAATTTACCATTTTTTTAAAGAATTTTGATAATTTGGAGTTTTAATTTTGCGTATAACTTAAAAACGGTACGTTTCTGAAAAATTTTGTTCGACACTTTTTTGTTTGTAAAATTTACTATCTATTTTAGCTCATAAAGTTTTCTGAAAATTTCGATTTTTTAATCAAGTAATTGATTGATACGTGGTTTAAGTAGTTAACTCGATATTAATCATATCAATATTTTAGAATACCCAAAAAATGCACTAAACACTTTTTTTAAATAGAGTATTGGAAGTTCAACAATACCCATTGCCTACTTCACTACAAGGAGGAAATCGTTTTTCCACTATTGATTTTTCCGAAACATATTTTCAAATACAAGTTGATGAAGAAAGTAGTAAATTGCTGGTGATAAATACTCATAAAGGTCTCTTCAGATTTCGTAGATTGGCGTTCGACGTTTCAAGTAATCCAGCAATTTACCAAAAAGTAATAGACCAAATGTTGGCAGGTTTATCAAATTCAGCCGCCTATATAGACGATATAATTGTTACGAGTAAAGACGATAAAGATCATATTGCTAACCTTAAAAGAGTATTTCAGCGTGTTCGTGAATATGGATTTCGAATTAAAGCTTCTAAGTCTTTGTTCTTCGAAAAAACAGTTTTATTTCTTGGTTTTGAAATTGTTAGCCAAGGAATTCATATAAGTCAATCCGAAGTCGATGCAATTGTAAAAATGCCCAGACCGACAGATTTAAAATCTCTACAATCATTTTTGGGAATGGTTACTTATTACTGCAAATACATACCTTCTTTAGCAGATCTGAGCCATCCATTAAATCAACTTCGCAAGAAAGAAGCACAATGGAATTGGACCCCTCAGTGTGAGGAGGATTTTAAAGTATAATTTTTGGTGTGCGAAAATTTTATAAATATATTTTTGGAAGAGAATTCATTCGTCAAACGGATCATAAACCACTTCTTACTATTTTTGGACCAAAGAAAGGTATTCCATCTACAACTGCAAATCGTCTTCAACGTTGGGCATTGATTTTGATGTCATATTCCTACAAAATAGAATACGTTCCTACGGACAAGTTTGGCAAAGTCGATGGATTTTCACGTTTACCTGCAGGAGAAGATGTTAAGTTCGACGCCGATGATTTACCTTCTACAAAGATTATATTATCAGAGATTCAATCTGAAATGCAAAGCGAGCTTCCTGTCGACGCAAATGCTATTGCAGACGAAACAAAGAAAGATACGTTGCCAACAAGAGTGAAGCAGTATATTTTGTGTGGTTGGGATAATTGTAAAAGCAATCCTGAATTATTGCTTTACTTCCGAAGATGGAGTGATTTATCGGTTCATTTAGGATGTATTATTTGGGGCCTACGAACTATTATTCCACAAAAATTTCGACCTTCTATTCTATTGCACTCCAAGCGAGTTATTTCTTTGTCGTCACATGCGAACTCCTTTAGATTTATTACCCTACAATAAATGTGTATGGTTTTGTCACGAGTCAATATAATTATGTAACGGGTATTACAAAATATTTGGCACATATAACACTTCATTATTTTTTGTAACTACTAGCTAAGGTCTAAAAGTTGAAAAGATAAAAACTGATATAATAGTACATTGTCTTATTTGGATTAAAAGTGAAACTTTGTTTGACAAGCAATTTTTGTATTTGCGAGGCGGAGCGCTAGCGGATCTACTTTTCGAGGATGATATATTTCATTTTTTCGAAAAATTGCCTAAAATTGTAATTTTTTTTTGTTTTTTTAATATGGCGGCTTTGGCACAAGAAAATTTTGTTCGCAAACCTCAAATTCGGATTCTACGACCAAAATTACATAGGAATCAGTTTTCAATTCTTTGCTTGAGATATTTGCGAAGTAAAACCATAGGTAAAACTACTGGACTATTGGTGACTTTCTCACTCGCGACTTTATAAAACGTTGTACACCACTTCCGAGAAATGTCTTCTGCCTTTGACTAGTTCGTGGTATAAAATACTATTAAAATTTAAAATTGAACTCAAAATAAAAATTTTAAGTAAATTTGTGGTATGTATTAATGGTTAAATTTAAAAAATATAAGAATAATACAATACCTAGAAAATCGAAAATTCAAAAAATTTAAAAAAGACAATTATCAACATAACAGGTCTGGATCAAGAATATTTGAAATTATGAAATATCTATAATGTAATATAACGTTATTTCATGGTTATTACCAATCATCAGTTACATTTAACAGATATAATTGAATAATTATAAAATCTATCTATCTATCTTCTATAAATATATAAAAATCTCGTGTCACGCTGTTTGTTACCGAACTCCTCCGAAACGGTTCGACCGATTTTTATGAAATTTTTTGTGTATATTAGGTAGGCATGAGAATAGGTTTTAGTGCAAAAAAAATTGTAAAATTTGCGAAAACGCGGAATCCACGAACGATTAACGGTAACGTTCCTCTGATTGGTGGACTTTTAATCATATAATCCGGTGAAAAAGGTCTACCGTATAGGTGTACCTGGACAGGTACAGGTAAATCCACCAAAAACAACACTCACCGAATTTTTCGAATTGTGTAATCGTGCTGATACTTGTGGCGCCTTTGCACGAACACTACTCTATTCCGAAGTACCACGGTATTTCACGTGAAATCAAACAAAAAAATGATGCACTTCAAAATATTAAAAACTTCTCCGAAACGGCTCAACCGATTTTTATGAAATTTTTTGTGTATATTCGGTAGGTATGAGAACAGGTTTTAGTGTAGACAAAAATTGTAAAATTCGCGAAAACGCGGAATCCACCAACGATTAATGGTAACGTTGCTGTGATTGGTCGACTTTTGTTGGGTCAGTTTGGTCTTAAATTTGGGCCGATGAGTTTTTTTTTTAATTTGGACCCCCCCCCATCCCCCTTGGTGAGATGTGATGAGACCCCTCCCCCCTCTCTCTCTTCTCACGTGAGATTTACTCTATAATTTTTTGTTCATGTATTTTGCTTCTTACCACTAAATACCTAAGCGTTGATCGATAGATGTCGTATTTTTTTCTGTGAAATAAGAGGAGAAAAGGATTTAAACTAAGTTTAAGGTGCATTATAACAAATTTAATTAAATTCGGTAAAAGTAACAAATAAGTAAAATAAAAAAAATGAATATATTATTAATATACCCAACACTGCCGAATTAAAAAGTTTACGTGAGATTTTTATTGCCGGACCCCTCCTCACCCTTTTGACCTCACGTAATTAATGGACGTCCCCTAAGTTCCGTTTAGTGTTATACCTGTTACCTAAACGTTATGATTTGCCACCACTTAGATTCCTAACTAACAGGTGTTGTTTACATTTTATCTTATTTGATTTTAAATTGAATTTCATTTAAACATTAAATTTCAGAGAAAATTACAAATTTTCAGACCATTATTGATGAGGCGCTAAAAAGCGCTTCATTAGTTGGACAGCATGAAGATTTCCAGGTGAGATCTGAATTTCATCTAGCACTCAAAAATTATTTACTAAAAGCAATACTGCAATTTGGCAAAGACTCCGAAAGTCGGCGTAAAGATTTAGATGTTGTAAAGAGAAGGGTTGCAGCTAAACGCATAAGAAAAAGGAAAAGAGAGGAAGAATCACTAGCCAAAACAAAAAGAAGTAGATGAGTTATCGACATCGATTCGTGATTTTGAAAAATTCCTACAAGAAGAAGAGGAGACAGAATCAAAGTTTTTTAAATAAATAAATAAACGTAATACGCTAGTTGGACAGCTATGGTGCCGCCACCTAGGTGGTGATTTTGTGCATAAATTAGGTGAGAATCTAGCCATAATTGACCAGAAGATGGCGCGGCATACGCTTTTTTGGGATATCCAACCAATAACGCCAGTTGGACAGCTATGGTGCCGCCGCCTAGACGGTGATTTTGTGCATAAATTAGGTGAGAATCTGGCCATAATTGACCAGAAGATGGCGCTGCGTACGCTTTTTTGGGATATCCAACTAGCCTATAAACGCATACCCCTTTTTTTAATTTTTAAGTGTTTAATTTTGTGAGTTAAAGAATAAATTTTATAACTGTAATGTTTGTACAAGTTCGTGATATTAGTTTGCGTATGCTTGCAACGTGTCGTTACATTACTTCCCTCTTTGCTTTTTGAGAACCGGTTGCACATCATAGCGTAGTTGCTGATTGTGTTCTCGTATCCGGTGTGTTGAATGCAAATCACAGTGGTACAAATGAACAAGCCAACTGGTGCTGATGTGTGGTTGTGGTTCGAGCAGAAGAAGAAGTAAAGCGGGGTGCGGTGCTTGCTGCGTGTGGTGTTTGCTTGTGTGGGTGCTTGTGTGAAGATGTCGTGTTCTTTTTGTCGGGGGTCACCAATGTAACAGATGAGTAAGGTTCCAAGTGTTATGGCGTCATCTGTTATAGATTGGTAGGACGGTGGAAACTTCATAGTATATATAATATTATTATTTAAATATTCTCTATGTGAAAATTCGGACATCAGCATCTGTAAATTTTCATTTACTATGGACCATTTATTGTTTTGAATTTGTTATTTTTTGATATTTGAATTTGCTTGTAATTTTAGTTTGACAGTAAAATTTGATTTTGTAAATAATTTTGAAAATTGTGTAAATATTTAAATTTGCTCCTTTTTCCCGCCAATCATCAAGTTGATTATTTATTGACGACGCACGTCAATAATCAATAAAAAAAATATCAATAATCAATAATTTTGTACGTTTGTAATTTATATTTTAACAATTTTGACAAATTTATATTTATACTTATATGGTAGTATATATTTCGAAGAACGAATAACGTCAATTATTCAGTTAACGAAACGTCAGTTACTGTATACAACAAATTTAATTCCTGAAGAAGAAGACAATAAAAGATTTTCGAAACGTCGATTTAGATTGGTTGTTTTATTTCCAGAGTCCAAAATCCCCATTATAGGTGTATTTATTAATAAAAATAGTTGATGGAAAAGAACAAGGGAAATTGATTCAAGCAGTGTACACGAAAGAAATTTTTAATTAATACCGTTAAAAAAAAGATCCACCGTCTATCTACCCGTTCGTGGACGGGCTTTCCAGCTACTAATTCATAATTGCAAGATATGCTTTCTAGATTGGCCACAGGTTCCAATTCCAAAACTGCTCTGAAAAGACGAACGTATGTATTGCAGTGTCTAGAATGCAAGCAATCGAGCGTAAGGCAGTTGTTAAATTCATTAATCAAAAGAATTATGTTAAAAATCAAAAAAATACAAATTCAAAGAAACTTAACATTTAAATTTATCAAAAATTAATCTTGAAAGAAATAATTGGTTAAAATAAACAATTGAAAGTTAAAGAACTTCAGGTGTTGTAATGTAATTAAAAAAGTAAAAAGTACGTGTACAGGCGAATGAAATAAAGATAATGAATCGCATTATTAACAAGAATAGATTTGAAAAATTGAATTTTTATCTTGCTAGACTAAAATTGCTAGACAACGGGTTGATGAAGAATAATAACAAAAATAAAATCAGTTGACGACAAAACCTCAAAGAGGAAGGTCGTTACGTGTGGTTCTTAGAAAAATGAGGAAAACCACAAAGTGAAAATAAAAACAAAATATTTAGAAACGAAAATAATAAATTCAATTTTGGAACGAGAACGAGGTGTGATTTTAGACAAAGTATTTAGAAGAAGTCATAGGAGATTAATCAGGAATTAGCTGGTAGCGGTTCCATTTAACACAAAGAGGAGAGTAGGAGATTCGCATCCAATTTAATGTGTACCTTCTGGGTCGAACAAAGAAGAAGATAAAGACAGGTTTGCATAATCACCATTATAAGTGTTAAACGTGTTCTTTGCGGCGGATAAACCGATAGTTAAATATAAAGAGCGATTGGGGAAATGAAAGATTAAAAATATTTAAATTTGTAATTCTATCGTTTATTTGATTTAAAAATAAAACATAAAATTCAGAAAAATTTCTATAAGATAACTGCTGAAATGCTGAAATTAGGTGGAAACACGCTAATGAACGCCATTAAACTCCTTATGAACCGCTGCATAGGAGAGGGAAAAATACCAAGAAATTGAAGAAATGTGGAAGTAATTCTTATACACAACAAAAGGGGACTCTGCAGATATTGAGAACTATCGACCAATAAGTCTTCCGTTGCATAATACACATAATTAATAAATAATATAGTACAAAACAATTAAAACAAAATTTTTGTTTATTACCAAAGTGTTTTTTTGGAAATTATATTATAATCGAGTATACATGCACGGCTTCTGCCAAACACTATAGGGGCTTGAATCAGTAACTTTGTTTCTGTTACCGTAATATTCATATGTGAATTAAAGAAGTCCGATGGAAAGTTAACAAATCCAATGAATGATCCAGTACTTGGACAGTACATTTCTATAGTCTTGTTAAAGGTTGATACAATTATATAGCGAGTGTTACATAATACTCGGGCAACATTTGGTACATTATCTAAAATTTAAATTTCATTATTTTTTGTAATTATTTGCAAAGGTATAAGCGCTGTAAGATAGAAGCTACTATAAAATTTATCTCCTCGATAAACTAAAGACAAACTTACCAAGAAGAATTTTTTTCATGGCATTTTTATCTTAAATCTTTGCGACTATGTAGCGGTAGTGATAAAGATCTTCAGAGATGGCTTTGCTGCACAGTTGACAAAAACAAACCGAAACAGTGAATTGACAGTTTTAAAGCTCTCTGTGGACCTGTAACTTTTTACTTTCCCCATACGTATACGTAGGTATGTATAAGTTAAAGTATTGTAATCCACTCAAAAATCAAAAATCGAAATTTTGGTATAAAAATGTTCTTTATCATGGCCCGATAAGTTTTTGATGAAATTATGTGTATGTCTGTGTGTGGTTAGGACATGAAATTGGAATATGAAATTGGCATAAATGTACATCATAGTTAAACTTAGAGGCCAGCTAAAAATGGTGAAAATTCGTTGAAAATTGCGGAAATGATAAAAAAAATAAAAAAAAGTTTTCGGGTTTTTTTCCCCGCGTCCCGCGTAGCGCAATTTTTGAGCCCCGCAGATGGGACCTGTCGTTTCTTTGAGGTCTTGCGCGTCAAACGGTACCTGGCAAGAGGGTTTACTCTCTAATTATGTGTGCAAAGCAGTAAATCTGCACCTTTAATTTAACGGGTTTTCAAATTTTTCAACTTTTTGACTTTTTGATGCGAACTGCGGCTACCTCGCGGTCTTTCTCGTCGAATGGTATCCGGAAAAAGAAGGTTGAACGATAATTTTTATACCCAAATTTAAAGGGGAGAGTTATTCAATGTTTACATAGCCAATTTTTTATTTTATCACATCATCAGACAAAGTACTTACATATTGTTAATATACGTAATCCGGTTTTTACATCCCAAATATGTAATTGGTCGTTATCGTCGTCTACATACATAAATTTGTTTTCGTCCAGGAAATCTAGTATCGTTTCCCAAGTTACGCGAGGTGCAACATTTAAATTGTGGTGTATCTCGGATCTTGTGGCGAGATTATAAATACAAACTTTACCAAATATTGTACTGGTAAGCAGATAATTTTCTTTTACCTGAAAAAAATAAAAGTGATTTGGAACTCTAAACTGAATTATATTTCAGTTGTCTTGGTTACGTCGAAATCACGTGATTTTGACTGGTTCTGACGTAACCATGTAAACTGGGATATTAAATTTACCTGTACTTTTAAACTTGAATAATCCATGCAAGAATGAAGAGTTGTAATCGACTTGTCGATTAAATTCAAAATATGAATATCTTCAGAAGTTGTAAGAAATACGAGCGAGTCTTCGTAGAAGAAGAATTGATAAACTTCTTGGCCATTCCATTGATATTCTGTGGTTCCAGTATCAATGTTAAAAACTATTAATAAATCTTCGTTCACATACGCAATTCTACAACATAGAAACTTTTCACCAAGCCTGCATACACTATATTATATGTAGCTTTATATTACCTGTTATTATCTGCTTCGAATAAGTCAATTGGATGGAGAAATGTTATCTCCGTAAAAATCAACCCGGTTTGCAAATTCCACACTTTTAAAACGGAGTTGATTGAAACGCAGAATAATAAGTCGTTACACTTATTAACTCCTCTGATCTTATCTTCGGGGTCGATATTGAAACAGTGCTTAATCTAACAATAAATTTTTTTTTATTATATGGTGACTTTCTCACGCGAGATTAGATAAAACGCCTCACACAACTAGCGAAAAATGACTTCTGCCTTTTTCTTACTCGTGGTGTAAAATACTATTAAAATTTAAAAAATATTGCAAATCTGTGTAGCTTACTTTCATTGTAGAATACTCGACTACCACCAATTTACTTGAATTCTCAACAATGATTAGCCAGTCATCGTCTAAATAAATAATAATCATCGTTTCTTGAAGATGCATAATGATTCCCTTGAAAATGTTGTTCTTCCAGTTGTGTTTTAAAATTTCATTGGATTTATAAACTCCCTAAAAATAAACTTACTATTAGATTGAACAATAGTATATTATACATCATGGGCTGCTGATAAATTACATTGGTGAATAACTAAATTTGAGATTTCGTAAATTTTACCCCTCTCAATCAGCAATTTGTCGTAGGAAGCCATATGCAAAATTTCAGATCAATAGAACGCAATATTGCGCGTCAAAAAAAGTTCTACTTTACTCCGGAAAAAGTGGGGTAAAGTGACCACTTTACTCCCGAAGTTATGAACAATCACTTACCTCCCAATAAAAAGATTTACTTTCGGTAAATTGGTCAAAGATTTTCAATATTGGTGTTGTGTAACCATATTCTTTACATTTTTTCTTCCAAATATAATTGCCTCCGAATAAATATCTCCATCTTTTGCTGCATAACCAAGCACGACAAAGATTCTGAGGCGGCAAATATAGCAAGATTTTCTGAGCAATTTCGACGGGTAAGTTGCCCACTATATCTATTTTTGTCGTTTCGTTTCTTTCTCTATCGTCAAGTTCTTCTGTTGTAAATTTTGAATAATTTTCCATTTTATCAAATATTTATTGCAAGAAATTGTTTAAAAATGTAAATTATTGGGAAGTCTTTATATAATATTTCTTTGTACAGTTTAACCAACATAAAAAAAAATTTAATGTTTGAATATTTCAAGTAACTTATTTTTTCGATTATATTGAGCTAAGGGTGCATTCAGGCTACACAACTTTGACCAGAAAGATGACTGCGTATTGCGGTTCTTTTGTCCTGTACAGCATTGTTTAGTTTAATACAGGTTTTAGAATCGCTGATTTAAAATCAGAGCACCGGCTTCGAGGGGGGGGGGGGCTCGTCTAGTTCTCGACTCGATAATATCATGATCCCAATAATTTTAATCGTCAAAACTCAAATTAGTCAAAAATGAATAAATTGAGAAATCGTATGATTCAAACACATTTAAATAATTTAAACTTGATGAATATTGAAAATGAAATATTATCAACAGTTGATGTTGAAGACATAATTAATTATTTTGTGAATTTAAAATGCTTTCTAATAAAGCCTCATTTTATTATGGATTGCTTTTTTTTAACTTTACATGTATATAGTACACCAAATTCAATACCAGGGTCGCTGGTGGGGCTTACTTTTTCATAAACGCCCGGTGCCTCAAAAAGTCTTAAGATTTTTTAAGGATTTCTTAATCGCTGTTGGCAACGTTTCTTGTCCAATTGTTGCTAAATTTACTAAAACTATACTCTAGTTGGACAGCTATGGGGCCGCCACCTAGGCGGTGATTTTGTGCATAAATTAGGTGAGAATCTGGGCATAATTGACCAGAAGATGTCGCGGCGTAAGCTTTTTTGGGATATCCAACTAGCGTATATTACAATTTTTCTTCCTAAGTGCCTATTGTATTTTCAGCTTTTTATTAATTCAGATCTGTACAAACTTAAAAAATTTGTGCAATTGTAAAAATTGCTGTATAAACACAGCATAATTTTAATTTTTACCCTCAATTAGTAGCGGATCCAGGTAATTTTATTTTTAACATTGTAAGGGGGCCGTCCCGCGCTTGGGCGATATATGTTCGTAAAAATTCATTTGTAAAGTAGCGATACGTAGTGAGTAGGAGCGAAACTATTAATCCTCAATTATTATGCTATTTAATAGCGTTTGACAATTGCATTTTTAGATGCAACTCGATTTGGATACTAAAGCGATTCACAAACTCGCAAATAATAATTTTTTGAGTGCTGTCGTATTTATAAACAATTTGCTACATAATGCAAATAGTCCAGGCGTTTTAGACTTTTGATGCCAAATTCGTGCCCTACGAAAAAAATTTTTTTATTGTGTTTATTTGGACGTCTCTACACCTGGAGGAACACGAGAAAATCGCGTCGGAAGGTCGCGGAATCCACATATTCGGGAATAACTCAGTTTTTATGGCCCAAATGGGAACAACACCTATTACAAAAGTTGTACGTCTGTAAATTCTCTATCATACAGGTTCTATACATTTTTTTTCCTACGCCTAACGGTTTTGAAGATACGACGCGGACTAAGTGAAAAATGTATTTAGTTCCACCAAACCACTTTTGCACCATATTTGATTTTAAATTAGTCTATTTTTTCGACTCCTTCGGTACAGGGCCGATTTATCCATTTGGCAAGCAATACAGCTGCCTGGGGCGGCAATCTTTTAGGGGCGTCAAAAATTCTAATTAATTCTAATTAAAATGTAACATAAATAAAAATTCAAGTAAGTTCTTAACTCTCAGAGTTAACATTTTTTTTGCTAATAAATATATGCTGTAATCCTTTTAAGGGTTTAAAAAAAGAAGAATATTTTCGAATGCATTTTAATGAAAAATCAAGCAAGTTTAACTTTTTAACTATAGTCCTTTATTATATTTTATATTCTAGGATTTTATCTCGAGCTTTATTTCGGGGGGGGGGGGGGGTGAACCCCCCAAAACCCCCCTTCAGATACGACCCTGGTATCACTTATGGGAAAAATGTCTTCTGCTTTTCACTATAACTCGAAGTGTAAAATAGTACTACTAAAATTTACAAAATAATACAAATGTGCGTAGCTTACTTTCATTGTAGGATATTCGACTACCACCAATACATTATTTTAGTTTCGCAACAATGATTAGCCAGTATTCATCCAAATAAATAACGTAAATCGATCCTTCAATGTGCAAAATTGTTTTCTTATAAATGTTATTCTTCCAGTTATGTTCTAGAATTTCATTTAATTTATAAATTCCCTAAAAATAACCCATTATCGACATCTATTCTTAGATTGTATATAAAATCACTTATTACCTTCCAATAACCAAAAGATTTATTTTCGGCAAACTGGTCAAAAACTTTCGATTTTAGTGCTGTGTAACCATATTCTTGCGATTTTTTCTTCCAAACATAAAAATTCGATCTGCTATTCAGAAAAGTGTAAAAATCCCGTAATTTAAAATGCCACATTTTAAAAAATTAATTAAATATGTCTCTTTTAGTAAATAAACACAGGTACTCGATACGCACAGCCGGGTGGGAGAAGGGAGGGCGCCGATTGATACTATAGCACTAACAGGCCTTGTAGACCCATGGCTTAATATTTCGGCATTTAATACCTCAAAGATGTTGCCAACATCTTGTGAGAGAGACACGGTCGAAATAGCCAGTTGTGGGGATCGAACCCACGACTCCGACATAGCAATCTAGTATTCTAACTACCAGCCTACGACCGCGCTCTTTATTATTTTTTATTATTTTATTATTAAGTTAATATTATTAAAGGGGGCAGCTGCCCCCTCCCCTGGCTCTCGCCTCAAACTTTTTTAAACATTAAATATTACGCCGATGCGACATAGATTTTTTAAATTTTCTAAAAATTTTGTTTTAAATAATTTTTTTTTGGTTTTTTGGATTTTGCCTCTCCCTGAAAAAGATGTTAAATTATTATTGATATATTCCCGCGCAAAGTAATTATGATGTAATAATATAGTTCAACTGCACATCTAACTATAAGCTATGTAACAATTTATAATCATGTATAGCATTTATGCATATACATATACGTTTTTCGTAGATCACGTTTATGACGTTATAAATTTTTTTTATTGTTTTTGAGAAAACCACTTCAAGTTTTCTTTGGAAAAATTGCAATATTTATGATCTTTTTTTTTAATGTAATTTCATAAAATTAATAAAAACTTACAAAATAAAAAGGGATACTGAGGGTACATTCACAAAAAAAAACTTGATAAAAAAAACAAGCGTAGGCACTGAAGGTGCCAGTTGTTTTTAAAAGAACTTACCACAATATTGAATGACACCTAAAACGGCAACACAAAATCGATGTTTTAAAATAGAAATTTTGTTTGGAAAAAAATCCTTCACCTCGTCTTCAACGGCTGATGTAAAAAATGGTTGCAAAAGAATTCAAACTGAAAAAGATGTAAATAAGATAAAGAAAAAATAAACTTCACAAACAAATACCTGTATGAAGAAAAAATTACTCTTGAAAAATCGGTTTAAAAACCCAACACTATATTTTAAATTTAATTTGAAAACGACAGTTCTTAAAATTTTGTTCTGTCTTCTATCAAAATTGAACAGATAAAAACCCATTTTTATCCGTTCATACCAACCTCGGAACTTCAATATCAGAGTAAATGTCTCCACAAGACCTTCTAGACACTTATAGATGAGTGCGCAGGTGTAAAACATGTTGATTTGGTGAGATAATTTTATAAATAATTCGAAACAACATCTGTCCAACAAATAAATTGGTAGGTTTTCCTAGTCCTACACTGGAAAGTTGTCAATTCCACGGTAATACTTTTTTGATTAATACCTCTAGGACACTAAAGCTTCATGATATATTAGCATATTCTCTACACAAATCATTTAATGTCCTACAAAAAAATTGGTAGTTATCACTAGTACTACAAAGAATATGAAAAAAGGACCCAGTCGTGGACCAGCTCAATATTTGAAATACCGTACTGAAATTTTAAGACCACGAGACTTAAAAAAATATATTTGGTTTTTATGCTGCTTTTGCATTGTTCCAATTTACATATTTTTTGTAGGAGTAGCGATAACTACCTATTTTTTTTGTAGGACATTGCTTGATTTGTGTAGGGAATATGCTAATATATCATGTAGTTTTAGTGTCCTACAGGTATTAATAAAAAAGTATTACCATGGGTTCGACAACTTTCGAGTGTAGGACTAGGAAAACCTACCAATTTATTTGTAGAACAATGTGGCCATTTAATTATGCTAATTTTTACCAATCTATAGCAAAAACATTTGCCGGGTATTAAATATTTTTTATTACCGAGTAACTGCTCAACAAAAAAAAACAAATATTCAGGTCTATTATGTATCACAAACGTTATTATAAAGGTGACAGTTATAACATTACATTAAAGATTTTCGGCAAATTGGTATTACCTATCGTTTTCACAAACGATATTTATTTGAACATGGTATTTAAACATGATCTTTATGATAAAGGTTTTATTAACATTTATAGTGCATACCAATATGCCGAAAACCTTATTGAATGTCATAGCTGTCACCTTTATAATAACGTTTGTGATACATAATAGACCTGATTGTTTTCAATTATTTGTAAAATAATTTCAACATTTAGATGAAAAATTAAGGGCCGGTTCCACCAACTCTGATTAAATCGTTGTTTAACTAATCTCGGTTAATGCTTAACCGTGATTAATTGACCGACATTAACTTTAAAGCGTTCCACCAAGCATTTTATATTTATGATTAGTTAATCAGGGTTAAATGCTTGAATTTCGTATATACTCGGTTTTTCCTTGCAAAAACTCTTCTGGTTGGTTGATGATAGTCACGTGAAACTTGAGTTTAGTAGGGGTTTAGTGAAAAAGGCAGAAATATACCTGGAATTTTATAAACTAAACTTGGAAATTCTTATTTCAAATTTTTATTTTAAAGTAAAATAAAATGAACACCTAAGATTAGCCTAAAGGTTGATAATGAAAAATTGCAAACCGATTTATTAACTAAACAATTATTATAATAAAAATAAATTTTATTATAGGTTTATTAGTTGAAATAATTTATTATAAAAATTTTTTTTTAATACTTTTCTAAAATCGTCTACTGCTGTATTTCCAAAAGTAGATCATTTTAGTTAGGCTAAAATGTTCAAAATGTCAACAGTAGCTATATTTTTTACTATAAATTGAAAGAAATGTGCATGTACCGACCATTAACCATGATTAAACTCGTCTAATCGCCCAAAATCGGTCGATTAGTTTGAAGGCTGTTTAACCATGATTTACCTGCTTTCACCATGATTAAATAGATGGTGGTGGAACACTCTTTTACATTTAACCGTGATTAACCCCAACTAATCATGATTAAAGTATTTAACCAGAGTTGGTGGAACCGACCCTAAGTGGTATTAATCAATTTTTGTTAATCACCAAATCAACATGTTTTACACCTACGCAAGTAGGTATGGGGACGCTTGTGCCAGACAGAATTGTAAGGCGGGTTGCCTATTTTTATCTGCCTAGCCCAAGACGTCCGCCATGTCCTACTTAGTATAATGTTATAAGGGAGGGGGTAAACTGCAAACAACACCTTTTAAAATTTTTAAAATTAAAAATCATAAGCACAATTAAGGAGCTAATTCAGACACGTCTATTCAATTCAAGGAGTTGTTAATGAATGACATATTTAGTTAATTACCCGAGACCTATAGGCATTACCCCCACCCTTTAAAGATAAGTATTGATGATGACGTCATCAATTCCGAGAACTACAATCATGTTCAGACTTGCAAAATCACTTTGTTCTAATCGTTTAAATTAAGAAGTCAATTATTTTATTTTTAATAATTAACAAACGATATGTTCCAAAAAAACAAAAAACCCACAAGAATAATAATACAATAACACGCATGCGCCAGGCAGGGGGCAGACCCTTCGTCTGTATACCACCAGCCAAAGACCTACTTTATACCTTGTTATAAAAGAGGGGAGAAATTTCAGGGTAATTACCTGTACCTACCTAGAGGCATATATCACATGACTATCCATCAGCAACATAAACGGACAGCCACCGATTACCTGTACCACAGGACTATTAGGCATTAATTGAGATCATCACACGACGGTTACCAGTAGCCTGTATTACCATACCTTATTACCTGTAACATATGGTTATTTACTACTTACCTGTATCACATAGCATCAATTACCTGTAAAAACTTACATACAAATAATAAATTAATCTAAATAATAAATCATCACCCCAGCTCAGACCTCAACATCCCCGATAGGGGCCGCTAGTTATATACCTCTATTTTATGAAAAGCATCAACCTACTTTGTAGATAGGTATTACAAATGCTCAAATAGGATACTGTCCCTTAAGTAAGGGCATCGGTCAGCGGAGTCTATTAGCTGCAGGATAATGGAGTTCTTCCGCAAAAGACCCAAATCCCATAGGTGACACAAAATTTTTAAAAATAAAAATTTATCAAAAATTTAAAAATAAAAATTCTTACCAAAATTCACAATTTAAGGAGAGATAAATGGAACACAGGTCTAAAATTTGCTAATGAATTTAGGTACTATATCACAACACTTTAATACAAAATTTAATCACAAATTTAAAATTAAAAAAGTTACCAAAAGTCTTTAGCACAATTAAGGAGGTAATTCAGGCACGTCTACTCAATTCGAGGAGTTGTTACCGAATGACAAATTTCGTTAATTACTCTGAGACCTATAGGCACTACCCCACCTCCCCCCCAACCCACCCCTTTAAAGATAGGTATTGATGACATCATCAATTCCGAGAACTACAAAAATGTTCTATAGGTATACTATTTATAGGTATTACATCACCTCCACCCAACCCTTTAAAGATAGCTATTGATGACGTCATCAATTCTGAGAACTACAAACATCTTCAGATATGTTATTAGAATGATAATAATAAATTTTGTTCAAAGGCAAAAAACACCATAAGAATAACACGGGAACTCAAAACATAGCAATCACTTCCGATTGAGCCTAAAAGGCTACTTGGTATCCCTGGCTTTGTCTAATTATATCATTCTCTTTATCTAGGGGCATTATTCCTTGTACCAAAAGGCGTACTTATCATTTGAACAGGCCGGCGACTTATTGTTTGGAATACAAAATTCTCATCAATTATGTTATAATAATAATAATAATAATAATAATGGATAAAATTTTTCAATTTGTCAATAATCATGCATTAGTTAAAAAAATAAACTTGAAAATAAAAAGTGTTTTAATATTGCGTAATATTATGCAATGTGTAGGTCAAGGTCATAAACGTGTTTACGATTTTATGTAATTTATAATGTAAAAACAATTTATTTTAAATTTTGAAAAAGCGAATTTTAAAACGACTGCTTTTTCTGCTGGAGGTTGATGGGGTGAATTTATTGAAATACAAATGTATACAGAAGTACCATAATCAAAACTTAAAAGACTTTTTTCGATAAACAATACCTTAAAATTATACAATAGTATTTGTTGTTATAATTTAAAAAGTTTATTTTAGATTTTAATTTTCCAAAATAGTATACAGTTAATAACCTCGAGCAATAACCATTGCATTGATTAATTAATTTATATTATTTATATAATTACGTCATTATACTTTATTCAATAAAAAATAAATATGTAGAAGTTCTCAGAGGTTCCCAAATTGTATGTATTTTGTATCCTAAAGTAATTAAAATTCACAAAACCATTGAGGACCACTAGTATAATTAATAAAAATATAAGTATAAAAACACGCAAAATACCGAAATTTGTAGTTATCATGTAGTGTAAACATCAAAATAAAATATTAATTTTAGGATTATTACATATTTTAACCCGGTCTTTTATGAGAAAGTAGCACAAAATCAAAGGAATAAATTAAAATCGACTGCTGTTTTGTTGTCGGTACGTGTACTAGCTTTAAGTACAGGTTGATGTTAACTGTTTAACCATTCTTTCAACAGTCACCGAAGTAAACACTTATAAAATGAATACTTTTACTGTTTTAAAAGATTTTACAAAAAAAGTTCAACGTTTTAACACGAAGGGTAGAACTTTGGAGTTTAAAATAAATCCTGTTCCAAAAAATCAAGTTTCACATATTTTATAAGAAAAGCAATAAAGGACATTTTAGTATTTGCTACAAATGGTGCGAGACCAACTGATAAGATTGGAATTACGTTCTGTAGTGAGGCTTTCGAGAGAGGTCAGGCGTGGATGAATTTCACTGATGTGTGTGATGTAAGTGTGGACCGCATTTGGGATCTCATTGGCAGCGTATTTCAATCTAACTCTTCAATATCAATTACCGATAAACTTTGTTTGAAAGTTACAACAGTTCGCTTACCGACAGGATCTGGAGCTCGTAAACATAAATATAATACTTTTAATGAAGAATGTGTCATGCGAAGAGGAATTGTGTCAATTAACAATATTGATAATTTATGTTTACCAAGAGCTCTTGTTGTTGCGATAGCCAATGTGGAGAAGGACACCGAATATCAAAAGGTGCGGAAAGACACAGGAGCGCTACAAATAAAAAGGGCAATGAAACTGATAGAAGATGCTGGGGTAACCATACCTGAAGAAGGTGCAGGAGTTCCAGAGCTCCAACAATTCCAAAGACATTTTGGAGATAAATATAAAATTTGTGTTTATCAGTATGGAAGTAAAGGAAGAGATGTTATATACGAATCACCACCAAATGATAAGATAAGATCACTTAACCTGCTATATAACCGTGGTCATTACAACGTTATAACCTCATTAACTGCTGCTTTTTGCTGTGGTTATTATTGTGAGAATTGCCATATTCCATACAACCATAAAAACAAACATAGATGTGGTGGAACGTGTCAAGCATGTTTTCAAAGTCCCTCTTGTACCCCCGAAATTAAAATAAAATGCACAAGATGTAATAGATGGTTTAAAAATCAGCAGTGTCTAGATAATCATATTAAAGGTGTATGCGAGCAAGTTAGATGCTGTACCAATTGTCTAAAAACAATTAAGTCGGGTAGATTACATTACTGTGGTGAAGTGTTTTGTAAGATTTGTAATAAACATCAGCCTCAAGATCATCATTGCTACATGCAGCCGGCTACAGGAAAGCCAAAAACTACAGGATTTTTGTTTATATTTTACGATTTGGAGACACGACAAGAAAAAGTAATTGATGAAAAAACAGTGAAACATGAACCTAATTTATGCGTTTTAAAACAATGTTGTTCTACATGTATTAGCGACCTAAACATGGTTTATTGTCAAAGTTGCGGTGTAAGAGAGAATATAATAAAAAACAATGTTATTGAAAATTTTGTAAACTACGTGCTGTCTGTGCGAAAAACACACAAGCAGGTTGTAGTTTTGGCACATAACGGTCAAGCGTTTGACCACCAATTTGTGTTAAATCACATTTTAACACAGACTGACCTAATACCAGAACTGATAATGCGAGGAACTAAAATCATTTCTATGGTCATTGGGAATGTTAAATTTTTAGATTCCTTAAACTATTTTCCAATGGCTCTAGCAAAATTACCAAAAGCCTTTGGACTACCAGACACATTTAAGAAAGGATATTTTCCACATTACTTCAACACGACCGAAAACGCTGATTATGTAGGCCCATTACCAGATATATCCTACTATAGCCCAGACACGATGAAAGAAACTGAAAGAACGGCATTTCTAAAATGGTATGAAGTACATAAAAATGAAGAATTTAATATGCGACGCGATTTGGAGGCGTATTGTGTTTCTGATGTTAACATTCTCATGCAAGCATGCCTTAAATTTCGAGAGCAACTCATCAACACAGGAAATGTATGTCCGTTCACGGAGGCTTGCACCATAGCATCAGCATGTAACAAGGTGTTTAGACGGAATTTTCTGAAACCAAATACAATTGGTATAATACCTCGAGGCGGTTATCGAAATATCGATAATCAGTCGGTAATTGCTACACAATGGTTGTTGTGGGAAGAACATTCACGCAATATACATATATTTCATTCAGCCAAACAAAAGGAAGTCAGATTAGGTGGTTTGAAGGTCGATGGCTACTGTGAAAGTACAAATCAGGTGTTTGAGTTTCACGGATGCTATTATCACGGTCATCCTGTATGTCACAAGTATGATAGAGACTCCCCGCTACTCGATAATCCATTTGATACCCTAAATCTAAGGTACGAGTCAACAGTTACAAAGATCGAAAGATTAAGGTTACTGGGTTATGATGTGATTGAAATGTGGGAATGCCAATTTAAAGAACAATTAAATCAAGATATAGTGAGGTATACAGAAAATCATCCTCTTATCAAGTTATTACCTCTGAATCCTCGAGATGCGTTTTATGGAGGTAGAACAGGAAACACAAAGACTTATTACAAAATAAAAGAAGGCGAAAAAATTAATTATATAGATGTGTGCTCACTTTATCCTTGGGTGTGTAAATATGGTAAATTTCCTGTAGGCCACCCCCGCGTATATGTGGGAGAAGATTGTCCAAAATTATCTAGGGATATTGATGGTATAATAAAGTGTAAAATATTACCACCTCAAAACCTGTATCACCCTGTGCTACCCAGCAAAATTAACAATAAACTTATATTTTCTTTATGTCGAGTGTGCGCAGAGATACAAAATAATAACGTGTGCACACATAGTGTTGATGATAGAGCTTTAGAGGGTACTTGGGTTATCGACGAAATATTAAAAGCTATAGAAAAGGGGTACACAATGTTAGAAGTACAAGAAATCTGGTGTTATAGTGTGGAACAATACGATAAGAATAATCGAACCGGCGGTCTCTTTACTTCAATGATGAATAAGTTTATAAAAATAAAACAACAGGCTAGCGGATGGCCAAAAAACTGTGTTACACCTGAAGACAAAAAGCTATATGTTGAAAATTTCTTACAACAAGAAGGCATTCAGTTAGAATTTGAAGAAATCGTAGAAAATTCAGGTTTACGAGCACTGGCAAAATTAATGCTAAACTCGTTTTGGGGTAAACTGGGACAAAGGCAAAATCAACCTAAAACAAAAATCATAAACAGCCCGTCCGAATTTTTTAATATAATGGCAGATCCTACTTACATTGTAAACACTGTTTTACCTATTAACGATGATACACTTGTAGTTAATTATGAGCACAGCGAAGAAACCTATGATTTACTATCAACTGTGAATGTTTGTTTAGCTGCATACACAACTACACAAGCCCGACTAAAATTGTATTCCTACTTAGAGACGCTGGGAGAGAGAGTTTTGTATTATGATACAGATTCTGTAATATTTGTTACTAGACCTGGAGATTTTGAACCCTTATTAGGAACTAGTGTAGGTGAAATGACCAATGAATTAGAAGTATACGGACCGGGGAGTTATATTACAGAATTTGCCTCAGGCGGCCCGAAGAATTACGCTTATATCGTTTATTCGCCTGAAACAGATAAATATCACGAAATATGTAAAGTAAAGGGAATTTGTATAAACCACGAAATAAGTAAGGAAGTAAATTTTAATGCTCTAAAGATGATGATGATGTTAACAGCTAATGAATCTATTGATTCTAAGAAAATTACATATCAGTCTATAGTCAGAACTCAGATACATGAGGTTGTAACAAAAACCCAAGAAAAAATATTTAGACCTACATCAAATAAAAGGAAATTTGAAGGATGTGATTCAGTTCCTTATGGATACGCAAAGAAAAGGAAATAGACTAAATCATATTTATTTATCTTTTTTACGAATGGCCCCATAATATATTATTTTTTATTGAATTAAAATTTGAATATCTCAAATATTTATACATGTTTAATTAGCATAATATTGTAAATATATTTTTAAATAAAAACGTTATTTAAATTGTTTTATTTTTTATAGATATAACCTATCTCAACAGCTATCAAGTTGTTTATAAATAATATAAACAGATAAAGTGAAGTATTTCAACAAATACAGGTGTTGATTAAAATTTTATAGTACAAATTTATAAAAGTTATGAGCAATATACTTTTGATGTAATTCGTAAAATTTTTAAAAACACAAAACTAAGAAAAGTGCTCTATGTTTCACTTGAAATAATAAGAGCGACGTAACACCCATACACAACTAATAAACCAAGCCTGTCCATAAACAGACCTGTTTATATAAACTAACCCAAGATACTCTATCTTACCCTATCATACCTAATATGCCTAATATGCCCTAAATATGAACAGCTCTGTTCATAGTTACCCTAATATGCCCTAAATATGAACAGCTCTGTTCATAGCTACCCTAAAATGCCCTAAATATGAACAGGTCTGTTCATAGTTACCCTAAAATGCCCTAAATATGTACAGGTCTGTTCATAGTTACCCTAAAATGCCCTAAATATGAACAGGTCTGTTCATAGTTACCCTAACATGCCCTAAATATGAATAGGTCTGTTCATAGTTACCCTAACATGCCCTAAATATGAACAGGTCTGTTCATAGTTACCCTAATATGCCCTAAATATGAACAGGTCTGTTCATAGTTACCCTAAAAATGCCCTAAATATAAACAGGGTCTGTTGGTTTATATAAACAGCTTGGAACGGCTTTGAACTGGTCTGTTGGTTTATATAAACAGCTTGGAACGGCTTTGAACTGGTCTGTTGGTTTATATAAACAGCTTGGAACGGCTTTGAACTGCTTTTGAACTGCTTTTGAACCGCTTTAAACTGGTCTGTTGGTTTATATAAACAGCTTGGAACGGCTTTGAACTGCTTTTGAACTGCTTTTGAACCGCTTTAAACTGGTCTGTTGGTTTATATAAACAGCTTGGTTTATATAAACCAACAGACCAGTTTAAAGCGGTTCAAAAGCAGTTCAAAAGCAGTTCAAAGCCGTTCCAAGCTGTTTATATAAACCAACAGACCAGTTTAAAGCGGTTCAAAAGCAGTTCAAAAGCAGTTCAAAGCCGTTCCAAGCTGTTTATATAAACCAACAGACCAGTTCAAAGCCGTTCCAAGCTGTTTATATAAACCAACAGACCAGTTCAAAGCCGTTCCAAGCTGTTTATATAAACCAACAGACCCTGTTTATATTTAGGGCATTTTTAGGGTAACTATGAACAGACCTGTTCATATTTAGGGCATATTAGGGTAACTATGAACAGACCTGTTCATATTTAGGGCATATTAGGGTAACTATGAACAGACCTGTTCATATTTAGGGCATGTTAGGGTAACTATGAACAGACCTATTCATATTTAGGGCATGTTAGGGTAACTATGAACAGACCTGTTCATATTTAGGGCATTTTAGGGTAACTATGAACAGACCTGTTCATATTTAGGGCATTTTAGGGTAACTATGAACAGACCTGTTCATATTTAGGGCATTTTAGGGTAGCTATGAACAGAGCTGTTCATATTTAGGGCATATTAGGGTAACTATGAACAGAGCTGTTCATATTTAGGGCATATTAGGCATATTAGGTATGATAGGGTAAGATAGAGTATCTTGGGTTAGTTTATATAAACAGGTCTGTTTATGGACAGGCTTGGTTTATTAGTTGTGTATGGGTGTTACGTCGCTCTTATTATTTCAAGTGAAACATAGAGCACTTTTCTTAGTTTTGTGTTTTTAAAAATTTTACGAATTACATCAAAAGTATATTGCTCATAACTTTTATAAATTTGTACTATAAAATTTTAATCAACACCTGTATTTGTTGAAATACTTCACTTTATCTGTTTATATTATTTATAAACAACTTGATAGCTGTTGAGATAGGTTATATCTATAAAAAATAAAACAATTTAAATAACGTTTTTATTTAAAAATATATTTACAATATTATGCTAATTAAACATGTATAAATATTTGAGATATTCAAATTTTAATTCAATAAAAAATAATATATTATGGGGCCATTCGTAAAAAAGATAAATAAATATGATTTAGTCTATTTCCTTTTCTTTGCGTATCCATAAGGAACTGAATCACATCCTTCAAATTTCCTTTTATTTGATGTAGGTCTAAATATTTTTTCTTGGGTTTTTGTTACAACCTCATGTATCTGAGTTCTGACTATAGACTGATATGTAATTTTCTTAGAATCAATAGATTCATTAGCTGTTAACATCATCATCATCTTTAGAGCATTAAAATTTACTTCCTTACTTATTTCGTGGTTTATACAAATTCCCTTTACTTTACATATTTCGTGATATTTATCTGTTTCAGGCGAATAAACGATATAAGCGTAATTCTTCGGGCCGCCTGAGGCAAATTCTGTAATATAACTCCCCGGTCCGTATACTTCTAATTCATTGGTCATTTCACCTACACTAGTTCCTAATAAGGGTTCAAAATCTCCAGGTCTAGTAACAAATATTACAGAATCTGTATCATAATACAAAACTCTCTCTCCCAGCGTCTCTAAGTAGGAATACAATTTTAGTCGGGCTTGTGTAGTCGTGTATGCAGCTAAACAAACATTCACAGTTGATAGTAAATCATAGGTTTCTTCGCTGTGCTCATAATTAACTACAAGTGTATCATCGTTAATAGGTAAAACAGTGTTTACAATGTAAGTAGGATCTGCCATTATATTAAAAAATTCGGACGGGCTGTTTATGATTTTTGTTTTAGGTTGATTTTGCCTTTGTCCCAGTTTACCCCAAAACGAGTTTAGCATTAATTTTGCCAGTGCTCGTAAACCTGAATTTTCTACGATTTCTTCAAATTCTAACTGAATGGCTTCTAGTTGTAAGAAATTTTCAACATATAGCTTTTTGTCTTCAGGTGTAACACAGTTTTTTGGCCATCCGCTAGCCTGTTGTTTTATTTTTATAAACTTATTCATCATTGAAGTAAAGAGACCGCCGGTTCGATTATTCTTATCGTATTGTTCCACACTATAACACCAGATTTCTTGTACTTCTAACATTGTGTACCCCTTTTCTATAGCTTTTAATATTTCGTCGATAACCCAAGTACCCTCTAAAGCTCTATCATCAACACTATGTGTGCACACGTTATTATTTTGTATCTCTGCGCACACTCGACATAAAGAAAATATAAGTTTATTGTTAATTTTGCTGGGTAGCACAGGGTGATACAGGTTTTGAGGTGGTAATATTTTACACTTTATTATACCATCAATATCCCTAGATAATTTTGGACAATCTTCTCCCACATATACGCGGGGGTGGCCTACAGGAAATTTACCATATTTACACACCCAAGGATAAAGTGAGCACACATCTATATAATTAATTTTTTCGCCTTCTTTTATTTTGTAATAAGTCTTTGTGTTTCCTGTTCTACCTCCATAAAACGCATCTCGAGGATTCAGAGGTAATAACTTGATAAGAGGATGATTTTCTGTATACCTCACTATATCTTGATTTAATTGTTCTTTAAATTGGCATTCCCACATTTCAATCACATCATAACCCAGTAACCTTAATCTTTCGATCTTTGTAACTGTTGACTCGTACCTTAGATTTAGGGTATCAAATGGATTATCGAGTAGCGGGGAGTCTCTATCATACTTGTGACATACAGGATGACCGTGATAATAGCATCCGTGAAACTCAAACACCTGATTTGTACTTTCACAGTAGCCATCGACCTTCAAACCACCTAATCTGACTTCCTTTTGTTTGGCTGAATGAAATATATGTATATTGCGTGAATGTTCTTCCCACAACAACCATTGTGTAGCAATTACCGACTGATTATCGATATTTCGATAACCGCCTCGAGGTATTATACCAATTGTATTTGGTTTCAGAAAATTCCGTCTAAACACCTTGTTACATGCTGATGCTATGGTGCAAGCCTCCGTGAACGGACATACATTTCCTGTGTTGATGAGTTGCTCTCGAAATTTAAGGCATGCTTGCATGAGAATGTTAACATCAGAAACACAATACGCCTCCAAATCGCGTCGCATATTAAATTCTTCATTTTTATGTACTTCATACCATTTTAGAAATGCCGTTCTTTCAGTTTCTTTCATCGTGTCTGGGCTATAGTAGGATATATCTGGTAATGGGCCTACATAATCAGCGTTTTCGGTCGTGTTGAAGTAATGTGGAAAATATCCTTTCTTAAATGTGTCTGGTAGTCCAAAGGCTTTTGGTAATTTTGCTAGAGCCATTGGAAAATAGTTTAAGGAATCTAAAAATTTAACATTCCCAATGACCATAGAAATGATTTTAGTTCCTCGCATTATCAGTTCTGGTATTAGGTCAGTCTGTGTTAAAATGTGATTTAACACAAATTGGTGGTCAAACGCTTGACCGTTATGTGCCAAAACTACAACCTGCTTGTGTGTTTTTCGCACAGACAGCACGTAGTTTACAAAATTTTCAATAACATTGTTTTTTATTATATTCTCTCTTACACCGCAACTTTGACAATAAACCATGTTTAGGTCGCTAATACATGTAGAACAACATTGTTTTAAAACGCATAAATTAGGTTCATGTTTCACTGTTTTTTCATCAATTACTTTTTCTTGTCGTGTCTCCAAATCGTAAAATATAAACAAAAATCCTGTAGTTTTTGGCTTTCCTGTAGCCGGCTGCATGTAGCAATGATGATCTTGAGGCTGATGTTTATTACAAATCTTACAAAACACTTCACCACAGTAATGTAATCTACCCGACTTAATTGTTTTTAGACAATTGGTACAGCATCTAACTTGCTCGCATACACCTTTAATATGATTATCTAGACACTGCTGATTTTTAAACCATCTATTACATCTTGTGCATTTTATTTTAATTTCGGGGGTACAAGAGGGACTTTGAAAACATGCTTGACACGTTCCACCACATCTATGTTTGTTTTTATGGTTGTATGGAATATGGCAATTCTCACAATAATAACCACAGCAAAAAGCAGCAGTTAATGAGGTTATAACGTTGTAATGACCACGGTTATATAGCAGGTTAAGTGATCTTATCTTATCATTTGGTGGTGATTCGTATATAACATCTCTTCCTTTACTTCCATACTGATAAACACAAATTTTATATTTATCTCCAAAATGTCTTTGGAATTGTTGGAGCTCTGGAACTCCTGCACCTTCTTCAGGTATGGTTACCCCAGCATCTTCTATCAGTTTCATTGCCCTTTTTATTTGTAGCGCTCCTGTGTCTTTCCGCACCTTTTGATATTCGGTGTCCTTCTCCACATTGGCTATCGCAACAACAAGAGCTCTTGGTAAACATAAATTATCAATATTGTTAATTGACACAATTCCTCTTCGCATGACACATTCTTCATTAAAAGTATTATATTTATGTTTACGAGCTCCAGATCCTGTCGGTAAGCGAACTGTTGTAACTTTCAAACAAAGTTTATCGGTAATTGATATTGAAGAGTTAGATTGAAATACGCTGCCAATGAGATCCCAAATGCGGTCCACACTTACATCACACACATCAGTGAAATTCATCCACGCCTGACCTCTCTCGAAAGCCTCACTACAGAACGTAATTCCAATCTTATCAGTTGGTCTCGCACCATTTGTAGCAAATACTAAAATGTCCTTTATTGCTTTTCTTATAAAATATGTGAAACTTGATTTTTTGGAACAGGATTTATTTTAAACTCCAAAGTTCTACCCTTCGTGTTAAAACGTTGAACTTTTTTTGTAAAATCTTTTAAAACAGTAAAAGTATTCATTTTATAAGTGTTTACTTCGGTGACTGTTGAAAGAATGGTTAAACAGTTAACATCAACCTGTACTTAAAGCTAGTACACGTACCGACAACAAAACAGCAGTCGATTTTAATTTATTCCTTTGATTTTGTGCTACTTTCTCATAAAAGACCGGGTTAAAATATGTAATAATCCTAAAATTAATATTTTATTTTGATGTTTACACTACATGATAACTACAAATTTCGGTATTTTGCGTGTTTTTATACTTATATTTTTATTAATTATACTAGTGGTCCTCAATGGTTTTGTGAATTTTAATTACTTTAGGATACAAAATACATACAATTTGGGAACCTCTGAGAACTTCTACATATTTATTTTTTATTGAATAAAGTATAATGACGTAATTATATAAATAATATAAATTAATTAATCAATGCAATGGTTATTGCTCGAGGTTATTAACTGTATACTATTTTGGAAAATTAAAATCTAAAATAAACTTTTTAAATTATAACAACAAATACTATTGTATAATTTTAAATTAAAAAAATATAAGAATAATACAATACGTAGAAAATCAAAATTCAAAAAATTCAAAAAAAGACAAAATTAACATATAAACAGGTCTGGATTAAAAATATTTGAAATTATGAAAAATTCAAAATACGATATTACAATATAACGTTATTTCATGGTTATTTCCAATCCTCAGTTGTAAATAATCGTTTAAATTTATTAAATAAGAAGAATATTCGAACTAATCAAAAGAAAAAACTATTTAAAGAGTACTGATTAACAAGCATAAAATTTGACTTACCATAACCTCAAAAATATGAAATCTGCACGTTGTCACATGTAGTAATGAACAATTTAAAATAATTTGAACTAAGAGATTCTTTTACCAAGCACTGCTTGTGTGAAATCTGAGAGCACTGCCCCCTTAATTTGATTTCTAAAAACTTTGAAAAAATTCAAAATTCAAATTTTACCACGTTTTTAACCGTAAGGTGTAAAACTAGAAAAAGAACCCAAAATAAAAATTTTTAAGTAAATTTGTGGAATTTTAGTATGTATTTATGGTTAAATTAAAAAAATATAAGAATAATACAATACGTAGAAAATCAAAATTCAAAAAATTCAAAAAAAGACAAAATTAACATATAAACAGGTCTGGATTAAAAATATTTGAAATTATGAAAAATTCAAAATACGATATTACAATATAACGTTATTTCATGGTTATTTCCAATCCTCAGTTGTAAATAATCGTTTAAATTTATTAAATAAGAAGAATATTCGAACTAATCAAAAGAAAAAACTATTTAAAGAGTACTGATTAACAAGCATAAAATTTGACTTACCATAACCTCAAAAATATGAAATCTGCACGTTGTCACATGTAGTAATGAACAATTTAAAATAATTTGAACTAAGAGATTCTTTTACCAAGCACTGCTTGTGTGAAATCTGAGAGCACTGCCCCCTTAATTTGATTTCTAAAAACTTTGAAAAAATTCAAAATTCAAATTTTACCACGTTTTTAACCGTAAGGTGTAAAACTAGAAAAAGAACCCAAATTTTTCATAATTTCAAATATTTTTAATCCAGACCTGTTTATATGTTAATTTTGTCTTTTTTTGAATTTTTTGAATTTTGATTTTCTACGTATTGTATTATTCTTATATTTTTTTAATTTAACCATAAATACATACTAAAATTCCACAAATTTACTTAAAAATTTTTATTTTGGGTTCTTTTTCTGTATAATTTTAAGGTATTGTTTATCGAAAAAAGTCTTTTAAGTTTTGATTATGGTACTTCTGTATACATTTGTATTTCAATAAATTCACGGGTCCGTTACTTTAGCCCCCCCCAGTTAAAATTTTTGGCCAAAAAGCTAGCTCCCGAATCGATATAGCTAGCACCGGCTAGCACCCTAATATTAAAGCTAGCACCATTACAGTTTTTTCACAAATCCACATTGAAACTGGGGGGGGCTAAAGTAACGCTAGCCCCCCCCCAGTTAATATTTTGGCTCCAAAAGCTAGCTCCCTAATCTATATAGCTAGCACCAGCTAGCACCCAAATATTAGAGCTAGCACCATTACAGTTTTTTCACAAATCCACATTGAAACCGGGGGGGGCTAAAGTAACGCTAGCCTCCCCCGTTAATATTTTGGCTCCAAAAGCTAGCTCCTTAATCTACATAGCTAGCACCAGCTAGCACCAAAATATTAGAGCTAGCACCATTACAATTTCTTTACAAATTAGTATTTGATAAAAATGATAAAAATGTTTAAATGTTTCATTCCACTGCGCATGATCCGATATATTTCACACGCTCCGCCCATTCTAAACTTGACTAACAATTTTTTAACAGCTATGGCTTATTGTTAATCTATATTATGTCATTTATTTAAGAACAAAACGATAAAGTTAATAAATACAACCTTAATTATCATAATATATCGCTTTGTACATCGACACGGTTTCTCTATATCAAATTGTAATACACTAATATCGTATAATATGAAATAAATAGTAAATACGTAGATATACTATAATAGTGGACAAAGTAAAATAAATTTTATTTAATTTAACCGCCCTGTATGGAAAGGTTCAAATATTCACTTATCAGGTCCGTACTTGGGTGACATCATTTATTTATTATTTATAATTATAAGACTACGTCATAAATAAGATAATTTCGGTCTCGATAATAGCCAGGAGTGGCGCTACAAGCAAGATTGAAGATTTACTTCTTATCACCCCCCCCCCCCGAGTTATGATTAAAAAGGATAATACGCTTAGGGAATTATCTACTTAACAGATAATGGGATTAGTCTATATAGGAGATTTGGGAAGGAAAAGTAACAAAAATTATACCAAATATAACTTAAAATGGGAAAAAAACGTTCTGAATCTGATATTCACACAATTGTAGAAGGATTGCTGAAGTTTCCATTAGAATCACTGTACGATAGAGAGAAAAAATGTTTTGTTTCAAAACACAATGCAATTTGGCAGAAAATATCGGAAGATTTTATGATACTTTATAATCTGAACATATCAAAACTTGGAATTTACACGGCAGTTTCAAAAAATTATTATGATTTATGGAATGTTCTACAAATTTATCCGGATGATGTTAAAGATGTACAAGCAATATACGAAGAAGTTTCTATCGGTAATATATCATGCAGTAATACTAACAGTAACAGTGATACTAGCACTGATATTGAAGAAGACTGTGTTGACGAACTGGAAACTACTTATCGGTTTAATATTGCTTTGACATGGACTGAATATGTAAGTTTTGATAAAAAACTTGTTACATACAAAAGAAAGGATAAGTCTGTGAGAAAATCAAAGCACACTGGTGAAATTAGAAATACATATGTTTTCGCAAATTCAAATTGGACAAATATAATACACAAGAAATTAATAGAAAATTCGTCACTTACATGTACGTTAACATTTGACAGGCACAGATTGTTTCCGTTTGGTCCACTGTTTTTAAAGATTTGGGCAGTTTGCAAAGAATGCAAATCAAGAATTACATGCGTTTTGATTAACGAACCACAACAAAATGAAATTTCGGAACTGAATTGTACTGTTCAAGGAAATTTTAGCAAGAAGCACACATTAAATTTCAGACGTCCACTTCGGGGTGACCTGCGATCTCACTATGTAAATAAAATGGTGAATGAGAAGTTTTCATCTAGTAGAATTCAAAGTATGATTATTAATAACGAATTAGAAACAGGAAAAATGATGCCTGAACTCAGTACACTTAGAGCTGCAAAATGTAAAGAAAAGAAAAAGAATTACCTTAATGAAAAACCTATTGATTCTCTTTACGAAATGAAAAACGTTCAAGAATTTTCTAATGTTATTCGCAATATTGGCTATTCCCCTTTTTTTGTATTTTGGTGGTCAAATTCTCAGCTTCTTGTGTATCGTCGATATTGTGAAAACAATTATAGTAGAATAGCTATCGATGCCACAGGATCAGTTGTAAAACGTATTATCTACACCGATGGAAGCAAATCAAGGCATATCTTTTTATATGATATTGTAATATTGTATCCAAATCAAAAACAATATTCCGTTGGATCAATGCTTAGTGATTCGCAAAACACAGAAGAAATAACGCATTGGCTATCCGTTTGGTTTAGAAGCGCAGGATGTACTCCGTCAGAAGTAGTAACTGATATGTCTCTTGCTTTAATGCATTCGTGCGCAAACACATTTACTCAGTATAAGAACCTCAACCAATACATTGAACAATGTTACAAGGTACTATTTAGAAATGATGATAAAATTTTTAAATGTTTTCTTCGTTTTGACGTGGCCCATTTTATAAAGCTCGTTACTAGATGGCCTAGTCTTAGAAATCAGCATAAACTAACAAGAACATTTTATCTTCGATGTATGGGACAAGTTGTACAATGTCAAGGAATAGAAGATTTGCAGTTATTATTAGATGCTATGTTTATTGTTGCTTATTCCGATACAGAAGGGCACTACAATGGCAACCCGACAATTTGCGAAATTAATAAAAAGTGGCTTATTGGACGTATATCTACAGGGACAGTTGAGCTCAACAAGATGAGCGATATATTATGATAATTAAGGTTGTATTTATTAACTTTATCGTTTTGTTCTTAAATAAATGACATAATATAGATTAACAATAAGCCATAGCTGTTAAAAAATTGTTAGTCAAGTTTAGAATGGGCGGAGCGTGTGAAATATATCGGATCATGCGCAGTGGAATGAAACATTTAAACATTTTTATCATTTTTATCAAATACTAATTTGTAAAGAAATTGTAATGGTGCTAGCTCTAATATTTTGGTGCTAGCTGGTGCTAGCTATGTAGATTAAGGAGCTAGCTTTTGGAGCCAAAATATTAACGGGGGGGGCTAGCGTTACTTTAGCCCCCCCCGGTTTCAATGTGGATTTGTGAAAAAACTGTAATGGTGCTAGCTCTAATATTTGGGTGCTAGCTGGTGCTAGCTATATAGATTAGGGAGCTAGCTTTTGGAGCCAAAATATTAACTGGGGGGGGCTAGCGTTACTTTAGCCCCCCCCAGTTTCAATGTGGATTTGTGAAAAAACTGTAATGGTGCTAGCTTTAATATTAGGGTGCTAGCCGGTGCTAGCTATATCGATTCGGGAGCTAGCTTTTTGGCCAAAAATTTTAACTGGGGGGGGCCAAAGTAACGGACCCTAAATTCACCCCATCAACCTCCAGCAGAAAAAGCAGTCGTTTTAAAATTCGCTTTTTCAAAATTTAAAATAAATTGTTTTTACATTATAAATTACATAAAATCGTAAACACGTTTATGACCTTGACCTACACATTGCATAATATTACGCAATATTAAAACACTTTTTATTTTCAAGTTTATTTTTTTAACTAATGCATGATTATTGACAAATTGAAAAATTTTATCCATTATTATTATTATTATTATTATTATAACATAATTGATGAGAATTTTGTATTCCAAACAATAAGTCGCCGGCCTGTTCAAATGATAAGTACGCCTTTTGGTACAAGGAATAATGCCCCTAGATAAAGAGAATGATATAATTAGACAAAGCCAGGGATACCAAGTAGCCTTTTAGGCTCAATCGGAAGTGATTGCTATGTTTTGAGTTCCCGTGTTATTCTTATGGTGTTTTTTGCCTTTGAACAAAATTTATTATTATCATTCTAATAACATATCTGAAGATGTTTGTAGTTCTCAGAATTGATGACGTCATCAATAGCTATCTTTAAAGGGTTGGGTGGAGGTGATGTAATACCTATAAATAGTATACCTATAGAACATTTTTGTAGTTCTCGGAATTGATGATGTCATCAATACCTATCTTTAAAGGGGTGGGTTGGGGGGGGAGGTGGGGTAGTGCCTATAGGTCTCAGAGTAATTAACGAAATTTGTCATTCGGTAACAACTCCTCGAATTGAGTAGACGTGCCTGAATTACCTCCTTAATTGTGCTAAAGACTTTTGGTAACTTTTTTAATTTTAAATTTGTGATTAAATTTTGTATTAAAGTGTTGTGATATAGTACCTAAATTCATTAGCAAATTTTAGACCTGTGTTCCATTTATCTCTCCTTAAATTGTGAATTTTGGTAAGAATTTTTATTTTTAAATTTTTGATAAATTTTTATTTTTAAAAATTTTGTGTCACCTATGGGATTTGGGTCTTTTGCGGAAGAACTCCATTATCCTGCAGCTAATAGACTCCGCTGACCGATGCCCTTACTTAAGGGACAGTATCCTATTTGAGCATTTGTAATACCTATCTACAAAGTAGGTTGATGCTTTTCATAAAATAGAGGTATATAACTAGCGGCCCCTATCGGGGATGTTGAGGTCTGAGCTGGGGTGATGATTTATTATTTAGATTAATTTATTATTTGTATGTAAGTTTTTACAGGTAATTGATGCTATGTGATACAGGTAAGTAGTAAATAACCATATGTTACAGGTAATAAGGTATGGTAATACAGGCTACTGGTAACCGTCGTGTGATGATCTCAATTAATGCCTAATAGTCCTGTGGTACAGGTAATCGGTGGCTGTCCGTTTATGTTGCTGATGGATAGTCATGTGATATATGCCTCTAGGTAGGTACAGGTAATTACCCTGAAATTTCTCCCCTCTTTTATAACAAGGTATAAAGTAGGTCTTTGGCTGGTGGTATACAGACGAAGGGTCTGCCCCCTGCCTGGCGCATGCGTGTTATTGTATTATTATTCTTGTGGGTTTTTTGTTTTTTTGGAACATATCGTTTGTTAATTATTAAAAATAAAATAATTGACTTCTTAATTTAAACGATTAGAACAAAGTGATTTTGCAAGTCTGAACATGATTGTAGTTCTCGGAATTGATGACGTCATCATCAATACTTATCTTTAAAGGGTGGGGGTAATGCCTATAGGTCTCGGGTAATTAACTAAATATGTCATTCATTAACAACTCCTTGAATTGAATAGACGTGTCTGAATTAGCTCCTTAATTGTGCTTATGATTTTTAATTTTAAAAATTTTAAAAGGTGTTGTTTGCAGTTTACCCCCTCCCTTATAACATTATACTAAGTAGGACATGGCGGACGTCTTGGGCTAGGCAGATAAAAATAGGCAACCCGCCTTACAATTCTGTCTGGCACAAGCGTCCCCATACCTACTTACGCACCCAGTTAGCTACCTGTTTCCATAATTTGGGCGTCTCGGTAAAATGAAGCCACTTACTATTATTATAATACTTACTATTACTATAATTATAATAGTTACTACTTACTATTATTATAATAGTAAGGGAGATGTACCAGGTATGAGACGGCTCCGGGTATGAGACACTCAAATTTTTTCCATATGCGAAGCCGATTGGCCGGTTTGACTCGTGTCAAATTTTTTTATGTTGGTAGCTTGTTTTTTTTAAGGTACCCGGGTGAATAGTCACAATATTTATATGTGATCCAAACATCGAGTGAAAATTTCATAAAAAAGTTTCATTTCATTTTTCAGTGTTATTATTACTAGTCATTTAACGAAAAAAGGTGAGTACAATGCATATAAATACAGTATTTTGTTTATATTTTACGATGAACTAGTCGATTGGACTGATTTATGTTCGCACATTTATTTTTCGGTGTTATGTAAAAATGGTGTCATTTTCGGGTGTGAGACAGTCGAGTGTACCAGTTGCACGCTCATTGTACAAACATCATAATTAGATGCTCATATCGGCATTTGAGCCAAACTAAAGTGTTTATTGTTTGTTTGACTTATGTTTTGATTTGGTTTTGTATGATTTTAGCCATGTCTATACCAGAAAAACCATCTCATCAAATTAAAACCAATTCAAACGCGCTACTTGAAGCGATCAAGGAATGTTTGACGTACAACGCTGGTATACGATAAACTGCAACTACTTATGGTATCGATAGAAGCACTTTGCACCGCTATATCGCCAAGATAAGAGCCAAATATCAGGATGTTTCTGAAGTCGCCGATAGTGGTTTGCTGGAATTCATAGACAATAAAAGCATGAAAATCCCAAGAAATATGGTTTGTTTGCTTTTGATATTATTCTTTCGTTGATGAGTGTTTTCTAAGTAGTTTCTTTCATTTCATGATAGGCCTTCTCGCTGAACGAAGAGGAAGCACTCGCCGGTTATATAATAAAATGCGCAAACCATTATTATGGGCTCAGCATAAACGAGCTGAAAGAGTTGGCGTACCAATTTGCCAGAAAACTTGGCCTTTCCTATCCGCGAACTTGGGATGCAAATAAGAAACCAGGTAGAAAATGGTATTATCTGTTTATGAAGCGCCATAAAATGTTGTTGTTCAGAACACCCAAGCAGACGTCAATTCAGCGGGTCAAAGCGTTTTGCAAATCCAATGTCGATAAGTTTTTCCAAAATTTGGTTAGCTTAATAGATGAACATCATTTCAACAGCCAGCACATCTGCAATATGGATGAGACAGGCTTCTCAACGGTTCCTAGCAAGATCGGCAAGGTAATTGCCTTAAAAGGGTTGAATAAGGTTGGGAAATTGGAAGCAGCTGAACGTGGCACCATGGTTACAATGGCTCTTACAGTGGGCGCGAATGGTAATTCTATTCCACCCTTTTTTCTGTTCCCACGAAAAAAAATGCAAGCGACCTTTTTGGACAATGTTTCGGATGGCACTGTTGGTTTTGCCAACGATTCTGGGTGGATGCAGCAGCCGGAATTCGTGCACTTTATTCGTCACTTCATTAGCTTCGTAAACCCATCTGTTGACTCGCCAGTTTTACTCTTGCTGGATAATCACTCATCGCATTTATCTGTGGAAGCATTGAATATTGCCGCTGAGAATGGCGTGCATATTTTATCTTTCCCTCCACGCTGCAGTCACAAATTACAGCCATTGGATGTTTCAGTTTACGGCCCTGTCAAGAGTTATTACAAAAGTCAATGCAGTGCATGGCAAAAAAATTATGCAAACAAAGTGTTAGAGATTTTCAATATCGCCGGACTTGTTTGTAAGACACTGGATCTGGCTTTGACACAAAAAAAAATTAAGGCTGGTTTTATTGCTACAGGAATTAGTCTTTACAATCCTGATATCTTTAGTGCTTCCGATTTCGTGCAAGTTGTCGAGCAAAATTCGATTGAAGCTGCAGTTGATGACGATTTAACCGAGGAAGAACAGCTGCGGATTGTTTTGGTTGACTTTCCGACTTATGTCGCTCTCGAAGAGGAGATCAGCACATCAATGCCATCAACATCGGGACAAAGGACGCCTCAATCTGGCACTACAATGTCTGTGGCAACAAGTTCGTCATCAATTTTAGATGAAATTGGTCCTCTGCAGATCGCCACGCCAAAAAAACCATCAAATCGGGGGCGGAAACCAATGCAGAGTGCTGTGCTGACTTCTCCAGAAAACATAGCTACTCTAAAGGAGAAGAAAACTAAAGTAACATCAAAAAAGCAAGAACATCGAAAAAACCCACAAAACAGAAGGTAACACCACCAGCCAAACGCTTTAAAGCAAGGCTGTCACCACCATCAGACGAAGATGCGGATCTTTGCATCATTTGCTTGCAGCTGCTACCGCGGAAATTGACCACCGCTAATTCCATCAAATGCATCGAGTGTAAGCGCGTGGTTCATTTGAAGTGTGCAAATATGCGTGCTAGCTTCTTTAAGTGCAAACATTGCGAATCGGACATGAGTGAATAAGAAGACGCAAAACGATGATGAACTTTAAAAAAAAGTGTCATTTTATTTTGTAATTTTGGTCACTGCAGGCCTTCATGATGAATAAAAATTAATATTTTTCATATTCATGGCTGTTTTACTCTGAAATACTACTGAAATACACTGAAATACTCATAACTTTTTTTGGGTTGACGGAATCAAAAAAATTTCTACAGCAAAAAGTTGCGTATGATCATTAGCTTTCGAATGGTATTATTGATATTCGCTACTTTTGGTCTCTATAAAAAGTTATGGCTCACAAACAAAACCCGTCTCATACTTGGTACATCTCCCTTACTATTCAATATAATATACACAATTAATAAAAGTATTAAAAGTTGTACAGAACAGAATTAAAATAAAATATTTGTTTTTTACCAAAGTGTTTTTTTGGTAATTTTATTATAATCGAGTATACATGCACGTCTTTTGCCATAATCCATACCGGTTTGAATCAGTAACTTTGTTTCTGTTACCGTAATACGCATATTATGTGAATAAAATAAATCCGATGGTAACTTAACAAATCCAATCAATGATCCAGTACTTGGACAATACATTTGTATGGTCTTGTTAAAGGTTGATGCAATTATATAGCGAGTGTTAAATAATACTTGGGCAATATTTCGCACATTACCTAAAATTTAAATTTCATTACTTTTTGTAAGATAGAAGCTACTATAAAATGTATCTCCCCGATGGGAAGAGGCTACTAATCACAAAAAACAAACTAACCAATCAGAACTTTTTTATGGCATTTTTATCTTTACAGCTCTTAAATTTTTGTGACTACGTAGCGGTAGGGGTACAAATCTACAAAGATGGCAAACATCAGACAAAGTACTTACTAATTTTTAAGATGCATATTCCGATTTTTACATCCCAAATGTGTAATTCCTCGTTATAGTCATCTATATACATAAATTTGCTTTCATCTAGGAAATCTAGTTTTGTTCTCCAAGGTAAACGAGGTGCAACATATAAATTGTGGTGTATTTCGGTTCTCGTGGCAAAATTATAAATACAAACTTGACCAGATATAGTATAGGTAAGCAGGTAATTATTTTTTATCTGAAAAAATGGAAAGTGTAGTGGAACTCATAAAACTGAATTATATTCCAGTTGACTTGGTTACGTCAAAATCACGTAAATTTGACGTGATTGTTCTGATGTAACCATGTAAACTGGGATGTTATATTTAAAAAAATATAAGAATAAGACAATACGCAGAAAATCAAAAATTCAAAAACTTTAAAAAAGACAATTATCAACATAACAGGTCTGGATCAAGAATATTTGAAATTATGTAAATTATGTATTTATACCACAAATTTACTTAAAATTTTTATTTTGAGTTCAATTTCTTTTTTGGGATGTTATATTTACCTGTACTCTTCGACTTGAATGATGCATGCAAGAACGAAGAATTGTAATCGATTTGTCGTTTAAATTCAAAATATGAATCTCTTCAGATCTTCCAAGTAATACGAGCGAGTCTTCGTAGAAAAAGAGTTGATAAACTTTTCGGTAATTGCATTGAAATTCTATGATTCCAGCATCAATGTTAAAAATTCTTAATAAATCTTCGTTGAAATACGCCATTCTACAATATAAAAACATTTCATCAAACCTGCATACACTATAACTATACTTGCTTGATTATTACCTGTTATTATCTACTCCGAACAAGTCAATTGGATGGAGAAATGACAACTCCGTAAAAATTAACCCGGTTTGTAAATTCCACACTTTTAAAACGTAGTTGCTTGAAAGGCAGAACAATAAGTTGTTACACTTTTTAACATTTCTAACCTGATCTTCGGGGTCAATATTTAAACAGTGCTTAACCTAACAATAAATTTTTTTATTATATTTGAAGATTTTCTCACGAGAGATTAGATAAAACGCATCACACCACTAGTGAAAAATGACTTCTGCGTTTTCCTCACTCGTGGTGTAAAATTCTATTAAAATTTAAAAACTATTGCAAATATTGTAGCTTACTTCCAATGTAGAATATTCGACTACCACCACTTTACTTGAATTCTCAACAATGATTAGCCAGTCATCGTCTAAATAAGTAACAGTCGTCGATCCTTCAAGATGCAAAGTGGTTTCCTTGAAAATGTTATTCTTCCAGTTGTGTTTTAAAATTTCATTAGATTTATAAACTCCCTAAAAATAAACTATTATTGACGTCTTTTATTAGATTGAATAAAATCACTTATTACCTCCCAATAACTAAAAGATTTACTTTCGGTAAACTGGTCAAAGACTTCCGATTTTACTGCTGTGTAACCATATTCTTCACATTTTTTCTTCCAAATATAATTGTCTCCAAATAAATCTCTCCATTGTTGGCTACAAAACCAAGCATTACGAAGATCCTCAGACGGCAAATATAGCAGGATTTCCTGAGCAATTTCGACGGGTAAGTTGCCCACTATGTCTATATTTGTCGTTTCGTTTCTTTCTGTATCATCAAGTTCTACTGTTGAAAGTTCTGAATAATTTTGCATTTTGTCAAATGTTTATTGCACGGAAATGTTTAAAAAGTAAATTATTGGGACTTCCTTATATGATATATTGTTTCTTTGTACAGTTTGACCAACATAAAAAAGAAAAATTTTAAATTTGAATATTTCAATTAATTTATTTTTTCGATTATGTTGAGGTAAGGCTGTATTAAGTACTGAGGTTGTATTTAAATTAGGTAATTAAATTAGCGAGAACGACAAACAAAATTTATTGTTAAAAATAAAATTTTTTTGTAGTTTTTAGGGTAAAAAGTAAAAACTGATCTTTTTTTGAACTCTAATTTAATGTCTTTATAATAATTGTAAATTAATTATATATATTATAAATTATAATAATTATTAATTATAAAATAATTGAGAATTATTCTCAACAAAAATATATTGCTATCAGTGGCGGCTCGTGGCTTTTTCATTCGAGGAAGTTAATCAAAAAGTATAGATTTCTGAAGTTTTGTAATAAAAAATTCTTTCTCCCCATTCGGGGATTAACAGAATTCCCAATCTTCCACCATGCAAACAGAATGTGCCATTCAGTGCAGTACATAAATCCACCAAAGGTGAAACTTTGGTTCCCTAAAGAACCAAAATCTAAATCATAGCACTGATATACTATAATACAATAGAATCCGCTTAATGTGATCACAGATAATGTTATCAGTCGGTTATTGTGATGATTTTGACTGGGAACCTGCCGCTTTAAGAAGTTTACTTACAAAAATCACCGGATAATGTGATCAAAAAGCCGCTTATTGTCACTTTCAAAGAATTTCTTACACAATAATCTCTTTTTCTAAGTATCTTTTTCTGATTTGTCATTGAAATTTTATATATCTTTACAAAACACGTCACTCGTTTTAATTTCTATACAAAAACTAAGCCGATCAATGGCGTATTTAGATGGGGGCAAAAAGGCACTTGCTTCCCCACGGATGACTCGGATTATACCCCTAAATCTCCCCCCTGATAAAAATAATGTTTACCACGAAGTGTTAAAATTTCGTGGCTAATGTACATCGGAATGGACGTTTCGGCGCGACCGATTCGGCATTTGTACCGACTGCTGATTTAGACGAAGCCATAGACAGGTTAGCTGGATTGTTGCCAGGTTCGAGGATTATTATGTTAGGCGAATGAACCGTTGAGGGATTATTAGAAGGGCTGAAATTTTCCCCCCAGAGTTGTGGTCATTATATAATCGTGTATTAAATTACATGGACAGAACAAACAATCATGCCGAAACGGCTCATCGACGCCTCCAAATGGAAATAGGTGTGGACCATTCCTTTCTATGGAAATTCATAGAAGAATTGAAGAAAGTTCAAAGAGAACGTGATATGTTCTACGAACACCTGCTAGCAGAGCCTCTGTAGGTCGTCTTCACTCTCTACCACAAGCACGGCATCATCCGCATAGCAAAGCATGGAAATCTCATTGTGGTCCATATTGTATCCTTTGTCATTGCGCACCGTGTTCATTATTTCGTCCATTACGAAATTAAACAGACGACAGGACTCATTCAAATTCCCTTGTCATATACCCCTTTCCACAGTAATCTTGTTCGAGATTTTTCTATTTACTCTTATTTGTATCGCTTTTTCAATGTATAGATCCTCGATAGTTGCGTAAAACAACAAAGTAAAGCACTGGGAAACCTACATAAAAACTGACAAAAGAGGTGGAACCGCGCCCAGAAAGTGTGAAAATGAAAATGTGAAAATGTGAAGAAAACCACCTGAAGAAAATTGGTAAAGTCCACAAACCACTCTGTGCTACTTTTACGCAAAAGAAGACTGTGCATACACCTTATTTGTATGCCAGCAATAGCAGCTTCAAAAGCGATAAGCTGAAGAGATTGTGATAACTATACTATTAATAGTTCGATAATTTTGTTTGATTTTTACAGGTTGCAGTCAGCTCCACGCTTTCAGATGCCAATATGACAAACGCAAGTAAAATTTAATTATGATTAAATTACAGTGCCATCTTCTCCAAATAATACATAAGTAAATTAAAATTATGTTTAATATAATCTAGTTTTATTTCATGTTTTACGTACTACACATACATTAATATTTTATTAATTGTTTAATTTTTTTTATAATTATAGTTATTTACTTTTTTTACCAAGTATATTTTTAACTTGTTCTGAAAAACACTTTTCGATAAGTGCACCTCTCTCACATGAGTCTTTTTCAGTAATTTTACTGGTACACTCCTTCATTGACTTTTCTAAAACTGTTGTATGAATATCTTTGGCAATTTCTTGTATATTATCCAAGATTAGTTCTCCATTCTCATTTATACAGTTAGATTTTAAAAGCATACAAGTAAAGAAACATTTGTACTCTCTCTGGTTGGGAAATACTCCATTCTTGGAGATGTTGTCTATCATGGTCTCAATCATTGCCTCAGATAAATTGTTTTCTTTGAGGCAAGCTTCTTCTTGGTTATGTTCTAACTTCATAAAACCATTGTATATGCTAGCGAAAGTCACCTAAAAATAGTAGATTTATTATCATTCTTCTTCTTCAGTGACAAAGGGATCACTTGGCCGAAGTCAAAATGACGTACTACAGTATTTAATTGATGGGGTACTTTCCCGTTGCATGCCTCATACAATCAAAAAAATGGTTCCTCATATTGATGAAAAGTTCATCATTTTTGCGCCGATGAACCATTTTATCAATATTTTTATTTTTTCATCAGTACTATGAATATTTCATCAATATGATTAATTTTGTTCATCGGCGCAAAAATGATGAATTTTTGATGTACCTTTGTTTTAAGTGTAGCCCACCATTTAAACCGCGGTTACTCGCTTCTCAGTTAAATATAGAATCCCCAGTTCAATAGGCAGTCGGGTAAAAGGCTATCACGCTGCTGCTACAGCATGCCATATTTTTAGTTAGAAAAACCCGAAAAAGCAGATATGATTAATGAGTAGAAAAACGAAGAAAAACGAAAAAAAAGTAGGAAAAATGGAAAAACAAAAAGAATGAGGAAGTAACAGCAATTAGTCAAGATTTATCGCCATCAGTCTAAGATAAAAGATGAAGACAGAATTGACTAGAAGAGAAACAACGAAGGGAAATATAAAATGAGAAAAAAGAAGTAACGGCAATTAGTGATGAATTACAACTAATGGCGGGATAGATAAACGCACTGCTGCCAATCTACACATTAAATCATACGCGGCCATGGGCTCAATGTACATAGGTTCGAGTTCGTTTAAAATATTATCATTTTCAATGGAATTAAATTTTCATGTGAAGAAATTGAAAAACGGACCAAATTTTCTGATTCTTTTATTTTTAGCAATGATGAAAATTCATTTAATCTGATACAAAATATTGTGCAGTTTCGTTATAATAACACTAGTTGTTATTGTTTCTGGTTTCATATTGTTCAAAATTATAAGCACATTCACAGAATTATTGTGTTATCATCTATTAAACAATTTATTTCTGAAAGTATATTGAGATAAAACCTGCAATAAAAATGTCATTAGGATCAGAAATTTGCAAAAGGACTGTCACCAGTCTGTAACTATTCAGTCAATCTTTTGTACATCGACTCTTGATTAATTGTAAATTAACTGTTACTGAGTATAGATTCACTGCGAATTCAGTGAAAATTAGGCGTCAATGAATAGTAACTTCATAAAGAATAAACTGTAAATCGATCTTAAATTGAACATGAATTGAATGTAAATTGTGAATTTAAGGTAAATCGGCGGTCGATTGAAAGGAAAGGATGTGACCAGTCCGCAAGAAATTGCTGAAAGAAAATTACTAAAAAAGTGAGGATCTTGTCAATGAAAGTACAGGTTATTTACAGAATAGTCACAATATATTTTCAATTAGCGATTTTCAAAAATTCACTGTTTTTTCCTAACAATTCACCTGCATGTAATAAAACCGCTAACATGCCGTTTTTATGCTGGTGCCGTGAATTCACAGCTTATTTACATCTAATTCACAGTTAATTTGCAGTGACGACTAAACCGTAAGGGACGACTTAATGGATAACCGGATAATCGGATAAGTGTATAAGCGGATAATCAGATATTTTATGTTGAGTCACAATTAAACTTTTTTTTACCAATTAAACCCAATAAAACAATTAAACCCAATAAAACAGTTTCCAGTTAAACTTGTCTTTTCCATGACGATCAACAAGGCTCGGGGACAGACGTTAGTAGGAATATATCTGCCTGAAGGAGTGTTTTGTAATGGTCATCTCTATGTAGCAATGTCAAGAGAACGGAGACCTGAATATTTTTAATTAATACCGCTAAAAAAAGGAGTGCCACCGTCTAGCTACCCGTTCTTGGACGGGCTTTCCAGCTAGTTTATAATCAAAGTTAAATAACAATTGATTAAAAATTCAAGTTAAAGAATTTTTTATTTTTGAATGCAATTTTTGTTAGGTAATTGAAAATGCATCAACTTTTTCTAAAATTTGTTTATAGTTAAAATATCAAATATTACATACCTGAGCCTTTGCTGGCATCAACGTCAAAAGAAGAAGAAGGTTGCAAAGCAAAATAGTTTTCATCGCGATAAATACTTAAAATATACAAAATGCAAAAGACCAGTTGCTTCTTATATATATTTATATTATAGGCGTGGACGATACGTCAATGTTTGTAATTATTAATTTATAATTCAATAAATCATTATTAAATATTAATTATACCATATATTATATTAATATTAATTGTACAGGTTAAAAACTAAACTATACAAGCAATTCCCAAGTGCTGTTCCGTCCGAGCTTCTCAACCAGCTCGCGTCGAACAAGTCTTGATTAAATGCTCCGGATTGACTTGAACAAGGGACAATACCGACGCCATAATGAGAGACCTGAAAGCGGCTGGCTTTCATACAGTCCTCTCGGTAACACAATTTCGACAGAAAAGATTCAGAGCCCCCGTGCCCCTATTTACAGTTGCCCTCGAAAAATGTCCGCAGGGAAAAGAGATTTTCAATATCTACAAGATGTTGAAGATCGATGTCGGTGTGGAGACCCCCCACCCTCAAACCGACCCCACCCAATGCCACATACACTAGAGCTTACATCACACGCAAGGCTACTGTGGCTCCTATCAAAGATACATGAAATGTGCAGGGGAACATCTCACCGCACTTCAACATGTACCAAACCCGCCGACACCCCAGCCAAATGTTTAAATAGCAATTTGGCTCAGTCTGCATCTTACAAAAAAGTAGCCTATTGGAGGGGATCTAAATCCTACTTGCACCTCTACGTGGTGGTTCTTGGTAACTTCTGGAGGAATCTCTGAGATCGAGTACCCAACTCCGGTGGATGAGAGGAATCAGCAAGGCTAACTCAAGAGGTAAACAGGGTAAGAGGCCCTGTGAAAAACTCGGAGCCCCAGGAAGACTCTCCGAAGATAAGATCTAAGAGGAACTCTCTGTCGGACGATCCATTCGTCCATTTAGAAGAGAAGGCACAAAATGCAATCATGGACCGCTACATGGATAATGGCCCAACAACAGCGAAGAGCCACAAAACAATCAGCCAAAGACAGAGAGCTTAAATCACCACAGACAGCTAAGCCCAAAAGAGAGTCTAGTAGAAGGAAAGCACTAATTATTAAGGCCACCTCTTAATGTATTGCAGTAAAAATGGACACGGTGCGATAACAGCATTAAGGGGAGCAAGTGAGGCTTCCCTCATCTGCAGAATACGGAAGACAAGAGAAGAAGACAATAGTGAAACTAAAAATTGGCTATGTAAACATTGCATAACTTTCCCCATTTAAATTTGGGTATAAAAATTATCGTTCAACCTCTTCTTTCCGGATACCATTCGCGGAGAAAGACCGCGAGAAAGTTACAGTTCCTATCAAAAAGTTGAAAAATTTGAAAACCAGTTAAATTAAAGGTGCAGATTTACTTCTTTGCACACATAATTGGAGAGTAAATTTTCGTTCGCCATCTTCTTGCAATGTACCGTTCAACGTGGAAGACCTCAAGGAAGGTTCCATACTGGCTTTTAATCTCTTGAGTGTCCCTCCGATGCCGTCACATGGACCCTTTCCATGTGCCGTTTCAAAAAAGTGCCATTCGGCTGGAACGCCAAAATCTTCTGCGTGGTGACAGAGGTTTATGAAATTCTTTTTCATGACAAATCTGTCTCTGCAAATATATCATCAATTGTCGCTGAAACAGGTGGACGGCAATTGCATTGTGCTTCAAGCATTCTGAGATTACGACAAAATTCTTGTGTCTTATGTCTCCATTTTCTTTGTAGTAAATAACAATTGGATGTAGTGTCATTTGGTCGTTATTCCAATGTATCCTTTGAACGGCATCTTGGATCGCGAATGCATAATTTTCGGAAAAAACGCATCTAATTAGGCTTTCTCCGGTTTTCAAATCATTCTTCTACTCTGAAAAAAACTTCGATTGTTGTTCAGCAATGAATGCATGAGTTACCAGTCCATCGAGCTTCACGTACAGCTTTTCTAAAAAATCCTGTACAGGTGCTTGCATAGTCTCCAAATTTGTTCGATCAACAGATATCTACTGTCTGTAAGTTACGGTGTCTCGAAACTCATTTTCAAATAAATCTTCAAACTGCTCTTCTAAATTTGATGTATCGGGACAGTTAATACAGTCTTTTCAATGGCAGTCAACTGTTGGTGGATTGCGTAACATTCGATCCAAGCAGTCTTTAAGTTCTGCATTGGCTGTGGTGTGTTGGATGTAAGATAAGCTATCCTTGCATCATCAATCATCAATTTCACATTTTTATTCCTCTCGCTCAAAGGAGTACACACTGTTTCGGTCTGAGTTTAGCTAACTTCCAAAAACCGATTTTGACTTAGGGGCATTTTCTAAAAAAATTCGGTGTGATTTCTTTAGATTTTTTTTTGTCTTTTCTGCTTCTGAATTTTCTGTCCATTCTCATTTACGGTCACGTAATTTTTTTTCCACAGCCTCCTGTTTTCAATTCGTTGCTCACCGATCATCGTTGCATCAATCTTCTAGATAATCCAGTTCGTGCGTATAATACATGAGCAGCACCATTGGCGCTACAAATTTTTTTTTTTTTGCATCAGTGTCCATTTGTGCTCCATCTTGAAATTTACATACTTAGTAGAAAATTTAATGAGGAATACGCTCATATTTTTTTCAAAATTTTCCAAGGTGGTAAAATTAGTTAAAAATCGATTTTAAAATTAAATTGTTTAAAAAATTATCGAATTTTTAACTTTCATAAAATATAACAAATTTACAACGAAAGTACAATTCAAGAGCTTTAAAATGAACTAAAACTGGATTTTGTAAGTTCAATAGAACCAGAGATATTAATATTTGAATGAGAGCGTTCGATCAATTTTTCGCAATTTTTAATTGTCCATAACTTGCAAAATAATTATTATAAAAATCTGAAAAAAAATCAGTAGGGTTTTTTAATAGTACGGAAACATGTAAAAAAGAATCAGGCGCTTTTGAAGATATGAGGTTTCGTACACTGATAAAACAGAAGTTTTGAACCAAAACCTTTTATGCATTGTATATAGGGAAAGCATAAAAGGTTTTGAATCAAAATTTTTCGTTTTGAAGCAAAATCTAATTTTTTAGAACCAAAATGCATGAAAAGTTTTTGTTCAAAACTTTTTTTTATCGGTGTAGCTGTCCCGGTTGACGTGGAATTACTCACATATAGACGAACATCCAACTAAAATTTATCAAAAATTTATCAGGGCATGATAAGAAACATTTTAATACCAAAATTTCCATTTTTGATTTTTGAGTGGATTACAATACTTTCTCTTATACATACGTATACGTATGGGGAAAATTAAAAATGTCCTAAAAGATAAAGTAGATCGAGATAACGAAGAGACATCGATTCTTATCTATGTAATTTGTTTTTATATTTCTTTTGTTTAACTAAATCCAGTTTTGTCATTGTTACTTTTTGTTTTTGACCCATGCGATACAATTTTATTATAATAATTTTTTATTGTAAATAAACGCAAGATTTACGCACAATTTTTATGACCACATAACTGACTTCTTGATAAAGTCCATTTTTATTTATATTTCTTATTATTAGAATAATTCATACTTGTTTTATGTTAATTTCTTTTCAGTTTGTTTACTGATTTAATTATGCACAATGTATTTGTATTGCCATTATTTGTCTTGCATTATTATTATTCGTAAATAATTATACATTAAATAATGTTGTTACATGCTGATTATATTATATGTTATATTAATGCTATTATAATTAATTTTGATTATTATTTACTATTATGTTTCAATTTTTAATTTTAATTAATATTTTATAATTGTCAGTTATTGAGTCTGAAGAAACTATTTTCTTTATTAATTGTTTTTATTTTACATACTTTAAAATTTCTGGTTTAATTTAATTATTTTTTAGTTCAAGTTTACTTCAATATTTTGAAAAAGTATTTTGTATAAAAGTTTTTTAGAAAAAGCGTCCGGGTCAGCAACTGTTAATAAATAACATCATAAAGCTTATTGGTCCATAATGTAAAACCTACAAGTAAAAATGATAAATGGTCACAAACAGGACCATACAAAAAATTATGGTAAATTATTAAATATATCGTCAACATTGGTACCGTAAACACGGCTGTGATACGATAGAATCAATTAGTGGTGATTTAAAAGAGAAAACGAGTGAAAACTCTAAAAATATTGATTAGGAGAGTGAGTGAAAGAGGGCGAAGACACCGATACGAAGGATTTGATTTGAACCGGCGAGGGAAAGAGTATTTTTACTATTATTGAAGTACTTAATTTTTAGAAAGGTTAGAAAGATAACACAAAGGTATTCGGGCTGCATAGTCTTGAGGCGTTATAATACAACTTTTATTACAAACTAAACCGTCCACTACTAAATAGGTTTTTCACTTCCGAGGGGTTGACCCGAGTGGCTAACTTATACGTGTCTAATGGAGAAAGAGAGTAGAGAACAGCAATACGATAGCGAGAGCTCAACTGCTGGAGAAGGCTCAAACAAACGACAGGGTGACTTTGATATTTTCCGTAGAAGCAAAAAGTTCATTAGAACCCCAGTTAAAAGCTCAAGTAGTACTGATGATGAGATGGAAGTCTTAAAGAATATGATGAAGCAACTGCTAACCGAAGTTAAGGAGATTAAGACGGGGCAACAAATGTATGAAAGAGACATTAAGATTTTGAAAGAGGAAAATAAGATTCTCAAAGAAAGAGTTTTAACCCTTGAAAATAGGATAAACCAAATGGAGAAAAGGGAGAAAAAGAATAACATATAGTTGTAAAAGGCGTGAATATGAACGAAGTGATGATAGGGAAAGAGGTGGAAACATTTTTGAAGACAGAACTGCACCTTAACATAACAATAAGAACAGCGGAGGTAATAAAACCTAAATACGCTAAACCTTTTGCGCTGGTGAAACTTGATTCGTGGCAAGATAAAGCCACGGTAATGAAAGCAAAAACTAAGTTAAGGGGTACGAATAAGTATATCGGCGACGATTTGACCCAGGAAGAACAAAAAATACAAACCAGTTTGAGAGAAATTGCAAAACTTGAAGGGGAAAGGGGAGAGATGCAAAAGTGGGTTACGGTAGGGTTTATATAGATCGTGAGCGCTGGGATTGGGACCAACAATTGGGGGATATAGTCAAAAATAAGGCAGCCCCCGCACCAAAAAACTAGCAAAGCATCTACCAGGATCGAAATCAATTATGACAAAAACAGCGATAAAAAGGACAAACGAGAATCGAAGCGACGTAGAACAGGATGCAATGGAAATTCTGTGGGTAGCAACATGGAATGTTAGAGGAACGTTTTCAGAAGGTGCAATAAAGGTTTTGGTAGAACAATTGAAAAAATATAATATCGATGTAATAGCATTACAAGAAACTAAACAAAGAGGAACCGAGATAATCGATATAGAAGAGTACACTTTTTTGGAAGTGGGGGGGAAAATAGAAGATTTGGAACGGGTTTTATGATCCACAGCAGAATTAAGCAAGCGGTAATACAGTTCAGGGGAATAACAGACAGAATGTGCTACATACGAGTATGAGGCAAACATCGAAAGCTTAGTTTTATAAACGTAGATGCGCCTATAAAGAAGAAAGACGAAGAAGAGAAAAATGAATTTTACGAAAACCTAGAAAAGCTATATGAAGAAATACCAAAGTATGATATTAAAATGGTTCTGGGAGACTTTAATGCCAAGTGAGGAAGGGAAGAAATATATAGGCCGACCATAGGACAATTCAGTAAACACACCGAGAGTAAAGGTTGGTTTATGCAAAACGTCGACGCACGCAACGCACGCACCGCACGCGTCTAAATAAAGTTGAAGGATTGAATTTCTGTAGTAGGGTTTATGCGCTAAGTTTACGCGCGTGAATTTTAGCGGCGTGCGTACATAACCTTGAAATTTATTTAACTTTTTATTTGTTTGACGCGCGTAACGCTAGGAACATTTCAAGTTACATTATTGTTGTGGTACGATTTTTTAAAATTTAAAAATTTGTTCAGTTTTGAATTATTGTAGTTATTGAAGCCGAATTGCAATGAGCGAAAGTAAGTACAAAAGTTTATATTTTACTAATTTATTTTTCATTGTAAAATGAAAAATTTACCAAAAGAAAGATCAAGTTGTACTCTATGAGATTAACCCTACAATGCATGACATTTTATTTTGTAAAATAAACTTTAAAAACTAGAAAGAAATAATGATTACATAACGGGAAAAATAATAAAAAAAATATATTTTTAAATTTTCATAGTTTTTTATTAAAAATATTGGGCCATGTAAATTTGCATCCCTATGCTGTAGGGTATGAAATAATAGTAATATTTCACTTTTATGAAAATTTTTAAAACAGTTTTGATTGCCGTTAAAATCAAAGAAGTAAAAAATATACATACCTTTAATACATAACAGGCGTTATCATTTTACAAAATAGCACAAAATAGCTAGAATTCATATATTCGTACATCGCACGTTTGTATGGTCATAAATTGGTTGTAATTTCATTATTTTTGTGTTTTCATGTTTTCATTAGGAGGCTACTAGTTCATATTAGATGCAGCGTGCATTTGCGATATAAAATGTTTTCAAAACAAATTTATATAAGCCTAAATGCAAGTGATTCATATATGCATCACTATGCACTGTAGGGTTAAGTCAAAACCTCAATTTCGCAAAAGCAGGAGGTTATGTTATTGGTTTCAAATTTAAAATAATAATATTAGCGCCATCTACCGTAATGTGAAAGTATTCTCATTTGTAACCAGAAATGACACTAGAACGTGTCAAACGCATTCGAACATGAATTTTTGCATAAACCAATATTTTGATGCTGCGTTTGGTGCAGTGCGTGCGTTCCGTGCGGTGCGTGCGTTGCGTGCGTCGACGTTTTGCATAAACCAACCTTAATGATAATGGTACCAAATTAATCGCTTTTGCAATAGAAAAGAACATGAAAATTAGCAGCACTCATTTCCAACAGAAAGATATCCATAAGGGAACGTGGAGGACGCCAAATGGGGAAATAACGAATCAAATAGACCTCTGCTTAATAGAAGTACAACACGCTAAACAAATTAAAAATGTACGAAGTTACAGAGAAGCTGACGGAGACTCAGATCATTTTCTATTAAGAATTAAGCTGAAACAAAAAGTAACAAAACGCAAGATAACAAAAGAAAGGACATATAAGTATGCAGTTGAACAATTACAGGAAGAAAGCACGCAAAACAAGTATAAAAAGATGATAGAAGATAATTTGAGTAATTCAAAACGAATAAATAACATAAACAAAAGATGGAAAACAATAGAAACAATAATACAAGAAGCTTCTAAAGGAACCATGACGCTTAAAGTAGCTACAAAAAGAAAAGACTGGTTTAAAGAAACATGTACAAGAGCAATTAGAGAAGCAGAGAGAACATGATAAAAAATAAAACCGAAGAGAACAAAGAACTTTATAAAGGTATGCGCAGGGAAGCAAAGCGAATATGCAGGAAATAAAAACGCAAATACAATGAGAATAGAATAAAGCTTTAGGAAGACAAGCTACAAAATCAAGAAATTAGAAACTTCTACCAAGAAATGAAGAAAATAAAACTAGGCTACAAAAGTACTACGACAGTATATAGAAACAAAGAAGGCGAACTAATATGCGGAGAAAAGGATATTATGGAGGGATGGAGGGAATTTTTCAAAGAGCTGCTGAATAAAGAATATAGAAGCGACAACGAGGAAGACGAGGATGAAAACGGAATGGTATACAAAACCTAGTTGTCAAACCACCAACTGCTACAGAAATTTTAAAAACAATCAATAATATGAAAAACAACAGAAGCCCTGAGGAAAATGGAATTAGATCAGAATTGATCAAATATGGAGGAGAAAGTTTACAACTCGAAATAGCAAATCTGATACAAAAAATATGGAACGAAGAAAAAATGCCAGAAAGCTGGTCAAACGCAGTACTATGTCCAATATACAAAAAAGAAGACTAAAATAATTTTGCAAATTATAGAGGAATAGCATTGCAAAAGAAAAAAAAAACGATTTTGCCGAAGAAATTGTTGGTAACTACCAGTGTGGCTTTAGAAGCAATCGATCTGTAATGGACCAAATTTTTACTATGAAGCAAATACAGCTGAATTGCTACAAACATAAAGTAAGACTATATACAATCTTCATAGATTTCAAACAAACGTATGACACGGTAAATAGAGAGATAAGCTGTATGCCGCAATGAGAACTTTGGGAATACCGCGGATAAAATAATAAGGTTAACAAAGATGACTCTCAACAGGACTAAAAACTATGTAAAGGTCGTGAACAAAATATCTAAGAATTTTGAAGTTGAAAATGGTTTGAGACAAGGAGATCCTTTGTCGGTAGTATTGTTCAATTTGGTATTGGAAAAAATAATCAGAGATAGTGGAATAAACACAAACGGAACGATATACAACACAAACTACCAGTTTTTGGCCTACGCGGAAGATGGTGTGATAATTTCCAAAAGTCGACGTGAACTGCAGAAAATGATAAGAAACCTCATTAAAGAAGCGCAGAACATGGGATTGCTGATAAATGAAGGAAAAACAAAATATATGGTTATGGGCGCAAAGGATAACGGATCTACAATTGAGAGAGGACTTGCGGTTAGAGTAGGAATGCAAGAATATAATTTTGAAAAGGCGGAAAGTTTCATCTATTTGGGAACTTTAATAACGAGTAAACTCAACAACAGCAAAGAAATCGACGCAAGAATAACGAGAAGAAATAAAAGTGCTGCAAGCCTAGGTACAATATTGCGTAACAAACAAATATCACAAAGAACAAAAATACGAATCTACAAGACAGTGATAAGACCGGCAGTACTATATGGTAGTGAAACATGGACGCTAAATAAAAACGATAGCGAAAAGGTAGCACGGTGGGAGCGAAAGATTCTGAGAAGAATTTATGGCGGTCGACAAATAGATGGTGTATGGCGAAGACTGGATAACGTAGAGGTAATGAATCGTTATGGAGAGACGGATATAATTGGAATAATCAGAGCCCAAAGGATCAGGTGGTTGGGACATGTTGAAAGACTACCCAAAGAGAGAACAACCCACAAAGTCGTACGACAGGGTGCAATAGGTACCAGAAGAAGAGGAAGACCGAGAAGAAGATGGCTGGATGCTATGGAGGAGGACCTAAGGACAAGGGGTGTAGAGAACTGGACAGCTCTGGTGAGAGATCGGTAGAGATGGAGAAAGATTGTTCAAGCCATGGGCCTACAAGGCCTGTAGAGCTATACTATTATTTTTTATTATAGTATATTAAGTATCTAGAACGGTATGTACAATTTACCGGTTGACGACAATGTTTGGAAACCGGTAAATTGCATACCGTTCGTGATGGTTATAACATTTTTTGCACGATCGAAATGAATATAAAAAATAATTAATTTTTTTAAGTCAAATCTAAAGTGCATTGGCATTTGTAGCTATTTATGAAGTAGGTAAAAAATTTGAATTAATTCTGTTGCCGTGGTTTTATTTACAAAAGAAAAACAAATGGTGTCATTTGTAAAATTGTGAATATAGTATTATATCTACCGTAAATTAAATATATATTATTATAAAATCGAAATGAGTGATGCTGAAAGTGAAAATGGTGATATAGAAAAAGCTTGGAATATTGGACGTTCGGCAATAATTCCCGAAAAATCTAGGGAACGTTATGAAACGACATACAAAGTTTTCAAAACATGGTGTGAGGAAAAGAATCAAAATACGAGTGAAAAAATCTTGTTAGCGTATTTGGTCCAAAGAAACGGAAAATTGAAAGCTGCAGGTAGCTTATGGGCCGAATACTCAATGTTGAAAGCTACAATTTTTCTACACGAGTCTATTGATATTTCCAAGTTTTCCACATTAATTGCTTTTCTCAAGAGAAAAAATATTGGATATAAACCTAAAAAAGCCAGTGTTTTTACTAAGAATGAAATGTGTAAATTTTTAATTGAAGCACCAGATGAATTGTTTTTAATCCATAAGGTAAATTTAGATTACTTGTAAAATACGAGAATATGTTTGCGACTATGTATTTTTTTAGGTAGCAATGATATTAGGAGTAGCGGGAGCATGTCGAAGGGAAGAGTTATATAACATGACTGTTAAAGATTTAGAAGATCGTGAATCGCTTATTGTTATAAACATTCCAAATACGAAAACAAATATTCAGCGGACATTTACTGTCATAAATAAAAAAGATGAAAAAATTCATTATCTAGAAATTGTTCGGAAATATATTAAACTGCGGCCAAACAATGCAAAGTCGTTGCATTTATTCCTAAATTATCGGAATGGGAAGTGCAATAATCAGGTAGTCGGTAAAGGTACAATTGGAACTTTACCATCAAAAATTGCTGAATACTTAAAATTGAAAAATGTAGTCAATTACACTGGTCACTCGTTTCGACGTACTTCAGCCACATTATTAGCCAATAAAGGTGTAGATGTTTTAGGACTAAAAAGACATGGAGGATGGAAATCTTCGACTGTGGCTGAAAGTTATGTAGAAGATTCTCTTCAGAACAAAAATCAATTTGCAGAAAAGATTCTGCATGATGATAATGAATCACCTTGCAGCGTTTCTGATGATACTATACCACAATCGTCAACTGGTGCTTCTATATCACGGGCATTTTCTGTTAATACAAATACCGAAAAAAGCAATACTATATCGATTTCTATTTCTAGCTGTAACAACTGTACATTTAATTTCAAATAAATCGTGTTTTTATTTGAAATTTTATTTATTATACTTACCGTTTTAAAAACGGTAAGTAAATTACTTACCGTCGTTTTAGTCCTAGCAACCAGTAAAATCAACTTACTGTCATAGAAACACTATTAGTAAATAAACAAAATAGTCCGATCGTGCAAAAAATATATTACCAAATACTGAAAAGCAGTAGCAGCTTTCGGATTTTTTGCGGATTGCTTCTGAAACTCCTAATCGCCAACCAGAATTCACTGGAAAAAAAGTAAGTCCGCATTTCGTTTTATCAATTTAGATCAAGGGTTTCCAAACTTATTTATGTTGTGCTCTCTTCCTACAAAAAAAAGGTCAACACATAACATCTAGTTAGAAAAAAATTAGTTAATTAGAAAAAAAACGCCCAATTCAGATCTATGTAAACCTAAAAAATTTGCTTAATTTCAAATATTGCTGTATGAATGCAGCATAAATATTACCCTCAATTAGTAGCGGAACCAGACAATTGCCATAGGAGGGGGAGGGACAAAATAAAAATTTCTACTCTATAATATACAAAGATAAGGCTTTTTATGTAACGCTATAATGCAACGCTCAGTGGCGTGGAGCAAAGGGGCAATTGCCCCCCCCCCCCCCAAGAATGACTCGGATTGTATTCTTTTTGGTCTGTCCAGTGGCGTATTTACAGGGAGGGTGCTCATAATAACCCATTGCAACCAATATTAATCTACCCTATAATACAAAATGACAAAACTTTTTATTCAAATTCTGCTTATTTGCCAACTTAAAATAAAAGATTACAGGATTAAAAGTTTGAAAAAAAATCCCTGTAATATAAAAAGATAAAGCTTTTTTTCTAGATTAAGATTATCAATCCTTTAATTATTTTAATTGGTTAATTACCAACTAAGAAATTTTACTTCTTATATGAAATATTTTTTTTTTTTTTAATTAACCTTTTCATTACTCAATCAAAATATGATATCTAACAAGTAATCCCAACACAGCGCTAAAATGCAACGTTTTAGTGCAAAGCTATTTCATAATAGTCAGATAATCTGACAACCAACATTAAAAATCCTATAAAAACAAGACGTCAAACTTTATTGTTACTTGGTATGTTGTTAAACTACGATTCAAATATCTGTGCCGCTACGTCACGAAATTCTGATTAAGAAATGACATACTGAATATAATTTCATACGTCGTTCATCTTTATTTAAACGAGTGCAAAAATATTTGTATGTCTAGCTAACCAAAACCAATAAAAGACGTACGTTACTAATATTGTACATTATAAAAACATCACAGCGAAAAATTAGTATGTCTGAACTTATACATTTTTTAATCTATATTTTTGAATCACGTAGGCCGTGTTCGGTCTGGCACTTTTTTTCGCTTTGAAAGTTTGACGAAAAAAGCGTGTGAAATGTGCGTTCGCTTTGGAAAAATGCGAATTTGGAAACGACAAAGACGTGTTGTGTCATGAATGTATATAATAGTTAAAGCAAACAAATTCAAATTTAAATTCAAATTCATTAGAAATTTTTCGCCACAAACCAAAAGTTCGAAAAAGCGTGTGTACCTAAAGCTTTTAAAATGGGCGGAGCCAAAGCATTTGAAAGTGCAAGAAAGTGCCAAACAGAAGGGGGGTAGAAAGTGTTTCAAAGCGAAAAAAGTGCCAGACCGAACACGGCCATAGTTATATTTTATGCAGTTAGGTTAGGTTTTCATTGTTGTTTATAACCTGCAACACCTTGACAGCGACATTTACATTGTTTCAAATTGTGGTGAAAAGACAAACTATATTAAAATAAAAATAAAAGTGCACTTTAAAAAGCACTTATTTGGCTGGTGATTTCCAGCTTGAATCATACCATTTTGACGCACCTGCAAATTTATTTGGGTTGTACTTTACCTTAATGGAAAATATATGATACGTTGATCCGATGATCCGATGAGATTTTGACGTCTCATCAGATCATCGTCTTGGAGAAAATAATATGATCTATGACTATAAATAAATCTCAAGGGCAGAGCTTTGACAAAGTTGGTATAGGGGAGACCGGGGTAAGTTGCAACAGGGGCAAGTTACAACAGTGTAGATAAATTTTTCACGGATACGATAATAGATAGTATTAGATAATAGATAGAAGATAATAGATAATAGATAAGATAATGGTCCAGAATCCACAAAAAGTGGACAAAACTCTGAAATTTTGGAAATATACATGGACGAGGTAAACATTCAATGCAAAAATATTGTAAAAAATCAAATCTTTGAATGGGGTGAATTTCAGGGAATGAAACATAAATAAATTTCTAAAAAATCTATAATTTTGGGGATGTGTTCAATTTGAGTAAACATCCATTGGAAAAGTATTCAAAAAAATCAAATGACTTTAGGGCGAATATACAGCTAGAATTTTGAAAACAATTATCCACTTTGGTAAGTTTTTAATTTTGTTTTCAATAAAAAAACAATATTTATAGAAAAATAATATAATGAAAATAGTTGTAACAAACACTGATTTTGAACATTTTGAAATCCAATAAAAGTCTTTACTCAAAAATATCTCCCCACAGAATTGTAGATGTTTCAGCTATTCGCTTTCGCTTGATAGATGATCATCACAATCACTGATGTAATCATTTCATTGCACGATTTTTTCTTCAATTGATATATCTAACAAAGACATCGCTTCGGCTGACAATTGTTTATTTTTTTTCTCTTTCGAGTTTTTATCGCTCATCGCAGATATTAGAGGATCTGACTTTATAAAAAGGCGCAAAAAAACGGGATAGGGACGTTTCGCCCCCACTGTTGAGTCCCCGCCGTTTCGCCCCCACCGTTTAGCCCCCGCCGTTTGGCCTCCGGCGATTCGCCCCTGACCGTTTCGCCCCCGTTTCTCCCCGTATGGGGCCATCCATAAATTACGTCACACTTATGGGGTAGGGGGGTTATCTTAGATTTGTGACAAAAATGTATCAGGGGGTCAGGGGGAGTTTCAAATGTTGTGATGTCAAATTTTTAAAAATATATTTTTTGGATCCATGGATCGGTTGTATGGTGCGGCCGAAAAAAAATTAAATATTTATAAAAATAAATTATTATTGACCTGCAAAATTGATTTAATTTAAATTAATGAAAATTTGACTAAATGTGACGGGGAGCGAGGAGTCTAAAAACCTTAAAAATCGTGTGATGTAATTTATAGACGACCCTGACCAATATTGATTGATTTAAAATAAACTTTAACTTATGATAGGTGTTTTCAAAAATTGATCTGGTAAAAATAAACTTCGAAGGTAAGTGTACAATCGGTCTCTGTCAAAACAAATACAGAGTGAGCTATAAAGAATTTACTATTTTAAAACGTCACGATCTAACGGTATGTCGGAGGGGGGTGCGAGTGGCTGGGAAATTGGTATCACGTCAAAACGCCATCCTCAAAGACGCCGTTGCAATAACGCCGTGAGGTAAAGGGACGCTTTTATGTATTTAGTTAGGTATTTAGAGCTAAAGAGGTTTTCTCCTAAGTCCGATTTGTTGGTGCCTATAAATCCCTATGAATTTTACAATAAGCGAGGGTTACTAAACCGATTTTAATGAATAAATTCCATAATGGACTCCATTATTTACGTAAGAACGATTCTTCTAATTTTTTAGCTCCCCCTCCCCTGTGTAGGTACGCAATATTTTGCCCCCCCCCCTCATGTTACGTATGAATTAATTAAAAACGGTGGGGACTAAAAGGTGGAGGTGAAACGGTCGGGGTCGAAATATCCCGGGGCGAAACGGCGGAAGCGAAACGGTGGGGGCTAAACGGCGGGTGTTAAACGTCATATAACCATATTACATGCCAACTTTTGTCCACAAAATATTGATTCACGGACATAAAATAATAGAAAACTTCTGTTGCCTATAGGGCAAATGTCAAGAAAGGCACAGAAATCCTGCAATAAAGTGATAAAAAAAAACTTGTCGAGATTTTGCGCGAAAATGTAGTAGAAAAAAAACTATGGAGGATGTTTTTTTGGGTTATATGACGTTTCGCACTCGCCGTTTAGCCCCCCCTGTTTTGCTCCCGTCGTTTCGCCCCGGGATGTTTCGCCCCCTATTATTTTATGTCCGTGAATCAATATTTTGTGGACAAAAGTTGCCGTCATTTGTACTACCATATCCTTGATTCGGTTGATCCACCAAAAGGTTTAATTTTAATCGGAATTCTTTCTATATTTCTTTCTTTCGACTATCAACTATTTTTTTGTCATCACCACGAGCTTGCCATTTTTTCAGGCCTAATTTATACGAAAGGGGTAGAAGACATTCAAAAAAACGTATCCTAGAGTGTAAACTGGAAATTCCAAACTGTAAATGATCTTCTTTGAGGTTTTTCTTTAAAATTTTGTCAATGCTATTAAATTCTTTGGAAGTACATTCACACAGATAACACGTTAGAGCTGATGAAGTGTCACTGATAGAATTGCAGACTTTTTTCCGTCGATCATGGTTAAGGCTAGTGTAAAAGTTGCATGTATATTTTTGTCATTTATTGTTTTTGTGTATGGTTGAAGATTTTTTTCTTGTTGTTGAATGTTATCGGCAATATTTTTGGTAGCTTCTACACACTCTTTCAAAGATTTAACAATGATTGGTCTGCAAAATCGAGCTGAAGAGGGTCGTGAATTTTTCCAAAGATGTAAAAAAAATATTCTGGTCCGTTTTGTTTCCTTCAACGTCTTCGAAAATTTGTTTATATCTACTTTGGCCAGAAGTTCCATCGCAACCCCATTTTGAAGTCAAATGCAATTTATTAACTACATTTGATGAAAAGTTGTCAAAAAAATTTAATTGCGATAAAAGTATACGTTCGATGGTAATATTTTAAAGAGCTTGCAAATTAACTTCTGCTTTCATTTCGGATATGCACATATATGATTCATTGAGATAACAATGTTTTTTAGCAGCTAAGATGTCATTATAAGGTGGATCAAGTTTTGGATTTTTGTCCCGATTAGCAGCTCGAATTCCACAATACTTACTTTTGGATAAATTGTTATCTATCAAAAGAGCAAGAGGTTCATCGTGGGAAAATACTTTTTCAGGTTGTTTTTCGTAAGATTTTTGGTACCTAGTCGCTTTTGATGGACGGACTTCCCAGAGTAATATCTTTGATGATTTAGGCTGCGTTAGATTTTCCTTTAGCTCGCAGACTCATTTGCGTGGCAAAACTCAGTTCCTGTCCTCCTTCTGTCTTCCTTCGGTTCGTTCCTGAATCCTGAAAAGATGATAAGGGACGACCCTTTAGCTTGATATCATTTGAAGATGTAGACGCGTCCATTAGTTCATCATTATCGGGATCACTTTCGATATCTCTAACGAAGCAGAATGAAGTGTCCAGCCATTTATAGTTGTATTTAATGAATACATCATAAGTTCTTTTAGGGTTTTGCCACCTTTTTCTAATTGTGGATATAATTGGTTTGATCGCCACTTTGTCTCTTTCCGATAATGTATAAGAACTCTCATATTTGTTTGTTATCTTATTTTCAATAAGCCTATATAAGTGGTCATTCTGTAAGGAATATGTTAATTATAACGTGCGTTAAAATATATTAATTTTTAACATAATTTTGCGTTCCGTGTCGTTTAAGATCCATTAGATCGGCTCCTGCATCCACAAGCAAAGTGGCGGAAGAACGTCGCAAACTGTGCCCAGTATATTGAAGTGGGTTAGGTAAATTTAAAAACATGACAACTTCTTTAGAAACTTTGGCGATAGTATTGATACCTACAGGTTGAATAGCACATTTCAACTTTCTGTAAGATACAAGAAATCTGTCATGAGTGACATTTTTTGGTCTGAGGGACCGATATTTCTTGTACAAGTCCAAAACGTTCACGCCAAATCCTTCATTAATAAGCACAAATTTCCCCGCCTTATTAGTTTTAGTATCAGGCAACCTAACTGTTACGTAAGACCCTTTGTCTTCAATATCCTGCACTTTCAATTTACTAAGCTCGTCGCACCGACATGCCCCTGATATGCCGAATATCAGGATTATCTTCAACAGCAAATACTTCTCGTCCGGTGCATCCGCCAAAAATCGCTCTATATACTGTCTTTCAAGTGTACTTGCTTTTTTCGGCTTAAAACCTCTCCCTTTTCCTTTTAGGTAGCCGGTAAGCACAGAAAACCTGCAATTAAATTAAAATTTGTATTGCTGCACTTTCAAACAGATGAAGTAGTACAACTAACCTTTATATATCTACATGTTCGTAAACGTTTAATGATGCTTTTAACATCGAATATTTCGTTCACAGCGAAGAAGGCTTGAAGGTTTTCTCCAGGTTATGGAAATATGCCAGCATGATATCTTCATTTATGCCATGAACGCTTTTCTGGCTTCTCCAAACATCAAATGCTCTAAACTCTTTTTCGTACCTTGCGATTGACTTTGCCGGCAATAATTCAAAAATTGAGTCGGCCGCTTCAGCCGCGACGTCTTCTGGAATTGTGATTTCTTTCTCGTTCATATTTATTATCAGATTATGCGGAATTTTTTCTTTTTCTTTTTTTCTACTTTTCTCTAATGGGACACACTACTTGTATAGTAAATAACTATAAATTTAACATCATGCGTTAAAACGTTTGGTAATATTCGTTAAAAGTAGTTAAAAATTATCAAATTAGTTCCAATAAACGCTCAAATGAAATTACGAATGTCAAAACATAACATTAGCACATTTGCGTTACTAGTTTGCGGATATTTATTAGCAAAATAATTATTTTGTTTGGTAATATTGTAATTTTCATTTCATTTTAAACAAAGTCTTCGGAAAAGGAACTCAAAATAAAAAATTTTAAGTAAATTTGTGGTTTTTAGTATGTATTTATGGTTAAATTCAAAAAAATATAAGAATAATACAATACGTAGAAAATCAAAATTCAAAAAATTTTAAAAAAGAGACATTTAACAAATAACAGGTCTGAATTAAGAAAATTTGAAAAAATGAAAAATTCGTAATACGACAGTACAATATATCGTTATTTCATGGTTATTGCCATTCTTCAGTTGCACGCAGTCACTTATTACATTGTGAAATAAGAAAAATTTTCAAACTAAACAAAAATATGGACTAAATAGTACAAAATTGACTTACCGTAACCTCTAAAGATTATCAAAACTGAACTTGTTACATGAGTATGAATAATTTAAAAATGATTTGAACTAAGAAATTCGTTTACCTAGCACTGCTAGTTTGAAATCCGAAGGCACTGCCCTCTTATTATTTATTTGTTAAATGTTATTTGTTATTTGTTAAATGTCTCTTTTTTAAAATTTTTTGAATTTTGATTTTCTACGTATTGTATTATTCTTATATTTTTTTGAATTTAAAGTCTTCGGAATTAACAAAAATGGGAACATTAAAGAAAAGCAGGAAGTAGTTAATTTTGAATTTGAACTTCTTAATTAAATCATTCCATAATATTATGGGGAGCATCATTCTGGTGATTAAATCTTGGTAGGCGAAGTAACTGGTTGTTATCGGGAAGAGGAATGTTGTAGGTTCTGCACATATTGTGCAAAATTGCACAACTATAAATAATTTTTGCAACCCTTATTGGATTGTAATGTAAAGCTCTATGGCCATGAAGAGCTCTAAATCTTCCTTTTAATAAGCCAATTGTATGTTCCACTACAATTCTTTGGTTTGAAAAAGCAACATTAAATCTTGATTGAGGCATTGAGGGCTATTTTCTGCAGCATTTATAAATGGTACCAACAACCAAGGTTCTAATGGATAACCGTCGTCAAATAGGTATAGTTAAAAGAGCCGGTATCTACATAATTCCTTTCTAAGACCCTTCTTGCACCACACATCATCCATATAGCAGAATCGTGCACAGAACCTGGGAAACGAGCATTTATATTTGAAATTATACGATTAAAGTAACAAATAACTTGTGCATTAATTGAATAATGTCCATTTTTACAATAAGATGCATGGGCGGGATATATAGGATGCTCTGCAGGTGGGGCTACCATTCTTATATTTATGTGTAACATCAACTACCCCAACAATAATAGTAAAAACTGGGTTCAATTGTTTATAATCTCGTTTTATATACTCTTAGCTTTTCGTCTTCAGATTTTGGAAATTTTATCCATGTATTAAGAAGATTAAGAAGATCATTATCATGATTATCAACAATTATAAGATGAATAAACCCATCCAGTGCCATATTTTTAACAATAATTTGCAAGATTACTTTAACAACTCTGTCACAAAACACGAATGCAAATTATTATCATGTACTACTTGGGTAGACTTTAAAATCAAACAATAAACGCTTTAACGGTTCCCGACCTGATGAAAAATGAAAAATCTGATGTGAACACAATATGACTTTGTAAACATCTTACAAGAAAAAATTAATTTTATTATAATAAATATTTATTGTAAATAAACAAAGATATTATACGCACTAGTTTTATGACCACATAACTGACCTCTTCATAAAGTCCATATTTTATATTTCTTATTAAAATAATTCGTACTTGTTTTATGCTAATTTCTTTTCAATTTGTTTACTGATTCAATTATGTACAATTTATTTTTTGTATTGCCGTTATTTTTCTTGCAATGTTATTCATAAATAATTGCAATAAATGGTGTTACATGCTTGTTATTATTATATGTTATTATAAATGTTATCATATTATGTTACATTAAGGGGATATTCTAGTGTAGAGGTATGAATTTTTGGGCGGTTTTTGAAGCTCTGTACAAATGAAACAAAAATATTTTTACTATCCATTTTTTTATCATTTGTTTATTGTTATTTTAAGATTACATAAAAAATTAAGCGAAAAAAAATCAATATTCGCAAAGTTATGAGCTGGCAAAGTGGGAAGTCCAAAAAAAACTGCCGTGCACGATATTTCAAGTTCTAATGAACCGATTTATTTGAAATTTGAAATATTTGAAAGCATGAACCTCGCTCAGATCAAAATTTTTAATTTTACTAATTGTAAAAAATTCTGAATTGTTAATTAAAACATGCAAAAAAGAAAATTTTTCTTCAAACGGCCACCATTTGATGAAAAAAATTTTTTTTATTTTTCTAAGGTCCACGTCCTTAAGCATGGACTTAGAAGCTCAGGACAGGTATCTTATGGATTGAAATGGCGATCTCTTAAGCGAATCACGCCAAACTATGATACCAGATGGCGCAGAATTTCATAGACCTAATTTTCAACATCATGCTCTAAGCTTTTATAAAAATGAATCACTTTTATAACGTAATTTAAATATTTCCTTCATGTAATGTATGCTTTCAGTAATATAATATTATTTAACAAGAAATATATGTTTGTTTATCAAATACAAATCACAAATATAAATATAAATGATCAAACAGGAATCAATTAAAATTTGGTTTTTGAGAACTTTTTTTGATTCAAAATATAAATAAGTATATTGTCTTAACCTCATAGTAATATACAAATGAATAATATAAGCCAATTAATTCGTTGTGCGTAGTAATATGAATAAAAATAAAAATTTCAGATTTTGAACCAAATCTGGGTAAAAATTTCTTCATACACATCGGTTTTCTCAATATATTTCACTAAAGTTGATTTACAATAATAATTTCAATAACTCCAGAAAAATTTGAATTTGCAATTTGAAGAATATGTTTTAAAATTTGGATTGCTGAAGATGGCAAACAATTTTCGAATTTACAATTAGTGTGCTTTCTTTGTAAATTTCTTTTATTTCTGCTCCAGTTTTTTAATTATTTTTATTATATTTCAAAATCACAATTAGCCCCCCCCCTCAAAATTAATTGATTGAATTCAGTGTTCGTGGTGAAAACGTTTGAAAACGAGACGTAAAGAACTTTAAAAAAAGGTTGTTATTTTCTTCCCCCTCCCCCTTTCCCTCCGAAAATATTAAATCTAGTTGCGCTTCTGAAAAATATGAGTGCACAGGTATACGAGCCCTAACAACTACATATTCGGCCACTTCAAAATTTCTATCGAAATAATTTTTCAATATACCTTTACAACTAGCAAAATATATTTAATAAAATGATTTTTTTAAATAGTCTTTAAAATCATTATTCAGATTATATTATCCTGAAAAAAAATAATGGAGAAAATCAAATTTTTGTTGAAAAAATATTATTTTATTGAACTACATCTGACAATTTAATGTTCGGCCAAAATCATATATAATTCAGATTAAATCTGGTTGCCGTTGTCATCAGTAAATAAAACTGCAGTTGGCGCTAATTTAAAGTTTAAACAATCGAGGCTGTACCTGTCTTAATTTGCGAAATTTGCCAACTTTGTATGACCAATTTGCTTCAAAATGGTTCGAAGGGCAGCAACTCCAAAAAAAGTGAGAGATTTACGCTGAGATTCATAGACAAGTAATAAGTGCTAAGTAAGACCAATATCGTCGAATTTGTTTTTATGGCAACCTTATTTACTCGGTCGATAAGGGTCATTTTTAATGACAGCATTTTAAGTATAAGTAACGCATCGTCTATGAATATGGCTGTTAATAATCAGTATGTTTAGTCAGGGGAAGAAAATGAGACAAATTGCTCGAGATTTGGAATTATCAAAATCAACAGTTTCCTCCATAATAAAATCATATGGTGAAAACGGTAACACCGAAGTTAAAGGAAAAAGCCCAGGACGTCCGTGTTTAGTTACTAATCGTCAAAGAAGAGAGTTAGTTAAAATCTGCAGAAAAAACAGGAGAAGCACTTTAAGAGAAATAACATCGAAGTAGAACGAAAACACAAAATTATTACTTTCGAGGTAAACTTGTAGAAACTGGATTCACAAAAGTGGTCTCGGTTTTTATAAGGTACAATCATTTCAATATTAAATTAGGTTTACTAACATACAAGTAATACAATATTTTAGGCTAAAGAAAAGCCATTGCTGACCGAACGTCAGAAAAAAACGCCTGGCTTGGTGTAAGGAACGCATGCAATGGACACAGGAGCAGTGGAATTCGGTTATTTTTAGCGACGAGTCTAAATTTAACATATGTGTAGGAGATAATCGGAAAAGAGTGATAAGAACTGAAAATGAAGCATTCCATAAGGACTGTTTAAAACGAACTGTTAAGTTTGCTACGGGAGTAATGATTTGGGGCTGCATATCCGCTAAAGGTGTAGGAAGTATGCAGTTTGTAAATGGAACTATTAACGCACTCAAGTATCAAGATATACTGGAAAATAACTTGCTCCCCAGTATTGAAAAATTGCACCCAGTGGAGTCATTTATTTTCCAGCAAGAAAGTGCTTCATGTCATACGGCTAAAACCACACAAATTTGGTTTAACAACCATGATATGTGTAATGGGTGTGAGCCCAGCATTACTTGTAAATACCACCTTTTTTATGTTGGCAGCAGAAACAATAAATTTTGTAAGGTTATGTATTTACATAGTATTTACATAAACATAATTAAATTCAAAAAATATAAGAATAATACAATACGTAGAAAATCAAAATTCAAAAAATTTAAAAAGGAGACAATTAACACATAACAGGTCTGGATTAAGAAAATTTGAAAAAATGAAAATTTCGTAATACGAAGTACAATATAACGTTATTTCATGGTTATTGCCATTCTTCAGTTGCACGCATCGATTACGATTACATTGTAAAATAAGAAGAAAAAATTTTTCAAACTAAACAAAATTATCGACTAAATTGTACAAAATTGACTTACCATAACCTCCAAAGATTATCAAAACTGAACTTGTTACACGAGGTATGAATAATTTAAAAATGATTTGAACTAAGAAATTCGTTTACCTAGCACTGCTAGTTTGAAATCCGAAGGCACTGCCCTCTTAATATGATTTCTAAAAACTTTGAAAAAATTCAAAATTCAAAAATTTACCACGTTTTTTAACCGTGAGGCGTAAAACTAGAAAAAGAACTCAAAATAAAAAATTTTAAGTAAATTTGTGGTTTTTAGTATGTATTTATGGTTAAATTCAAAAAATATAAGAATAATACAATACGTAGAAAATCAAAATTCAAAAAATTTAAAAAGGAGACAATTAACACATAACAGGTCTGGATTAAGAAAATTTGAAAAAATGAAAATTTCGTAATACGAAGTACAATATAACGTTATTTCATGGTTATTGCCATTCTTCAGTTGCACGCATCGATTACGATTACATTGTAAAATAAGAAGAAAAAATTTTTCAAACTAAACAAAATTATCGACTAAATTGTACAAAATTGACTTACCATAACCTCCAAAGATTATCAAAACTGAACTTGTTACACGAGGTATGAATAATTTAAAAATGATTTGAACTAAGAAATTCGTTTACCTAGCACTGCTAGTTTGAAATCCGAAGGCACTGCCCTCTTAATATGATTTCTAAAAACTTTGAAAAAATTCAAAATTCAAAAATTTACCACGTTTTTTAACCGTGAGGCGTAAAACTAGAAAAAGAACTCAAAATAAAAAATTTTAAGTAAATTTGTGGTTTTTAGTATGTATTTATGGTTAAATTCAAAAAATATAAGAATAATACAATACGTAGAAAATCAAAATTCAAAAAATTTAAAAAGGAGACAATTAACACATAACAGGTCTGGATTAAGAAAATTTGAAAAAATGAAAATTTCGTAATACGAAGTACAATATAACGTTATTTCATGGTTATTGCCATTCTTCAGTTGCACGCATCGATTACGATTACATTGTAAAATAAGAAGAAAAAATTTTTCAAACTAAACAAAATTATCGACTAAATTGTACAAAATTGACTTACCATAACCTCCAAAGATTATCAAAACTGAACTTGTTACACGAGGTATGAATAATTTAAAAATGATTTGAACTAAGAAATTCGTTTACCTAGCACTGCTAGTTTGAAATCCGAAGGCACTGCCCTCTTAATATGATTTCTAAAAACTTTGAAAAAATTCAAAATTCAAAAATTTACCACGTTTTTTAACCGTGAGGCGTAAAACTAGAAAAAGAACTCAAAATAAAAAATTTTAAGTAAATTTGTGGTTTTTAGTATGTATTTATGGTTAAATTCAAAAAATATAAGAATAATACAATACGTAGAAAATCAAAATTCAAAAAATTTAAAAAGGAGACAATTAACACATAACAGGTCTGGATTAAGAAAATTTGAAAAAATGAAAATTTCGTAATACGAAGTACAATATAACGTTATTTCATGGTTATTGCCATTCTTCAGTTGCACGCATCGATTACGATTACATTGTAAAATAAGAAGAAAAAATTTTTCAAACTAAACAAAATTATCGACTAAATTGTACAAAATTGACTTACCATAACCTCCAAAGATTATCAAAACTGAACTTGTTACACGAGGTATGAATAATTTAAAAATGATTTGAACTAAGAAATTCGTTTACCTAGCACTGCTAGTTTGAAATCCGAAGGCACTGCCCTCTTAATATGATTTCTAAAAACTTTGAAAAAATTCAAAATTCAAAAATTTACCACGTTTTTTAACCGTGAGGCGTAAAACTAGAAAAAGAACTCAAAATAAAAAATTTTTAAGTAAATTTGTGGTTTTTAGTATGTATTTATGGTTAAATTCAAAAAATATAAGAATAATACAATACGTAGAAAATCAAAATTCAAAAAATTTAAAAAGGAGACAATTAACACATAACAGGTCTGGATTAAGAAAATTTGAAAAAATGAAAATTTCGTAATACGAAGTACAATATAACGTTATTTCATGGTTATTGCCATTCTTAAATAAATAACGTTATATTGTACTTCGTATTACGAAATTTTCATTTTTTCAAATTTTCTTAATCCAGACCTGTTATGTGTTAATTGTCTCCTTTTTAAATTTTTTGAATTTTGATTTTCTACGTATTGTATTATTCTTATATTTTTTGAATTTAACCATAAATACATACTAAAAACCACAAATTTACTTAAAATTTTTTATTTTGAGTTCTTTTTCTAGTTTTACGCCTCACGGTTAAAAAACGTGGTAAATTTTTGAATTTTGAATTTTTTCAAAGTTTTTAGAAATCATATTAAGAGGGCAGTGCCTTCGGATTTCAAACTAGCAGTGCTAGGTAAACGAATTTCTTAGTTCAAATCATTTTTAAATTATTCATACCTCGTGTAACAAGTTCAGTTTTGATAATCTTTGGAGGTTATGGTAAGTCAATTTTGTACAATTTAGTCGATAATTTTGTTTAGTTTGAAAAATTTTTTCTTCTTATTTTACAATGTAATCGTAATCGATGCGTGCAACTGAAGAATGGCAATAACCATGAAATAACGTTATATTGTACTTCGTATTACGAAATTTTCATTTTTCAAATTTTCTTAATCCAGACCTGTTATGTGTTAATTGTCTCCTTTTTAAATTTTTTGAATTTTGATTTTCTACGTATTGTATTATTCTTATATTTTTTGAATTTAACCATAAATACATACTAAAAACCACAAATTTACTTAAAATTTTTTATTTTGAGTTCTTTTTCTAGTTTTACGCCTCACGGTTAAAAAACGTGGTAAATTTTTGAATTTTGAATTTTTTCAAAGTTTTTAGAAATCATATTAAGAGGGCAGTGCCTTCGGATTTCAAACTAGCAGTGCTAGGTAAACGAATTTCTTAGTTCAAATCATTTTTAAATTATTCATACCTCGTGTAACAAGTTCAGTTTTGATAATCTTTGGAGGTTATGGTAAGTCAATTTTGTACAATTTAGTCGATAATTTTGTTTAGTTTGAAAAATTTTTTCTTCTTATTTTACAATGTAATCGTAATCGATGCGTGCAACTGAAGAATGGCAATAACCATGAAATAACGTTATATTGTACTTCGTATTACGAAATTTTCATTTTTTCAAATTTTCTTAATCCAGACCTGTTATGTGTTAATTGTCTCCTTTTTAAATTTTTTGAATTTTGATTTTCTACGTATTGTATTATTCTTATATTTTTTGAATTTAACCATAAATACATACTAAAAACCACAAATTTACTTAAAAAATTTTTTATTTTGAGTTCTTTTTCTAGTTTTACGCCTCACGGTTAAAAAACGTGGTAAATTTTTGAATTTTGAATTTTTTCAAAGTTTTTAGAAATCATATTAAGAGGGCAGTGCCTTCGGATTTCAAACTAGCAGTGCTAGGTAAACGAATTTCTTAGTTCAAATCATTTTTAAATTATTCATACCTCGTGTAACAAGTTCAGTTTTGATAATCTTTGGAGGTTATGGTAAGTCAATTTTGTACAATTTAGTCGATAATTTTGTTTAGTTTGAAAAATTTTTTCTTCTTATTTTACAATGTAATCGTAATCGATGCGTGCAACTGAAGAATGGCAATAACCATGAAATAACGTTATATTGTACTTCGTATTACGAAATTTTCATTTTTTCAAATTTTCTTAATCCAGACCTGTTATGTGTTAATTGTCTCCTTTTTAAATTTTTTGAATTTTGATTTTCTACGTATTGTATTATTCTTATATTTTTTGAATTTAACCATAAATACATACTAAAAACCACAAATTTACTTAAAATTTTTTATTTTGAGTTCTTTTTCTATAAACATAATTGTTTATCTATTTAGATAGTCAGTTAATCGTTAACCGTTAGACAGTAAGATTGTAAATAATAAACATATAAATAATTAAAACATTAAAACAACACATTAATTTTATTAATAAGCAACGCTTATTACATGGTGTCAGAAGTTAAACACAATTGTGTCAGGACAAACGTTATAAGTTCTTATAGTTGTAAATATTAACACGTGATAACAGTGTGTAATCGGAAAAATATACATTCTGGGAAGTAATCGGAACAAAAACTCAAGTTATCGGAAAATCTAGTAACTGATCGGTAGTGCTTAGAATGGCAAGTGTACGCACACCATCTGAATTGGATTGTTCAAACCTGGCAAATGAATGGCCTAATTGGAAAAGAAATTTTATGGTGTATATGATTGCCAGTGACAAGTCACGGGAACAGGAACCGACAAAAATTGCAAATTTCATATGACTAATTGGGACGAAGGGTGCAAATATCTACAACACACTGTTTCTGAATGATGGAACTGAAAATTCATTGCTTGGCACAATTAGATCAGGCCATGCAGTGGTACAACGCAAACTGAATGAAGTGTTTGAAAAATGTTGCTATGGAATCATATAAGTTCAATGTGATTTCACAAAAGGAGCAGCAAACATTCAGAGAATTTGAGACAGAATTACGGACACAGGTACGTCACTGCGAGTATAAATGTGAATATGGAAAATTGTACGAAGATCGGATGTTGCGTGATCTAATAATTGTTGGAGTATACGACAAACGACTTCAATTGAAATTATTGGATGGGCGTGATGAACAACTAGGACATATTATCAACACATGCAAAACACACGAAGCGGCCAACACAAACAAAGGGATCTTGGATACAAAGGGATCATCGGTGAATGTAATCAAAATGAGTGAAAAATTGGAATCAACAGTGGTGCGTGCAATCAAACGATATTGTTTCAATTGTAGTGAACCTTGGAAAGTTGGTCACCTGAATGAATGCAAAGCAAAGAATATCACATGCCGTTTGTGTTTCAAGAAAGGGCATTTCCAAAAGATGTGTCGTAGATCATGAAAAGATGATAACGGCAACAAGCAAAACATTCATGAACTTAGTGTAACAACGGGCAAGGTAACAATTGGAATAATGGTAATCATAGAAATAATAATATTAATTGTAATGATGTTAATAATTGTAATTGTAGAAAATTAAGTAGCTTCGTTGAGTCTAAACCTAGTCGTAGGATAAATTCCATTGGATCAAAATACAAACGTTGGACCAAAGATTATATGATTGGCAATGAAATTCTAACATTTAAATTAGATACGGGAGCGGATATCAATTGCGTTCCATTAAAACGGATAAAAAAATTTAAAGTAAATTTCATAGTCAACCAGCATAATAAGTTCAATGTATTTGATTATAATGATAATAAAATTAAAATTTTTGGAAGTGTTCAATTAATTTGCAAAGATTTAAATTCAAAACAGGAATTTCCAGCTGAATTTGTTATTGTGGATGACAAATGTGAACCGATACTCGGATTAGAAATTTTGTGAAAGCTTTGGATTAATTAAACGCGTAGATGTGAGTAGTATTGCATGTACGAAATTGAAAGAATCATTCGTGGATAGATATAAGGATGTTTTTCAGGGAATTGGTAAATTCCCAGGAACATTTTCAATTAAATTAAAGGAAAATTCGAAGCCGGTGCTTCACGTATACCAAACACGTTAATGGAAAAACTAAGGGGGGAATTAGAAACAATGGTAACGGATGGAATCATTTCACCTGTTGATTACCCAACTGACTGGGTTAATAATTTACAAATAATTGAAAAGCCCAACGGTTAACTTCGAATTTGCCTAGACCCAAAGCCACTGAATGAATGCGTTAAACGGGAATATTTTTTAATTCCAACCATTGACGACTTAACGTCAGGGTGGAAGGTAAACGGATTTTTTCGGTTCTGGATTTGAGCAGTGGGTTTTGGCATATGGAATTGGATGAAGCGAGCGCAGAATTAACAACTTTTATGACTCCTTTCGGTAGAAAAAGAACTCAAAGTAAAAAATTTTAAGTAAATTTGTGGTTTTTAGTATGTATTTATGGTTAAATTCAAAAAATATAAGAATAATACAATACGTAGAAAATCAAAATTCAAAAAATTTAAAAAAGATACAATTTAACACATAACAGGTCCGAATTAAGAAAAATTTTGAAAAAATGAAAAATTCGTAATACGATAGTACAATATAACGTTATTTCATGGTTATTGCCATTCTTCAGTTGCACGCAATCGCTTACATTGTAAAATAAGAAACAAATTTTCAAACTAAACAAAAATATCGACTAAATTGTACAAAATTGACTTGAGTCGATGTTTTTGTTTAGTTGTTAATTTGTTTCTTATTTTACAATGTAAGCAATTGCGTGCAACTGAAGAATGGCAATAACCATGAAATAACGTTATATTGTACTATCGTATTAGGAATTTTTCATTTTTTCAAAATTTTTCTTAATTCGGACCTGTTATGTGTTAAATTGTCTCTTTTTTAAATTTTTTGAATTTTGATTTTCTAGGTATTGTATTATTCTTATATTTTTTGAATTTAACCATAAATACATACTAAAAACCACAAATTAACTTAAAATTTTTTACTTTGAGTTCTTTTTCTAGTTTTACGCCTCACGGTTAAAAAACGTGGTAAAATTTTTAATTTTGAAATTTTTTCAAAGTTTTTAGAAATCATATTAAGAAGGCAGTGCCTTCGGATTTCAAACTAGCAGTGCTAGGTAAACGAATTTCTTAGTTCAAATCATTTTTAAATTATTCATACTTCAGGTAACAAGTTCATTTTTGATAATCTTTGGAGGTTATGGTAAGTCAATTTTGTACAATTTAGTCGATATTTTTGTTTAGTTTGAAAATTTGTTTCTTATTTTACAATGTAAGCAATTGCGTGCAACTGAAGAATGGCAATAACCATGAAATAACGTTATATTGTACTATCGTATTACGAATTTTTCATTTTTTCAAAATTTTTCTTAATTCGGACCTTTCGGTAGATTCAAAGTGCACCCGAAATGTTTCAACGGAAAAATGATACAAATTTTTGGAAATATACGGGGGGCATATTTATTTTGATGATGTGTTTATTTGTGCAGAAGATTAGGAAGAACATGATAGAATCATGAGTTTGGTAATGGATATAGCTCGAAAAAATAACATTAAATTTAACATGGATAAGATTCAATATCGGCAACGTGAAGTAAAATTTATGGGACATATTTTATCGGAAGGAAAAATTAAAGCGGATTTGAAATATCGAGATGCAATCGTAAAAATGAAAAAACCAGAAAGTAAATCGGACGTTTTAAGATTTTTGGGCCTTCTCAAATACTTGGCAAGATTTATTCCAAATCTGTCAAAGCAAACGGCGGAATTGCGTAATTTAACCAGAAATGATGTAGAATTTGTGTGGATGGGAAAACATGAGTTGAAATTTGAAGACTTAAAAAAAATCATAACATCGGAACCGGTATTGGCCACATATGATCCAAAAAGCCCTGTAATAGTACAAACCGATGCATCAAAGGATGGATTGGGTTGTGTGGTGGTACAAAACGGACATCCTGTGGCATTTGGTTCACGAACACTTAGCAAGTGTGAACAAAAATGGGCACAGATAGAAAAGGAACTTTTATCAACCGTTTTTGCGTGTCAACGATTTCATTTCTTTTTCTATAGGGACGGGAATTCATTCTAGAAAGTGATCACAAACCTTTGGAAACAGTTGTCAAACGTGATATTGATGAGCTAACAATGCGACTTCAACATAATATGTTCATGTTCCTTCTGAAATATCCTCAGATGACCATAGTTTACAAACCTGGCAAAAAGATGCTAGTAGCGGACTGCCTGTCGAGAGCCCAATTATCAGAAATTTCGGAAATTCAAGGACTCTCGGGGGTCATTCATGCGGTAACAAAATCAGTTTGCCTTACGGAAGATAATTACAAGGCTTATAGGAAAACGTTGGAAAATAGTAAAGAATACTCGAGGATTTGCAAATACGTTGAAAATGGTTGGCCGGGGTATCATCAGATTGATGAACTGAGTCAACATTTTTATAAAGTAAAATCAGAACTACATGTTGAGAACGGATTGCTATTGTTTAATCACAGATTGATCATACCATCGGAAATGCAACGGAAAATGTCAATATGGTTACATTCGCCACATCTCGGAATCGAAAAAACACTTGCACGTGCAAGAATGCTATATTATTGGCCCGTAATGAACACGCAAATTAAAGAACTGGTTGCGTCGTGCAAAATTTGTGAAAAGTTCAAACGAAATAATCAAAAAGAACCGTTGGTTCAGGAAGAAATCCCGAAATATCCATTTCATATAGTGGCAATGGACCTCTTCGAATACAGGGGTCGTGATTACATCGCACTGATCGATGCATACTCAAATTACCTAATGACTGTTGGTATTCAAAACAAAATATCTAAACACATTATCGGGGTACTTTGTCAGTTGTTCGATAAGCTAGGATATCCGACAGTCGTCAAATGTGACAATAGCCCGTTTAGATCAGCGGAATTTGAACGCTTTTCGTTTGAGTACAATATTCAGTTTAAATTTTCAAGTCCGAGATATCCTCAAAGTAACGGTCTGGCTGAAAAAGGCGTAGCAATTGCAAAAAACATTCTTAAGTGGTGTTCGGAAGCAAATGACATGGATCAATTTCAACATCGATTGTTGGAATACAACGCAACACCGTTGACGGGCATCATGGATATTACTCCATCGGAATTGTTCTTTGGGAGACTTGTAAAAACCAAGTTGCCGGCATCGGATTTTGGTCAGAAATAATATTAGGGAATCCGAAATTCAAACCAAATTAAAAAACAAAAGAATGATTTAGTGATATTTAAAAAAAAACGGAAAAAGAGTGGCAGTATGGCACTGTAGTGGCAATTGTGAACGATAGATCATACATCATCAAGGACAGTTTCGATAATCATTATAGACGCAATCGGCGGTTTATTGCTAAGACTCAAAATAAAGAACTGAATGCTTGCGATTTGGTATTTGAAGAAAATGTCAAAAGCAGCAGAACAATTGACCGGAACAGTTGAGAGAAATTCAAATAATGGCTCCACCTAAAAACATTTTAGACGAAAACAATGATAATTCAAATAACGTGGTAGTTGTGGAGCCATCATTTGACAATAACACAAATAATCAACTTATTGTGGAGGAACCAATTCCCTCGGTGGAAATAGAAAATATCGGAGAAATTGGTTCTGAAGCAAGTAATGTAAATGTAACACACTCCGAACCTTAAAAAATTAGAAGCGGACGTGCCATCATAGCAACAACCATGATATGACAGTTATGGATTGGTCTTCCAGCAGTCCTGACTTAAATGTCATTGAAACCCTATGGCATAAAATGAAGCGAAAGCTGAGAAACAATCCACAAAGGACTCATGAAACTTTAAAGGCAAAAGTTCAAGAAGTCTGGGATTCAGTAACAACAGAAGAGTGTCAGTCTCTTGTAAATTCTATTCCTAAAAGAATTTGGACAGTACTTTTAGCATAAAGTGTGTTACGCCATATTAAAATTGGTTATTGTTGTTTAAGATCACGGCTTGTTATAATGGCCGAACATTTATTTGTCAGTTTGAGTTCAGAATAATATTTTTTTTAGAAACCAAAAATGTTGTTATTTTACTCCTAACCATCATAAAATAGCCAGAAATGGAGATTTTAAAATATAAGCAAAAAATTGCAGTTTAATTCGTAAAAAAAGCTAATAACGGTATACTGAATAATTATTTCAATAAAAATTATGAAATGGCCGAACATATAGTTGTTAGGGCTCGTACAATCTTCTGTGAAGTGTCTTTCAAAAACTGTTAACTCTTTTCACATTTTTTCGGCTCAAATTCTCGAGAAATGATTTTGCTCCATTGCCTGTAACGTCTTTCAGGACCTAGTGGTACGATGAACATAGTATATAATTTCAATCACTTCTTTTCACTTTCTATCCACTTAAGAAATGACATAACACATTTGAAACCTATTTTCAATCAAATTATTTAAATAGAAAAATACAAATTTATCGCAAACTTACACATCAAGTTCGAAAAATACTTTAAAATCACAACACTTTAAACTTGAACAAATCGGTAAAAGCTTAAATTTTTAATAAATATTTATTTTCTTTTTTTATATTATAACTAAATATTATTTTGTTTTTATATTGGTGCTGCACAGAGAAAAAAAACAATCATCGCAATAATTTTGAAGTAAATATTAAATCAATTAGAGTAAATTTTCATATACAATATCCCAAGAGACAGGCATATATTCGACAATTTTCCCGCTCTCTACACAAGTGATTTTTGTACCTAAAAAAACTGCCCAAAGCACGAAGTGCTGCGGGCAGTTTTTTAGGTACAAAAATCACGCGTGTAAGGGAGCGGGAAAAATTGTCAGAATATATGCCTGTCTAGCGGGATATTTGACAAGAGAATCGCCAAAACGAAAAAATTGTATTTTAAAAATTTAGAAAGCCTTTGACTCAAGTAAAATAATATGTACATAGTAACTAGGACGACGTGACGATAAACAAATTATTATTTTGTCATTGTATTAAAAACTAAAATGTGTTCCCGGTTTGGTGAAGAATCGCTAGCAAATATTGATGAAGAAATAAATAATAGTACACCAATTAATACTGTGCGTTCAAAAAAGTCAGTATGGTCTCAATTTGACAAATTTTGTGCGTCAAGAAACTATGATGTTATCAGTACCGCGTTACCTGTAGAAAATCTAAATGATATATTAAAAGATTGGGGTTTTAATATGAGAAAGAAGGATGGTGCAAATTATAAAGAAGCGGTTGTGAAACAGATGTGGAATTCGGTTGCGAAACAACTGCAGACAATTTATTTTAAAAGGTTTAATATAAAGATTGACCCATTTCAAGACATTGGTTTTGCTAATGCAAGAAGTGCTCGAAATTCAATTAGAAAAAAACTGCAATTATTACCTGAATTTAGAAAACTTAGTTCTGCCGCTTTTAGCGAATCTGAAGTTCAAGAAATTATTAATCTATACGACGAAAATACACCAGATGGGTTAAATAAGAAATTTTACCATATAGCGGCCCATGAATTAGCTTGGCGAGGTGGGGAAGCCGTATTTTGCTTGATCAGTTATTTTTGTGAAGAATTTGACAACAAAGGCGAATTTAAAGAAAGAATTGAATACAATCCTATTGTTTCAAAGACAGCGCAAGGAGGATCAAAAAAACTTACAGATTCTAAATGGCTAATTGTGAATGAGAACAAATCATTGTGCCCAGTAAAGTAAGAATTACAAGTTCTTTATAATAATATATAAAATTAGCTAACAAAATTTATACTAAAACAAATTGCTAAGAAAATTGATTTCGAAAAGAGGTGAAAATGTACATATCCAAAGACTGTTTCTTACCCCTAATCCCAATTGGGAAAAAGGTAATTTATGGTTTAAGAATTCACCAATAGGGAAGAACATTATTGCAAGATGGACTAGAGCTGCAGCGGAATCTATTGGTATTGATACCAAAACTGTCAAAATTTCAAATCATTCACATAGATCGACCACTATTTCGCATTTAGCTAAAGCTGGTATACAAGAGGAATCACTAATTAAAATTACTGGACATTCAAGTAGTACTTCCCTTAAACCATATTTGCAGATGGATGAAGAATACCACAAGAGAATTGTACAAAACATACGAACGGAAGCTGTACTGAAACTATTCACAAGCAATGGACTTCTCCAAGAACCAAAGCATTCAAATGTATATAATAATTGTACATTTAATATTTCAAATTAATTTTTATAATATTATGCGAGTTGAATATAATTATGTAAAAATTAATTTTATTAAAGAAACTGTTTACATTTAAAAAACAATATTATTAATAATGCTGCCAAGGGTAGCGGGTAATTGTCATTTTTTGACAATCACCCGGGCCAAATATTCGTTTTTCAAATTTTCACTTAATTTTAATGGGATTGGCTACTTTTCAATTGTTTTTGACAATGTCATTGGTGCATGTCGGTCATGTGACAGGTGCGGGCGATTCTCTATCAAATTTAGTAAAATTTACTTCAAATTTAATGAAATTTACCTCAAAATTGTTGTGAAGCTGATTTGAACTTCAATTAAAGTAAAAATTACTTCAATTTTTTCTCTGTGTGGGTATAAACCAAAAATATATTCGGCCTTCCTTGTTCAGAGCCACCTAGCGCGAACTTTTTCGTTATTCGCTTAATGCCCGGTTTCTGAAGCTCGAGTTATACAAAGGTTAAGCTTAACCGCAATATACCTGCAGATTTTGAGTTTCTATAGCGAAAGTTATCCTTAGATCTCTGGTCAAAGTTGACCTGCGGATGGGCTCGGGTTATCCACTGGTTAACTTTGTAGAACATGCGCAATCGAATTTATTATGACAGTTGAATTGAATTCAGGGCTTATTTCGATCCATGCATCGTTTTTAAATTTCATATTGATTCCGTCTTTTTTTTTATTCTTTTGTTTGTGATTCAACTCTTGTTCGATATCAAATAGGACATCTTTGTCGAAGTCGGTGAAATTTTTACTTTTTTTATTCAAATCTATTTTATTTTTACGTACAAAATAATTTATTTTCAAATATTTTTATTAATAATAATAATAAAAATAATATTATATTTAAACTTTTAGGCAAAACATTTAAATGTATAACAGATTTTTGCCAACATAAAATAATAAAATTACAAAAAAAACTGATTAATTTGAAGTAACTACTGCATCCCCATCTACCGGCAATTCAATCAAGCGAGTTGACAAGAGGTTAGTTATCCTCTAGTAGTTGGTGGTTTCAGAAACCCATCTTACTTTAACCAAAGGATAACTTTAACCTTTGATTAGCTGACCAGAGGATAACCAGAGATCTTCAGAAACCGGGCATAATGCGGGTCCTTAGCTTCTAAGTCCATGTCCTTAAGCCAATGAAAACGGTTACCTGATTTAATGCCCGGTTTCTGAAGCTCGAGTTATACAGAGGTTAACTTAACCGTAATATAACTGCAGATTTTGAGTTTCTATAGCGAAAGTTAACCGTAGATCTCTGGTCAAAGTTGACCTGCAGAGGGGCTCGGGTTATCCACTAGTTAACTTTGTGGACCATGCGCAATCGAATTTCATTATGACAGTTGTCGACTCGAGATGGTATTTACAAGATATTTAAAAATTGTGCAAAAGTTTGTTGTAGTTGGTTGGTAATAAATAATAATTATTTGTGCTATATAAACAAGAAAAAAATAATATTATTACGATAACGTGGTTTGCTGGTTACTAACTGATTTTGTTTTACTCATACAATGTAAGTAGTATATAGGAACTAGAAAAAGTAATCTTATTATTGTTATTATAACTTGATGTTATTTTAGAATGGATTTTTCAAGTTCTTCAACATCTTCAGATGAAGAAATTTTTGATTTAATTTCAGAAATAGAACGGCCTAGAAATTTCCGTCAGCGAGAAAACCAATTTGAGAAATACAATGATGCTGAATTTAGGGACAGGTTTCGTTTGAGCAAAGAAACAGTAAATGTGTTGGTAGATGTACTTTATCAGAAGCTTGAAAAAAAAGATACTAGAATAAGTACATTGACAGTGGGAGAAGAAATTCTTATAGCGCTTCGTTTTTATGCAACAGGTACGTATTACAAAAATTGCTGTCAGCTGCAGTAAAATTTATTAATATTTTTATTTTTTTATAGGATCATTTCAAATTCTCATTGGCGATGACAGCAATGTCCATAAGACTACTGTTTGTAGAATCGTTCAAAAAGTTTCCAAAGAGATAGCAACACTTCGGCCACATTTTATAAAAATGCCTGCTACCGAACAGGAAATTAATGAAGTTAAATCTGGTTTCCATGCTATTAGAAGATTTCCCAATGTGGTGGGGTGCATAGATGGCTGTCATATTCCAATAATATCTCCAGGAGGAGAAGACGCCGAGTTATTTCGGAACAGAAAAGGTTACTTTTCAATTAATGTTCAATGCATCTGTGTTCACAATTTGATGATTAGGGATATAGATGCACGTTGGCGCGGATCGACGCACGATAGCACAATATTTAATGCATCAAGAATTTGTGCCTCGTTTGAAGAAAATATGTTTCCAAACAGTTATTTGTTAGGGGATAGTGCCTACAGTTGCCAAACGCATCTTCTTACGCCTCTACTAAATGCCAATACAAAACCTGAATTGAATTACAATGCTGCACACATTCAAACCAGAAATAGTATTGAACGTGCATTTGGAGTTGCATTCTATTTCTGTTTTCTCCAGTACTTTTTGTTTCATCGCTTCTTCTAAATCTAAAATTTTCTTCTTTTTTTTAAAGATCTCCTCATCCCAATTATTTTTTAAATTTTTTCTTTCAGTAAACTTGTCGGCAATATTATTAATGTTAAATGTTCTTTTTGTTTTTACAGAAGTTCCAGTTTGTGGCGTCGACACAATTGTTTCCTGGTCATTATTGTGTATGCCAACACCAACACTTGGGTTCTTGTGTGTTGTGGACTTGTGTTGCAGTTGAAGCTGAACTTGGGCCAGGTAGTGATGGTTCCTGAACTATTCTTGTTACAGGACTCCTTATTACAGGAGACTGAAAATTATTCATATGATACAGATCGTCATTGGCATCCATTTCTTCCTCATCTATCTTAAGAAATGACGAATCGTGTTCATTTACGAGTGAATGAAATTGTGGTGCTAATGCTCTGACAATTTTTTTGTCCAATTCGTCACTCTTTGGGGGTTTGAGGTACGATTCCAATTATGCAGCTGTTTGGTACTCCGAGGACCACTGTTTGAACTGGCATTGTATATCTTGGTTATTTCGATCCATGCGTCGTTTTTTAATTTAACATTTGTTGCGTCTGTTTTTTTGTTCTCTATTACGTGATTATACTGTTGTACGATTCCAAATAGAACATCTTTGTCGAAGTCCGTGAAATTCTTACTTCTTTTGCTTAGATCCATTTTATTTTTACACACAAAATAATTTTTTTTCAAATATTTTTAATAAAAATAATATATTTAAACTTTTTTGCAAAACATTTCAATACATGGCAGATTTTTGCCAACAAAATAAAAAAATAATAATAAAAATATAACGGTAAAAAGCATATTTGAAATTCAAAAATTCGAAATTGAAACGTTTGATAATAATGGTAATTTTAATTTTATATTTTCAATTGCCAGTACGAATCTGATGAAATCAGTTTCGCGGATAACACCGCGAATAAGTTAGATCGAAACATGTAATTTGGTAAGGCTTTTTTTGAATTTAATAATTTTTTTAATACTAATTATTTCATTTGTCATTGATTCTAAAGACGGCCCTGACTGCCGCTGTCTTGCTACGAATTTGTTTATTTAACATTTTTTCATCTACTTTGTAGATTTTTATGGCAAATATTGCAAGTATTATTTCTTTATTAAAATAATAAAATTTCAAAATTTTACAACATACATACAAAAAAATGGTTAATTTGAACTAACTACTATATCCCCATCTACCGGCAATTCCATCAAGCGAGTTGACAAGAGGTTAGTTATCCTTTGGTGGTTTGTGGTTTCAGAAACCCATCGTAGGTTAACCTATGGTTAACTTTAACCTATGATTAGCTGACCAGAGGATAACCAGAGATCTTCAGAAACCGGGCATTAATCATTGAGCGTTATTTTTAGTGCTTCGAGCCCGATTACTCCTAAACGAGCCACGTGGTCAGAAATCGAAGATTTTAATTAATACTTTTTTAAAGAATGTTTAGTTGTTGCATTTATGTGTTTATTGATTACGTATAATTTTATTATTTAAGTAGATATGTTAAAGCCAATAGGCCTTATTATCCTACCATAGTAAAATAAGACCATATACTGGCAAGGTTATTAAAATTGTTTAATTTTGTGTTTGTCTATGGTACAAGTTACCATTTTTCGTTTATATTTTATAGAACTGTACCAAAGCAAAGATGACCAAAGATAGGATTATTATTAAAACATGTTGATTACATTGGAAATATTTCATTTTATTGCAAATCTTCTATAGCTAGGGCCTTATTACCCGGAGGTACCTTAATACATAAATTAAAATTACTTCATTTTTTTATAATTCTGGTTATTTACTTTTTTTACTAAGCACCAGTTTAACTTCATCTGAAAAACATTTTTCGATAAGTGAACCTCTGTCGCATAAGTCTTTTTCGGTAATTTTACTGGCACACTCCTTCATAAACTTGTCCAAAATTGTTAAATTAATACCTTTGGCAATTTCATGTATTTTATCCAACATTAGTTCTCCTTTCTCATTTATACAGTTAGATTTTAAAAGCATACAAGTAAAGAAACATTTGTACTCTTTCTGGTCAGGAAATACTCCACTCTTGGAGATGCTGTCTAGCATGGTCTCAATCATTGCCTCAGATAAATTGTTTTCTTTGAGACAAGCTTCTTCTTGGTCATGTTCTATCTTCATGAAACCATTGTATAAGCTGGCGAAATTCACCTAAAAATAGTAAGTTCTTCTTTAGGTGCCATTCATTATATTCAGTGCATAATCGATTGCTAATGTACTAGAATATTTAATTAATAAGGTAGTTTCCCGTTGCCTTCCCCATAGCCCACTATTAAAACCGCGGTTACTTGCTTCCCAGTTGAACGATGCCATACAGTTTTCATAAATTTTATCATATAAAGATGATTTTTGATTATTTAATTTAAATTTAAAAATTTAAGTTTAAGAATTTTTTTGAATACAATTTTTGTTAGATAATTGAAAATGCATCAACTTTTTTACAAGTTTGTTTATCTTAAAATTTTGCTTCACAATTGCGCACAAACTGTAAGTTATATTACAAAAATTTTAATAAAAATAAAAAAAAATAATAAAAATAACAAATATTACATACCTCAGCCTTTCCTGGTATCAACGTCAAAAGAAGAAGAAGGTTGCAAATCAAAATTGTATTCATTATGATAAATTCTAGTCACAATATGCAAAATGCGAAAGATGAGTTGATTCTTATATACTAGAGGCGTGAATTATACGTCATGGTTGTAATTATTAATTTATAATTTAATAGATTATTACGAGATATTAATTATACCATATTAGATATTAATTAAATAAATAAATTAGATAAATAATTAAGCTTCATTTCCTTCTTCAGACCAATTAGGAGCAAAACTGTTCGGTGCAAAACTGTTCGGTGCAAAATGAGTGCGAGTTAGTATATTTTACGCATAATAAGTATGCTTTTTTATCAAACCTGGAGAAAATGAATTTTTCATGTACCTTTTTCACGAGAAATCACTAATTTATTAATATTAAAAGTTAATAATTTTGGTGCTATGGGCAAAGGGCCACCCTTAACGGTTTAGGCATTTAGACAAATACTTTATTTAAAAATTTCTGTTAGTACTCTAGTACTCTACGGTCGTAGACCCACCCTGTATATAATGATTAGATGTAAATTTTAATTTTGAGTTTGTAATCATTTTGAAAAAACTGAATTTTTTATCTGTGTAATTTGTTTTTATATTTTTTTTATTTAACTAAATCCAGTTTTATGAAAATTTTTAAAAGCCGAACCTGTTTTACGCCTTTCTGAGTCGTTTTATGTAGTTTTTATTTTGCCTATAAATGCATATTTGCGAATATTGGCATATATTTTGCATATTTAGCAGATTAAACAATGAAAAATTTTGTTTTTGCAAGGGTTTGAAACGATTTAAGTGTTTTTTTATTTTGAAATAACATTCAATTAACTTGGGCATACGTCTGACACCTTTAAACCACTACATTAATACATATTTGTTACGTCCTATATTAACTCTACCGGATGCTGTAAGTTTTAAAGGTAATTATTTTTGAAAATAGAAATTAAATTGAATTTATTACATGGCCTGTCCGATAAATAAAAATTTTAACAATTTCAAAAGTATTTTTTGCCATTTTGAGTAAAAACTAGATGAAATCTAATGCTCTTATCATTCGTAGTTTATATTTCTGCATTATTTTTGTGTCTTTCATTTCTTCTGAAAAAAAAATAAGGAAAGCAGGAATTTGCATAAATATGTTAGTTATATTATAAGCGCTTTATATTTTATTTAATTAAAACACATGTATGTAATAAGTAATAAGAATATTGTAATTAAACACTAGAATGTATTCGATTCTTGAAAAGTTGACAAATTGTTGAAAACAACTTGCCAACTGTTAACGTTAGTCTGTATTTTGTATTCTCACAGTAAAGTTTAGGTTCAAAGTAATTTTGTATTTTTTTTTTAAATCGAATTTCAAAGGCCTAAACATATTTTGTTTTTACATGTTAATCTTTTATGTTTCGCAAACTCATTTAGCATATTATTGAAGTTTTTAAATTATGTTAGGACGCAGGGGGTGGTTTTAGGGGTAAAAAATTAATTTCGAAAAACGGGCAGCTGCAGCAAAATTTTATTTTACGATTTTCGCGGTTATCATTTGATTTAAAAATTTTATTTTTATAAAATAATTGACAAAAAATCAAAAACAATCGAAAACAACAAAAAAAATTTTCAAAAAAAAAAGTTTTTTGAGATTTTCTTCATTTTTCACATTTTTCACCATATTACACATTTTCACATTTCACACCAACTAAACTTCTAAAAAAATAGTTAATTCATTATTTGCACCAACTGCAATCCAGCATTTTGAGGCATAATAAAAAAATTTAGCGCATATTTAAGTAGAAAAAGAACTCAAAATAAAAAATTTTAAGTAAATTTGTGGTTTTTAGTATGTATTTATGGTTAAATTTAAAAAATATAAGATTAATACAATACGTAGAAAATCAAAATTCAAAAAAATAAAAAAGAGACAATTATCACATAACAGGTTTGAAATAAAAATATTTGAAATTATGAAAAATTCGTAATACGATAGTACAATATAACGTTATTTCATGGTTATTTCCAATCTTCAGTTGTACATAATCGATTAAATTGAAAAATAAGAAAAAATTATGTATTAAAATTAAAATGTACAAAATTGACTTACCATAACCTCCAAAAATTATCAAAACTAAGCTTGTCAAATCAAGTATGAACAATTTAAAACAATTTGAACTAAGAAATTCTTTTACCTAGTACTGCTAGGGTGAAATCCGAAGACACTGCCCCCTTAACTTGATTTCTAAAAACTTGGAAAAAAATTCAAAATTCAAAAATTTTACCACGTTGTACTATCGTATTACGAATTTTTCATAATTTCAAATATTCTTAATTCAAATCTGTTATGTGATAATTGTCTCTTTTTGAATTTTTTGAATTTTGATTTTCTGTATATTTAAGTGCTTATTTTGAAGTTTTTAGAGCATATTTGCCTGCATATGTTCAAGTTTTTTAGTGCCTATAAATCCGGACCCTAACAATAAGTTACATAAGTTATAATATAAGTTATTATTATATTATAATAACTTTTAATTGTAAATAAACGCAGATAGGGCACAATTTTTATGACCACATAAGTGTCCGCTTCATAAAATCCAATTTTATATTTCTTATTAAAATATAATTCATACTTCTTTATGGTAATTTTTGTTTACTACTTTAATTATGCATAATTTATACAATTATTGCCGTTATTTTTCTTGCATTATTATTTATAAATAATTATATCAAAAATTTTTGCAAACAATTAAAAATTTTAATATTTTTTTATTTTTAAAAGCTTTTATTTTTAAAAGCTTATATTTAACTTGGTGTGACCGTCGCGTCGTCGTCCGTCGTCCTTAAGCTTGCCCTAATCTTTCTGGCTACGACCTTGTTCGCAAGACAAAACAAATCAAAACAAAGTTATAAAACAAGCGAAAAATTTATAAATAAATTAAATAAATAAATAAAATTTAAAAAACTAAAATTTAATTTGTTAAATAAATTGTTAGCGTTTTTCTCCAAGCTCTCTTCGCACAAACGATTTTTTCCAGTTTTGATCAGGAAATAAAATTCGATCATATCGTGTAATATATCGTTGTAATCAGAAAAAAAATTTCAAAAATCCAATATGGCCAATATGCAAAATCCCATAAGAAAAACCAAAGTTGAGTGTTGTAACTCTGGCATCAAGAACGCCTTGGAAAATACGATGACAGATTTAGATTCCTTAAGAAAAAGTGTTCCAAGAACGTCTTAGTTAAAAACGTCTAGTTCTTTTGGTTTTCTCTTGAAAAATACAAACGAAAATTACGTTTTTTTCCAATACTTCAATTCAAAATAATATCAGATAATTGTTCAGCATGAAAATGAGCAACTTTGCTCTAATTGAACCCACCTTGTATCTCTTATAATAACTAAGATCCCCACATGGTGGAGCTCAAAAAACGGGCACCCTTATAAACTAAACTCGAATTTTCGAAATGTTAAGAATTCGAAAAATACCCAATAATTGTTATTGATCTCAGGGTTACTGTCACGGAATCCGTACCACGAATTTCACTTTTTCCTATATACCATTAGAAAGAGGACAATTTTTTACATATATTTAAAAAAAAAGGAAACAGCATTTAAAAATCGAAATTTTCTATGTTTAACATGAGAGTACATAGAAATTGCAAGTAACGGGAAAGGTCGCGCCTCCCAGTTCTTTTTTTCTAGCTTTCTACATGGGGGCCCAACGCTACCCGATCCCACCTAGTAGAACAAACTGGTCAATACTTCTGATGAGCGGCTGCATCTTAGAGTTGATGCATAAGTAGTTGGAAAGCCCATCTGCAGACCACTTAGCTAGCCATCTCTCTTTTGACGGTCTAAATAAAAAAATATAGGAAACAGATTTGTATAAAATTGTATGGCCTCCTAATAAATGTGTTTGCGGCCATTCATGGCATGCGATTTATGCACGTGTCATAATATATATATAATATAAAGTAGTCAAAAAAAAGATAAAAGTCAGTAAGACAACACAACTTATTCAAAACACATGTCCAATTTTTACGTTAAATATAAATATACAACTAAGTACATATTTCATTGAACCAGCAGGCATATCAATAATCAGAATTGAATGATTAAGATGTCTTCCAAACCTATTGTAATCAGAAACAACACATGGTCCTTCGATCCGGATATCAGCACAAGGGTTCGATTAAATAAAATCATTTCAATAACGTCAACAAGTACAACCATTCATACGGTTCAGTACATCATCGTGCGTTATATACTATATTCATATCAGCAAGTGCAACCAAGAGGTTCAGCATACTTGCCTACATCATTATCATTAGAAGAGCAGGATCTTCAAAACATCACAGTTACAAAAGTGAAACTTGAAAAAATTGAATGTTTTTGGAGTGAATTCTCTGTTATTCAAGCAGAAATTGAGGAACTTGATAACTCTTGAAGGTTTCGAAAATAATTATTTTAGTTCAGTAGGCAAGGCTACAAACAGTGCATGATCAAGCTATTTCTGCGCCGAGTGCAGATTAGCTAAATGGCGCCTTTATCAATGGCGGCTTGTCAGGGGAGGCATAGGTAAATTTTGAAGTATTAATAAATTAAACTAATAAAATTTTTAAAAAAGTAAAAACGTAAATTTTCGATTGTGAGATCAAAAGATAGATACTCCATCTACAACACTTATCCAAGATGTAACGCGATACTTCCGCAAAAGCAGAAACCTCAGCCTATACATGGAAATGATGTAGTCATCACATCATGGACCGCAAGGATTTACTGTATTACTGATAATTTCGAGATAACTCCGATTACACAGATTAAACCGTAGATGAGAATGCATCAACTCTATACAGGTTGTCGGTTAAATTCATGCCAAATGATCCTAGCACAAATTCTGAAATAAAAAAAAAAATTAATTTAAAAATAATCATTATTCACTTTGGGGATTATTTGTGATTTCTAGGAGCCTTGGCTCCCCTATACAATATTCATTAACAATTACCCCCCGATTTTATAAATCCAAGATTTGTATGCATGCTTTGTAATTAATTTTATTACATAGCAGCCTTTTTCTGTTTCAGAGAAAAATACTTTTATATGTTGGGGCAATACATTTTATACAATCAGTTGGATACTGGGGTACTCAGTGCGTATTGCCTAAACCTACAAATGTACTTATTCTCAAAAAGTGATAGACTCTTATTAAGTAGGTAAGATCAATCACACAACATATACACAAGTTTCAGTTTTTGAAACCGGGGGGTCTGGGGGGTGAGGGACACCCTCCAGTAAACCTCAACAAAATTGGTTAAAAAATCTAGCTTCTTATAGATTTTTCCAAATGTCTTTTGCAACCTAGATCCAGTAATGCCCATTGCCCAGTGGAATCACAACCGTAAAACTGGAAAAAACTTACAGATATTATACTGGAGGGTGTTCCACACCCCCCAGACCCCCCGGTATGAGATATACCGCCTCATACCGGACATCGTGGACGTTTAGGAGTGTAGGGGGTCCAGCCGAATCTCACCCAATCTCACGGGTGGGAGTCTCGGTAAATATCACGTAATTAAAAAACAACCAAATCTGACGACATCTCACTAGAAGGAGAGGGGGTCGAAAAATCGCCTTAAGCAAAGAGTATGTACATATAGAGGGACAGCTCTTATGGGAATACTTGTCACAAGTATTTCTTGATGGCTCTACTACGCCATCTAGTGGAGGGGGTTATCTCTACGTTTTAATTTTTGGTCCTCTATATACAGGGTGCTGAATGAGTTAACTGAACATGGGAAATTAACATGTAAAAACTTATTTTTGCAAAAATACCTCCCTGTATATAAAGGATCAGCCATAAATTAAAAATTAAAACGTAGGGATCACACCGTCTACTAGATGGCGTAGCAGAGCCATTAACAAAAACTTGTGACAAATATTTGTTAATGGCTGTTCCTCTATATATAAATACTCTTTGCCTTAAGTAATTAATGGCCGCTCCATTGCACCCATGGTTTATCCGGCCCTGCACGGCTAAGGACTTAATCGCACAACCACAGCCCACAGGACGTCGACACTAATCTTGCTTCCGGTCAAAATACTAACCATGCACTTGGGCAAAATGGTAACTTGCAGTTCGGCAATGTAAAACTACCTAAAATATCCTTGGTAAGCTATTCCGGTGCTCCAAATAAATGGAAACAATTTTACAACACATTTGCTTCTCTCGTTAACAGTAACATAACATTGAGCAATATACAAAAATTTCGTTATTTGCAAGACAGGCTCAAGGATAACGCGGCAAAGGTAATTGAAGGTTTAGAGTTGACCGATGCAAATTATGACGTGGCTGGTCGCTTCTGAAGGAACGTTTTCAACCATACAACAATTATTTAATCTAAATTCCATCAACAAAGCATCCCAAAGCGTTCTTAGACAACTTGAATGTAATTTTCTGAAAAATTACAGCTCTCTTAAAAATTTAAAGGAGCCAGTAGAACATTGGGACACAATTGTACTCTACCTAATATCAACAAAACTGGATCAACAAACCAAATAAATTTGGGAACCTTACACCAAGGATATTGATTCTCCAATAATTTTAAAATTCACCAATTTCCTGGCTGAAAGATGTAAATTGTTGGAAGGGATACAAGGGAAATATTCACCACACCATGAGACACCAAGAAAACATTTTGCCATAAATCTAAATCATTACTAGCCCTTTCAGGACAAACGCCCACATGTGTTTTTTGCAAGGGCAGTCATCGCATATATGCCTGTAAAAATTTCTTGAATCTTGATACCCCCGATCGATTATCTAACATAAAGAAGCTGAATTTATGTTCGAACTGTTTAAAGAGTAACCACACTAATTACAAATGCAGAGCGAAAATTGCTTTTCGGAACAAATGGAAATGATACTTAAATAAAAAAAGTAAATAACAAGTGGGGTGACTCAAAGATCTCGTCTTTCTAAATCTGTAATTTTCGATTTGAAGCCGCTTCAGGGATGTTTTTAATGAGTGGATCACTCAAAGATCTTGTTTTTTTAGATCTGAAATTTTCGAGTTGGGAGCAGTTCGGGGGATGATGTTAATAGTAGGAGCGGTTCAAAGATTCACGCTCCAAGTAATCCCACTATTTCGAGTGTAATAAAGCATGACACTTGTTTTTAGTTCAATGAACATAACACAAACAGCCCATCAAGAAGCAAAATTATCTATATAAATAAAAATGAATCCGAAAATCCTTTGTCGCGGCATCACGTGGCAACGGCTGGACTGATTTTGTTACTTAAAAAAAATAAGTGTTTGTAATAGCCCAAGGAATGTTTTTAGGGAAAGAAAAATTAGAAGAGTTACCTTGAAAATTACAAAATTTAGGGAAAATGAATTCGATAGCAATTTTTGACTTTCAACAGATGGCGTTTTTAAATATTCATTTTTAAATATTCTGTGATTGGTAGATGGCGACACTTAATTATGTCACCAAAATAAATTCATTCAAGAAAGCCAAAAGACCATACTTGCAAGATTTTTGAACATCGGTAATGGGAAGATCGTGGTTGACAACTCGATCGTATCCATCATATTGCCCTCTGATATCTGCCAGTTGACCGAATCGAAGGAAGAGCTCATTCGAAGTGTTTTTCCCAACGTAGTGCAAAACTTCAAAAACCATAATTGGCTGTAGGAACGAAAATCAATTCTAAAAAAACCTTCGCTTTTGAATTGGCAACAAAAATATGCGAACGATACTCTCATGGAAGTTGTGAACGATGGAACTGGAGGGATTTTCTTTTTTGGACGCTCCCGGTGGAACTGGAAACACTTTTTTGATTCGCTCGCAAAATGAAATTGCACTTACACTTGCTTCATCTAGAATTGCAGCTACGTTGTTGGAAGGCGGCCAAACAGCTCATTAAGCACTCAAGTTGCCATTGAATATGCAAATCAATGAAACTCCAACGTGCACCCTTTCGAAGTTGATCGTTTGGGATGAATGTACAAGAAGGATGCAAGATCTACGAAACAATCAAAATCGGTTTGGTGTTGCGATGATTCTGTTGGCAGGTGATTTTCGTTAAACATTGCCAGTGATTCCACGGTCAACGCCAGCCGATGAATTTAATGCATGCTTGAAGTCGTCCGTTTTGTGGAAACACGTCAAAACACTCAAATTAAGTATAAACATGCGTTTGGAGTTGCTAAACGACCAATCTGGTGAAGTATTTTCAAACCAATTGCTGGTCGCAAAATACATAAATTAGGAAGTAAAGGAGAAATTCACTTAAGCCACTCTAAATTCTTTAAATGAAGTATTACAAGATTTTGGCGAAAACCCCATGCGTAGTGATGCATTCACTATTGCAAAAAGAAAACGAGAAGAAGCATTGACTGCTGCCTATACGAAAAAGAAACAGATAGAAGAACAGGAATTGGCAATATCGTTGCGTAATTTTGAAACTTTTTGATTAGAAGACGAAGAGGAGGAGGAAAAGGAAGAACAGTAATTGACAAAAAATAAAATTAGTAATTAGAGTGATTTTTATGAATAAGTACTTAGCAGTTTTGTTAAACTTTTTATTTGGCCTTTTTTAATACGTTTGGTACTTGCGATGACCATAAATCAGTCGCAAGGCTATATGCGGATTGGATCTAGAAAATCCATGTGGGAAATTATTGAAATTTGGGCAAGACAACGTCTGTCGGGCCAGCTAGTAAAAAATAAAGATGAGTTACAAATATCAAAGTGGTAATGAAAAAAGAAAAAATAAAAAATGCAATGTTAATGTATCTTCAAGCTCCAGCGGCAGAACAGAAAAATGCAACATCTAATTCTAATAAAGTTGAGGAAGTTAATCCTTCTTCTGTTGCGCCTTCAACCAGTAATATAAACTTCATCGAAGACGAAAAAGCAACAAATGACGAAGAAGAAACAAATACTGAATCTGCTGCTGAAATCGACGATGTAAATGAGGAATTAATTTCTCAGGAAGGTGATTTAATGTTTCCTAGAGAGATTGAAGACCTAGCAGATTGGCCGAAGCATATAAGTTTAGATTTTCAGGAGCATATTATTAAAAACATATTAAAACCAGTGGCGACTTGGGGACGTCATCCCCCAAGGATGACTGAAACTGTGTTCCTGAAACTGCCCTCCCTGATAAAAATAATGTTTACCACAAGGTTTTAAAATTTAAATAACTTACAATTTTTTTTAATTTTTCTTCGTTTCTGAGTTTTCGGATTTTGTTTGTAAAGGTTCATCGAGATTTCTGGAACTTGTCAGGCGTTTTACCACCGAAGCGCATGAATGGATTAACGAGTAGACATGAAAGTAGATGTTTAAAACAGCTTGACGGTAAAATAACAAGAAAGTTACAAAGTTCAGCATTTTACAAAGTTAAAGTAAATGGCGAAAAATTTCTCCGGGAGTGCCTAGTGTATAGTCGCAAATCTGGCTCTGTTTACTGTTACGTGTGTAAACTGTTTTCGAAAAAGAATACATGTCTTAGTGCCGATGGCTATAGTGATTGTAAAACAGACATTAAAAAACCACGAACGATCTTGTGAACACATAGCTTCCATCAGTAAATTAGTTAGTAGAAGCTGTACCGAAGAAAGAATAGATACTGAAATAGAGAAAAATTACCAAAAAGAAAAAGACTACTGGAGAAATGTCCTGTTAAGGGTGCTCGCTGCCATTAAAGTTTTAACAAAACATGGTTTAGCATTTAATGGTTCCACGACGGTACTTTTTACCAAGGAAAATTGGAATTTTTTAAGCTCGTTGGAATTCCTTAGTGAGTTTGATCTGTTTTTAGCTGGACATCTTCAAAAATATGGAAAACGGGAAGCGGAAATGTAAACTATCTTTAATCAGACATTTCCAACGATTTTATCAATAATTGCAAGCGGTCAAATACTTTTCCATTAATGTGGACCAGTGGCGTAGCCAGAAATTTTGTTACCATCCCGAACTATTTAAAAAACTATTTTTAAAAAGCCGGACAAAGGGTTCGAATTAATAATTTCGGGGGGAGGGGGCTCCCAGACCCCCCCTGGCTACGCCACTGTGGTGGACTCAACGCCAGATATTTCTCGCATCGACCAATTAACTGTTATTATAAGATATGTTTTACCTAATGGTCAGACAGTAGAGAGATTTTTAAGTTTTGTGCCAATTTTTTGTCATACTGCAGAAAACCTATCAAATGTTTTATAGACTAAATTGGAAGAGATCCAATATGGATCTCGAGATCCATATCAAATACTGCAGGGGCGCAAGTTATGATAACACCTCAAATATATCTGGGAAACATAACGGATTGCAGGCAAAAATAAAGAACAGTCGAAAAGTGCGCATTTCGTACCATGCCTCCAGTCATTGTTTAAATTTAGTTGGTTATAGTGCTGTCGAAAGTTGTTCAGAAGCAGCTACTCATAGATGGAGCATACTCTAATGATTAAAAAAATATGTGATACGAGATGGTCGGCTAAAGCTGTTGCAATAAAATCTATTGCTCTTGGTTTTAAGGAGATAAAATTAGCTTTAAGGCAGTTAAATGAAGATTCCAATCAAAAACAATCAACCAGAACAGAAGCTGGAGATTTACTTCGCAAAACAAAGACATTCGAGTTTAGCCTAACGACAATAATCTGGAAAAGAATTTTGGATAGGATAAATGCCACTAGCAAATCTTTGCAAAACACTAAAACGAATTTAACTGCAGCTTGCACATGATTTAATAATTGAATTTATAAAGCACTTTAGAGAACAGTTTGAAGAAATAGAGGAAGTAGCCAAAAAATTGCAGCCAAATTCCTTGAATAAGGATGAGGTATCAAGAAGTCGCAAACGAAAACATTTTTTTTGATGACGGACCTGCACAACACTACTTTTAGTAGTTGTTTAGTTTAGTAGTAAATTAATGGTTTTTTTCCTATATGTGATAAATTAATCACTGAATTAATTAAATTATATCGTTTTGTTTTTAAATACATATTTTATTACAGTTTATTTGGTTTTTATTTTCTATCAAATACTGATAAAATAACCCAAAAATTGGGGCTTCGGAGTTACACTCCAATATAAGGGGCCCGAAAATTTGTTCGAGCCTAATTAGCCCTGGTATCAGCATTTTGCAGCAAATAAATAGAATTATCCTGTTAATCTGTCGTAACAGGCGCCACCTGTTGGTATTTAAAACAGGCATTCTACATGTTGTGTCAAAGGTGTCAAATACAATAAACTTAACCCAACTTTAAAACGTTTTATTATTATTTAATTTTTGGGATATATTTTTTGTGCCTCCAACTTCCAACAAGAAGACTTTTTTCTTTTGGAAAACTTACTGTCAAAAACGAGGGCAGATATTTAAGTTGATCGATGGTGGGGCGACAAAAACTTACACAGCGGTGCATTAAATGAAATCAAAATATTATCAAAATATAGCTAATTTGTTTGCAGATAATGGAGATGAAACCACTGAAGCTGCAATCTTAACCAATTAAATTCAAAATGTCTTCGCCTCGAGTTACAGATAATAAAATGATGAAAAAAAGGACACGAAATAGATTAAGTTTAGGTGTTAAGTTAAACATAATCCAAATGTTAGAGAAAGGGCAGAAGGTGAACAGTGTAGCGCGATTGTATAACCTTAACGAATCCACAATTCGAACAATCAACAAGAATGCAGTAGCTATCAGAATGTCGCTACAGGAAGCCATACCGAGGACCTCGAAGATGGTAAAGTACAAGAGGGATACAATCATAGTGAAAATGGAAAAAGTGCTTCTCGAGTGGCTAGAATACAACAACAAACATCGTATCGGTTTGACCATGCGTGTCATACAAGCGAAAGCATTGTCAATCTTCAATGAGTTGAAAGAAAACGATGAAAATAAAGAACGAAAAGAAAGATCAACTAATTTTGTTGCTAGCAAAGGTTGGTTTGATAAGTTTAAAAAGAGGTACAATGTGTGTAATATTTTGTTTGTTAACGACCCCGCTCGTGCCCAAAAGGATGACAGTGCCGAATTTATGGATTCTTTCAAAGATTGCATTGAAGAAGATAACGAAGTATCCAATACAGACGAAATTGAACTAAAAGAAGAAATACTAGAAGACTTGATATTGGAAGATGATAGTTGTTGTGAAAATGCTACCGAAGATACTGTTGAAGTAAAGCAAGAAATTGTCGAAGAAGAAGACGACGATGAGTTGTTACCAAACTTTTTCACAACCCAAAACATTAGCAAATGCCTGTCCACAATTCAGAAGGTTGTCGATTTTATTGAAATCATAGATCCTGATAGTGAAAGAAGTCAATCCATTGGTAGAGGTTTAAAAGCTGTGATAACACCATATGAATTTATTCTGGCGGAGAGAATGAAAAGGGCCAGGTAGACTACGTAAGAAATATCACAGAACTTTCTAATTTTTTTATAATAAATTTTACCTAATTTTTAAATATAGAATTTTACTAATATTATACATAAATCGAAATCTAAATATATTGTAGTGTTCCAAAATCCTCCATTGAAATTTTTAGCCTATGTTTGAGAATTTTGTATTTTTTTTGTGAACATTTTATTTTTAAAATTTATAAATATTTTGAATTTTTTATTATACTACACTTTTGTGTAAGCCGGCGTCTTCTGAAAAAATTTTTTGTTAGATTTTGTTTGAATTTTTTATTTTGAATTATAGTGGATTTTGGATGGTAAGTTGTTTTATTGGATCTGTCCATCGAGTTTGATTATTTGGGAAGTATTTGCTTTACAATAGTTAAAGAAAATACAATTTGGTTTAATTTTCCAGTTATTTGCAATTTCAAATTAATCGAGCAGGGAATTTGTATTTTTCTGGAGAACCGGTTTTACAGAAATATTGCAAATTGGCAAAATACACTTCTGCATACAAAATTTATTATTTTTAGTTCATTGGCGTTCATACAATTTTTTCCATGGTGGGTCAAATTTAAAGTATACCTACTTTCTTAAAATAATTCAATAAAAATAAATAAAATAAGGACAAGTCAGTGGGGGCTCTGGGCTATGAAATAAAAACCAAAGTTCGAAATTTTGTTTTGGAGGGAGGTTCTCTAGAAATGTTTTAATAGATAAATCAACTTTTGCCAAGCAAGAACTTGAGAAGTCACTATCCTGTTTGAGGGGTTGATAGTATTAAACATCTTAATGGCTGTCTTTTCCTTGTTCTGCCGATTGGACTAGGACTTCAACTCAAAAGGTTTGCAGTGATTCAGATGTGTATCTTAAGATATTAATAGAATCACAGCTATTCAAACAATCGAATAATTTTTGTGTAAAATTATTTTTTTACTATTTTTAATTTTTTCAAATTATTTATATTTTTTTAAATTAAATTTTTCATATTTTCCAATTTTTTTAAAATTTGTAATCGTGCAAGAAAGTTAAGATTTAGGTGAAAGGTCCTAAAATCTGAAAATTATTATTTTCAAAATTCGCCTGTATATAAAATTTAATAATATTAAACAAAAAATTTTGCCTTTTTCAGAAAAAACTTTTCAGGTTTTGAGTGCCAGTTTCGAATTTTTCGAGTGAATGGTATTCTTGTTATTGTCTTCGTATTTTCAAGATGATTTGTCTTTTAATCGAATTTAATGTGCCTTTTTAGCAGACATTTTTCGGAATGATGTGCAGAAAAATATTATCATGAACGTTATTGTACAAAAATGTTTTAAATTTTACTTATTTTTAATATATTCAGAAACTTGATGAACCACAAGCTTCAGGTCTTCCTTCAGATAACTGTTCTTCTTGCGTTGATTGAAGGAATATAAACCGACATTTTCATTACATTAATGTCGTGATCGTTACATTCTTAGTTATTACAAGAGTATAACTTTCGAAATATCTGCTCTTACCTGAGATTATTCGAAGATATTCTTCAGTCTTTCTCGGCATTTCTTTTGTTTTTCCGCGTTTGTCATCGCCATCTGAAAAAATCACTTATTAGGGCACCGTAAACTCATTATTCCATATCATGATGAAATATTAGAAAAATTGGTATATCACGGGTTTTATTTCTCTACCCAATTTAGGTTATGTTGGAAAAATGTCACATCTAATAATTATAACGTTGACATTTTCAGGTAATATTTATGACAAAGAATAAAAATACACAACATTTTTTCATTTAACTTACCTCGAAACATTTAAAATAATGGTGCAACATGTGTCAGCTGCAATGCCGGATCAAGCTATTTCAGCACCGGGTGCAGACTAGGTAAATGGTGCCTTCGATACTAAATATATTGTATAAAATATTCGCGATTTGCCTTACTATATATATGGTGGCGCTCATGACGCTACCGTATTTCAAGAACATGGCGGCTCTATTACGTACAATTATTGTTTTGAGTTTAATTCTGTATTATTTTAAGGTAAAACCGCGGTGAAATCATAATTCACAAAATAAAATAGTAAAAGAATGCAAACGTTTGGTTTTAAACAAAACTTTCTATACCAACTAACAACTATACGTTTGGTCGTACTGACTACACTGTTGTAATCTAAAGCCTAAGTTTCACTTATGAGCTAAAAACTCTTGGCCAGCGTGAGAAGATAGGGCCAAACCTTCAAGTTAAAGGACTTGAAGAGTTCTATATCCAAATGATATAAAAGGAAAAATGGATAATCCGCAAAAAAATGTTTTATTATATTTAAAAATTGTGCTTTTTTCAATGAAAAAGTAAAATTTTTGGTCCAAATCAACTGACAGTAACTATGGTTTGATCAAAATTAAAGTTAAATTAAATGTCTGTAATTATTTGCGCTAAGAGTCCTTGCGCTGAATCGGCTCACGCCAAACCGTCTCCACGTCTAATATGCCCGTACCGAACCGATTTGCGCCGAAACAACCCATCCCGGATAAAAATAGATGGGGGCATCCCCCGAAAACGGTAAAACATTTTACATAAGAATCAGCAAGAATGGTATCAGAACTCGAAAAATAATTTTTATTTCCGCCGTTCTGATATTTTTGTTTTTCAAAATGTAATTTTTTAAAAAATTAACTTAAAAACGCACAATTTTGGCGCCTTCTGAACTTTGGCGCTGGGTGTGGCTGCTCCATTGCACCACCCATGGTTTATCCGGCCCTGGTTAGCTGGGCTGGTTGCAATTGAGACATACGAAAATTTGAAATGGTAAAGGTCATGAAGTAACGTTCATGATTTTCTTTTTGGACGAGAAAAGAAAAAGATTGTTCAGTATCAAACGAAACGAGGACTGAACAGAAGAAAATTTTTTAAATTTTAAATGAAATGTAAATTATTGATTTTTTATTATATTAACATTATATTGATGTTCCCAAAGAATTGCAAAAAATTACATAATAATTGTATAGCAAATAGAAAAACATGACACTAAACTTAAAAATTAAATTTTTTAAAATATAAATTGAAATAAAAAGAATATGAAGTAGTGAAAACTTCGAAAATTTATTTAGATTTGAAATTCTAATTTGTTAATGTAAAAAACGAGCCTATAATTGGTCTAAAAAGTTGGCATTGGTACCAAATGCATCGTAATCGTGATCGTAATCTTCCAACTCGAACTCAGCTTTAAATAGGAAGAAGTTTATCTTGGGATTTATTTAGTAGCATCATCTGTCGGTAAACTTTTGAAGCGCAAAATTTAATTTTTTTTTCAAAAACTAAATTATAAAAAAAAATTTATTTTATTTAAATAAAAAAAGAAAATTTTAAATTAAAAAAAAAAATTTTTAAATGCCAAAAAATGACCTGAAAATGCCTTTCAACCACCGATTTTCGACCTGTTAGGTACCCCCTTCTTAGGGGTGCGTGATAACATTACATGAGGGGCGCGACTATACCGAATATCAGAAAAATTATTTGATTTACTGAAAATTGTAAGAGACCGGAGTGCAATGAAAATTATGATTTAAATTGGGACGCAAATACTGAAAGAACTAAGGCCGTCAAGAGAAGATCGGGGCCCGGTGGTGGTAACCTACGGGTATTTCATACCCCCCAGACACTCCCGTTTCACATACAAACAATTCTTGTTTAAACTCTATGAATAACGTTATTAAGTAATAGATACCTTGCACTTGAATGTCAATATAAATTTTTATACACCGAATTTTCATTTCAATTCACCTGAAACTGAGAAGAGCATTGCTGCGAAGAAAACTAGAAAATTCGAGGAAATGTAGAAAATCTTAGGAAATCCGAGAAAACCTTGAGGCTATCCAGGAGGAAATCCGAAGCAATCCGTAAAAGGTAATCTAAAATTACAACTATGCCCTTTGAATAATCACGAACTAGCTTAGTCATAACAAAAATAATCGCCTATTTAAACAGGTTGTCAATTACCACATCTACCACATATGGAAAGCCGCCAGTGGGATGGATTACCCCTTTGCACTATACGATTAGCCTCCTCAGATGAAAAAGCCACCAGCCGCCACTGGTTAAAACATAAGCATGAAAAATTAATATTATTTAATTGATAATTGCAATTAACTGCGCGGAAAAACCAGCTGAGAGTGTTGTATATATTACAATCTCAAAAAAGAAGTTTTAGAATATATTTAGATAATCAGCTAAAATAACTCGATGCTTATTCAATACAATCACGTAATATAAGGTTGAGCGAGCAAATTTGTGCCTAAAAAGCAACATAACAACAATATTTAGCTTAGTGCTGGGCGATGTTCCCGATGTACCCGATAGATGCAGACGTATCGATATATCCAAACTATCGATGTTTGCTTTGCGATGTTATCGCTGCATTCGATGTTGAATAAAATAAATTCACGTCAAATACACGACGGTCGGCATTGATAAAAAAATTTGAGACTTGTAATAATTGTTTTACGAGAAAATTACTATGTCGCTATAGCTAAATAATAAAAAAGGGCTTTTTTAGCCATTGTTGAGAATTTTTTTAGCTTCTCAGCCTTTTATCTTTTTTTCAGAACTTGATGACCTTTTTTTTTAGGGTTCAATCAATAACATCGATGTTCTTCTATCGATGCCCCAGCACTAATTTAGCTCTCTGGTAGCTTCCGGCATTGGACTTTGTGACGTCAACCGTTTGCTTTGCCGTTCCTACTTCAAGATATGTTGAAAAAAAAGTACACGTGATGTTGGGAACAGGAGGGTTGGGGTAGCCTAAAATCTCACAACGAATCAACACATGGGAGGGGGTAAAAAAGTGCCCTAAAACACCTCACGTTATTACAGGATGACCTCTGACTTAAGGATTTGAATAACTTCCGAAATTTGGTACTGTTATAAATGATATCCAGTTTTCGGTTTCCGAGAAAATCTCAGTTTTCAAAGAAAACTGGTATTAATATGATTATCTGATCAAACAGGGTAAAGATTTTGAAATATTTTCATTATTTTATAATAAATTATTTTACCTTACGTAATATTTATAATACCCCCCTACGGGCTTTGACAAAACAGGCTTTTACATTATAAAATTTCGTTTAAAATTTTTAAAAGACAAAAATTTCACTTTTTACACCTTAAAATTTTTGTTAAAATTTTCCTTAAAAGAACTTTTAAGAAAAATTTTAACTTATTAAATAAAACGAAGTTTAACTAAAACTCATCTATTAAGTAGCTGGAAAAAATTAAAAATAGATCTTCCTTTAACAGAAGCTGTAGATGCGGTAAATATCTTTCGAAAGATCCAGTTTTTTTTTCAAAAAAAGGTTAAGTATTAGCATAAAATATTGGATATAATTATAGATTAGATCAAATAGCTAGCGTCTTAGTGAAATTAAAGAACGCCTCAATTACCTAACAATTAATTTTTAATGAAAAATTTAGAAAACAATTTAATAAACAATGAAAATTTTTTAATATTATTTTTTTTACTTTATTACTTTTTTCTTGTGTTACTTTTCAATTAAAGGGTATAGCCGGGTTTATATGGGAAATCTGCCCTTGCGGCTTTTTGGACTCGTACTTGGGGGATCGTTTTGGTATCAAATAAAAGTAATTCAGCCAAAATTTCAACTTTTTATCTTAAACGGTTTTCGAGTTTTTCAAAAAAACCTCTTTTTTCGATTTTATTTTTTTTATATAGTAAAATTCAAAATTAATGAATGGTGATTGTTTTCGTAATTCTTAGGAGTAAAGGGCATGAAAAAATACTTTGGTCATGATTCTTAAACGAAAAGCCGATTTTTGGCGAAAGAAATAAAATTTAAAACTTATTTTTTAACGCCATTCTGAAAAGTGTCACTCACCAAATTTTGTCAAAAAATGTCTTTTATACTCCCCTATACTCATGAATTTTTTCGTTTTTTTTGAAGTGGTGCAACAATATGACAAAAATTAAGAAGTAATTTTTTTCTGTAATCTTGCATTTAAACAAACTTTTATGTTTTCTATGGTTAAAAAGTGTATAAAATTTTTTTTTATTGAAAATACTTCCTCACTAGAGAAAAAAACAGAGAAAACCATAGAAAATTAAGACATATCCTGCTTAAAACAATTAAGAGTGTGAAATATGATTAAAGAGACATTAAAAGAATCTTGTTTCCATGCTTTACTCTTAAAGATAATATAACTATGTACCTACTTATAAAATTTTTCCGTATTATTGGGAATAATTTTTCAGTTTTGAAACAATAGAAACAAAAATTTCGATCAGGAAAGTTATTATATTTAGTATATTATCGATACTGTTTAACAAAATTGTCATAAATTGTTGACATTAATAGCTATTTATTATACAAGTGTCTTATAAGGCAAATAAGTTACGAAAGAAATGTTTAGCCACGAGAGCTTGCTCGAGTGGCTAATTTTTCTTGAGTAACTTATTTGCTGTTAAGAAACGTGTGTAATACAAAGCTTTATCCAATATCTCGTAATAATAGTTTAAAATGTAATTAAAAGTTTTGACATTTGACGTTTTAAAATATCAAATTTAAATTATGAAAACTATTAAGTAGTAGGTGTACTCATAATTTACATAAGTCACTAGTGTTTTATAGACCCCATAAGATATGTAAAATCGGCATTATTATGCCTTCATAAGACAGAGGAATAATTCCATACAGAATAGATTGTAAATATTGCTGTGAGTAAGGTTAGTCTTTTCAATACTTCGAAATTTTTTCAAACTATTTTAAAATTATATAATTTCTAATTGTCTTTATGCAATCACTTTGCAGTAAAACGATTAAAAATACTTTCTAAATAATATAATTCTTAATTTTCGGTAAAAAAAAATTTATACATTTTTTAAATAAAAAGAACTTTTGTCCCGAGGTGTATACCAGGTGCTAAATGAGTTAGCCGAACATAGGAAACATGTAACAACTACGAATGATAAGAGCATTAGGTTTCATCTAGATTTTACTTAAAAGTCAAAAAATTGTTTTAAAATTGTTCAAATTTTCATTTATCGTACTGGCCATGTAATAAAAAATTCAATTTAATTTCAATTCTCAATAGTATATTAAACAACAAGTTTAGTAAAGCAAAGTTTTACTAAACGAATTTAGCCTTTGAGTACGAGCGAGCGCAGCGAGCGAGTAACTTAAAAGCTAATGAGTTTAGTAAAAATGCTTTACTTACAAGGTTTGTTTATACTATTTTTTCGGATTTTGTGCAATATCTAGTGCCGTTTTTGAGTTATTGCTAATTCAAAATATTTCATAGTAGGTACTTGTGTAGGTTGTTTATTGACAGTGACATTACTATATAGTAAAGTGACTTTTCTATGTGGTAAAGTGCCACTTTAATAAATGATTTTGAATTGAATCCGAAAATAGTATATTAAACAACAAGTTTAGTAAAGCAAAGTTTTACTAAACGAATTTAGCCTTTGAGTACGAGCGAGCGCAGCGAGCGAGTAACTTAAAAGCTAATGAGTTTAGTAAAAATGCTTTACTTACAAGGTTTGTTTATACTATTTTTTCGGATTTTGTGCAATATCTAGTGCCGTTTTTGAGTTATTGCTAATTCAAAATATTTCATAGTAGGTACTTGTGTAGGTTGTTTATTGACAGTGACATTACTATATAGTAAAGTGACTTTTCTATGTGGTAAAGTGCCACTTTAATAAATGATTTTGAATTGAATCCGAAAAAAATATTTACTTTGGAAAATTACATGGCCAGTCTGATAAATGAAACTTTTAACAATTTCAAAAGCATTTTTTGACTTTTTAAGTAAAAGCTAGATGAAATCTAATGCTCATTCGCATGAGCATTAAATTTCATTCGTATGTAGTTTATATTTCTTCATTATTTTTGAGTTTTAAATTTTTTCTCTAAAATAATATTAGTAGTGCAGGAATTTGCATAAATAAGTTTTTACATGTTAATTTCCTATATGTTCGGCTAACTCATTCGTCACTCTGTATATCTACTAGTTTTCACAATTTCGCTGCAAATGATAAATTACATTGGTTAATAGCTAAATTTGTGGTTTTGAATTTATTACAAGAACGCGAAAACGGCTCTAGATATCAAAAAACTGAGCAAAAAAAATTCCTCTCTTGCCCCACCCCGTTTACCTCAACGTCCAGAAATTTGTCGTAGGAATCTATATGCAAAATGTCAGATCAAAATAAATAGTACTTTACTTCCGCAAAAAAGAGAGTAAAGTGACCACTTTACTCCACGGAATTGTGACAAATATAAAAGTTTGTTTAAATGCAAGATTTGCAAGAAATGCAAAATTCATGAGTATAAGGGAGTATAAAAGACATTTTTTGACAAAATTTGGTGAGGGACACTTTTCAGAAAGGCGTTAAAAACTAAGATTTAAATTTTATTTCTTTCGCCAAAAATCGGTTTTTCGCTTAAGAATCATGACCAAAGTATTTTTTCATGCCTTTTACTCCAAAGAATTAGGAAAAAAATCACCATTCATTAATTTTGAATTTTACTATATAAAAAAAATAAAATCGAAAACAGAGGTTATTTTGAAAAACTCGAAAACCGTTTAAGATCTAAAGCTGACATTTTGGCTGAATTCCCTTTATTTGATACCAAAACGATCCCCCAAATACGAGTTGAAAAAGCCGATAACCGAGTTTTCCGGATTAACGAGACTTTCTTTTTACTTATTTTATTGATTAAAAACCATTGATACGTACTATGCATTATTCAATTATTTTATTTTATATAGTTTACATTAATAAAACTAAAATTAACAAATAATAAAAAGGTCAAAATAAAACTTAAAAAAAACTAATAGGTACATTTATATGTTGTGGCAATAATTTTATACAATCAGTTGGATACTGGGGTACTCGGTACTACTCAGTGCGTATAGCCTAAACCTACAAATGCACACTTACCAGGGGCGGATGGGACGACCGGGACACCGGGCGTTTGCCCGGTAGGCCGGTGAAGAGTGGGCCGGTTTATTGTTCGAAGAAACGAAAAATTATAATTGTTATTATTCAACTTTATCTACTTCTCCATTTTTAAGAAAAGCAAAAAAGCTGCTATAGGTTTACCCAAATAATAACAAAAATTGTGGGAAATTCCACAAATAAATTATTAGCGCTTAGCTTAGAGTCGCCCGGCTGAGTTTACCTATGAAGATTAAGGCAAAAAAATTTTACCAGGCTGAGTTTACCAACGAGATTAGAACCCAATTCTACTAAGCGGCTGAGTTTACCATAGCCCGAATAAAAATAAATTAGGAAAAAAATTTTTTCCCACTTTAAAATAAATCTATTTATCTATTTTATTTTCGAAATTCAAATTTACTTTCAAATTGGTTTTTTCTTTTGAACATTTTGGGGGGGAAGGCACGTGCCCCCAGGTACTTTAATTTTGCAATAAAAATCAGTAGTACCGCAACTAATATCAAATGTTATTTGAGTGGTTAATTCGGACGATTTTAGTTTAGCCTTTAGTTTTCATTTTAGCATTTAGTTTAGCTGGTGTACTGTCCGTTTTCTTTAAGTGAAGTGAAGTTTTTGTGTTTTAAAAGTTAAACTATTGTTATTTTTGTTAATTGTTATTATAATAATGGAAAAACCAAAACGCAAATGAGGAGCGGAAAAAAACAGGGACCGCAAGAGAAAACGTATGTTAATAAAGACCACGTTCATATTTGGTGCTACAGTCATGTTTTGAATCTTGTGTTAAGTGACGTTTTGAAAGGAAACCTTAAGGCATCAAAATTTTTTCATTATTAAACTCAACTGCGGTATTTTTTCGTGAATCCTTTAAGAGAATGGACATTTGGTCTTCCATTTCCGACGACAAAAAGAAACGGAAATTAGGAGTCATAGGACAAACGAGATGGTGGTCTAAAGAACACGAGTTGGTGAAGATTTTTGGGGATTCTCCTTTATACTTAGATTTGATAGAGTCTTTAATTTCAATTTCTCAAAATGTCAGTTTAAACTCTGATATTCGTGGTACCGCTGATAATTTGAAATCACAGTTTCTTAAATATGAAACAGTTCTTACTTCTCAAGTATTCTTAAAAATTTTTTCAATAACTGGTCCGCTTTCACGATACCTCCAAACTAGAGGTATGGATCTATTAAAAGCAAATAATATGATTACAACGTCTATCTCAGAATTACAAAAGTTTAAGCGAGACTTCGAAGCAGTTGAAAAATCAGCTAATACATTTTTATTCTGGGTTAACAGTGAAATGGATAAATGGGGACTAGACTTTCAAATTGAGGATGATTTTCCCATTGTTAGAAGGCAAAAAACTAAAAGATTTTTTGACGAAATTTCATTAGACGAAACTCTTTCGAGTGGGAGAGAAAAGTATAAAGTTGAAACTTTTTATGTAATAATGGATACTACTACATGTACTACAATCTTGTCTATGCAAAAGCGATATGAAAAAAATTTAAACTTGTGCTCAGACATATCAATCTTTAATCCCATAAATTTTATTGAAATAAACAAAAATGGTATACCTGTCCAGAGCCTGACTTACATTTTCGAAAAAGTGCTGAAATTCAATGACAGTGCGTCACCTTTTAAAATTAAAGAGGAGTTAATTCATTTTACGAATAATTGGGAACTCTATAAAATGAGTCTTCAAGAATCTTTAAAAATTTATGTCCCAGAAGATTTGCAAGTTTTAACGTTGGAGAATGATGACGATTCAACGCCATCCAGCATCCACAAACGTTGTCGACGAGTTAGTGCCAAGATAAGGAACAAGATGGCTGTCTCTGTAGGAATTGTATTAGTTGTTGCTACCTTGTAATAACAAAATACAATATGTATCAAAATGCGTACCCTTGCTTGGCTACAATTTATAAATATATTTTAACTTTGCCTGTTACGCAGGTATCTTGCGAGCGAAGTTTTTCAATTTTAAAGTACCTATATTAAAAATCGACTTAGAAATTCCCTCAGTGATGAACATTTAGAATCGTTTATGTTAAAGAATATTGAAAAAGATATCTTAAATCAAATAGATACCGAGGATATTATTAATCAGCTGTCTAAATCGAGTACTTTGTTTAGAAAATCTTTAATGTGTTAAATTTGCAAATAAAATAATTCTGAAGTTTTTTGAGTTTTAAGGTTTTAAGCCATAATATTAGTTTAAAGGCAATTTTTAGCTTAAACTTCTCTAAAATGGGCCGGTTGGCTCTTAGGTGCCCGGGCCGGTCTGATGTATCCCATCCGCCCCTGACACTTACTCTCAAAATTCAGTTTTTGAAACCGGGGAGGGGGGTCTGGGGGGTGTTCTGAACAAAGCTGAATTTACAGTTGTCGATCTTTGAATAGCAGTTTACAAATCTGAATTGCAGTTGACAATTTCTGAATATATCAGTTGACAAATCAATATTAAAGTTGACGATGTCTGATTGCCTAGGTTGTGCGGAACCGCCCCTGATTGCAATATGGATTAAGCAGCGACTTGTAGTTTGTCATATTAAGGGGCCCGGGGGGGGGGGGCGAAAAATTAAAAATTAGACCAAATGTTTAAGCAGGATTTTCACTTGCAAAAGTAAAGGAATTGAGAATTACACAAATTTGGTCAGGAAAAGTCGAGGAATTTTTTATTTTTAAGGAAAAGTCGTGGAATTAATTAGGAAAAATTCTTGGAAAATTCGACAAATAAAAAATTTACAATTTTTAAAATTTGAAAAATTTTTAATTTTGATCTAGGTCAGGGGTCGGCAACCTACTGAAACGGAAAAGCCAAAACTTACAATTTACAAAATTTCCCAGTTTTTAAAGAGCCACTAACATTTTTATTTCAATATTTTGGTATGTTTTTACCCCGTTTAAAGTTTTTTTTTGCAGAATAATACTTTTTATGAGTTTTGAAAATAAAATAATAAAATTATTAGGTAATATTTGTGCGTGGACCTGGAGAGCTGCATCTCGACATCAAAAGAGCCGCAGGTTGCCGACGCCTGATCTAGGGGAAGACTTGGAAAAGTTAGGGATTTTGTTTTTGAAAGTTTGACAGAAAACATTCACAAGTTTTCAGTTTTTGAAACCGGGGGGTCTGGGGGGTGTGGAACACCCTCCAGTACACCTAAACATAATTGGTCCCAGAATCTAGCTTTATATAGATTTTTCCAAATGTTGTTTGTAACCTAGATCCAGTAATGCCGAGTGGAATCACAACTTTAAAACTGGAATCGAAATCTGTTTGCTATTTGTGGTTTTTAACACACTTACAGGTATACTGGAGGGTGTTCCACACCCCCCCAGACCCCCCGGTTGTAAAAACTTAAAACTTGCATATATGTACATGTTCTAAAACAGCAAAAATAAGTGAAAAAATTAAGCAGAAAAACGGAAAATTCGATCATCTTTAATGATTTTTTTTACAATTTCGGTGGACAGTACTACTCCCAAATCAACTTTCTTGCTGTAAATATTAACTTTTCACCTCTAGTTTATCAGAAAATGTGTTAAGGCTAAAATAATTGTTAAAAAAATAATAATAAAATAGATACGGGGGAAGCATCCCCCGATAGCGGTGGATGATGGAGGAAAACGAAGGCCATATTCGAATTCAGGATGTTAATTTACATAAGAATCAGGAGGAATGGTATCAGGACTCGAAAAAAAAATTTTATTTGCAGACCTATGTAATCATTAGGGGACGTTCGTTACTTACGTGGGCGTTTAAGGGAGGAGGAGATCAAGGAGTCTCGGTAAATATCATGTAATTAAAAAAAACAAATTTTACGATATCTCACTAGGGGGAGAGGGGGTCGAAAAATCGCCTCACGTAATTAATGGCCGCCCCCTACTTATTTAACTTTACCAATTAAATCAAAGAAAATATGAATTAAATCACAATTCGTGACTTCTCGTTTAGCATTTTCTTCTTTTTGTTCAAAATTTAATATTTGATAGAAAATTAAATTAAAAACGCTCAATTTTAGAGCCTTTTGAATTTTGGCGCTGAGTGCGGCCCTGAGTGATGTCATAGTTTAGTCTTATAAAAGAGTACTGATGAATAGCATTAATTTGAAATTGCAACTAGAAATTCGTCCGGATTGCAGAGATAAAAAATATAAAATGTCCGAAGAGCCGGAATGTCCGGATTACTGGAGTGTCCAGTATAAAGTGTGTCCGGATAAGCGAGGCTGTACTGTATTTAAAAAAAATATTTTTAATACTTATATTTAAGATGAAATAATATTTTTATGCATATTAAGGCAATTTTTTGTGCCATTTTAAGCGCTATTTTCACGATTTTTTGTGCTTAAACGTCGGCACTCTAATTTATTATAATTAACGTATTGTTATTATGTATTCTAATATTTTTTATATAAAAGTATATAAAATAAAAGTAAGACAAGAAAGTTGGATGAATCGAACATCGATAGATGATACACAAAATTATTTATTTATTTATTTATTTAATTATTATTATTTAATAATGATGATTTTACTCAATATAGAATTTTTATAGCGAATGAGTAGAGAAAATTTGATATTTCATTATTATTTCCGTAAAATAATTTTAAGGTTAATTTTAAGGTGAAAACACAAATCTGCAAATCTACAAATTTTAAGGAATTTTAAAGAAATTTTAACGAAAAATTTAAGCAAAATTTTAAACAAAATTTTATAGTATAAACAGGCTTTAACCATAAAAATAACCACAAAATATAATTTATGTGAATATTAGAACAGTACTTACACGAAAACTTGAATAAAATTATTTAATTAAAGTTTATCACGTAAACGATGTTCGCGTTATACACTACCGCTCGCTGTCAAATACTTGGAAAATAAATTAAAATTTAACAAAACTGTTACCGCCAATAGTTAGACTAATTGTAAGAAATGTTAGGAACGTATACTGAAAAAAGCAAAATTGCTGATATGTAAGATCCCTCAGTAGTGGGGTGCAACATAAACGCTGCTGTATGTCATACCGTCATACCTCAAACACTGCTTTTAAAGGTTAACTTTAATTTAATTTGAAAACAAACCCATTTGATTAGTATTATAATATAAACAAAACCATTGTAGTCAATTAAAAATCAGACCCAGTCACTCAGTAATGGCGCTAACCAGGGAGGACTCCTGCTCACCTTGTTAATTGGAGTGCCCAGCCAAGTGCCCACCCAAATCTTTTAGGTGCTTATTTCAATAATATTTTTCTTGAGTTTATTTATAAATTTTGTGTGCCCCTGCCAACCTCAAATATATTCGATCCAATTTGTGCCCACAAGAATTTATTATAATTTAATTTATTAATTATCATAAATCGAGGAAAGTTTAGGCTCTGATGCTAAAGTGTTTCGACTACTAAGCAGAAACCCTTGCAGTGGCGGTGATATCAATAAGCGAATGTAAGTAATGCTTAGGGGCCCGGGACCATAAAGGGTAGTAAATACCAAAATAGAAATTTTTAAATAATATACGCAATTCAAAATTAATACATTGTTTTTTTAGGGGCCCGTTTTGTATATATATATTATATTTATATACGTACAATTTAAAAAATTATAGCTGAACCTTTGGGTGGGTTGGGTGCTGCAAAATGAACTCCTGGAGCCATTAACAACAATATTACTACCAGCTCCTGAGGAATTACCTAATACACTATTTTGTGTGTTTGATCACAAAGCCACTCTGAGGAATAGAGCGCATTTGACCCGGAAATTCTGGAAGGGCTGGAAACAACGATTCAGGACACCGAAGATGATGACAATGTAACGGACATTTTCACATGCTCGGAAGATGACGATGAAGAAGAAGAAAATTAATACTTTTGTTTATTAAATAATTAAAGATTTACTATAAATAATTTCACTTTATTTCAATTTCAAGCTGCGGGCTCTCTGCCCTCTGTTTTTTTTTTTTTTAAACAAAATTTATCGAAAATTTTATGCTCTACAATTTTTATAATGGATCTTAACATCATTTGAGCTATAAAAACCGAGATAATCGAGAAAAACCGATTTTTGTTACATTTGACCTTGAATAACTTATGGCGCAGACACGAGATTTTATGAGACTTTTGAGACAACTTTTAGAATACCAAAATGAAGGTGTATACGAGTTTTCAGCTTATTATCCCTGATTCCGAGGTGAAACCCTAATTTGACTGCACTAAGTGGCGGTGATACCAATAAGCGAATGTAAGCAATACTTAGAATCCGGGACCATAAAGGGTAGTAAATCCCAAAAAAGAGATTTTTAAATAATATGCGCAATTCAAAATTAATACATTGAATTTTTAGGGGCTCGTTTTGTATATTTGCTTACGGGCCCTAGCTACTCTTGTATCGCCACAGAACCCTTGGTTCGAACCCGAGTGGTGCAATAACTGTATTCTAACCATTTTCCTTCAGCGGGAAATGGCAAACAACCGAAGTAATCTGCCTTGAAAGCGCTTCATGACAAGAAGTGGTTAGCAAAATCCCATGCTAGGTTAGGTTATAGCGCTACTGTGTGTGTGTATCATAAATAGAAATTATTATAAATTTGTATTTTCGACCTAAAGTGACCAAGAAAAAGTTACTAGAAAGTGACAGGTCAGTGCGGGCTTCGGGCAGCACAACTTGGGCAATCGAATTGCACACCATGGTGTGCCTGATTGCAATTAGGTTTCACATCATTCAAACACGGTAGCACGTCAAAACGTCAAAAATAAAAACATCGAATACAAAAACGTCGACGTCAAAACGTCGAAAACAAAAACGTCGAAAGTCAAAAATGACGAAAACAATTACGTCGAAAAGCAATAACGTCGAAAAACAAAAACGTCGAAGTCAAAGCGTTGAAAATAAAAAAGTTTTTTTTTTACTTTACTTATTGACTTAATTCTGGCCGCAACGTGGCGATATTCTTCTTATGCGATTAATCCGATCTATGACGTAATCAAAAGGGAGGCTAAAACATCAATAGGAGAGCTAAAAGTTCATACATACATACATATTATTAGCATTTTCGTTAATTAAAAAAATACCCAAAATATTAGGCTAGTATTTCACAAGTATACAGTGTCATAAGGTCCTTCCCCCCTAAATCCGTTACTGCTAAATCATAATAAAAACTGAACATGCAATATTTTCCGATCGAATTTTTATCTTTCGTATGCCTAGCATCATCTTCGGATAAAACTCGGAAGTTTTTATTTTCGACGTTTTTGTTTTTCGACGTTATTGCTTTTCGACGTTATTCTTTTCGTCGTTTTTGACTTTCGACGTTTTTGTTTTCGACATTTTGACATGGAATCTCAAACACTACGTCATGGCGGCTGACCAAGAGCGCAGTCCGCAGTGGTATTTAAAAAATGTGAAATCTGTGTTTCATTTTTAAAAACCGGCTCCTTTCATTTAATATGTAAATAAAAAAACGGCATATAATTGAAAAAAAAAATTTATTTATTATTGTATTGAAATTTCTTTAAAATAACGATTGGGCGTAGAGCAAATTCCAAAATTTCCAAATATTAGAACCTGGTTCCTCAAATCCTGCGAAACTCAGGTAGAAACGTCTCTGAAAGAGTAGAGCGACAAATGAATGAACCTATGAATAATTTATTATGAAAGAACTTTTTTTAGTTTAGGATAATAATAATTATAATTTATTGTAAATGAAAACATTGATACGTACTCCAAGTACCCCCGTGATAAATCCGCCACTGGGGCTGGGGTACCTCTCAATCACATTAGCTCAGATAATCTTGGATAACTAAATCAATTAATTTTCGATAATATCTGATTTGTGAAATTTGCATAGCACATAAATTGAAATTTATTGTTGTTAAAATTTAAAAAAAATTAAATCTTAAATTACATCATCCCAAAGTTGATGATTATTGAAATAAACATTATTTTGCGTTCTACTTAATATTTTTCAGAAGTGGCAGAAACCTAATATTTTAATCAAAATATGCAATGTACTCGTAAAATCCTGCTTCTTTTATTTGTTGTTGTTATCCTTCCTGTACAGTCCGAACACGCTGAATTTCATTATTCGAAACTTGCGTGGAAGTTCAAAACAAATCGTGTCAGTGTTACGCGTTTGTTCATCTGTGGAAGTTCAAAAATTACCCATTAATTTACCAACTTGGAAGTCAAATTTTTTTAAGGTAAATGTGCATTTTGTTTATTTGTGTGCTTGTTTTTGTTTTAAATTATTAAATTTCGCTCCAATTTATTTCATCAATTTTATGTTTTTCAAGAAAGTTTTAAAATTTCAACTGCGCGGGGGATTTGAAGGTTTTCTTTCGAAATTGTTTTTACAAACTCATCCAAGTTACCATTTTAAAACAAGTTTTAAGTTTCTGAAAATCCCCTGCTACCAAAAAATACTACGGTTCGTATCGGGAATTGTTTATATTGTTTATATTTTACTAGATTACATTTTTATTGCGTGCATAATACCTGTCACCAGAAATTTTTTTCATATATTTTGACATTCCAAATTTAAATTGAATTAATATTGGTAGCCAATCAACTGATTTGGCATCAGTCAGATTTATATTAATTTTAATTTAACCGTCCCGTTATATTTGAAATTTTCTTTTCAACGGTAGAAAAATATTTTTTCTCAGTTTATTGCTAAACCTAAACTCATTTCGTCCGTTTGTATAAAAAGTGATAAATACACAGGGCCCACAGCTACAAGCAAGATTGAGAATCTGTCACCTTGATTGTAAAAACAACCTTGAAATTTTTAAGAATTATTTATTTGTATTTTCTGAAGAAACACCCGATTATTGCACATTTTTAATAATTGCATTCAACGGCGGCGGATACAATGTACAGGGTGTCCGATTTTCAACCCTTACCATAAGGGATCTTGATTACCTCAAAAGATAAGAGGTCCGTTAAATTAGTTCTCTGACAAATAATCTGAAAAAAGTTAAAAAACTAAAATTGAACATATTTTGTTTTTATCAATTAATCCTCCCGCGGACGGTTGAGCTCCAATAAATTTGATACAAATATGGCTATAACTTAAAAAATAATCTTTTTCTTACGACCTCCGCTCCAAACAAAAATTGGGATCGTAATCCCACATTTAAACTGTGCAAGTGTTGGTATAGTGTGACGTATGAGGGGAGTTAAATGCGAAGAACAAGAGGATTTATTTAGGCAAGGATTAATGATTAATTAAATTTAATAAAGAAATTTCCAAAATTTTACCAAAAATTTCGGTAGTTTTTTTAAATCTCATTTTCTACGTCTATCTAAAATTTACAAAATTATTGAATACTAGAAAAAGCCATAGGCGTCACATAGAAGTTATGGGAAAGATGAGGGGGACCAATGGGCCACAGGTGCAACTTAGAGTTTCACTTTCAAGACGCAAATCGAATTTTTTGGTTAAAAAGGAGTCCGCGAGTGCTTCAACAAGTTTCTATTCACATAGTTTGAGCTTCAGTCCCCGCGGCGCTATATTTACAAAATTTTTGGGTTGGACTGTAAACACGAATTTTTTGGATAAAATTGAGCTTCATGCTGACATCGTTTGTGTTTCCTACGTCTTTTAGTTATTTGCCAAATCATCGATAGAGGGTGGGTAAAAACGCGTTGACCTCTCAGGTCATCTCATGAAAATTATCTTGATAAAATTTCAAACGAAGAACTAATTGACATTCAATTTTACACTAATATTTTCCAATGGAAAATAAGTGGAATAAAAAATATCATATTTATATATTATCAGTGGCAAATATTCTAAAATGGGAATAGGAAGTTCAATTGGAGGTGAATTGATTGACATTCAATTCATACATACACGTCAGAGGCTTATAACCACATTAACATTAAACTCCACAAGCCTTGAATATTTTGCGTCCCTACCCTCAATTTTTAGCTGACCTTGTTTTAAATTAGAAAAATTTATAAAGAAAATGTAACTTATTTTTAATAATAATTAAGACGATTAATGATTAGGTAATTACAACTCCTGTAATTAATTCTCCGTCTCCTGAAATTGTGCACCCCTGAAATTGTGCGCCACAAGCCCGGGCTTCATGGGTTTTTGCAATAATACGCCACTGTACATACAGGGTTTCCACTGAATTTTCCAAATCAAATTCCCAGCCATTTGGCCCCTCCATTTTGGAATTTGAATATAATTTTTGCATAGTTTGGAAATGCCCGCGAAATGCTGGCAAGTGCTGTAAATTTTTTTAAAAGTGCTGGGTCGGTTAGATTTTTATTAAGAATTGAAATATCGACAATTGTCAAAAACGTCAAGTTGGCCCTTCTTTTTTTCAATTTTATTAGATATTTAAATTTTTTTTATATTACAGTACAGCCTCGCTTATCCGGACACACTTTATTCTGGACACTCCAGTAATCCGGAAATTCCGGCTCTTCGGACATTTTATATTTTTTATCTCTGCAATCCGGACGAATTTCTAGTTGCAATTTAAAATTAATGCAATTCATCAGTACTCTTTTATAAGACTAAACTATGACATCACTCAGGGCCGCACCCAGCGCCAAAATTCAGAAGGCTCTAAAATTGAGCGTTTTTAATTTAATTTTCTATAAAATATTAAATTTTGAATAAAAAGAAGAAAACGCTAAACGAGAAGTCACGAATTGTGATTTAATTCATATTTTCTTTGATTTAATTGGTAAAGTTAAATAAGTAAGGGGTGGCCATTAATTACGTGAGGCGATTTTTCGACCCCCTCTGCCCCTAGTGAGATATCGTAAAATTTGTTGTTTTTTTTAATTACATGATATTTACCGAGACTCCTTGATCTCCTCCTCCCTTAAACGCTCACGTAATTAACGAACGTCCCCTAATGATAACTCAGGTCTGCAAATAAAAATTTTTTTTCGAGTCCTGATACCATTCCTCCTGATTCTTATGTAAATTAACCTCCTGAATTCGAATATGACCTTCGTTTTCCTCCATCATCCACCGCTATCCGGGGATGCATCCCCCCTATCTATTTTATTTTTTTTTAACAATTATTTTAGCCTTTACATTTTTTCTGATAAACTAGAAAGGTGAAAAGTTAATATTTATAGCAAGAAAGTTGATTTGGGAGTAGAAATTGTAAAAATATCATTAAAGATGATCGAATTTTCCGTTTTTCTGCTTAATTTTTTCACTCATTTTTGCTGTTTATTTCAGCAAAAATAAAGCAATCACACAGAACATGTACATATATGCAAGTTAAAAATAATTTAGCAAATTATGTTTTTTTAAATAATTCACTAAAAATTCGCATTTTTTTTTTATTTCACATTTCACAAGAGGGGTGGGGAGGTAGAAAAATTGCCAAAATCGCCACACGTAAGTAATGGACGCACCCATACTTATACCATTTGATAACATCAAAACTATTACCTCAATGGTCAGGTGTTATGATTCCATTGTTTCCTAACTTTTCATTAATTTCATCAAGTGCTCCGATGGAAAGTAATTTTGATAATATAAAAAATCGAGCATTTTCTAGAAGGGAGGTCCTGTTTAAAACCTCAAAAAACTAGACGTTTTAATCTTAACAGAAACTGTATTCCAATTGGTTTCCTTCAAAAATTGCAAGAAATTTGATGAATTCCCTACCCCACGTGTTAGCATTGGCGGCAGGGCCGATTTATCCATAAGGCAAGCAATGCAGGTGCCTAGGGAGGCAGTCTTTTAGGGGCGGCAAAAATTCTAATTAATTCTAATAAAAAATGTAACATAAATAAAAATTCAAGTAGGTAAGTTTTTAACTCTCAGAGTTAACATTTTTTTTGATAATAAATATTCTATGCTCTAACAATAATTTTAATTTGTTATTATAAGGGGCGGCAAAAAAAATATGCCTAGGGTACTCACATGCCTTAACGCCCCCCTGATTGTCGGAAGAGATATTGAATATAATTTAAATAGTAGGTATAATAATTTAAAATCAGTTGTTATTTTGCAGTGTGACACGAAGACTCAAAGTATTGAATTTGTTTTGAATAATCATTATTTATTCATACAATGGAAAACTAATAGTGGAGAAGATAACACGTCTCAACTATCAAGTATCCCTTCTACAGTATCAGTAAAAAATCAAAAATATCATCTGCCAGGAGTTTTCGAAAATTTTAACCCGAATAATGCAAAAGTAGGTCATTTTGTGGCTTATGCATGGGAAATGGGAACTTTACAACAATTTTAAAGAAAGAGTTGATAAACACTGCAATCCTGATAAATCGATTGTATGTACACTTTTACTTTTTTCGGCATTTTAAAAAATTTTGGTAAATTCAAAATTTAGGTATATTATACTACTATAAAAATAAATAAATAAATAAACTTAAATTGGTTACGTTTTTTTGTAATAATAACAAATAAAATTTCAAAACTTAATAAAATAATTGAAAACTCCCTTTTTTAAGTGTTTCGAATTTAATATATCTTGCTCGGAGCTTATTTTTCAAATTTTTTAATAAAATAAGTATTTTCAAAAAATTTACAGCACTCACCAGCACTTCTCAAGAATACTTTTAAGTAATATAAAGAAAATTTAAATATCTAATAAAATTGAAAAAAAGAGGGGCCAACTTGACGTTTTTGACAATTCTCGATTTATCAATTCTTAATAAAAATCTAACCGACCCAGCACTTACAAAAAAATTTACAGCACTCGCCAGCACTTTGCGAGCACTTCCAAATTATGCAAAAAAATTAAATATTCCAAAATGAAGGGGGTGCGTCAAGTTGGCCCCCTCGGCGCGAAAATTGTATTTCGCTAATAAAAATTAACGAACCCAGCACTTTCAAAAAAATTTACAGCACTCGCCAGCATTTCGCGAGCACTTCCAAACTATGCAAAAAATATTTTCAAATTCCAAAATGGAGGGGCCAACTTGTCTATAGTTCTAATTTTAAACTTATATTTTAATTTCAAGTTGAAAAAAAAATTAATCAACAAAATTGTTTTCCTTGACCGAAAATTTAATATTCCTGACTTGGCACTAAAAATCGGAAATTCCCTGACTTTTCCCTAACAAAATTAGAGAAATCTTAAATTTTCTGATTTTTTCAGATCTGAAAAATTCGAATTTTTATTTATTAAAAAATGGCTAACTTATAAATTTAATTTCTTATAAACGCTAATAATGTAAGACAAAAAAATTAATATCACAAATTTATCTATATAGTATGTACAAATTAAAAAAAATTAATGTTATGGACCAGATTTTTCGCAGAATGCATTTATAAATGTTTTCATTTTTTTTACACACCAAAAAACAGGAGTGAGTCTTTCAAGGAAAAAATCGTCTTTTACAAAAAAAAAGTGTTTTAGCTTACCATTAAATTATCGATAAATAATGTCGCAAACTAATTTTGCACTTTTTATTAATTTCACTAAATTATTTACACATTTACACAACATAGCAAAGTTAATGTTTTATTAATTTGGATTTTTGATAACCATTAATATTTTTCTTCTTGAAGCCTTTTACTAATGATGAACACTAATCTCGTATAATCGACATAATAATAATTAATATAATATTATTAAAAACTTTTTTGAATTATAATGTAAATCTTTGAATTTATCTTTAGTTTTCTTTATTTCTTTATTATAATCGTAGATGTCCGTTTGGCGAAGATATACAAATTTTATGTCTTGCCTTGACAATGAACTTGGACTAAATGAATCTTTTCCTCTTTAAAAATTAAAAACTGCAACCAAATTTTTTAACACAAACAAATCATGCTTTGATCACCAGACGAGTGAGCTTACACCATTAAGGGTTGTTTATGACCTGGTCTGTGAGAAAGTTTATGTTTCCTAAAATTGTTTTTAAATTGAATGTGAGAAAAAATTGGAAGTTTAAACAATTTTGAATTTCTAATACAAAAAATTACAAAAATACAATACAAAAAACTAAACTGAACTAGGTTGCAATTACACTTTCACAATAAAAGTTCAGTAGCTATGTCTAACAAGTAACTTTTAACTTGAAATTAAAACAATGTTTTTTGTGTCTCATGTAAAGTTATACGTATTTTTACTTATACTCTTATTGCATGTGAATATGGATTATTTTTTAAATTCTCGTTAATCCATTCATGCACGTCAGTGGTAAAAGGATAACTGACAAGTTCCAAAAACTTTTTTGGCCTTTGCTCACCCCCTAAATACGCTACTACAATAAATTACTGTTAATAATAATTATTATATTTAATTCAAACTTTTTGAATTTATTGTTTTAATTGCTGCTTAATCTCCAAATAAATTTTTGTAGAGGACACAAGAAAGACTGGTTCCTTTTTAGATTATAAAATTTATTATTTCTCTACTAAATTAATAAGTAATTATATTTATCAAATTTTTTTTAAATTTAAATTAAGTTAGTTAGTATTTTTTATTAAGTATTTCCCGAATAGTTGGTTGAAAAGTTAATTTTTATTAAATTTCGTACTATTTTAACTATTTTAACCCATGCCAAATATGCACACGTAATATGATCAAGGATCAAATGTAATCAATTAGGAACTGATTTATATGTAAATACATAGTCTTTCCTAAGCTAGATAATACCATTTATTAACCAGTATTAGACTTTCTGAGACATTTTGAATTGATTTAAGCCAATTTTATTTTACATATTTTTACATATTTCTGTAAAATTACATATATTTACATATTTACATGTTTTCACATATTTTGTTACATATTTCGTAAAACTAGTAAGATACACTGAAAAAAATGGTTTATCATATTGATGGTAAGACCGATGACCGATTACATCGAAGAACAAAATTCATCATATTGATGAAAAATTCATAGTATTCATGAACAAAATCAATGTGTTTATGAATTTCTTCATCAATATGATGAATTTTGTTCATCGGTGTAAAAATGATGAACTTTTCGTCAATATGATAAACCATATTTTTCAGTGTATTCTTACTATTTTTACATTATTATTTATTATTTCCAATTATTGGAAAGTTGTGTTCCCATTCATCTTCGAGACCATTCCTTTTGAATTGTAAAACTTTGGAAACATGTAACCACGCAACCACAGCGAGATTTTTTCATGACTCGATAAGTGTATAGACATACACAATGAGAAAGAAGTTTCCGAAAATTTGGAAATCGAATTAAACCCATAAGAAATCACGGCATTCAAAAATGCTCCAGTCACATCGGTCGATGTGGAACGATCTTTCAGCCGATACAAATCGATTTTAAGGCCAGATCGGCGTTATTGTTTATTTGAGAATTTAAAAATGCATGTTGCAAACAATTTCATAGATTAAACAAATAATGGATTTTTTTTATTTTACATATTCTACAATTTTAAATAAATATTTGTCTAAAATAAATACATATATATCGTCGCCATCAAAACGTAAAGGCGTATCTCATTTTTTGTCAAAAATGAGTTAGATATGCCATTAGATAGTTGCATATGATCTCCATGTTTTGACAAACAGCCATATTTTTATTGAATCCCGTTTTCGTTTTATAAACAATTAAGTTCAAGACCTATCTCAAATATTTAGTAAAAATGTTTTAACGAATAGGCGTATCTTGAGATATTCATTTAAATAACAGTTTTTTAAACGGCTCTTCGGAAAAATTTAAATAAGTACAATAATGACAATCCTATAATTTTGATTTTGCTTGTTTGTTTCTTGATTTTTTGATCCCTTAATGTGGAAATTTTAATGTAGAAACTACACTGACTCTTTATTAAAACTTAAAACTTTATTAAAAAAATTTTAATAATATTAACATTGTTCTTATGGGAAGGAAGAGGTATCAAGAGATATCGATTCTACAGTGTTATCTTCAGAGTTTAGTCTTAATAATGTTGTCTTAATAAATCAAAATGATTTAGAAGACAATCCGTTTCTGAAAACAATATGTTTTTCAAAACTTGTTTTTATAAAATTTATACACTGGCTCACAGAATTATTGGCACAGCCTTATGATAGCAATGTAATTTGTGCCTTTTCACGACGATTTTTGACACATAACAATCAATTTTACAGCAAAACTTTTCAGACGTTTTTGGTAGAAAATTTCGTGACCTTCAATTTTGTTTATATATATTTTTCCATTTTGTCGCTTCATTTCTAACTTACAGCGACTTAAACAAAACTCGGTAAAATGCAAAAAATAATTTCAGCTGTATCTCAAAAACGGTGCGACAAAATAGAAAACTGAATAAGAAGTTTTTCTTGTAAATTCCATTTAAAACATTTTTATTTATATACATTTTTCTATTATATCGCACCGTTTTCGAGATACAGTTGAAATTAATTTTTGCATTTTACGGAGTTTTGTTTAAATTGCTGTCAGTTAGAAATCCAGCGACAAAATGAAAAAATGTATAGAAATAAAATTGAAAGCCATAAAATTTTCAACAAAAAATGTCTGAAAAGTTTTGCCGTAAAATTGATTGTATGGTGTCAAAAATAGTCTTGAAAAGCCACAAATTACATTGCTAGCACAGGGCTGTGCCAATAATTCTGTGAGCCAGTGTATAAATTTAAAAAAAACAAGTTTTGAAAAACATACTGTTTTCAGAAACTGATTTTCTTCTAAATCATTTTGATTTATTAAGACAAACTCTGAAGATAACACTGTAGAATCGATATCTCTTGATACCTCTTCCTTCCCATAAGAACAATGTTAATATTATTAAAATTTTTACGGAGTTTTCTTTAATTGATTGTATCTTGGAAACAGTTCAAAAAACAAGAAAAATATATATAAACAAAAATGAAGGGAATGAAATTTGCAACAAAAAATGTTCAATAAATATAGCTGTGAAATCGATTTTTATATGATAAATATGTCTTCGTTCGGTACAGTTTATATTTCCAATATACTACTGGATGAATATTTTTGTGAGTCACTGTACGTACGCATAATCAAGGAACAGACGAGCAGAATCTAAGATAAATATATAGAAATGCCATTATTATACTAATAGCGTCCTTTAAAGTCGTTTAAAAAGATATTGTTTAAAAAAATATTTCAAGATACGCCTATACGTTACAATATTTTCACTAAATGTAAAAGGCGTATCTCAAATAAAAGCTAAAAAATAACAGTAATAATGAAGTCACTAACAAACCGAAAAGTTTGAAGTAATTATCAATATCTCTAACGATCACCGTACGAAAAGAAATACGATAAATTCAATAGTTTTTTTGTTATGAAGAATTTAAGAACTAGTTAGGGAGGTGAGGTCGCTAAATGGCGATATTCTCGAGCGCCGTTGAGGCCTATCAAAATCGAAAGATGAAGTAATTTCGAAAAGAAAAGCTCGTATGGTAAAACGAGGTAAAACATTTTAGCGGTGGGTATGGCGTGTACGGTTTTTCAAAAAAACAGTTACTTGGGCATTCTCGAGCGCGTCAGATATTCATACCACGTATGCCCCAAGTACCTCTGATAACAACGGTATACTAATCTGCCGGTTTGCGTGGTGGTGGTAGGCATATAAAGTAGTCAAAAATCCGAAAAAAAAAAATTTACAGTGCAGCGTTTAAATTAAAAAACAACCAGTCTTTTACCCCTTTTTAAGAGAACATTCTACCGAGATATACTCGCTATGGCAGACATATTGATGGTGACGCTAGCGCCACCATCGCATCGGTAGTGTAAAATCTCTATAACTCTGAGTTAAAGGGTTATAGGGATTATAGATCTGCGGCGTCAAGGACTTACCGTCAGATTAGTTAAATTTAGTCTTAAGACACTAAAATCAACCCCCAATATCTTAATCTGACGCGCTCGAGTATTTCAGATTATCGATTTTTTTTTACTAATCTGATCGTCTATCCTAGGCGCGCGTCCCTACATATAGAGCTAATACTTTCCAAAGTTGTTCTATTAGGTCTAAGGTATCTCTCATATCTTAAACTGCCGCGCTCGAGTATGCCCGAAAAATCCCCTCTTCGCTTCCCTAACTATATGTTTCTTTATATTGCTCTCCTGTCAAGTCAGGAAAAGCGAGATACACCTTTACGTTTTGATGGCGACGATATGTACATATTTTGTTTTTTTAATTACATATTAATCCGTTCCTTAGTAATCAAGAAACAACTATAGACAAGTTTCAACCTGATTGGGTCTCATCACAAGGTCTCATCACAGGGTTCCCTGGAAAAGTCAGGGAATTTAAGATTACCCTACTTTTATCAGAAAAAAGTCTGGGAATTTCTCATTTTTAGTGCCAAGTCAGAGAAATTAAATTTTCAATCACGGAAATCAAATTAATTTAAACCGGTTTTTTTTTATTTTAAAATAAATTTGTTTCGGCAAACTAATTAAAACCACAAAATAAAATAAAATTTGAAAAAACAATGATGATAGACACATTTCTACGGTGTACCGTCAATTCATCGCGGTTAATTCATCGCGCGACAATTCATCGCGGACAATTCATCGTGTGACAGTTCATCGCGTGCGACAATTCATAGCCGCGACAATTCATCGCCGCGACAATTTATCGCGTGCGACAATTCATCGCGTGCACCAATTCATCGCATTAAATACAATTAAAATAAAAACAACAAAAATTTGATATTACAAAATAAATTAAATTAAAACAACATATTTTTATAATAATTATTGTAGTTGGAATATATGAGCTAGAATTCGAAGAAAATCTAAAATAGATCTGCTGTTAGCGTAATCTTGCAGTTTTGTTTTTTTTTTTCTGCCAGTGTCTCTGTACACCGGCGGATCCAGATATTTTTTCTAGGGGGGGGGGGGTTTCTAGGGGCACAAGGTTCGAGATGGGCAAAAAATGTTCTCAGATTTGGGATTGTCTCGTTGCTTCCTTGTTATTTTTAAGCGTGTGAGAAGGGCACGTGCTCCCGTGCCTCACCCTTGAATCCGCCTATGTCTCTGTACACTGTTTTCTGTAGAATTTTCAGAAAAAAATTATTCTATCTCAAAGATAGAACAAATAGTTATAATGTGTATATAGATATCTTATAGCATAGCTCATAATTTCCAAATACAATTATAAAAATATGCGTTGATTGAATTTTAATAAATTTTGTAATATCAAATTTTTGTTCTGTTTATTTTAATTATATTTAATTGCGATTAATTTTTGCACGCGATGAATTGTTGCAAGCGATAAATTGTCGCGGCGATGAATTGTCACGGCGATGAATTGTCGCAAACGATGAACTGTCGCACGATGAATTGTCCGCGATGAATTGTCGCGCGATGAACTGTCCGCGATGAATTGACGTAGGTTCCATTTCTACCTTATTAGGTCTCATCAGTATCAGATACTACGAAGTTAGATTGTTGAAAATATCGATTTGATTGCTTACCTTATGCAGCATTTTATTACTGAAATAAACTGAATTATCCGATAATTCCAATTTTGTCCAGATAAAAAATATTTTTAAATCCGAACAAATCTGCACAATTCGAATAATCTGATAATCCAGTTTATTTCAGCAATAAAATGCTGTATAAGGTAAGCATTCAAATCGATATTTTCAACAATCCAACAAAACTTTTATAAATTTTATAATTTATTCTCAGTAGCCTGAATTAGGTAAGCTGCACCGTAATAAATCGTAAGGGTTTATGGATGAAGTACAATCCTCAATACTCCCGTGTACTGTCGTAATGACATGTCTTCACGACCCCCTCCCCTGAGAAAAATACATCTGTAGCACAATCCATGCGTTTATATTTTAGTATTGTAAGAATTTCATAAAATATCCATTAATTTTCCATTTTAAAGTATGTCGACTTGGGAATCTTTAAATGAATTCTTGTGATAGTAACCCCGGAGTGTTATGACTTATGAAGGTCAACTTTTGGTTGACACTATGTATACAAACCATAAGTAAGAAGCTCACAATCTCTTTCTTTTTAAAATTTTCTTATTAAAATTGAATGAAAACAAATGAAGAAATCTTTTTTTAAGTAGAGTCAGTTGTTTACCAAACCTACTACTACTATGATTGGCAAACGTAAATTAAATTATTTTCGTACAGGTGGACTATTTTTTGTTGGTGATTCATTGAGTGACGATAATGGGTTGTTTTAGCCGGATTAAGGGGGTGGAGCTAAGGGGGTTGCAGTCCTGGGCCTCCAAATTTCTAGGGGCCTCAAAAAAATTGAAGCAACAAAATTAAAATCACCAAAGTTGTAGCTTAGTGAGATTAAAATAAATTAAGAAGTAGTGTTATATTACACAAGCACGTTAAATAAAGATTAAAAATAAATTTCAAATTAAAAAAAATTTTCTATCCTTTCAAAAATTTTACATTTGATCTAAGCGCGGTTGACCTTGCAAAATCAAAAAAATTACCTCCAAAAAAAATTTGCTCCGGACCTCGCATATACATTAACCGGCTCTTTTGCTGGATGATTTCATCCTAAAATATAACTTTTATAGCAAACCGTGTTGTTTTATTGGTTGTAACCGACAAAAAAAATTTTCCTGAAAAAAGTTAACTTTATTTAAATCAGTAAAACAAAAGGCACATTTTGGTACCTTCAAAATATTGAAAAAATAAACCCAATGGACTTAAAATTAATTTTAAAGTTGCGCGATATGTATTGTCTTCTTTTCTTTCAATTTTATATTTCAAATTAAATAGGTTCAAGTTCAAGTTAAGATTAAAGTTAAGTACACAAAGAAGGTTGGTGTAGTGAAGAGTAAGTCGGACTGTAGATCTGATGGTTGGCAGTTCGAATCTAATAGCTATCATCAATTTTTTTTTTTTTTAAGTTAAAATTTAAATCGATGTATTACAGATTTAAAATCAAAATTCTTATCTCACTTAAAAAATTTTCTTTCACTTGTATTCCAGATATTTTAAACGATTCTCTGTTTTGGACATTTATTCGGGATTGCTTATCTGTTGTAAAATAAAAAAGTAAAAGTTAGGTAAAAATACCTAATTATTTTTCTAGATTTTACATTAATCTTTAAAAATAATTTGATTAAAAAAATAATTAGATAATTAAAATATATCCAAAATTCTGAGATAACCATTATAAATACGATAAAATTCCATTTTTACAAAAAAATTTATTTTAATTAGTTTTGACGAAGAAGACATTCGAAGTCGCAGATTATGATTCTATAGTACTTAATAGCTTAATACATACTAATTATTTTGTTGTTAACCTTCGACCCAAAAGTCTTACAGATAATACAGATTTAATTTAATTAATAAAACAAAATAAAAAAAATTTTTAAATCGCCAACCTAAACAATGAAAATGCTCTTTAAGAAAAAAATAATTCCTCTCAGTGGCGAATTTAGAAGGCGACAAATGGGCAATTGCCCCCCCTCCCCCCAAGAATAACTCAGATTGTACCCCTAAAGCCTCCCATAATAAAAATATTTTTACAAAGAAATTTTAAAATTTAAATAACTTTAAATTATTTATTTGTTTGTTTATTTATTTAGTAGATGGAGAGCCCGTCCGCGGACGGGTAGGGTGGATCTCTTTTTTAGCGGAATAACATTTAATTATTTAATTTATTTTCCCGCTACTGGATGATTCCCGTTTTTCTATATTTTTAAAACTCAAAAATTTGCTGCTAAACTTGATGTGCCGTGGGGCAATTAATTTTTTTTTTTTTATAATATAAAAATAAATAAGTTTCTCAAATTCTGATTTTCTTTGGCCGAACGTTTTAATTTCCCTCACTTTTGTTCAAAAACAAAAACTTTCCCGGTTTTTTCTGGCGAAATTTGTAAAATTATAAATCCCCTATCTTCTCCGAGTATTCTGAAAGAGTAGAAATCCTGGGATATGTACTGGAGGGTGTTCCACACCCCCCAGACCCCCCGGTTTACAGTTTTGACTTTATATTTTTATATTATTTTTAAAATTAACTTTTAAAGTAACACAGAAAGTTACTGCTAAACTCTGTAAGCAGTAAGGTAATTAAATAAATATGCTTTCAAATTTTAATTTTTTCTAACCGAAGGTTAAACTTTCCTCATTTTTGCTTAAAAATTCAAATTTCTAGGTTTGGATTAAAATTGGACAAATATTTTTAGTGCTAATCTTAGTTTAATACATTTTTTAGTTGGTAAAAAGAATCCACCAACCAGGGTGTTTTTTCCAATAAATAATCACACGTTGTAGCATTTTATGTATTACAACTGACGCGCATGAATGGATTAACGAGATTCTAAAAATGTTTAAATCTGCCCCACCCCCAAAAATCATTTACTAAATACGCAACTGATTCCTCTAATTAGTTTTCTATATTATTTTAAACCTAAATTCCATTTTCACTTTATACCAATTTAAACTTTAAAGCATTTTTTTTAATTTTCACCTTCACATGACCATGGCTCCGAAAATATTAATTTTTCAGATAAAATGGTTGAGTGCTTTTTTAAAGAGCTTGAAATAATCTAAAAACTAGCTTTAAACCTTTTATTCTCTAAAATCAACGGTTTTTGTGTTATAAATTAAAGTATAAGTAAGAAAATGTTGAAAAATTTGTTCTTTTATTTTGGTTTTTTTCAACACCCTGTATCTTTTAAACGAAATATTTTACAAAAAGTGGCGCCCCATTCCTGATAGTAAATTTTTGTAGAATAAAATTTTTTTTAAAACCAATCCATTTCACATAAAATCAGAAAATAATAAACAAGTCAGCTACAAAACAAAAGATTAAATTCACAAATTTATATTTTTATTTAAAAATTATTTTATTAAGGTTCAACTATTACATAATTTACGTAAATGTTCAAAATAACCACCCTCACTTGCAGTACACATTTGCTATCCGGAATGGGGCGACAGATTTTTTATTAAATGTTTAGTTTCAAATTTACAGGGTTTGTAAAAAATGCAAAAAAAGAAATAGTTCGAATTTTTCAACATTTTTTTACTTACTTTGATTCATAACTCGAAATCCGTTGATTTTAGACAATAAAAGGTTTAAATCTAGTTTGTAGATTATTTCACGCTCTTTAAAAAAGCATTAGAGAATTTTTACTAAAAAACCAATATTTTCGGTACTATGGGCATGGAAAGGTGGAAATTAAAATAAAATGCTGTAAAGTGGCCTAACTCTCAAGAATTTGAATTTAGAAAAAAAATTTGTTAAATATTTTTTGTTATGTAAAGTTATGTAAAGTTTATTCGATTTCACGATCAAAAGTTCATTTTTTACTTTTTGAAAATTGTAATAGTTTAATAGTCCACAATGCTCTGACGATCCGCCGCTGCCTGTATGTAGTTTCCAAGTTAGGGATCTTAAATAGTGGGTCTCCATGGACTATTAATTGGTGTAGCTTCATTTTACATCCGAACAAAAAAATACTCAAATTTCCTTCTTTAAATTATTAATATGATTAATATATTTCCTATTGAAGTGATGGTTGTCCGGTCTTTTTACATAACTTATTTCCAAATTTGTCTTTTTGTTCCGAATTTTTAACATAATTTGTACGTTCTCGCGTCTTTCCATTGTAATTGGGTCTGAGGGTTATGAAAAACCTTCAAGAAATAAAAGCAAACAATGCACTGGAGGATGCTGTTTTACTTCCCTCCTCACAGATCCCCCGGATTTATACTTACGTTTTCTATCTAGCTTTGGTAAACCTGATGGTTAACTTTAAATGCAATAAATAACAGTTTACAATAGTACAACGTTGATTTGCATATTATACATAAACATATTTCCTATTTTAACGTATTTTTAACGCAGTTTTTAAATTATGGCAAACCTGGGCCCATAACCTGTTGTTATTTTGGTTTCTATTTTAGATTCTAAAAAAGCTGAATCCGACACTGATTTTTATACTTTCAAATATGGAGAAAATCCAAAAATTTGAGATATTATTATTAAATAATTATTATTATAAAGAAATTATTAGAAGCTGTCTTTTACTATTCTTGAAGTTTTCACTTTTCTTCTGTCCACAATATGTATGCAACGCTATGGTGTTCATTTGGTTTTCCTATGAGTTAACCAACAATCCGTATTGAAACACGCTTCGCTTACGTTTACCGGGTTATACACCCGTTTATTTGTACGAATATTAAAAAATACTTATTAATAACGTGAAAGAGCAGAATTTCGACAATCGAATGCTTGTTTGAATTTTTTTTATTATGTTTGCTTTGAAATAGTTAAATCAATTTCTTGTAATTGCAACGAACATGTTAAGAAGGTCGATTCTCGCTAGATACTACGATCAAGACGGGCTACTTTCGCTTGCAGTTACTTCAAACTGCAGCAAATGCATTGCAATACGCATTTAAATTATTATAAAAATGAAAATTAAACTATGTACTGAAATTTGTGAATTATTTAATGTCAAAATTTCAAAACAATAATTGGTGAAAAAGCATAATAAACGGAATTCTTCTATCGAATTATTTATTTGGGACGAATTTTAAGAAATATTTTATGGGTAGCTCTAAAAGAGGTTCATTTAGTTTTCACCTATAATCATCAGTCATTACAAATAAATTGACACCCATCATGCTGATACCCATCTTTTTACAAGATGTGAATGTTTTTGTTTACAGAATAGAAATCACAATTTGATGCCTGAGAACTCCACTATTAAACTTGGTGAAAAAATGAACCTTGCACATTTGTTTTTGTTTATCTAGCGAAGATTCTGTAGTCGGTAATATTAGTCGACTGTTACGTTTATTTGTTATCGTTATTATTCTGACTAATGAAATAATGCAACCTTCTCTTTGCACTAAAATTTGTTGTCAACGTAAACATCTTATCTAATCGGACATTCCATTTCCTCGAATTGATAATAATTAGATGAGGTCAAATAAAAAGGTTGCGATTTGGAACGGGATAGAAGTGGCAGTGGGCGGTGGCTTATCGACGCAGGCGAGGGAGGTAGCTCACCAATCCAACAAACCAAGATTACAAAAACATAATTAGTATTTTTTTTAAATCCACACCCCCTCGGTTTCACGCATGCCTCACCACCTGAATTCATCACAATCAGCCGCTCATAAGTGGAAATAAGTGGAAATTTTCAAAACTTTCTATAGCATAAAAAAATGGGCAGATGAAGGGCCAATATTATTTTATGTTCTGTGAAGAAGGAAGCGTGTATTTTCATTAATTTTTGATTTTTGTAAATTCTGGTGACTATATTATTGTAATTTTTTGGTAGTATTTTCGTTGGAGACATTAATTTGTGGCTGCATTTTCTAATTCATAACATTTTGATTCACACTAACTTATTTATAACTAAAATGTTATTATGATTTATTTTTCAAATTTTTTTTGGAAATCAAAGTTTGACATTTTGACTAAATTAGGGGTTTATCAGCTTACTCGCGAATGTTTTAAAAATCCATTTCACATCAGACTTGCAGACGAAAAATTTTACTTTTGTGAAACATTTGATCTGAAGATTTAAAAGTAGAGCCAAAAAGTAAAAATCTAGAGGTTTTAGAAGCTATGAAAATCAATAAATTAATACACTCGTTCTTTTTATTTCCTTTTATGAGGTTTTCTTGGATTTTTCTCGATTGCCGCTGATTTCCTAAAATGCCCCCATCAGATTTGCTTGGATGGCCCCAAGATTTTCTTTCGAAAATGTTAAAAATATAAACAAAACACAAAGATTGTGTGTAGTATTCGTAAGATTTCCTCAAATTTTCTTCTATATACTATGCGAATTTCATAAATCAGATGTTATCGAAAATCAATTGATTTGCTTATCCTACATTATCCGAGCTAATGTGATTGAGAGGTACTCCCGCCCCAGTGGCGGATTTATCACGGGCGTACTTGGCGTACGTATCAATGTTTTCATTTACAATAAATTATAATTATTATCCCAAACTAAAAAATGTTCGTTCATAATAAATTATTCATAGGTTCATTCATTTGTCGCTCTACTCTTTCAGAGACGTTTCTACCGGAGTTTCACAGGTTTAGAGGCACCAGGTCCTACAATTTGGAAATTTTGGAACTTGCTCAACGCCCAATGGTTATTTAACAAAAATTTCAATAAAATAATAAATAAATTTTTTACAATTATAAGCCGTTTTTTATTTGTATATTACGTGAAAGAAGCCGGATTTTAAAAATTAAACACATATTTCACATTTTTTAAATGCCACTGCGGACTGAGCCCTTTGGCAGCCGTCATGACCTAGTGTTTGAATGATGTGAAACCTAATTACAATCAGGCACACCATAGTGTGCAACTCGATTGCTAGGGTTGTGCGGCCTGAAGCCAGCACCGACCTGTCACTTTCTAGTAACTTTTTTTAAGGTAACTTTTCAAGTTGGAAATGCAAATTTATAATAAATTCTATTTATGATACACACACACAGTAGCGCTACAACCTAACCTAGCCTGAGATTTTGCTAAACACTTCATGTCATTAAGCGTTTTCAAGGCAGGTTACCTCGGTGGTTTGCCATTTCCCGCTGAAGAAGAATGGTTAGAATCCAGTTCTTGCACCACTCTGGTTCGAACCAAGGGTTTCTGCTTACTATTCGATGCACTTTAGCATCAGGGCGTAAACACGAGTACTAACGTCTCGTCGGTCTGTGAGTCCGATTTTAGTTTTTAATTTTTTTAACGCAGTGTTTATATTTTTTTACAACAAATGGAATAATATCAAATGTCTAGGTATTTTTATTATGTATAATAATGTTAATTCTATAGTAGGAAAACGTCAGTTTGGTTTATAAAATTCTATTGCTGAAAAGTATTAACCCGTAAGTAGCGAGGTGATGGGGTGTGAGAGCTCCCAGTAGATTTTGAAATTGCCATCAGTTAACGATATCGATAGGTTGGTGTAATCACTGTATCATCGGACTTCATGTACCCCTCGGGCAGTGTGTTTCACATCGTCTTAGTGTATTTATCTCTTTAAAAAAAAAATTGGAGTAAACCACCTCGCTTCTTGTGCGACAAGAAACCGCCTCGCTACTTAAGGATTAAAAATGAAATTTATGCTTAAAAATAGAAGTCGTCAGTTTGTGAAATCTTAAATTCCCTGACTTTTACAGATTTTCCAGATGAGTGGGAAACCTTGTATAATGTGTTACAAACAGTTTTGTTATTTCAAATTTTTTTCATTAATTTTTCTCACATCAAATTTAAAATTATTTAAGGAAACATAAATTAAAACTAAATTTTAAGAAAGTAAACTTTTCACACGGACCAGATCAAAAACAACCCTTAATGGTTAAGGTCACTCGTTTTGTGCGTGATCAACCCATGATTTGCTTGTGGGATATCAATGCACCACTTAAAAATTCGTTCCAGTTCGTAAATGCAAAACGTAAAATTTGTATGGCTTTGCCAAAGAAGTATTACTTATAATTTAAAGAAAATTCAAAATGGGGAGACAAAATAGAAAAATGTATAGACATAAAATTGAAGACAATAAAATTTTTAACAAAAAAAGTCTAAAAAGTAAAAGCGATTTTTATATGTCAAAAAACGGTTTGAAAATGGGTAATTTACATTGGTAATATAGGAGGTGACGAATACTTTCTACACTCACTGTATTATATAAATGTGAAATGTGATTTTTTGTCACGGGTTATCTTTGAAAGTACTTGATTTTTTGATCGACTTGATTTTTTTTTTAATGATCGCGTACATCTCGGAGCAAGTTTTTTTTTCTAAACTGGATTTTAATCCCATGTTAATCAATTAATCCATTAATCCTATAATACCAACTTACAAAATTCACTATATAAGAGAAATATCAAAAATTTAAAATGGTGAAAAGAAAATCAAATCTTGGTCGTTATTCTACGGTTGCTAAAAGACAGAGCGTCTTCATACAGAAAACCCAAGTACCGATAACAGAAATGTTCTTAATACTTTTGAGCGAGCACAGGATCCCATTTCACAGCAAATCCAAATCTGAATAAGAGTTGATGGTGATGATCATTTGCATGGTATAGAAGTCGAAAATGAAATCCTTCCTTTGGTTCCATGGACAAGCAGGGAAATGTTTGGATTTAATTATGATGTCTCCATTGATTATTCAGCTGATTCTCACGTTTCTATTGGAACCATGACTTTCAGATGCAACTACTGTCATGCATTGAAATGAAAAAAAAATCACCTGTCTATGTTGTTGTAGTGGAAAAGTTTTACTAGATGATATTCTTGAACCACCAGAACCGTTAAAGAGTTCACAGTAGGACTTGGGGCAGGTTTCTGTGTAGGAATATCTTTAACAATGTGAGAGGAAAGAGAAATAGAAAAATTATGTATGGATTAAATTGTAGGTAAGTTGGTAATACATTTTAACTATATAAATTCGGATTTTCGAAATGTGACGAACTTGAAAACCACCCAATATTTTTATTACCCTTGAGGGATTTTGCAAAATATACTAATCGATTGATACGTGGTTCAAGTAGTGTAACTCGATATTAATCATATCAATATTTTAGAAAACCCAAAAAATGCACTAAACACTTTTCAGAACTAAAATGTTTTTAAGTTAACACATGTAAAATCCCTATTCACTAACTTTTCTTTTCGATGGATCGAATCGTTCAGTTCTCGATCGATCGAAAAGTGCCAAAATCGATATTCAGTATGCATTGATAACAAGGCGACAGCTTTGTCTTTACCGGTTCGCGATCGATTAAATAGAGTATTTGTTCGTGAGCATTAAAGCTCACGAAAAGGTTTCTCGATCGATGGTATTTTTTTTTAATTTACTAAGTTACCAACTTAACCTTACATTACTTTTTCATTATAAAAAAAAATACCATCGATCGAGAAACCTTTTCGTGAGCTTTAATGCTCACGAACAAATACTCGATTCAATCGATCGATTGAAAGCTATCGCCTCGTTATCAATGCATACTGAATACCGATTTTGGCACTTCTCGATCGATCGAGAACTGAACGATTCGATCCATCGAAAAGAAAAGTTAGTGAATAGGGGTGTAAGAGAGAATCCTTTAAATATTGTTCGGGGTGGGTGGTGGCAAGTACTTTGAAAAAAGAAGGGGATATTTGAAGTGATAACAAATGCGGGAGGAAAATAAGCGCTCGAGTAGGTTTAAGTAAATAATATTAAATAAATTAAATTAATTAAATAAATAAATAATAATAATTTTAATAAATAATCAACTTCTATTTTTAACTGTAAATTTAATTTTTAATACTTTTCAGCAATGAAATTTTATAAACCAAAATGATGTTTTCCTACTAGAATTAACATTATTATAAATAATAAAAATACCTCGACGTTTGATATTATTCCATTTGTTGTAAAAAAAAATATAAACGCGACGTTGATGCTAAAGTGCATCGACTATACCTTTTCCAGTATGATTTGGAACAAATGAAAACAGATTGGGAGCAAATGAAAACAGATTTGGAGCAAATGAAAACAGACTTGGAGCAAACGAAAACAGACTTGGAGCAAATGAAAACAGATCTGAAACAAGTGAATATTTGGAACAAAATACAAACAGATTTGAAAAGATGAAAACAGATTTGGAGTAAATGAAAACAAATTTTCTGCAAATCAAATTTTTTTTAATATGTTGTAATAATTATAACTTAAATACATATTTATTTTTATTTTTATGAAATTTTAACAATATCTTCCTGCCGTAATGATGCACCGTATACCGTTCCACATGGTTTGCATATACAAAATGTTCCTGTGGCAGCCTTCAAAATGCAATATCGGAGATGTCTTGAGAAATATATACATTCTAAATTCTGAAATGGTTAGTTCCTGGTTGTTATTACTTAGGTAAAAACGACTTAATTTGTCTATAAAGGTAAAATTACGTAAGTAATAACAAACAAGAACTTACCATTTAGGAATTTAAAATGTGTATTTTGGAAGACATCTCCGATATTGCATTTCAAGAGCTGCCAGGAGCATATTCTTTAATTTGCAAAACATGTGGAACAGTATTATGGTGCATCATTATGGCAGGAAGATATTGAAATTTAATAAAAATAAATATGTATTTAAGTCATATTACATCATAATAAAAAAATTTTGATTTGTAGAAAATTTGTTTTCATTTACTCCAAATCTGTTTTCATGTTTTCAAATCTGTTTGCATTTTGTTGCAAATGTTCTTCACTTGTTTAAGATCTGTTTTCATTTGCTACAAGTCTGTTTTCGTTTGCTCAAAATCTGATTTCGTTTGTTTCGAATCTGTTTTCATTTGCTCAGAATCTGATTTCTTTTGCTTCAAGTCTGTTTTCGTTTGTTCCAAATCTGTTTTCATTTATTTGTTCCAAATCATATTGGAAAAGAAACCCTTGGTTCGAACCAGAGTGGTGCAAGAACTGTATTCTAACCATTCTCCTTCAGCGGGAAATGGCAAACCACCGAGGTAATCTGCCTTGAAAACGCTTCACGACATGAAGTGGTTAGCAAAATCCCAGGCTAGGTTAGATTGTAGCGCTACTGTGTGTGTGTATCATAAATAGAATTTATTATAAATTTGCATTTCCAACTTGAAAAGTTACCTTAAAAAAAGTTACTAGAAAGTGACAGGTCGGTGCTGGCTTCAGGCCGCACAACCCGAGCAATCGAGTTGTACACTATGGTGTGCCTGATTGCAATTAGGTTTCACATCATTCAAACACTAGGTCATGACGGCTGCCAAAGGGCTCAGTTCGCAGTGGCATTTAAAAAATGTGAAATCTGTGTTTAATTTTTAAAATCCGGCTTCTTTCACGTAATATACAAATAAAAAACGGCTTATAATTATAAAAAATTTATTTATTATTATATTGAAATATTTGTTAAATAATCATTGGGCGTTGAGCAAGTTCCAAATTTTCCAAATTATAGAACCTGGTGCCTCTAAACCTGCGAAACTCTGGTAGAAACGTCTCTGAAAGAGTAGAGCGACAAATGAATGAACCTACAGTAGCGGCAATATGAAACGCACGGTCATAAATTTTTCAATAATGTGACAGGTTTGGTCATAAAATCTTAAGTTTAAACATCAAAACAAGACTAATTCTTATGTGTTTTAGTTGTTTATAGGGTTTTATCTAAAAATGATCAAATATTACGCTTTATTCAAATAAACACTTTCAAAAAAGTAAATGCACTGTTTTCAGGTGTATTTTCGCGAATTATTCGCGATTTATAATCTGAATTGCAAAGTATATTTTTCAGGTAAATTTGTCGAAAAAATCTATAATAGAACTATTTTTATATCAATATATATATAATAATATATAATAATATAATAATAATAATATAATATATATAATAGATTCAATTAAAGATTCCTCGCTTAAATTGTGTTTTAACGCGTGAATTATCTCAGGTATAGTTTTTGGAGATGTTGCAACAACATGCCTTTTCATAACCGACCACAAATTTTCAATGGGATTAAGATCCGGGGAATTTCCAGGCTAGTCGAGTACAAAAAGCTCGTTATCTATGAAGTACTTTACTACCTGGAACAAAAAAGAGAAACAATTAAAGCTATATTTTTCAGAAATTCGCTAAGAAAATGTATTAAGTAACATCAAGTGATTGATAAATGTTAAAAACAAAATTAGTTATACAATTTGTACGAACCGTTCTAGCCGCATGACACGGAGCGTTATCTTGCTGAAAGATGAATTCTTCATTTTCAACAAACAAATCCATTATAGACGGCTTCAAACTTGTTTCTAATATTTTTTGGCAAATTCCAGCCTATTTTTTTAAATTTTCTTCGTTAGCAGAGATTTTCTACCAGCAGCATAAGCCTTCAAACAAAATTTTGCTAAGCGATTACCGATGGTTCTTATACTGACATCCATCCTAAGTTGATTTTTGATGTCCGCTCTTATTTCTCGTCGAGTTTTAAAGCGATTCTTGACCGCTATTCTGCGAAGGGGTTTTGTACTTCCAGTAGCATCAAATTCTTTTTAAAATCGACTTACTGCGCTTCTATGGCATCCTATTTTCTCATTTATAAAAATAAAATTTGTATTTTCTTTGAGCCGTATTAAAATATTTCGCTTTTTCACTTCACTTAATTTCTTGTTACTTGACATATTTTGCACAGTTTTCGAAACAGCTCAAACACATTAGCCACAATAAATGCACAATTACTCTACAATATGCTTATTTACCTGTATTTTAAAACCCCAGATACAGAAAACCCCTATCCCTAAAATAAAGACCAATTGGTGTCGATATTTGTTTAATTTTAAAAGCGTGCGATTCATATTGCTGCTACTGTATGAATAATTTATTATGAACGAACGTTTTTTAGTTTGGGATAATAATAATTATAATTTATTGTAAATGAAAACATTGATACGTACGCCCGTGATAAATCCGCCACTGGGGCGGGGGTACCTCTCGATCACATTAGGTCGGATAATCTAGGATAACCAAATCAATTGATTTTCGATAACATCTGATTTATGAAATTTGCATAGTATATAAATTGAAAATTGTTGTAAAATTTAAAAAAAAATTATCAAAAATAAATTAAAATTGTCGTCAAATGCATCAAATTCAAATTACACAAAGATTTCGGAAATCTTAAATTACATCATCCCAAAGTTGACAGTTATTGAAGTAATCATTATTTTGCGTTCTACTTAATATTTTTCAGAAGTGGCAGAAACCTAATATTTTAATCAAAATATACGATGTACTCATAAAACCCTGCTTTCTTTAATTTGTTGTTGTTATGCTTCCTTTACACTCCGATACTCCGAACACGCTGAATTACATTATTCGAAGTGCAGCTTCAGAGCAAAATCGTGCCAGTGTTACACGGTTGTTTATCCGTTGAAGTTGAAGAATTACGCATTAATTTACTTACAAAAACTTGGATGTGAAATATTTTTAAGGTAAATGTGCACTTTATTTATTTGTGTGCTTGTTTTTGTTTAAAATTATTAAATTTCGCTCCAATTTATTTAATCAATTTTATGTTTTTCAAGAAAGTTTTAAAATTTCAACTGCGGGGATTTGAAGGTTTTCATCCGAAATTGTTTTTAAAAACTCATCCAAGTTATCATTTTAAAAAAAGTTTTACGTTCCTGAAAATCCCCCGCCCCACGAAATACTAAATTACGTATCGGGAATTTAGATGCGCGCAAAATATTGTTTATATTTTACTAGATTAAATTTTTATTGCGTGCATAATTCCTGTTACCAGAAATTTTTTACATATATTTTGACATTCCAACTTTAAGTTCAAGTAATATTGGTACCCAATCAACTGATTTGTCATCGGTCAAATTTATATTAATTTTAATAATTTAACCGGTCAGTTATATTTGAAATTTTCAATTCAACGGTAGAAAAATTTTTTTACTCAGCTTATTGCTAAATCTAAACTAATTTCGGCCGTTTGTATAAAAAGTGATAAATGCAGGGCGGCCCAGAGGTAGTACAGGCAAGATTGAGAATCTGTCACTTTGATTGTAAATAACCTTGAAATTTTTTAAAATTATGTGTTTGTATTTTTTGAAGAAACACCCGGTTATTGCACATTTTTAATGATTACATTTAACGGCTGCGGCTACAATGTACAGGGTGTCCAATTTTCAACCCTTATATACCATAGGGATCTTGATGATCTCAATAGATACGAGGTTTTTTAAAAAGTTTAGAAAACTATAACTCATCATTTTTTACTTCCTTGTAAAACAAGGATTTTTTTCGATTTCCAGATTTTGACGGAAATATCCGTTTTGACCTTCCCTGAATCCATTTTGACTATTTTCGTTGTGACGTCTGTACGTACGTACGTATGTACGGACGTCTGTATGTCGCATAACTCAAATACGGTAGGTCGTAGAAAGTTGAAATTTTGGATTTGAGACACTTATAGCATCTAGTTGTGCACCTCCTATTTTTGGTTGCGATTGTCCGTGCCAAAAGTTGTAATTAATGACGCACATGAATAGATTAACGAGATTCCTGTCCAATTATTATAAAAATTACAAGGAAGTTATGTGGTGTCCACATCAGATTTTTGTTTTCGTCATTTAACCCTCCAGCGGACGGGTGAAATCTAATAAACTTGATACAAATATCGCCAAAACTTAAAAAATAATCTTGTTCTTGCGACTTCCGCTCCGAGCAAAAATGGGGATAGTAATCTCACATTAACTTCGCAAGTGTTGGTACGGTGTGACGTATTTGTAACGTGACCAAACGTGAACGGGACTGTCCCGTTTTTTGGTACTCCGTCCCGGTGTCCTTGAGAAAAGCTTTGGGACACAGAATTGTCCCGTTTTCAGTTAAATGTCAACAATATGCGGGTTTTTAATTGAATTTAATGAACTGATAAATTTATTTTTATGATTACATAGTAGTTGAAGTTGGTGCTTTTTGAGAGTAAAATTCAGATTTACTCATTGACGCTTTTTACTCAAAAAAATTCCAAATTTCAACTGCTTCTTCGTAATCATCAAAACTATATTTTATCATTTTGATGACTTAAATAAAAATAAGAAGAATGTTGGCCCTGTTCATCGACATACACCCATACACAGAATTGAACGTACACCCCTATACTAGCAATGTAACTTGTGCCTTTTGAAGACATGTTTTTTCATATAAAAATCGTTTCTACAACAAAACTTATTAAACATTTTTTGTTGAAAATTTCATTTTCTCCATTTTTGTTTCTATACATGTTTCTATTTTGTCGCACCGTTTCCGAGCTACAGTGACTTAAAACAACCTCTGTAAAAATTTTAATAAAACTCCCATAAGAGCAATGTTAATTTTATTAAAATTTTCACAGAGGTTATTTTAAGTCACTCTATCACGGAAACGGTGCAACAAAATAGAAAAATGAATATAAACAAAAATGAAGACAATAAAATTTTCAACAAATAGCTATTTATTATACAAGTGGCTTATAAGGTAAATAAGTTACGAAAGAAATGTTTAGCGACGAGAGCTTGCTCGAGTGGCTAATTTTTCTTGAGTAACTTATTGCTGTTAAGACACGTGTGTAATACAAAGCTTTATCCCATATCTCGTAATAATAGTTTAAAATGTAATTAAAAGTTTTGACATTTGACGTTTTAAAATGTCAAATTTAAATTATAAAAACTAATAAGTAGTAGGTGTACTCATAATTTACATATAAGTCACTAGTGTTTTATAGACCCCATAAGATATGTAAAATCGGCATTATTATGCCTTCATAAGACAGAGGTTTTGGATAAAAATGTTTAATAAGTTTTGCTGTAAAAGCTATTTTTATATGAGAAAACATGTCTTCAAGAGGCACAAGTTACATTGCTAGCACAAGGGTGTACGTTCAATTCTGTATATGGGTGTACATACAAGAAATTATGAATTAATTACTTTTTATCTTTGTAGTAATTACTTAGCGATTAAATCCATTTTTTTTTTATTTTCAAAATTGTATAACTCAAAAACTATCAACTTTAGCTAAATTTCGTAACAGTAATAATTTTCGTTTTAAAATTGCCCAAAATATTTAAAAAAAATTATTGATCCCCAAAAAAATATTTTTTAAATAATTTATTCGAATTGACCCCAGTTTACCCTAATTTTGACAATGTCCCGTTTTTAGTAAATTTAAAAATGGTCACATTATGGGAGTTTAATGCGAAGAACAAAAGGATTTATTTAGGGAAGGATTAATGATTAATTAAATTCAATAACGAAATTTCCAAAATTTTACCTACAAAATCCTGTATTTGTATTAAATCTAAATTTTCTACCCCTATCTAAATTTGACAAAACTATTCGATACTAGAAGTTCGTAGTCACGTAGAAGTTATTCAAAAGATAGGGGGGGGGGGGGGGGTAAATTCCCAAAAATGGGAATAGCGAGTTTAATTGAAAGTGAATTGATTGACATTCAATTCATACTTACAGGGTTTCCACTGAATTTTCCAAATCAAATTCTCTGACATTTCGATAAATCGGAAATCAAATGGTAAAAAAAATCTTAATGTTAAAATTAAATGAAAATTAATTTCGTTTAATCATATTAAATTGAAATTTATAATTAGTAAAATTAAAAAAAAAATTAAGTAAAAAAAATTATTTAACTAATTTGTTTTCCCTGCCAAAAAAGTTATAATTTCCCTGACTAGGCACTAAAAATGGGAAATTGCCTGACTTTTGCCCAACAAAATTAGAAAAATCTTAAATTTTCTGATTATTTCAGATTTTCTCCACGAGTGGGAACCCTGTACAAAAATTTAGATTGGGAGAGAAAATAGTAAGGAATGGTCTTTAAGATCTAGAAGTACAGTACAGCCTCGCTTATCCGGACACACTTTATTCTGGACACTCCAGTAATCCGGACATTCCGGCTCTTCGGACATTTTATATTTTTTATCTCTCCAATCCGGACGAATTTCTAGTTGCAATTTCAAATTAATGCAATTCATAAGTACTCTTTTATAAGACTAAACTATGACATAACTCAGGACAGCACCCAGCGCCAAAATTCAGAAGGCTCTAAAATTGAGCGTTTTTAATTTAATTTTCTATAAAATATTAAATTTTGAATACAAAAAAGAAAACGCTAAACGAGAAGTCACGAATTGTGATTTAATTCATATTTTCTTTGATTAAATTGGTAAAGTTAAAGAAGTAGGGGGCGGCCATTAATTACGTGAGACGATTTTTCGACCCCTTCTGCACCTAGTGAAATATCGTAAAATTAGTTTTTTTTAATTACATGATATTTACCGAGACTCCTTGATCTCCTCCTCCCGCTCACTAATTAACGAACTTCCTCCTAATGATAACACAGGTCTGCAAATAAATTTTTTTTTTCGAGTCCTGATACTATTCCTCCTGATTCTTATGTAAATTAACCTCCTGAATTCGAATATGACCTTCGTTTTTCTCCATCATCCACCGCTATCGGGGGAATCTATTTTATTATTTTTTTAACAATTATTTTAGCTTTTACATTTTTTCTGATAAACTAGAGAGGTGAAAAGTTAATGTTTATAGCAAGAAAGTTGATTTAGGAGTAGATCTGTCCCCCGAAATTGTAAAAAAAATCACTAAAGATGATCGAATTTTCCGTTTTTCTGCTTAATTTTTTCACTTATTTTTGATGTTTATTTCAGCAAAAATAAAGCATTCACACAGAACATGTACATATATGCAAGTTTTAAGTTTTTACAACCGGGGGGTCTGGGGGGGTGTGGAACACCCTCCAGTATACCTGTAAGTGTGTTAAAAACCACAAATAGCAAACAGATTTCGATTCCAGTTTTAAAGTTGTGATTCCACTCGGCATTACTGGATCTAGGTTACAAACAACATTTGGAAAAATCTATATAAAGCTAGATTCTGGGACCAATTATGTTTAGGTGTACTGGAGGGTGTTCCACACCCCCCAGACCCCCCGGTTTCAAAAACTGAAAACTTGTGAATGTTTTCTGTCAAACTTTCAAAAACAAAATCCCTAACTTTTCCAAGTCTTCCCCTAGATCAGGCGTCGGCAACCTGCGGCTCTTTTGATGTCGAGATGCAGCTCTCCAGGTCCACGCACAAATATTACCTAATAATTTTATTATTTTATTTTCAAAACTCATAAAAAGTATTATTCTGCAAAAAAAAAAGCTTTAAACAGGGTAAAAACACAGCATAAAATACACAAATATTGAAATAAAAATGTTAGTGGCTCTTTAAAAACTAGGAAATTTTGTAAATTGTAAGTTTTGGCTCTTCCGTTTCAATAGGTTGCCGACCCCTGCCCTAGATCAAAATTAAAAATTTTTCAAATTTTAAAAATGGTAAATTTTTTATTTGTCGAATTTTCCAAGAATTTTTCCTAATTAATTCCACGACTTTTCTTTGAAAATAAAAAATTCCTCGACTTTTCCTGACCAAATTTGTGTAATTCTCATTTCTTTACCTTTGCAAGTGCTTAAACATTTGCCCTAATTTTTAATTTTTCGGTCCCCCCCCCCTTGGCCCTTTAATATGATCAGGGGCATTTCCAGAATTTTTTCTGGAATGAGCAAAAAGATCAGACGGGCAAAAAGTGTTTTCAGATTTCGGATTGTTCCCTTGTCTACTTTTAAACGTCTGTGGGAGGGGTGCCCCCCTCCCCCATAAATCCGCCTAAGCTCGCGATTGATATCTGGCAGTTTATTTAATATCTTTCATATTCTTATCTTGTACTTCGAAACCATGCAATAATTGTGATAAATTTGTTTTTCAATTATCAGTAACAATAAACAAAATTTGTTATTTTTTAAAAAATGGTTAACTTATAAATTCAATTTCTTATAAACGCTAATGAAATACAAAAAAAAATAGCACAAAAAAATTAATTTCATAAACTTAAATATGTATAAATTTAAAAATTAATGTTATGAACCAGATTGTTCCGCAGAATGCATTTATAAATGTGTTTATTTTTTTTACGCACAAAAAATGGGAGCGAGTCTTTCAAGGAAAAAATCGTCATTTACAAAAGAATTTTTTAGCTTACCATTAAATTATCGATAAATTATGTCGCAAACTAACTTGGCACTTTTTATTAAAATTACACTAAATCATATACACATTTTTTTAAAACATTTACACACAACATCAAACACTTGGTTAGAAAAGTAATTTTTTTACTAATTTTGAACACTAATGATGAGCACTAATTTCATGTAATCGGTTGTTTGACTTAATATTTTTAATTAAAAAGAAGCCTTGCGCGGCACTATATAAATTAATCTAAAACTTTTTTGAATTATAATGTAAATCTTTGAGTTTATCTTTAACTTGAATTTTCTTTATTATAATCGTAGAAGTCCGTTTGGCAAAGATATACAAATTTTATGTCTTGCTTTTACAATGAACCTGTACTTTATGAATCTTTTCATCTTTAAAAATTAAGAAATTGAACCAAATTTTAACACAAACAAATCATGCTTTGATCACCAGACGATTGACCTTAAACTATGAAGGGTTGTTTATGACCTGGTCTGTGAGAAAGTTTATATACTTGAAATTTATGTTTCCTGAAATTGTTTTTAAATTGAATGTGAGAAAAAATTGGAAGTTTAAACAATTTTGAATTGCTAATACAAAAAATTTATAATTACAAAACTAAACTGTTCATAACTAGGTAGCAATTACACTTTCACAATAAAAGTTCAGTAGCTATGTCTCAGCAAGTAACTTTTAACTTGAAATTAAAACAATGTTTTTTGTGTCTCATGTAAAGTTATACGTATTTTTACTTATACTCTTATTGCATGTGAATATGGATTATTTTTTAAATTCTCGTTAATCCATTCATGCACGTCAGTGGTAAAAGGATAACCGACAAGTTCCAAAAACTTTTTTGGCCTTTGTTCACCCCCTAAATACGCTACTACAATAAATTACTGTTAATAATAATTATTATATTTAATTCAAACTTTTTGAATTTATTGTTTTAATTGCTTATTAAATTTTTGTAGAGGACACAAGAAAGACTGGTTCCTTTTTAGATTATAAAATTTATTATTTCTCTATTTAATTAATAGTAATTATATTTATCAATTTTTTTTAATTTAAATTAAGTTCATTTGTATTTTTTATTAATTATTTCCCGAATAGTTGGTTGAAAAGTTAAATTTTTATTTTTGTTAAATTTCGTACTATTTTAATTTACGGCCAACCCCCGCATGCCAAATATGCACACGTAGTATTATCGAGGATCAGATATAATCAAGAAACAACGATAGACAAGTTTCAACCTGATTGGGTCTCATCACAGGTTTCTCACTCGTCTGCAAAATCTGGAAAAGTCAGGCAATTTAAATTACCCTACTTTTATCAGAAAAAAGTCTGGTATTTTCTCATTTTTCAGAGAAATTAAATTTTCAATCACGGAAATCAAATTAATTTAAACCGTTTTTTTTTTATTTTAAAATAAATTTGTTTCGCAAACTAATTAAAACTGAAAAGTAAAATAAAATTTAAAAAACATTGATGATAGGCACGTTTCTACCTTATTAGGTCTCATCAGTATCACATACTACGAAGTATGATTGTTGAAAATATCGATTTGATTGCTTACCTTATACTATTGCTGAAATAAACTGAATTATCCGATAATTCCAATTTTTCCAAATAAAAAATATTTTTAAATGCGAAAAAATCTGCACAAATTCGAATTATCTGATAATTCAGTTTATTTCAGCTATAAAATGCTGTATATGATAAGCAATCAAATCAATATTTTCAATAATCCAAGAAAAATTTTATAAATTTTATAATTTTCGGTAGCCTGCATTAGGTAAGCTGCGCCATAATAACTCGTAAGGGTTTATGGATGAGGTACACTTCTCAATACCCCCCTGTACTGTCGTAATGACATTTGACATTGTAAGAATTTCAAAAAAATTTCATTAATTACGTGGAAGAGCGGAGTTTCGACCATTAAATGTTTGTTTTTCATTCTAAATTTGTATGTCGACTCGGGAATATTTAAGTGAATTCTTGTGATTGTAAAACCGGAGTGTTAAAATGGTCAACTTTTGCTTGACACTATGTACATACCATAAATAAGAAGCTTCCGATCTCTTTCTTTTTAATGAGCAACGAAAGTGATATATTTTGATATACAAATTTTGAACAGTTAATTACTGAATTTGTCAAACTTGAAGTCAGAAATAACTATGTACAGGGTATGGCAGATTAAGCGATACATTTTTAAAAGGCCATAAAAATCTTAAGAAACGGAATAATTCCAAATTATTTGTATTTTTCGGTGAAGAGTACCTTATATTTTCACCTTTAATTTTAAAAGTTTAAATCTTTCCTCCTTTGCTTCCACAACATCCGTCATTCTTTCACAAAAAGTATTGTATGCGGCACGTACGATCTCCTCCAGTATTTCATCCCATATGGGAATCAGCTGATGCTTGAATGAATCAAAATTCAATTTTTTCGTACTCCCAATTTTGCTCAACATGTATCCCAGATGGAGAAGTCGGGTGAAGATGATGGTAATTCTTTTCCAAGGGTTGAAATCAGTCAAATTGTCTAGATACCAATTCTAAGTGCGAGTAGCTTTGTGAGATGGAACACTCTTGCTGAAAGCAATAATAATAATTTCCATACGAACTACGAGTATGTTCAAGCAAATGATCCTTCAGTACGTGTTGAATGTAATATTCTTGATTGATCTTAACGCCGTGATCGATGAAAAGCAGTGGTAACTTGTCTTTGGAAGATATTGCACCCCAAACAATGACAGGAGATACATTTTGAAAATGTTGTACTGCCAGTTTGTCGATAGAAATATCCCTTACTGAGGTATCATACACGCCATCATTCTGTTCATTGTGAGTATCTTGTAGTAGAGACATCTTTTCGTTAGAAAAAATGATATCATCGCCTGCGTGCCAAGCGAGCCAATCCATGCACTTTTGGACTCGAACTTTTTTGTGAACCTTCGAGAGTCCATTTATTTTTTGTTTTTCGTAGACCTTCAATCCTAGATCGTTGTGCAAAATTTTTCCAAGTGATCTTCTTGAAATGTTCATATCTTCAGCCATTTGATTTGAAGATTGTTTTGGATTTCGTCAAATTCGTTCTCGTACGTTTTTAATCACATTATTTACTCGAACAGAACTTTTATTGCCAAATTTCGGTTTAATTTTGTGAGTTCCAGCCTTATTGTATCTTTCAATGGTACGGTAATGTAAAAATTCTGCTCAAATTTAAATATTTAAGTTTTCGAAGTATTTCGCACGGTTTAAAATTTTCGCAATGCAATTTTACAAATACATCTTGGTCAGAGTTTATTGCTGTCAAAAATTTAAATCAAATGTTATCACAATGACTTCTTGCACATTTACTACACACTAAATACTGAATTTAAAAAAAATAGTATCCGACGAAAAATCGTGTTAGAACGTGTTGTATAGAAACCAAAAGAAGTGTATCAGTTAATGTGCCATACCCTGTATAATAATTATTATTCTTTCGAAAATTTTACATTTTACAATTTTACAAAATCAAAAAAATTTGCCTCCAAAAAAAATTAGTCCCGGTGTAACCGTGAATTTTTATCCCCGTGATATTTTACCCCGGGGTAAAATTTCACTAGCAATATTTTACTCTTCTGTTGCCCATACTGTATCACTTCTCATTCGACTGTTTTTTTTAAGTAATTGATAGTTCCAGAAAAATGATCCACTTCAGTTTTTCCTTCCGCCATAAAATTCGTAATTTTTTGTCTGTTCATCTGTTACCCTTGAAAGATATCGATATAGATATCTTTCCATTTTAACGTTTTACAAAATTACTAATTAGAAACTACCAATTCCTTAGTGAAATTTCACTACGGAATTTTTACCCCCTAAAGAATTTTTACAGGGGTAAAATTTCGCTAGGGATATTTTACCGGGGGTAAAATTTCGCTAGGGATATTTTACTGGGAGTAAAATTTCACTAGGGATATTTTACCCCTGTAAAAAAAATTTTTAGGGGTAAAAATTCACGTTGACACCGGAGCTCGAGCTCACATATCCTTAATCTGGCTCTGTTGCTGGATGATTTCATTCCAAAATATAACTTTTATAACAAACCGTGTTGTTTTATTGGTTGTAACCGATTAAAAAAATCATGAAAAATATTTCCTGAAAAATGATTGCGATTTTAATTTTCGGTGGAATAAACGGTTTTTTTTTAAATTATTTTTTGATCATTTATGAATTGGAAATCTTTGGTGGCATTTTAATTAAACTTTTGGTGAAAAAATGAACCTTGCACATTTGTTTTTGTTTATCTAGCGAAGATTCTGTAGTCGGTAATATTAGTCGACTGTTTGAGTTATTGTTATTATTCTGATTAATGAAATAATGCAACCTTCTCTTTGCACTAAAATTTGTTGTCAATGTAAACATTTTCTCTAATCTGACATTCCATTTCTTCGAATTGATAAGAATTAAATGAGGTCAAATAAAAAGGTAGCGATTTGGAACGGGATAGAAGTGGCATTGGGCGTAGGCTTATCGAGACAGGCAAGGGAGGCAGCTCAATTCAACTAACCAAGATTTACAAAAACATAATTAACATTTTTTTTAAATCCACACCCCTCTGTTTCACACGCATGCCTCACCACCAGTGATTATTACAATCACCCCGCTGATAAAATAAAAAGTAGGCAATTGAAGGGCAAAAATTATTTTATGTTCTGTGAAGAAGGAAGCTTGTACTTTCAATTAATTTTTGATTTTTATAAAACTTGGTGTCTGTATAATTGTAAATTTTTGGTAGTAGTTTCGTTGGAGATATTTGTGGCTGCATTTTCTTAATTCATAACATTTTGTCTGACATTTTGTCTAAATCAGGAGTTTATCAGCTTACTTGCGACTGTTTTCAAAAATCGGTTTCACATCAGACTTGCAAACGAAAAATTTTACCTTTGCGAAACACTTGATCTGAAAAGTTTTGAAAGTGGAACCCAAAAGTAAAAATCGAGAGATTTTAGAAGCTACGAAAATCAATAAATTAATACAAACATCCTTGCTATTTCCTTTTATGAGGTTTTCTTGGATTTTTCTAGATTGCCCCTGATTTTCTAAAATGCCCCCGGATTTTCTTGGATTGCCTCAAGATTTTCTTTCGAAAATGTTAAAAATATAAACAAACAACAAAGATTGTGTGTAGTATTTCCTGACTTTCTAGAAGATTCTTGGAAGATTTTCTTGGATTTCTTAAGATTTCCTTAAATTTTCTTTCACTTATACAGTGGGCCAAGAAAGTCTCCGTACGATCTCATATTTTCCTATATTGTCAATGTAAATTGAATCGTACGGAGACTTTTTTCCGCCATATAAAGACCGATTTTTCAGCAAAATTTCTTAGATATTTTTTGTTGCAAATTTAATTCCCTTCATTTTAGTTTATATATATTTTTGTATTTTGTCGGAAAACTCGGTAAAAATTTTATTAAAACTCCCATAAGAGCAATGTTAAATTTTCTGAAATTTTGACCGAATTTTTTTTTAAGGCAATATATTATCTCGGAAACGGCCCGATGAAATACAAAAATGTATATAAACAAAAATGAAGAGAATTAAATTTACAACAAAAAATGTCGAAGAAATATTACTGAAAAATCAGTCTCTATATGGCGGAAAAAAGTCTCCGTACGATGCAATTTACATTGATAATATAGGAAAATATGGGATCGTACGGAGACTTTCTTGGCCCACTGTACTTTATACGCCAAATTTCCGCAGCGATTTCCCCCTCAATCAGACTTAAACAACTCACCTTGATAAACATCTGTTATAAAATCAATAAAAATAATGAAATCCCTCACCCTTGTATTTACAAATACCTCCCACTTGCCACCCCTGTTGTTTAACTTATAGGAGTGTTTATTACTTTAAATTACTTTCTAAAATATCGTAATTTTCAAAATTACCTGCTCCCACTACCCCGAACGATATTTAAACGGATTCTGGAGTAGTAAGGGAATCTTAGATTTCCCTAATTGTATCAGGAAATACCTAAGGAAATTTCTCATTTGTGTTAAGTCAGGTAAATTACATTTTCAATCAGGAAAAACAATTTAATTTAACCCGTAACCGGTACAGTCGTACTTTTGGTTCATAACCGGTACGCCGTGGTCTGTGAGACAACTAGCCCTTAAAATTAGCCTGTGTTATTATATTTGCTATCGGAAGGTTGGAGGACATTAGTATGTATTTTTGAAGTTAGCATAGGCGAAAAAACAAACCAAATAAAATTTATTTTAAGAAATAATATTGAAAAGGCGTAAGAATTTAAATTTGGTTGTAGGTTGAGACTATAAATTAAATATATAATACTGTAAAATCGTTTAATTGTATTTATTTTATTCTATAAACAAAATTTAAAAAAAAAAATATTTTTAATTTTGAAAATGTGAAAATTTTTTTTCAATCAAATGAAAAAAATAGAAAAAAAGATCGGTCCACTCTGGGATTAGCTAATAATCGCAGGATTAATTGAAGTTTTTTTGAGAAAATAAAAAATAAGATAGAAAATGGCGAACTTCGAGAAAATAACGGTTTCCTCAAAAAAGGCAACATTTCATAGAGTTTATCATCTTAAAATTTTTTTGTATTTTTTTCTGAAAAGTAGGGTAACTGCACGTAATAAAGGCCGATACCCTAATAAGGCCTAAGCAACAAAAATCGTACTTAAAATAACCTCCCTTGCTCGATATCACACTTACAGACACCAATTGCATGTAGAAGTTGCTAAAATTTTGCGGGAGCTGAATATTCCATTTGTAACCCCCAGTGTTACATCATTTATCATAAAGTGAAACCGTGCAGCCCCAAATAATAAAAATCGGTTCAAATAAATCATAAATATTTTTTGTAATATCACAGTTATAGCCATATAAAATTAAACTTTTATCTTTATAAGTACATGCTTCGATGATCTTAAAAATTTGAATATCGTATCGCGGTTCAAATATTTTTTATTGTGTTTTTCTTACATAAAGTGGTGCGCGCTTATTAAGGCCTACTAAATTTACCATAGTCTTTACTATGGTATCAAAGTTTGTTTGCTTTATAATGTATTTTACAGTACTTTTGAGATATTACGAATGTAAATAATTAGTAGGCATATTTATTACTAAATTATTTAGCGTTATTTTTAGTGATTTGGGCCGATGCCTCCTAAACGAGCCACGTGGTCAGAAATCGATTATTTTGAGTGCGTTTGAGGCGTTGTAATTAATACTCTTTTTTAAAGAATGTTTAGTTATTGCATTTATGTGTTTATTGATTTCAAATACCAAATAATATTACCCATATCAATATTTTAGAAAACCCAAAAAATGCACTAAACACTTTTCAGAACTAAAATGTTTAAAAGTTAGCACATGTAAAATACACTGTAAGTATTCGCAAACGTTTTCACCATACTATGGCATCATCAGGCGATGAATTAGGAATTTATTTATTTTATTTAAAATTAGGAATTTTTTTTTCATCGCCTGATGATGCCATAGTATGGTGAAAACGTTTGCGAATACTTACAGTGTATTTTACATGTGCTAACTTTTAAACATTTTAGTTCTGAAAAGTGTTTAGTGCATATTTTGGGTTTTCTAAAATATTGATATGGTTAATATCAAGTTACACTACCTAAACCACGTATCAATTGATTAAATAATAGGTTTGTTCGTGCTAGTTACACTTTTTACACTTAAAGTGTAAATAGTGTAATTTACACTTGAACTTTTTCCCAAAAGTGTAGGTTTAACGCGAGCGCAAAAAGTGTAACTTGAGTGTAACTCCTCCCCATGAATTCAAATTTGCGTTGGTATAAGGTTATGTAAATCAAAATTTAGATATTGGTGAGCAATAAAATAATTATAATTTTTACGATTTGCAATCATTTTCCTTAAATTTTACATAATTTAAATTTAAAATAATTTTTACCCCTGACTGTTTTTTATTTAAAATTTTTAATTTTAATTTAAAAAAATCGTAAATTGTTAATAATTAATAATAAATAAAATATTAAAGACAAGGTACTTGACATAAAACATTTTTAACATTTTATTTTTGGTAACTCTTATTTTTATTTCTTTAGGTTTGTATTTTTAAATTTCATTTATGAAAATCTAACAGCCAATCAAAATTAAGTGTAAAAAGTGTAAACGTTTACACCTGCTCCAGAGCAGGTGTAAAAAGTGTAGGAAAGTGTAAGAAAGTGTAGTTACACTTTCTAGCACGAACAGCGCGCTCTGCTAGCACTAACAGAAAAGTGTACACTTTACACTAAAGTGTAAAAAGTGTAAGCTAGCACGAACAAACCTATTATTACGTATAATTTATTATTTAAATATGTTAAAGCTATACGCTAGTTGGACAGCTATGGTGCCGCCGCCTAGGCGGTGATTTTTTGCATAAATTAGGTGAGAATCTGGCCATAATTAACCAGAAGATGGCGCGGTGTACCCTTTTTTTGGGATATCTAACTAGCGTTATACCGTTTATACCAAGGAGTAAATATCTCGAAAATTTTGTGTACACATATTTGGAATTCCCTTGGAAATCTCTGGAATTCCTTGAAAATCATAGAAATTCTTTAGATTGGAACTAGTTTGGAATTCAAAGGAGGATTCAGACAAAGTTTATAGAAATAGTAAAGGAGGAGCAGTGAGGAGGCGGTAAATAAATATATTTTGGTAAGAATTTCGGTATAATTTTGAAATTCGTTGGTTTTAGTTGAGCCATGAGGAGGGGTTAGATAGGAAAACCAAGGAAATCTCAGAAAATTGAAAAAGCTAAAAAATATAACTTATCTCCAGAGCCGGATTAAGGATATGTGAGGCTCGGGGCTAACTATTTTTGGAGGCTCTTTGGCTTTGCAGGTTTCAACAAAATGCGCCGCAGGCAGAAATATAATAAAAAAACTCCTCTCTTATCAATGTAGATTGAACATTTTGAAGTCGTTTTTGTTATACAAAAACTAGGAATTTTACTATAATATTCTGTGGGGTGTTCCACACCCCCCAGACCCCCGGTGAGAGTTTTCACGACACAGATAAAATATGCTGCACTAAAATTGTTTGTTTATGAAACTGAGGGGTTATGAATTGTATATAAACGATGTGTAGATGTATTTGTTCTGAGAGAATAAAAAGTTTTCATTCTGAAGATAAATCACACAACGTACACACACCCAAACATACCTTAGGGTTTTCAAACCGGGGGGTCTGGGGGGTATGGAATACCCTCCAGTGCACCAGCAATTATATTGACTTCTTACAGGTGATTTACTTTATTAAAAAATCTGATCTATTTGTGCGCGTCATGACTGAATGCCCTTTTAGCACGGACAATCGCAACCAAAAATAGGAGGTCACAACTAGATGCTATAAGAGTCTCAAATACAAAATTTCAACTTTCGACGATCTGCCGTATTTGAGTTATGAGACAATTTACCAGTAAAATTTGGAAGCCCGGAGCTGCAGCTCTCTTAGTATTCCCCTTAATCCCGTTCTGTAACCGTACTTACAATAACATTTTTTGCTTACTTTAAGTTGCACAAATTCAGTAGTTCAAGTAGTTCAAGGTTCTTAGAAATTTGGAGACCCGGTGATGCAGCCCCCCCCCCCCCCCGCCTTAATCCGGTTTTGCTTATCTCGATCATTTTTAAGATTTTCTAATATCATAAGATTTTTCTTCATTTTTGTATTTCACGATTTCCCCTCGGTTTTTCTGCAACAAACTACGGAGCAATCATCAAAAAACACTGGTGTACTAGGGAAGAGAAATTTGAAGATATTCGAAGAAATACAAAAAATTCTCAAAGAGTTTTAGAATCTTGGAAAATTTCAAAAAATTCATAGAAATTTTAAGAATTTCAAGATAATCTCAGGAAATTCTAGGACATTTGGGTAAATAGGAAATCAAAAGAAATGTGAAAAATCCTATAGGTAATATTTAGAAATTCAAGGAATTCTTAAGAAAGAGGAATTCAAGACAATGTAAAAAATCCTAGTATATCTTAGGAACTCGAGAAAATCTAAAGAAATCTCAGAAAAATCTATAAAGTTTAGGACATCTTGTGAAATGAAAAATCCAAGAAAATTTAGATAATTATAATTTTTAAGTTTAAACAAAATTAAGTAATTTTATTGGTTTTCATGGGTTACCTTGTTTCCTCCCCTTTGTTGATAATCATTGGAATTCTTTGAAAATCTTTGGAATTCCATGGAAATCATTAGAATTTCGAGTTGTTGTACAAAATGGTGCGGGTACGCTTTTTTTGGGATATCCAACTAGCGTATAGGCCTTATTATGGTACCATATTAAAATTAAGCCTACTGGCAAGGTTTTTAAAAATATTTAATTTTGTGTTTGTCTATGGTACAAGTTTACCATTTTTCGTTTATATTTTGTAGAAAACGTACCAAAATTATGATTATTATTAAAACATGTTGATTAAATTGGATATTTTTCATTTTATTGCAAATCTCTCTTAGCTAGGCCTTATTTGGGTCAGGTACCTTACATTAAAAAACTAAAATTTTCAATATAATGCGAAAACGAAAGGTCAATTTTTGAAAAAGTTTTAGCTATTTGAAAATAAAAAACCATTTTTTTGAAAAATTCATAACATTTTTCGAATTAGGTAAAACTTTTTTCATAGGGTAGAAAAAGATGAAAAACTTTCAGCTAAATCGAAAAGGGTCGGGGTCAAAAGTTGTCAATTTGGTCTTGTTTAAGTCGCTGTCAGTCAAAAGCGGGGCGAGAAAATAGAAAAATGTATAGGTACAAAATTGAAGACAATAAAATTTTTAACAAAAAATGTCCAAAAAGTTTTGCTGTAAAAGCGATTTTTATATGTTAAAAACGGTTTAAAAATGTCCAATTACATTGTTAACATAGGAGTGTCCGGATATTTTCGTTACTCACTGTATAGTATTTACGCTTCAATTCAGTGTTTTTATTTTAGAAAAACATGTTGAAATTTGCGAATAAAACACGGGAATTAACTGTTGTCAGTATTAGGTTGGTCCTCTGTAAAATGGTGAATGTCAAAAAATATCAAGATGATTATGTTTTCAGGGACGTAATTTTATTTCCAAAGCACACTTTTCTAATGCTTCATCCGCACGATGCGCTATTTAGCCAATGTTAACGATTCGGCAGGTCGTGCAACATTTGTTTAATTTGGAATTTGGATACATACATCAGGATTGACCTTGTTGTTTGTTTTGAATTTTCTCATCTTTCAAAAAATGTATTATTGCCCAATATTTATCGATACATGTGGGAACCTTCAAGAGGCGAATTTTCAAGATTCGACACATTTGTCGGTTTTTTACACACATCAAAGCAGACGAACGTAGATTTTAATTACTATTTAGATTTTAAAATGCTTGCTAATATTTTGTCGGTCCGGTACGTGCTGGTGCAGGTCTGTGCCTGTCCGGTATATCTGAATCGTGAATCGTCCCGTACATATTATGTAAATAAAAATTAGTTTTATGGATTTGTCTATGACATCGATACATAATTAGGTTCAGATTTGTTTTTGTTTATTTTAGTAATCTACGTTCATTTGAAAAATATCACAGCTATCATAATGATGGCCACATAAATTATTAGTAGTAGTAATTTCGTTATGGTAGAATCAACGGCCTGCCAAAAGTCGTCTAGTGTATAGAAATGATTTATTTTTGTTCGCACTTCGTAATTAAAAGGTGGAATCTATTTTATTTAATTTCTTCCTTAAACACTCTTCAAAATGCGTCATTTACATTCCTAAGATAAGAGTGCCCCACTTCTTTTGAGAGAAAGACTGCAAAAAATAACTATGCACTAGATTTCCTAAAATTTCGTTGGATTTCGTTGAAAAAGTTAAAACTATAAAAAAACAAAAAACAAAGATTGTTTAGGATTCCTAAAATTTCATGTTTTCTAACTACCTCAGATTTCCTATTTCCTCGAATTTCCTTTCACTTTTACACTAAATTTCACGAGAAATTTCCCCCTCGTTTCAATAGGTACCTAAACCGTCAGTAGTCGAAAAATACTACTCCAACAACGACCAACCGAGGGAGAAACCGCTGGTAAAATTTTGTGTAGAAGTGAGCGTAGCGTAGCATGATGGCTTGCGAAGCATGGAGTGCCGGAGGCACTTTAATTTTCTTCATCTGACGATTGAAGTTTTGGCATTGAGAATAAGTTATTACGCTTGATGTGGACGGACCACAACGATCTGGGTGGGTTGTTTTAGTTAGTTATTTAATCAAATTAAACGTTTAACCGAGGGGGGGGGGGTTAATTTTGAATGAGGTCCTAAAAGATGAAAGTTAAAAAGAAATGGCCTTCAGTTTCGAAAAAAATTTTGGTATGGCTCGTCACCTGTACTTGTTTTTGATGTTCTATCTGCGTGTTTATGTGTAGAAGTGAAAAAAATCGGATGTGGCCATGCCCATAACTTTAGCATACTTTTAAATAGCAAAAATATAAATTAATAGGATATTTACACGATTATTAATTAATACTTTTTTATTATTATTATGAAGCAAAATATAATAAAATAAAAAAATTTAAAAAATAAGAAATTTTTTTTTTTTATAAATTTGAAAAAAGATATTTTCAAAAATAGGATATTTACACGATTATTGATTAATACTTTTTTAATATTATTATAGAGAAGAATTTAATAAAAACATAAAATTTGAAAAAAAGGAAAAAAATTATTTTTTTAATTTACAAAATATTATTTTTTTTGCGTTTCCTTGTACCGATTTTAACCAAAATCTAATCAGTTCTAAGTCTCAATATATATGTCCTATATACGAAATTTAAAAAAAATTCCTATTCCTTTTTGGGGTAGATCGAGGTAGAGAGAAAATTTGACCACACACACACAGATATACAGTGAGTGTAGAAAGTATTCGTCACCTCCTATATTACCAATGTAAATTGCACATTTTGAAACCGTTTTTTGACATATAAAAATCGCTTTTACAGCAAAACTTTTTAGACATTTTTTGTTAAAAATTTCATTATCTTCAATTTTGTATCTATACATTTTTCTATTTTATCGCCCCGTTTTCGACTGGCAACGACTTAAACAAAACTCTGAAAAATACAAAAAATTTTGTCTCCTGTATCTCAAAATCGGTGCAACAAAATAGAAAAATATATAAGTAGTTTTTATTGAAAATTTTATTCCCTACATTTTTGTTTATATACATTTTGTCACACCGTTTCTGAGATACAGATGATAATATTGTTTGTATTTTTCAGAGTCTTGTTTAAGTCGCTGCCAGTCAAAAACGGGGCTGCCAAAAAAAAAATAGAAAAATGTATAGATACAAAATTGAAGATAATGACATTTTTAACAAAAAATGTCTAAAAAGTTTTTCTGTAAAAGCGATTTTTATATGTCAAAAAACGGTTTCAAAATGTGCAATTTACATTGGTAATATAGGAGGTGACGAATACTTTCTACACTCACTGTACATAGTAACATTTTTTTGAAATGATGATTTTCCGCTTCTGGGACCCCAATACGCTTAAATTCATCAAAATCTAAATTTTCTTTTTTTTTGCACGATAACAATACTTTTTCAAACTTCGTATGATAAAGTAAAAAATCTGAGGAAATCCAAGGAAATATCAGGCAGTCACAGGCAATCTTACGGAAACTTAAGAAATCCAAGACAATCTAGCAAATTTTAGGAAATCTTAATGAAATTTTTGAAAATCCAAAGAAATCTAGAAAATCTTTAGACAGTTTTAGTAATCTTAAGAAATCTTAACAATACTAGACAGACAACCTTTGCTTTTTTAACTTTTTCGAAAGAAAATCTTGACGCAATCGAAGGAAATCTAAGAAAATCACAAAAAACCTTATAAAAGGAATTCTGGTGAACAAAAATTTTGTTGCAGTTTCCCCCCTCACCACAACCGCCTATAATCAAAAGAATAATTATTAGTTAAAAAGAAATTGCATATATTTAAAGTTGATATTCTGAGTATACACAGGGCCGGATAAACCATGGGTGCACCAAGCGCCAAAGTTTAGAAAGCGCAAAAATTGTGCGTTAATTTATTTAAAATTGGACAGCACATAGTTCTTTTCTTTACTTGTATATAAAAATTAATTAAGATTAATCACGCAATAAATGCGTACAAAGTATTGGTTCGTGAGACCGGGGGGTCTGGGGGGTATGGAATACCCTCCAGTACACATAGAGGAGATTGTATGTAGCAAGAGCGTTGTACATCCTGTTGTACATGGATGGCTTTATAAAGGGTGATTTTTTAGCAACTTTCTTTTTGGTAACACTGTTGTTGGCAGCTCAACTGTTGTCGTGTAACGTGTTATTGTCAACCATGTTCAGTTTGGTCTATAATTTAGCCTTGAATCGAGTTACAAACGAACAACGCTTGTAGATTATTGAAAATTTATTAATTTATTTATTATTTATTGAAAAATTATTCGGTGAATAGCTTATTTCACGTCTGAGGCCGGTCAATTGGCCGCCTAGATCGTGCGATTTAACGCCTTTAAATTATTTTTTGAGGGGCTATGTTAAGGCTCATGTCTATAGGGACAAGCCCGCAACGGTTGACGCACTTTTTTGAAAATTATAGAAGTAATGTATATTGTAGTGATATTTTTGATAAAAAATAAATTTTACACAAAACCACCCCTACACTTTTATCTTGCTCCGGCTAGCTCAGTATTATACGCAATAGGCGTAAATCGAAATTTTTAATTCAAATTTCAAAATGGAAAAATAGATTTTAAATTCATGTGGCGATAATTCGCCAAGCCTCGCAATCAGTTCAACACACGTTCCCTTGAACGTATCCTTTTTCTTTCCAAATTTAAATTTAATTATTTACGAAGTTTATAACAATTCCAATCTCCAACATCCAAATCAATTAAGGAACATCCAATTCACTCAATCACAACCAAATCTTCATCAGCTTTGGAAAAATTGTAGAAACAAAATAATAAAAATTCTCACCACAAATAATTATATCTATTTACTCAAATAAATCAAATCAATCGCACAATTTTATACAATTTCAAAAATATGCCAAAAACTAGCCAAAATTCTCAAAAATCACGAGAGCGCGGCGGAACACGTCCGCTCTCGATACAACGTCGGCAAAAAAGCCCCCTCTCTTACAAAAATTGTCACCAACTTTTCAAAATTACTTGCATTACCGCGAAAATTTAAAAATCACTCACAACCTTATATCGAATTACAAAAATTAACAAAAATAAACAAATTCATATCAATCCAATAAAATAAAATTAAAAAAAATCAAAATTAATGTTTGAAACACCACAATATATTGGTGACTTCGTAAATATGTCATAAAGAGTGATAAATATGTCATAAAGAGGCCCACAGAGAAATCGGGAAATTCCCGGTAGGGCGTAGACCTAAGGGGGCCCGTGACTGATTTTGTTTTTGCCTACGGTGCATTTTAATAATCCCGGTAAATAAGTTGTTTCCAATGTGGCCCTGATTGAAGGCGGCATTTACCTAGTCTGCACCCGGTGCTAAAATAGCTTGATCCGGCATGGCGTATACAGAATTCAACTGCGACGAAAAAATATCATTTTTTCTGTATGACTTCCACAATTTTTTCGATAGAATTAAAGGACCTGACAAGTACACTTATTAAAATGAACTTGAGTATTATTTTAGTCAATCAATTTCTGGATAATAATTTTACAATAATTCCTCTTCTCTTTATCAAACAAACTCCAAGATAATTAATTGACTTTTAGTGACAATTCACAAGAACATTTATTCCTTTAGATATCCAATGTACCTCAAATGTAGGTACAAATAAAGCAACTGGATTGCCAAAAAAAGCTATTAAATAGATCATTCGGCAACAGAAAATATAACTCCCGTAGACAAAAATCTGTTGGTAAACACCATACACTCTCATAAGGGGGGGCATGACCCCACCCCCTTTCAAACCAACATACAATGGTGTTTTCAAAAATGTCCTAACTCAGTGGCGTATTTAGAAAATGTTTGGGAGGGGGGCAGATTCTCGTTAATCCATTCATGAACGTCGTCAGTGGTAACCGAATGAATGAATAAAATTTATTCAATTTATTTATTTAATAAACAAATACCTAAATAAAAATAATTTCAAGTTATTTAAATTTTAAAACCTGTAGTAACAGAGTCATTCTGGGGGGAGCAATGGCCCCGTTGCCCCCCTTTAAATACGCCACTGTTCTAACTAAATCCGCATATTATATATTTCAATTTTTTCAATCAGGTATTTTATTTATTTTTCAGAAATAGTCCCTCCTCCTTCCCCAGAAATTAGAAATATGACCGCCCGTATATATTATCAACATAAAAACCAAAACAGTGGCGTAACAAGGCAGCTACGAGCCTGTGTTTCAGACTCAAGCGGGGCCCCAAATGGAATATTAAATTAACATGAAACTTTTTTATAAGCAGAACAATTTTTATGAAAAAAATATAATAAATATCAAACACGTTTGCATAATTAAGGAAGAGCAGTAAACACATGTGTTTCTGGCAACTTGGCCGTCGTCAGTATTGCGCACTTGACAACAACTTAGGGATTGTCCTTTAATCACGTGAGGTTCTAAAATGGGTGGGGGGGGTTATGCTGTGGCAATCACGTGTATTTTTTCTTGCGACCATGTGAAATCCTGAGCGAGCAAATTTATACCTAAAAAGCAACATAACAACAATATTTAGCTCTCAGCTAGCTTCCGGCACTGGAACTTGTGACGGCACTCGTCGCCCCGCTGTCCGCGGCCTTCTGTCTCGCCGTTTCTACTGGAAGAAATTTTTCAAAAAAAATACACGTGATATTGGGTAGGGGGTGTAGGGGTAGCCTAAAACCTCACGATGTATCGCCAAAGGGGGGGATACAAAATTTGCATAAAAAACCTCACGTGATTAAAGGACGGCCCCTTACCTGCTGCTACCAAAACGATGAACACGCTTAATTATGCAAAATTACACTACGGATTCGTCTTCGTTGCTAATAATAATTAATATTGTTATTTAGTTTTATTAAAATCATTTTAGGGATTTACTACTAAGTAAAAACAAGAAAATCATACCTGAGGGTTTTAAAGAGGAATAAAAATTAATTAATTCAAAACAGTTTTGAAAACTTTGTTTTCCTTTTAATTGTTTTTCACAATAAAATCTTACCTTACATGTAGATAAACTTGGGTAAGTTCACAATTAAATTAAATTACACATTAAATTAACAAATTTTTTAAAAACACAGCAACACTTTTTTAGAAAAGTTTAATTTATATTGTTTGATGCACATTAAAGATATAAAATTTTTATAAATAAATCCAAAACTCTTTTAATTATCAAATTAGTATTTTCTTCTTAAACTGAATTTTCTTTAAATTATAACTAATACTTGTTTGGCAAAGCCATACAAATTTTACGTCTTGCGTTTACGATCGAGTTAGAAGTTTTTCTTCTTAAAAATTAACAACCGGAACGAATTTTTAAGTGGTGCATTGACATCCCACAAGCAAATCATGGGTTGATCACGCACAAAACGAGTGACCTTAAATATTAAGGGTTGTTTTTGATCTGGTCCGTGTGAAAGTTTACTTTCTTAAAATTTAGTTTTAATTTATGTTTCCTTAAAATAATTTTAAATTTGATGTGAGAAAACATTTTGAATAGCTAATAAAAAAAATTTGACATAACAAAACTGTTTGTAACACATCATACAGGGTTTCCCACTCATCTGGAAAATCTGTAAAAGTCAGGGAATTTAAGATTTCACAAACTGACGACTTCTATTTTTAACCCGTAAGTAGCGAGGCGGTTTCTTGTCGCACAAGAAGCGAGGGGGTTTACTCCAATTTTGTTTTAAAGAGATAAATACACTAAGACGATGTGAATGTGAAACACACTGCCCGAGGGGTACATGAAGTCCGATGATACAGTGATTACACCTATCGATATCGTTAACTGATGGCAATTTCAAAATCTACTGGGAGCTCTCACACCCCACCTCGCTACTTACGGGTAAATACTTTTCAGCAATAGAATTTTATAAACCAAATTGACGTTTTCCTACTATAGAATTAACATTATTATACATAATAAAAATACCTAAACATTTGATATTATTCCATTTGTTGTAAAAAAATATAAACACTGCTTTAAAAAAATTAAAAACTAGAATCGGGCTCACAGACCGACGAGACGTTAGTACTCGTGTTTACGCCCTGATGCTAAAGTGCATCGAATAGTAAGCAGAAACCCTTGGTTCGAACCAGAGTGGTGCAATAACTATTCTAACCATTCTCCTTCAGCGGGAAATGGCAAACCACCGAGGTAATCTGCCTTGAAAACGCTCACGACATGAAGTGGTTAGCAAAATCCCAGGCTAGGTTAGGTTGCAACGCTACTGTGTGTGTGTATCATAAATAGAATTTATTATAAATTTGCATTTTCAACTTGAAAAGTTACCTTTAAAAAGTTACTAGAAAGTGACAGGTCGGTGCTGGCTTCAGGCCGCACAAACCGAGCAATCGAGTTGCACACTATGGGTGCCTGATTGCAATTAGGTTTCACATCATTCAAACACTAGGTCATGACGGCTGCCAAAGGGCTCAGTCCGCAGTGGCATTTAAAAAATGTGAAATCTGTATTTAATTTTTAAAATCCGGCTTCTTTCACGTAATATACAAATAAAAAAACGGCTTATAATTGTAAAAAATTTATTTATTATTATATTGAAATTTTTGTTAAATAACCATTGGGCGTTGAGCAAGTTCCAAAATTTCCAAATTATAGAACCTGGTGCGTCTAAAACCTGCGAAACTCCGGTAGAAACGTCTCTGAAAGAGTAGAGCGACAAATGAATGAACCTATGAATAATTTATTATGAACGAACGTTTTTTAGTTTGGGATAATAATAATTATAATTTATTGTAAATGAAAACATTGATACGTACGCCAAGTACGCCCGTGATAAATCCGCCACTGGGGCGGGGGTACCTCTCGATCACATTAGCTCGGATAATCTAGGATAACCAAATCAATTGATTTTCGATAACATCTGATACTGCGTAGTATATAAATTGAAAATTGTTGTAAAATTAAAAAAAAATGATCAAAAATAAATTAAAATTGTCGTCAAATGCATCAAATTCAAATTACACAAAGATTTCGGAAACCTTAAATTATATCATCCCAAAGTTGACAGTTATTGAAGTAATCATTATTTTGCGTTCTACTTAATATTTTTCAGAAGTGGCTGAAACTTAATATTTTAATCAAAATATGCGATGTACTCATAAAACCCTGCTTACTTTAATTTGTTGTTGTTATCCTTCCTGTACACTCCGAACACGCTGAATTACATTATTCGAAGTGCAGCTTCAGAGCAAAATCGTGCCAGTGTTACACGGTTGTTTATCCGTTGAAGTTGAAGAATTACGCATTAATTTACTTACATAACGTGGATGTGAAATATTTTTAAGGTAAATGTGCACTTTATTTATTTGCGTGCTTGTTTTTGTTTTAAATTATTAAATTTCGCTCCAATTTATTTCATCAATTTTATGTTTTTCAAGAAAGTTTTAAAATTTCAACTGCGGGGGATTTGAAGGTTTTCATTCGAAATTGTTTTTAAAAACTCATCCAAGTTATCATTTTAAAACAAGTTTTACGTTCCTGAAAATCCTCCGTCCCACGAAATACTAAATTACGTATCGGAAATTTTGATTCACGCAAAATATTGTTTATAATATTTCACTATGGTCCATTTCATTTAAGAAAAAAGTAAGAATTTGTACTAAAACGATAACCTCGCAATGTTAACCAATGAAATTGGTTAGAAATTAGGCGGCTTCACACTAGTGAAATTTACGTGCTCGTGACAGATAACATTTAATTTTCTGTATTAAATTAAATAGTTCCTATGCAGTATTTCTTTATTTATTTCATTAGAATCGTATTAAAATTGAAGTAAATTTGTGAAATTAAGTTTCGTAAAATTATGCCGTAACCTTTAAACATTCTTAGTTAGGCAACACATATAACGCATTCAATTTGAATTTTTAAATGACGTTTCCCTGTGTGAATGTGGTTTTGCATTTGACCTGCCACCTACATTTTTTTGCGTACATAATACCTGTCAACAGAAATTTTTTACATATTATATTTTGACATTCAAAATTTTAGTTCAAGTAATATTGGTACCCAATCAACTAACTGATTTGTCATCAGCCAAATTTATATTGATTTTAATTTAACCGGCCCGTTATACTTGAAATTTTCAACTCAACGGTAAAAAATTTTTTTTACTTAGTTTATTGTTAAACTTAAACTCATTTCGGCCGTTTGTATAAAAAGTGTTAAATGCAGGGCCCAGAGCTAGTACAAGCAAAATTGAGAATCTGTCACCTTGATTGTATTTAACCTTGAAATCTAAAAAAAATTATGTGTTAGTATTTTTTGAGGAAACACCCGGTTAATGCACATTTTTAATAATTACTTTTAACGGCGGCGGCTACAATGTACAATGTTCAATTTTCAATCCTTACCATAGGGATCTTGATTATTTCAATGGATAAGAGGTCCTTTAAATTAGAACAAGTTTTCTGACAAATAATCGAAAAAAAAGTTTAAAAAACTATAATTCATCATTTTTTGTTTTCGTCATTTAACCCTCCAGCGGACGGGTGAGGTCCAATAAACTTGATACAAATATAAAACTTAAAAAATAATCTTTTTCTTGCGACTTCCGCTCCGAGTAAAAATGGGGATAGTCATGTCACATTAACTTCGCAAGTGTTGGTACGGTGTGACGTATGAGTAACGTGAACGGGACACTGTCCATTTTTTTGGTACTCCGTCCCGGTGTCCCTGAGAAAAGCTTTGGGATACAGAATTGTCCCGTTTTCAGTCAAATGTCAACAATAGCCAATTTTTAATTGAATTTAATGCACTGATAAATTTATTTTTGTGATTACATAACTAGAAGCAGTTGAAGTTGGTGCTTTTTGAGAGTAAAATTCAGATTTACTCATTGACCCTTTTTACTCAAAATAATTCCAAATTTCAACTGCTTCTTCGTAATCATCAAAACTATATTTTTACCATTTTGATGACTTAAATAAAAATAAGAAGAATAAAAATTTATTTTCAATTATTGTAATTCGCTTAATGTCTAAAAGGCACCTACGAATATTCACACCTACTCAGATAACTTTGAACTTAATTTACAAGAATGGATTTAAAACAAAAACATTACAGCACATGTGGCATTAATTTATATGACGCTTGGGGTTTCTGAGACCCCAGTGTGCAGGTCCAGGGTAAATTTATTTTAAAATTTAATTATTATTTTAAATTTAAAATTAAGATTTTTTTAAAACTTTTTTATCTTCCGATTTATTGAAATGTCAGGGAAAATTTTTGTTCTTGGTCTTGGAAAAGTCGGCGAAATTTATTTATAAAATTCAGTGGGAACCCTGAACCGGACGTAATAAAATCAACACTTTCTTTTCACAAAAGTTGGACAGCTCAATAGGTGCATTTTGTCAGTCCTCCCAATTCGAATTTTGAATCCAAAATAATCTACATCGTTTGTATTTGTATATTTCTTTTTAATTTTTATTGGACCCAATTTTCACACTTGCTCTCAATAATATTTAATATCTTAGGTTTACATTATTAACCTGAGTTGGTACAGCTAAATTCAAAGGCCTAAGATTAGATTCTTTCCAAACGACATATATTTCTATTCAAACTTCTCAAGTTATTTAAGAAAATGTTATGTAAAAAACTACTTGGGCTTTTTTTCTCAACCTAAGAGGGTTTGTAGTGAAATGGTCTAAGTGGAGAAGAGAGCTACCATTTCGTCAACCCTTTTGAATAGTTTTCAAATTATCTTGAAGATAAGTTCTCTTCTCACCTGCCCTAAAATCCTAGTAAATATTTGTACTTAAAAATTAAATATATAAACTAACATTTTAAATTTTCGAGGATCAGAAAAAACTATCTCGAGGGGCAAACCACTGAAGAAATCCAAGGAAATTTTAGAAAATTCGGTCCAATCTAGGGAAATCCAAGAAAACCACATAAAACGAAGCCTGATGTATAAAATTCTGGTTTGCGGTTTCCCCTTCGAATTTTTCCGCTTTCGATTTTCCGCTAATTTATTTGTTAATAGAAATGCAATAATACTCTAGTTGGATATCCCAAAAAAGCGTACGCCGCGCCATCCTCTGGTCAATTATGACCAGATTCTCACAAAATGCACAAAATCACCGCCTAGGCGGCGGCAACATAGCTGCCCAACTAGCGTATAGTAACTAAATTGATTTTGAAGAAAATTTTAAGTAGAAAAGGAAATTTTCAAGGAGGTTTTTTTTTGTGGTGCTACCTAGGCAGCCTGCGATTAAATACGGCTCCGTCAGGAAATACCCTATATTTACATCATGAAGTATCACTCGTCTAGAAAAATCAGGGAATTTCTTATTTTTAGTGCCAAGTCAGGGAAATTAAATTTTCAGCCAGGGAAAACTAATTAATTTAAAATAAAAAATTTTTTTTTAATCAAAAATTAAATTTTGAAATTTTAAAATTTAAAAGAATTATTAATTGTAAAAGTTAATCTTGTTAAAATTAAAATTTTTTTTTACCGTTTTATCTTCCGATGAATTGAAATGTTGGAAAAAAATTTATTCTTTGTCAGCGAAAACCTGGAAAAGTCAGGAAATTCAGTGAGAACCCTAAAATTGTTAAGGTCAAACCGTCACTAGCTGTGGCGTGGAGAGTACAGACACTGGGAGGGGGGTCCATAAATAGAGAGTAAACCGTACACTGGGGGGTTATTCCATATTTTAATTTAAAATTTAATAAGTTGTAAAGGTCAACAATATGGTTCAAGTTTTGGGCATCGAAAGAGTTAGATCCACTGCTGAGCGCATATAGCTCATCTCGCGGTGGCGGGTGTTACATTTGTACGCATTCAAACTGTAAAACTTAATAATAGAGTAAAAAAGTCTCCATTTTGTGTAATTTATTAAAATCATTACAAATTTTTATTAAATTTTAAACAAAAACACATTGGGAATTATTAATGCATATAGATGCAATAATGGATTTAAGCTCTGTGACGGGTGTTACTAGTACTTTTGCAGAATATGCTACCTTGTTATCTGATCATCAAAATTCTGCTAAATTACAAATTTTTTTTATAAAATAAATTGCTAAGTAGGCAGTTCAAGGTATCTTCCTATCCGATACCTCGGTATTTTGTGTATATTGACATGTAATCTGGGGGGGGGGGAGACTATGTAAACAAAAAAAAATGCTGGAACCCCAACCGAATTACAGCACTATCGAGCGATGAGACTCTTCAATCAAAATTGAACAACAAAATTGAAAGATAACTGTAGCACATGCACTCGCCTCGAATTTATCGTACACTTGCTTCGATATTTTTAAGTTTTATTTTATTACTAATTAAATTAATAATTCAATAAATTATGACTTTTCAAAATTTTCTACATCAACTCCAATCTTTCAAATCTCCAATTAAAATTAAAATATTAATTCTTGTCCAATAATAATATAACTTCATAAAAAATTTTCTTCCACAATTTCAAAAGCGAATAATCAAATCAACTTCCAGAATTAAAATATTTATTCTCTCCAAAATATTCAATTAAAAAAAAGACCAAAAATAATAGAGGAGACGACTTTCTACTCAACCGCTACGTGCGGCCATTTTTGGCAAAAGCCTCGTTTATACCGCTAGTCGGGGCTAGCTCGAACAAAAGTGCGGTAAAACGAGAGATTCAAAATCAAGTACAATTTTTACAAAAATAATACAAAATTTACAAATTAATTCAAAAATTTCAATGGTGGATTTTGGAACATGACAATATATTATTTTTCATTTTATTTTATTTTACAAGAAAAGTTTGTGACGGGTGTTACAGTGCGCGAATAAATTCTGTTTAATATAAATAAAATATTTTTGTCCAACAAAAGTTTATTTAAATCAAACAAAATTTTAACTCATGAAACTAGAAGTTTTAGTTTTTTTTATACAATAAAATAAAATAAAATTCCTAAAATTTTAATTTGATTTAATGGCCGGGATTATAAAGAATAGTTAAATATTTACTTGCTAGAATAAAATTTACTCCATAGATTTGGGTATTATAAAAGGCAGATAAATTTACTAGCTAGGTTAAATCTATGGATAAATTAAACTATCGATTTCTAGGGATAAATATTTACTTGATTAGTAAATATTTGCAAAACAGACCAATGACGGTTATTTTTGCGCTATTTAGTTGAATGGTGGTATTAATTTAACGTATAAATTAAGTGTAGTTACAAATTTCACCACGATTTCGTCAATCTCTTTTGAAGATGAAAATTATGAGGAAGTACAATCAAGAATGCTGCGTATATTTAGAACTTAAGAAGCAGAATTGATCCATTTGATTTCCTAAGTGATGAGGACTTGAGAGATAGGTTTCGTTTCAATGAACAAACCGTGGTGGCTTTCATATTAGGGTTGGTGAAGGAAAAAAGAAGGATAAGATAAGAAAAGATAAAAGTTTTACTGAAGGAAACCATGATGTAACGCCAATAAATATGCTCTTGATTGCACTATACGTTTCTCTAACACTGGTTCTTTTTTTTTTATTGGGGATCACTTCAATCCCTGTTACAAATGCCCAACAAACCCCAACAAAATAAAAACTGTTGGGCTGATATAGTATGTCTCTGTCCAGTTTTTTACCACGACATCTTTTTTTATTATTAATGTTATATGATTGTGACACTATATTGATAAAATTGACAGGAGTTTAGTTCTAATGAACCGTTAAATAAATTATATCGCTAGGTAACTAACTTTAGTATACTTTTCGTTTATAGTCCCCAAAATTTACTCGTTAGATTTTACCAAAGATAATAAAACTTAAAGATGCCCAACGCTATACAAATTTATGTGTATCCCAATCGACTCCCAAAAGTAGATGGCGACACTAATTATATTTTTTTAGGTTATATTTTAATTTGTTTTTTTTTAGTTTGTCATGTTTTTTGTTGGTTGTAACCATGGACTTCCATAGACTTCCATGGTTACAACCTACAAAAAACATGACAAACTAAAAACAACCAAATTAAAATACAGTACAGCCTTGCTTATCCGGACACACTTTATTCTGGACACGTCATTAATCCGGACACTCCGCCTCTTCGGACATTTTATATTTTCACCTCTGCAATCCGGACGAATTTCTAGTTGCAATTTCAAATTAATTCATCTAAGACTAAACTATGACATCGGGTCGGATAAACCATAGGTGCAATGGAGTCGCCGCATCCAGCGCCAAAATTCAGAAGGCTCTAAAATTGTGCGTTTTTAATTTAATTTTCTATAAAATATGAAATTTTGAATAAAAAGAATATCTGAACGGATTTAATTCATATTTTCTTTGATTTAATTGGTAAATTTAAATAAATAGGGGGTGACCATTAATTACGTGGGGCGATTTTTTGACCCCCTCTTCGCCTGGTGAGATGTCGTAAGATTTATTTTTTTTTAATTACGTGATATTTACCGAGTTGTTATCAACAAATGATAACACAGGTTTGCAAATCGAATTTTTTTTTCGAGCCCTGATACTATTCCTCCTGATTGTTATGTAAATTAACCTCCTGAATCCGAATATGACCTCTGCTCTCCCCCATCATCCCGCCCCATCTATTTTTTAACAATAACTATTTTAGTCTTTACATTTTTTCTGGTAAACTGAAAAGGTGAAAAGTTAATATTTGTAGCAAGAAAGTTGATTTGGGAGAAGATTTGTCCCCTGAAGTTGTAAAAAAAAACCATTAAAGATGATCGAATTTTCCGTTTTTCTGCTTAATTTTTTCACTTATTTTTGCTGTTTATTTCGGCAAAAAATAAAGAATAAAGAAGAAAAAAAAATGTACAGAACATGTACATATATGCAAGTTTTCAGTTTTTACAACCGGGGGTCTGGGGGGTGTGGAACACCCTCTAGTATACCTGTAAGTGTGTTAAAAAACACAAATAGCAAACAAATTTTGATTCTGGTTTTAAAGTTGAGATTCCACTGGGCATTACTGGCTCTAAGTTACAAAAAACATTTAGAAAAATCTATATAAAGCTAGATTCTGGGAATAATTTTGTTTAGGTGTACTGGAGGGTGTTCCACACCCCCTAGACCCCCCGGTTTAAAAGACTGAAACCTTGTGTATGTTTTTTTTCAAACTTTCAAAAACAAAATCCCTAACTTTTCCAAGTCTTCCCCTAGATCAGGGGTGTGTATAACCTGCGGCTCGCAAGCCACATGCGGCTCTTTTGATGTCAAGTTCTCCAGGCACATGCACAAATATTACCTAATAATTACATTATTTTATTTTCAAAACTCATAGAAAATATTATTCCGCAAAAAAATACTTTAAACAGGATAAAATACCATAATATTGAAATAAAAATGTTAGTGGCTCTTTAAAAACTGGGAAATTTTATAAATTGTACCTTTTGGCTCTTCCGGCTCAAAAGGTTGCCGACCCTGAACATTTTGCAAACCTTAGCTTTTAAAAATTGTAAATTTTTTATTTGTCGAATTTTCCGAAAATTTTTCCTGCCTTCAAGTCTTAATTTCCACGACTTTTCCGTAAAAATAAAACATTCCTCGACTTTCCCTGACCAAATTTGTGTAATTCTCAATTCCTTTACTTTTGCAAATGAAAATCCTGCTTAATCAAGGGCGGTTCCAGAATTTTTTCTGGAAGGGGCAAAAGGATCAGACGGGCAAAAAGTGTTTTCAGATTTGGGATTGTCTCCTTGTCTATTTTTAAACGTCTGCTGTTTATTAAATATCTTTCATATTCCTTTGTACTTCGAAACCATGCAATAATTGTGATAAATTTGTTTATTTTCAATTAACAGTAACAATAAATAAAATTGACAATTCATGCTTACGATACATTGTCAATTTGCCTAGTTGACACTGACAATTGTCAATTTATTTACAATCCGAAGTTCAGCCAGTTCTTCAATTATTATTATAAAATGATACTAAACATTTGCTATCGGAAACTTAATTTATTCAACATTAATAGGAATTACGTTAAACCTTTCACGATTTAGGAAGGAAGATATTTCCGAAAACCTTGATTTGATTCGATACCCCAGGTCAAATAGGAATTTTATGAAATAAATAAAACAAAAAAAAATCATAATAAAAAGTATCGGCGTTTTTCCACTGGCCTATTTAGAATTGGTTAATTTTAAGTTACCAGCCTAAAAATATTAAGTGATTATGGGGGTGTGATGGATCAGTGAGGCCTTCAGGCCGCACAACCTAGGCAATCAGACATCGTCAACTTTAATACAGATTTGTCAACTGCAATTCAGATTTGTTAACTGCTATTCAAAGATGGATAACTGTAAATTCAGCTTTGTTCAGGACACCCCCCCTCCGACCCCCCGCCTCCGGTTTCACGAATCAGTAGTACCGAGTACCCCAGTATCCAACTGATTGAATAACGAGGCTGTACTGTATAACCTAAAAAAATATAATTAGTGTCGCCATCTACTTTTGGGAGTCGATTAGGATACACATAAATTTGTATAGCGTTGGGCATCTTTAAGTTTTATTATCTTTGATTTTACTCAACAAGTAAATTTACTTCGAGAATAACTAACTAATGATTTAACTGTCCTTTATAATCCCGGCTATTAAACAAATTTCAACAACTTAAACAAAAATATTTTATTTAAATTAAACAAATTTTATTTGGTTAAAAAAATTATTCAAACAAAATAGTTTTTTTGATCAAAGAAATTTTTTTTATCGTGTTATTACTCATATTAGGGCTTTAAGCGAAAAATTATTGAAAAATTTCATTTGGATTATGAAAATTGAAAACAGAAAGCCTGTTATTTTTCTGGTTTAGTGTATATGTTACGATCAATGACGTAAATTGGGCATTGACGTCAATGGCCGGGCAATGACGTCAATGCCCATTTACGCTGGCAATTAACGTCATTGACCGGCCGTTGATGGAAATAAAATAGGTAAAAAGAATACGCATATAATATCATCATCATCATCATATGCATTCATTCCTGTGGGAATATTGTTACCATTACGGTCTTTACAATCCGTTTCGTAAGGTGGATTAGTCCTTGTTTTCCCTCTTTGTCTGTTATAGCTTCTTGTGTGACTTGGCAGCATTAACTACCTCTCTCCATAGTGTTCTCTCTAGGCATTTCGTCTTCCAATTTTCTACCTTCATTTTGCGTAGATCTTCCGTGACATTATCTAACCATCTTAGTCTAGGTCTTCCTCTTGCTCTACTTTCCAACAATCTCCAATCAAGAATTTTTCTTACCATATCTTCTGGTTCTCTTCTCATTACATGTCCCAACCAGCTTATTGTTTGCGCTTTGATGAGTTTTACTATATCTTGCCCTTTCATTTCTTGGAGGATTTCTTAATTCATTAACTGTCTATTCTCATTTTTGTTAATTTTTTTGGGCCCAGTATGGTTCTCATGATCTTTCTTTCAAAAATTCTGAGTTGCTCCTCCTCCTTTTTTGTTAAATTCAACACCTCCGCTGCATACATCACCACTGATCTCACCAACGCTTCATATTATAATCTTAGTTTGGTAGTCTTGTTTAAATTCTTGTCTTTCAGAAGCTTTTTATTTGTGTGATACGCTCTGTAACCGGCTTGGATCTTTTCTAATATTTCATCGTTCCTCTCACCAGTGTTACTTATCCTTACACCTAAGTACATGAAACTTGCCACCTCTTCGAAACTGAATGTTTTTATTTCAATATTTTTCTCTATATTGTTTGGTTTCCTTTTACAGCACATATACTTAGTTTTTTTCTCATTCACCTTCAGGCCCAAGTTCTTTGCATGCCTTTCCATTTCGATAAAGGTTTTCATCATTTCTTGTTTCGTTCTGGCTGCAATTACTACGTTGTCTGCATTATGTTATCGTCTGTTGTCCTTTGTTTATTATTGATCCTTGATAACCTGTTTTTCTCATAACATATTCAATTAAAATGGTAAACAACGTCGCGTCACCCTGTTTGACACCCGCATTTATTTCAAAGCAATCTGTTTACTTTTACTGTTGCTTTAGTGTTGGACAATGTAGCCTTTACCAATCTTACGAGTTTTTCTGGTATTTTCATTTCCCTCATTATTTTGAACAAATCTTCTCTGTTGACGGAGTCGAAGGCCTGCTGGAAATCCACGAACAAAAGATGTATATCTATATCGTATTCTTTGCATTTTTCAGTAACCTGTTTAATGATATGTATTGCGTCTATGGTCGATCTTCCTTCTCTAAATCCATATTGATAACTCCCTATTATATTCTCAGTGTACTTTTTTAATTTTTCATGTATAAGTGTAGAAAACACTTTATAGATAACCGGCAACAAGGTTATACCTATATAATTTTCACAATTTTCTCTGTCTCCCTTTTTGTGAATTGGTACCATTCTTCCTACTTGCCATTCTTCAGGTATCGTCTCATTTTTCCATACCATCTTTATCAGTTCAGTTATTTTGTCATACAATGCTCTTCCTCCGTATTTTATCATTTCTCCGCAAATCTCGTCCTTACCTGGTGTTTTTCCGTTCTTTAGCTTGTTCAGCACTCTTTCTACCTCTTGTGATGAGAGCTCTTCTATCTCTTCATCGTTTTCTACTTCTTCTTCTTGCTCATCTTTTTGATTTATGTACTCTCTTCTTATCAATTTCTGGAAGTAGTCTTTCCATATATCCTTCACATTTTGTTCATCTTTTTCCACTTCTCATTTTGTATTCTTAAATGATCTTGTTTTTATTTTGTACTTTTTGTTTGTTCTCTAATTATTTTATTGAAATCTTTTGCTCTGTTTTCCATCCCATCTTTTTCTATTTCTTCCAACTTTTTTTCATCCACTCGTTTTTCTTTCTCTTACATGTCTTAAACGCTTCGTTTCGTTTCTCTTTAAATTGTTCTCTATCTTCTTCTTTTTCTGTTCTCAGCCATTTTTCTCTTGCTTTCTGTTTGTTTTCTATTTTTTCTTTGCATTCTGAATCGAACCACTTCTTGTTAATCTTTTTTTCTGTGTACCCTATTACTTCCTCCGTAGTGGTTTGAATTGCTTCTCTTATATTTTTCCATCTTTTATTAATATCTAGTTCCTCCTTTTCATCTTGTAGTTTTTTATTCATTTCATTTATGTAACTTTTTTTCTTGTCTTCATTTTCAAATCTTTCTATCGCCCATCTTTTACTTTTACTCTCTTTTCTCCTGTTGAAAATCATTTTTTGGTTTATTTCTGCTTTAACTAGATAGTGATCAGAGTCCGCGTTCGCTCCTCTGTACGTTCTTGCGTTTCTAATTACAGTTTTCATTTTTTTTCTTTATCATTATGTGATCTATCTGATTTCCGCTCTTATTACCTGTTCCTGGGTGCATCCACGTAATCTTATGCATTGGTCTATGATTAAATTGTGTACTACTTATAAACATATCATTGCCTCTGCTAGATAACATAATCTTTGTCCGTTATTATTTGTTTCATTGTGTATAGTATATTTCTCTGCCACCCTTTTCAGTCGGTCTTCCTTCCTATTTGCGCATTGAAATCTCCAATTATTATTAATACGTCGTGGTATGGTACACTCTCAACAAGGACTTCCAATTCGTTCTAAAAATCATCTTTGTCGACTTCGTTCCCATTTTCTGTTGGTGCATATGCGTTTATTATTGACAAGTTCGCTGTTTTCAATTCCATCCTCAGATAAGCAAGTCGTCCGTTTACCGCTTTAATTTGCATAATACTATCTTTTAGTCTTTTTGAAACAAAAAAACCCACTCCATTTCTACCCTGTTTATTTTCTCCTGAATACAGTAATACATAATTGTTAATAACTAATTCCCCCTGTCCTCCATATCGACTTTCCTGTACTCCTACAATGTCCATTCTATACCTTTTTAACTCGGAATTTACCTCATATATTTTTCCTTGCATCAGCAGCGTCCTTACATTCCATATTCCAAGTCTCATCATGTGTTTCTTATTTTTTCTTTTTTTCTTAATCATCTTATTAATTTTCCTTGTTCCATTTCATTGTTCCATTTCGTTTGCCAATTCTGTTTCCGTGTTTCCATCCATTAGTTCTCCGAGGTGTTCTAGTTTTTTGTCTTGGTGTTCTCTTCTATTGCCAGACCTTTTCCATTTCACTCATATTTCTTTCCATCAATTATGATCTTTTTGTATCCTACCTTAACTTTTTTTCTGGCTTCTCTCTCTGTTTTAGCCACTTTTCTGATTTCTCATTGTACTCTTCTTTCTTTAATTGTGAAGTCGTTGTTAATGTAAATTTTCTTTTCTCCCAGCCTTCCCTTTCTATTTATTATTTCTTGTTTCTTTTCCCACGACTCAACATCTACAACTACAGTCTCCAGCTTGGTACTTCTAATCTTAAAGGCTTTTATTAATTTTGTGTTGACCAGTAATTCTCTCTCAAAAAACTTTTCCAAGTCTTCTTTTACGTTGGTCTCCGACGTCGCAACCCCTTTTACAATTATGTTGTTTCTTTTTTGTCTTTTTTCTCTCATTTCACTCTTCTAGCTCAACTATTTTTTTCTCCGATTCCTGCTTCTCCCCCTCCCACTTTGTTTCTTTATCTGTATACATATTCTTCATTTCATGCATTTCTCGCTTCAGTTCCCTAAACAGTCTCGTTGATTTCTTTTACCTCGCGTTTTATCTCTAATGAGTTTTTATTAAACTCCTTCATAAGTTTCTCAAACATCTCCTTAACTTCCTCCATCTTTGTTGTTGGGGTACTCTCAGTTATAATTCTTTCAATCTTTGCCATATTCTGTTCTGATGAGCGAATTATTTTCTTACTCTTCCCGAATATATGTAGTTCGCCTTCTGGTGATCCAGTTGTTCTCTAGTACGCTTTTTCTCTTCGCTGTTCATGGGTAGCAGTTGTGGCGCTCAACACGGTCGCTCAACTCGACGTTTCAGAAGCGATCGCATTACCAAATCTGCTCTTACGTACGTTTTCTTGTTTTCAGTTTTATTCTTGTGCTTGTTTGGTTGCCTACTCAAATGCATTGGGAAATTTAAAAACCCTTATTTTTTTCTTCTGTTTTAGGACTTTTTTCTGCTGTTTTACTAGTCCGGTCGCTTGTTTAGATCTTCTACTTTTCGCCACTATATGTATCAATTTTATTTTCACTGTTTCGCCTGTCTCAAATGCAAAAATTCGGAGCTGTCAAATCACACACCTGAATACTATAATATAACCATAATAACCATCCATTTATTAACCTAATCATTTACTAATAAAAATAATAAAAATTAAAAAATAATAAAATAAAATTTTTTAAACTAATCATTTTTATTCTGGTACGGGAGTGACCCATGGCACTTAGAATTGCAAAGTTTGTTGGCGTGACACGCACATTTATTATTTTTACACCCACCCTTGCAATGACAACGCTTATAACCGTGGCCTCTTCAAAAACTGCTTTCAGCTGCTGCTTGTCTAAGAGTAATCTTATTTTTTTTGGTCGTATCACTAATATTTTCTAACAAAATTAACTTTCCAGTATCTCTTAATAACTAGAATTAATTGCAAAAGCACATTCAATACATTATTTTCAGATGGAATCTATAGAATAATAATTTCATCATTGCCCACTCTGTAATGAGCAATGACGTCATTGCCTGGACAATGATGTAAAAACCACATATGAAATTTTAAATGTCAACATTGCCCAACTAAGCTGGGCATTGACGTTATTGTTCGGCCATTGACGTTAATGGCCGAATTGTCATCATTGACCGTAACATATTGTTGTGATCTCTCTCTCTCTTATAAAAATGGTCGTTGGTTCTCGAAAAACGGTTACATGGAAGACAATAAAAATCTGACGATTAAAAGAACAATTTATTTTGCAACCTGTACAAAAAGAAACAAATTTTATAAAAAGCAGGACTCACACAAATCTTGCTGAGCAGCACGGTTCGGCTTCTTTCTTCCACACTCTCCTCGGCTTATTTTCAACACCACATCAACTGTTGGACTCTCAATTTCACTAACTTTTTATTATTCTATTTTAGCCTCTCGGACTGTAAATTTGCGACTCTCTGTGATTAACTTTTATACATTAGCCTCTCGGACTGTAAATTTGCGACTCTCAGTTCCACTAACTTTTTATTTATCTTCTAGTTGTAAATTTTGGGACTTCTCGTTCTTTTTATTTATTTATATTCTGTCGGGTTGTAAATTTGCGACTTCTCATTCTTTTTTTTTTATTTACATCTTCTATCGATTGTAAAATTTGCGACTCTCCGCAATTAACTTTTATTTATCTTCCAGTTGTAAATTTTGCGACTTCTCGTTCTTTCATTTATTTATATTCTCTCCATTTCCTTGGTTTTTTTATTCTTTTTTTTTAAATCAAATCAAGATTCTAGCGTACTGCTCAGCTGCATTTGTGTGAGTCGCTAAACAACGAAAATTAAAATACAAACATTAAAATTTAAATAAACAAACGAAATTACTGCAATAACAAACTTAAACTAAACAATACAACTTAACTAACGAACAAAACTTAACACTAATAAAAACAATTTTGAAAACGAACACAGAGTCCTGCCTTTATTGTTCCTCAGGTTGCAAAGTCAGTTCTTTATTTCTAAATTACGCAACTCACTTTTCATTACTTTATCAGAACACAACAATATATATTTGCAAATTATTGTTTTTCTTCTTGGTATCAATTACCGCGGAATGGCCCATATGTAAGTAATATTATTTTTGTATACCCGGGAGTTGAATATTGTTGATCGATATGGCAGAAACTATAATAAAACAGGTCCGAGGTTGAACGTATTTATTTATTATTATTATTTCAAATATTGCTTGAGATTCAGTGTAGCCTTTGGCAAACCGGGGGTCTGCGAGGTATGGTATGGAATACCCCCCAGTGGACCAATAGTATTAGTTTTTCAGTACTGAAGAGTTACTTAGTAGCCAATGCTGGGATCCTCGATTGTGAGCGCCGTATTTGGAAGTCGCAGCTTTGAAAAGAAGAGTGTAGGATGTAGAAAGGAAAAAAATTGAGAGGTTGAGAAGATGATGAAGTCTAGTTTATTTTGTTGGGTGTAGTAATTTGGAAATAAAATAAAAGCGTGCACGGGTATTCCATACCCCCCAGACCCCCGGTTTGTCCTCATTAGTTTGTCTCTTAAACTTAAATTTAAAATTGATAATTTGGGTGTTCCTCGTCGCAGGTCGCAGTTTTGAGAAGAAGAGTGGAGGATGTGAAAAGGAAAAAATTGAGAGGCAGGGCCAATTTTTAATTGAAAATTTTGAAAAATTTGTTGATTTTTTTTGAAAAAATTGATTGAAATTGAAAAATTGAAAAAAAATTGGGTTGGACCGTAGGCTCAAGCAAATTTTCGGGCTCCTGATATTCGAGTGTGACTAATAGCATTGAAAACCCAATTTTTGGTAATTTGATCAGAATTTGATTTTAATTTTACGATTTCATGTTCTCTTATTTCGGGCCCTTTTGGCTATTGGATCCTAGGCACGTGCCTAATGCGCTTAATGGTAAAATAGGCTCTGCTTTGGTGATATGTAAGTACTGATGAAATACTAAGATCGTGAAAGTTTTAGATCGCTCAGTCAAGGGGGTTTTGAGAAAATCAAAAAATAGAATAAAATTTTTTACTTCGGAATGGCTTAGTCGATTTTGATAACATTTTAGTATATTATTGGGGTATATAAAGGTCACCTCAGGACAAAATAACAGTCGTATAGGATTTCATTATCCAGCGAAAAAAAATTATTTTGTTTAAAAATCTTTTTTTAAATTGTGATATGATTTGAGCAAAATTACAAAATAATTTTTTTTAGAAGCTTCATACCCTTTTATATGATATATATTTTTTTCAATCGATTCGAAGTGGTGCGCCATACTAACAAAAATTAAAATTGATTTTTACTATGAATTTTCAGTGCTTTTTTTTAGTTAAATTGATCATTATTTTATAATTACAATCAGTATTTTTTAAATTTGAGTTAAGAGGAATTTAAATTATTTGATTTAAACGTATAAAAAAATTTTCAGGCGTAAATTATTAATCTTGATTAATTCAAAAAACAAGCAATGAGAGTTTTGCCCCTTTCATATCGAGTTTTCTTGAAAATCCCTAGGTTTATTAGTTTTTAATTTAAATGATGCTACAGCAGTGGACTGGTATGATGTGTGATCGTTTTTTAGTTTTTGATGTATTTAAAAATTAATAAAAATGACAAGTCAAATTGTTTTTCAGATCATTTTATAAATCATAAAATATCCTAGGAAATACCTAGAAAACCCAAATATTACGTTGCTTTAAACGGCACTAGAAGTGCAGGAATATCCTTTTTGAGGTCAACTCAAACAATTCTACTTAAAAAATACATCTCTGTATGACGACTGTATTCGATAGTCTCGGGTCTAGAAGGACAGGAAATTCTGTTTTTAAGTAAAACTCGGAAACGATTTCACTTGAAACAATAGCTAGGCTTACACTAGCATTCAATCATCTCACGCTTTTCTTTGATATTTATCTTGAGCGGAAAGATATTAATGTACATGTATTACCTATTTTTATCCATATTTATCTACTAATGAGCATTCCTTCCATCAGGATTCGTCTTTCCTGCAGGAATGAACGTTCGTGTATGCTTAGGTAATCGTCAAGTGCTTCCTAAAGGGCTAGTAACTTCACGTCGGGATTACTACTGGTGTATAATTTTGCTACTGCTATTAAGCAGAGAACCATGGTTCGAGCCCGAGTGGAGCAAGAACTTGATTCCAACCGTCTTCCTTTAAATCCTTCATAAAATGAAGTGGTGAATGAAAACCCATTCTGGGTTGTAGCAGCAGATTCCACGTACACATTTAAAATTCATACTGGCGAGAAACCATTTAACGCTGGGGCCTGCTTCTAGAAACTTTGCACTCTCTTAAATTACACTTTAGATGTTTTCACCAATGTCATAAAGCTGTCAATCAATTTTTTAATATTTTACACCACGATTTGGTAATAGGGCAGGAATGCGCGAAATCTGCTTTACGACCAAGTCACAGAGTTTAATTCAGATTGATTAAATTTATTAAGCCAAACAGACGCAATATAATATATTGCTATGACTTACTCTTCTAAATTCGGTGTCGCCTAAAATGAAATTGTTAATTTTTACATATATACTTATCTTACTAATGTAAATATTATTGTTACAAACTTTAACTTGAAAGTTATTACTTTTGAATTGATTATTAAATGTAATGTTTTAGATGCAAAGAAGAATGGAACCTATGCCTATGGAACCTATGTTGATGGAAGATCTGGAAGATCCACCGACAACTAGAAGACGTCCATTTTCTTTTAAAGATTTAATTCCTAAACCAACTAGGCCTGTTGTGAAAAAGTTACTAAGTTGGAGACAGTCTGATGAAGAAGAGGCATGGGCTAAGAAGGCTATCGCCAGTTTAGTAACCAGGTTAAGCGATAGAAGCGGCGCAATCGAAGAATTAAAACACGCTTTGTCCTGTCCAGGTGCGCCGAGTAAATGTGTTACGATTCCTAGAAGTCTGGACGGACGTCTACAAGTATTGCACCGCAAACAGCTCCCTCATGTGATCTATTGTCGCGTTTGGCGTTGGCCAGATTTGCAAAGCCACCACGAACTTCAATCGCTGGCCGAATGTAAATTTGCGTTTTCGAAGAAATTAAGGGAAGTTTGTGTAAATCCTTACCATTACAATCGCGTACCTGCACTTGTTCTACCGCCAGTTATGGTACCTAAACACACTGATTTCATCCCTGGGAATTCGTTTTTACCTTTTCAACAACTAACAGAACCATTCACGCCACGAACGGTAACTTATACCGAGGAAGGCTTTACTGGAATAGATATGAATGCTGCTAGGATTCCTTCCTCGGCATTAGAACCACAAAGCCCAAATTTGATTGAATTGCAGCCTCGAGCACACAATTCAGCTTATAATAATCTTATGGAAGAATTGAACATCAATGACTATCAGGAGTTAAAACCAACTCCTCAGCCTATGGAGTTGCAGCCACCTCCCCAGCCGGTTAATTACGAAGAGCAAAATTATTGGGCATCGATCGCTTATTATGAATTGAATCGTCGTGTAGGTGAAATTTTTAACTGTAAAAAGTCATCCATAATTGTGGATGGTTTCACAAATCCCGACGGTAAAGGTGAACGGTTTTGTGTGGGGCAACTGAGCAGCATGCATCGTAACTCGTCAATCGAAAACGTAAGAAAGCATATTGGCAATGGTATTCATCTACAGTACTTCAACGGGGAAGTTTACGTGGATTGTTTGTCGAATTCATCCATATTTGTACAATCCAAAGTCGCCAACCATATTAATGGTTTTTATCCATCGACCGTATGTAAAATCTCTCCCGGCAATTCATTAAAAGTGTTCGACAGCTCCGAATTTTCAAAGTTGTTGGGCGACTGCGTCAATTGCAGTTACGAGTCAGTTTACCAATTAACAGAAATGTGTACAATCCGGATCGCCTTTGTAAAAGGGTGGGGAGCCCAGTACAACCGATCGGATATAACCAGTACACCGTCGTGGATAGAAATACATTGTCATGGACCATTAAAATGGTTGGACAAAGTTTTGATCGAAATGGGAGGACCAACTGATCAAATAAGTTCAGTTTCTTAATTTGTATGTGTTTGATTTAAAAGTTTTATGTTCCATGTTTTTTTCAATATTTTATTAATAATTTTTTTAAATATTTGTTCATTAATTTTGTTTAACTCTTTTTATTTCAAGAGTTTCTATATTATACTAATATGATGTCGTTACCATACCATATTATAAAGGCGGCCACAGACTGTCATTGATTGATGTTCAATTCTTCGATAAGAGTAATATAAGATGTATGACATATTATATGTATGGCCCACATATACGCCTTAAGAATCAAAGTTATATTTTTAATAATTTTTTTATATAATTTTGAATAATTTTTTATATTAAATGTTTTTTAATTTTTTCTGTTCTAATTTTGCTTACAAAGATGTATGACATCTATGTATGGCTCACATATACGCCTTAAGAATCAAAGTTATATTTTTAATAATTTTAATAATTTTTTTATATAATTTTGAATAATTTTTTATATTAAATGTTTTTTAATTTTTTTTGTTCTAATTTTGGTTACAAAGATCTATAACATATATGTATGGCTCATATATACGCCTTAAGAATCGAAGTTATATTTTTAATAATTTTTTTATATAATTTTTAATAATTTTTGTACTATATAATTTTGAATAATTTTTTATATTAAATGTTTTTTAATTTTTTTTGTTCTAATTTTGCTTACAAAGATGTATGACATATATGTATGGCTCACATATACGCCTTAAGAATCGAAGTTATATTTTTAATAATTTTTTTATATAATTTTTAATAATTTTTGTATATATTTTTTAATAATTTTTGTACTATATAATTTTTAATAATTTTTTATATTAAATGTTTTTTAATTTTTTTTTGTTCTATGATTTCTCTTTTCAATTGTGGCAGAAAAAATTTTCCCGCAATGTGGATCAAAGCAAACATACTCTTTGATCAAAGTCAAGAATTTGACAATTTAATACAGAGCAAGAAAGAAAGAGTATGTAGCAAACTATATCTTTGACCTAATAAGAAAGCCAATATCAACTAAAAAATGAACAAAAAAAAATTAGGAATGTAGTAAGTTAAAAATTGGGGAAGTAGAAAAAATTTGGAAATGAATCGACAATGACAAAAACGGGCAGTAGGAAGTTCTCTAGGTCAGAGATTCCCAAACTGGGTTCCGTAGAACAGTTGTCAGGGTTCCGACGAAATTAATTAAAATTAAATAATACCACGGTTACAAATATTATCCCGTTCCTCGGTCGTCACCTTCAATTTTATTGTTTCCCGAAAACATTCGAAAAAGCTCATTGATGATATGGGGTTCCATAAAATATAAGGTATTTGGTTAGTGTTCCGTTGTCTGTAAAGTTGAGGAACCCCTGCTCTAGGTAATCGAAAAATTTTAGGAATTAAAAACCAGAAAGTTTGTGTGTATATTTGTTTGTTACACAAATTTCCAACCTTCAGATACCTGAAATTTTACAAGACGGACTTTTCAGGGTCAAACATTAAATTAACCCGATTTCGGTTGCCAATTTAGGGGTTTTCCCCCTAAACTTAGGGGATAAAAAAATTGGAATGGAATTTTTTAGGGGGTTATATTTTTAGCGGTATTTTTTGATTTCGAATATTTATTTATTTTTGTGTTATTAAAAAATCTAGCCAATCATATTTATTTTTGACGTAGAGGCTTAGCGACATCTAGTACGGTTGCTCGTTACTAAGAATGCGGAGTTGAATGAAAAATAAATAAATTATTTTTAAGTACTTCGGTAAATTAAAATTCATTTTCAATGTTTATTTCGACGACATGTTTCATGTAACAGTTTACACATTTTCAAGTCTTTAAATAAATAATTTCAATTGGTTTAAATGTTTTTGCAAATCTATATATATAAAAATGAATCCCTATTTCCCTTGGTCATTCAATAACTGCAGAACGACTTGACCGATTTCATTCATTTTTGTTTTAAAAGATTCCTAATACTTTGTAGAATGTTCTTACGGAAAGAAATCTTAAAAAAATTTGGAAAATATTCGATAAAAATATTTTACTTTCAATAGATGGCGTTCGTGGCGGACCTAACGTTAAACTAAATTGTGTGGTCGACAGGTGACGCGACAATAAAAAGTACTTTGTTAAGGTCGTAGATCAATAGGAATAGATCATAAAATCTAACAGATGTCACTAGTTGCTATATGATATATTATTTTATTCAAGATGCACACCTTTTAAACAGGTATAATACAGTGAGTGTAGAAAGTATTCGTCACCTCCTATATTACCAATGTAAATTGAACATTTTGAAACCGTTTTTTGACATATAAAAATTTGCTTTTACAGCAAAACTTTTTAGACATTTTTTGTTAAAACTTTCATTGTCTTCAATTTTATATCTATACATTTTTCTATTTTGTCCCCCCGTTTTTGACTGGCAACGACTTAAACAAGACTCTGAAAAATACAAAAAATATTATCATCTGTATCTCAGAAACGGTGTGACAAAATAGAAAAATGTATATAAGCAAAAATGTAGTTAATAACATTTTTCATAAAAACTACTTATACATTTTTCCATTTTGTTGCACCGATTTTGAGATACAGGAGACGATATTTTTTGTAATTTTCAGAGTTTTGTTTAAGTCGCTGCCAGTCAAAAACGGGGCGACAAAATAGAAAAAATATAGATACAAAATTAAAGATAATGAAGTTTTTAATAAAAGATGTCTAAAAAGTTTTGCTGTAAAAGTGATTTTTATATGTCAAAAAACGGTTTCAAAATGAGCAATTTACATTGGTAATATAGGAGGTGACGAATACTTTCTACACTCACTGTATATATATTTGACATTTGAAATTTGAAAAATAATTTCAAATAAATTTACCTACAGTCATTTTATACCTGCTATGACCTAACTGGAAGGTTAATGCTTACATAGCTAGAGAAGTACCTGCAATTACAATTTTTCATAAATCATGCATTCATCACGCTTTAAATTTTTTGAAATTTACTAAGCAGGAATTTTAAATGCTGCATTTTTTGGATAATTTGCAGAGTAATTTTTAAGACTGTTGGCACACGATCATTATTTTCATCGAAATATTGACAGAAATGACGTTACTAAATAAATTTTTACAGGACAAAAGGGACAAAAAAATATAATATTAATAAAAAAATAATTACCATAAATACATAACACCAATAAAGAGTCGAATTTTTAATTAATTAATTTTTTTGCTAAATAAAGATGAGGGGGAGCAGATACATTATATATACATACATATTTTTCTAATTTTTCTTCATATTTCTGAGATATCTTCTCCTTGCGATTTCTTCCAATATACAATCGTGATAAAATGTTATCAATTTGGGAAGCAAGATGTCATTCCACAGCTTCCGATCGATCGAGATTTCTTTTACGAAAGTATTGTCGTAGTATTGTACATAGACCATGAAATAACATTTTTCTCTTCCAGTTATGTTCATCTGACCTTGGACCTGATAATAATAAGCATGATCCCGATTTAATTCCATGACACCATGTTCGTTTATTTTTAAACACGTAAGTTTTCTTTCTGTTCCTCGTCTTAGAGAAAGACGACAATCAGGGCCGTATTTAGAATCAATGACGAATGAAAGAATAGCAAGGAAAATAATTATTAAATCAAAAAAAAAAATTATCTTAATTACATGTTTTGATCTGCATATACATTTCGACAGATCAAAACATGTAAAAATTATTAAATTCATAAAATACGTTTGCATACAGGGGGGGGGGAAGAGAAAGTGACGAAGTGTAACAAGGGAAAAGGGGGGGTCTAAGAAAACGTGACGTACACAGTTCTTCAATTTTATTTTAATTTTTTTCATATTTCTGAGCATTTAAAAAATTTTTGGACATCAATAAATAAAAAGATTGTTGAATGATATTTTTTATGATTTTTGTTATTTTGGATATAAATTTATATTATCACAGTAATAAATATTTTAAATTATAAATTTTCTATGCTAATGTTAATCAGAACAAATTGTTTATTTTTAAATTGTATAGGGGGATGACTAGCTTTTGTGACATTAATTTGTTGAGGGGTTCCAAAAGACTTTTTTTTAATATAATAATTTTTTTTCTTGCTCTTTTTTTATACGTCATTGATTCTAAAGACTGCCCTGATTGCCGATGTCTCACTGTGATTTTCTTTATTTAGAAATTCATCTACTTTGTAGATTTTATAGCCAATATCTCAACGATCTCAACTATTATTTTTTATTGATTCAAAAGACGACCCTGATTGCCGATGTCATATTGCGATTTTGTTTATTTAGAAATTTATCTACTTCGTATATTTTATTTTTCAAAATTCTTGGTAAATTAAATTTAAAAGTTTATACCTGATACAATTTACAGTATATAAATACAAAATTGGATAAAGGATCAGAACCAGGTAGAGGACAGCTTATAGTAAGTTACGATACGGTACCTCTGGGCGGTAACCAATAAGTACAAAGTACAAAAGTAGGTTTGTGTCTTTGCTTTAAATTTAAGTGCCGACATCTTTTTGAAAATGCTTGAACTGCAACGTTTTCTCTGATTGGTTAACGTCATGGCACCAATTTGAAATTTCGCGTAAATTGCTCGAATTCTTGTGTCAAGTTTGCAAGTCAAACCAAGAAAGATAATTTTACTTTTTTTTTTTGATTGATTAGTATGGTAGGTACTACTTTACATAATCTATTTTATATTTATAACTAATGAGTATTTTATTGAAAACTCAAAAAAAAATAATTTTTTATTAATTTTTTTTAAATAAAAAATAGCTTATGTTAAGTGGTATTATGTTTTACGTATGTATTTAAAATTTCAACTTTCTACGATTATTCGTTTTTGAGTTGAACTTGACACCAGTTCAGAGCCTATTGATCTAGCACCTTCATAATAAATTTCTGGCGCCATATGAAGACACTACGGTTGGCGACTAACATGCAGGGCAGCGTGGTTAGTACGCCTTGACATTCTCCTGGTGTAATGCATGTGTTTTCGGAGCAATTGTTTTGGTAATGGAAAAATCGTAGTTAAAATCTCATCCATTCGAGTTCAAACAACTGTAATTCCCCGTGAGTCTAGCCTTCGCGATGACCATATCATCATAGATGGTAATCTTTTATGATAATCTATTTAATATAGTAATACTAGTAATATAAATAAAAATGAATCCGAAAATCCTTTGTCACGGCATCACGTGGGAACGGCTGGACCGATTTTGTTACTTAAAAAAAAGAAATGTTTGTAATAACCCAAGGAATGTTTTTACGGAAAGAAAAATTAGAAGAGTTATTTGGAAAATTACAAAATGAATTCGATAGCAATTTTTTGCTTTCAACAGATGGCGTTTCACCATATTGCCCACTGATGTCTGCCAGTTGACCGAATCGAAGGAAGAGCTCATTCGAAATGTTTTTCCCAACGTAGTGCAAAACTTCAAAACCCATAATTGGGCAACGAAAATCAATTCGAAAAAACATTCGCTGTTGAATTGGCATCAAAAATATGCGAACGACAATCTCATGGAAGTTGTGAACGATGGAACTCGATGAAATGAAATTGCACTTACACTTGCTTCATCTGGAATAGCAACTACGTTGTTGGAAGGCGGCTCAACAGCTCATTCAGCATTCAAGTTGCCCTTGAATATGCAAATCTATGAAACTCCAACGTGCAACCTTTCGAAAAACTGTGCGATGGCCAAAGTTTTGCAGTAATGCAAGTTGATCGTTTGGGATGAATGTACAAGAGGGATACAAGACCTACAAAACAATGAAAATCGGTTTGGTGGTGCGATGATTCTGTTGGCAGGTGATTTTTGTCAAGCATTGCCAGTGTTTCCACGGTCAACGCCAGCCGATGAATTGAAAATGAAATAAACGATGAAACCCTCAAATTAAGTATAAACATGCGTGTGGAGTTGCAGAACGACAAATCAATGGGCGTCCATTGGAGGGGGGGGGGGGCAAAGAGAGCAGCTGCCCCCCGGCTCTTGCCTAAATAAAAAAATTAAACTTTTTTAGTGTTGAATTAATTTTTTTTTTATTGATTTTGCTCCTCCCTGAAAAAGATCCCTTGAACGCCCATGGACCAATCTGGTGAAGTATTTTCAAACTAATTGCTGGTCGGAGGAAAGAGGAATTCACTCAAGCCTCTATAAATTCTTTAAATTAAGTATTATAAGATTTTGGCGGATACCCCATGCGTACTGATGCATTAACTATTGCAAAAAGAAAACGAGAAGAAGGATTGGCTGCTGCCTATATGAAGAAGAAACAGAAAGAAGAACAGGAATTGGCAATATCGTTGCGTAATTTTGAAAATTGTTCATTAGAAGACGAAGGGGAGAAGGAAAAGGAAGAACAGTAATTGGCAAAAATAAAATTAGTAATTGTGATTTTTATGAATAGGTACTTGGCAGTTTTGTTAAACTTTTTAGTAAACCTTGATTTGTATTCTTTAATCATTTATTTATTTAGGTAATCCTTTTTAAATACGTTTGGTATTTGCGATGACCATAAATAAGTCGCAAGGTTATATGCGGATTGGATCTAGAAAATCCATGTGGGAAAATATTGAAATTTGGGCAGGACAACGTCTGCCGGGCCAGCTAGTTTGAAATAAAAATAGTTTTGTTAAGTTACGTTTAAGTTGAAAAAACAATAATTATTATTCGTAAAACAAACCCATTTAATTATAAATTTATTATTTATTTAATATTTAATTTTCTAATTTTGTTTAATTTTTTTTAAAAATAATATTTTTTTAGGGGTTTTTTCAAGTCATTGTAGGGGTTTTGAATTTGAATTTTAGGGAGATAATTTTTGAGAGTTGTCAACCCTGAACCCGAGCGAAACCGGGCACTTCGATTAGTTACTAAAGCGGAAATACACGTTAGTTTTTGCGGGAGCTAACGTGTAAAATATATAAAATAATATAACGTAAAAAATTAAAAATATATACTTATATATAATTAATTAAATTATTAGCTCTTGAAAATAATATAGTTATAATTATCAATATTGAGCTATTGGAAACGAAATAAAACACAAGTTTAAAACGAGCTTTCGAAAAATGACATTTTCTTTTTCAAGTTTAATATGAATGAAAAAACAAAAAATGACAAATACAAAGCAACTATAAATTATATTGAAGAATATTGACATTTATCCGATGACTTGATCAGAATGATAATACGAAAATCCGGAAAAACAAAAAAGGCGAGTGTATTAATAATTCTAATAAGTTATCGTGGATTAAGAAAAACCAATGGTGAAAAACTTAATCCCAATATTGGCAAGGGGGTTAAATAAGGAGTGGGCTATAAATGTTGCTCAGGCCACCATACTTAAAGCTATCCCGTCCTACAAAGAACGTATATGTTACATGAGATGATTGAGATAAAGAAGGATAAGAACTCAATGAACAGGAAGACTGATATAGAGGGCCTGAGCAACATTTATAGCCCACTCCTTATTTAACCCCCTTGCCAATATTGGGATTAAGTTTTTCACCATTGGTTTTTCTTAATCCACGATAACTTATTAGAATTATTAATACACTCGCCTTTTTTGTTTTTCCGGATTTTCGTATTATCATTCTGATCAAGTCATCGGATAAATGTCAATATTCTTCAATATAATTTATAGTTGCTTTGTATTTGTCATTTTTTGTTTTTTCATTCATATTAAACTTGAAAAAGAAAATGTCATTTTTCGAAAGCTCGTTTTAAACTTGTGTTTTATTTCGTTTCCAATAGCTCAATATTGATAATTATAACTATATACTTATATATATATATATTGACGTGTGCTCTTGGCCTTAACTGAGTTGAAGTGATTAGCTAACCTTCGTACCGAATATGATGTAAATTATTCTTTGTCGAACCCCTTCGTTGAGCGCCAGTGGTAATTGAAGTGTCAATTAACCCACGTTAGTTTTAATTATTAATGTCATGCGATGATTTATTTATTAAGAAGAACATGAATGTTAGGGTTTTGCCGGCCTGAAATATGTCTCTCCTTCACCCTGTATGTCGACTTGAATTGTTGAACGCGACGTAAGATTTGACAGTTGCAGTTTGAACTATTATTATACTGTGCTATTATTAGCATTATCTGTAGATCCAGCTTCTCTGTAAATTAGAATGATAAAGGTAATTGCAATATAAAGATTTAATTTAGCTAAATTTCAACATTGAGAATTATTATAGTGTTTGTGACAATCAAAACATGGCATAGGATATTACGGTGAGTAAACTTATCATTCAAATTAACATTTCCCTTTTTTTTTAGGGTTACAAAGAAAACATGGTGCACCTTTAATTGTTATCTCGAGATAAATACCTTTATAAATTTAAATCAATCAGAAAGCTGCATAAATCCAACATCGGGTTGACGTTTCTCGAACATGTACATGAACAAATCCAATCCGCTCCAAATATTTTCGGATGACTTTGAAAACCAATCGAATTCCAAACAACATTCACATAACAAACGACTTAATCAAAATTAATTTAAAAGTTCAAAATTATTTAACGTAAGTTCAAAATTGTATTCGTTTATTTTACGAACAAAAAAATATGTTCCGATAAGAAAATTCTAACCTAATTCGATGTGGATTCAGTGCCGGTCAAAATTATACTGTTCTTCCTCTTTTTCGGCACTTCTATTTATGCATTTTTCTAAAATGGCAATCTTGACCTTTCAAAAAGCATTAAAAAACCACATTTCATGAATTTCATGGTATGCTTGATCTTATAAAGGAAATTTTCATCTCTCCGATTTACTTCAAACTTTCAGGAAAGCTTCCTTATTTTTCCTTTGAATTTACTACAAATTCTCAAAGAGTTCGGAGATATTTATGTGCCTCCTATGAGCAAGTGGAGTTTCACATGTCACAATTTCGACCAAATTTTAATTTCTACTTTCTTGTCGAAATTTCCTTCAAAACGATTTGATTCTTAAATGTACTTCTTCATGAGGCCTCCTCATCATTTTCATGTCCACTTTTACTGCCAGAAATTGTTTTTCACAAACTTAAGTCCATTTGAAATTTTCCCATATTTGACACTTTACACTTTTTTTTTTTTACACTTTATGACACGAACATCAACCTATGCAGCTTTCTCCTGCGTTTATGCATTTATGTTGGTTTAAATTTTTTTGTCCACACACTTGTTACAAGCTATTACATAATTATATCAAAAAAGATTTTTCCAATTTACATAATTGTTTCTCAATTTCAAACTTGATAAATAATCTCCTTTATCTATTACACCTTCACCTAGATCTACTAGTGAGCTTTTAATTTTAGGCTACATGCCTGTTTACTAATGTGTATCAATAATTTCTAGTCAAATTTCCAAAATTTGCAATCAAAAAGTGATGGCGAGTAATGAAATCCGAGATCCCCCGATTCACAATCAACGGAGCGCAACAATCCAAGCCAGATCAACAAACCCATTCAAATATGACTTTACTGAAGGTAAGCTTGACCAATTGTCAACCTAATAATAATTTATTACAAGCAAACTAATTATATTTTAAGTTTTAGGTGAAACAAGGTATTCCGAGCTGACAATTATAGTTTTCCTCAAATCGGAATGACATCTGAATCTATTACTCATAAATCATGGCTCAACTATCAACATAAACCAATGTGCAAACAACTTAATGTGGAGTCAAAGTCTCCCCTGAGTGTCGTGTGTTAATAACACTGCAATATATATATATATATCGTATGGTTTATTTATCTTTCATGGTTACAATTGTAGATCTAAATTTGTTAGCCAATCACGGGATCTTTCAGATACAGCATCACTCATTTCACGCATCGTTCGTATAAATCTTCTTAAAGGGCAGTAATTGACATTGTGTGACATTGTTTGATCAGTACATCCACAGTCACAATCAGAAGATTCAATAAGTCCCCACCTTTTTAAAAAATGATTACATCTGCCATGTCCAGTTCGGAGTCGATTTAAGGTAATCCAGTCTTTTCGTTGTAAGTTAACACCACCGACTTTCTCAGTTGGATCCTCAATGAGTTCATTGTTAAAAACCTTAGAGTTTAACCAATATTTTTTCCATTCTTTTTTTTCATCAAATGTAACCAGTTGGGTGAGCTGGTTTTGAATGGGTTTTCTAGATTTTAACCTATGTATGGGTGTATCTCTAAGGACGTTATAAAGGATGGAGTTCTCTAGGTGTAATGTCTTCTTAATCAAACGTGATATTGCCTTTCTCCTTCGAATGTCAGGAGGTGCTATATTGCAAAGAATAGAAAGCCACGGTAAGGGGGTTGACGAAACAGAGCCACTTATTATTCGCATTGTGTTTAAAATTAAAAATAAATATTGCTTACATTAAGCGAATGCCACCACGCGGAAACATTTATTAAGTAAATCTAATATATATACAAAGTTGATATAGAAAGTTTTGTTTATAAACCAAATGTTTGCATTCCTTTGGTCTTCTATTTTGTGAATTATCATTTCATCGCGGTTTTACGATAAAATACTTCAGAATCAAACTCAAAACAACATCAGGTATACGACATTTGTTGGTTTCACGAACACTACCAAAGGCAAGATAAATCGCAAAATACGCCGCTATCAACATCATCCTGAGTTAGTTTTTTTTAATTAAAAAAAACGTTGGAGTGGGGGTTACACTCTTATACTATACTTGCAATCAGGGCCGTATCTCAGACTTTTGTTCGGGGGAGAGGGGGTTGAAATATAAATAAATAATGCGTTCACCCCCAGGATTAAGCGCCGCAGGCAAAATTTTTTGAAATTTGTCAAGCGCTCTAATGCAAAGTTAGAAAATTGCGATACAAAAATATTTTTCTTATTCAGCGCCGCCTCAGATACGGCATTTTTCATTGCAAAACTGCAATTATCTATACTTACCTGGAAATAAATGTGCACTAAAATCTACTAGAAAGAAACACACAAAAATAATATTTTGTATTCAACTTATTTTTAATATAAACTGCAATTTTCTATTTTTATTATTTAAAAATTCTTTGCTTTGTCAAAAAAATTGTTTAAAAGTCCTTTATTATTAGGGTATTCACACTCCCTTGTATATTTCGTTGTATTTCTACACTCTAGTAAATATACACAAGTTTACTAGGATGTATTTGGCTGTATAAGAATTTCCCATAAGACCAAATACACCCAGGTGTTGTATTTCTAAGTAGCCCTCGAACGTGTTTTTCTACCTGAGTATTTGAATACCAATATGGCGGACTACTGCTGATCACCCACTTGAATCTGTAGTGGTTAAAGCTACTGCAGGTAGCATTAATTACATTTCTTTTTCTGAATTTCTAGGTATTTTAATATCTAAATCATTATTACTGTGTTAAACGGATTGTGCCGATAGTAAAATAATAGTTGTGAGGTTATTGTATACCTTCAATTGCTATAATACAAAACTAATATCATAGGTGTGTTCACAGCTATGGTATTTAGGTGTTGTAAATATACAACGATGGTAAATATACAAGGGAGTGTGAATACCCTATATATATTTTATATTCTAGGATTTTATCTTGCGCTTAATTTCGGGGGGGGGGGGGGTTGAACCCCTAAAACCCCCCCTCAGATACGGCCCTGCTGAATCTCCACTGCTGCGTACCTACCAATCGAAAGCAAAAATAAGTTCTTAATTTTCAACAATAATCTTCACAAAATTACCAGCTTTTTCTATTATATAAAAAACCATCTCCGGTTGGTTCATTTTAAGCTACTAGCTTAAAAAAATTGGAGGTTAAGGGAATGACGGGTCGGTGCAGCCTGCAGACCGTACACTCTGAGCAAATCAGTTTCACGCCATTTAAACACTAGATCATGGCGGCCGACAGGTTGTAAAATTCAAGTGTCCTTGGACGCAGTGGCGTACTGGGGGAGGCGATCCGCTCTCAGTTTAAGTTATTTTAGGTTAAGTTAATGAAGGATCATTGCGGCCTTCGGGCCGCACAACCAAGGCAATCTAATTTAAACATTAGGAACAGATAGTTACCGACAGGAGCTTAAACGATTACTACTGTAAGTAAAACATTATACTTTTCTGGTAATTTCTTCTGAATTGAACCTACAATTGATTCATTTTAAGTTGCCAATCTACAATAAATTATGAAATAAATTAGAAACGGTGATGGATTAGTGCAGCTCTAAGACTGCACAAGCTGAGCAATTGAGTTTCACATCATTTAAACTCGAGGTGGTCGTGGCGGCTGACTGGTCGTAAAGGTCAGGTGAACTTTGTCATGGATCAAACTCAGTACTGGGACAATCAAGCACTTTAACTGATGACCCACGACAGTGTTTTCAGTTTAAGTAATCAACAATTAGAAAGTTGTGTGAGAGTGACGGAGCAGTGCGGCATTCAGGCCGCGTAGCCTGCAAAATCAAATAATTTATGTAAGAGAATGATGTACATCTACTATAATACCTAAAAATAAAATCCAAGAAAAAAGTAAATCTGGTGTACAAAAATTTGGTTTGCGATTTATCCCTCGGTTGAGCGTAAAATTATCTAAAAAAAGTCAAATGTGGCTTATTTTTGTCTTAAATATTAAAGCCGTCAGAGATATTTCAAATGTCTCTAACTGTCGTTTAAAACAAAATGTAAACTGTTTCATTCTTCATGTCTTAAAAATTAAAATGAGAATAATATATAATAAATAAAATATATTATTTTTGAAAATTCTTGAAGTTCGATAGCCTGGGTCGTGGCACAATGTCACGAGCCGCCGCTATTTGGCACCACTGCACTGGTTAGTATCCGCCATATTTTATTGAGAAAAAAATAAATATTTACTTGTCAGTTGTCACTTGTATTCTCAACTGAGGATAGTATGGACGAAGTGAAAGTAATAATAATTATCAAATTAAAGCCATGGAAATCAATTTAGCAAGTTTGCATTATTCAATTTGTATTAAACAAGAAAATGATTTGCTTGAAGAATGTGAATTGGATATTAAAGATGAAATCAATTTGATTGAAGAATCTCAATTGGGTATTGGTGATCTCAATGGGGAGAATGCAATCAATTTTTACAAAACTGAAAATTTGGAAATCAAAATAGAAGATCTGCACCATTCGATTGATGTTAAAGAAGACCATTCGATCGGAGAATGTCAACTGGATATCGGTGAGGTTAATTATTCGTATAAACCTCGACAGATACAAAATAATACAACTAAAAAACTTTTTGGATGTGGAATTTGTGACTACAAGTGTAAACGAAAATCACATTTGATTGTTCATTCCAGGACTCATACGGGGGAAAAACCATTTACATGCAAAATTTGTTGCTACAAAGGTGCGCAAAAACAAAATTTAATCGATCATTTAAAAATTCACTACGATGAAAAACCATTTACTTGTTTAATTTGTGATTATAAATGTAAGCTCAAGAAAAATTTAATTACCCATTTAAAAATCCATAGTGGCGCGAAACCATATATATGTGAAGTTTGTGACTACAAATTTAAACTAAAGCAGAGTTTGGTTCGGCATTCAAAAATTCATACCGGCGAAAAACCATTTTCTTGTGAAACTTGTGATTATAAATGTTTGGAAAAACGACAACTAATTTGTCATTCAAAAACTCATACTGACTATAAACCATTCGCTTGTGATATTTGTGACTACACATGCACATTGAAACAGCATTTAATTAGACATTCGAAAATTCATACCGACTTAAAACCATTTAATTGTGACTTTTGTGATTACAAATGTAGACGGAAAGATCAGTTAATTCGTCATTCAAAAATTCATACCAGAATAAAACCGTTTATTTGTTAATTTTGTAATTACACAGATAAAATAGAACAGTATGTTCTTGATATCAACCTTATTTTAGTTAAAAAAAAAATTATATGGCGAGAACAGGAACCTTAACAAAAATACTATGAAACAAAAGCGTTTATTTGTACAATAAAAATTCCTTTTATATAATTATTATTTAGTACATATTTATGAATTTACCTAGACAATTTTTATTCAACATAAATATGTGTCAAGACCCGGGATTAACAACCCGTTAACCGTAGTTTTCTCCAATTAATAAGATTACCTTGTTTTTTTCACCTTTATTAATAATTCAATAATGAAGATATTTTTTTTAAATATTTAATTTTTATTACCGTTTGCTGTTGCAAGGCAAGGGTTTACTTCCTCTCCAAACCCCTATGCCCGTCATCTTAAAGCAGAGTTCCCACTTGTCCAACCTAGTAGTTAGGCGCAACTAGGAGGGGGGCTTGGCCTCCTCAAAATTAAAATTAGCCCCCCAAAATAAATTGACTACGGTAAAAAAAATGAATTTTTCTATGGATATAGAAAGCGTAATCGACTTTGCGAAAAAGGAAAGGAGAATTCCGTTACTTTTTTAGTTTTTTTATTTTATCTGTCAATAAATTTATATTAACAAAATAAATTTAAATATCTATCGTCGATTTTTGATTTTGTTAAGTAAAGAAAAAAGTCGTCGCTTTAGCCCCCCCAAATTATTATACCTAGTTGCGCCAATGAAATTAAAACGAAAAATATAGAACTAGTTACGAGCGAGGCGTATGGTCAACTTGTTCAAGATGGTCAAGACTCGTAGTATTTAATCAAATTACGGTTTAGTTTCCCGCCTCACAACCCTGAGCAGCCGGCAATATCTTTTAGTTTTTTTGAGTTTCAAGTTCAATTTCTAACACCCCTATTCACTAACTTTTCTTTTCGATCAATCGAATCGTTCAGTTCTCGATCGATCGAAAAGTGCCAAAATCGGTTATTCAGTATGTCTTGATATCGAGACGAATCGAGTATTTGCTCGTGAGCATTGAAGCTCACGAAAAGGTTTCCCGATCGATGGTAAATCCATTGCACCTGCGAATTATACTAACTTTTTTTAGAATTTATAAGTTAACCTTACATTAATTTTTTTTTAATTTGAATTTTTAAGTAAAAATGGGGGAAATTTAACCTCCGGCTTAAAAAATTAAAACTTGGAAAGCATATTTATTTAATTAGTACCTTACTACTCATGGAGTTTAGCAGCAACTTTCTGTTACTTTGAAAGTTAATTATAAAAGTAATATAAAAATATAAAATTAAAATTGTAAACCGGGGGGTCTGGGGGGTGTGGAACACCCTCCAGTACATGTCGCAGGGTTTCCACTCTTTTAGAATATTTGAAGAAGATATAGAATTTATAATTTTTCAAATTTCTCCAGGAAAAACGGGGAATCCCCCAGTAGCGGGGATCGAAATTAAATATTTAAATATTATACTACTTAAAAGAGATCTACCGTGTAGCTGCCCGTCCACGGACCGGCTTTCCAGCTATAGCACAGTGTTACAAAATTGAACTTCTGCCAGCTTCTTGAATGAGTGAAGGTGATTTTAATAGATATTTTTGTGCTGAAAACGAATCTGACTTTGAAATTGCTCCATCACGTCAGGTTTTTCTGAAATTGTAGCTTAAATAGTCAAAAAATGGCTATTTTAACCATTTTCATGATTTTTTTTCAGGGAACCTCAATTTTTTTTTCAATTTTCCACAAATGCATCGCGTAGTACTACTATTTAGCTTTAAAATCCTTTTTTCAAAATCCTTCTACGATTTTTTAAAGTGAAGATATACCATTTTTAAGTCAAGAGGTTTAGTCATGCAAAGTCACCCGTTTTACCACGCTGAACTTACTTTATGACAAGTTCTTTAGTATTTTGCCTACACAGTACACAGGTGTTCTTGAGGTCGCTAAATAATTAATACTAAAGAACTTGTCATAAAGTAAGTTCAGCGCGGTAAAACGGGTGACTTTGCATGACATTTAGGCATGACTTTGATGACTAAATCACTTGACTTAAAAATGGTATATCTTCACTTTAAAAAATCGTAGAACGATTTTGAAAAGAGAATTTTAAAGCTAAATAGTAGTACTACACGATGCACTTGTGGAAAATTGAAAAAAAAATTGGGGTTCCCTGAAAAAAATCATGAAAATGGTTAAAATAGCCATTTTTTGACTATTAAACTACAATTTCAGAAAAATCTGACGTGATGGAGCAATTTCAAAGTCAGATTCGTTTTCAGCACAAAAAAATCTATTAGAATCACCTTCACTCGTTCAAGAAGCTGGCAGATGTTCAATTTTGTAACACTGTGTAATATATTCATATCACTTCTTGATGTATTATTATAGATTAGAAACAATTGCATGTGTTACAAAAAACTTACCAATTCATTGCGGTTAAATCTAACTTTATTCTGACTATCAGATGTCAGTTTAGTAAATTATCGATAAAAATAAGATCACTACAATTTATTTTAGCAGTTTTCCTATGTAGACCGCCAGATGTCAGTAAAAAGTTTCGATTCGATATCGTTACAGAATAGGAATTTGGGTCATCGAATACTGTCATCGTTAACGTATTCGATTCGATCGCCTACGTCTCGATGATGGAAGAGATTTCGATGGAAGTTAGTGAATAGGGGTGTAAGTTGCATTTCTTTCCTTTTATTTTTCGAATATTGTTTTCCGAGAAACCCCTACGTTCGTATCAACTCTCAATCTACAGAGAACCGCATTCAAGCTTGTTGCAACTGTAACAAAACGATTATTTTTTTATTTAAAAATTTAATTTATTCATACAAAATTTAAATTTATTAAAAATGATTAGGCAACACAAATAGCTGTTTGGTGGTATCTTATCCAAAATTGATTTCGTTTAAGAAGATACCTGCATTAAATAGAGCAGTTCCACTTCCCCACTCCAAGATGGCCGCCGAACAGCTGCTTGAGAGCGGAGCCGGTCGTTTCGACGGGCACGTTTAGACGCGGCACGTTTCGACGCCGGCCGGCATGATTCGACATTTTGGAAACTTGAAAATGTGCGCATATCCTCGCGCAGATATGCATAGGTTATGCAGGTTAGTGTTAGTTTATGTTTTTTCTTTAGCGAAATTGTCCGTAAAAAAAGATATCGTTAACACAATGGGCACGTTCAGCCGGTGCCAACTGTTGAGTTGCTGAGCTAGCGGTACGGGCTGAACGGTACGCTGGGTAACCGCTGTAACCCAACAGTTGAGTAAACTTCCCAGCAGAAATAAACTACGCTTTGTTAGTGATTTGGTTGGCAGCGGTAATTTGAAAGTTTTTTTGTGAGGTTAGAAAATGGAATTTAAAATTACTACACATTATTTAGTGGTTAGTGGTGATGATAATTCACCCATAATCGACAATAATAACATCTTATTACCAATCTACTGATTTTAATTCAATTAATTAAATTTTTTAATTTTAATAATTAAATTAAAATAAAAGAACGTTGTGGAATTTTACATAATTAAACTAATAATAATTATTATAGTAGATGGTGTTAATACGTGTGTACCATTAACCAACGAAAGACTTTGTGACACCTTGTAACAAAGTGTAACCTTGGTTACAACTAAATAAAGTTCTTAGTTTGACAACAGGTGTACTGATGACTCAACGTACCGTTCAGCCGAATTCTTTCTGCTGTCATAAAGCATACCCAGCTGCTTTACTGATGTTACTCAACGGTTGGCACCCGCTGAACGTGCCCAATGCAAAACTAGCAAATCTGCAAATTTTCCGTATCCAAATCCTTTCAATACAATGTCAATTTTCAACCTAAAATAATTTTTTTTACTTTTATGGTTACTTGTACCTGTTAAAAAGCTCATTATGCATCATGTTTAAGAATAATTTTGACTTATGTGGTTCCATTAATATTTTACAATGAAATATATAATCTAAATCCAGAGCCGGCCTTATTTCACTTTCGCTAGTTTTGCATTGTGTTGACGATATGCGCGCGAAGATATGCAGGTTATGTAGGTTAGTGTTAGTTTATGATTTTTCTTCCAAACTTCGTTGTCGCCCAAAAATTAAGATTCTATCGGACACTGGTCTACTGTCGTAAAGTAAAAATATTTCTTTAATGTCGTTTGCAGTGTAGCTTCTGTATTCAGCGGTGCAGGAGGCGCTTTTCTACCTTCTGATGTTCTCCGTCTTCTTATTATTTGCTTCAACGCATGAACTGCTTGAGAACCTTGCGGAAACATTGCTTACACATTCGTTAATAATTTGCGAGAACTGTTCCATAGTCTCTGCAGCTCTTTTTTTTATATTTGTTTTTATAACTTTCGCTTCTATTTCAGCCGCTGAACTATCATGGCAACGATTGCCTACTTCTATTATAATAATTTAGACATTCATGCTCGCTTTGTCGTATCTCCAAAAAAACTATTGAACCACATGCTCTATTTTATTATTATTACCACGTTTTACTTAACTTATAATCTTGTTTGTCCTTCTGTTTGTCAAATTTTGCAATTGATTTTTTGACCACTTCCCGAAGGGCAATTGAGCTGAAATTTTTCAGTTAGGCTGGGTTTCGATGACAATGCAATACTTTAACAATTTTGTGGCTTGAAAATGAACATGTAAGCCAGAATTAACTATGTTAAGTTTTATATATGAAAATAAATTATTATTCATGTTAAAAAAAATGATGTAACTTTGTTTAAATGCTGAAATTATAATAATTATCAAAGATTAATAATTATTACTTACATGTTAAACTGAAAAAAAAAAAATTTCGCTTTAAAAAATTAAGTACACATTAGTAGTATCAATGTAATTTATATTATATAGATGAAGCAAGAAAGGCGTCAGCAGACGGATGTAATCTAATCAGCTAATAATTACGCCACCAGACAAGAAGCAATTCATAGAAGGCATTTTACTTGTGTAAGGCATTTGCGGGGGCGGCGATATAATGCAATGTATGCATTTGCTCTTGAAATTATGAATTGTTTTGAGACGAGCGTCGTTTTAATCGGACGATTTTAGAAAATACGTCGTCGAAAGCGGTTGGTCGCTTTAACAGGAGTCGTACTAAACGTACTTTACGTCGTTAATTATAATTAACTAAAAGTAAAATTTAAATAAAGAAATGAACAGTTCAACTTCAGTGCAAAATTTTTGTTTTAATTTAAGACATTAATAAAATCGATTGCAAAATTTGACAACAGAATTTAATGACTAAAAAGTGTTAAATAATATTTATAAAAAAAAAACTTTTAAAAAACCACGTTTTACTATTGATTTTTCAGTGGACTAAAAATTAGAAAATAAATTTTTTTCAGTGCCTTGCAGACCAGGTTGATATAGTACATACTCAAAATTTACTGTGATTTTCCATGACTAAAAACGTGGGGCGCATTAAAAAATGTTAAATAAAAACAAACTACACTGAGAGAACAGTTTATTAACAATTGACTAGATTTATTAACAACTAATAAATGCTTTATTCGATTATGGCGGAATAAATATTTGTTTATAACAAACAACAAATTTATTAAAATTATTTTAATGTACCTTATTATTTATTAACTAATAATAGAAATCCATTTTATTTGTGATAAATAAAAATTTGTTTATAATAAACAACACATTATTAAGCATAAATAATGCAATGTAAACTTTATTATTAATAAGAAAATATTTGTTAATAATGAACAAATGGTTTAGTTACAAATCATACAGATTTGTAATTAATACTAAATTACTTATTGAGCATCTTAATAATGATCTTTGCGTTTATTCACTATAAATAAATAAATATTAATTATAATCCAGTGGTAAATTAATTATTACCAAACTTGTTTAACATTAATTTATATTGTTTAGTAATAAAAAATAAATTATATTTATAGTTAAAAATGGTTTGTTTGTGGTGGAGGAGAAAAATGTATTGGGTGCTTATTTGAAAATCTCCAGAAAAAAATATCTTGGAAACAAAATGCCAGATCATAAAATGATTCGAGCAATAATTGTATAATGGTGAAGGTTAGAAAGATAGTGTAATTCGTTTTTCAATTGTATTTATTAATAATTATTATAAAACAAATTATACTAATATTCTTTAGCCGCTCTCATAACATTACAACAACTCTTGTGTGAAACACTTTTACATTTGGCGTTTAGTTTTTGAGATATATCTTGCTGTAAGTTTTCAAATGAACACTCAGTATAAAATACAAAAATATTGTTTTAACAAAAATTATTTATTAAACACAAAAAATACAAAAAGTATAAATTTAATCACTAGAATTAATCTAATTCAGACAAATTAAAATTTGTTACAGATTCGTTGGTTAGCAAATTGTGAACATTTTCATTTATAGACGATTCTAAAATTATACTTGATGAAGTAGATGGAGCCGATAATACCAGATCGGGATCGGTACAAATTGGCAAAACTGTATAATTAGGCACTATAGCATTTGGTGACTGATGGTTACTTATATCAGAAATAAATACTTTGTGTGGTTGGATCACCTCTTCTAAATCGCTTAAGAGGTCCTGTCTAAAATAGAAAAAAATTGAGGTATTACTTATACCAATCGCTCTTATTACTTATATTGTTCTTAATTAAAGTTAAAAAAACCGTAACTAACATACAAGTACATATCATACAGTGGCTCACAAAAATAAACGTCCAATTCTATGTTAGCGATGTTTTCTCATAAAAAATCGTTTTTACAGCTATACTTATTTGATATTATTTATTATAAATTTCATTCCTTTCATTTTTGTTTATGTACATTTCTCTATTTGGTCTCACCGTTTCTGAGATACGACTTGAAAAATAACTTGGTAAAAATTTTATTAAAATTACTATAAGAGTACACCTAAAGTGCATGTTTATTAATATAAAATTTTTTTGAGACATACTATTTAGTACATTACTTTTCATTTTGAATGTAATGGAGCAGCCGAACAATTCAATATCAGATTTGATTCGGTAATTTTAAAAACAACAAAAGTCACCCAATTCAAATTTTACTATCGTCAATAAAAACCACAATTTTTAAACATTAAACATTTTAATGTAACATAAATTAGTTACTTAAAATTACTATTTTTAAAATTATGATTCTATGTAACAAAAGTTCTTATTACTGCCTGTAAATTTTTAATTGTATTGGGTGACTTGTGTTGTTTTTGAAATAACCGATTGATTTGTGACCTATTGCGCGGCGTTTAGCAAACATAGGAAACATAAATTTTTATTTATTATTGAGACTCGGGTTTAAGGTTACTCAAATGGTAATACTTGTACATATTAGCAATCACGCAATCACAACAAGTGAAATATCTAGATCAACTTTTTATGAGCTTCAAATTAAGTTTCCGAACGGATGTTAAGGTTTTTTTTAAAGGAAACTTTTATTAAAAAAAAGGAAACACTTTAATCAAGATTTATTTTTGAATTTCGACTACTGAACATATGGAATCAAACGCTGAACTTAAACTAGCTGAGATGTTACGTGGATGAGCAATACGTATCAACTGCCTTCCTCAAAGTTACATTGGCTTTATATATTATTTGTTTTGACAAGGGATGAATTACATGAGATGGTCAAGATAACCATAATGGAAACAATGCATTATTAAAAAGTACTTAACATAAAATTATACATTTTAGGAATGAATTAAATATCAGATTAAATATATGAATTGATATTAAAATGCAACTGCATTTTAAACTCTTAAATATTAGAATAGTAAACAGTACATAAATGTAGTAACTTATTGAATATTATATTAACATATATTAAAATTTAGAAGAAAGGTAACTTTTGACAGCAATTGATTACGGATTGAATGTTAGATTGATGCAACTACAATTTGTATGGACTACGTAATATTTGAATATATAACTTTCACGTTCCGTTCTTGTTATTGTTTCTTTGAAACTTGACTTCTTAATTACATTCACGTGGTCACGTATTGAAACTATGCCATAAAAAACTTAACAATTACTATGACAAATATACTTAAAATAAAAATCTATTGAAAGTATGCAATTCTAAATAACATTTTTAATAATTATTTTGTTTGATAATAATGTGATATAGTGTATTTTATTATCCTACTTCGCGTGGTCGCGGTCGGCTTGAATTTTAATTTAAAAACAAAACATATTTCAGTTGTGGTTTAAACTAAGATCAGAGTTTAAACTCAGTATCTGACCAATCAGGTAGCCATAAACGTAGGTTAATCCTTGAATTTAGTTTAACTAGCAACTGAAATACTGGACTTAAGTATTACTTGTAAACGAGGACAATTTAGTAACAATATGCAATAAAAATTAAAAATTGAAGAAGTTAATTTAACAATAGTATCAATCAATATGTTTTTGAGTCTTCAGCGAAGGAATAATTATAACTTAATAATATAAAAGTTGATTTTTGAGAGGCACTGTATAATGTAGTAGTACTACATGAAACCACATAGTGGTAGAAATTTGAAATCGAACCATCAATATTTTTTGTATCATATAAATATCAATATTATTTTTATGTTATATATGTATGTACAGTGAGTGTAGAAAGTATTCGTCACCTCCTATATTACCAATGTAAATTGCTCATTTTGAAACCGTTTTTTGACATATAAAAATCACTTTTACAGCAAAACTTTTTAGACATCTTTTATTAAAAATTTCATTATCTTTAATTTTGTATCTATACGTTTTTCTATTTTGTCGCCCCGTTTTTGACTGGCAGCGACTTAAACAAGACTCTGAAAATTACAAAAAATATCGTCTCCTGTATCTCAAAATTGGTGCAACAAAATGGAAAAATGTATAAGTAGTTTTTATGGAAAATTTTATTCCCTACATTTTTGTTTATATACATTTTTCTATTTTGTCACACCGTTTCTGAGATACAGATGATAATATTTTTTGTATTTTTCAGAGTCTTGTTTAAGTCGTTGCCAGTCAAAAACGGGGCGACAAAATAGAAAAATGTATAGATATAAAATTGAAGACAATGAAAGTTTTAACAAAAAATGTCTAAAAAGTTTTGCTGTAAAAGCGATTTTTATATGTCAAAAAACGATTTCAAAATGTTCAATTTACATTGGTAATATAGGAGGTGACGAATACTTTCTACACTCACTGTATGTACAGTACATAATAATATGTAAGTACTTACTCATTGTTGTCGCCTATTATTGTATTCCAATTCAACAATTTTGTTTTCAACATAATTCTTTGTCCCATTTGAGGGACTAATTCTTTAAATTCGTTATTATCAATAACGATAAGTTTTAATGTGGCCAAACTATCCACGCCATTGGCTGTAATATGTAAAAATATTATCAAAAAAAACAACGAAAAAATAGGTACTACTTTAAATTTTCACAACAACTACACTATCAATAATAAAATGATTATAATTTTAAAACTAAAAATGAACTGTTCCTTTCAAAAATAATGTACATACATAAACTAAGCGACTGACTATAGTATTATTCCGGTACTTCCCGGAAAATAAATCCGGTTTTTGAAATCAAGCTCAAAAGTTAGTGTGTACTATGTTTATGTACATATATATAGTATATACTAGTAAATAAATTAATAAAATATGTACCTAAGTTAATACGTACATATGTGGTACAATAAATAAAGTTTATAAACTTACCTTGACAAATATCTATGAGATCCTCAAAGCCGTTATGTTCCAAAAACTCGGAGAGCTCTAACCGCTGCTGATCACAATCCATTTAAAAAAATTTTCACTTTATTTAGTACATTAACACTTCAATAAAACTGCAATGGTACACAGCACACACAGAACAAAGTAATATGGTACAAATCTGATTAGATGTAACTACTAACTGTTATCGCCGCGCGCCAGTTGTCGCCAACCGTTCCCGGTAGTTCCCAGAATAATTTCTGTAGAACACGCATAATCTCCAACAAATGTTGGTCATGTCCACCATGGCAATTTATTATTAACAAATCTTTTTAATTATTAAGAAATTACTTATTTATAATACATAAATCCTGTAATTAATAAAAACTAATGTAAAATATTAAATTAATTAGATATTAATATGGATTTTTATTATTAAATAAATCCAAACTAACAATCAACAAATATTTTTTTAAATCCACAAAGTAAAAAAATATATTAACATTAAGTCAGCATGGTTGATTATAAATATATATTAATCAAACAAGCTATAGATTTTTAATAAGTAAAATATATTAAACAGATATCTAATAGTCTAATAGTCTATCTAATATTGTTTAACAACAAGTTTTTGTTATTTATTGTAAAGAAATGCTACCCAAACAAATATTTATTAATTGTTAAGTACAACTTTTCGTTCAGTGTAAGATCGGAAAATTAAATGTTGGATTTATCAAAACAATCCATTATACATTTATATTATAATATTTCATAGTTTTCATAAGCCATTTGACACTCTTGTGAAATAATAGGTAGTAGGTACTAAATAAAAATAAAAATAGGTATCGAAGTATTAGGTACTAAAAACACTCTTTAAAAACAACTGGAGACAATTGTTTTAGATGTCAATAATGATTTTGTATAGTGTTTTGTTTTGAAAAAGTCAACCTTTAATTTTCCGATCTTCTTTTGTTTTTATTTAACATTTTGTAATATAACGGGATGAAAGTGAAATAATAGACCCAACATGTTACATATAATTGAAAAGAGGATAAAAACTCTATTTAAATATTTCATAGCCAACTATGGTTTCTATTTAAAAAAACAAAACTTTATATTATAACTCGAAAACTAGATAAGATATTTAAAATCTCTTTATCTCATTTTATTGCCCTTAGAAAAGTGTCTGGAGAAAGTGTAAATATTTTTTCTATAACTTTACAAACAACCGAGATATCGACATTTAACGAAAAGTCGAAAAAGTGAACTTTTGGCCATAACTCGAAAACGAAAAAAGATATCGAATTTGGGTTTACACCATTAAACTTTTCTCAAAAAAAGAGATCGAGGATGCGCCATCCATTTTTCTATATCTTCTATAGTTACTGATTTCCCCATAAGAAGGATCGAAATTGAGCCACCCTGCACAAGGAAGTACTAACGCACTAGGCAAGGCTAAAGATTTTATTTGCTGCAATAATGTATTTTTAATAAATTAACAAATAAAAAAAATTAAAAATAATAAGTACGATTTGTTTAGCAATTGGGTTATGTACCTTTATAGTTACACGAAACGCGGAGACGGACGTTTCAACGAGAGGACTAACAATTAAAATTGGCAATATTAAGAAATAATGTTGTTTTTTTTAGATCATAAGTTAGCGTTAGGAATTTTTTAAATAATACCGCTAAAAAAGAGATCCACTGTCTAGCTGCCCGTCCGTGGACGGGGCTTTCCAGCTAGTTTCAAAATATTTATCTAGGTAATCCAACTGTCATCCAAATATCGGACAAATGCTCAAATTAATTACAAATTAAAAATTCACTTACTCTAAATCATAGTATATTATACATCATGGGAATAAGGTGCTGCTTTTCATCCCGCGTGCGAAGGTTTTTGCACGAGGTGTTAGCCGAGTGCAAAAATCGCACACTAGATGAAAAGAACCTTAGTCCCCAGGTGTATATACTATTTTTCACAATTTTGCTGAAAATGCTGAATTACATGGGTTAATAACTAATTTTGAAATTGTAATAACTCTAAAACGGCGCTAGATATCGAAAAACTGAACAAAAAATTTACCCCCGTTACAGTAATCCCCCAGCGATTTGTCGTACGAAGCCATATGCAAAGTTTCAGATCAATAGCGCGCAATAATGGCGCGGGAAAAAAAGTATTACTTTAGTCCCGCAAAGGCGGGAGTAAAGTGAGCACTTTACTCCCGGAATTTTGAAAAATTAATTTTAATCGCCAAAATTCAATATTTTAAAATATAAACGAAAATCTCAAAAATAATAACGGAGACTACTTTCTCCACAACCGCTTCAGGCGGCCATTTTTGGCGAAAGCCCCGTTTATCCCGCCAGTCGGCGCTAGTTCCAACAAAAGTGTGGCAAAATGACAAATTCAAATATTGCAAACTTTAAGTACAAATAAAACTTTTACAAGAAAAAATACAAAATTTTCAAACGAAATACAAAAATTTCAGTGAAGGATTTCGGAACATAACATTATATTTATTTTTTTTATCTTTAAATTTTGTGCTCTCTTTTAGAAAAACGTCACGAGCCGCCACTGCAAAATACTAATGACAGCGCCAAATATATATGTTCTGTGGCGCCAAAAGCGGTTGGTATCTTAACTGAAATGAGTTGAGCAATTTTGTATTGAGTATTGATGATATCCCACTCTGTATCTAACAATTATACCACTAAACGTATTGATTTATAGTGATTAATTGTGTATATGATATATTTTTTATATTAATTGTAGCTTTGTAGAATTTGTAACCTGAACTTCAATCTAACCTCAAAATTAATTTTACAAGTTCTCGAACTTCTGCTTCCATTATGGACAGGGTAATACTTTTGGAAGAATGTAATAAATTTGAAGAAGGTAGCAATGGTTTGCAAGTTCCCAGTGATGGATACAACGATGACAAATTTACATTGGAAAAAATGGAGAACACGGAAGTCAAATTCGAAGACTTGCATCATTCGATTGATATTAAAGATGAACCGATTTTAGATTATCAACAGGATAGTAACCAGGTAAACTATAAATCATTTTGTGTTCCATCGATGTTCAATAATTAGTTGTAAAATGTGTGGGTGAATTTTTTGGGTTTTCTAAGATACTGAAACGATTATGCTAATTGTCTGTTAATTTCATTTTGGTCAGTCTTAGTATAGAAATATTAACAAGATTGGGTCGTCGCAGAATATAAAGACTTTGAATTCTGAAATTGATAATTGACCACGGTATAGTTTTATGTTCCAGTATTTAACTGTCTCATCAATATATTGTTAATGTTAACGAAAGAGAGAACACAGCTCACAGCTAGTTTGTGTTGGAGAAAAAAGATGCATGTGAGTCTTTTTATAAGATGTTTAATTTGTAGTTTTATAAGTTACCACATATATTGTGGTGGAACGTCGGAAAAATCCAACTTCCTTTTCTAATTTATTTTTCGTTTTGCACCGACTAGCTCAGTAAAAAAAATTGGTGAGCAATCCAAATAATTCACAAAAATAATATCAAACTTGAATTATAAAATTTAACTTCCAAATAAATTCTGTCTTCGAAATGGAACGGAGATTGCGAGTGTTATCAAAGCAGCTGCGACGATGCTCATACAATTTTTCCTTTCTTTCAAATTTTTCAAAATTCCAACCAACTATTAAATGCCAATTTCACCACTTTCTCAACATCAAAATTATTCAATTTCATCAATCAACGATTAACAGAGCCAATCTTAATCGTCCAAATCCAAATTCAAACACAAAAGTTGTTCAAATCTTGTACACCTTCAAAACAATATAAAACCAAAACTACTCACGTAAATAATTTTATTTTTTTTTAAATCAAACACAAAATTCCAAACTAGGGACGCAAATTACAAAATTTAAATTTCACCAGAGACCTCTCCGGCAAAACGTCCGCTTTGTGCGGCTTCAAAACGGAAAAAGCCCCATTCTCCTTACATTTCTTGCCAACTTAAAAATTTTTAATTTTCCAATAATCATTTACATGAATTACATACTAAACAAATAATTCAAAATTACAATAATCAAAATTCAAAATTACAAAAATCAAAATTCAGTTTTTTACAATTTCAAATAAAAAAAAAAAAAAGAATTTTGTAACACGACAATATAGAAATTAATTGAGTTCTTACTAATATTTACCAATTCAGCGCAAGTATATGAATTACTTTTGTGGAAAAATATCAGTTCTTAAATTTACATTTGAAATTAATCGATTCAAGTAAATTTTATTTCGACTATCATAATTTCAGAGTGAAATTAAATAAGAAATTACAGTCAAACTTCTCTAACTCGGATTTCAAGGGACCACCAAAAAAGTTACTGTACTTACTGTAAATTTATCTAATAATTGAATTAACTTAATTTGGGATTAAATTAAATTTTACACTTTCCTCAATTATTTATGTTTTATTTTATGAACTGGTTTCGACTGTTTATCTTTTTCAAAATGTTCCGTTAATTAATACATTGACATGATGTATCATGTCATAATCTTCTTCTTCTTCAAGTGCCATACACTATGCAGTGTGTAGACGATCACTTGGCTGAAGCCAAAGTGGCATACTAGGGAATTTAGTTAATAGGGTGGTTTCCCGTTGCCTTCTCCATAGCCCACAGATCTATCTTGGGTTTTTAGATCACAGCAGTGTATTCGGACGCAACCAGGATTTGAACCTCGGTTACCCGCTTCCCAGTCGGCCGGTGTAGGCTTTACGCCATACTGCTGGTATGTCATAATAATATATTATTATTATTAAATATTATGTATTGATAATGTATTAATTGTTCAAAGTTATGTCAATTGGCGATTTACAATGTAAATGTAAAGCTGAAAATATTAAATTAACTTAATTAACTTAAATAACCTTTAATGCCTGGTTTCTAAAGCCCGAGTTATACAAAGGTTAAGCTTAACCTGCAGATTTTGAGTTTCTCTAGCGAAAGTTAACCTTAGATCTCTGGTCAAAGTTGACCTGCGGACATAGATGTTAATAGAAGGCCTTCTATATTAACATCTATGCCTGCGGATGGGTTCGGGTTATATACTGGTTAACTTTGTGGAACATGCGAATTTACTGTGACAGTTAAATTAAATTTAGCGCTTATGTATCTATGCATCGTTTTTAAATTTCACATTAGTTCCGTCTGTTTTTTATTCTTTTATTTGTGGTTAAACTCTTGTACGATATCAAATAAGACATCCTTGTCGAAATCGGTGCAATTTTTACTTCTTTTTTTTTACGCACAAAATAATTTATTTTCAAATATTTTTAATAATAATAATAAAAATAATATATTTAAACTTTTCGACAAAACATTTAAGGCCATGTTCGGTCTGGCATTTTTTTCGCTTTGAAAGCTTGACGAAAAAAGCGTGTGAAATGTGCGTTTTCTTTGGAAAAAGGCGAATGCAGGCGTGTCTACGTGCTTCCAAACCAAACGGGGTTTTTAATCTTTTAAGCTTTTAATTTAAAATTATTAAAATAAACCGTAAAAAGACAACCGTAACGGCAACGACGTGTTGTGTCATGAATGTGTATAATAGTTAAAGCAAACAAATTCAAATTCATTTGCAATTTCCTCACCATACACTCGAACCAAAAGTTCGTAAAAGCGTGTAAAGCTTTTAAAATGGGCGGAGCCAAAGCATTTGAAAGTGCAAAAAAGTGCCAAACCGAACGGATAGAAAGTGTTTGTTAGCACTCTGAAGCGAAAAAAAAAACAATTTCAAAAGCATTTTTTGACTTTTTGAGTAAAAGCTAGATGAAATCTAATGCTCTTATCATTCGTAGTTTATATTTCTGCATTATTTTTGTATCTTTTATTTTTTCTCCAGAAATAATTTGGGAAGCAGTTTTTACATGTTAATTTTCTATGTTTGGCTAACTCATTCAGTACCCTGTATGTGAAAAATTACAAGTTAAAAATTCATAATACGATAGAAGGTCCTTATTTCACGGTTATTTCCGATCATCAGTCGTATATAATGAAGAAATATAATAAATAAAAAAAATATTCGAACTATACAAATAAGAATTCATAAATTACGATTAAAATATTAAAACCTAGAAATAAGGACCTTATATCATATTACGAATTGTTATTTTAATTTTTTATTTCAAGGAATTCTTATGAAAATTGGTTCATACTGCTGAACCAAGATGTTTGCTTCCATATGAGATCAAAATGATATACTTTCTTCTAAAAAGAATAACATACTATGTATTAAATATTTACAAATGTGACCAGGCCCGGATTGGCCCATCAGGAAATCAGGGCCTGTGACCGATTGCTTAAAATTTTTTATTAAAATTGTTAGGTAATTAAAATTCAAAGATAGAGAAATGTCCAACATAATATGGTAAAAATTTTAATGAACAGGTTGCCGTTGCATGGTCTAAGTTTCCTGTAAATTACGTAATTGATAAATAATAATCTATTTAAATATTTTTCATTTAAACCTTTTTGACCTTGAAATGTCTTAAATTTTTGCCTGCGGCGCATTTTAATATTTCATACGTGATGGTGGCCGGTTGCGAACCCCGGTAAATAATTTGCTTCCAATGCGGCCCTGAATGTGACAATAACATCATTTATGATAATACATTTGTTACAGAAAACTCCGAGCCACTCAAAAAGTTATTTTCAAATTAAATCTGAAATAGTAGAAGAAACGGAAATGAAATTGGAAGAATTTCATCATTCCATTGACATAAAAGAAGAAACGGAAATGATCAATTCTCAAGTGAATCAAGATTGTGAAATCCCTTTACTAATTCATACCGGTAAACCGTTGGACTGCAACATTTCTGATTTCAAATGTTCAGAAAATAAAACTTTAAAATGTCATTTACTAACATATACTGAGCAGAAACCGTTTCAGTGTAGAATTTGCGAATATAAATGTTCAGAAAAAAGAAGTTTAACACGACATTTACTAACCCATAGGGGTGAGAAACCATTTGAGTGTAGCATCTGCGATTATAAATGTTCACGAAAAGAACGTTTAACACAACATTTATTAACCCATACAGGTGAGAAACGATTTGAATGTAGCATTTGTGAAAATAAATATTCACGAAAAGAAAGTTTATCACATCATTTGTTAACTCATACGGGTGAGAAACCATTTGAGTGTAGCATTTGCGAATATAAATGTTCACTAAAAGGAAGTTTAACACAACATTTATTAATCCATACGGGTGAGAAACCATTTGAGTGCAACTTTTGCGAATATAAATGTTCAAAAAAAGTAAGTTTAACACAACATTTCGTCCCCCTAAAAGCAGAAGGTCGTATGTAACAATTTGTAAATTTTTCGTTGGTTGGTATCAAAATTTTCGTAAATTTTTGCTCTATTTTATTGGCAAAAAGTCTTATGTGTATTCATGTTTGACATTTAAATATAACTGTTTTTAAATTACGTATGTTTATTTCATTCAATTATGGAATAGGTAAAAGGACTTATGTGAATCATACATAATATTATTTTAAATGCGCCTGTTAAGTTATACGCAGAACGTCCTATGTCAATACATACCACCTTATGCCTCTGAAATTAATTTAATGTATTGAATATTCTGCAGACATAAGACATTTTTGCTGTAACTCCATTGCATTCCGTCAAATACTGTGGTCGTATGTTATACATAAGATGTTTTTGCATGCAAAATCTGAAGAAACTCATGCAATTTTAAGACAGTACGCTGTAGTCGGCTACACTTCGCTTGTGCTTGCAATGTGAAGAACACGTTAAAGAGGTTAATTTGTGTTAGTTTGTAATTTGTGTGCTGTTGATACACTAACTGAGGTAAGAGGCTCATTACTAAAATATTACAAGTTTTGAACACTTCTTGTAGGAATAAAATTCTACCTTTTGCAGTTACTAAAAAAAGTTAGTAAATTATTTTCTTGTTACAGATAATTTATTATTACAAAACAATTAATATGTTATCGGGAAGAACCCAACGCTTAATGCGGATGTTAAAGCGCTCGCCTAGTTGTGAATTACCAGAATTAGAAGCTAAACCAATAGATGCAATAATTATGAATGTAGAACCTGAAGTAGATTTAACTAGAAATAAAGAAAAGACTGATGATAATTTAACTACTAGTATTAGTATACAATGCCAAAACGAATTACCAGTATTAGAAACAAATAATAATATAGAATATGAAGCTATTTTTAATATTGACCAAGTACCTGCAGTAGAATTAACGTATAGTATTAACAACGCCGATGATATTTCAACTACTATTACCTGTGAAAATAAATTACTAGATTTAGTTACTATAAATAATATAAATGTAAGCGAACTACCAGAAATAGAATTGTACGGTAGCATAACAACTGATAAGACTGATACAAATTTAACTACTACAGATTTTGAGCACGAGGTACTAGAATTGTCAGATACTAATAATAAAGATCCAACAGCTATGAATATTGTAGAGGCAGATTTCTTGGAGCTGGAAAATTACTTTGTAGACAATGAGGATCAAGGAACAATTAATTTTATAGTAGCCAATGATGGTGTTTTAGTAAACTCGAATACCATGGTTGGTGAAGAAGCTGAAATTCAAGATGATACTGTAATTGAAAGGACAACAAGAAAACGAAAAAGAAAACATCAATCATGGAGCAGAAATATTGCAAAATTAAATAGAAATTCCGGCAAAGAATATTGCAACACAAAAAAAACCATTGTTAATGCAAAAGGAGTGCAACCTGTAAATTGTGCTGTAAAGTGCAGATTGAAATGTCATCTCAAGTTCAGCAATAATGAAAGAGAAGCGATATTTAAAACATACTGGGGCAGCAAAAGTTACGAACGTCAACGTGACTTTATTTCAAGAAATGTAATAGAAAAACCAGTTCTGAGACGACGAAAAGAAAATGATGCAAGAACAGATAACAGGCGAAATTTTACTAAACGTTACTATTTTAAAGAACTAGAGATATGTAAACACTTTTTCCTACAAACATTAAATATTGGAGAAAAAACTATTTCGTATTCTAAAAATAAAGAGATCCTTGAGAATGGCATAATTCAAAGTGATTTACGTGGTAAAAGAGAGCCTATCAATAAAACCAGTAAGGAAACTATAAAACATGTACACGATCATATAAAAATGTTTCCGACAATGGAAAGCCACTATTGCCGCAAGAAAACCACAAGAAAATATTTGCAAAGTGGCCTAAACATAACCAAAATGTATCATTTGTATAAAGATTACTGTTCTGAAAATGTACTTCCGAAAGTGACTCTCCCAGTTTATCGATCCACTTTTAATAGTTCCTATAATCTTGGTTTCCATCGACCAAAAAAAGATGCTTGTAGCATCTGCGAGCGTTATCATAACTTAAATGACGAAACAAAAACTTGCAAGGAAAAAGATATACATGAAATACATTTACTGAACAAAGTTTTATCGCGCGAAGAAAAGCAGATAGATAAACAGAAGGCTACTGAGAACGAAGAATTTGTAAGCATTACGTTTGACTTACAATCAGTACTAACAACACCATGTTCGGAAGTATCTACATTATACTATGTGAGAAAATTTAGTTCATATAACCTAACAATTTATAACCAAGCGACTAAAGACGGACAGTGCTTCCTTTGGAACGAAAATGACGGAAATCGTGGCTCTTCCCAGATTGGATCTATAATTTTGAAATATATAGCGGCCTTACCAGAATCAGTCAAACATATCACTATGTTTTCTGATTCTTGTGGAGGCCAAAATAGAAACAGATACTTAACATCTTTATTACTATGGATAGTAAATTCCGAAAAATTTCATATTGATACAATCGAACAAAAGTTTCTGGAGACTGGTCATACAGATATGGAATGCGATAGTATGCATAGTACCATCGAACATGCCAAGAAGGGAGTTCCAATCTATTCACCAATTGAATGGCCAACCATTATAAGAAGAGCAAGACGAAAGAATCCATATACTGTTGTATCATTAAACTTTAACGACTTTTACGATTTAAAGCATTTAAAAACTAATACCGTTTCTTCCGATTTAACCTTAACTATAGAAAACAAGAAAATATCATGGATGAAAATAAAACAAATTAAAGTGGAAAGAGGAAGCTTCTCTATCTTTGTTAAAACTAGTTATGCAGATACAGAATTTAAAGAAATTCCAAGTTGTGAAGAATCAAAAAGAACAAAATGTGGAAAATTGAAGAAGAAACAGAAAAGTAAACTTGTTGGGGCAAAAAGTGTGGAATTAGCAAAATTATATAATGGGAAGCTTCCAATTTCTATATTAAAATACAATGATTTATTAAAGTTATGCAGTAGTGGAGTCATTCCAGAGGATTACCAAGATTTTTATAAATCATTAACAACTTTAAATAAAAAAGATCGATTGGATGAAGAAGATATTGAGGATCAAACAAGTGAAGATGAAGATGAAGATTAAGTTTTTATGGTTACTAATTTTTACTATTACTGAAGAAAATATTTTATTTGTTTGTTATTTCATTAATAAATGTTTATTTTTTATATTAATAATAAATTACTACTTCATCAAGTCAGTAATAATAGTATATTAATTTGTAATAACAATAACGTCGTATGTTACGACATAATTAACTTCTTTTTCTATATTTTACAATAAATACATTCAAAACAGTCGTATGTTACGAACGTATAAAAAAAGTTTTTTACGGTATAGTTTTATTATCTGCAAAATAGTCTTATGTGTGCACTACACATATGCATGGATAAACTCATCTTAATTTTAACTGCAATAAAGATGTAAGTACTGCATTACCCATTTTAAATCAATGTGCGTTTATTTCCTAATGCTATTCTTATTGACAATTAAAATAAATAATTTTATACATAGTTGAACAATAGATTGCAATTTTAAGTTTATATGATTAATAAAAGCGTGCAACACCAGAACTTAAAAACTTTTGCGTCCATTTACTCAATACTATACATTTGTTACATACGACCTTCTGCTTTTAGGGGGACGATTTATTTACCCATACGGGTGAGAAACCATTTTCTTGTAGCATTTGCGAATATAAATGTTCACGAAAAGAAAGTTTAAAACGACATTTAGTAACCCATACTGGTGAGAAACCATTTGAGTGTAACATTTGCGATTTTAAATGCTCATTAAGAAGAAGTTTAAAACGTCATTTATTAACCCATACCGGTGAGAAATCAATTCAGTGTAGCATTTGCGAATATAAATGTTCGGAAAAAGGAAGTCTAACACGACATTTATTTACCCATACGGGTGAGAAACCATTTAAGTGTAACATTTGCAACTTTAAATGTTCATTAAAAAGAAGTTTAAATCAACATTTATTAACCCATACGTGTGAGAAACCATTTGCGTGTAGCATTTGCGAATATAAATGTTTACAAAGAGAAAGTTTAAGACAACATTTATTAACCCATACTGGTGAGAAACCATTTGAGTGTAGCATTTGCGAATATAAATGTTCTCGAAAAGGAAGTTTAAAACAACATTTATTAACCCATACGGGTAAGAAACCATTCGAGTGTTACATTTGCGAATATAAATTTTCTCGAAAAGATAGTTTAACACAACATTTTCTAACACATACTGGTGAGAAACCATTTATGTGCAGCATTTGCGAATATAAATCTTCACATAAAGGAACTTTAACAAAACATTTATTAACCCATACGGGTGAGAAACCATTTGAGTGTAGCATTTGCGAATATAAATGTTCACAAAAAGGAACTTTAAAACAACATTTATTAACCCATACGGGGAAGAAACCATTTGAGTGTAGCATTTGCGAATATAAATTTTCTCGAAAATCTACTTTAAAGAAACATTTTCTAACCCATACTGGTGAGAAATTATTTAAGTGTAGCATTTGCGATTTTAAATGTTCATTAAAAGTAAGGTTAAAACGACATTTATTAACCCATACGGGTTGAGAAACCATTTAAGTGTAGAATTTGCTAGTATAAATAATAATGTTCACTTAAAAAAAGTTTAAAACGACATTTATCGAGTTGAGAAACCCTTTGTGTGTAGCATTTGCGAGTATAATTGTTCACAAAAACTACATTGTCATATATATTCTCGTGTTACAAAATCACTTTTTTTATTTTTATTTTTATTATTTATTTTTTATTGTTTATAATAATATTTATTATTTTTAATTTGTGATTTAAAAAAAACTCACAGTTTTTTTTGAACTAATCATCCCTCTGGGTGAGAGTTGTTTTTTGTAGTTATATTTAAACAAAACGCCACGTGGCTGGTCAAAGCGTGGTCAAACGCAGCCAAAAAAACGGAAGGATGTCTCATTTTTTTTCATAACATTTTTCCATCTGCCTTGAAAATGGGTCAATAAAAGAACCCGAAACGTCGGACAATTAATATTTGTTTTTACTGACCTCAAACTCAACAATCTCTACTAATTATAATATGTTATGTGGCCATTTTCAAGCTGCAGAGTGCTGACTTACCAAAGTTGGTGTCCGATAAAACTTCATTATAATTGTGTTTAATTTAATAATTGATTTGAGATATTGTTAATAATTTTTGAATAAATAAGTTTTGTGTTCATGTCAATGATTTTTGATTGAATTGGAAGTTGTCCAAGGTTATGGGTTGATGATTTGCCCTCATCAACAAAAAATCCAGAGTTACGGGCACATCTGAGTCCATACTTACTTTGTATAATGCAATGAAAGCAAAGCTTATCGAACCTCCTCTTCCAGATCTTTGTTATGCAATCTTTTATTTTCAAAGAATCTTGAGAAATTTTTGAACGAATGTTTGGTTTTATTTTTAAATTAAATAAACAATTGAATTACAATTTTTAAATTGAATTAACATTTATTGCCAAATAGCGCTCGGTTTTTCCCGATCCGTTTTATTTGCCGAAAGAACAGCGTTAACACTTAGAATGGTAATTAGGTGTTAAAGATGTATTAGTTGATTTTCTAAACTTGCTAATCTTGTAGATATTTAAAGATTATAATTTTTAGATAATTATTTATAACTCTGGTATTATACAATGGATAATATTTTAAATTGATTACAATTATATTTTATATGGATAACAAATTTGGGATGTTGAAACAACTGGTCGTTGAAACAACAAAAAATATTTTGTCCAAAAATTACACCTCGTACTATTTCCAAATTGAATTTGTTATTCTTGTTTCGAAAGATTTATTCACTTTGTGGTTGACCTCAGTTTCTGGAGGACCACCACTTACAACAACCTACCTCGTTCAGATTCTATCGTCAACTAACTTATTTTCTTATTGTCTAGGCCTAGGCAATTCAACTTTTTCTTCAAATTCAATTTTTTTAAATCAATGCTTGTTAATGATAATGCGATTTGTTATTTTTATTGCATCCGCATGCACGCGCACTGTCGACAATCTTAAATCTTATGTTACCACATCTCAAGTTCTTCAAGTTTCGATTGTTTACTTAACCAATAAATTCTTTTTTAAATTGATATTTTTATAACTTCAAATGCTAAGTTTCTTTGAAATAATATTTTGATTATTAAAATAAATCTTTTAATTAATAAATTTTACAACTGCCTTCGGCTCGATTGCTTGTATTTTTAGACACTGCAATACATTAAAATGTAATTTTTTTGCTCCAATAATTTGTAAAAAAAATTTAAACATAAATATTTTCACACTTATCGTTTGCTGAACCCAGTCGGTGAAATAGATACGCATGAAACTCATTTTAAGATAGAATAAAGATCAAATTTTGTTCATTATACAATAAATGTAATTTTATAAATTCAAAAAATGTATTTAATATTTCATCGTTAATCTTAACTGTTCTAATAAATTTTGTAAGTAAATTTAAAAAAAAACTATAATTTTATTTTTTTGTTCTTGGTTAATTACAAATGTTACATAAAGATGAAAGTTGACAAATTATTATAAGCTTAACGAATAAGAAATTGAAGCATGCAGACGGACAGACACGGAAGCAAAACATAAAATACCATTAAAAAATTAGTTTTATTGAGGAAAAGGATTATAATTTTCAAGGCCAACTAATTTACAACTGACTTCCCATAATCGTCGAGCATCCTCTATATTGTTTGCTTTATCGCTTGGTTTCTTAACTTTGCATTCGGCATAATACAATCCAGTTTCGTTTCCAGCATCTTCATCAATGGCGCGGGAAATAGACGTTTGAGCGCCTTGTTCCGCAGTTTTCATAAAAGGGAAACCAACGTTGATCCAAATCCATTTTATTCCTGGCGTAAAAGCCGTATCTAAATGCCGTATTATATTCGTTACTACAAAACCAGGATGTAAAGAGTAAGTTGTGACTCCAGTAATTTTGGCTGCTGTACATATAAGAAAAATTTTAAAGATTAGATTAGGTTTTTAAAGTAAAATTATGTTTTTGTTACCTTCTAACCTACGAGCCAGTTCTTTAGTAAACAATACATTTGCGAGTTTACTTTCAAAATATGCAAGTCTGCCATCGTAAGTACGTTTTTCCCAATTAATATCATCAATATTGATTCGGCCAAGTACAACTAAATTAATAAAAAAAAATTAAGCGTTACCATAATATAGCGGCAGGTGACTTAAAAAAATATTTTTTTATTTTCTTTATTTCTTCTTTTTTAACTTACAGCCATGAGCAATAGAAGAAACATTAACGATGCGAGCTGGAGCACTGGTAATTATTACGGGCAACAACAATAGTGTGAACAAGAAGTGGCTAAAATGATTGGTCCCAATTTGAATTCCCACACCATCTTCCGTTTTACTTTTAGGGCAGGCCATCACTCCAGCATTGTTGACCAAAATGTTAATGTACTCTTCTTTTTTTTAAATTTCATTGGCACATTTTCTGACCGACTCGAAACTGCTCAAATCCATTTCTACCGCACTTAGAGAACCTAAATTAGGTGAATATTTGCAAGTTTTTATTATTTCAGAAATAGCAGTTTCCGCTTTCTTCATAGATCTGCACGCCATTATAACACGTGCGCCTGCGACGAAGATTGCATTATAAAAAATTGACTTGTTAGTTAAAAATTGATTACCTCTTAACAAAGAGCATGTATATATAGAGGGACAGCTCTTATGGGAATACTTGTCACAAGTACTTCTTGATGGCTCTGCTACGCCATCTAGTGGAGGGGGTTATCTCTACGTCTTACTTTTTGGTCCTCTATATACAGGATGCTGAATGAGTTAGCTGAACATGGCGAAATTAACATATAAAAACTTATTGTTGCAAAAATACCTCCCTGTATATAAAGGATCAGCCATAAATTAAAAATTAAAACGTAGAGATTACACCGTCTACTAGATGGCGTAGCAGAGCCATTAACAAAAACTTGTGACAAATATTTGTTAATGGCTGTCCCTCTAGATATACATACTCTTTGCTCTTAAATAAAAATCTTGAGCTGTACATTTTCCAATTCCCGAAGTTGCTCCCGTTATAGTCAGATCCATATTCAAAATATTAACAATTCGAAATTTATCATTAGTATTTAGCTGCTTTTGCATTTCATTCACAAATTGCTCCGTCTTCATATTCATATTGTTGTTGACTTCTTGATTTGTTGTCTCACACAGAGATATTTTGAAGTTGGCACAAAATTATTAACTCTTAATAACTGTCTCTCTAATCATTTTAAATTATTATTAACTTATGTTATACTAGCTGGAAAGCCCGTCCGCGAACGGGAAACTAGACGGTAGATCCTTTTTTTAGCGGTATAATATTATCTAAACGTTTAATTTCATTTCCAGCTACTAGGGGATTCCCCGTTCTGCTATATTTTCAAAGTAACCAAAAAACTTCGTCAGGCAATTACCAATTTTTCTATAATATAAAAATAAATAAGTTTTTTAAATTCAAATTTTCTTTAGCCGAACGTTTTAATTTCCTTCACTTTTGCTCAAAAACAAAAAATTTCGAAGCTTTTCCTGACGAAATTTGTATAATTTTATTCTGTCTTCAGTAGGTATTCTAGAAGAGTGGGAATTTTATTATATATGTACTGGAGGGTGTTCTACACCCCCCCAGTTTACATTTTTGACCTTATATTTTCAGAATTACCTTTCAAAGTAACACAGAAAGTTTCTGCTAAACGTAAGCAGTAAGGTAATTAAATAAATATGTTTTCAAAGTTTTAATTTAACTCAGTTTTGCTTAAAAATTCAAATTTCTCGGTTTTTCCCGACGAAATCTGTAAAATTATAAATTCCCCATCTTCACCAGGTATTCTAAAAGAGTGGAAATCCTGTGATATGTACTGGAGGCGGACACCGTCATTTCGGCGACCCGATATTCTCGGCGATTCCAATTCGGCATCAGCATTTCGTCGATTTTCATTCGATGGCTTCTTTCGAACTTGTACTTAAAACCCGTCGTTAAAAGTTGCTTATTTCCCTACCTCCCTTAAGTAAATCCCTTCTTTTGTTATTTGCTCTTTTCAAAAAACTTTCGACACAGAATACGAACGTATTCTAGCCGGACATGCACCTCCTAAAAAAAGGCCGCGACACGAAGCGGTATAGCTTATAATTATAACGTGAATTAAAATTTGTTTAATTGCTTAAAAAATATGTGTATGATATCTGTAATGTATGTAAATAAATATTTAATTTAAAAATAGAAAATTAGTTATTTATTATACAAGTGGCTTATATGGCAAATAAGTTACGAAAAAAATGTTTAGCCACGAGAGCTTGCTCGAGTGTCTAATTTTTTTTGAGTAACTTATTTGCTGTTAAGACACGTGTGTAATACAAAGCTTTATCCAATATCTCGTAATAATAGCTTAAAATGTAATTAAAAGTTTTGACATTTGACGTTTTAAAATATCAAATTTAAATTATGATAACTATTAAGTAGTAGGTGTACTCATAATTTACATATAAGTCATTAGTGTGTAATTATGAATTCATAAGTCCACTAGTGTTTTATAGACCCCATAAGATATGTAAAATCGGCATTATTATGCCTTCATAAGACAGAGGTGTTGGATAAAAAAATTTAAAATATTTTTAATAAATTTTCCGTTGCCGAATCGACATAGTCGAATTTTCTGTCGCCGAAATGCCGGTGCCGAATTGAAATCGCCGAATGTAGCATAGCCGAATTTCGGGTTGCCGAACTGACCGTCGCCGAATATACGTTGCCGAATCGCTTTAGCCGAACTGCGGTCGCCGAAATGAGGTGTACCTTAACCTTACTGGAGGGTGTTCCACAACCTCCAGACCTCCGGTTTACATTTTTGACTTTATATTTTTATAACTAACTTTTAAAGTAACACAGAAAGTTGCTGTTAAACTCCGTGAGCAGTAAGGTAATTAAATAAATAAGATGTTTCCTGTAAAATAAGATTTAATTTTCTCTAGTCGAAAGTTTAAATTTCCCTCACTTTTGCTTAAAAATTCAAATTTCCCGGTTATTCTTGACGAAAAAGATTATAAATTCCCGTAATAGGGCACTTCCACTCCCCCACTCCAACATGGCTGCCGAACAGCAGCTTGGTGGTATGGTTGGTGGTATTCGCCATAAGATTTGTTAAGGATTCAAGTGTTTTCGTTATAAAAATGTATTTTTTATAGAATTCTAACCAGTTCTTTTAGCATTTTTAGCTTTTATGACACGGTGCTGATTGTTTTATAATAAATTGGACTACTAAAATCCCCTATACTTGCAAACATGGACTTAGAAGCTCAGGACAGGTATCTATGGATTGAAATGGCGATCTCTTAAGCGAATCACGTCAAACTATGATACCAGATGGCGCAGAATTTCATTGGCCTAATATTCGAAAGAAAGCTATGAGTTTTTATAAAAATTAATCATATTTATGACGTTTTTGAATATTTTCTTCACATAGCGTATGTTTTCAGTAATGTAATAGTAATATTTAAACAAAAAATATATATATATTTAAGAACAACAAATCACAAATACAAATAAACAATTAAAATTAGGTTTTTGAAAACTTGGATACTTTTTTCCGTTCAGCAGCAACTTTTCTTGATTCACAATTAATATGATGAGTATATTGTCTTAACCTCATCGTAATATAATAATGAATAATATAAGACAATATATCTGTTTTATGTGATACACATGGAAATGTAAACTTCACATTTTTAATCAAATCTGTAACCACTTGTTCATATACATCGGTTTGCTTGATATATTTCAACAAAGTTGATTCAATAATTTGAATTATTCCAAAAAAATGTGAGTTTGGATGTGTCAATCTTCCTAAGCTCTTAATATTTACTAGAGAAGAATACTTATTCACTGTATCAAAATTCGGATTGCAGAAAGCTGCCAAACAATTTTCGCATTTAGTGTGCTTTCTTAATTGTTTGCACAAATAGCCGGTCACATAATAATTGACACAATCTGCTGCATCGGCGAGTAAATAAGAGTGATCTAATTGAATCACATCTTCACACTCCCACTTTCCTTCTTCAATTAAATTATCCAACTTGTCTTTCAAATTTTGTTTAAAATTAATTGGATTTTTATCTTTGTAAATTTCTTTAATTTCTGCCAAAGTTATTTGCAATGGTTTATCTTCTGTATCGATCATACAATTGCCATACTTAGGTGGTTTTATTATCGAATTTAGTGACAAAATATTATACAATTGCAAAAAAGTGGGAGTGCACGGGTGATCATTTGCACCACCAGCTTGTCGAATGGTTCCAAAAAATTGCTAAAATATAAAACATAAATAATTAATTAAAATTATTAGCTCTTGAAAATACATTATAATGATAATCATATTTAAAACATAAATAATAATAGTTTACAGAAAATATTTCTTTATAAAAATTACCTCCAGAGGATCTTGGCTCATTTTGCCTGTCAATACGTATTTGTAATTACAATTATTTAATAAGTGTTCTGATAAATCAATTACAGACATTAACGTCACTCTCAAGCTTTCCGCAGTGGTGCTCGTTAAGAACTGGTCGTTTCTTATTTTATAATCCAATTTTTCACGTTCCCACTGATTTAGCCATTCCAAAGAATTTTTAAGATACTAATAAATAAAATTTATTAATTAAATTTAAAAAAACATACTTTTATTTATTGTTTATATGATACAGTAGAACCCCTCTATAACGAAAGCTCAAGGGACCAGCCTACTTCGCAAACAAAAGTCAAGAGACCGAACTTTTACTCGTTATAGCCGATTTTTCGTTATAACCGGGACTCGTTATAGAGAGGTTCTACTGTATTATATAATACCTACCTCTAAATCTTGGCTACCTATTCGAATTCCTTCCTTGGGAAACTTTCTATTTAGAGCATCAAACATGTTGTTTATTCTTACACAAAATTCAATTGTAGCCTCACAGTTTTCTAAACCTTTTACTTTGCGTTCTTTGTAAAACTGTAATCCTGCAGCTACAGAATTACTAAATATCTAAAATCATATATCAATTTTAATTAGAACAGTAGTAACAAATAAAAAATAGTAAAAAATATTTAGTTTTTAAACTAAATACCTTCCACGAGATGCAAAATTATTTTCTATAAATAAAAAATAGAATTTTGTAAAATTAATGAAATATACATACTTGGGTAGCAAGTTTTACTCTCATTTTACTCATTGACGTTAAATAAATATGACCAGCATAAATTTTGGGACAAACCCTAAATTTTCCTGCATTTTAGATATCTCGTTCATATAAAATTCTGAAATGATCCCAAAGAATATCGCCTCCTGATTGATGAATCTAAAACAATATTATATTAAAACAATTTATTCTTATTATTTATTTAACATTTATAATTACCTTCAAATTTTTTGCTTCCAATCTATTTCGAACACATTTTATAATGTGGGGGAACATCAGATAAAGCATAAATTTTTCGATTTTCATCTAAGGGATGTTGAATATAATTACGTGTATTGCCTAAAACGCCAGATACTCCCAATTCGGTCCACATTCGTTTATTTGTCATTGCCCCATCGCTCACTACAGCATGTATCTTTAATCCAGCTTGTTCTAAGAAGATCACAGTCTTCAAAACTAATTTTGCAAGCAAGGCACCTTTTGTTGGACCTTGCCCTACAAAAACTGCAACTGGTTGAACGTATGAATCACCAAATGACCGAAACATAAACACCAATGCGGTATTGGCTTTTTCGTTTAAATTAGTAGCTTGTGGTCCGTATTCTCCAAAATCAATAAGGCCAGTATAAGTCATTGTATTTGTTTTAACACGTACTGCTTCTCGTAAGCTTATTTCATCTAGAAGAATTATGCCATCTTTCTGAAAATCTTCTTTTTTAGATATTTTAGTTTTTAACAAGGAAAAGAACTGTTCATCAAATCCACACTTTTGCGATGTCATCGATAAGTATTTTCTTATTGTACGAATACATGGCAGAGGCAATATTTCATTGGTTCTCAAAAAAGTGTATACTGACGGAGATCTCATGTTAATTAATAAGCATAATAAAATCCACTCTTCTGTGTATCGATTGCCTTTTGGATGAGCAACTTTCGAAGCAGCTAAAATTTCTGAAATTACAGTTCTTTGTGAGGGAGATACATTCAATCTTTTGATTTTTTCTTGAACAACGTTCTCCTGCATACTATAAAAATCTTTTTTCATTGTAAGAATATTATTTTTTAATCTAATAATTTTTCTATTTGCTCTAACATTTTTATTTCGTTGGCTGGTTAACTTCTTTTTAAGAATAGTATGCTTTAACTTATTGGAATCAGTCAAATGCATACGAACTCTTTTAATAAGGTGCTGTGGATTTCTTTTAGTTCTCCATATTTTACTATTTATACTACTTGAAAGAAGTGAGCAGTAAGAACAGACGGTTTGCTCAGCTTTCAAAATATAAGGGCAACTGTCACTTCTCCAGATTCCATTTACATCTATAAAACCTGCAATGTCAGAAATAACATCAGTTCTATTAGTTCCTAAACACACCGGAAGATTATTTACAAAATTAACTACTACTTCTAAATCTAACAAAGAAGTAATCTTATCGACCGAACAATCTACGAGGTTTATCAATTTAGAAAATATACTGCAAGTGTAAGCCATCGATTGATCTAACCAAATTTGTTTCTCAATAACCGGCAGTTTCTTATCTTATAATTTTCGTTCGTATAATGCAATCTTCTGTAAAATGTCTTTCACAAACCCTATGACTCTCTTTCAACTCAAAATCTCGAGGAATGATTTTGTTCCATTGCCTACGTCTTTCAAGATCTCGTGGTGCAATGAACATAGAATAGGACTTTAATTTCTTCTTTTCGCTTTCATATCCACTTAAGCAATTAGGCACGACACATTTGAAACCCATTTTAAATCTAATTAAACAAAAAATACAAATTTATCGCAACTTTATATAAATCAGGTTAGAAAATACTTACAACACAAACAAACACTTTAAACTTAAAAACACTAACTTTTAACAAACCGGTAAAAAATTAAACTTTTAATAAGTGTATATTTTCTTCTTTCATATTATAATTCAATATTATTTTATTTTTTATCGGTATAAATAAACACGCATTTTGAATTTTAAAATTAATACGGCCTTGGTTGTTCAGAGCCACCTGGTGGTAACTTATTCGTTATTCGCTTAAGGAATCGAAAATTATAAGCTTTCAGGTATGAAGATGCGGGTCCTTAGCTTCTAAGTCCATGCTTGCAAATAATTGAATAAATTGTATGTTATTTAATAAATCTAACTTCCCCTCAAATGCTTAGTTGTAAATAGAACGCAATTTTACTAAATTCATACTTCAACTTAGGTTAGATTAACTTAGTTTTTGGCAAATAGAACGCAGCATAAGTTCATACTTCAACTTAGGTTAGATTAACTTAGTTTTTGGAAAATAGAACGCAGCATATGTTTATGTAAATTTCTAAAAAAACACAAAAATGCTGGAAACTATTTTTTTTATTAATTATATAATTGATTAAAGGAATTTATTGCAAATTATTGTACCTAACTATTAATATTTAAGGCTAATAATTTTCAAAAATTTAATAACACAAATTATTCAATTTACTTGTAAGTATACTGGATTTTAGCAGTTCCATTTATTATAAAACAATCAGCACCGTGTCATAAAAGCTAAAAATGCTAAAAGAACTGGTTAGAATTCTATAAAAAATACATTTTTATAACGAAAACACTTGAATCCTTAACAAATCTTATGGCGAATACCACCAACCATACCACCAAGCTGCTGTTCGGCAGCCATGTTGGAGTGGGGGAATGGAACTGCCCTATTATTTAACGGAATATAAACGTGTAAAATTGTTTGAAGACTCAAAATCTTTTATTAAGCCTATGCCTCATACCGTAGGTTTTTATTCTGAAAAAGTAAGTCGAGATAATACAGTAGAAATGCAGAGAACAAAATCTGAAAGTCAAATTATTTCTTTAAAAACGAGTATTAAATATTTTCTGGAAATACCTGGTGTTTTACAAACATTAAAAAATTATATGGAACGCGAAACTTCGAATAACTATTCGGTTTACATTAGTGTCTTTTGTGGAAAGATTTGGCAAGAGATTATCACTTCGATCCCCAAAAATTTAAATGAAATATATTTTTCCATTTATATTTATTATGACGACTATGAAACTGGCAACCCTCTAGGAATCCACGCCGGTATTCAGAAATTAGGAGGTGTATATTATACTCTCGGTTCAATTCCTCCACATTTTTCTTCTAAATTAGAAAACATATTTTTGGCTTCACTTTTTTACAGTTCAGATAGAACTACTTTCGGTAACGAGGCTGTGTTTAGCCGACTTATAAAGGAATTATATTTGGAAAATAAAGGCATTCAAATAAAAACAGAAATAGGTCAATTTACTGTGAAATTTATATTAAGACGGCGACCGCTGCATGTTTCGCCTCTACGAACGCCACATGTAGAAATTTAGACTAATGTTTGTTCACGTCAAAATGTTATAATACTTAAAAAAAATTTGATTCTAATCATATATATATATATAAAGGCAATATATCTGTTTAGGTCATGAGCAAATTTCATTAAAAAATTCGATCGTAGTGTATGTTTATTATTAATTGAAATTTGAAAATTTTGAAATTTTTTTGTTAATAAAGTCAACTTTTTTTATCTGAAGTCCAAGCTACCATTATTAATATGCTAATTTAAAAATATGAACGTTAAATATTTGGTAATAAAGTTTTTTGAGGTGATTTTGTGGAAATGAAAATTATTTTAATTTACATTCCAATGTAGAACAGGAAACTGTAGCTTTATTAGTTCACCAGTTTAGTTCATAGGGCAATATTACAGAATTCTCTACTTCGCGGTAAAGTGTTAGGCAGTGTTAGGATAGGTCAAGGTTCATTTCCAAACATTGCATTTCAAGTTTTAAAGAATTTTCGTTATATGTTAGCAAGTTACAATAAGAATTAATTACGGTAAGTATTCTTTAATAATATAAAAACAACATTCAATCTAAAAAAGAGGGCGATTGTAAGTTCCACCGGTCGGTCAAATCTTTTTTAATCCGACATGTAAGTTCCACCGGTCCCTTTTGGGTCACTATTTTCTGACATGTAAGTTCCACCGGTCGGTCAATTAAGTCGAGGTGGTCAAGGTTAATGTTAATCTTTTGAGCCTTTTTAAGCTTTTGTTGTGTTGTGGGAGTTGAGTTTTATTCAAGTTATACAAAAATATTTAGATTTATGACGCAATTTGACTTGGTTTCGATAAACTATATAAAGGGGCAATAAGTATTCTGATTTTACAAAATAAAACGCTGCGCAAGCACATCTAGCAAATAAACCACATTTTTATTTAATTTTGTAGGTACAGCGGGGTCTTAAAGGTAGGTTTGTAGTCTTGTGCAGGGCCGTATATAAGGAGGTGTTTTTGGGTGTTCAACCCCCCCCCTAAAGTTAAGTAATTTGAAATAATTACTACATTACAAGAATTAATTTAAAATTGGTCTTGTGCTTTACATTTACTTATTTATAATATTTTTACTAGTCGGGGGTGGGAGGCGGGGAAGCTTTAATTTGGTAATTGATTATCGGATTACACAACAATTAATTACTATATAAGAAAAATAATAATGAATAATAATATATAAATACAAACAGAAAACGAGAACATTAAAAACTTCTAGAAATCCCACACTAATTGTCGGTAATATGGAAACACTTTCAGAAATATTGGGTGTTCGTGGTAATATATTGTTAGTTTACAAAGGATTCAAATTCTACAAACAAACTGTTTTATTGAATGGAACAATTAAGTGGCGCTGTACCAATAAAAATTGTTCAGCAAATCTATACACCATGAGAGAAGGAGAACTGCGTGTTATTACCAAAGAAAATGATCAACATAATCACACGGAAGATCAAGAAAAACTTCTACGTCAAGAGGTAAGTGGGGTTGTCAAGAAAAAAGCAGTTGAAGATATTTCGGAAAAACCATCAAAGGTTTTCCATGCTGCTTTAAGAAGTCTTCCTGCTGTTAATATTACAGAACCTGACTTGGTGCGTATTAAAAGGAATGCATATAATGCAAGGCGACAAATACAACCGCCTTTACCATCGTCAATGTTAGATGTGCATTCCGCTTTAGATGCCATCAATGTTTTGACATGGTCTGACGAAGAATTTTTAATGCTAAATGATAGTAACAATAATTTGATCATATTTTCATGCTTAACTAACCTACGGTTATGAAAATGTCTTTATGGATGGTACTTTCAATTACTGTACCAAATTTTTTACTCAGTTATTTACTCTACATGGGTACAGTAACGGCTATTATATACCTTTGGTGTTTTGTCTTTTGAAAAACAAGACACAAGATACGTATCGTCACTGTTTTCTAAAGTTAGTAGAAATTTGTAACAAACACGATTTACAGTTCCAACCTCAGACTAACTATTTACTAGACAGAGCATAGCTATGCTAACACACAGGTTTGTTTTGAAGCAAATTTTAAGCAGCACTGTTGGTAAACATTACTTGTTATTAAACAACATCCAGTGGCGTACGGTATATATTTTGAAGTGACCACCAGTTTTTTTGTTAAAATAAGTTTTAATAATAAAATTTAAAATAAAATAATAAAATTTCTAATAAAATAGAAATTTTAAAGATTAAAAAACCCTACAAAATTTTTAAAGAATGAAATCATAACCGAAATAAATTTCCCAATTTCTGAAACTTTTCGACACTAGTTGATGATATTTTTATCAAATTAACATTATATTAACCCATTCTCATACCATGTTATCAATTTTTCAGAAAATAATTTTGTGATTATGGTGAAGTCGTCACCGAAACTATAGTCAATTTGCATTTTAAATAAAGCGGTTTGATTTTATATATTTATTATAATAATTATGTATGAGAGAGATGGGAGGATAATAATAATTTTATAATACGAAGAATAATTTATTTCAAATTAAACAATTGTCAAATTTAAAAAATATTTATTGATTTTGAAATAAAATTGATTTTGTCAATACACTTCGTACTCTTTTGGAAATCTTATTTTCTTCAGATAAAACGTGATGTATTCTTATATCTACATATCGACCTAATATTAGTTTCAATAATAAATTATAATGATCATTTAAAAATGTAGCATCAAAAAAATGATCACCAAAATATTTGTCACAAAATTCGTTAGGTAGAACAGATATAGTTTTAATGATTAGGAATTGTTTAATATTTTGCCTAAATCTGTCGTGTAAATAAAATTGTCGAAAAACTTTCTCGCCAAATTCACAAACTTTGCAAACAAATTCAGACGCTTTAATCAAACGACCATAAGTTTTCTTTTTTTGCAACATAGAAAATGCTTCTTCGGTGGTTTCTAAAAGTTGCAAACATTTTGTACAAGTAATGCATACTTTTAAACCTTTAACAACGAAACCTGCCACATACTTGACTACGTCTTCCACAAATGGCGATAATTGTGCCGCATCTAAAATAATGTTTTCACGATCTTCCTCACAAACTATTCTAAAATCATCAGATAACATCAAGTCATTTCCTTCTTCATTTTGTGTTAAAGACTTCGTACTACTACATTGTAAAATTGAACATGCATCTAGCGCAATAGCATTTCCATGTTCCGATCCTTTTATTTCTGCATGTACTAACAGACGTTTATAAGTTGCCTCAAATTGTCTAGCAGTTGGGTTATTATTAAACCCTCCACGACTTCTGACAACACTAAAAAATATTTCTAAATGGTCCTGGGATAGTTTGTATGTGAGCATAAATTGCAACAATGGAGTTTCACAACCTATATATTTGTAATACATATCGGTGAGGCTTTCAATGCAAATCAAAAATCCTAGAAAACCTGTTTTTCTTTGAGTTGTTAAAATTGGCTTTCCGTTAAGTTTTAAACCACGAATATAATTCTTCATACTACTAAAAAAAGTAAAAAATTCCCGTTCTGTTTTAGGAGAAAGAGCATGCTTGTATAAGTATTTTTGAAACAGATTCCTACTGTTGAAAATATCAAACAAATCATTAAACTTTATCAAAAAATTTGATGTTGCATCGACATCGCTAAATTCTGTCATCTTTAAATCGTTTTGAAGAAATAAAAGTGCATCGGAAACGCTTTTGCTAATTGTTTGCACTGCTAATTTTACTTTCATTACTTCTCTTTTGAATTCAACATGCCGTTTTCTTAATTTTGTAGCTGCATGAAGGCCTTCCTCACTTTGCAAACGTTCTAATTTTTCTATATATTCCCATTTAATGTCTTTTCCTTCATTATCAGTAATGTTTAAAACACTACCAAATGTATTACGTACCAACTTGATCATGTGGGATGGATCAAAATAAATATAAACTCTTTCCTGTGTAATGGGATGTATAATATATGTTTTTAAATTGTCGAAATCATTAAAATCAGCACCTAATTGGCAGGCCATATTTATGTTGGACTTTGCCCCATCAAATGTTATAGAACTAACAATAATTCCAGATTCGTGCAGAAATTCCAAACATTTTGAAACAAGGGAAGCTTTTTCGTTTCCGTTAAGTCCATCGATTAAAAAATATGCCACTGGTATTTTCCAGTGGGAATTTAATGCCACTACCATAAACACTAGAACTTCTCTTGCTTCTGGTAAAGAATCTCCTTCGCAATTAGTTCCCACGTTGACGAATCCATAATATTTTTTACCCGACCATTCTCGATGTTTTCTAATTGACATTTCATCCATTACAAAATTGCAAATAATTTTTTTTCCTTTTGCTTCTTGAACTTTAATTTTTAAAGCATTTAAAGCTTCTTTAGTGAAACCTGGCGAACCATCAATGGATTGATACCACTTTGAAAGAGTTTTAGGATGTGGCAAAGACTTATTGAATGTCTCACGAACATAATTATATGCTTTCGGTGAATAAAAATTAAGCGTTAAAGAAAATGATCTTAATTCTGGCGTATATTTTTGTCGAGACGATCCTTGCAATAGTCTCTTCATTATACTTGCTGTTGTTCCAGACAATGAGTTCTGTAAAATGAGTTCTGTAAAAGGCCAATCTTGGTATAGGAATATTAAGAAATTTGGATTATCTGGAGAATATAACGATCCTTCTTCGCAAATTGGTAATTGGTTGCGATACAGTTTTGCTTTGCAATATTTAAGTCCGAATGAAGTCGATGCAGTCTACAGCGAAGACCTAATATCCATTATATCGGACGATCCACGGTTGCAAAAATATTCGGATTATTTATTTCGCACGTATATAGATGCAAATTCTACATATCCTCCTGAGCTTTGGGCTGCAAATTCAGCTAGTATGTGCCGAACCACCAACGCGTGTGAGTCGTTTCATAATATGTCTAATTCACAGTTTTATACGGCCCACCCACCATTATATACGTTTCTAGAGAAATTGAAAGAAGTACAAGCAGAAACGTATATCAAACTTAACAGCCTTCACATAAGAAAAATCAGTAACTCTGATACTGTAAAAAAACATAAACGGTTGGAGCATTTACTTCAATTATATTCTACTAAACAGATTAGCAGATTTCAATTTGTGCAAAGTATCTCTAACCGCTTCTGCGAGATAAATGTTGATGAATCTTGAAGGAGGGGGAGTTTAGTAAATCATTTTTAAATTTAATTTTACATTTATGTTACTTGTATACTTTTATTTCAAAAAAAAATTAATAAAGACATCAGAGTTTGAATTTGTAAAAAAGTATGTTTTTTTTAAGTTTTTCAAAAAAAAATCATTTTTGTCAGTTTGAATTATCGTTGCAGTATTGCGATAAGTATTATAAGAAACTTTCGGGTCTTAATCCATTAATTCTTTAAGTTGCCATCGGTGGAACTTACATGTTTTGCCCGGGTACCTTTTTGGCCATCGGTGGAACTTACATGTTTACCTTCGGCAGCTTAGCAAAAAAAAGGCTTAAAACCTGACCATCGGTGGAAGTTACTACTGTCCAAAAAAGAATCATAATATAACCTCACTTTTTTTTTTTTTAAATCTTTTCTGTTTAAAATAATATATTTTGCAATCTTGTTTCTATATTAGGAGTTACATAAAATATAATTTTCTTAAATTATTTTCAGATTAATTTGGAAACAAAGATGTACCAGCAACAAAGAAATTATTATTATTTTCTACATTGTTTATTCGCGATTACAGCTAAGTGAAGCGACGTCTGGCGGAAGAAATGTTAACTAGAGTGGATGAGTAGTTTTTAGTATTTGGCAGTTGTCACAAATTTATTTGTATGTTTGTGGTGTTATCATACTATGGATATAATCGTTTTTAACGTTGAATATTGTTTTTATAAGTGCTTGTGTGAAATCCATTTGTTATTAGGCAAAAATGAGTAAAAGTAAATCTCTAAAGAGGAAGCTTTGTTGAACAAAGAGATTGCTCGTGCTAGGGTACACATAGAGAGGTCTAACCAGCGTATTAAATTATTTAAGTTTTTAAATGCTAGATACGAATTTTCGTATTTAAATTTAGTCAATGAAGCTTTCACCGTTGTATGTGGCTTAGTTAATTTATGCTCACCTATATTGGCAGATGATAAGTTTTGATTAATTATAATTATTGAAGAAATTAAATAAAAAAAACAATAAACTACTTTTTTCTCCAACCATATTAAAAACAGTACATTTTTAATAGCATTACCTCAAATGAAAGTTTACGTTTTTGTCACTAATATAAAAATGCGTACATTACTAAGCAACACTTTTTTTTACGTGCATTAAAAGAACTTTTTTTGTGCTAGACCTAAAAGTGACCTAAAAACTATGACAACTTAATATAAAAAAACAAAAATTCAAGTTACTGGATTTTCACTACACGAATATTCAAACAAAATGTTTGATGTAATTTAAATTTTTGGTTGGAGAAAAAGTAATATGTCTCATTTGGATTAAAAGTGTCTTTGTTTGGCGTGCAATTATTGCATTCGCTCGGCTCCGCTAGCGCTCCGCCTCGCAAATACAAAAATTGCTTGTCAAACAAAGTTTCACTTTTAATCCGAATAAGACAATGTACTATTCATTTATAGATACTATTTATTTATTCCAAAGTCGTACAATTTATATATTTACTTTTCATTTGTTTTATTTACAAATTTCAGGAAGAAGGAAACCGAAGTATTTAGTTTTTAATGTGGGTAAAAAAGTTTTTAAGAAATCATGATTAAGATGAACAGAAAAAATAAGTGCTGAGCTATCTTTGCTACAATAAATAATAAAGTCGCAAACTTCTACATTCAATATAGCCATCCCTAATTGTATTTGACCGTAATACGAATGTTTTTGCTTTAGCTCGTACCTTTGTGAGACATCGTTAAAAACCAAATAATCTAAAGTTGGTAGGAGATCTTCAATTGTCAAATTGCGGCCCTCGAATGGGCATTTAATTTCGATATGTTTCACAGGTTTTCCACTCTCAATGATCGGTTAATCATTCTCTGGTATAAATTTTTATCGTCATCAATATTTTTTAGATTAACCTTGACGGGAGTGTAGCAACAGTATTTGGTAACATCTTCTGTTACTTGATATTTATCTATAGCCCCCTTTTTCAAGTTGGACCACAAACATTTTTTGTCGGTTGCCGAGAGCTTTTCTAACTCGTCTAAATTATTTCTGAAATTGAAAAATTATAAATAAATAAATAAACTATCTTCACTTCAACTTAATCTTACCTGCTGCAATATATTAAAATTGCAACTATGTGCTTACAGCATTCCGATGCTCCAGCTTTACATGAACAACAGAACTTTGATATTGATAAGTTTTTTTTATTAATTAGCCCAGACACTTCATGAGGCGGTGAAGACAAAGCTGTAGTTTGTAAAACCAAACTATAAATGTGGTAGAATTCGTCGTTACTAGGCGTTTCTCCACACAATACAATATGCTTAGCGTTTGCTAAAGCTTCTCCCTCACAAAAGTTTCTAGACGAACTACTTCAACAAAATTGCAAAATACTGTTTATTGTTAATTGTTTATTCATATTTAATTATTATTTACACACAAACGAATATAGTACACAAATCACAACACGTTAAGGTTTATATAATAACATTGTTTATGTTGGTAAAACTAAAAACTACTCATCTCTAGCGGCCATTTTGAATGTTTGGTCACGTGACTTTCCTTAATCGAAATCGCGAATAAAGTACGACAGATACAGCGTGTGTTTGGAATGCTCCGAAAATTAAAACGGTAGAAAAAATAAAATTTACTAGGTCAAGAATACTAGTACATGTTATTTGTTTAGTCAGCAATAATTGTTATTACTATAGTTATTAGATATATAAGCAATTATGTTAAATAAACAATCCTCATTCAAATTAGTTTTTCCACTACTAGTCATATAGGCTATCATTATAACTTAGTCAAACCGCACGTGAAGTGACGCATTTTAGACAAGTGGTAAATAATTTTTTCATTATTTACCACTGGTAAATAATGAACATATTGATATTTTCTACAGTTTAGCGACTATTTATAAGGCAAATGTTAAGACATTAATTAGTATTAGTATTTTAATTTATCAAGATTGCAAAAAATACCACGACAACGAGTTTGTTGTTTATGTTATTAGAAAATTTTCATGTATCAAAAACTAAAATAAAATTGTGACATTTTATCTCGAATCCAAATAATTTAATTTGTGTATCAAAACGCAAATCGCTAAAACGGCAAGTCATCCTCTACATGGTATTGCCGTATCAATTCTCTACAGCAAATTTTGTTAAAAAACGATTTTGTATAACCGAGAGATGCTATTTATTATTGCTATTTATTATTAAATAAGAATTTTAAAAAAATGGCAATAAATCTAGTAGTGGAAAAAATCGTATATAAACCACGGTTGTGAAGACCATTATAGCCTCCGCGCCTTATATTCCTTGGCGCTTCGCACCTCGGAATATAATCTTGGCGCTAGGGCTATAATGGCTGTCTTCACAACCTTGGCCTATAATATACTATTTGCTTGACGACGTCCGTGGAAGTATCCGAAAGATATTACGGATACTTACTTACTTCATTTTCAACTTAGAACAGTTTATCTCTTTTGCTTCGGTCTGCAGAGTTCATCCCTTTGTGATTTGGTACAGAAGATTCATTCTCTTTTAAATACAGTAGAACCCCTCTATAACTAAAACTCGATTAACAAAACCTCCCGAACAGTTAAAATACAATTCCGATAAAATTCTAGTATGTAATTGAGACCTGCAAGTGGCTTTATTTTTCCCAGAAACTATCGTAATATCCGATCTATTTCTGAAATTTCTCGCTATTATTGATCTAAAACCAACCAAAATCTCGTTGGAGAGAACATCTAAAATGCATAAAAATTATTATTTTACCACTTTTCAAATAATATAGACAAGTTTACCTGTAATTATTTACGTTAGGTAGATGTGATTAAATGAAGGTAGGGTTGGCAGTAATTTTTCAAATTAGATAAGATAGAGATATTTCCTGAGAAATTTGACGTTAAATACGGAAGCCAAATAAGAGCAAGTTATCCTGTGTTATTACATCGATTGTTGGTGTTGAAGTTGACTTTTTGTTTGTACTGGTTCGAGCCACATCGATTATTGAAATTCCATCTTTTGGTAAAGCAAGTGGAATTTATTCCGTCATTCGGGGTCAATTCGTGATCACACTGGAAATCGAATTTAGGAGGCTGCTTTGTGAGACGCTAAAATTCCAGGAATCAACTAAGTTAGGTTATATTCATCAATTAAATAATCTATCACTTTCTTACCTACGAATAAGAATAGAAGTTCGTTATACCACGTTTAGAACGATAACCAACCCGTTGCTTTTGGTCAACGACTTATATTTTTTGAAGCTCGAAACCTCAATCGTGTTATTTTTATCAAACATCAACAGAAGCCATTGGTGTGCAAACATAGTGGCACGGATTTATGAATATAAACTGGATAGCCAGTTACCGTATATCGCCACCGCAATTTATGTCCAACCCTCCTTGGCCGCCATACTGTGCTAATTTTTAGTAACTTTCAGTTACTTTAATGCCTTACAGTTGTCGAAGCTACGAAAAATTGTCACCCTGAGTCTCCAGTCTGTCATTTGGTCGGCAATTTCAAGGATATTATTTATAACATAACAATAGATAAACCCTTGTTGGGGTAGGTAGGTAGCATTTTAGCACAGTATGGCGGCCATCGGTATCGAGACAATAGTGGGGATCTGTATTAGCTATCCAGTTTATATTCATAAATCCGTGCATAGTGGTCACTAGGCGAAGTAAATCTGACAGTGGCGTACCAGCGAGTTGGGGTGAACCAGGGTCAGCGAGTTTTTATCTATTAGTGCGATTAGTTTTAAAAGCGATAGTGAACGCTTTTGTTTTGAGTTGTTTGTTATAGACCTGATTGCATGTTTATTTTAATTAAACAACTTAAATAATTAGAATATATTTAATTCAATTATAAAAATAGTAATTTATAATTTTATTTGATGGCGGCGCCCTCGGCCTTTGCGGAGGCCATCGCCTGCCGTCTCGGTGTTACATCTCGAAGCGACGCCAGCCGTCGCGGTGTTCGTGATCGACGCTGGCGTCGCGGTGTTTTCGAGTTTCGCGACGCCAGCCGTCGCGAAGTTTGAGATATTGATCGCTGTCGGCGGCGGCTACGGCTCCTCTCTAATTTTTTTCTCAGATCTTCATGCTGGTCTTCCTGCGACGTCGCCTCAGGTTCCTCCTGTGACGACGCCGACGGCAGATCCACCGGCTGGTCTCCCTGCGACGTCGCCTCAGCAGGCGACAGTTCTCTCTCTTTTGCATTATCCATAATTTAAATTTTTCTAAAAGTAAAAAAAAATTATTTTATTATATAATATTTTTGTGTCTCGGAATTATTTCAAAATGCAAGGTTTTCTCATGTGTTTCGTTTCGGTTTACGTGCCGTCGCACACTGCGGCCAAATCTTTAAAAGCTGGCCAAAAGTCGAACAAAAAAGTATCTAGATAAGGTGTTTACGCTACTGAACCCGTTTGTTATGAAAATCTAGGTTTAAATGGAATTCTCGGTTTCAATGAATCTTTTAGTTCAAATTATTTTTGTCGAATTTGTCGTAACTCAAAAAATGTAACTCAAACGCAGATTGATGATAATATAGACACCCATAGAAATGAAACTAATTATTCGAGAGATAGTATTAACACAGATTTTGGAGTTAAAGAAAAATGTATTTTTAATGTTTTATCAAATTATGACTTAACAAAAAATATATATTGTGATATTACCCATGATGTATTCGAAGGCATAGCTCGATATAATATCGCGAAAATTTTAAATTATCTTATAAATATAAAAAAATACTTTTCGTTACATTTATTAAACGAAAGAATCAAGTATTTTAATTTTAAAGAAATTGATAAAGGTAATCCACCACCTCAGATTAGTAGTCATCACATCAGTAAAGGTTGTATATTAATATCTGCTTCAGAAATGTCTGCCTTAATCACATATTTGGGTTTACTTATTGGAGATTGTGTGCCTATTGATGACGAATATTGGGATTTGTACTTAATAATTAGTATAATTTCTTCAAGGAGCATTAGTCAAAATGAAATTAATCACTTAAAACAGTTAATTCGCGAACATCACTCTTTATATCTACAATTGTTTAATGAACCTCTTAAGCCGAAATACCATAATTTGATTCATTATCCAATCATTATAGAACCAGGGCCTTTGGTTAATATTGCCACAATTCTATTTGAGGCTTTTCATAAAATTGGTAAATCTTGTGCAAATATTGTAAAATCTCGAAGAAATTTGCCCTATACTATCGCTTTTAAGCATCAATTGCGATTGTCTTACAGACTTTTTTGTAAAATTGGCCTTAACACTAAAAGGTATTTTGGAAATACAATTTGTTCTGCTTCAGATCTACCAGACTTTCTAAATTTCAGAGCGGAATTATTAAAAGTATGCAAATTACATTCATTAGAATCGCCATGTGTTATCTCCTGGTTGACCATTAATAATATAATGTATCGACCCAATTTTTACATTCATGTAAAAAGTAACATTTTTGATGAGCCTATTTTTGGTGTAATAAGTTATATTATCATATGTGATGATAACAATTTTTTTCTTGTTTATAAAAATCGTACTTGTCTTGGTGTGAATAAACATATTCAGTCTTTTCACTTGGAAAATATCTGTGAAACCAGTAAAACATTCCATATTATTAAAATTGAAAATGGTCTTAAAAGTTACCAAATGCATTCTACGAACTGTGGATCAGATTGTATAAGCACAATGAATTTTTAATTGATTTTTGTAGTTTTAGTTTTAATTTTTGGTTTTCGATTTTAGTTTTTAAGTTTTAAAATATATAATAATTAATTTCGTTTATAAAAATCTTATGTTTTTCTTATTGTTTTATTTTGTAATTTTGTAACTAAGAAGTACCTGTAAATATATTTCTTATAAAAAGTGCAATTTTATTATTTAAATTCCTATACACGTATAGCAGTGGTCCAATCGCTGGGTAGCTATAATGAGTTTTAACTTTTAAATTGAGCTGATAATTAGGTACGTAGTAAAATTCAAATCTACATAGGGATTTTTTATCAGCTCAATTTAGAAGTAAAATCTCATTTAACCAACCAGCGATTGGACCACTATACCTATACCTATAATTTTTAAAATAAATGGCTAGTTCAAAACAAAGCAATAAATATAATTGAGACAATTAAATCATTTTTATATAATTACAAATCACAATTTTATAGTAAACTTTATTTGCTTACAGTAACCAAATCACTTTTTAAATAGTAATGGTGAATGTATGTTATTTATCAAATATTTCGTGTGCCCAACATTCTGATATGTTAATAGTTACTTAATATAATTTTACTCCAAATATATTCACCAACCAAATACTTCGATTACAGTAACATAATATTTGGTTCCCTGTATTCATACTTAGGATTTGATTATATCAAACGACATTTGTTTTCTATAACCAAACAGTTTTCTCAGTGTACTCATTTTGTTTACAGGGTTGTCGCGCTTCGCAAAACCTTCTAGTGACGTCACTGGGTTTTTAAAAATTCTTTTTGGGCTTAATATTAATGGCAAAAAAAAATGAAAAACACCAATCTCATTTTTTTAACACAAACTTTGAAGAAAAAAAAGTTAAAAAAATGCATGAGAATTCCTCAGTCTAGGCCACCTTTTTGCTTATATACTGCACAAATCTTATTAAAAGAATATAATATATCTACCTGGCTTCGAATTCTAACTCTGAAATTTTACACAGTAAAAACGTTTTCTTTGAATCTACAAAACTATTTTGTTTGAATTATTTTTTTTAAGCAAATAAATTTTGTTTAATTTAAATAGTAAAATATTTTTGGGCTAACAAAAATTTATTTAAATAAAAAAAAAAAATTTATCGGTGGAAACGAAAAATTTTAGTTACGTATATAAAACAAAAAATTTTTGTTATATATATACCTAGTCGGGACATAAGTTCTGTTACACAGTATTAATTAAATTTTTAATGTTTCAAAATAATAAATTCAATTATGATATACCGGGTGCTGAATGAGTTAGCCGAACATAGGAAATTAACATGTAAAAACTTATTTATGCAAATTCCTGCTTCCCTAATTATTTTAGAGAAAAAATGAAAGACATAAAAATAATGCAGAAATATAAACTACAAATGATAAGACCATTAGATTTCATCTCACTTTTACTTAAAAGGTCAAAAAATGCTTTAGAAATTGTTAAAATTTTCATTTATCGCACTGGCCATGTAAATAAATTCAATTTAATTTATATTTTCCAAAATAATTACCATGGAAACTTTCATGGCAAGTCCGATAAATGAAACTTTTAACAATTTCAAAAGCATTTTTTGGTTTTTTAAGTAAAAGTTAGATGAAATCTAATGCTTTTATCATTCGTAGTTTATATTTCTACATTATTTTTGTGTCTTTCATTTTTTCTCTCAAATAATTAAGGAAGCAGGAATTTTCATAAATAAGTTTTTACATGTCAATTTCCTATGTTCGGCTAACTCATTCAGCACCCGGTATACTGCTTTATTACTAAATATATAAAGAATACATTTTTAATATATTTACTCAAAATGTCCTCCTTTAGCCTTTACACAAGCCTTTAAACGCCGTGGCCAATCATCAATTGCGGCACGGACGACTTGTAACGGTACCGATGCTGCTGCTTTCACCAAATCCCGCTTCAGAAGCTCGATATTTTTATGAGGCTTACTACAAGCCATGTTTTCAAGAACTGACCACAATTTATAATCCAAAGGATTCAGATCAGGACTTCCAGAAGGCCATTGTTCTGCTGCAATAAACGCAGGTAAATTTTCTGCTAGCCACCTTTGGGTTGTCTTAGCTTTGTGTGCTGGTGCAGAGTCCTGTTGGAAAACCCAATGGTTTCTTTGAAAGAGAGAGTCGTTAAGAAGCTTTACCACGTCTTCTAACATTTCTTGGTAAATTGGTGCCGATGTTTTAACGCCTTTTTAACAAAAGTGAAGTTGAGTAACCCCTTCGTAGGATACACCCCACCAAACCATCACAGATGCTGGATAATGGCCTCTTTGAACCCTCGGAATTTTTTCTGCCGCTTCTTTAGAGCTGTGAGCATAAACACGATCGTTTTGCTTATTAAATTTTTCTTCGACGGTAAAAATTTTTTCATCGGTAAACAAAATATTTTTAAAATTATTATTACCGTGCCTCCTTAATAGGGTTTTCGATCTCTCGTGCCTAATTTTTTTTAAAGCTGTTGTTAACCTTTGTCCTGCTGCTCTACGAAAAGCCCCAAGTTTTAGGTCCTGCCTCAATACGCGAGACACGCTTTTTTTTGAAATTTGCATCTCCATAGCAATAATTTTTTGTTTTCGCAGAGGATTTCGTCGTATTCTTTCACGCACTGCTTTAATCACTCGTGGAGTTCTTATGGTACGAGGACGTCCACTTCTTTTTCTGTCAGCTATTGCATTTGTATCGGTAAACCATTTTATAGCTCGACTTACAAACATTTTTGAAATTTTTAACGGCTTTAGCAATTTTAAAATTTCACTATTTGATACACCACATTTATGTAACGCAATAACTGCTATCCGATTTTCTTTCACACCCCAATCCATGTTGCTGGTTGAACTCAAAAATTTTAACTATAGTCTGTACAAGTTGCCAAAAGAAAGGGCTTTCTAAATATGTAATTGTTTTCCACTCTCTGTAATCTTAAGCTGTAAAATCTAACGGTTCTTTACAGGTAACAGAATTTATGTCCCGACTAGGTATTGCGATGAAACACGTAGGGCGTTAACAGAAGAGATAAACAAGAAAAATAATTTAGTTTGCGACGAGATCCTAACGAGGAAGGTCGTAAATTTAAAAGTTAGTGATTTAACCCCAAGAAGGGAAAATCAGCAGAATAAATAACCAAAGTTAATACCCAAGGAAATTAAAATATAAAATCGAGAACCAGTGTCCCATAAAACAGAAACAACAATTTTGGAACCTGGATAAAGAGTTTATTTTTTGAAATTGGAAGCGACAGTTGGCTTTAACGTGCGAGGATCAGAGATCAAGTCATTTAGAACCAGAAGAAAGGCAAAACACCAGGTTTGCATATCAAATAACTTTTAAAAAATTAAAAATTAAAAAAATATAAGAATAATACTAGAAAATCAAAAATTCAAAAAATTCAAAAAAGACAAAAATTAACATATAAACAGGTCTGGATTAAAAATATTTGAAATTATGAAAAATTCAAAATACGATATTACAAAATAACGTTATTTCATGGTTATTTCCAATCCTCAGTTGTAAATAATCGTTTAAATTTATTAAATAAGAAGAATATTCGAACTAATCAAAAGAAAAAACTATTTAAAGAGTATTGATTAACAAGCATAAAATTTGACTTACCATAACCCCAAAAATATCAAATCTGCACGTTGTCACATGTAGTAATGAACAATTTAAAATAATTTGAACTATGAGATTCTTTTACCAAGCACTGCTTGTGTGAAATCTGAGAGCACTGCCCCCTTAATTTGATTTCTAAAAACTTTGAAAAAATTCAAAATTCAAAATTTTACCACGTTTTTAACCGTAAGGTGTAAAACTAGAAAAAGAACCCAAAAAAAAAATTTTAAGTAAATTTGTGGAATTTTAGTATGTATTTATGGTTAAATTAAAAAAATATAAGAATAATACAATACGTAGAAAATCAAAAATTCAAAAAATTCAAAAAAGACAAAAATTAACATATAAACAGGTCTGGATTAAAAATATTTGAAAAACGTGGTAAAATTTTGAATTTTTTCAAAGTTTTTAGAAATCAAATTAAGGGGGCAGTGCTCTCAGATTTCACACAAGCAGTGCTTGGTAAAAGAATCTCTTAGTTCAAATTATTTTAAATTGTTCATTACTACATGTGACAACGTGCAGATTTGATATTTTTGGGGTTATGGTAAGTCAAATTTTATGCTTGTTAATCAATACTCTTTAAATAGTTTTTTCTTTTGATTAGTTCGAATATTCTTCTTATTTAATAAATTTAAACGATTATTTACAACTGAGGATTGGAAATAACCATGAAATAACGTTATTTTGTAATATCGTATTTTGAATTTTTCATAATTTCAAATATTTTTAATCCAGACCTGTTTATATGTTAATTTTTGTCTTTTTTGAATTTTTTGAATTTTTGATTTTCTAGTATTATTCTTATATTTTTTTAATTTAACCATAAATACATACTAAAATTCCACAAATTTACTTAAAATTTTTATTTTGGGTTCTTTTTCTAAATAACTTTTTATAAGTGCTCGCGGTTTATGCGTAATTTTATTCGGGACGGAATCTTAATGCGACACTGAAAATATTTATAAACCAAAATTTTAAAATTTGTAAATCAATTGTTTATTTTAACTAAATTAAAATTTATATTCATCAATAAGTAGGATATTTTCTTTTGAATTAAACAAAATTGAATCACATGCACCATATAATATATACTATCATACCTTACGGAGCTTAAAATAAAAAGGTACACACGAATTTAAAGTTCTTCATCGAGTCGTGGCAATATGTATATTTTTTTGGCTTAAATAAATTTTTGTTGTTTTAAATAAAATTACTAAATAAATTAATAACTAAAATTAGTTATCACTTCAATCAAAAGAGTATGGTTAAATTTTAACTTATCGTTTTTCATGGTTTTACTGTGGTAGAGCTATAGGTCCAGCGCCGTTCTCAGATTCTGAATAAGTGAACTTTCGACTTGCCTTCATAAATTATTTTTCCGATATTAAAGTGTAAGCAATAATCATTGTCACAAAAGCAGCTTAGATGTTTCATCACTATCTCAATAGAACTTAATTTCAAATTCAGAAGATTATAAAATTTTCCAGTGACTTGACTTGATGCACTTTGAGTGTGCCAACAAAAGTTTTCACCTTGGTTACATCTCGTTCGATTTAAACACTCTTTTTTTTATCTCATCATCTTGGACAATGCTCAAAGTAATGGCAGAACATCTCTGTTCCATGGCTTCCACAAATTTCTCTAAGTTTTCGATATCACCCCTAACAGTAACCACGGCATATGCAGTCCTCTTGCCAGTAGATCCAACGCCGCCGTCCGGCACGCCTTTACCATAGATTACACAGATCAACAAAATACAATTTTTTTTGGGGTTCCTGTTCTAATGCTTAAATTCTGATTCTAGACATCGAAAAACACTTAACCTGTGGTAACCACACCTCGATCATGGATACATACAAACCCGAGGGGTAAATCACGGTCAAAAATCGTGTACACCAGACTTCCTGCTACTTCGGACTTCCCGAACTTCCCCAAACTTCCCGGACTTCCTCCGACTTCAGAATTTACTGATGTGACTTTTGCTCTATTGATCTATCTGGAAAGACAGGTGAAAACCTAAAAAAAAAAAATCCCGCTTCTTTCCTTTCCCTGCCTTCCCCGAACTTCCTCAGACTTCCTACAAGCTGTACACCAGACTTCCCGGGAGATTTACCCCTCGTACAAACCACACTAGTACGAATTGGGATTTTGCATTTCAAAGTACTATAACTCGTATAAATAGCCGAAAAGTATTTGATAATTCATGTTTCTTGGAGTAAAAACTTTGCAGAAATCCAGTGATGATGGTTTCGAATGCGAAAAATTATATTAAGTTACTGAAAATACGTCAAAACCAAAACAAAATTTTTCAAAAATCTGCTTTTTTAAAAAAAAATGGCCATTGTTTTGCTATTTGACGTAAATGATGTTTCTTTTTTTAAATTCATGTTCAAATATTGTACTTTGTGGAAAAAAATATTTCATTAACATAACAGATCATTGAGGATTTTTTAAGCTTGTTTGAAAATATGGTATATTTTAAAGGCAGAATAAACAGTACATGGTTGATCTATGATAGCAAAATGTAAGTATTTTTTTGAAAAAAGTAGAAAAATTGAAATATATTTATAAGAAATATATAATAACATAATCATAATCTATTTTATTAACCCACTCGATGCAAAGGCCGCATTTAATATGCAGAAAAAAGATTTTATCGCGCACCAACTTTACTAACGCTAATACCACACTAGTGCTAATTTGCACCTCGTTTCACTTTACGCACTGCTAGAACCTAAGGTGACAACACATTTGTCGTCATAAAGGGATACCCTTACTGAACGCCGTAAAAGAAAGCTAAGAATAAGAAATTTTAGGTGGTGCGAATTTGCACTGGTGTGGTTACCACGGGTTAAATTTCCATTTTTAGCTTTTCAAGTTTGCTTTTGTCTGATTCACGCCGATAAGTAAGTTTTAAAGAAATTAATTGATTTTATGAGCGGATATACTAAATACCCTTGTCACCTTTGCTTATGAGATAGCAAAGCAGATTCAATACATTACCAACGGCGTATATGGCCTGAGCGAGTCCAATTTAAGATAACAAAACATAATGTGAAGTCGGAAACAAATGTAGAGCCTAATAATATATTAATGCCGACGTTACCTATAAAATTTGGCCTAAGGAAACAATTCGTCAAAGCTTTGGATCCAAATTCTGATGCTTTTGAATATTTAAAGGTATTTTTTTCCGAAATTAAATTTTTTCCCAAAAATTTGTTGGACCGCAATTAAAACAAATAATAACAAGTGATGATTTCACATATCTCCTGAATGCTCATGAAACACAAGCATGAGAGAGTCTTAAAGCAGTAGTTGATGGTTTTCTTGGAAACAACAGTATTGACAATTATGAAGAACTGATTGCAACTATGCTTGTAAGCTTTAAAATTATGGGCTGCAGAATGTCCCATAAACTTCACGTGCTACATTCTCACCTGGATTAATTCAAAGATAATATGGGTGCCTATTCAGAGGAACAACGAGAACGTTTTCACCAAGATATGATGAACTTTGAACGACTTTACCAAGGGCAATACAACGAGAATAATATGATAGGAAATTAAATTTGAGGTTTAAAGCGAGACAACCCATATAAACATAAGAAAAACCGAGAAAAACACTAAAAATATTCATTTTTAAACTTGAATTTTTGTTATTTTACATTTATTTGCTATTATTTATCACAAATCTTCAATAAAAAAGATTCTAGTGTTCAGCAAAAACTTTTCTAATCGTAATTTAAAATAAAATTATGGAAGAAAATATCTAAATCCGTCATTTTTCTTAAAAATTCAAAAAATTACTTTCGTTTCTACAAAAGCAAACTTTGATCAAAAAAATTATTTTTTCCCTTACTTTTAACGTAGGAGAAACCAAAATTTCATATGCAGAAGCCAGACCCAAAAATCGTGTTGACCTGTGTGTTATCCATTAGTTTTCGAGGACATTTGAAAATCGAAATTTTTCATCTTTTACATGAGAGCACATAGAAATTGCAAGCAACGGGTTTTCTGTTGACGGTACGTGTACTCTGAACTAGTCTTACCGATAACCGTACACGCGTGTCATACGTCATACCTCGCCGAGTGCGGGCTACCCAGTCGAGGTGGATTGAGTTCAGGGATGTTTTTAGCAAGTTAAGCGGCTCCGTCAAGTTGGCACCTCCATTTTGAAATTTGAAAATATTTTTTGCGTAGTTTGGAAGTGCTCGCGAAGTGCTGTAAATTTTTTTGAAAGTGCTGGGTCGGTTAGATTTTTATTAAGAATTGAAATATCGACAATTGTCAAAAACGTCAAGTTGGCCCCTTTTTTTTCAATTTTATTATATATTTAAATTTTCTTTATATTATTTAAAAGTACTCTTGAACTGCTGGCGAGTGCTGTAAATTTTTTGAAAATACCTGTTTTATTAAAAAATTTGAAAAATAAGCTCCGTATTTTTTGCCATTCTCTTCATTTCCGGATATTCTGTGAAACCTCTGAAAAGCATGCATTGGAGTATGGATTCGGATCTTCGTAATGAAGCAATTGCCAATGCGATGTCTAGGAAAAGGTGTAGAGAGATTTTATAAATAACGCTGAGTTACCGCCAAACGACAAATTTGCGAAAGTGAGACCTCTAATAGAACACTTGAACTTGGAATTTCTAAATAACATGCCGCTGAGTGAAAACATAGCAGTATCTATTGATAAATCTATGGTTCCATATTTCAGTCATCATAGTTGCAAACAACGGATTCAAGGAAAGCCCATTAGGTACGGATTCAAATTCTGGTCTCAAAATATATCAAATGGTTATCTTGTTAACACCAAACCGTATCAAGGAAAGGGGACATTATTAAAAGATTTTAATTTTGGTCTAGGAGCATCTGTTGTAACATTTGCTGAGAGAGTTAAACAGAAATTTTCAGACCCAAAAATTTAATTTTTTTATAGATAATTTCTTCACCGGAATCACAGCCAAGTTCCAATAATGGAACAAAACTTTTTTTTATTAGTGTGACTGAAAACTAAATTAAATTTTTTTAAATATTTTTTCGTAATTCAAAGACATAAACTCAATATAAAAATGTTAAAAAATTTAAAAAAAAAGTCCGTTTGGCAAAGATATACAAATTCTACATCTTGTCTTTACGATTATCTTAGACTTAATGAATGTTTTTCCTTTTTTTTAAATTAAAACTGGAACCAATTTTTAACTAATGCATTGATAGCCTTACAAGAAATCATGCTCCGATCACGTACCAGACAAGTGACTGTAAGCACTTAGGGCTGTTTATGGCCCGCGAGAAAGTTTATATTTCTTTAAATTCGGTTCTAATTTATGTTTCTTAAATTTATTTTTAAAATTGGATGATGAGAAAATTGAATATTGACAAAAACTTTGAATAAAAAAAATTTGAAATAACGAAACCAATCATTCATAACAAATCTGTGGTCACAAGGAATAAAGGAATAAGTCTGCATAGATTCCTATCTACTTATTCCCTTATTGCTTGTGACCACAGAAATGTTATCTCATCCAATACTAAACCAAACTCACATCATATCCCATTTTACGAATTCCGGTAATTAAACTTCATTTACTTACTATATTAAAATTATAATTACTGTAAATATTTTGTCAAATATTTAACAAAAGGTCTTACCTAATAACAGATAATATAAAAATTTGTTAACATAATACTGTAATAACTATTAAATCTGTGGTCACATGCAATAAGGAAATAAGTAGACTTATACCCCAAATAATTTTTTTTGTAAAATTGGATTCCTAATAATACGTATCAAGTTCAAAGAGAAAAGTCTGTGTCCATAAATAATTGAAAATTTACGAACTTTTTACAGATTTATTAATACTTAAAAAATAAAAAAACAGTAGGTACCAAATTTTTTACTTTTGCTATAAGAAATTTGTGATACATTTGTGAGCTAGCAATTACATTTTCAAAATAAAAGTTCAGTGGCTATAAGCTAGTAACTTTTAAAGTTAAAATTAAAGAAAAGTTTTTTGCTGCTCATGCAAAGTTGAGTGTTTGTGCTTAGTACCCTTTTGAAATGTGACCACAGAAATAATATTGAATAAAACTTATATATTTATATGTAAATGTACTTTTTGTGAACATTTATACTCGCAAATCTACACTGAAATGGTTTCTCAACCCGCATGGGTTAATAAATGTCGAGTTAAACTTCTTTTTCGTGAACATTTATATTCACAACTGCTACACTTAAATGGTTTCTCACCCGTATGGGTTAACACATGCACTATGGAGAAGGCAACGGAAAACCACTTCTTTAATATTTCCTAGTCAGTCATCTTGGCTTTGACCAGTTGATCGCCTATGCACTGCGTAGTTCATAGTACTAGAAAAAATTGCCTTAGAAATTATTTAAAAAAATTTAAATTGCATTTTTTGAATTACCTTGGAATTCAATTTGTTTGGAAATCCTGTAATTCTTTAGTTATCCGTGAAATTAATTGAAAATTTTTGGAATTGCATAGAAATTTCTAAAATCTACAATCATTGAAATTTCAGTGATTGAGAATCTTTGATTAAAGTCACTAAATTTCATCGAAATTTATACAAAAAATTTAGAATTTCAGTTATTTGAATTGGTATTTACATACCTTGGAAATCTTTGAAACCCTTTCTGAAATCATTATTAATATAATATTGTTATTTATTGGAAATCAGTAAAATCCTGTTAGAAACGACTAAGTACAATTTCTTGGAAATATTTGGAATTTACTAGATATCTCTGGAATATTTTGGAAATTACTAAATTTCAATAAAAATCTTGGAAATTTCTGTTTGCAGAATTGCAGTTTGATATTCTTTGGAATCTTTGGAAATCACTAGATCTCATTGAAATCCTCAAGATTCTTTGGTATTGGGAATCACTTGAAAATCGTAGGATGGAAATCCTAGAATTTCATTAGAAATCAATAAAAACTGCTTTGCAGATTGCATTAGTTTTAATTCGAATAAGAAATTTTGTTCGACGTAACATTTATACGACTAACCATTTGTCCGACCTGGAGTTTTATTCGACCTGGAATTTTATATGACATACATTTGTTCGACGGTATTTTAAATTACAATCGCACACGTAGACTACTTTTCTATAGGAAACATTTTTTTTCATTTTATAAACCTCTTTATTTTTTAAGATTACCTGTTTATTTATAAGCAAAATTAAGAAAATGATCTCAAAAATTATCAAAGTATTTATAATTTAATGTATTGTTTAGTTATCTTTATTTTTAAACTTTAATTTTCACAAGCTAGTAGTTTATACATCGTTTATTTTACACATTCATTAAAATATATCGCATTTCTAAATATCTAAAATACACTTCGTGGAACTGACAATCAACTAAAGTTTTTCCGTATTTAAACTTATCGCCGAGGGAAAGTCAGAAAATAAATATTTAACAAAACTTTTTTTCTAAATTCACAAACCCTCAAAAGTTAGGCATCTTTAAAGTATTTTTTTAATGTCCACCTTCACATGGCCATAGCTCAAAAAATATTGATTTTTCAGTTAAAATGGTAAAGTGCTTTTTTAAAGCGCGTGAAATAATCTACAAACTAGATTTTATTGTCTAAAATCAACGTCTTTCGAGTTATGAATTAAAGTAAATAAAAAAATGTTGAAAATTTCAAACTTGAGTTTTTATTCGTTTTTTTCAAATCGCTGTATCTTATAAACAAAAATTTTTATAAAAAATCTGACGGCCAATTCCTGATAGGAAATTTAACGGACTATAACTTTTGTTTAGTAAAAATTTTTGAAAAACGAATCTATTTCACAGAAAATAATTTAAAAAAAACAACTACAAAACAAAAATTTAAATTCACAAAATTTTTGTTTCAAATTCAAAAAAATCACTACTGAAATTATGTCAAGTGTATCCAGGGACACCCTGTATATTACAAATTGTACTAAATTAAAATCTGTTATTTTCGTATATTTCATTATACTAAAAATAAATCTTAGCTTAAGTTAAAATCCGACAGTGCCCCAACAGTATGTAGTTTCAAACCGGTTTCTCGTCCAAATGAGTTTGTAAATGTAATTTCAATGTTTGTTCACGAGAAAAATTCAATCCGCATATTGTACACGAGCAAGGTTTTTTGTGAGAACTTGGTTTTTGCTTAGTATGCGTTTTTAGATGACTTTTCAAATTTTGCTTTCGCGAACATTTGAAGTCACAAATTTCACACTCGAATGGTTTTTCACCGGTGTGACATCTAAGATGTTCTTTCAAATAAGCTTTTTCCGAACATTTAAAACCGCAAACTTCACACGTCAAAGGCTTTTCGCCAGTGTGTATTCGAAAATGACGTGTCAAATGTGAAGGTTGCGAAAATTTCGAGTCGCAAACTTCGCATGCGAATGGTTTCTCGCCGGTATGCGTCCTAAGATGTCGCATCAACGTCTGTTTCCGTTTGAATGTATTATCACAAATTTGACACACCATTAGCTTTTTATCGGTGTGAGTTTTTAAATGATTCTTCAAATAATCTTTTCGCAAACATTTGAAGGAACAAATTTCACAAGAATATGGTTTATCGGTGGTGTGAGTTCTTACGTGTAGTTTTAAATATGCTTTCTGTGAACACTTAAAGTCACAAATTTCACACTGAAACGATTTTTCACCCGTATGTGTCCTCGAATGCCGTTGCAACGATTGCTTATATGGAGATTTATAGCCACAAATGATGCATTGAAATAATTTCGGGTTGGAATGAAATATCGTATGTTCTTCCAGTTGCAATTCATTACTACATTTTAAGTTACATATCGCACACTCAAATTTGCCAATGTCTAATACAAGTTTTTCGTCTACCTCGGGTGTTCCAATGAAGGTTTCCTCTTTAATGTCAAGCGAATAGTGCACATCATCTTCCAACTCCATTTTGATGTCCACCACTTCCGTCTTAACTTCACAATTATTTGAATTACATGGATGATCCACACCATCGATCGGAGTTTTTAAACTGTGCAACTCTTCGGAGGCTGCTACCTTTTCCATATTGCCAGTAAAAGATTTACCGATTGCAAATGCGTTTAACAAACTCACAAACAGAACTGTCAGAATGACAGCGATGACAGTAATTAAACGACATTACCATGGGCGCCGACTTCAATATTTCAATGGGGGCAAAAACAAAACAATTAATAACTAAATCGTCGTATTCGGTCGATATAGAAAGTTTTGTTTATAAACGAAACGTTTGTATTCATTTGGTGCTTTAGTTTCTTAATTGTCATTTTATTATCAACAAAAGTAGTTAACATTTTGGTAGCGAAATCATCAGGATCTTTTTAGATTTCCTTGAATTTTTTGCGAATCCCGCATTTTCAAGAAAGTCTTCTTGTAGTTAGTTCATTACGTCATGAGTAATAACTTACAAATTTTATAAATTAAAAAAATATCAAGTCAGCTGAAGCATGCTGAAGTAAATATTATAACCAATCATAGACGTTTATTTGAAATTAAGGGTTGTTGCTAAAGTAAGTTGACCAATATTAATCAAATTGGATAAGGAATTCGAATCGTGATTTATCTGAGCAGTGCTGTGCCTGCCAGGTTTAGCGGAATCGCGGAACTCGGAACTTGAAGAACCTAAAATGAGCCTTTTACTTTAATTTTTTATTTTAAAATATTTTAATCGTATAAAATATTAAAGCTATTTGTATTATTATTAAATAATATTATTAACTAAAAGGGTCTAGGGGAATAAGCATGTAAAAGTTGCCCCCGCACGTATTAAGTCTAGATTTGCACTATAGATTGGTATCTATGTGACTAAAAAATCATGCAAATATCAACCTTAAAATCGCATTTTTGTAGGAGTTATGGAAGGGGAAAGAAAAATCAAAAAAATGATTTTTCTCGAAAACGGCTGAAGGGATTAGAATGAATAAAATATATGTTAAGAACATCAATGAGAGTATTTTAAGAAAACATTTTTTTAAAATTCCAACAAGAAATACGGGTAATAAAATATTTTTGAAATTTTCAAAAAATTTTTCTGAAATTATGTTTTGGAAATACACCTTCAATTTTTTTTCCAAAAAAAAACCTTAAATGCCTGCTTTAACATATATTTTTTGCAAATTTTTCGTCGAGGTAGCTCGTGTCGAAAAATGATGAAAATCATGCATGCGGGCGCCGCATCACGCTTTCACAGCACACTCGCACTGCTTTGTCACTCTTCTATAGCTTCTCAATTTTTTAGATTGATTACTTAAAATTAATCAGTCAGAGGTGCGTTACGGAAGGAATGACAGACAGGAATAAATGTTTTTTTGTGTATCTGACATTCCGCAACGGATTAACGTATCAAACGAACCAAAGAAAATACTCTGATTGGTCGACTATTTTAACCAAGCAAAAAATATATCAAAACACCGGTAAAAAATTCTGTCTCTCTTTCTCTGTAACGAGTTGCTCATTAATCGAGTTATAAGTACTTCAATCGAAGTCCCATCTAATCGAAGTCCCATCTAATCGAGCTGGACCTTAATCAAGTTCCCAACCAATCTAGTTCTACATCAGTGGAGTTCCGTATCGATCGAGTATCAATCGTATCAATCGATAGGCGGATATCCCAAAAAAGCGTACGCCGCGCCATCTTCTGGTGAATTATGGCCAGATTATACATTTGACTCACCCAATTTATGCACAAAATCAACGCCTAGGTGGCTGCACCATAGCTGTTCAACTAGCGTATATTATCTACTTGTATTGTTATAATCAGAAAATATAACTGTTCCTTAGTGCAATCTTCGGTTTAAAAACATCGAGGTTTCATTCTAGCAAATTCTTGTATTAGTGCTGACGAATGAGGGTCCTCTTAAAAACAAAAACTTGTCTCTAGAAATTCTTTTATTGTTAAAAAAGAGAATTTTTTTGTGCAACTTTTGCTCTTCTTTCTGTCTTTTTTAACTTAATTAAAAAAATAAAAATAGTCATGGGAGGGGCCTAAGCCCCCAAAGCCCCCCCCCTTGGATGCGCGCCTGTCAATCGATGTATCATTAATTGGTAATTCCTAAAATTAGGATGCATAGAATGCATAGGAAATTCCTGGGATTCTTTGAAAGACTGAAATTTTTGAATTTTTTTAAAACTCGTTGGGAGCCATCTATAAATTACCTCACACGTTAGGGGGTACGAGGGTCATCTCAGAGTTGTGACAAAAATGTGACAGGGGGTCCGTGGGATTTCAAATGTTGTGATGTCACAAAGTCAAATTTTTAAAAATATATATTTTTGATCCATAGATCGATTGTAGCAATATAAGTAGCGCTTGCGTGCGTTTTTTCATGCGGCCGAAAAAAAATTAAATATTAGTAAAAATAAATTGTTATTTAAGATATGTAAAATTGATTTAATTTAAGTTAGTTGTTCAAAAAATATTTCTACGAATTATTAAATTTTATATAGGGAAGAAGTTAGTGTGACGTCACTGGGGAGGGGGGTCAATACAAATGTGACTAAATGTGACATAGGGGGAGGGAGGGATCTAAAAACCTTAAAAATCGTGTGACGTAATTTATGGACGACCCCTAACCACCTTCTTGACACCGGACACGATTATACTATGATTACGTGATGGAAACGGGTTTGTGTTAAAGACAGCACACGGAGGTGCAGTACTGAATAATAAAGGATTAATTTCTGACCATCGGTGCAGTTTGCATGAATATATGCCTCCGACAAGGGCGATGGGGCTCTATCCCCCACGTAAGCACTCCGCTGGTAATTTTGATAAAATCACCAAAATACTAATAGACTGGGAAAGTGTGACGTCAAAATGTGGCCGATATAACTAATATCTAAGGTATTTCAAGATTACCAAATAATTTCAGCAAATTTAATCGAATTCCAAAATTTTCTAAAAAAATTGTAAAAATTTCTCAAAAGTTCCAAGAAATTGCCTCGAAGTTTCCAATGATTCCAAGAAAAATTCAAACGATTATTGTCATTGTGAACGATAATTTTTTCAATGTGATTATTTTCAAAGAATCTTTAAGAATTTCGGAAATTTTCAAATAATTTCAGTGATTTACAAGAATTTTGAAGTATTTATTACATCAATTACAGTAAGTTTTATATCAAATTTAGTAAAATTTACTTCAAATTTAGTAAAATTTACTTTAAAATGGTATGAGGCTGATTTGAACTTCAATTGAAGTAAAAATTACTCCAATTTTCTCTCTGTGTACACATCTTCGCAATAATTTTGAAGTAAATATTACATCAGTTATAATAAATTTTATATCAAATTTAGTAAAATTTACATAAAATTGAGTAAATTTTATTTCAAATTTAGTAAAAACTTCAAAATTGGTGTGAAGCTGATTTGAACTTCAATTATAGTAAAAATTACTTCAAACACCAAAAAAATTTCTCTGTGTTGCCTGGGGCGCTAGACTAGCTAAATCTGGCCCTGGTTAATTTGCTTATTACGTATGCAGGTGCGAATAAAAAATTTAATCTAATAATAATTAGATTATTTTACTTTTTTAAGCATCGTTAAACCAGTCATGGGCGTCAGCGGTAGACATACCGGCGGAGTATCACTCAAAACACTAAAATTATAATTTTTAAATTTTAAATATGACTTGAGTTACGTAAGTGCAACTCAGGCTACACGGGAAACTTATTTAAAATTTTTATAATAAACTATATTTAAATTTGAAAAAATTTGAATTTATAAATTTATAATTATAAATCATCATAATTTGATGTTGTTTTGAGTTTGATTCTGAGTTATTTTGTAATAAAACAGTGGTGAATTGATAATTCACAAAATAGACCACCAAAAGAATCAAACATTTGGTTTTAAACAAAACTTTCTATACCAACTATGGCCGTGTTCGATTTGGAAGCTTACGGCGCCTTTGGTACCAACCTCTGTTCTTTTATGAGTAATGCTTGGTCTAGAGAGTTAGAATTGGTACCAAAAGCGCCGCAAGCTTCCAAATCGAACACGGCCTATAAGTATAAAATTAACTTAATATTTTTCCGCGTGGTGGCATTCGCTTAATGAAAATCAGTAGTAAATCAGTATTTTTTTGCAAAATTTTCAGATTTCTGCATCCGCAATATAAGGACTATGGCATAATTCTAGAACTACGGCAACAGAGGAAAGAATAGAGAAGATACTTTAACAAAGCATGCGGTATAGTCTGCAGAAGTCTTCGGCTATCAGCAAAGTGACTCCCCCTCCCCCATTAGTTCATAGTTACTTCTGATGTCTTTGAGAGTTCTTGTGAGTGTTTCAAGAGCACTTCATTCAAGTTACTTTGTTCTAAGATGTTGCACAAAGAAGTTTTTACTTGAATGAGGTTGAAAGATTGCATAAAGGCATCGTGAGTTGTCTTATCCTTCTCCAATAACGTAACAACGATGCCAGAAGATGCTACAGCTTATGGCAGTACCTCACTTTCCTAACCATCTTCAAGAGCAAGTTAATGAAAAAGATCTTCCTGTCTTGTAACAATTTATTTCCCCCCAATTGTTTACATGCTATGCCTATGGAATTCTTTTCACGCACCTGACGAAGCGCACCTAATGCTCAAGGCTATGGACAAACGCCGTAAAACGACAGATTTGATTAAACCGCCAAAGGGTAAACGGGATCCCGGGAGGGGTGGGGGGAAGAGAGGCAAACAATTAAAGTATTAAAAAATTGAAATAAATTTTTTCTGAAATTTTAATTTTAATTTAAATAGTAATAATATATTAGCTATTTATGTTACTAGTAATGGAAAGTAGAATATTTTAGTACTAGGCGATATATTTTTGTACGAGTCGCAGCCGAGTACAAAAAAGAGCCGCGTACTGAAATATTAACTTTCCTACGTGTATCATACAAGATTTTTCCTCATTGCGGTTCAAATAAAATACTAAAAACTAAATTTTGTAATTGAACTATGCGTATGCACTAGAAGGCGTGTGCAAGTGTAATTTTAAATTAAAAGCGTTGCTAAGTTGCACAGTTGTTTAAAACATATTTCGGTAGTTAAATTTTTGTCAAGCACGAATGCATTAATAATTATTGTAAAGTTAAATAGCTATATTATTATGTAAATGTATGTACCACAACAGTTTTATTTTATTAAGGTAAGCAGTAATCATTATAAACTATTTATATTAATATTAATTTATAGGGGTATCATATTATCATATTAATAACTTTTTATGTTTTAGATCTCTGTGACAAAATGAGCGATTTATCGAAAGGTTCCAATATCAAAGAATTGGTTTCGTTTGCTGTCCAATCTTTGCCACCCAGCAAAATCAAAAGAAAAGTATGAAAGTGCGTATAACCAATTGCAGGAATGGTGTACAGAAAAAATAGTTTTAAAGCTATAAACCAATTAGTTTTACCAATTAAGGGAGAAATTAGAAAATTTTTGAAAGAAGTAGACGATACGACCCATCTGATCTTCATGAAGGTAACAAATTAAAAACTTACATTGATCAAAACATTATTTTAATTGAAATATTATTGTTTTAGGTAGCTTTGCTTGTGGTAAACAGCGTTGCATGTCGAAGAGAAGAGTTGACTTCTGTTCTTCTCGGAAATGTTTGAGACCAGGACTCGTACAATTTAATGAACATCTTGCACACAAAAACCAATATAAGAAAAAAAATATATATAAATAAACGTATTATTTTGATTATTGTGTATGATTGCATTTTAGTTGTCTGTGAAAGTAAATTTCCTGATCCTGGACTGCTACTTTCCTGGCCGCAGAATGAGTCCGAGAAAAACTTTCCCGGACTCATTTTGCGGCCGGGAAAGTAACAGTCCCGGCCTTAAAAATTTTGTAAATACGGAGTCCGGCAAAAAGGGACTTTTCGTCACTAAAATGACGATCAAAATATAGGACCTTACCTACCGCAATGAGGAAAAATAAATTTAAATAGTAATAAAAATATTAAATTAATAAACAAACAAAATAAATTTAAATATTTTGAAAATATTCATAACCCTGAATTTCTGGATCCGCCGGTGGTGGTAGTAGTAATATCAACAGGCTCCACGTCTTTACGCCTAAAACTATACGCCTAAAAACACTTACGACTAAGTCAATACGCCTAAGTCTTTACACCTAAAAGATTTTACGCCTAAGACATCAACGGCTAAATATATTTGTTGCATATGTCACAAAAAACATGTTATTAAATCATGACGTAATACAAGAACACTTAACTACTATAACCACAAGCCAATATAATCCCAGTATCTCAAGAACATCAGAACATTGTAGTACTCAGTTATTAGTTCAAATAAATACATAATAAATATGTTTAGTTTTATTTGTCTAACAACACAACATGGTGTCAGGTGTTAAAAAATTTCACTTGGTGTTAAAAAAGTTACTATAGACAGGTATTAAAAAATATTACCTGGTGTCAGGTGTTAAAAAATTTCACTTGGTGTTAAAAAAGTTACTATAGACAGGTATTAAAAAATATTACCTGGTGTCAGGTGTTAAAAAATTTCACTTGTGTTAAACAAATTACTATAGACAGGTATTAAAAAATATTACCTGGTGTCAGGTGTTAAAAAATTTCACTTGGTGTTAAAATAGTACTGTTGACAGGTGTTAAAAATATTACCCGGTGTCAAGTGTTAAAACATTTTTACAAAAAGTGTAAAACTAAATGTGAAAAAATTTCACAAGTTGAGTAACTTTTACAAAAAGTGTAAAACAAGTGAAAAGATCTTAAAGTTGATAAACATTTGCAAATTTCAATAAAACAATACAAAATGGATTTCAATCTGAAAGCTCCTAAAAAGCTTGTTTTGGAAAATGGTACTAACTGGGCAAAATTCAAGCAACAGTTTGAAATTTATATGAAAGCGAGCGGTTACATCGAAAAAGAGGACGAAGTAAAAATTGCTATATTCCTCAACGTAGCTGGCGAAGAAGCTTTGGATGTTTATCAAACATTAAAGTTAAGTGAAACACAAAGAAAAACTTATAGTGAAGTACTGGCAGCGTTTGAAACATATTGCATTCCGAGAAAAAATGTGATATTTGAGAGTTTTAAATTTTTTGGTAGATCACAAAAAGATGAAGAAAAATTTGATCATTTTGTCACCGAGTTAAGAGTACAAGCAAAATTGTGTGAATTTGGTGAACAAGAAGAAAGAATGGTCCGAGACAGAATTGTGATTGGAATTAACGATGCAAGTTTACAAGAACGGCTACTGCGAGTGCCAGACTTATCACTAAATACGGCAATAAATCAGTGTCGTGCAGCAGAAGCTGGAAAAGAGCAGATGAAAACCCTACAAGAAAAAGGAGAAACAAGTGTGCATGGACTAAAATCGAATTTTGAAAAAAGAAGACCAAAACAACAATCAAGCTCAGCACAAGAAGAAAAGAAGAACAAGTGTCGAAAATGTGGTAACAAACACGGATACGGAAACTGCCCTGCATTCGGTAAGTCATGTTTAAATTGTAACGCTAAACATCACTTCGCGAAAATGTGTGAGCAAAGAGCTAAACGCAAAGAAATTGTTAGTAGATATAGTAAAAAAGTGCACCAAGTAGAAAAAGACCAAAATGACAGTAGTGACAGTGAATTTTATTTAGGATCAATAGGGGTAATTAATAAAGAAAACATAAAAAATGTTCAAGTTAGTTCTTTCAGTAACCTAAATGAGAAAAAATGGTTACAAAATGTAGAAATTTGTAATACTCAGGTAGAATTCAAATTAGATTCCGGGGCAGAAACTAATGTAATTCCTATAAAAGTTTATAAAATTCTTAAGGATAGGGGTAACAATCTTGAGTTGAAGCCAAAAAACGTAATACTCACTTCATACAGTGGTGATAAAATGAAACCGGAAGGAGAAATAAGTTGTGTTTGTAAAATACAAAACAAAGAATTAACATGCAAATTTATGGTAATAAATACCAATGCGACGCCGTTGTTAGGGTTGCAAGATTGCATAAGGTTTGGGTTATTAAAACGGGTAGATAAAATATCTATGGAAGACTCAAAAGAAGTCTTCATAACTCAAAACCACGAAATTTTTACGGGCTTAGGTAAAATAGGTAAATATAAAATTAAACTAAAGGAAAATGCAGTTCCTATAGTAAATCCTATTCGAAGAATTGCCGAAAAATTAAAAGAGCCATTAAAAAATGCGCTTGATTTATTAGAAAAACAGGGTATAATAACTCGGGTAACTGAACCTACAGAGTGGTGCCAAAATTTGTTAATAGTCGAAAAAGCGAATAAGTCGTTACGTCTATGTCTTGATCCAAAAAGGCTTAATGAGTATATCATTCGAGAAAGATATCCGATACCGTCACAGGAAGAAATTTGCAATGATCTTTCGGGGAAAACAACTTTCACCGTGTTAGATTTTAAAGACGGGTTTTTCCAAATCGAATTAGATACAGAAAGTAGCTTTATTTGTACTTTCGGAACACCTTTTGGTAGGTACAGGTTTCTACGTATGCCATTTGGAATTAGTTCCGCAGCTGAAGTTTTACAGGAATTAAATACTAGGTTATTTGGGGACATTCTAGGAGTGAAAATCTATTTCGATGATGTTATAATAGCAGGGGAAAATGAAAGCGATCATGATGAAATTCTCAAAAAAGTCATAGAAAGGGCTAAAAAATACGGTGTTAAGTTTAATAAACTAAAAGTTCAGTATAAAGTAAAAGAGGTCAAGTACGTGGGACGAATAATTTCACAAGAAGGTATAAAACCAGATCCAAAACACGTTGAAGCAATATTAGTGATTGAACCGCCTAAAAATGTAAAGGGGTTACAAAAGTTTTTAGGAATGACTAATTATTTAAGTAAGTTTATACCAAAATATTCGGAAATGACTGCGCCATTAAGGGATCTAATTAAAACAGATGTAGAATGGGTTTGGGGTCAAGCACAAACCGAATCGTTCAATAACTTAAAATTAAGTTTAACTTGCGCGCCTACATTAAAATTAATAGATTCAAAATTGCCAATAGAAATACAAACGGACAGTTCAAATTTTGGAATGGGAGCGTGTCTTTTAGAAGAAGGGCAGCCAGTGTCATTTTATTCTAGAACCTACACTGAAAGTCAGGTACGGTGGGCACCGATAGAAAAAGAATTATTTGCAATTTGCGCGTCCGTTGAAAAATTCCATCAGTTTATTTATGGAAGAAAAGTGGTAATAAAAACCGACCACAAACCATTAGTTTCAATAGTTAAAAAAGATATAAATAAAATAAGTGCCAGATTACAAAGAATGGTGTTAAAACTTTTAAAGTACGATTTAATTGTTGAATATATGCCCGGAACAAAAATGTTTTTAGCCGACTTCTTGTCACGAAATGTAATAAAAAATAACGCCAAAGATGAAATCATAGCGAGTGAAATTGTACATGTTCTAAAAAAAGAATTACCAGTTTCAAAATATAGGCTTAATCAGCTCAAGGTTGCTACCGTGAACGATAAAAATTTACAAGAAGTAGTTAAATGGTATAAAGAAGGATGGCCGAACCAAAGAAATTTTGAAATTTTATGTAATGCAGAATTGCTTAATTATTATAAAATAAAAGATAATATAGAATTAAAAGATGATCTTTTGTTTTATAATGATAAAATTATAGTGCCAATTAAATTAAGAAACGAAATGTTAAAAATTTTACATAGCTCGCATTTAGGCATAACAAAATGTAAAAAAAGAGCTCGTTCACTTTTGTATTGGCATGGAATGACAAGTGATATTGAGAATCTGATAAAAACATGTAAAATTTGTGAAAGATTCAGGCCAAGTAATGTCAAAGAAAAAATAATTTCTCACCAAGTTCCAGATTTACCATTTAACAAAATAAGTTTAGATTTGTTCCATTTTGAAGGAAAAGATTATTTAGTCGTAGTTGATTATTTTTCAAAGTGGGTAGATTTTACAAAACTGCCTGCTAAAGGTTCCGATGAGGTCATTTATGCATTAAAAACCATATTTAGTGTTCACGGAATTCCACAAACAATTGTGTCGGACAATGTCCCATTTAACAGCTACAAAATGCATGAATTCGCGAAAAGCTATGATATTGAAATTGTGACGTCAAGTCCACGATATCCGAAATCAAATGGTTTAGCTGAAAAAGCTGTTGGAATTTCCAAAAATATATTAAAAAAATGCAAAAGTGACAACACGGATATTGCCATGGGTTTATTAACTTACAGGAGTACACCGGTATGCGGTACCGACTACAGTCCAGCTCAGCTGCTAATGGGGAGAAATTTGAGAACCAATTTGCCCTGTACCGCTGAAAGTTTGGAACCCAAGGTAATAATAAGAGCTGCTAAAAAACAGTTCAATCACAGGCGGACTAAGTTTGAAAAACATTATAATAAAACTGCCAAAATAAAATCAGATTTTAAAAAGGGGGATAATGTATTAATTCAAGATTTACCGAAAAAGACGTGGTCGCCAGGGATAGTATTAAGTAAACATAACGCACCACGTTCTTATATTGTTAAAAATAATAATGGAAAAATTTTAAGACGAAATAGTCATCATTTAAGGTCAACTCAAAATAAAACGGTTGTTCATCAGGCAGCTGATGAGGACATTTTGTTTGATGATGTAACAAACAATAACAAAGTTACACATACTCCTGCAGTACCAAACTTAGACCCGCCTGAAGTACTAAATGTAAGGCCTAGATCTACTAGGATAAGACAACAACCTAGTTATTTAAGAGATTATGATTGTTAAATTTTTATATGTTTAATTTAGTAATAATTAAAAAATAATTATTAATTTTTAAATGTTTAATACATAGATACTAATAAAAAAAAAAAATTTAATTGGTAAATAAGGGGGATGTTGCATATGTCACAAAAAACATGTTATTAAATCATGACGTAATACAAGAACACTTAACTACTATAACCACAAGCCAATATAATCCCAGTATCTCAAGAACATCAGAACATTGTAGTACTCAGTTATTAGTTCAAATAAATACATAATAAATATGTTTAGTTTTATTTGTCTAACAACACAACAATATTTATGCTTGTTAAATCGTTTATTATTATTTAAATTATCCAAAAAAATTATTTAGAATGCTAAGTTTCAAGCTTTGCATGAATGTGTGGAGCGCGGAGATGTAAAAGATCTAAAGACGAGAGTATTTGTATTTTAATATCCTCCCGTTTAGTTGTGATTCTTGGTCATCCTTGTAAAGGAACAGTGTGCAAATGAATTTGAGGCAGTTTAAAATTTTATATTTAATTTTTTTTTTATACAACTGACATTAAAAATGTCACTTTTAGTTCAAGTTACCCGGGTTAAAAATTGAATTTTATAAGGTAGCTGGTTAAAAATATTTTTAACACTAGTAAAAAAAAGCTTTTTAACACTAGTGGTAATTAGTTTATAAATTATTTATAAACAGTAGCATACATATTTATTTATAATATATAATTAAAAACACATTAGAATTAGAACAATTACTGATATTAGTCCCTTAGGAAGTATATAGTTAACGAATTTCTTGCTGCCAAATAGTACAAACTGTTTTAAAAATACGCACAAGTTTTCTGACGTTTCTAAAAAACAATTTTCAATTGTCACTGCATAACGTGGCTACATCACGACATAGCTGATTTTTGTGAAACAATTTAAAATACTCTTAATAATTATTTTGAATTCGTTTTTAAATTAAATATAAACAGTTGTATAAAAAATATTGTACGATATACATGTTAAAAGTGATTTTATTTTGTTCGTGGGGGTTGCTCAACTCGCTCTCGCTCGTTTCGCAAAATTCCCCACTAACAAAATAAAATCCTACTTTTAACACTTATATCGTAAATAGTTATTTTGTAAATAATATTGTAACATAAAACAACTAATTTTCATGTGTTTTATATGCGTTTTGGGATGAATGTTGTAGTTGATTCTATCTGTACGTTGTTCGTTATTTTTACAATCCATGTAGCAATTTTAATTTTTGACATTTGGCATGATTAAACCCCTTAAAAAGGTTGAAATGCGTCGACAAGAATAAATAAATTATTAGAAGTACAAGTTGAGTGCATTTAATTTGATTTCACCTTATAAACAGAAATATACTATATTTATGTATTTATGTGATTTTCCATATTTTCAATGATATATCATCAAGGAAATGTATTTATGTATACATATAATTTCTCCTATTTAAGGCATAAATATACTATTATAGTCGTTGATGTCTTAGGCGTAAAATCTATTAGGCGTAAAGACTTAGGCGTAAGTTCGTTAGGTGTAAAAGTTTTAAGAGTACATGTTGTTAGGCTTAAAAAACCTTAGGCGTAAAACACTTTAGGTGTAAAGGCTTAGGCGTACTGACTTAGTCGTAAGTGTTTTAGGCGTAGTTGTTTTAGGCGTAACGACGTGATACCATATCAACAATAAATGTAATTCTTAAGATACTCCTACTCATAGGCGTGCCGGAACGAAGGATTAAAAAGGACGCATCTTTTAAAGATTATCTCCGCTGGGATTGGTTTCTGGCTGTATCCTAGTCTGAGGGTTTTGTGGTTCTCGTGTACTGCTTCTTTTGCCCTATGGATTAGTTTCTCTCTCTTGTGACAAGGATGTTCGCAAAGAATACTAGTAAAATTGAAAAAAACTTTGTGTTTGACCGTTCCTTATTCCATTACCAGGGGGCTCTTCTTGCCTTGGAGTTTTTTCATCTTATTTGGTTTTCCCAGCTTCTGTGTTTTTAGAAAGCTTTTGTTTCTTGTTAAATTTTTTTTGTTTTTGCTTTTCCGCTTTTTTTCAGGTCCGTTTCAATCTGTTCTTTCTCTTCAACGGTTTCAAAACCATTATTTTTTTCTTCGGGATTGCGTTTTCACGTTTTAAGTCCATTATATCTTTATTGGCTTGGTGCAGTTTATTGTATCAAGCTGAGAAGACGTGGTTTTCTCACGATTTAGTGGAAATTACAACTCATGACGTAGTGATCGATGGCATTCCCTTGTTCGTCACCTTCACAAGGCAATCGAAAAAATGAAATACGCCGCTAAATCACATTTAGCGCAGCTACAGACCACCCAAAATGTCCATCGAAGAATTTATTCGCCATTCGGCGGAGAATTTTTACGACAGCCTAGAGTTCTCGGACAACTAAGCAATCCGCGAGATTGGAAACTACATTCTCGAGGACTTCCTGAGGCATAAGAGACCTAAGTTGATCCTGCAGCCTAAATATCCATAATCGACAATCCCACCCTTCAAGAAAGAAGATCCAAATAAAAAGGTCCCATTATCTATGGCTCAGCAATAATGTGTACCGACCAACCAATTGATGTTAAATGTTCGATGTTGTATTGTTTTTGTTTATTTGTCTGCATTAATTTGTTTTTGCTTTTGTACACGATTCTGTTTTTGTTCCTGCATTTTTATTATTAATAAAGATAGGACCGACGATGCATGGGATTATTACCAGCACGGTTTCTCCAAAGGGGATCTCTCCCCTCCCAAAGCCATGCCAAGGCTTCAACCCAATCGATGAAGGAGGTATGGGTCAATCTAATGAGACGACAGTTGCGTGCAATTTAATTTCGGCAATATAATAATATTTAAAACAGTGGAATTTCGGAGACACCCTGTATTACACAACAAATTCAAATAAGAATATTTGCCGCGAAAACTAGAAATACATGCTTACTTGGTTGCATACTCTATATGTCATAACTCGTAACGGCAAGCATTCAAACAAGCACCATTCAAGACTTTAATTTATCACGATTTTTTTATTCTCTGATTATTTTGCTTTATACAACTTAACAACTATGGAAAAGTGTACACGACAACGTAAAAAGTGCTGTTTTGTGCAGGGTTGTACAAATACTAGTGTAAGTACACCTGAAAAAGTGTTTGTGTGTGTGCCAAATGATGACTCTCGTAAAAAGAAGTGGTTTTCAGCAGCTAGGCGACGTATGCCAATATGGAATACAAGCTCTGTTTGTTGTGAAGATCATTTTAATGTAATGTATTAGTAGCGATAAATTTACGTTTTTTAATGTTATTTTTATTGCAGCTAGAAGAGGACATGGAAAATTATATAAGATTTAAATTAATGGGAGGAAAAGTTTTTTTAAAGAAAGGGGTAGTGCCTCATGTATTTAACTCTCAGTTAGATAGAAAAAGAGCCAGTAGTAGTCGTGATATACCTGCAATATTAAAAAGAAAAAAACTTGTCGATGAAGCTATTAAAGAAAATTACAAAAATCATCAAAATGTACCATCAACCAATGTAGATACAATTTACACCAGCAGCAAACCTTGCACTAACAGAATTTTTCGACCTAATATCTTAAAACGTATAACTACAGCAATTCGTATAGTTTCGGACACAACGACTTGGTCAAGAACACCTGTGCAAGTTATCGGTAAGATAATGTAATAAACTTGAGATTAGTAAAATTCTAAATTATATTAAGTGCAAAATTGTAGTTCCACTTATACTAGGGATGTAGTTAGTGTATTAAAAATAGAATTTAAAACAGATATTGTTTCAGAAAATGGATCGCTAGATATCGGTGACATAAAGAAAGAACCAGAATCGAGCGACTGGCCAAATGATAACCAAGCTGTAAGTGACAGTTACTATCAAATTGGAACCGAATATGCAGAAATTAAGTTAGAAGACATGCATCATGCAATTGATATTAAAGAAGAAGATGATTTAGTTGCGGGAAAGTTAACTAGATACTAGTGAGGTTATAAGTATCTGGAACCTAGCGAACCAGACGAAAAACTCTTTGTGCGAGAAACCCATATGTATAAACAAAAGGATCAAATCATTTTACAGAATCACCATTTACCTGTGATAATTGTGAATACACAAAATGTAAACAAAAACATTAATCATTAAAAATTCGCAGTGACGAAAAGCCATTTTAGTTTGAAATGTTTTGTTTCAAAGGCATCGCTCGTACACCAAGTTATGGTGTTTTATTAATTTATTGTGAAATTATAAATGTTTCTATGGTGCTGAAGAATGATAATGGGTCATTCCAAATCAGGTTCAAGTTTTTGTTTTCATTATAATTTTATTAACACCTGCTTGTTTTCAATATTCAGTTACTCACAAACGAACTAAGACGCTCATCTGTTAGTACTGTAAATTCTACTTTTTGAAGCCTTTGTCATATAAAAATTTACCGTTTCATTTTCTTCATTTTTGTATATACAAGGTGTCCCAGGATACACTGTACATGTACAGTGAAACCACCACACCATTGAAATTCTGTATAATTATACATAATTTCAGTGGTGATAGATGACACTTTTGTAAGAATAGTATAATGTTTGGCTATTAGGGATGAAACACAACGATTCCAGACGAGGGTGAGGATTGCTCGAGTTAAAGCGAGGGCTGGCATAACCCTAAGTCTGAAATCGTGTTTCATCCCGTGCCATACACACTATTTTTCATATTACCTATTATGAATAGGTAGTCATCATGGCATCATGCATCATGCCAAGTCATCATGGCATTTTGGAGTACCTGGTCGATGACCCACACCTCTCATGTCGGGCGGGTTGATTAGACCCTGGCTTGTCTTTAGGACGGAGGGAAAATTCCCCCTTAGGACGAAACCCGTTAGGTGATCTTTAAGGGTCAGTTAAGGGACTTTTTGGCCTGCGGCGTTAGCTACATTCCGACTCCGTCGCTCTATCTTTAGAGCCGTTTTACATTATAGCAAATTTGCAATTAAATCTTGTCACAAATTTGCTAGCAATTATTGTATAAAATTTCAAGTGTCATATTTGACAGAAATATGACACAAATATTGTTCTATATTTGTTACAAGAATAGAACAGGTCCTAAATATTTGGTAACAAATTTAGGATGCAAATTTGTGAAGTAATTTTCCGTAATTTTCATGTATGACACTCTTGTAAAATTGAATGCAATTTTTTATCATAGATTTGCTACAAATTTTATGGGCAGAGGTAAACTCAGCCGCTTTAGATATTTTAATCCGTTGTAATCCTTGGAGATTAAGCTTAACCTTAAGCCGTATAGGTAAACTCAGCCTGGTAGTTTAAATCACCTTAGATTACCTAAATAATTGTAATCGGATTATGCTTAGGCTTAAGCTATATAGGCATAGTCAAAAAAATTTAAAAAATACATAAAAGTTAGACTTAAAAAAAAAGCCAAAAAAAGCTTGATTATTTTGATTATTCTGGTAACAATGGTAATAAATTACGATAATTACTTTCAATTAATTACTTACTTATTAATAATAATTATTACTTATTATTTGACGATTCAACTTCTTAACGTTTATCGAGTAAATAGTTTAAATCGATGGGCAAATGTGTAATATGTTTAAGATCACAACGCGAAATTCGATATTCTACGCCTACGATAAAAGTTCGTACAAAAGTTCGTATGATCGTACAGAACATCTCCAAGAACATTTACCACTTTTGCTTTGGTAAAACTCTGAGCAACTTACTATCAGTGACATAAACTGCTACAGTTGATAGTATTACCAATTTTAATAAATTAAAATTTGAATAAAACTGTAATCAAATGAGTATCCAATCACACATTGGAGTTGGTTGAACCCGTCCCTGGTTACGAAGTTCTAATTAAACCAAGAATATAATTTCTAACGCATATGTTATTGGTTCATTCAAATTTGTTTTTGCTAAATTTGTTTTTAGCAAATTTTGCTGAAGAAAAATCATAAACTAAAACTAACCTACATAACCGATCCATGTCTTCGCGCGAATATCTTCTTTTATTGTAGTCTTTAAAAAATTGGTAATAAACTGAGACCACAAAGTTTCAAATATTATACGTCACGCATCTATGTAACCCCCTCTTTTTGGGGGAGGTTTCGTTATTCCCTAATTTTATTAGGAATATCTTAGGACGACCCTGTCTATATTGCATACAGGGCGTACTTTAAAGTGCCACCATCATTAAGTAGGATTAGCTTTCACCAAATTATTAGCGCTTAGCTTAGAGTCGCCCGGCTGAGTTTACCTATGAAGATTAAGGCAAAATTTTTTTACCAGGCTGAGTTTACCAACGAGATTAGTACCCAATTCTACTAAGCGGCTGAGTTTACCATGGCCCAATTTTATTATAACGTAAAACGGCTCTTATTTACAAAATTACATTTAAACAAAAATTGGGATACAAAAATAAAACAAACACAATGTTATGTATTGAAACAAGCGGTTGTATTTACAATTTATTTACACATTCATTTACCAGTTAATTTACTTACTGATATTTACAAACGAGCTTCTCCCTAGAGGTTTACTGTTTTACTGTTTTTCTCTGTGGTTGGTATCTCCCGCCAAACATTACAAATTCAAACTTTCAGGATCTGAATATATTACACACAAAGTAAACAATAACAAAAACAAAAATTTCCAAACTTAACAATACGATACCTTAAAAGAATAGTGTAATAACTCAAAAACTCATATTTGACGGCAATACTGTAACAACTCTGGTTTTTTGTTGCTTTTTATTTAAAAAAAAAAACAATTTTGCTTTTCAGTCCTAAGCGGCACATTTTTCTACATAATAATAATGTAAAATTTTAGAATTTTAGTATAAAAAAACAACAAAAAACTCGAGTTGTTACAGTATTGCCGTCAAATATGAGTTTTTGAGTTATTACACTATTCTTTTAAGGTATCGAATAGCTTCTTTCACATTCAGGAGGGTGATGGCCGTCTTCTGAATTTCTTGATGTAGAGATTTGTCTGACCTGAAAAAATCGGTTAGGGGACTTTGGACTGCAGGATCGACTTGGGCCTCTTATACCTCAGAAAATCCTCGAGATTGTAATTTTAAATCTCGCGGATTAGGGAGTTGTCAGAGGATTCCAAGCTATCGTAAAATTTCTCCGCCGAGTGGCGGATAACTCCATGTTGGAGTCTTCCTGTAGTCTTGCGTTGAAAACATAGAAAGGTGCCTTCAAAGCCCTTCTAATGGCTACAGCGGAGACCCTTGTCCGGTATCACTCCCAGATACTTGGAAGTGTCTGTCCAAGGGATCTCCGTTCCAAACATTTTGAGATTAGAAGTTGGGAGTCTCTCAGTTTTTTGTAGGAATTTACTTTTAAGTGGGTTGGCTAGGGGGAGGGTGTCCTTGAGAAGTATGTTGCCGTGCTTTTGGATGGGTTTACACCTATTCGCCAGGTGCGGCACCACCTCTCAAAGTCGTTGAGAGCTACTTGGAGACGGTCAATTATGGGTTTTGGCCGGAATGAACTACAGAAGTATGTAGTGTCATCTGCGTATAAGCCCCTTTTGGTTTGCCTTTCAAGGGGGGAAGGACAGATCGTGGATTAATATTGTGAATAGGATTGGGGCTATGACTGAGCCCTGTGGAGTTCTGGAAGTCATCTGTTCAAGGGAGGATTTCGAGTCTTCAATTTTGACTAAATTTTCCCAGGTATGGAAACAGTTTGTAAAGCAGACCCTTGTGCTACACCTTGTCGAAAGCCTTGGCTATATCGAGAAAGAAGGCACCGGTGGTCTGCTTTTCGTCTCAATGCTCGGTGATATGTTCCGTGAAACGGAGTATCTGATGGACTGTTGAGTGTCCCGATCGGAATCCAAATTGTTCGTCGGAATCAATCTGGGTATTTTCCAGTGCGGTGTTCAGTCGAGAAAGGATAATCCTTTCAGCAATTTTGCCTAGGGATGAGAGAAGACTGATTGGTCGGTATGAGGAAAGATTGCTGGGATTTTGATTAGGCTTCCTGATCATGATAACGTCTGCCACTTTCCATTTGCTAGGAAAGGGCCTAAGGGTGAGGATGGCGTTTACAATGCTAACAAGCGCCATAATTCCTGATTTTGGAAATTCCCTTATACGCTAGTTGGATATCCCAAAAAAGCGTACGCCGCGCCACCTTCTGGTCAATTATGACCAGATTCTCACCTAATTTATGCAAAAAATCACCGCCTAGGTGGCGGCACTATAGCTGTCCATCAGGCCCAGGGGCTTTCTTCCTATTAAGTTTCTTAACGACTGTGAGGATTTCTTGATAAGAGGGGGGGGGGATCGGGGTCAGGGTTTCAGGGTGAGGAGGTTTGGTGAGTCTGTGTTTATGATGTTGGGGCTGAACTGGCCTATAAGGTTTTCAGGCAATGCTTCGGCCTTGTCCTCATTGGGGAGTGCCAGTCCGTTCTGTTTGTCGAGGGGGGGATGGTCGCTTTTTTACGTCGGAGTACCTTAACTAACTGCCAAGCTGAAGGATTTTTGAACGAGAGATCCTCTGTTTGGTTCTCCAGCTAGTCTGTTTATGTTCAGAGATTCGGCGTTTGACCTCCGCGTGTAGGGATTTGTAGGCTGTCCTGTCTTGTGGGTGACAGGTGGCCTGGGCGTGACGCCTTGCCTGATTCTTTTCTTGATTTAGAAGTTTGATATCATCGGGGAAATTGTTAACGGGGTGTAACAATTTTTTGTTAATTGTTGCGCGATCCCTTGATGACGATTTTTAGTACACCTATGCTTAGTAAGGCATGCGCGAGGGATCGTAGAAGGGCGCGTGCTGAGCTGGGTTAGGGATTCTAAAGCGCACGGCGAGGAAGTGAAGACGTGTTTTAGTTTCGTTGGTGGCTGAAGATTATTTCAGATAGAGCCGAATATTTATAAAGAGTACGCCTGAGGAAGAAATCGATCAGCGAAGTTTGGATTTACGAAACCGTAAAACATTGTAATTCAGTTAATATCGGAAACCTTAATTGTGGGATTTGTACCGTGGCGCCGATAACTCAAACTGCCTACATTTGCAAGCAACATTGAATGTTCGATTTTGGGAAACGGTTTGTGGCCGTATGTTGCATCTTTCTGATTTTTTACTTACCTTCGACGACTACTGGAAGGAGTCAGTTCTGTGCTACGATAAAGTGTTTGGTAGTGGAATTCTTGTTTGTGCGCCGCAAAGAATTCTTCAAGCAGCTTCGCAATCGAGCCGAGTTTTTTCATCTGCAACAGCCAGGGAAGTCATCAAGTCAAGAGCTTGTGTGGGTTGCAGTTGCAGTACATTACTGGTAAACAAGTATCTGCCGAATTACCACTTTGTAAACGAACCAGGCCTTGGTAAGTGTTTTTTTGATTTACTGAGTTTTTTACTGCAATTGCGGAAACGTGTAGTTTTGCATCAGCTGGCGACGTGGATGTTCCTCTATTTGTGGCTAACGATTCAGATTGTATTTAAATTGGAAATTGTTGTATTCTATTTAATCTTCAATATACGGTTAATTGTTAAAAGAGTTTTATTTTGTTCCGAGGAAGCAAATTCTTATTTTTTCAGAACCTATGCTCCGCCTCCGCAATTAAGAGCTGGTTTTCCATCTGGGCTTCACCACAAATTATATAAATACTGGGGAATACCTATCCCAGGTGTGGTGAGCAAGGTATTTTTTTATAAAAATACCGAAATTGCTACAGGGGTTAGGGAGATCAGAAGTAGTGGATTGGCTGAGGGCCTTACTCCCTTTTTCCTCAAAGATGCTTACATATCTTTCAATATCAGAGACATCTTCGAGGACAGGTATTGGCCCAAGATTTTGTGCTAGGTACTTTTTGAAAAAAGACCAGGACACTTTAACCCTGGACAGGGGGGAACGTTGGGGATGTCTTCTCCTACTTGGAGAAGAACTGGGTTGTGATCCGAGCTGAGTTCGTCTATAGAACTCAGCTGGTGTAGGAATTTGACGTTCTTGAGTATAGTTACATCTAGAACGTCGTGATAGTGGTCGGGCGAGAATTTGTCAGGGGGAGTATTGGGATCATGGTTCGGATTATATTGGAAGTGAGTGTAGTCGACCGGAGCATCAACTACAAAGTTTAGTTCATCTGAGATCTTTAACAGGGCACTTCCGGCCTGGTTGGTCTTGCGACTGTTCCAGGCAGGGTGTTTGGCGCTCAGATCTCCTGCTATGATCATCTGAACGTCATTACGCCCTGTCAAAGACTCAAACTCCTGTTTAATGATTTTATTGTCGGGGGGTTTATATACAGATGTTAATAAAAAGTCTCCATTTTTACCTGTTTGGATGATGGTAATATTATCTGGGGGGGGGGGGTACTTCATAGTGTTTGATGCAAGACTTGATATATATTGCTGTTCCGCCACCTCGACCGGTTTTTCTATCAGTCTTGTATCCCGTTTAATTATTGGGAAACTTCACATTGTAGTCAGCAGTTTGCATTTTGAATTTTTTATAATTTCAAATATTTTTAATCCAGACCTGTTTATATGTTAATTTTTGTCTTTTTTGAATTTTTTGAATTTTTGATTTTCTACGTATTGTATTATTCTTATATTTTTTAAATTTAACCATAAATACATACTAAAATTTCACAAATTTATTTACAATTTTTATTTTGGGTTCTTTTTCATACCAATAATGTAAATAATATGTTCTGCGGTCCATGCTGCCGATCTAATAAGACGACAGTGAAGCGCAATTTAATTTCGGCAAATTCAAAAAAGTATAATTTTGGAGACACCCTGTATTACACAACAAATTCAAATAAGAAAATTTGCCGCGAAAACTAGAAATACATGCTTACTTGGTTGCATACTCTATACGCCATTACTTGTAACGGTAAGCATTCAAGATTCAAGCAAGCACCATTCAGGATTGTAATTTAGCACGATTATTTTATTCTCTGATTTTTTGGCTTTATACAACTTACCAACTATGGAAAAGTGTGAACCACACCATATTAAGCGCTGTTTTATGCCCAGTTGTACAAATACTAATGTAAGTACACCTGAAAAAGTGTTTGTGACTGTGCCAAAGGATGACTCTCGTAGAAAGAAGTGGTTTACAGCAGCTGGGCAACATATGCCACCAACGAGTACAGTCTTTCATTGCTGTGAAGATCATTTTAATGTAATGTATTAGTAGCGACAAATTTACGTTTTCTAATATTATTTTTATTGCAGCTAGAAGAGGATATGGAAAATTATATACGATTTAAATTAATGGGAGGAAAAGTTTTTTTAAAGAAAGAAGTAGTGCCTCGTGTATTTAAATGTCAGTCAGATAAAAAAAGAGCCATTAGTGGACATGAAAGATTATTACCTGCAATATTAAAAAGAAGACGACTTTCCGATGAAGTCATTAGAGAAAATTACAAAAATCAACAAAATGTACCATCAACCAATGTAGATGCAATTTACACCAGCAACGAACCTTGCATTAGCACAATTTTTCGATCTAATATCTTAAAACGTATAACTACAGCAATTCGTGTAGTTTCGGACAGAACGACTTGGTCAAGTGCACCTGTGCAAGATATCCGTAAGATAATGTAATAACCTAGAGATTAATAAAATTGTAAAACTGAGATTGTTTCAGAAAATGGATTGCTAGATATCGGTGATATAAAGAAAGAACTAGAATCGAGCAACTGGCCAAATGATAACCAAGCTGTAAGTGACAGTTACTATCAAATTGGAACCGAATATGCAGAAATTAAGTTAGAAGACTTGCATCATGCAATTGATATTAAAGATGAAGTTGATTTAGTTGCAGAAAGTGAACTAGATATTGGTGAGGTTTCAATCGTTTCATTTACAGAAATCATTTTACAGAATCACCATTTACCTGTGATATTTGTGGATACACAAAATGTAAACAAAAACATTAATCATTAAAAATTCGTAGTGACGAAAAGCCATTTTAGTTTGAAATCTTTTGTTTCAAAGGAATCGTTCGTACACCAAGCTATGGTGTTTCATTAATTTATTGTAAAATTATTAATGTTTCTATGGTGCTGAAGAATGTTAATGGTTCATTCCATATCAGGATCAAACTTCTTCAAATTTTTGTTTTCATTATAATTTTATTAACATCTGCTTGTTTTCAATATACAGTTACTCTCAAAAGAATTAAGACGCTCATCAGTTAGTACTGTAAATTGTACTTCTTGAAGTCTTTGTCATATAAAAAATTTTCGTTTCATTCTTTTTTTTTGTGTATACAGGGTGTTCCTGAATACGACTGCACATCGGCCCATAAGATGATGAATCCTATCAAACATGGAAGACTTGTATACACTATGAATAAAAGCAATGTACAAAAATTGAGTACTTAGGAGAGAGAGTGAGATACTACCAAATACGTTTGGTTTCTAAGTGAACACCATCCAGGCCAGGGTTTCAACAGTTTTCTGGAATACTGCAGGGAGTATTTTATCCAGACCCATGGTTTGGTTCAGAAACCAAAATAAACGAAATATTTGGGCACATGAGCCGTGAGAAGAATTTTAGAAGAGGTGGATTACTTCTGAGCGTTGGCACCATCATCACCAATGAGTGAACGGCTTGGTTCCCAGAGTCACCCTTATGGTAGAATAAAACTCAAGGTCTACTTTTATATATATATACATCAGCACTGCAGGCCTAGTAGGCCCATGGCTTGTATCACCTGATTCCATTTCTTCCTGTCTTTTGCCTTCTCTTCCCACTCTCTCACATTTAATTCGGACAAGTCTTCCTGCACTTCTTTACTCCACCTGTTTCTCGGTCTTCCCCTGCTCCTTACACCACCGAAAACAGATTTCCACACACTCTTTGGAGTTCTTCCTTCCCCCATTCTCACTACATGACCTAGCCATTTAATCCTCTGCGTCTTCACTACGTTCACGATATTTGGTTCGCCATACAATTCCATCAGTTCGTTGTTTGTTCTCCTCAACCATTTGTCTTGTACTTGTTTTCCTCCAAAAATCTTTCTCAGGATCTTCCTCTCCCATATCTCCAACATCATTCTTTCCTGATTCCTCAGCGTCCATACTTCGCAACCATAAATCACTGTCGGTCTTATTACAGTCTTGTACAACCTCAGCTTCAATGACCGAGAGAAAATTTTACCATTCAGTATTGACTTGATCGCAAATGCACTTCTTGTTCCTGCCGCCAATCTTGCCTTCACTTCGACCTCATTACCTGGTTTTTTTGAAATGACTGTACCCAAATATGTGAAAAACTCTACTTCTTCAAAGGTTAATACTTTGTCCTGGTTCATTTGAATACTCAGTGTTTTATTCGTCTCAAAAGGTTTCTTTTCCCATACCATATATTTAGTCTTGTTCTCATTTACTTCTAGCCCGATTGTCCTAGCTGCTCTTAACAACCTTTTTGTAGTTTCTTGCAGTTCACTTTTTGTTCTCGTCAATATCGTCATGTCATCTGCAAAAGCCAGGCACTGGTGTTTTCGCTGGTAAATTGTTCCAGATCTATTGATTTTCGCTTCTCTTATCACTTTTTCTAGTGCAACGTTAAATAAAAGTGACGATAGTGGATCCCCCTGTCTCAATCCCACTTCTACTTCAAAGCCTCTGGATATATATCCATCTATTTTCACCTTATTCTGTGTACCATTCAGTGTCATTTTTACCAGCCTAATCAACTTTACTGGTATTCCCATATCATACATTGCTTTGTAGAGTTCTTCTCGTATGATACCATCGTAGGCTTGTCTGAAATCCAAAAACAGAGCATGCGTATTTAAACCATATTCGTGGCTTGTTGCTTGGATCTCTCTTATCACACAAATCTGGTCTGTCACAGATCTATCCTTTCTAAAACCACACTGGTATTCACCTATTATCTCTTCGGTATAAGTTCGCAATTTATTTTTTATACAGGTGGCCATGATCTTATAAACGTTGTTCAATAGAGCTATACCACGATAGTTTCCACATTCTGTTTTTTCTCCTTTTTTATGTATAGAACAAATAAGCGCAATTCTCCACGTCGGCGGCATCTCTTCTTTTCTCCAAATCTCCTGTATCAATGTTATTATCCTTTCTTTTAACCTCTCTCCACCATATTTGATCATTTCCGCCTGAATTTCGTCTTCTCCCGCAGCTCTATTATTTTTCATGTTTTGTATTACTGCTAAGATTTCGTCCTTTGTTGGTACTTCTATATCGCAAGTCCTGAATTCCATTTCTTTGTATTTCATAGGCTTCTTTTCACCATTTTCTTCCTGTTTGTTTAAGAGTTCTTGAAAATATTCGACCCATCTTTCTATCACTCCCTCTGTTGACCCAATCAAATTTCCATCTTTGCCCTTGTAGAAGGTTGTCCTTGTTTGATATCCTCGTTTAATTTTCTTGATTCTTTGGTAGAAATTTCTTAATTCTTTGTTCTTGTATTTATCTTCAATTTCTTCTAGTTTGCTCGCATTATATCTTCTCTTTTTTTCTCTTATTATTCTCTTACATCTCTTCCTTTGTTCTTGATAATTATACTTATCTTCTACTGATCCTCTTTTTAGCATTATTTTTCTTGTTTTTTCTCGTTTTTCTACTTCCGCCTTGCATTGATCATCATACCAGTCATTTTCTTGTTTTCGATTTCCTTTGAATTTGTTCCTAGTTACTTTACTTATGCTGTCTCGTATTGTTTCAAAGATTCTACTTGGATCTACCTGTATTTCAGTCGCTTCCAATACTTTTTCTAGTTCCTCTCTATATTTCTCTTGTTCTTGTATATTATTGAGCTGTATTCTTTTATTTTGAGTTCTCAGTATTTCTTTTTTACCTTCCCTACATGGGATTACCTGCTTCATCTTAACTCCCACCATAAAGTGATCTAAGTCTACGTCAGCTCCTCGATACGTTCTTACATTCTTAATACTATTCTCATTTCTTTTTTCTATCAGTACATGGTCTATTTGGTTTATACATCTACCGTCTGGACTTATCCATGTGCCCTTGTGTATGTCCTTATGTTCATAATACGTACTTTTTATTCTCATGTCTCTATTCATAGCAAAGTCTACCAGAAACATTCCATTTTGATTACTAACGCCATGCAAACTATATTTTCCTATGGTTGGTTGATAGATTTCCTCTTTGCCTATTTTTGCATTCCAGTCACCCATAATGATCTTTAAGTCGTATTTAGGGATATCCTCACATATTTTCTCTAATGTGTCATAAAACTGTTCTTTCTCCTCTTCTCTCTTTTCTTCCGTTGGGGCGTGTACATTTACTATGGTTATCTTTCTATATCTTCCTCGCAATCTTAAAAGGCATAGTCTTTCCGATATTGGTTTAAAATCAATTACCATATTCTTTACTTCCTTTCTGATCATGAAACCCGTTCCCAGTCTTCTGTCGCTTCCACTGCTTTTAAAAAAGGTGTACCCCTCGATATCCATCGTATCGTTATTGGCTTGTTTCGTTTCTTGTAGTGCTAGAATATCAACTTTATACTTTTTCAAAACCTTTATTACTTGTCTAATTGCCCCTTCTACATAAGTTCCCCTTACATTCCAGGTAGTTACAAAAAAATCTTTCTCTTCCAATCTATTTCTTTTATTTCGCAAAACCGCCTCATAATCCTTTTCTTGCCAGTTCGTCATAAGTTTTTCCTGATTATTGTATCCGGTCAGTTTTTTGGTATTTCTCTTAGGCATCCATCTTCTCTCTTCCATCTTAGTACTTTATTGTCGTATATCAGTTTTTGATAGCCTACTTTGACGTTCTTTCCATCTTTCTTTAGCTCTTCTGCTTGTTCTCTTATTTGTGCCTGAATTTTTCTTTCTGTGACCGTCAAATCATTATCCATGTATATCTTTTCTCCGGGTAGTCGGTTCAGCTTAAACTTGTTCTTCATGATTTCAAATTTTTTTCCCCAGCTTTCTATTTCGACCACATTCCTCTTGTCTCCTATCTTGTATGCTGTTATTACTTTCACTTCCACATCTAGGCTTTCCTTTATAAATTTTTCCATTTTTTCTTCTAAGGAGATTTTTTCGTTTTCATTTGCCTTCATTCCAGTCACGACCAATTTGTTCTTTCTCTTTTCTCTCTCTTGAAGCTCCATTCTATATTCTGTTGCATCTAGCTTGTTCTCAAGTGCCTCGATTTTCTTTTCCTTTAGGAGTTTATCTTGGTTCCAATCGTTCTTTAACTTTTTCATATCTTCTCTCAACATTTTTATCTCTTCAGCTTGTACCTCTATTTGCTCCTTCATTATTTTCGTGTTCTCTCTGATCTCTTGTTTTATCTCAGCATTTTCGACTCTCATTTGTTTTATGTCGATACTTATAGTTTCCATGAACTTTTTAATCTCTTCCATTTCTGCAACTTCAATTTTCAGTTCCTCCACAGTATTCTTAGTTTGCCTAGTCGGTGTTCTATCCGTTCTTTTGCTTCTCTTGAAAATGTCTCTATCCACTTCTATTTCTTCTCTGGATCGCGATCTTTTAATATATTCGTCTAGCTTGCCCACACTGCCCGATCTTTGGCGTGCGTTATCTTTTTGTTGCTGCTGGATTAATCTTTCTTTGTCGCTCATTTATTATTAATAAATTATTATATGGGTTATCTATTCCGTACTGTTATGCTGTTTGTGTTGCCTATAGTAACCTTCGTGCGTTATCTTTTATAAACTGCCGTACTAAAAATTTCTTTAAATTCAAAAAATATAAGAATAATACAATACGTAGAAAATCAAAATTCAAAAAATTTAAAAAGGAGACAATTAACACATAACAGGTCTGGATTAAGAAAATTTGAAAAAATGAAAATTTCGTAATACGAAGTACAATATAACGTTATTTCATGGTTATTGCCATTCTTCAGTTGCACGCATCGATTACGATTACATTGTAAAATAAGAAGAAAAATTTTTTCAAACTAAACAAAATTATCGACTAAATTGTACAAAATTGACTTACCATAACCTCCAAAGATTATCAAAACTGAACTTGTTACATGAGGTATGAATAATTTAAAAATGATTTGAACTAAGAAATTCGTTTACCTAGCACTGCTAGTTTGAAATCCGAAGGCACTGCCCTCTTAATATGATTTCTAAAAACTTTGAAAAAATTCAAAATTCAAAAATTTACCACGTTTTTTAACCGTGAGGCGTAAAACTAGAAAAAGAACTCAAAATAAAAAATTTTAAGTAAATTTGTGGTTTTTAGTATGTATTTATGGTTAAATTCAAAAAATATAAGAATAATACAATACGTAGAAAATCAAAATTCAAAAAATTTAAAAAGGAGACAATTAACACATAACAGGTCTGGATTAAGAAAATTTGAAAAAATGAAAATTTCGTAATACGAAGTACAATATAACGTTATTTCATGGTTATTGCCATTCTTCAGTTGCACGCATCGATTACGATTACATTGTAAAATAAGAAGAAAAATTTTTTCAAACTAAACAAAATTATCGACTAAATTGTACAAAATTGACTTACCATAACCTCCAAAGATTATCAAAACTGAACTTGTTACATGAGGTATGAATAATTTAAAAATGATTTGAACTAAGAAATTCGTTTACCTAGCACTGCTAGTTTGAAATCCGAAGGCACTGCCCTCTTAATATGATTTCTAAAAACTTTGAAAAAATTCAAAATTCAAAAATTTACCACGTTTTTTAACCGTGAGGCGTAAAACTAGAAAAAGAACTCAAAATAAAAAATTTTAAGTAAATTTGTGGTTTTTAGTATGTATTTATGGTTAAATTCAAAAAATATAAGAATAATACAATACGTAGAAAATCAAAATTCAAAAAATTTAAAAAGGAGACAATTAACACATAACAGGTCTGGATTAAGAAAATTTGAAAAAATGAAAATTTCGTAATACGAAGTACAATATAACGTTATTTCATGGTTATTGCCATTCTTCAGTTGCACGCATCGATTACGATTACATTGTAAAATAAGAAGAAAAATTTTTTTTCAAACTAAACAAAATTATCGACTAAATTGTACAAAATTGACTTACCATAACCTCCAAAGATTATCAAAACTGAACTTGTTACATGAGGTATGAATAATTTAAAAATGATTTGAACTAAGAAATTCGTTTACCTAGCACTGCTAGTTTGAAATCCGAAGGCACTGCCCTCTTAATATGATTTCTAAAAACTTTGAAAAAATTCAAAATTCAAAAATTTACCACGTTTTTTAACCGTGAGGCGTAAAACTAGAAAAAGAACTCAAAATAAAAAATTTTAAGTAAATTTGTGGTTTTTAGTATGTATTTATGGTTAAATTCAAAAAATATAAGAATAATACAATACGTAGAAAATCAAAATTCAAAAAATTTAAAAAGGAGACAATTAACACATAACAGGTCTGGATTAAGAAAATTTGAAAAAATGAAAATTTCGTAATACGAAGTACAATATAACGTTATTTCATGGTTATTGCCATTCTTCAGTTGCACGCATCGATTACGATTACATTGTAAAATAAGAAGAAAAATTTTTTTTCAAACTAAACAAAATTATCGACTAAATTGTACAAAATTGACTTACCATAACCTCCAAAGATTATCAAAACTGAACTTGTTACATGAGGTATGAATAATTTAAAAATGATTTGAACTAAGAAATTCGTTTACCTAGCACTGCTAGTTTGAAATCCGAAGGCACTGCCCTCTTAATATGATTTCTAAAAACTTTGAAAAAATTCAAAATTCAAAAATTTACCACGTTTTTTAACCGTGAGGCGTAAAACTAGAAAAAGAACTCAAAATAAAAAATTTTAAGTAAATTTGTGGTTTTTAGTATGTATTTATGGTTAAATTCAAAAAATATAAGAATAATACAATACGTAGAAAATCAAAATTCAAAAAATTTAAAAAGGAGACAATTAACACATAACAGGTCTGGATTAAGAAAATTTGAAAAAATGAAAATTTCGTAATACGAAGTACAATATAACGTTATTTCATGGTTATTGCCATTCTTCAGTTGCACGCATCGATTACGATTACATTGTAAAATAAGAAGAAAAATTTTTTCAAACTAAACAAAATTATCGACTAAATTGTACAAAATTGACTTACCATAACCTCCAAAGATTATCAAAACTGAACTTGTTACATGAGGTATGAATAATTTAAAAATGATTTGAACTAAGAAATTCGTTTACCTAGCACTGCTAGTTTGAAATCCGAAGGCACTGCCCTCTTAATATGATTTCTAAAAACTTTGAAAAAATTCAAAATTCAAAAATTTACCACGTTTTTTAACCGTGAGGCGTAAAACTAGAAAAAGAACTCAAAATAAAAAATTTTAAGTAAATTTGTGGTTTTTAGTATGTATTTATGGTTAAATTCAAAAAATATAAGAATAATACAATACGTAGAAAATCAAAATTCAAAAAATTTAAAAAGGAGACAATTAACACATAACAGGTCTGGATTAAGAAAATTTGAAAAAATGAAAATTTCGTAATACGAAGTACAATATAACGTTATTTCATGGTTATTGCCATTCTTCAGTTGCACGCATCGATTACGATTACATTGTAAAATAAGAAGAAAAATTTTTTTTCAAACTAAACAAAATTATCGACTAAATTGTACAAAATTGACTTACCATAACCTCCAAAGATTATCAAAACTGAACTTGTTACATGAGGTATGAATAATTTAAAAATGATTTGAACTAAGAAATTCGTTTACCTAGCACTGCTAGTTTGAAATCCGAAAGGCACTGCCCTCTTAATATGATTTCTAAAAACTTTGAAAAAATTCAAAATTCAAAAATTTACCACGTTTTTTAACGTAAACGAATTTCTTAGTTCAAATCATTTTTAAATTATTCATACCTCATGTAACAAGTTCAGTTTTGATAATCTTTGGAGGTTATGGTAAGTCAATTTTGTACAATTTAGTCGATAATTTTGTTTAGTTTGAAAAAATTTTTCTTCTTATTTTACAATGTAATCGTAATCGATGCGTGCAACTGAAGAATGGCAATAACCATGAAATAACGTTATATTGTACTTCGTATTACGAAATTTTCATTTTTTCAAATTTTCTTAATCCAGACCTGTTATGTGTTAATTGTCTCCTTTTTAAATTTTTTGAATTTTGATTTTCTACGTATTGTATTATTCTTATATTTTTTGAATTTAACCATAAATACATACTAAAAACCACAAATTTACTTAAAATTTTTTATTTTGAGTTCTTTTTCTAGTTTTACGCCTCACGGTTAAAAAACGTGGTAAATTTTTGAATTTTGAATTTTTTCAAAGTTTTTAGAAATCATATTAAGAGGGCAGTGCCTTCGGATTTCAAACTAGCAGTGCTAGGTAAACGAATTTCTTAGTTCAAATCATTTTTAAATTATTCATACCTCATGTAACAAGTTCAGTTTTGATAATCTTTGGAGGTTATGGTAAGTCAATTTTGTACAATTTAGTCGATAATTTTGTTTAGTTTGAAAAAATTTTTCTTCTTATTTTACAATGTAATCGTAATCGATGCGTGCAACTGAAGAATGGCAATAACCATGAAATAACGTTATATTGTACTTCGTATTACGAAATTTTCATTTTTTCAAATTTTCTTAATCCAGACCTGTTATGTGTTAATTGTCTCCTTTTTAAATTTTTTGAATTTTGATTTTCTACGTATTGTATTATTCTTATATTTTTTGAATTTAACCATAAATACATACTAAAAACCACAAATTTACTTAAAATTTTTTATTTTGAGTTCTTTTTCTAGTTTTACGCCTCACGGTTAAAAAACGTGGTAAATTTTTGAATTTTGAATTTTTTCAAAGTTTTTAGAAATCATATTAAGAGGGCAGTGCCTTCGGATTTCAAACTAGCAGTGCTAGGTAAACGAATTTCTTAGTTCAAATCATTTTTAAATTATTCATACCTCATGTAACAAGTTCAGTTTTGATAATCTTTGGAGGTTATGGTAAGTCAATTTTGTACAATTTAGTCGATAATTTTGTTTAGTTTGAAAAAATTTTTCTTCTTATTTTACAATGTAATCGTAATCGATGCGTGCAACTGAAGAATGGCAATAACCATGAAATAACGTTATATTGTACTTCGTATTACGAAATTTTCATTTTTTCAAATTTTCTTAATCCAGACCTGTTATGTGTTAATTGTCTCCTTTTTAAATTTTTTGAATTTTGATTTTCTACGTATTGTATTATTCTTATATTTTTTGAATTTAACCATAAATACATACTAAAAACCACAAATTTACTTAAAATTTTTTATTTTGAGTTCTTTTTCTAGTTTTACGCCTCACGGTTAAAAAACGTGGTAAATTTTTGAATTTTGAATTTTTTCAAAGTTTTTAGAAATCATATTAAGAGGGCAGTGCCTTCGGATTTCAAACTAGCAGTGCTAGGTAAACGAATTTCTTAGTTCAAATCATTTTTAAATTATTCATACCTCATGTAACAAGTTCAGTTTTGATAATCTTTGGAGGTTATGGTAAGTCAATTTTGTACAATTTAGTCGATAATTTTGTTTAGTTTGAAAAAATTTTTCTTCTTATTTTACAATGTAATCGTAATCGATGCGTGCAACTGAAGAATGGCAATAACCATGAAATAACGTTATATTGTACTTCGTATTACGAAATTTTCATTTTTTCAAATTTTCTTAATCCAGACCTGTTATGTGTTAATTGTCTCCTTTTTAAATTTTTTGAATTTTGATTTTCTACGTATTGTATTATTCTTATATTTTTTGAATTTAACCATAAATACATACTAAAAACCACAAATTTACTTAAAATTTTTTATTTTGAGTTCTTTTTCTAGTTTTACGCCTCACGGTTAAAAAACGTGGTAAATTTTTGAATTTTGAATTTTTTCAAAGTTTTTAGAAATCATATTAAGAGGGCAGTGCCTTCGGATTTCAAACTAGCAGTGCTAGGTAAACGAATTTCTTAGTTCAAATCATTTTTAAATTATTCATACCTCATGTAACAAGTTCAGTTTTGATAATCTTTGGAGGTTATGGTAAGTCAATTTTGTACAATTTAGTCGATAATTTTGTTTAGTTTGAAAAAATTTTTCTTCTTATTTTACAATGTAATCGTAATCGATGCGTGCAACTGAAGAATGGCAATAACCATGAAATAACGTTATATTGTACTTCGTATTACGAAATTTTCATTTTTTCAAATTTTCTTAATCCAGACCTGTTATGTGTTAATTGTCTCCTTTTTAAATTTTTTGAATTTTGATTTTCTACGTATTGTATTATTCTTATATTTTTTGAATTTAACCATAAATACATACTAAAAACCACAAATTTACTTAAAATTTTTTATTTTGAGTTCTTTTTCTAGTTTTACGCCTCACGGTTAAAAAACGTGGTAAATTTTTGAATTTTGAATTTTTTCAAAGTTTTTAGAAATCATATTAAGAGGGCAGTGCCTTCGGATTTCAAACTAGCAGTGCTAGGTAAACGAATTTCTTAGTTCAAATCATTTTTAAATTATTCATACCTCATGTAACAAGTTCAGTTTTGATAATCTTTGGAGGTTATGGTAAGTCAATTTTGTACAATTTAGTCGATAATTTTGTTTAGTTTGAAAAAATTTTTCTTCTTATTTTACAATGTAATCGTAATCGATGCGTGCAACTGAAGAATGGCAATAACCATGAAATAACGTTATATTGTACTTCGTATTACGAAATTTTCATTTTTTCAAATTTTCTTAATCCAGACCTGTTATGTGTTAATTGTCTCCTTTTTAAATTTTTTGAATTTTGATTTTCTACGTATTGTATTATTCTTATATTTTTTGAATTTAACCATAAATACATACTAAAAACCACAAATTTACTTAAAATTTTTTATTTTGAGTTCTTTTTCTAGTTTTACGCCTCACGGTTAAAAAACGTGGTAAATTTTTGAATTTTGAATTTTTTCAAAGTTTTTAGAAATCATATTAAGAGGGCAGTGCCTTCGGATTTCAAACTAGCAGTGCTAGGTAAACGAATTTCTTAGTTCAAATCATTTTTAAATTATTCATACCTCATGTAACAAGTTCAGTTTTGATAATCTTTGGAGGTTATGGTAAGTCAATTTTGTACAATTTAGTCGATAATTTTGTTTAGTTTGAAAAAATTTTTCTTCTTATTTTACAATGTAATCGTAATCGATGCGTGCAACTGAAGAATGGCAATAACCATGAAATAACGTTATATTGTACTTCGTATTACGAAATTTTCATTTTTTCAAATTTTCTTAATCCAGACCTGTTATGTGTTAATTGTCTCCTTTTTAAATTTTTTGAATTTTGATTTTCTACGTATTGTATTATTCTTATATTTTTTGAATTTAACCATAAATACATACTAAAAACCACAAATTTACTTAAAATTTTTTATTTTGAGTTCTTTTTCTAGTTTTACGCCTCACGGTTAAAAAACGTGGTAAATTTTTGAATTTTGAATTTTTTCAAAGTTTTTAGAAATCATATTAAGAGGGCAGTGCCTTCGGATTTCAAACTAGCAGTGCTAGGTAAACGAATTTCTTAGTTCAAATCATTTTTAAATTATTCATACCTCATGTAACAAGTTCAGTTTTGATAATCTTTGGAGGTTATGGTAAGTCAATTTTGTACAATTTAGTCGATAATTTTGTTTAGTTTGAAAAAATTTTTCTTCTTATTTTACAATGTAATCGTAATCGATGCGTGCAACTGAAGAATGGCAATAACCATGAAATAACGTTATATTGTACTTCGTATTACGAAATTTTCATTTTTTCAAATTTTCTTAATCCAGACCTGTTATGTGTTAATTGTCTCCTTTTTAAATTTTTTGAATTTTGATTTTCTACGTATTGTATTATTCTTATATTTTTTGAATTTAACCATAAATACATACTAAAAACCACAAATTTACTTAAAATTTTTTATTTTGAGTTCTTTTTCTAGTTTTACGCCTCACGGTTAAAAAACGTGGTAAATTTTTGAATTTTGAATTTTTTCAAAGTTTTTAGAAATCATATTAAGAGGGCAGTGCCTTCGGATTTCAAACTAGCAGTGCTAGGTAAACGAATTTCTTAGTTCAAATCATTTTTAAATTATTCATACCTCATGTAACAAGTTCAGTTTTGATAATCTTTGGAGGTTATGGTAAGTCAATTTTGTACAATTTAGTCGATAATTTTGTTTAGTTTGAAAAAATTTTTCTTCTTATTTTACAATGTAATCGTAATCGATGCGTGCAACTGAAGAATGGCAATAACCATGAAATAACGTTATATTGTACTTCGTATTACGAAATTTTCATTTTTTCAAATTTTCTTAATCCAGACCTGTTATGTGTTAATTGTCTCCTTTTTAAATTTTTTGAATTTTGATTTTCTACGTATTGTATTATTCTTATATTTTTTGAATTTAACCATAAATACATACTAAAAACCACAAATTTACTTAAAATTTTTTATTTTGAGTTCTTTTTCTAAAAATTTCTTTGTTAACCTTATTTTATGCAATAAAATTTTTTTTTCACAATTAGGTCAATATTACTTCCTTACACTCTATGAAGGACTGTTGTTAAGTATTTCAGTTATTTACCTAGCATCCGGCGCCAAAGATAGTTCACAAGTCAACCTTTCGGATGAACCTTCTTCACCTGGATGTACACGAAATTCCTGATTCTATCCTTTCCAAATATCTTCTCCCTATTGTCCTTTATCACAAATCACTTTTTTGTTTTTTCTGTGCTCGGTATTGTCCAATTATTGGATTTAATATCGGAGCTCAAAAACACAATGTTGATCAGTTCAGTGGCGTACCTTACTACTTTTAAACTATATTTTTATTATTATTCATCAAACCCTGGGTTTTTATATATAATTTTTGCTGAGGAGTTGCATGCGTTTAAGTACGCGTCAAAAAATTGGAATTTGTTTATTTTAATATTATTTAGCTTATTATATTATTGTCTGACGCCCCAACACCAAATTTTGAAAATGACTTATTTTCTTATAGTAATCTTTGTAGTAGTAGCGACTTGTGACTTTTTCTTTTTGGAAAGCTAATTTAAGAGTAAATAAAATAAAAACAGTATTTTTTTGAATAGAACTTGTGATTGATAATTGAATTGGTATAAATTACATAATATCAATTTTCTTAACTGGATGAAATATTGACCAATCCTATAAAGGGTTAAATATTTAACCTTTTTTAAATGCTTTTTTACATGGGATTCAGAATTCCGAACATTTCCAGTGATTTTCAAGAAATTAAAAAAATTTCATTCCTTAATTCTGTGCTTGATGATAAGAGATCTCTTTAAAGTAATCTCGAAATCATCATTCGTAATCGTTGCATGGGTAGTGGTTGTTAAGAAAAGTTATAAGTATTTTGATCCACAGTTTGATGTTCACCCGAGGGCTGAATTAAGAAATTCTGCCGAGTCCGGGATTTGAACCAAAATTTCTGATCATAATTGTAATTATTTACAATTACATAAGTGTAATTATTTTAAAATTTTATTTATTCTTAAGTAAAGAAAAGTTAAAACTTAAAAAGTTAAGTAAATTTATTCTTGTAAGGTAGTAATTATTTGTAATTACTTAAAACCCATGAACCCCCAAAACCACCGCCTTATATACGGCCCTGCCAGGAACTATTAAAACTTTTAAAATATTTGTTCTATAAAATGAAAGAATTTTTTATGAACAATCGGTGCATTTTTATGGATTCCAGGACCGTAGTTAGACATTGGTCAAAGGGGGGGGGGTTATTGAATTTAAAAAAAGGTTCTAATTTCGGAGACACCCGGTATTACACAACCCTCATACTTTTCCCTGTGTAAATCTTTCTTGCCGTCCGAAGCGCCCTCTGGTATTCTAAAACTATCTAGAGTGCATTCAAAAAATATAAGAATAATACAATACGTAGAAAATCAAAATTCAAAAAATTTAAAAAGGAGACAATCAACACATAACAGGTCTGGATTAAGAAAATTTGAAAAAATGAAAATTTCGTAATACGAAGTACAATATAACGTTATTTCATGGTTATTGCCATTCTTCAGTTGTACGCATCGATTACGATTACATTGTAAAATAAGAAGAAAAAATTTTTCAAACTAAACAAAATTATCGACTAAATTGTACAAAATTGACTTACCATAACCTCCAAAGATTATCAAAACTGAACTTGTTACACGAGGTATGAATAATTTAAAAATGATTTGAACTAAGAAATTCGTTTACCTAGCACTGCTAGTTTGAAATCCGAAGGCACTGCCCTCTTAATATGATTTCTAAAAACTTTGAAAAAATTCAAAATTCAAAAATTTACCACGTTTTTTAACCGTGAGGCGTAAAACTAGAAAAAGAACTCAAAATAAAAAATTTTAAGTAAATTTGTGGTTTTTAGTATGTATTTATGGTTAAATTCAAAAAATATAAGAATAATACAATACGTAGAAAATCAAAATTCAAAAAATTTAAAAAGGAGACAATCAACACATAACAGGTCTGGATTAAGAAAATTTGAAAAAATGAAAATTTCGTAATACGAAGTACAATATAACGTTATTTCATGGTTATTGCCATTCTTCAGTTGTACGCATCGATTACGATTACATTGTAAAATAAGAAGAAAAAATTTTTCAAACTAAACAAAATTATCGACTAAATTGTACAAAATTGACTTACCATAACCTCCAAAGATTATCAAAACTGAACTTGTTACACGAGGTATGAATAATTTAAAAATGATTTGAACTAAGAAATTCGTTTACCTAGCACTGCTAGTTTGAAATCCGAAGGCACTGCCCTCTTAATATGATTTCTAAAAACTTTGAAAAAATTCAAAATTCAAAAATTTACCACGTTTTTTAACCGTGAGGCGTAAAACTAGAAAAAGAACTCAAAATAAAAAATTTTAAGTAAATTTGTGGTTTTTAGTATGTATTTATGGTTAAATTCAAAAAATATAAGAATAATACAATACGTAGAAAATCAAAATTCAAAAAATTTAAAAAGGAGACAATCAACACATAACAGGTCTGGATTAAGAAAATTTGAAAAAATGAAAATTTCGTAATACGAAGTACAATATAACGTTATTTCATGGTTATTGCCATTCTTCAGTTGTACGCATCGATTACGATTACATTGTAAAATAAGAAGAAAAAATTTTTCAAACTAAACAAAATTATCGACTAAATTGTACAAAATTGACTTACCATAACCTCCAAAGATTATCAAAACTGAACTTGTTACACGAGGTATGAATAATTTAAAAATGATTTGAACTAAGAAATTCGTTTACCTAGCACTGCTAGTTTGAAATCCGAAGGCACTGCCCTCTTAATATGATTTCTAAAAACTTTGAAAAAATTCAAAATTCAAAAATTTACCACGTTTTTTAACCGTGAGGCGTAAAACTAGAAAAAGAACTCAAAATAAAAAATTTTAAGTAAATTTGTGGTTTTTAGTATGTATTTATGGTTAAATTCAAAAAATATAAGAATAATACAATACGTAGAAAATCAAAATTCAAAAAATTTAAAAAGGAGACAATCAACACATAACAGGTCTGGATTAAGAAAATTTGAAAAAATGAAAATTTCGTAATACGAAGTACAATATAACGTTATTTCATGGTTATTGCCATTCTTCAGTTGTACGCATCGATTACGATTACATTGTAAAATAAGAAGAAAAAATTTTTCAAACTAAACAAAATTATCGACTAAATTGTACAAAATTGACTTACCATAACCTCCAAAGATTATCAAAACTGAACTTGTTACACGAGGTATGAATAATTTAAAAATGATTTGAACTAAGAAATTCGTTTACCTAGCACTGCTAGTTTGAAATCCGAAGGCACTGCCCTCTTAATATGATTTCTAAAAACTTTGAAAAAATTCAAAATTCAAAAATTTACCACGTTTTTTAACCGTGAGGCGTAAAACTAGAAAAAGAACTCAAAATAAAAAATTTTAAGTAAATTTGTGGTTTTTAGTATGTATTTATGGTTAAATTCAAAAAATATAAGAATAATACAATACGTAGAAAATCAAAATTCAAAAAATTTAAAAAGGAGACAATCAACACATAACAGGTCTGGATTAAGAAAATTTGAAAAAATGAAAATTTCGTAATACGAAGTACAATATAACGTTATTTCATGGTTATTGCCATTCTTCAGTTGTACGCATCGATTACGATTACATTGTAAAATAAGAAGAAAAAATTTTTCAAACTAAACAAAATTATCGACTAAATTGTACAAAATTGACTTACCATAACCTTTGTACAATTGTACAATATTTGTACAATTTAGTCGATAATTTTGTTTAGTTTGAAAAATTTTTTCTTCTTATTTTACAATGTAATCGTAATCGATGCGTACAACTGAAGAATGGCAATAACCATGAAATAACGTTATATTGTACTTCGTATTACGAAATTTTCATTTTTTCAAATTTTCTTAATCCAGACCTGTTATGTGTTGATTGTCTCCTTTTTAAATTTTTTGAATTTTGATTTTCTACGTATTGTATTATTCTTATATTTTTTGAATTTAACCATAAATACATACTAAAAACCACAAATTTACTTAAAAATTTTTTATTTTGAGTTCTTTTTCTAGTTTTACGCCTCACGGTTAAAAAACGTGGTAAATTTTTGAATTTTGAATTTTTTCAAAGTTTTTAGAAATCATATTAAGAGGGCAGTGCCTTCGGATTTCAAACTAGCAGTGCTAGGTAAACGAATTTCTTAGTTCAAATCATTTTTAAATTATTCATACCTCGTGTAACAAGTTCAGTTTTGATAATCTTTGGAGGTTATGGTAAGTCAATTTTGTACAATTTAGTCGATAATTTTGTTTAGTTTGAAAAATTTTTTCTTCTTATTTTACAATGTAATCGTAATCGATGCGTACAACTGAAGAATGGCAATAACCATGAAATAACGTTATATTGTACTTCGTATTACGAAATTTTCATTTTTTCAAATTTTCTTAATCCAGACCTGTTATGTGTTGATTGTCTCCTTTTTAAATTTTTTGAATTTTGATTTTCTACGTATTGTATTATTCTTATATTTTTTGAATTTAACCATAAATACATACTAAAAACCACAAATTTACTTAAAATTTTTTATTTTGAGTTCTTTTTCTAGTTTTACGCCTCACGGTTAAAAAACGTGGTAAATTTTTGAATTTTGAATTTTTTCAAAGTTTTTAGAAATCATATTAAGAGGGCAGTGCCTTCGGATTTCAAACTAGCAGTGCTAGGTAAACGAATTTCTTAGTTCAAATCATTTTTAAATTATTCATACCTCGTGTAACAAGTTCAGTTTTGATAATCTTTGGAGGTTATGGTAAGTCAATTTTGTACAATTTAGTCGATAATTTTGTTTAGTTTGAAAAATTTTTTCTTCTTATTTTACAATGTAATCGTAATCGATGCGTACAACTGAAGAATGGCAATAACCATGAAATAACGTTATATTGTACTTCGTATTACGAAATTTTCATTTTTTCAAATTTTCTTAATCCAGACCTGTTATGTGTTGATTGTCTCCTTTTTAAATTTTTTGAATTTTGATTTTCTACGTATTGTATTATTCTTATATTTTTTGAATTTAACCATAAATACATACTAAAAACCACAAATTTACTTAAAATTTTTTATTTTGAGTTCTTTTTCTATCTAGAGTGCGTTCCACTTAAAGCCCACGGCGACCGCGGCGTGGTCGTGTAATTTAGCGTTCCACTTATACGTTTTCGCCCACGGCGGCTATGGTCGTTTAGTACAGTGGAACGGCTTTTGTGATCTCTGTGGGCGGGCTCTGGCGGGCTAATGTCATTTTGAATTTTCAAATTCAAAATTAAAATGACAATCAATTTGCTTGATGTTGGTAACCTCTTACAAGTTTTGCACGCGGGATGAAAAGCAGCACCTTAGTCCCATGATGTATAATATACTATTTTAATGCATTATTCATTAATTGCGTGGCGAACATCACATCTGAAAAATATTTTGCACAAATTATCATGATGGTTGTTAGAAGAGACTAAGGCACTTTACTTTTGCATATTGCTATGAAAATGGTATTTTACTTAAAATGCATGTGTCGCATTTAGAAACACAACGACAAAATATAATTTAACGTTAATAATAATTTTATTTTATGTTAATTAGATAATTTATCTGTTCTTGCACGTTCTGCTTCACTTTTTGAAACTAACAGCTCGTCCTTATCGGCATTATAAAATGCAATATTTTCGGTCTCCATTTTGAATTTTTAAATTTGCGCGTGTAAACTCAAAATGATCACGGCAACCCACCTTTTATAATGGGCTTCGTGGTCGTGGTGGGCTAATAAATGGTGACGTCACTGATGACGTTTTGAGCTCCACCGCGGCGACCGCGGCTTTAGGTGGAACTTTTAAAAGTCGCCCGTGGTCGACCATGGTCGTCGTGGGCTTTAAGTGGAACACACCCCTAGTTATGGATCCGAGGCGATCAATTACAATATTTCCGATTTATGATTTTTACTCGGGATCTGAAAATATTGGTGTGGCATTGTGATGGGACACATACGTCGAGGTCTTGATAAATCTGCCAGGAGGCGACTTTACCTTTCAACACGTAGGCGTAGCCGAAGACAAATTGCTAGAAGAATTCTTAAAACTAATATGAAAAACGAACTTTGTTCTGCCAGTAGCAAAAGTTGGTCAACAAATAATCAAGTGATCAGTAAGATAATGTAATAACCTAGAGATTGATGAAATTCTAAAATATATTAAGTGCAAAATTTTAGTTCCACTTATACTACGGATGCAGTAACTAGCATAAGCGGATCACAAATCGAATTTAAAACAGAAATTCCTACAAAAAATGGATTGCTAGATATCGGGGACATAAAGAAAGAACCAGAACTAAGCAACTGTCCAAATGATAACCAAGCTGTAAGTGACAGTTACTATCAAATTGAAACCGAATATGCAAAAATTAAGTCGGAAGACATGCATCATGCAATTGATATTAAAGAAGATGTTTTAGTTGCAGAAAGTGAATTGGATATTAGTGAGGTTAAGTATCTGGAACCTAACGAACCGGGCAATAAACTCTTTGTGTGAGAAAACTGTCTATAACAAAAGGATCAAATCATTTTACCAAATAACCATTTACCTGTGATATTTGTGAATGCAAAACTGTAAACAAAAACATTACTCATTAAAAATTTATAGTGACGAAAAACTATTTTAGTTGAAATGTTTTGTCTCAAATGAATTGCCATACAACCAAACTGTTGGGTGTTTTAATAATTAATTGTAAAATTACAAATGTTTGGTCACCCTCAACCATTGAAATTGATTTTTTGTGGGTAAGCGGCCTAACATTTTGGTAGTTCAAAATGATAACCATGATATAAATTTGATTGTTTTTTGTTTTCACGTGGTTGCCATATTTATTCGATAAGGTGCAGCATTTCAAAGGGTTTATGGAAACTGACAAATGTTTTTTTCTATTGAAGCTATTAAAGTGGGGTATTACAATATTGATCCTTGTATATTTTCACATAAATGTAATTTTAAAGAGTGAAAGTTGACTTTAATGTTTACTTTCTTTTCTAGAAAAGTTGCATTTTTATGCGGAAGTTTTTGAATGTTTACAAGCCAATATGTTTTTTAGATTTTAGATTGGATTTCAGATTCTAAATAGCTCGTCTTCTTATCTTAGACTTAAAAATGATCTGAAGAATATCACACTTGAAAACGGCATTCTTGTAGATAAACTTAAAAGAATTCAAAAGGTTTGCTCACATATTTAGCTGTGTGCTAAATATGTTTGTGATGGCACATTTGTGTGCCATCTCGACATCTATACGCTAGTTGGATATCCCAAAAAAAGCGTACGCCGCGCCACCTTTTGGTCAATTATGGGCAGATTTTCACCTAATTTATGCACAAAATCACCGCTTAGGCGGCGGCACCATAGCTGTCCAACTAGCGTATTGGACGTTTTACTTCCAGTTGTCCACGTTCAATGAACGTCCCTTGGATGCTTATGTGCTCTTTGGAATGTTAATTATTGTCTGGATCCGCTACTGAATTTCATTGCCGTACAGGGCCGGATGAACCATGGATGCAATGGAGTCACCGCACCCAGAACCAAAATTCAGAAGCCTCCAAATTTGTGCGTTTTTAATTTAATTTTCTATAAAATATTAAAATTTTGAATAAAAAGAATATCTAAACTGCGGACTCCATATCAAATCAATAACTCACAAAACGCTAATCGAGAAGTCACGAATTGTGATTTAATTCATATTTTCTTTGATTTAATTGGTAAAGTAAAATAAGTAAGCGTGAATTACGTGAGGCGATTTTTCAGCCCCCTCTCCCCCTTGTGAGATGTCGTAAGATTTGTTTTTTTTTTTAATTACGTGATAGTTACCGAGACTCCCCCATGTGAGATTGGGTGAAATTCGGCTTGACCCCCTCCTCCCCTAAATGCCCACGTAATTAATAGACGTCTTCTAATGATAACACAGGTCTGCAAATCAAAATTGTTTTTCGAGCCCTGATACCATTCCTCCTGATTCTGATTTAAATTAACCTCCCGAATCCGAATATGAACTCCGTTTTCCCCCATCATCTACCGCTATCGGGGGATGCCCCCCTCTATCTATTTTATTATTTTTGAACAATTTTTTTAACCTTTACATTTCTTCTGGTAAACTAGAGAGGTGACAAGTTAATGTTTGTAGCAAGAAAGTTGATTTGAAAGAAGTTTTGTCCCTTGAAATTATAAAAAAAATCATTAAAAATGATCGAATTTTTCGTTGATTTGCTTAATTTTTTCACTTATTTTTGCTGTTTAATTCAGCAAAAAATAACAGCAATCATACAGAACATGTACATATGCAAGTTTTCAGTTTTTACAACCGGGGGATCTGGGGGGGTGTGGAACAACCTCATGTAAGAGTGTTAAAAACACAAATAGGTGTACATTCTACCGAACATATTCCAAATAGCAAACAGATTTCGATTCTAGTTTTAAAGTTGTGATTCCACTGGGCATTAGGAGACGTCCATTAATTACGTGAAGTGGGGAAAGGGGGTCGAGCAAAATCTCACCCAATCTCACGTGGTAAAAAAGGGGGGGGTTCTCAGCAAATATCACGTAATTTTTTTTTGCAAAATGGCAAATGGACGACTTTCAACGGCGGATAATAAAAAACTAAAACTAAAGAAAAACAAAAGTAGAAAAACTTCGTAAAAGCTAGGCTTGGGAAACCGGGGGGTCTCAGAATAATTAGATCAACAGACGGAAATATAGCAGCCAATTCATTATAAACATTTACAAATCTTATTGGCCAAAATTCATAATTTTATGGTTCTGGAGGGTATTCCATACCTCCCAAACCCCCCGGTTTGAACCATTATCCTCATATTGGGTCATAAAATTTTACTATTGATTTTTTTCCCAGAATTCATCATTCTGATTTAAGCAGCCACGGGGTTTAAATCTTATAAGGGAACGTCCATTCGTGAGGCGTTTCTCTCCCAATTTTTCGTGGGGGAAAGGGGGGGTTGTCGGCAAATATCACGTAATTTTTTTTTATCCCCAAGAAACTGTAAAATTGCGAGAGAACTGGGTTAAATTAAGTTATTCAAGTAATTAAGTAAAACAATCTCACGTGGAGATTAGAGGGGGGGGGTCCGAGCAAAATCTCACGACATCTCATCAGGAGGGTAAGGGGTGCCCGAAAAATTTCCAAAATCGCCTCACGTAATTAATGGACGTCCCCTTACTGGATCGAGGTTACAAAAGACATTTGGAAAAATCTATAGAAAACTAGATTTTGGGACCCATTTCCGGTTTCAAAAATTAAAAACTTGTGTATATGTTGTGTGATTGATCTTACCTACTTACATGGGCGTCCATAGGATCTATTTCAGGGAGGGGCAAAATCCAAAAAACTAAAAAAAAAAAGGTTAACAAATTTTTCAATTTGTACTTTGTAATTATTTAAAACCAAAAGTTGTTTTAGAAACTTTTAAAAATCTATGTCGCCTCGGCATAATATTTAATGTTTAAAAAAAATTTGAGGCGAGAACCAGGAGGGGGCAGCTGCCCCTTTTGCCCCCCCCCCCCAATGGACGCCAATGCCTACTTAATAAGAGACTATCACTTTTTGAGAATAAGGACATTTGTAGGTTTATGCAATACGCACTGAGTACCCCAGTATCCAACTGATTGTATAAAATTTATTGCCACAACATACATATAAATGTAGGGGAGAGGCTTGCAGGTTGCCACCACTGCCGGATTTTGACATTCTAACATTGTCATCCCCTAAATTTCGACGGACATCGAATACAAACGAGTAGTTGTCACTTTTAATGTAATTGTGATGCACTCAAACACAATAACAGGGTGTGACGTATACTACAGTGACTGTTTAGGGACAGTGGCAACATAAGCCCCTAAATCGGCCCAGGACAGGTTCCCGCACAAAAGGGGGGGAGGTTTAAAAAATTAATTTTTTTTTCAATTTTAACTTTTTTTTTCTTGTCAATTTACTCTCATTTTTTTTTGTTCACAGCCACTAAGTGTAATTAATATAAATCATATGTTTTTACTTGAGTTTTTCTACATTTTCAACAATTTTTCAAGGGGTGGCAACCTGCAAGCCGAAGTTTCAAGGTGTCGATTTTAGATACTTTTGAAAAATTTGCTGTAAATTTTTAGTTTTGGGAATTAAAATGATTTTTTGCGCAGGATCGTGGCTTTATACTTCCGCTTTCCTGTATATGTTATTATATCAACAATACGTTGATTGTATGACGAGTTATGACCAAAAAAGCTATGGGGTGGCAACCTGCAAGCCTTTCCCCTATTAGTTCTGATATATATGTTAACAGATGTGTGCCACATAGAAGCTGCGTACAACAGGATCGATTAAGCGACAATGACAAGGATCTTACTTTAGTGGACTTCGGCCCTCCAATGTTAGACCACAGTATAAGAAGTTATACAGTAGGGACACTCGCAGCTTTTTTGTGTTCCAAATTTTTATACGCAAGTCAAAGTCTGGGTTAAGTATCTACAGTATTTAACAGATGTCGCGACTGTTTCGTGCAGTTTCGTCAGTGATTCGTGCTATTTCACTACTTGCTACAGTGTTGTCAAGACGTTTAAAATGTCGCTAGATTTAATGATTTGACAATAAAATTTGGTAACTTTGTAAAAATTTCAGAAGTTTAATAATGAAATTACTTTGACATTACTTTCTCTTGTTAAGAGAATGCATTATAAGGATTATTTCTATTTTTTGTTGTATATTTCAAAATTTAAGAGAAAAAAATTAAAAAATATTCACTCTAAATGATTGTTCAATGCTAAATTATTGTTTTTGAAATGAATGATGGTAATTACAATGTGAAAATAATCCTTTAAAATAATTAAGTCTCGGGCGGTTTATTTCAAATTTAAATTAATGTTGCAGCGCCATCTCTACGTATCTCAAATGAACTTAACCCAGACTTGAAAATCTGGAACACGAATATCAAAGACGCCGACACCGAGTGTCCCTACTGTATAACTTCTTATACTGTGGTTAGACAGCATAGGTGATGGAGCAGCTGATGCTTCTGCTTTGATCGCTGAATCCCGGACATACTCGGCAAAGTTGATGTGTTTATCGATCTTGAAGCGGAGAATAGTAACTGAAACTCTTGAAAATGTGGGTTTCATCCACCTAGATGCTGATATTCGGCAGCTTTAAAAATATTAAGTTAATCTAATACGTATAGTTGGTATAGAAAGTTTTGTTTATAAACCAAATGTTTGCATTGTTTTCTATTTTATGAATTATCATTTCACCACGGTTTTACGCTAAAATAATTCAGAATCAAACTCAAAACATCAAGTATACGCAATATAGCCACCATGTTGTTGACATTTGGTAGCGTCACGAGCGCCACCATCGGTAAGATAAATCGCGGATACAAAGCAAATTAATTTAGGATGGATTTTTTTGGATATAAAAATTTTTCTATTATATATTTGATAAAAATTCCATATGATTCAAACACTACACCTTTTCCACCAGTAATTCAGATTGACAAATCTGAATCTGAAAAAAAAAATGAATTACAATTGACGATTTCTGAATATCAACTGGCAAATCTGAATTACAGTTGACGATTTCTGAATATCAGTTGACAAACCTGAATTGCAATTGACGTTTTCTGAATAGCAGTTGATCTTTTCTGAATTACTGGTGGAAAAGGTGTAGATACTAGAAGGGCAGGGCGGCCGAAAAGCCAATGATTTATTCTCGGTATTTTTTTTGGCTTTTCGGAGTTTTTGTTTTCGGTAGGTATTTTTTTTGACGTTTTGATGTGAATCGATAATCCATCTTATTAAAAAAAAAATAGAGCCGTCACTGTATAATTAATATTTTGAACATTTATTTAACAGTTAAATTTTTATACAAAGATACCTATACAAAAACTATGTAGGTTTATACAAAGAGACGTCACTGTTATAGACAGTTGGTTTATTATTAAATTAACCCTTAACCACTGACACGGAGTCTGTACAGACTCCGCGTTATACATTTCATAGTGCCTTTTCCTCCAGAAATTTTACTGGTGGTTGTTACTGCCAGTACCTTCCTAATTTTGAGTGTTCTTTGAGTGGTTGAAGTGATAATTGTTAAAATTGATAAAAGAGAAAAATCTCTTTTACAACAATACTTATTAGAAATTTTTTGTTTAGAACTTCATTTCCTTCATTTTTATTAATATAACTTTTTTATTTCGTCGCACCGTTTGCGAGATACAGAAAAAGTGAAACTTGACTCGGTTTAACTCAGTATAAGTATAATATATAATCTACGCTTATATTAACATGTTAGTAGAGTTCGTTCAGAAGCTTAAGTCTCATACAATGCGCGAAACGGGCAAAATACATAAGAATAAATGTTAAATGAAAACATCAGCTTGGCGCGAAAATTTAAAAAATCTGACTTGAACATTATTTTCATTATAATTATAGAAAAGAAAAACTAATTATAGAAAAAATAAAATGATTACTATAGGAATGTAATTTATTGTAAAACTTTATTATTATAGTACAAGCAAATACTATTGTACAAGTAAAACAAATTATTTTTATTATAATAAAATAATAACGAACAAGAAAGTGAGTAATCGCACATTGAAGTAAATTTTATTAGCCGAGTAATTGATTTTTTTTATTTTTATCTTTACAAGATGGGCTCACATTCTAAATTGAACTCTTCATCATCTTCTTCATCTTCCGAAGACAGATAATCTGAACTGTCACTTTCATCTTCGTAATTTACTCTAATAATGAGTTCATCTACATCATCCATAATATATTCCTTTTCTATATATTCTTTTTCTGTGGCTTCTACATGGCGACAAATATTTTGCCAATCTTCTATTGTGACTTTATTAAATTCTTCTTCAGTCAATCTTCGGACATCGTCCATTTTAAATGTGGTATTTCGTGCGGCAACACGATTCTTTACCAACGCCCAAATTTTCTCAATAGGGTTCAATTCTGGGTGATATGGTGGTAACCGTAATACAACGTGGCCATGTTCGGCTAAAAGTTTATCGGCTACATAATTTTTATTACGTGGCTTGTGTAATTTAATTATATTATACGATCCATTTTTGTATCTCTGATTTGCCATATTATATTTCTTTCTGATAACCATTGCTGCATAGCACCTTTTCTCCATGAAGACGTAGGGCATTTTAAAATACTAACGTTATGATACGAAGCGTTGTCAATAACCAAAACGCTATTTTTTTCTAGATTTGGAATTAATTTTTCATTTAACCATTTCAAATAATTTTTGTGATTCATGTCATCGTGATAATCTCCAGTTTTAAGGCCAGATTTAAATATTAATAAGGCCCTCGTAACAAAACCTCTTGCACCGCCAGCGTGAACAATAATTAATCGTTGTCCTTTAGACACTGGGGTCTTTAAACCGTTAGTACTTCCATCGTCCCAACATTTAGGAACGGTATGTGAACTATGGATGTAAGTTTCATCCGTATAAACAATATTTCTTCCTTCTTCTTTATATTTTATAAGGTTTCTTAAGAACATAACTCGTTTACCTCGAATATCACTTTTTTCAACAAGTATTTGCTTATTACATGGGGATTTTCTCCACCTAAAACCAATCCTATGTACTACAATTCGAAATGATGAAAGCGATCCAGAAAAGCCATGATCTTTTTTCATCGCTTCATACACAGTTTTCATTGTAGGTCGCCTTTTATGTATAGTCGCATAAGAATGAATTATACGCCTAATAACATCTTCTTCAAATTGGCTTGTTGTAGTTTTTGGGGATGGCATTTTAATAGTTTTCCTGGGAGTAGAAAACTTGGCTTGTTGAGGATTTTCAGCTCCTTCCTTCATTATTCTTATAACAGTTTTATAAGAAACTCCAGTTGCAGATGACACTTTTGCATACAAAATATTTCCTTTGCATTTTTCTTTATTCATAATATATTGAATGACATTATAAATTATTTGTCGTCCTTGACTATGAACTACTTTACGGTTATTCATATTAGTAATGAATTTTAACTGTAAAAAATATTGTTTGTTTAAAAAACGATGTTAAATTAATTTGTTTATGCATTACCTACCACAATAAAATAATAAACGTTTTCGTCAAATAGATGTAAAAAAAGATTTTGTGGTACACACAGCAGTTTAACCTAAAAATAAAATTTTCGTTTAAAAACGATTTTAAATTAAAATGTTGTTTGTACTAACCTCAGTATAATAAAAATACTCAAATTGCGTTAAAAAAGGCTGATTGTTATTTAAATTATCAAATAATGTTAATATCATTTAATAATCAAAAGCACGAAAATAGCGAATCTGTCAAAGCAAAACGTCAACAAAGAACGATATTTTCAGGACTGTATTTATTTTGTTAAAACGAATTTTATCATTTCTGCGCACTATTGTATGGGACATGACCTCCTGAATGATCTCTACATGTTCATGTTCATTCAAAACTTTTCAACTATCGCTGTGAGTTCTTAAATGAAGTGTCAAAGTTTTCTTATGTGTAAATCGAGCATCACAACCTTCACATGCAAATAATTTCTCCCCCGTATGAATTTTCATATGCCTTTTCAAAGTCCGTTTGACTGCACATTTATAGTCACAAATTTCACACCCGAAAGGTTTCTCACCGGTGTGAGTTTTTAAATGATTCTGCATGGTTTCCCTTTTTGCACTTTTGTAATTACAAAAATCACAACTAAACGGTTTCTCGCCGGTGTGAGTCCTTAAATGATTCGTCAAGGTTTCCTTATTTGCACTCTTATAATCACAAATTTCACAAATAAACGGTCTATCGCCGGTATGGATTTTTAAATGATTCATCAAGGTGTCCTTATTTGCACCCTTGTAATCACAAATTTTACAAGCAAAAGGTTTCTCGCCAGTATGAATTCTCAGATGCCGTTGCAAATGCTGCTTTTGCGAACACCTATAATCACAAATCTTGCACTCGAACGGCTTCTCTCCAGTATGAATTCTCATGTGCACCGTCAAATGTTGTTGTCTCGAAGATTTATAGTCACATGTTTCGCATTCAAACGGTTTGACTCCTGTGTGAATTCTTAAATGATCTCTCAGGCCTGTTTTACGCATACTTGTAAAGTCACAAACTGTGCAAGCAAACACTGATGAGTCAATATGAATTTTTGCATGTTTGAGAAGTTGCGACTTACAAATAAACTTTGCGTTGCATTCCCCACATTCCATTTCTGTGCATGCTTTTGTTTCAGATTCTTCCTTACATTCTGATTTTAATACCGAAGTGTCTTCTTTAATATCAATCGAGTGATTCAAGTTTTCCAAATTGACCTCTACGTCTTCCACAGCTTCCTCTTTAATTTTATTCCAATTTGTATTACCTGGAACTTCCAGAAATTCTATAGCATTTTCTAATTTATAAAACTCTGTCGAGAGTTCTGCTTCTTCCATAATGAGTGGTAAATGGTTTATAAATTTCCACTACAGATAAAACTGCAGTTACAAAATTTTAAGGTTAAGATAAATAATTAAGATGACAGTTACGCAGTTACATAAATAACTAAATAACAAATCTGGCAAGTTCATAGCCACCTATTGGTCATCTTGAAAAATTAAAGAAAATTAAGAAAAAGAAATAATATAGGGTGTAAACAAATATTCAGCCATTGTTATAAAGCTCTAGTCTACACAGACCCCAGCGGACTGGAAACCGGAAGAAAGCGTTCAAATCATAAAAAATAAAGCCAATATTGATCGTAGGATATACGCTAGTTGGACAGCTATGGTGCTTTTTTGCACAATATGCATATTTTTGCATATCCAACTAGCGTATAGAAAAGGCAATAATTCCCTAGTAAGTCACCTAGGCTTTCGCCAAATTTATAGCCTGCACTGCATAGCGCATAATCTATGGCACAACAATGAACAATGGGAAAAATGCCTATACCTTAGGTACATAGGTACCTATGAAGCCAAATTAATCCAATTTAATTAATTCATTTTATGGTAGATCCGTGATTTATCGTGGTTGCGCCAGCCAAAACTGACCCTTCGCAGTCCGTCGTTACGCTACGGGCACTCCGGGCCGTTTTGGCTAGTGCTTTTGGCAGGCAACATCCCTGAAGTCAATCCACCTCGACTGAGAGGCCCGACTCTCAAGGAAAGCCTGCATTCAGCAAGGTACGACACGCGTGTAGAGTAGCGTAGTTGAATGGTAGCTGGAATGGATCTTCTTCATCTGGTGATAGAAAGTTGGCAATGAAAAAATAAAGTTGTATTCTTAAGATTTCTTAATTTCCCAAGACTTCCTTAAATTTCTTAAGATTTTCTAAGATTTTCGTATAACTATACAAAGAGTTTCTTCCACCAGCATCCGTCAATCATCGATCAGGCGGGCCATCGAAAGCCGGTACACGTCGTTTCGGCGACCGCAGTTCGGCGAAAGCGATTCGGCAACGTATATTCGGCTATGCTACTTATTTCGGCGATTTCAATTCGGCACCGGAATTTCGGAGATTCTCATTCGGCGAAAGAAAACTCGGCTACGTCGCTTCGGCGACGGAAAATTTAAGTGTTAAAATTTATTAAAAATTTTAAACCAACTAAGTTGTATTGAAATGGGAAAACCAAGGAAAGATGAATACAATAAGTATTATTGAAAAGGAGCAAATCACAAAGGAAGGGCTTTACTTAAGGGAGGTAGAGAAATAACCAACTTTTAACGACGGGTTATGAGAATGCCGAATTGGAATCGACGAAACTACAATAACCGAATATCGGGTCGCCGAATTGACTGTCTCCGAAGCAAAATTGCCGAAATGACGATGCCGAACTGGAATCGCCTAAATGACGGTGTCCGTCGAAAGCGTTACCAGGGTTATGTCTAGGATTAAAGTGCATATACCTCTTTCGAAAGTGGGAGCATCTCCCACATTAATAACCACCAGTCCCATCACCGCAATCAGATCCGCAAGAAGAGTCCCTCGCCGGTTTTCCCGCGGGTAGCCCCACTCCGGCGACTTGGCGTTGAAATCACAACCAATGATCACATGCCTGCCTCTCTCTCTCTGACGTACTCGAATAGAGTGACTAGCTCCGTCTCGTCGTTTGGAGAGAAGTAGCACGAGTATATTTCGTGTTCACCGAAGTCGGCTCAAGCAAAAGTTTTTCCCACACCACTCCTACTGATTTTCATCAAGGCTGCTAATCCAGTTGGCCGCCCATTGCTTGTTCGGTTCGTTCACTAGCGCTATTTGGATTTTTTCGCAAATCATAGTTTGTTGTAGCAGGTATAACATTTCGTTTTTTCCTTGCAGTCCGCAATCTTGTGACCAAAGGCGACCCAGTTAAGACAGCTGACGCCTTTCCTTCCTCTGCAACTCTGGGCGGGGTGATCACTCCCTCAGCATCTTGGGCAGAACCCGAGGAAAAACTCTCTTACTCTGCACCCTGAAACCATTCCACTGATATTCTAGCCAGTTTGAGTAGTTTTTTTAGCCCCAGCATTGTCGCAGCTCACCATCGCCGGTTGGGTACCTCCGAATGCGGGCCGGAGAGATAGGAAACTTAGAAGTCACTTCTCGCCCACGTATCACTTCAAGCATCCAAGAAGTTAGTGTCTCGGGGGCTACCTTCTTGGTTTGCTTACCGTGAGTGTCTGTCTTTGGGGGTGCTGATGCCTTGGCCCTCTCCTCTTCTGCTTTCTTTCTTTAGCTCGGACTTTACTCTGGCCCGCTCGTGAGGACTGATGAACGCACCCTCGTCCTCCCTCGCCACTTTCCCCGCTTGTGTGGGGGAGTTTGCCATCTCGAGCAATCTATTCAGGTGATTCCTCATTATTTCTTGCTCATTCTCCAGAGCGCTATTGGCGCTTATTATCATGGGAGTACTCGCCGATAGTGGGTGCTTGGTGGGGTATTTGGTTCGTTTCATTTATTCTGTTGAGGGTCTTTTAGAGGTTTTCCACCCCTTCCTCAAGTTCCTTGGTGAGATAAACCCTTGAAATTGAGCCGTCTGGTCTGGAAGGAACGAGGTTTCTAACTGTCGTTCGTTCATACCCTCGACGGATTTCACCACTTCCCCAATTTCATTCGTGAGCCGATCGACTTTAGCTTCTTCTTCCTCGTGTTTTTTGGCTTTTGCCGCCTTGTCTCGCCGGCTCATTCTTGCTTACAGTTTGCAGTCTTTGAGGTGTGATAGCACTCCTTAACGACCTCTCCTCGTGCCACAATTAGCCCTTCTTGAGCCTTCATCATATTCCGATACTCCTTCGCACCTACTTTTCCAGTTGCTTCTTCCTTTTCTTTTGCGTAGGCGCTCCTGATATTGAAAAGCGTCGTGCACGTCCATTGATGTTAATAGAAGACTAGATAACTAACTCGAGCGCAGAAGTGAAGCCTATCATCTATTGTAAATGTATGCCAATTTGCCTTATCTACAAATGGCCGCCAGTTGACATTGGGGCTTTACTTCAGTTATATTGCATGTATTAGGAGTTGCATATCTGATAATATCTAGCCTTTAGATAACTAACCCGTGTGTACATGTGAAACCTGTCATACATCAGTCATATTAGTGAAATGTATTACCTACTGATTTGCCTTTACTACAAATGGCCGCCAGGCTTCACTTCTATTACATTGCATGTATTGGGAGTTGCGTATCTAGCCTTCTATATTAACATCTATGTGCGCGTCTAGCTCCTAACCTCACTCGATACAGTGCCGGATCAAGCTAATTCAGCACCGGGTGCAGATTAGGTAAATAGCCAGTGGCGTATTTACCCAAGGGCCAAGAGGGCCATGGCCCGGGGCGGAAGGCTTCGAGGGGCGGCGCAAGCCGTCCGTCGCGCTTAGCTTGGGACGCATTTTATAAACGTTATATCTACACTGAGAGAACAAATAAAACTTTATTTTTGTTTTTTTTAATTCATTTATGGGGCGGCAAAACTTTTGGGCCCAGGGCGCCAAATTTTAAAATACGTCACTGTAAATAGCGTCTTCAATACTAAATATATTGTATAAAATATTCGAGATTTGCCTTTCCGTTGGTGGCTCTCATGACGATACCAAATATCAAGAACATGGCGGCTCTATTATGTACAATTGGGGTTGTTTTGAGTTTAATTCTGAATTATTTTATCGTAAAACCGCGGTGAAATCTGAAATGATAATTCACAAAATAAGAATGCAAACGTTTTGTTTTATACAAAACTTTCTATACCAACTATACGTATTTGATTAACTTATATTTTTCCGTGTGGTGTAAAAACCAAAATTTTTATTATTTGGTGGTGTTTGGAGGACGATGAGAGAAGCTAGAAGCTGGAATATGTAAAAAATAAGTGAAAAAATTTTACAATTTAAATCCTCACAATTCGAGACTTCGTGCTTAGCGTTTTTTAGCGTTTTGTGAGTTATAGATTTGATATGGCGCCCGCCTTTCAGATATTTCTTTTTTTCAAAATTTATTTTATTTTAAAGACGCACAATTTTGGCGCTGTTGTAACTAACTAAGTTGTAACTAATCCTAATACATAAAATCCCAGCACGCTTCTGCTGCTTCCAGTGCCGGACTAAACAATTGTGGGCCCTAGGCAGTTACATTTTTGGGGCCCTCTAGAAAATTATTACTTGCATAATATGTCTTTAATTTTACTACTTAATAATTATTAAAATAAACAGTTTCAATAATAACCAACTATTAATTTTAAAATATAAAACAATGTTTATTAAATTAATTCACTAAAACTTATTCATTTACACAAAAAATTGATTAATTAATTAATATTTTTATATTTTTTACTACTTTAAGACATAGATTCTTGATAAACAAATATTAAAGAAAAAAATTTTGTTTTTGTTTTCACGGGTCCCCTAAGCAGCTGCCTTATGGGTAATCCGGCACTAGCTGCCGATGGTACAACGTATCATTTTTTGGTGAAAAAAACACTCGGGTTGGTCAATTTTTTTTACCAACGAAAAAATATATTAAACTAAGATTAGGACTAAAAATATTTGTCCAAAATTAATCCAAACCGGGAAATTTAAATTTTTAATAAAAAATGAGGGAAGTTTAACCTTCGGCTAGAAAAAATTAATACTTGGAAAGCATATTTATTATTTAATTTTCTTACTGCTCACGGAGTTTAGCAGCAACTTTCTGTTATTATTTATAAAAATAATATAAAACTATAAAGTCAAAATTGTAAACCGGGGGGTCTGGGGGTGTGGAACACCCTCCAGTACATATCGCAGGATTTTCACTCTTTTAGAATACTTGGAGGAGATAAGGGGATTTATATTTTACAAATTTCGCCATAAAAAACTGGGAAATTTGAATTTTTAGCAAAAATTATGGAAATTTAAACCTTTGGCTAGAGAATATTAAAGCTTGGAAAAACATTTATTTAAGGGCTTTACTGCTCAAAGTTCAGTGCAACTTGTACGTTACTTTGAAAGTTAACTGTCAAAATTATAGTCAAAAGTGTCAAGTATCTTATATAAATTCTCAGTAGCGGTTTTAGGGTAGGGCGCGGTCGGGCAACCGCCCCTTTGTTTCACGTTTTTCGTCTAATCAGAAATAACAAAGAGGGGCGCCGAAGACGCCCTTTCGTTTCGCGCTTTTCGTCTCATCAGAAATCATAAAAGAGGGCGCCAAAGGGTGGAAAGGGGGTGCCGGTAACGCTAAAACCGTCTCTGTAAATTCTAAAACTTCGTGGTAAACATTATTTTTATCGGGGGGATGGCTCTAGGGGTACAATCCGAGTCATTCTTGGTGAGGGCAAATGCCCCTTTGCCCCCCTCTAAATACGCCACTGGGCGGTTCCATTGCACCCATGGTTTATCCAGGCCTGACTCGATCTCCCTTGTTTTAGCCGAGTTGAACAAACCGCCGCGGCTCATTAACACATCATCGATCATGGCTAATGTTGTGGGCCACACAGTATTGAGTTCTTCCCCAGCATCCTTGGGCAGTTTACTACTTCTACTTTCTTTTTTAGTTTCTTGCTTGCCGCCAGTAAACTTACTTTGACTTGGAACAATTTATAATGGGGGTGGGGGTGGGGGGTAGTGAAAAGTCAAAATAAAAGACAGAAATAAATATTTTCAAATTTAATTTTCCATAAAAGTGGTCTTACTCAAACATTTGATTGTAAAGGTTAAAGCATACATATACATATGTAGGTACGAAATTTGCTAAAGCAAAATTGAAAATGAATTTAGTTATCTATGTACATAAAATTCTTGCTGCAAATTAACACGAAATGTATTACATAACTTTTTATGACGGATAACGATAATACAATAACAAACAAATAGAAATAGAGAAAAACAACAAAGTTCTCTTCTAAATGTACAAATGGCACAAAAAGTAACAATAAACGGTAACACTCGTAATAACACTATGTGTCACAAAAATATTAATTATAGTATAATTATAGATTCTTAAATTCTAAAATTTGAAATATATTAAAATATACCTACAGCATGAGAAGAAAAACAACATTAACACTAGAATATTTATAAGTATGTAGGTAGACGGGTATTGCACAAAAGGTCGAAAATATTAATTTATGTTAAATATTAATTTACCTTTTCATTTCTTTAAGTTTACTAAAATTTACACATTTATACGGATTAATAAACACATTTTTCTTCTTAAAATTAGAAATGTTAATAAATCGTCTTGCTTTAACAACAACGTCCCGCCGATTTTCACAACAAAAGCGGGCAAAATTCGGTGGCTTGTTGTTAAATTGGATCGATATTTTTGTACATATTTGAATACACATGTTCACAACACAAACGATAACAAAGAAGTACGATCCGAGACGGTTCCGTTGCACCGGACCGGCAGTGCGTAACTCTATTTTTTTTTTTTTTTAAATCGTCGCGATGCCGGTCGAATGCAAAACGAAAGCGTCGGTTTGATAACCAAGACAAATTCAAACGTGAGCAACCATTTTTGTCTACGGTTCTTTTGACGAACGAAACAAACGATTCAACAGCACAGAGGTACATTTAGGCCCAATCTTAGTAAATATATATTATATAAAAGTCAATTCATAGAACGACTTATTCATAATAACCACTTTATTACAATATATTTAACTAGAATTCATTTTTTTATTTATTTACTAAAAAAGAGAGCTAATCTAACACGAAGGGTGATAAATAATTTTAAATTCGATATCGCGGCAAATACATTCATATAAGCAAATTGTTTCTTCTTTTTTGTTGAAAACGACGATATTTTTTGAACATCACTTGTAAAGTCAAAAATAATAATCTTTAAAATCGTTGGTTATTTCGTTAAATTTCAAATAACGCCGGTGTTCGACGATTTCTAATAAAAACAAATACATAAGCACAAAACGATTGTTCCAATATTCGTATCATTTTTTTTGTACAAAAAATACCGACGATCGACAAGATGATGGATATAATAATCATCGAGATAAAAATTAGAAAATTATACCAATCGATTGATTATACACTACGATTATGTAGAATTGCATAAGAGAGCTAAAAACATATTTTTCATTATTATTTTTTTATCATTAAATAGTAGTAAACAGTCACATATTATTTTATTTAAGTATTCAAAAATGTTGAAAATTTTTCTAATATTAGCAATATTTTTCATATTATGTTATCCTACGTGCGAATCTATAGCTTAAATTTTAACAAACCATTCACCAAATTAAAATACTTTAGTTTTTGTTATTTTTAAATCGTTCACTATATACGAGGCGAAATCAAACAAAACATTTGAAATTGCCGCATCATCGTCAATTGTAGCTCAGAAATTTAATTTGAATTACAGTTGACGTTTTCTGAATTACTGCTGAAAAAGGTAGTTCCTATACCGGACTTGATAACTTTTAAATACCAAATTATATCAATTATTCTGATTCTGCTAATGGTCAGTCGCCTTATAAGTAAGTCCCTGTAACCCCCCCTCCCCCCATGGTCTGACGATCTAATCTACTACAATCACTGTATCAAAACACCTGATTTTGGTGGCCGAATTCTAATATAAATATCCTTGTAGTAAAAAACAATAAATTGCAATCAATGGCAGTTTATGCCATTATTGAATCACTTAATAGTTATTCATGCAACTAGAGTAGAAAATGGTTAAGACCAACGTAAGCTACATTTGTTTAGTTAACTGTATAAAAATTGCAGAACAAACTTGCACTACAGGAGTCAAGCTAGAAATTATTCATTTATTGTGCGTTAATTTTTGATATTTTTTTATCCAAAATTATAGTCTCTCTGGAGGTTGGACATTTCGCCGTTGCCAAATATACAATTTAATTTTTTTTAAGTCAACCGATGTCTGCAATTTCAAATGTTTGCTCGGTTAATGTACAGGATGTGACAAAAACTCGCCTCGCATATAAAAAACTACGATCTTGGAAGATGTTTCCTAAATAAATTGCGTTTATAAATGAAATAGATGACAATTGAAAAATTTGAAAAAAATGTTATCATGTGCGCGCTCTGTATAATTCTCTAGTCTGGTCTATATTCAAAATTTCGTAAAAAGTTTCTTCACAAAACTAGAAAGCTGCTCTACTTGCACTTAGTATAATAATAAGGCAGTAGTATGTGTTTCAGTAATAAGTAACATCCGAAATAAAAAACGATCAAATCACAACAAATCATCACGTCTCTCTCTCTCACTGCCTTTCTTGCATAATAATTATTCGCACAAAACTCGACGTCATTAAGTACAACAATCTCGATACTTTTTTAATCTCAAAATTTTTAGTTGGTGTACAAACTGAATCGCCACATTTTACGCAAAAAACGATAGGTTAAGCTCATACAGAGTTTCCTTGCTAATTTTATTTGGCTATATTTCTATCTAAATAACAATCTTTTAGTTACTTTGTAATAATTTCCTTTTTGGTTTGGTGTGTACCGCTAAATAAGCTGCCTAATTAGCAACCTTTAGTTTAGTCGACTGCCAACCATAATAAAGTTCAATACTATAATAGGCGTAGTCGTTATTTGACATAGTATCAACTACTTTGTGACGAAAGCGGCACACTGGACTCAGGGTTCGCGTACCGACCAACAGAGGACGCTCGCCGTTTTGAGTCGAATGCGTCGCCCGATCAAAAAAATTGAATCCCACTATGAAAAGTAACGCACTAATATGGTTTTTAGTTTTAAATTCGTGATAGAAAATCTAACGCCTATAAAAATTTAAACTTATTAAAAAGTTTCTAAATAGTAATAATAATAATAAATATAAAAATAAAAAGTATGAGATTCACACATCACCACGTATAGGGAATACAAGTTCAGATGCAACCGTAAAAAGTTGATCCTAAAATACAGACTTGTGTTCTTAGTGGTCCTACTTGTGTGCACTAAAACCAAAAGCGACGCTACCTGAACTACCGCTGCGATGAAAATGTATGTTTTGCCATTTGTTATCCTTTTTGTGCCATACTCGACTTTCTTCGGACTGATGAGTGTGAGCTTGACCGTGCCTAAACCGAACTCGTCAATTTTTTTTGCATTCTACAACACCAAACAACTTACTTGTCCATGTACTGCGTCAATCGAACGTATGCTATACAAGCCGCATCTTCGCCCAATAAATGCACGTGAGGATTCAATATCGTCGTGTTGACCGCTTTGCAGTTTTTACCTAACACTGCAAAAACAAAACGGTTAAAAATAAAAAACCATTTCGATCGCCTTCGTACCATTATCGAAGTAAAATTTGTGGAAATCCATACCTTCCACCAAGTTGCCCATTGCTTCTGGTTCAAATGCAGTTAAGTGGGGATCACATATTTTTCTAAACAAAAAATTGTCAAATATTTAGTAAAATACTTGCTAAAATTAATTTATTTAGTTGTCCACTAAAGATTTCATGAAACATTTACTTATGTTAAGGATAAGGTACATAGGTGTTCTGATATGTTCTGCAATAATAAAAGTGAAACGACGAAAATTCGTCCAAAACATCAAAACCATCTGATCAAATTTAAACGTACAGATCTATCTTTTTAAGCAATATTTTTAATAGAGTTTGAATCATGTGGAACTCGGTTAAGTAAGTTGTGCAGCCTGAAGGCCGCACTGACTCGTCTATCGTTGATAGCCCCACAATGTTTAAGTTAAAATAAATCAATTGAAACCTAACCTATGCATAGGCGTAACTAGAGGGAGGATTGGGAGAATTTTAATTTATACGAAAATCATACAAATTTAACAATTAACATTAAAACTTTGACACTTTGCTTTAACCCATCCTTCAAAAACTCATAAGCTTGATTAGGTCATTGTAAATTTCTTCAAAAACTCATAAACTATTTATGTCATTGGTAATTTTTGAAAAATGACGCGTTGTTATTCAAAATTTTCTGAAAAACACCCACAACAGTTGATTACATATCGACATAGTAACCCCCAAATTAACCAATTGTTTAAAAAATTTCCATTTCCATTCCAGGGAAACAACGGCTGGGTAGGAAGCAACCATTGTCGTTTTAAAAGTTGTGAACAATCTGAGTACTCGATGAGTAAATTTTTGACTTTCTATCCCATGCTGTATGGTTATAATATCTGGGTTTCGCCACATAAAAATAAATACTAGAAGTCACCTATTCCAGGTGTGGTGAGAAATTGCTATTTTAAAGTAAATTTCATTATAGGATGGCTTATCAAATATTCTTTCGAAAAAGTTGAAAAAGCAAAAATAAAGTTGAATTTCTAAGATATCTCAATTCCCAAGACTTCCTTAAATTTCCTAAGATATTTAATTTTTTTATTTAATTTTATTTAATTATTTTAATTAATATTTTTTATTTTTAAAAATTTTATTTTTATTTAATTTTTATTATTTAATTTTATTTAATTTTTATTATTTAATTTTATTTAATTTTTATTATTTAATTTTATTTAATTTTTATTATTTAATTTTATTTAATTATTTTAATTTAATTTTTTTTACTTTTTAAAATTTTATTTTTATTATTAAATTTCATTAAATATTTAAAAAAATATATAGATGAGATTTTTTATTTTTCAATTTTCTGAGATTGTTTAAATTTCCTAAAATAACCTAGAATTTTCTGTGATTTTTCGATTTCCTCTAATTTTCTACATTTTCTAATTGCAAAATTAGTTTTTAAATTTTAATATTAAATTTATTTTATTTAAATATTAATTTTTTTTAATTTTAAATTTTTGATTTTGACATAAAAAATAAAAAACTGGGGGGGGGGGTTTAACTTTAATTTCTTTTTTAAACAAATATAACTGCTGGTGCACTGGAGGGTATTCCATACCCTCAGACCCCCCGGTTTGAAAGCCCAAAAGTGTGTGTATACGCTTTGTGATTTATTTTTGTAATAAAAAGTTTTCTCTCTGTCAGAACAAATACATTCATACGTCATTTGTATACAATTCATACCCCTAGTTTTATAAACAAAAGTCTTAGTGCATTTTCACACATCGTGTATCGTAAAAATTCGCACCGGGGGGTCTGGGGGGGTGTGGAAAGTAATTGTAAGACCTTTTAGAAAGTTAAATTCCTTTAACTATAATTGCTGGTGCACTGGAGGGTATTCCATACCCCCCAGACCCCCCGGTTTGAAAACCCAAAGCTGTGTGTGTGTACAAGTTGTATGATTTACCTTCACATGAAAACTCTTTATTCTCTTAGAACAAACACATCTACATATCATTTGTATACAAACAAAAAGTTTTAGTGCATATTTATACAACATATACTCTCACCGGGGGGGGGGGGGGGTCTAGGGGTGTGGAACACCCCACAGAATATAGTAAAATTCCTGGTACGGAAGGCACAAGTTTAATAGCATGGTAATAATTTGAACATAATTGCTGGTGATCGAAAATTTAAGTTTTTACTTTTTTGAAAATTTTAATAGTTTAACTTTAATTATTAATAGTTCAGTATTTCAGGGGAGGCTAAAGCCTCTCTTGCTTCTTCTGACAAGCCGCCGCTGGTCTAAATGGTTAACCGACATGACCAACGCAAACATCAGGCTCAATGGGGACGGTATGTCCGAGTCAATCTCCTATCGCGACCCGTCAGTCATGGTGTAGGCTTCGTAGTAGTTGTGGTTGCCGGTCACCAGGGCTGCTCAGAGGAATTCTGAAAACAAACGAGATATTTCGACCACCACCGGTCTTTTTCATGTATGTTGGGTTAATCGTTCCGCAGTCGCAGTCTCTCCTTATTTAAAAAACAAATAAAAATATTTCTTTAGTTTGCAGCCTTCAGGCCGCACAACCTAAGCAATCAAATTGAGTAATGTCCCCTTCCCCCTTCACCAACCCTGGTTGCTGACTCCGCTACTTAATAAAAAATAGTAATAATAAAAATTTAACTTAATCTATCCATAGAAAGGAATATAAGGGCGGGAAACGTGACGCATCCCCCCCCCCTAACAACCCCAATTACGGTACTACTACTTAATATAAAATAATAATAAAATTTTAAACGAAACCACAGATAAAATCCTGATCAATGACAACCATTACCTGAATTTTATTTTTCTTGAAATTCATCCGCCCCCCTCTTGCCACCAATTAATTCTTATTAGTAAAATTTTGCGACCTATGTAGAACCAAAGAGTATTTATATATAGAGGAACAGCCATTAACAAATATTTGTCACAAGTTTTTGTTAATGGCTCTGCTACGCCATCTAGTAGACGGTGTGATCCCTACGTTTTAATTTTTAATTTATGGCTGATCCTTTATATACAGGGAGGTATTTTTGCAAAAATAAGTTTTTACATGTTAATTTCCCATGTTCAGTTAACTCATTCAGCACCCTGTATATAGAGGACCAAAAATTAAAACGTAGAGATAACCCCCTCCACTAGATGGCGTAGCAGAGCCATCAAGAAATACTTGTGACAAGTATTCCCATAAGAGCTGTCCCTCTATATGTACATACTCTTTGGTAGAACTAAAAACAAAAGAGGAAAATCTGAAAAACTTTTTAAATTGTTTCTGACTTTCATTGACCTATTAATTGTTTTCCAATAACTTGAAGTAGAGGGGGGCACTTGAATTACCACCTTAACAATTCCGTATAGTAGATAAACAATGGGGATTCTAGATCATTTTTTAATTATAGGACAATAACATGTTTCATGTTCCAAGTGGGTGTTAGTGTTACAATAAAAACTTACGTGTACGCTTCAAAATCTCCCGTATTAATGGCCTCTATTAACTGTTCAGTCATCTTGATGATTTCTTGTCGACGAGCTGCGAAGCGAAACAAGTGATAATTAAGGAAATTTCAATTCGAGTCTACACAAAAGTAGTAGTAGTATAGGTAGCATTATTAACTAGAAGAACTACAGAAAAGGAACAAGTACCACTGGTTTATGTTAAGATAGTGCAGTAAGTTCATACAAAAACATGCCGAAAAACTTTTAGGTATCACTAGAAAATTCGTCGTTCAATTTTTTTATTATACAAATATATACACAAGATGATGTCTTTTTTTGTTTGGTTTCTAAGTAAATTATTTACATTTTTGTATTTATTCTGCATGTATTTTAGGATCCAGTGGTAATAAAACAAAATTAGGCTAAATACTTTCTGCACATACTTCGTATTATTGTAATAAGTAAGCAAACAATTTTACAATACATGTACCTGGTTACAGAATAAAAATGGCGGTTAATTAATCAAAAAGGTGTTTAATTAAGGTAAAATTGGTAACAATAATTAGAGTAGTAAAAAAAGAATTATTAAAAGTAGGTTAGAAGTGTTTTTAGCATACCTGAACTTTGCGAATTTGTGGATAGCTGTGACAGAGGCTTTTCGGGGCACACAATCCTTATTTCTACAATAAATTGCAAATCAGCCAAGTTAGTAGAGCCTCAATTTATTTATTTTTAATTGACGTGCAATTTTTCAATGTGAATCCACTGACCGTAACCAAAAATACAAAAAATTAGTTGGAGTACTTATTGCTGGCACCTCGCATGAGCGATCCCACAACGACCTCGTTTCTCTTCAAAAACCACCCACCGGGGATTCACATCATTAGCCCCTTAAAGCTCAACATTTCGAAGCATCGAAGCTTTCTAATTTAAAAAGTTAAGGTGTATGTTTTAGCAACACAAAAACAGTTTGTTCAAAAATTAGACAGACAAAAAGGTTGTCTCTATGAGAAGGAAGAGAAGCACTACACACTAATTCCACTATCAGTCAGTAAAACTCCAACTTACCATGATCGTTCCCTTCCAACTCTTGTTCGCAAAAATTCGCCACACGAAATTCTTCCTCTGTACAATTCAAAAATTATCATGCAAAAAATCGAAACATGCAATTAACTAAAATATTTTAAAGTCCTTGCGCTTTTTTTTCATCACCTGGTGATCAAGTGGTGCAAGGAAAATGATAAATTACTCGATTTTTACTAAATGTCAGCAGGTAAGATGAAATTTTGCCTTTTTTTCAAATTTATTCGATTGCAATTTATTTAATTGCTCATTGTGTTTCTGTTGATTTTAGATATTGATCAAAAAAGTAAGAGGTCTTTTTGAAAAGGACCTGCGTAGCAGTGATATTGCCGATTATAAAAAAATGTAGTCGATTTTTGAAGAACTGTGGATTAGTTCTGAAAGTTAGCTAACAGGTGGGTTAAAAGATGTTTTTCTCTTTTTAAAAGAGACCTTTTCACCTTACCTACCGACTTACCTTCGAAATGTACTGATTCGATTTAAGAAACAAACGCAAACCTGTGTTGGTATGTTGAAGTCTTTGATACTTGACGGTCGATTCTACCCACTGCTCGACATCTAAGTTTTACAAGAGCATGCAGCAAACGTAACAAAACAAACAATTATTAGTAAAACAATAGAAACGTAGTTTTTGTTAGGTGCTTAGTTTTTGTTAAAAAGAGGGGGGGGGGCGAACACAACGATTTTCTAACCTTGGACGCTTTGTAAAAGTGCTTGACCTAAATTAATCGTGCTAGGTCTGATATTTGTGACGATTGTGGAGGAAGCGGAAGGTAAACTCGTTGACGTAACAACTCGCGGCGACTGGGGTGGTGTACCGGGGCCTGTATTATTCAAAATAAAAATTTGTAGTGATGCACGATTTTCGGATGCCAGGAAGCGTTGGTTAGTCGTGTTAGTGCCAGAATGAAGGAAAAAAATGTTACTATTAAAAAATACGCACTGTCTCTTCGCTTCGTGCCGCCTAAGACAGCAACGAGAGCAGCCATTAGATCAGCAAAACAACCAATCGTGAATAAAAATCACCACACAAAAATTTTTTTAACTAATTTGCAGTGACTATTGTTCGTTGCTCGCCAGGTTAACTAAAGCAAGATAAAATTAACCGCGGGATGAAAATAAATTTGAGCCGAACTCTCTTCTATTAATACTCGAGTAACTTTCAATTGTTTGTGATGCATCAATAAAATTTTTTATGTCTCTCAGTAGACCATAACTTTGCACCCAATGTACTAATAAAACTACGCTTAGTAAGAAATTATTTTTAGAAAAAAAAAAAAAAATGTAAATAAATAAATAAGGAAGCGCATGCTTTTTAGCTTGTGTGTTACAAATGTATTAATTTTGTTAAAAAAGCACAGCAATTAGTACAACAAATAATTTGTTGTTAAATTAGCAAAAATGCATTTGTTAAAAATACATAACAAAGAATTAACGGTGACGTGGATTTTTGACTTAAAAAATGTGAGATTAAAATTTGTGATAATTATCGATAATTTTTTTAAAATAATTTCGTGCTTCGTTAATAACAATTTGGTTTTGTTGGCAAACGAACGAGCGCCCAGTGGCGTAACTGCAGACTTGGCCGGGGAACTCCGGCCCGAAATTGTTATGAACGATGCAAGATAAAAGTGTAGAAAAGGGGTTTTACCTTCGGGGTCTTTCGCAATAACAGTAGAGCTGCGGTCCACTCCGCCTTTCTTATCCTCTGAACACAAACAGATTATCGCTTTATTTAGTTCACTTCCACAGGATGTTCTGATCATTCGAATGAAACAGGAGAAAGCGAAAAAAAATCGCAAAATTTCAACCATTTCAAAATGATACCAGAACACCCTGCAAGATAAATGTAACTTATACATTACAAAATAAAATTTCTGATTTATTACAAAATGAGGTGCGGAATTATTATAATTAATAAAATATTAAGTGCTATGAGTGCGAAGATGACCACGAAATTGCCGATGATAAAGCCCAAAAAAACATGCAAAGCAAAAATTGCGTAAAAATTTTGACACGATTCTTTTTACAAATTAACAATCACAGATTGTATTTTTTTTAATAAACCAGTGGTATGTCGGGTGAACGAACCTATTGTGGTGATTGGATGGATTTGAATTGATGCAAAATTGTTGTAGACACATTTTTGAATCAAATTCGAAAACATTGATTTATTAGTGCAGGGGTTCCAAACATTAAGTTGATGAAGTGTCATCGTTGTGCTTTAGCAAAGCTTGTGCTGAACTATGTCACTCTTTTGTTAACATGCAAGTTATCTCTACTGGGTCACGTTTTCTACTTTCCTTTTCCATCTTCAAGACAAACAATTGTTTACTTTTATTATCTTATATATTAATATTTTGTTTATATCATGATTTTAGTTGGCCCGAGATTGATCTAAAAAGTAATCGCTTTATTTCAAAGTGACCTGCGAAACAGTAATATTGCCGTAAAAATGAAAATCTTAGTTTTTAAATATTGTGATTTTGCTTCGGATGTGGAATTTTCAGAGGTTAAAAATTGATCTAAATATTAAAGTGATACTTCAATGTCGTTAAAAACGTACAGAAATAAATAACCAGAAATTATTATTTAATCCTCCCCCCCCCCCCAAACTTGTCATATAGACGGATTTATTCTGAAACAGTCAAAGCGGCTATTTGATAAGATCAAAAACAAATCAGGGACGTAATCCTTTGAGCTGTAAAACCGGGGGTGTTCCATAGTGACTTAGAAATTTTCTTTAATAACAGAAATTAAACATACGCATTATTCGGTTCGAAATAATAATAATAATTATTATGTAGCTATGAAATGAAGGAATCTAATGCAAGATCGATATTATCAGTAGATAAAAGGTATATAATGTCGTATTACAAAATCCTATTTATAAATTTTTGGAGTTTTAAAAATTGAATTTATACTGTTTTTGAAATTGAATTTTGTTTTTGTAATTCTTAAGTATTTTGTAGATATAGGTTTTAATTACAACAATTTAAGGTGACCCCTTCCAATTTGATCCGTCGAGGTGGTCGGACGCTTTTGCTGGAAGGTCCCGTAAACGTATTAATTTTGCGTATCAGATTTGAAGTTATTGATTTGCTTTTATGAAATAAAGATTCGCTTAAAATTTTTATTTTCAGTTAATTTCTGGCGATAACCCTCCCCCTCCGGTCTGCCACGGCATATAGACGAATTTCTTCTGAAACAGTCCAACGACCTATTAGATAAGATCGTGGAATCGTGGACGCTTAGGGCTATAAAACCGGGTGGTCTGGGGGGCTAGGGGGTATGGAACACCCTCCAGTGCCTTAGAAATTAAACAGAGATTAAACATACACATTATTCAGTTGAAGATGAAGGACTCCAGTGCAAGATCGATATTATCAGTGGATAAAAAGTATAGTACATATTGTCGTGTTACCAAATGATTTTTGGAAAAAACAAATACTTGATTTGTTATATGAAGTAATTTTTGAGACTGAATTTTAATTATTGGAAAAAATGTGAGATTTAATTATTTTCATATTTTGAGAATTTATTTTGAATAATTTTTGCAAATTTGTAAATTTTTGAATTTTGTGCATCTTTTTCGTGCTGACAAGTTATGTTGGTACGGAAAGACGTGATACTGCCCCCTTCTAAGTGTGTCCACCGAAGCGAATGAACTTATTTCTGCGGGAAGGTCCTGAGATATTTATAATTTAAGTTAAGTGAGTAATTATCTAATTGTTTTTATTGAATTGGAAGGTGTTCGAAGTTTGATACGAAATTTGGATAGGTTTAAAATAATTTGAGTTTTTATTGTTTTAGTAACACCAGGAACTTACTTTGCCTGACGATTGCATGATTTCGACTTTTTGAGCTGGCTGAAGCCTTTTAGGTTTAACGTCTGAATTAAAAAAGCCAAAATTCCACGATAATATACCTAACATTATATTAGAAAAAGTATTTATTAATCTTACAAACTCGTGCCAAAAAGTCTTACTTTTACTCCTTATAAAACCATAATGTATTGATTGTTGCAATTCAAATCAAATAAATTAAAAAGGTAACCGAATTAAATTATTTGAATTTGACTGATTTGAGAAATGAATAGAAATTTTTATTTTTATTTAATTTCTGGAAACAACCGCCCCCCGGTGGGTCTGGAATTCCCTCCCTCCAGTGACTTAGAAATTGTCTTAAAAAACAGAGATTAAGTATACACATTATTCAGTTCAAAATAATAACTTTTCCCAATTTCCTTTTCCATATTGAGGTACCTGGCTAGCTTTACAACTCGGAAGCGGAAACTTCTCAGAAGTGGGTTGTTAACAATTTCTAGTTTGCGACGCCAATTTAAACTTTATAACTTGATTTCAAATTTCCAAATTAGTTTACCATAAGCTAAACCAATCATCCATAGAAATGGAGCGATAATTATTGTAAGTCTACCGTTGCTCTCAAGCCAGGTGCACGATGTGCACACAAATTCCACGATGCCTTCCAATTCAATCAATACAATTGAGGGGGAATACCCCCCAGTAACTTAGAAACGTTATTCGGTTCGAAATAATAAGCTCCTCATAAAAACATATAAAATTATAATGTAGGTACTGATCGTTTTAATTTAAATCTAATAAATATAATTATTTGAATTTGATTTATTGAATAATGAATGAACAGATTTTTAAGTTTATTTAAGTTTTAACAATAACCCCCTATGATCCCCCTATGGGCCCTTATGGGCGGCACCCTATGGTCACTGCCATTGGTTAATAAAACCCTTTCCTAGTTATTGACTAAAGAATTCGCTTTTTTGGTTTTCGAAAATTTTGTTTTTTTTTTAATCAAAATTTCAAGTTACAATAAGAAAAAAATAATAATTATTATTTATTTATTATTATAAAAAAATATTACTATTATAATCATCCCCTGAAAATTGTTTTTTTATTTTCTTTAGTTATAATTTAAACACTTTAATTAACATAGCACTCAAAGTCAAAACCAAAAATCGGTTATCTAAATTCTAAACATTTAGGCTAATTAAATTTTACATCTCTGCAATCTTTGGTTGTTTCTAATTTCCTCCTTCGAATTAATAAAGTCACTGGGGTTTACAGTAATGTAAGTTGGAGAAGATACATATATGTATAATATAAACATTAGTTTATTCGGCGGCAAATCCCGACAATTGCGACAAAATAAAAATTCATTAAATTGAATAAATGAATAACAAATAAAAAAATCCAAGTAATTACTACTTTCAGCAAATCTTTCTCTTGGTCAGGAATTTCTCATTACGGGTGCGGAATTCTACACAAAAATTGAAGTAGAAAAATTTTTATTTTATGAAAATAAATAAATTAAGTAAAAAAAAAAGTTGTTCGAATTTTTTTCTTCCATCTTTGTCTAATATTCTTTTTGGTTACTCAAAAGCACAAATTCTAGAAGTAATTTGTACAATTTTTAAATTAATTTGTACAAAAAATAAGTCGGTATTCATATCTAAACTGATGTACTGATGTAGAAAGTAGGGTCGAATTAAACTTAAAATAGTTTTTATCCAAGTGGCTTTTTAAAAAACTCGTTAATCCGTCCGTGCGCTTCATTAATTAATTTGTTGACACTTAAACAAAATCGTTTAATAACATTTAACATTGTTACTGGGAAAATAAGATTTCACAAGCAAAATCACAAAAAGTCGTTTGTTCGTTCGTTTGTTATTTTAATTAAAAATTATTAAGTTCTGTTAGGGATTTTTTTAAATTTATTGTTACTTTTTTTAAATACAGCTTCTGGTTTTTTAGACGCCGACGTAACATTTTCAATTAATGTTTTGTCATGAAAATGGAAAAGTGCGTGATTGTTGTGATAAATTACTGTACATAAATAATCCTTTTTATAATAATAAATTTACAGTAAACGTTGGGAACCTCTGCAATAGGTGGAAATTTATCATAAATTTATATCGACATAAACATTTCGGCTAATGAAAAGAATGAATATTTAACTGATGATGTAAAAACTAAATGCTGCCTAACTATAATAATAATAGTTGTTATCGACTTTGTTCGATATAAAATTTATAATAACCAGTGGCGTAGTCGTACATTTGCCGGTGCATCCCCTACTTCTAAAATATACACCACTGGCGAGACGAAAACAAAATAATCAAAGGCTGCTTAACTATTACTAATGTATGATGCATGATTTACAATTTTTCAATTTTGTTCCCTAATTTTGTACCTTTTATGTCGTCATCTTCAATCGTGGTCGAACTGTCGGTCGATTCTTTCACTTGCGATCCGTCTCCCTTTTTCACGACTATACTTCGACCTGTAATGATCGTCAAGTTAGGAAAAAGTTCAGAAATTCAAGCTTTCGGTTAAATCAAAAAAGAAAAGTGAAAAGTGAACTGTTTAATAAAAATTTAAGCGAATCGTTACTAATGTAAACTATTTAAAAATTTCGTCTTGCTTTAAAGATTTTTTTGTTATTTAAAAATTATTATTTAAAAAAGTGCAGAAAAATGTTTTCAAACGAAAAACAAGAATTTAACAATAAAACAGGCCATAAGTTGAATTAAAATTATGTTTTTCATTCATAAATAATAACGTAGAACATTTAAACGTTTAGTATGTTAAAGGCAGTGTGAGTGACGTACAATGTGAACATCCAATTAAATAAATTGCAGAGTGATAATATCAAAAAGTAATTAATAAAAATTGCTAAACATGCATTAGCTTAAAAATCACACCGAAAAATTCAATACATTTAATAAAAAAAATTCCTTTCGAATTGGACAATTTTTCGCAAAACGCCATCTGGTAGTCAAAAACCACACCAAATTTTCAAAACTGTTTCAAATGTTACGGTACAAATTGTCGAATTCGTAAAGAAAATTGTTAATACACACAACCTCACTATTTATTTTCGAAATTCGGTAATAAATTGAACTGAAACTGCAATATTTGAAAATTCAACTTTCAAGTTTTTCCCAAATTCTCGTCTTCAAATTCTTCAATCTTCCAGTGAAGATTCGTTCATTTTCAAAATATTTAAAACCACATCGTTGCACACTTGATCACTGGGGCCAGGGCCCAAGATGTGCACTGTTTGTAGGGTTAAGGTTAATTTTTGATGTTATTTCCCATTCTTTTTATTTACATTTTTATAAACTGATGACTCTCACTAGGAGAGGTGACAGATTTACGAATAGAGTTGGCCACGTACTGCATCTGTCAAGAAGAAGAAGAAATTCTTCAGTTGCTATTTCTTAAAATTTTCTATAATTTTTCTTTGTATTTTGGAAAAGTCAATCGCGTATTTTATCCGACTTATTCGTGCAGAATTACTGTGAAAAAAATGGTTGCCATAGCAACTAAAAACCAGAAACAATGTTTCGGTATCTTCAAATTCAATCTTAAATTTTTATGATTTAAAAATGTCAATCTATTGTCAAAATAAAATGTCAAATGAAATAAATGTCAAACTTTGTTGATACTGGACTAACTCCCTTCGGTCTTCTCCAATTCTTATTTTGACTTTTTGATCTTTTGTTTTAGCATTTTCCTTATTTATTTACTCGATGAGCTTTTGTTTTGTTTGTATGTATACTTTTTCATGCAACCGGCCAACTCCGATCTACCCGAACCTCTTGTGTCTACCCAAGATTACCAACCTTCGTCGACAGCGGCCTATTTAGAGGGAAGCAAAGGGGCTATTGCCCCTCCCCCCAAGGATGATTGTGTTCCTGAAGCCCTCCCTGATAAAAAATGTTTACCACAAGGTTTTAAAATTTAAATAACTCCAAATATTTTTTATTTTTCTTGCAAGTTCATCGAGATTCACCACCGACGAGCATGAATGGATTAACGAGATTCTAAAAATATTTAGTCTGCCCCCTCCAAACGCATTTTCTAAATACGCCGCTGTTTGTCGAACTTTTTCTGTTGCATTCGAAGATGTTGCGAATTCCCAATTTTAACATTTGATCTTCATTTTTTGTTAGAAAAGCCAACAATTAAGTTATTTAGTATTTCACAGCCTCTTTCGATAAAAAAAAGTTTTGGCCTATTTCATGCCAAAATTTAGTCTTAATTTTTTTTTAGAAAATTTAATCTTCGACGAATTTGAGCTGTTCTTCAAGCTTGGAATTATTCAAACTTCAAAAATGAAGATGAAATATCGGAGTTCCAGGTTTTTGTCTTCATATTATTTATCTTTTCTTTCGTAGTTTCTAAACTCTCGTTAGATTTCATCTTCACAAAATTTTTTTTTTCATTTTTCGAGTTTGTCTTGTTTAATTGTCCTTATCTTCAAACATAAGTTTTTTTGTATTTTTCATTGCTTGGTCAATGTTAGAATCCAGAACTTCTTCAATCTCCAAACGTCCTTCTAACTTTTCAATATCAATCAAGATTGATATTAAAATTTTTCTCTTTTGATTTAATTTTTGTTTCTAATATTTCTATGGTTTTTATGATAATGGGACTGCATGGCGATTTAGTTTCTCTATCTTCAAACATAATATGTTTCTGTATTTAATCATCAATTTCATCATCAGTTCAGTCCAAGCATTGGTAACTTGGTTTCTTGATAAAGATTAGGTCTTTCGAATCTTCATCGGTTGATCTTCAAATTTAAGTTTGATTTGGAAACGCTTGTCGGTTGTGGTAACGAAGACATACAATTAAAAAATTCATTTCTATTTGATTTTCCTTGCGTAACGCACCTCCGATTGGTTCGATATATGTTACCAACCTAACAACATTGTTAGGTTACATTGGGACAATGCGGTCTTCAGACCGCACAATCTAATCAATAGAGTTTTTTACATTTTTTAATTCGTTGCTCATTTCATTTTAGCTGCTTTTGTTGAATCGTCTGATAAAAAACGATTATTAAGCTAAAGTAAAACTGAAAATATGAGCCCCACGTTGGGCGCCATTAAGTTGAATGGCAAATTCAAATACGGATGTGATCTTGTGATAGTTGTAATTTAATTTTTGCAATTTCAGACAATTTGAAGTGACTCGCGAGTGAGATTGTGTTGTTCCAAAAAGCAAATTGCAAATGTAGTGAAGGGCAGGTTAAAAAATGCAGGGGTAACAGTGTTCTTACCACCACCACATTCTAGTAGCATCAAGGTGAAGATAGAAAATGAGGTAGGGTGACGTAATCAAGTCCGCCACAACCAACAAAACAAAGTTACAAACTATCTAATGCTCTATGCTATTTCTAGTGTGCACAACTATATCAGTGTAATTATGTACCTAACTCTCTCTCTCTTACTTTCTCTCTCGCTCTCTCTTTTTTAAGCTAAATCTATGTACAATCGCTAGAGACTGCTTTTGATTAGAACCTCATTAATTATTATTCTTGTGCTTGAACATGTTGGTATTATCGTGCACACATAAGTGTCGAGTGTTTATTCAGGCTCGTGTGTGTGTGTGTGTGTATGTGGTTGATTGTGCAATTTTGTTCCATTAATTTTATCTCCAAACGGCCTAACGTGTGTAACTGGTTTTTTAAATGTAAAATTGTATAAAGTAGTTTGTGCTAACTTTATATGCTCAATAAATACACATAATATTAGAAATTTTAGAAACAACATTCAGAGATACACTTACATAACGACAAAAAAATTATTTAAAAATTACATTTCAACTTTAATCATTATGTAAGCAACTGTGCTTGTTATTTACTTAAACGCAAGTTACGACAGTTAGAACACCGGTAAGTTGCGCTTCAAAAGTCAAAATTAGTATACGACTTCATAACCGTTTCGTTACTTTACCACGTCATCATTGTTTCTATCAAAAGCGTGCGTGTACAGATTGCGGTTAAAAAAACGCGCGCTTTATTTAAATTTCGCGCCTTTTTTACCGCAACCCTCAAACTTATCATATCTTAAATAACAAACGAAAAATTAAATACTTACTTGAAAAGTTACGAGTAGCCAACATTGTTGTAAGAATGGCGCCCTAGAACATAATTTTGTTTTTAGCCAACCTCAGATTGCAAAGTGCGACGCGCCCTGTACAATGACAACTTTACCTTAAGCTTACGCCTAGCGTTGAATTTTTTGAGACAGTCGACAGTTTCTTGTCTGTGAACGACGGACGCAACACGTTCGCGTTGCTGCAAAAAACACAGTTAGAAAATCTCGTGTACTTCCCCGAGCTTACAGGACTTACGCAAATCCATGGATGTTTGAGTGCTTCAGCAGCGGTAATACGTTTTCCAGGATTAACGGTTAACATTTGGTTAATTAAATTTTTCGCCTCCGGCGTAACCGTGTCCCATTCCGGACTTGGATACTAAAAACAAAAAACTTGAAAAAGTTGGACCAAACTTCCTCTTTGCCTTACGTCGTAAGCGCCAGCTTTAATTTGTGCATATAATCTGTGTTGATCTTCATCCCAAAAAGGAGGATAACCGACTAGTAGGATGTACAAGATCACTCCGCACGCCCAAATATCCACCGGTTTGCCGTACGGTTCCTTTTTTAACACTTCGGGCGACAAATAACCAGGAGTTCCGGCAAAACCAAACCATGCCTGCTGCTCCCCTTGAACTTCGATCGCCAAACCAAAATCGGCCAATTTCACAGCTGCACCTTTAGCCTTACTGGCCAACAAAAGATTCTCGGGCTGAAAAAAAAATGAGCGGTGTAAAAATTTCGAACAAGAAAAAATAGTTACCTTGAGATCCCTATGCACGACGCCATTTTGGTGACAGTGATTTACCGACTCTAAAATCTGTTGTATGCAGTGCGACGCGTCTGCTTCCGAATAAAACTCTCTAGCTACGATATCTTCGAATAACTCGCCCCCGGTTACCCTAAAATTTCCAAAATTAACAGTTTTAATCCGCCGTTGCAGGTTCGATCACTTACAAATCAAACACTAAGTAGTGAAAATTTTCTTCTTGTATACTGTCGTGTAACCTCACTGAAAAACAAAAAAACATTAGAGACAGAAAATACGAAATCGCTACTTTGAGTTTTTGAATCCACTAAACTGTGCATCGTATAAAAAATTTGTTCGGTTTTGACATGCACACTAAAAGCTACACACATTTACTGATGAGGGCCAAGTTTGGTAGAAAACGTAAGGCCGACCATGCCCAGTTAAAGCTCACGCTAAAATTTCAATAATACCATTTTATGAACCTTGACTTTATTTTAATTTTACAGACCTTTACACGTCAATAATTTTGACCTACACCTTGTCACGTTCTATAACTAAACCTAATCCCAATCGAACACAACTTAAACGTAAACTAAGAGCTTCAATCAATTATTATCAATTTTTTCTACAAAAACCCTAAGTTAAGCTAATCTAACCCCACCTCAATCTAATTTTTACCCCCCCCCCCCCAAATATAAAATTTTCGAAAAAAAGGGGTAATAACAACTACCTACTTAGAGAAATCATGTCTGGCTAGAAAAAAAGTAAGTAAAATTTTTGTTTCAATTTTTAATGTATGTCTGGGCCTGCTTTATTTTAAAGTTTTTTATGTATCATAAAATACCTGACTTAATAAAAGTTGTAAACATTGTTAGGTTATTTTAGCAATACTTTGTTTGTCGAGTTACTAAATTATTCACTCCGAGTCAGATATGTTATTTTAAGATTGATAAAGTTGTTGATTTAAAATGAGTTTTATTAATAAAATAAAATAAGATAAAACAAATTGATGTTGGAAATTAGAAGTAAACAAACATAAAAGCAGAAGGAGGAAACAAGAAAAAATATTGAAAGATAATAGAATTTAATTAAATTAATAATAATAATTGAGAGAAAGCCAAATTTGAAGAAATAATTAATCTTGAGTTGCATTTATGTATTAAGAGCCGATTTCATAAAACAATTTTAATTTTAAGAAAAACTAAATTAGAAATTTAATAACAAGACAAGGATAAAACAAGAATATTCATATTTCGTTAAAAGGAAAATTTTTGACAGGAGAGGTATGGGAAAATAGCATAAATGACGCGCATGACTAGATTAACGAGATGACGGATTGATTAAGATATTGATTAAATCCCCGAAAGAAATAAATAAGTAACGTATAGCATTGAAAAAAAAGGTCATCAAAAGGTGGAAAAAAATTATAGAATAGAAGTAAATTGTGATATTCTTGATCTCATCAATTTAATTTAGTTTGCCCGAAGTTTCCCTGAAATGTGAGGTAAATGATTGAAAGTAGAATTTTAGGATGATTTTATAAAAAAATTTTATCTTCCCAGAGAGTTATAAAAGTTACCCGCAGTTGACGCGCACGAATAGATAAGTGAGATCAAAAAGAATATTCTTCAGTAGTGCACGCACGGGGGCTGAAGGTACGCAGCCCCCTCCTTTCAAAACAAGAAAAAATCAATTTTTTTTTCAGTGTAAATGTTTACTTACATGTTACAAAAAAAATATCTTTCAATTCTAACTTTCATATTTTGTGGACAAACACAAAAAAAAACAAAATCATTTTACAAAAACAGAAATGCAATTCCGGGTAGCGATTTTAATTAGCTACAACTTCCTCCAGTATAATTTTTGACAGAAAAATATATTTCATAGGGAGATGGGTAACCACGGAAAACCACCCCATTAACTAAGATTTTCTAAAGTCATCGTGGCTACAAGCAAGCGATTGCCTACGAACTGCATAGTCCAGGGCACTTGAAGAAGAAGAAATGACAACATATGTTTTCATATCCTGGCGGTCTGGGACCCCCAGTGTTAAAAATGTACATTTATGTATAAAGACAAAACAATACAACAAATTTGTTGAAAAACAATTAAAAAAAAAAAAACAAAAAACAAAAATTCATAAAATTATTCATAAATATCGAATAATCTCTTTTTAGCAGGATAGTCGGGCGAGGGGGGGAGGAAAAACCTTAAAAATTTATTCTTTAAATCACAACATATAACTTTTGGTGCTGGGGATATGAAACTCCCCCTCAGGGTTAAAAGTATATTTATGAAAAAAAAAAAATTTTAATTATTAAAATAAATTAAAAAAATTATTTAAAAAAATTAAAAAAATTATTAAAATTTTTTCTTTATTGAATAAATTTTTTTTTAAACCAGGAGGTCTGGGGGGTATGGAATACCCCACAGGCAGATTAGAAACTTGTTGTTTTGATATTTTATTATACCAGCAGTATGAACAAAGCCTATACCGGCCGACTGGGAAGCGAGTAATCGCGGTTTTATTCCTGGTCACGTCGTATATACTGTTGTGATTGAAATCCCAAGATACATCTGTGTGAAGTGGGGCATCGGGTAGGCAACGGGAAACCACCCCAATAATTAAAATTCTGTAGTACTTCAAATTAGTTTCAGCCAAGTGATCGTCTACGCAGTGCATAGTATAGCGCACTTGAAAAAAAGCAATCACAACATAAGTTTTCTGAGGATTCTGGAGGTATGGGACCCCCAGTTTGAAATGTACATTTATGTATAAACACAAAAGCAAAGCAATAAAATAAATTCATATAATAATTAAAATTGAATAAGTAAATTAAATAATCTTTATTGAGTAACATTCTCTTCTAGAAACAAGACAGTTTTGGAGGGGGGGTGTATTGACTACCCCTAAATCCAGAAAATTGAATATTTATTCTTTAAATCACAACATATATCTTTTGTTTCTGAGGATATCAACCCCCCCTCCCAGGGTTAAAAGTATATTTATGCACAAACAAAAATAAACAAAATAAATTAAAAAAATTATAAAATTTTTTTTTTCGACATTGAAATTCTTAAAATTAAAATTACTTGTGTACAAACACAAACAAAAATTAAATTAATGTAAAAATTTAAGTTAAATTTTATCTATAATAAAATAGATATTATATTGAGCTTTCAGCGACAGTTATCGCTTTCGTCGGAATTTTAATTAATTACATTGAAGTTTTTAATATTATTAATTCTCACAAGTTAAGATTATATAATTATTTATTTATTATTTTGTATGGTAATTTTTGTTGTTTTTTATTTTCGCTTTGCAATCAAAAAAAAAGTATTCTAGCCCATTGTATTTTTTTGCCCGCATCCCAGTCGGCCGGTGTAGGCTTTACGCCATACTCCTGGTGTTGTAAACATTTACCTAGAGTGCGTGTCAAATAGAAACAGAACCGTCAATCATAATAGGCTATACCTCCAAAATATCTCCAACCACTTCATTAAGTCACTCAGTAGCGCGCCGTGAATTTTGCAAATGTTAGGAATTGTTTTGGTTTGGTACGCCAGTGTTCATATAAATACTTGACATGTCTTATGTTTTTAAAAACAATTGACATGATGAATTTTAAACACCTTTTCACCTCATATTCGCGACTACTGAACTGGTTGACTATATGGGAGGTTCTATGAATACTTCGATACTCCGTATATTAAGCGGCAATGCAACTCTCTCAAAATGCAATAGTATGTCTTTTAAAAATAATGTTACCAACTATAATGATTGACAGTTCTATTTCTATTTGTTTCTAATTCAACTCTAGTTGAAAAGTGGTTGTTTCATAAAAAACCTAACCTAAGCTCATTACTCAACGTATAACTGCATTAAAATCAATGTTATCGTTTAATTATGAAAGAAAAGCAGTCTGACGTGTTGTAAACGATATTTTAAAGCTATAAGTAAGTAATTTAAATTCACAGAAACCAATCGAAATAAAATTATGAAAGCATACTTTAATTTGATTGGATATCGCAAGCTTTTACAATATAATAGCTGCTAATCTGTCCGTGAATGCTACTTTGGAGCTTACAGTATTTTTTAGAGCTTTTAAAAGTTGAAACCGTTTGAGTAAACTTAATCACAGATGCGGTTAACAACATCAAGACGCACTTTCCCTTCTTTGAGAGTGCAAAATGATAACAATCGACAAAATTACAGCATGTACAGCGGTAAAGGCCCCATATTTTTCTTTCCTTTGGCGACGTTCTTTGATGAAAAGCTTCCTTTTAGTGTTTTTCTCTGCCGTATAATTGTATTTGGTATCTCCCGAATGCCAGAATTAAATATTCAGAACTTTGATGTGGTTCAATTTGGGATTATTGGAGCAAGAGCGTGCTTAAAAATTTAATCGCTTACCTATTTTACTACCAAACTCGGCGCGAATTTAAACTCTAACATTTATGAATAAAAAAAATAAAACATTGACCTCTAATAGTATAGTAAAAAAAAATAATCGATACAGTAATAATAATAATAATAGAAGGGTTGTGCTACAAACATTATCAAAGTAGAACACACACATTTACTAATCAATATCGTACACCATGTTATTGCAATAAAATATTTAGTGATTGATGGTGGATTATTATCATTACATTCGTAAGAGACATGCCCACTGTACATAAATTATGAAAATTATTATGTTCCATAAGTTTCGCTTTTTATTACTTTTTTTTTATTACTACATATCACAATTTATTTTTAGGGGTTTATTTCGTTACAAAAAGCAATGCAGAAAATACGCTGAAAATGGTGCACTCAACCCTGAAAACATTATAAATGTGATGTGAATGAATGCATACTCGAGATGCTCTTGGCTGCTTTTCAAAATTTAATTGCAATTTTTTTTGGCAAAGTCGAATTTTGAGCGCGAACCAACAGCTTTCGAAAAACAGCCAATCGAAATAGAGAATAAAAAATACAAATGGTATGGAAGATGAAAATAAACAGAAAACCAAACTGATTTTTAAAAATGGTTACCTAAATGTTTGAGAACATCGGGATGCGTAACTATTACACAGAAAACAATGCATTAATTTTAAATGCAGCTTTTACACAATATGGTGAATCTTAATTAAAATCTTTTAAGAAGTAACAATTCGAAAAATTAAAAACAAAAGGAAAAGTTTACAAGAACTAAACTAAAAGCGTTCAACAATAAATGGTGTATCTACACAAACTAGATGACCAAATTATGCCTATGACAGAAAACTTTATGATGGCTCCCCGTAACGGATAAAATTATAATTAAACCAAACTCACCTATATTCGGATGCTGTAATTTTCTACAAATTCTAGCCTCTCTCTCTAACTTTTGGAAATCTGAAACAATATCTTTTTGTAAATGTAATCAATATAAACATTTTATATATTTAGGCTTAGGAGCCTTGTCCAGTGCTATACCAAGTAACTCTTGTCTTATCGTACAAAAATTTAAACAATCGCTAGCTTTCATTAATTTTCAAACATCTGTTTATGCAAACACAAAAACAAACTGAGAAAACTGAAAATTTGAATTTGGGAATCCCCCAATCCGACATTTCAGTTCACGCAATGTTTCGATGGGCAAAATAGCATTTTTCGCACTTGCATGCACAAAAGTTTAACGATCGGTGCAAACTAACTTATTCTAGAAATAAATTACATAAAACACGAATTGCTCAATAAACCACCGGACAGTGCTCATCCTGAAACAAATAGCGCAATAATTTTTAATCGGTTTTGTGTCGTAAACGACCGCTTTGTCGCTAAATTAGTTAATTAACCTTTTTGGGTTGGTACGGTTCTTAGTTACAATTTTCTTCCGAAAAAACCTGACATAATTTATTAAATCAACAGGTAAGCGCTGAGATGAAAAAATCGAAGCGGTTTATGAAATTACCACAAAAAACCTAAAACATATCATACACCAGCGATTCTCAACCTGGGGGTCGCGGATTTATTTTAAGGGGTCGCAGAAAATTTTGTGATTTTTTTTCCAAAATTAGTTTTAAATTTGAATTGGAAATTAGTAATCTGAATTTTAAGATTTCCCTTGCCCAAACGATTGAATATAGGTTGATAAACTTGTATCAAAACATCAAGATCAAGGAAGTCATTAAGAAGTAAAAAAAAATATCGTCACTTCTGCCGCATACCTCCAATCATCAGTACACTAAATTTGATCAGAATCGGTGAAACAATTCCGGAGATATGTTTGTTGTATATTATATTGGTGGTCACTCAAGAAGTAGCCATTTGGACGAAGGCTTTTTCCACACAATTCCCAATGTTACAGTACGGTTTTTTCACCAACACCCCAAAAAGTTTTTGTTTTAAACAAAAGTTATTTAAAAATAAAGAATAAATAAACAAGAAAATATATACGGAGTATTAATTAAAAATTACCATTTTTAATATAGCACACAAATTTTCAATCGTTCTAAATAATTATTAAATTACTGATAACTGTCAGATTTTACCACTTGACATGTAAATAATACAAATGACATTAAAAGAAACCGTAGGCCGCAGGTACTGTATTTTAAAAGCTCCAGTAGCACACAAAATTTTATCTCAATCGGCTCAACATTTCCGGAGATATGATGACATTTTCATTTTTTTTATTGTGGTAGCCCTGACAAAGATTTCTGTCTGTTTTCGCAAAAAAAAGTAATCTTTTTTTTTATGTTGAATTCCTGATTTTTATCAAATGATTCCACATGCTGTCAAGTCCTGTGGGAGCAATGTTCCTACATACAAAATTTGGTCTAAACTAAAAACAAAATTTGACCACCGACAGACCGAAATAGAAATGTTTTTTTATTTTTTGCAAATCTTTACGTTTCTGGATACGGTGATCTCGAAAATGTAAAAAAAAAATTTAATTTTTTTTCGATTTCGAAAAGTACAAGTTGAGTATTTGTGTGTTTTTTTTAGTTATGAATCTTTTTTTAATATACATTTTAAACAAAGTAATTGATGATTATTTTTAATTACTGACATTGTTGGGGTCGCAGAAAATAAGCATTAAAATTTGGGGGTCGCGTCGTAAAAAGGTTGAGAACCGCTGTCATACACTGCACCCTTAACTTATTTCTTTAAATAATCGCTAAAGCATTATTTGATAATATACCATGATATTTTGCTAACATTATCAGCATTAACATCAAATATAACTGGGTGATTAAATTAAAATTAGCATACATAGCATTTACGGAGCACTCATTATAACAATTAGCTCGATACCTATCCAAGATAGGTTCGTTCAGTGCAACTCGTGAGTAAATGAAACTTAATTTTCAATTTTCTTAGTAAAGGACCCTACACACTTCAAGATTATTTCCATATTTGAAGCTTAACGAAGGAAAAGATTGATCGCTGTTAAAGTAAGCCACCACATAGTTAAATAATAGGTTTATTTGAACTTTTTATATCAATATTGACCGAGTATTTATATTCCAGATAGTTAGTGACCAATTGCTAACGCTATGTGTAAAAAATCTTTATCTTCACTTTAACTGTAATATAAGTACAAGTTACAGGATACGAAAGCAAGTTCCTTCTCTTTTAAATTTGTTTTATTAATCTAACCTGGCGCCCAGTAACAAAATATATTGCTCGGATTAGGAGTTTACCTGAAAAACTCTACAAAATACTTCGACTGTGGTTGTTTTGAAAGTATAATTTGTGACAATTAAATTGCGAACTTTGTTTCACACATAACAAGGGTTGACGTGCAAATCAATGCCTTTGTTAATTTTTGTAATTTAATTTTAATTGCCCTGCCGTAAAGTTATCTCCATGGGTTCGATATTTTCAAGAGCGTACGTCGAATTTCTATACAGCCATGATTATTAATTTATTGTCAGTTTCGTTACATTGTCAGTCGTTGTTTGTTGATTTTGAAAGATCCTTTGTGTAAATCTACAGGACGCAATTTCCTTTTAGGTGATTTTCACGGACCTAGTCGGTCATTTTAACCACGACAGGGTCGTACTCTAGGATTTGTCAAGTTAAGATAACCATATCCATCTGTCTCGGTATCAAATTATAATTTTCGGTTTCTTCAATTTTTAATTTAATTTCTATTTAATATAATTCACATAAAATTAATTTGAAAAACTATAAAAATTCCATCAGAATACTCTCGGTCGGCCATTTTGGCGATAACAGTCCAATTTCTTCCGCTAGTCGGCGCTAAATTTAACATAAACGCGGTAATTTCAAATTAATAAAATAAATAAAAATTACAAATGAAATTTTTTATTTTTATTTTTTTTTTAATTTTAAATTTAAAATTGTTTAATTTTCGTTTTATTACCTGTTCCTTTAGTGTTTAAGCCTTCAACTTATCACTACCTTCATTATTTTTAATACCTGTATTATCCGGCTAACATCAATGTTGTTGATAAATGCTTGGCCGACTTTGTGACTCGGCATAAAGCCGTTTAATTTTAACTTTAAGTAGAAATATTAGACTTGAGTAGTACTTAAAGATTAAGTATTCAAGTACTCCACTTCAATTAAAATATTTCAACATTTTTAAATCATCTATGAGTATTACAGTCAAATGTGGGAGCTAGTCGGGAGTTTTTGAGAATATTGCCTCACATTGAAGCGCATGAATGGATTAACAAGATTCCACCGGAGTAAATTTTCCTTCTGCCATCTCTGAGCCTTTTTGTGAAAACAACTATTTTTTAAAGGCATAATCTCACCTTTTTTTGCCATCACTGAGCTTTTTCGTGCCATACTCGAGAAACAGCCCCGAGCTTGATTTTGCCCTCCCGCCTGGGGCAGTAACCTATGAGTACGGCACGAGAAGAACAGGGGACGCTGAAAAACTAGCTTTTTGCCAAAAAATTCTTTTTCTTAAAATTTTTCAATTTTTCAAAACTTTTACCGTTCATTCCACTTTTTCAGCCATTCATGCGCGTCATCGAGGCCGTTCTCGGGGTAAAATCTCGTTAATCCATTCATACGCAACAAACCTAGTGCAATAATCGAGAAAATTCCCTCCTGCCCGGGACTGTTACCAATCGGTAAGATTTTGTTTAGAAGTTAGAAGCAAACTAAATTAAATACAGTAGAGTCTCGAAAGTATGAACAGCGAAAATCATGTTTTTTAAATATAAATTCCGAGTTTATTTCTTTTTCTTTTCTCTTTTTTATGCTATAAAAATCTTCTTTTTTCTGAACAAAAAGATAAAAGTTTAGATATAATATTAAAAAAACAAACATGATTTTCGCTGTTCATACTTTCGAACCTCTACTGTATAGTATAATAAAAAAAATTTTATTAAACATTCAAACATTCAAAATTCGAATTGAAATATTCTGTAACAGGTGCGAAGAATGTGTATTTTCTGAATTGAAAATTGCGCCAGAATATTCGTATTCTGTATTAGTCGTATAAAAAAAACTTTTTTTATAAAAAAAAAAAACTCGTATAGAAAAAAAAAAATACTAAATCACCGATGACGAAATGGATTAACGGCAAAACGACGACGGTGAAGCGACGGCGAAATGATTCATCCTCCATGCTTGTTTTTTTGTAACGCCCTTCTGATTGCTTTGTGTTAAATTACCAATCTAAAACTAAATTGGAAAGCTAGACAGGGCCGGTGGGGCCTTCAGGCCGCACAACCTGGGCAATCAAAACTACATCATATAAGGTCATTCCTGTCATTAGTTATGGGAAAGCGATTAGTCAGTGCAGCCTGCCGCAGAGAGTGATGGCGTAATCAAAACGCTTCTGATTGATTAATTTTAAATTACCAACCTAAAAAATGTACTTTAAGAAAATATTTTTTCTTAGATTTTGACAATTTTTTAAATTTTTTCCGGTAGCGAGACAACCAATCGAGTTGTGCAAAGTGTGCCAATCGAGTTTTGGTATGAAACTTCGCCTAATTGTAGTGGAAAAATGTTAAAATATTAGGATTCGATACGCAACCGTTGCCAGGGAGTCAAGAGCAAAGTATACACTGTATACAATGTCTTCAAATTTAACAAATTTTTTTATTATTAATTTAACTTCTAAATAATTTTTGATTTGCTTTTTATTTGATTTTCAATTTTTAAATAACCTTTAGTCTAAATTCAGAATAATCAAAACTTTGCTACTACAAAAACAGCAAAATGTGACATTTCGTCTTCGCCGTCGCCATTTTGCCGCCAAAAAATATACTATTTCATTTTATCAGTTTAAAACAATTTAAAAAAAAAATTTTATTTAAAAAAAAATTATATTGTAATTTTTGTCTACTTAATGATTATTGTTGTCTTGAATTATATTTATATCTGAACTAGGTCAACCCTTACATGGATGAGTGTTTTTTTGTAATTTTAATTTAATTGTTGTTGTAACTAATGTAATTAAATTTTTAATTTTTCTTTATTATTTAAAACCCAAACAGGTAGAAAAAAAAGGTTTTTTTTGCGACTTACATTAAGCGAACGCCACCAACCGGAAAAATATTAAGTTAATCTAATACTACGTATGGTTGGTATAGAAAGTTTTGTTTATAAACCAAACGTTTGCATTCTTTTGGTGTTCCAGTTTGAACAATCTGTTTTCTTTGGAAAATTAATTTTGAATGGTAATAAATCTGTCTTAATTTTTGTACGATTAATTTTTTCACAAATTTTAGAAGTGTCAATTTTTGTACGCTTTCAATCAAGTTCAGAATCTCGACTTTTTTATATTAAAAGATGTATTTATAAGTTTTGATTTATATATTCAATTTTATTTCACGTGCGCAATTGATTATTATTTATTTTCCAACTTATCAAGATTAAAATTTATGTTTTTATTTATGAAAATTTACAATTTTTGATTATTTTGATTTTATGTTCCTTAACAGTTTATTTCCGTTTGATTTTTACATATTAAAATCTAATAACCAATAATTTAATTTAAGTAAGTCAAAGTAAATATGTATAAAGACCAGTATTTAAAATGCTATTGCTCTCTGCTGATTATATTGTTCTTAATTAACCAATTTTTATGAAAAAATTCAATCGAAAGAAGAAATAAGTTAGCTTATTACTATGTTCATCTGGTAAACTGGTAAACAAAGTTTTCTCACATTTTTGAAAAATTTCTACTTCTCTCTTTTGTTTTGAAATCTAATCAACAGGTGCTTTTGTTCCAAAACATTAGAAATTTTTTGAAGTTTCAGATGAAAACCAACAGGTCCTTCGCTGATGTTTGCCAATAATTTGGCAAAATAAGCTCTACGAAGTTTAGTGAACTTGGAAGGAAGTTCTCGAAGTCAAAATCTTCATAACAAATTTTTCTTTCCAAGTTAGTCAATCGGCTAATTTCGGACTCTTTTCAAAAACAAAAAACCTTCGCTTTCCATCATATTTGAAGGTCATCCAATTCCAGCGATTTTAAATTGGTCGTAGAGTGAGAGCGTCGCTTTATTTATTTTTAATGTAATTGTGTCTCTAAAATTCATACCTGGCGTTGAATAGCGATTATAATTTAAAAATTGGACCGAGATGAATATCGCACAGACTATAAAATTATGTGCCATATTCTTTATTAATATCTAACAGAGGCGCAGTTATTTTTATCTAATTTTAGAACTTTTACAATAAGCGCGCGTTACGTTTAATCACCTTTTTTCAGTACCAACGAAATTTTGTGAAATTATAATTTATTCAAAAATGCTCATCTACGTACACAGATGAAGTGATTACGTGTGTCGGTGAAGAACGAGCTTTAATTAAAAGCCCTCATAATTAAGTTACACGTTGTCTCGCTTAATTATTCTTGTTTTGAAATTTTAAGTGGCGAAGAGGAAATTTTTAAATGCACTTGAACCGAAAACTGAACGTCAAAAAGCCAAAGGGTTAATTTTTTATTTTTTAAATTAATAAAATTAATTACCTTTTTAATTCTCGCGCTTTTAAATATTTTTTAAATTAGTTTTGTAATTCATCCAGTTCTACTTTTGGATTGCTTATTGAATTTCGCAGCTTCCACCCGAACCGTCTTGATTTAATATTATAAAAGCATCTCAGATTTCATTAAATTAAAAATATTTATAAAATCGAGCGGGATTTAACCGTGGTTAAAAATATCCGAGTGAAATGTGATCTCGTGCAAATTTCGTTATATTTAACCTTAAGCCGGGCCTGACAAACTAGTAATAATTGAAATTGGTGATTACTTTTTAAATATTTCGATATTAACTCTCGAAGCGATAAGATTAACATTTAACATGGTCATGCGATAAACTAACAAATTAATACAATGGGCGAATTTTTATTTTACATTTATTTGAATGTTCTCTCTCCATTACACGAAAATTGAATTTTATATCCATTTAAAATCTCATTATCAGGGTCGCATTTAAATAGAAATTTTTAATGAAAGAAAATTTTCTATTTATTACACAATGGGGTTCGTACTACATAGCCCAAAAATATCGGCTGCGTAGAAGGGCGAATTTGAATTTAAGAGAAATTTAAAAATACGCGGAATGTTGATCCGTCTAATCTAAAATATTTTTCAAACATTGATAATAAATTGGGTCAATTGATTTAAAAAGTTTCAAATTAAAATTTGTTAATTTATTTCTTTCGGAATATAATAAAAATTTAATCAAGTCCAAATTTCCGATCTGTTACTCAAAATGCAATCACTCCAAAGTAAGATTACTGCTTGACAGCCAACTATTCCATTTTTCTAGTTTTGCCAAGTCAGATGCCATATTCTGCCGTTTTAGAATTTCATATTTTATAGAAGAAACATCGTTCAATCCACTTCAAATATCCTGTAAATTTTGGATTGCACTACTACTCTTCATCTTTCAATTTCCTTTGCAAAGGCGCGTACTGATCTCGTATTGATCTCGCACTCATACCGAAAAACTACCGCGGTTCCAGGTTGCTTCGAACGTTAGAATTTCGAAGATTCTAAATTTTCTCTTCCTTCTCCCAGTTAGGTATTTTGAATCTATGGGAAGTTACATTCTAAGTCAAAAGTTTTTCTTTTAAACAGAATACAGCGGTATTCCATACTCTTCAGACCATCTAGTCTCGAGAATTGGAGAACCACAGAATTGGATATATTTTTGATGAGATTTGGTTTTAGACTGTTAAAAATTGAGATTGGATTCGAAGATATAAAGATAATCGAGTTGGATGATTGAATGATATAATTGATTTTGGAGGGAAATTTTATGGTAATATTTGAAATTAAATTCAAGGTATCGTCAAATAATTTGATCCCATTGCATATGCCGAGAGTTATCTCGAAAATTTACTGTCTCATTGAATATTAAAATTAATTTAAAATTTATACTAGCTACATCTAGAACGACACGTATCATGTCAATTTATTTAAAATTGGCTTAATTTGAATTTTGAATTGACAAGACAATTAGTTTTGAATTTCAGAGTCTGAAAGTTTACCTTTAAATATTTTTAATAAACATAAATAAAATTAACGGGAGTGAAATTACCAGAAGGTAAAATTACAGAAAAAATAAATTCATTTTCTTCGGGTGCTATGTAACCCGTATCCGGCCCTAATGTGGAAGCTTGATCTGGCCCCAGCAGATCAGCATGATTTGAACCTAATCGAGTTTGACGTTACAGACTCCACTCCGAACCAAGTAGATTTCTCTTTTTCCACTTTTAGGCTAGGATAAATCCTGTTTGCCTTGACATCGGTCGTATTAATTATTGCTTTACATCTGAAGCAGCTTGCTGGTCTCGTCTCAGATTTGCCCATAACCTTAGATTTTTTGTTGACGAGGGCAAATCATCAACCCAGAAGCACAAAGACGATCATAAGAAATTTTATACTCGTTCCGGATTCGAACCGGGTATCTTAGTGTCTCATTATCAATCAAGTAGTATCACAGTTTACACCTCGGTGGTTTGCCATAGCCTTCGACAGACTTTAAATTAGAGATTACAGATATAGAACTACCAGGAGTTCATGATCTAGCACTTATGCTACCCGCCATGCATGGAGTAAGTAAGAAGTCCTAGTGGATAATCGTAGTACTACAGAGACGTGAGGAAAGTATAGTTCAATTTACTCTTCTGCTTGTTATCAATAGCCGAATTCGTAGTGGTTGTTTTATATTATTAAGTTTCTCAGCAAAAAACTCAGAGGCTTACATTTTAGTCTAAATCGATCGTAAGCTAGTCCTTATTTAGGGAATAAAAATCCTGCAGATTTAAATATACAATAGTACGCTATTACCTGACCTCAATAAGCAAATCAGACCACTGAAACCTTGTAGTAAACTCTTTCTTATAAGCGATCTCGATCGTAAAGAGTACGATGGTATCTACAAAGACGAAAAGTAACTAAGCGGGCGGTTTGGAGGATTTAAATGAATCTGGAAGAAATCCTTGAAGTTCCATTTCGTTTTGATCTCAAAGTCTTCGACCCAAATCAAATAAGGCTGGCACTTCTTATAAATATCGACAGTTATCGATTAATCGAAGAACGATATTTTATTTTTGAAATATCGATTAATCGATATATCAATATTTCGATAGTTTCGATATTTCTAATTTAGGTTATTTTCTTATGTTTTCTGGAGTTCCTACTGGTCAATTTTGAGTTCGACTGGTTTCTTTATTCAAGAAAAAACAGTTGGGGTTAATTATTTCGATAATTATCTGAGTACTGAAATCGATACGTATCAATACTTCGATTATTATCGATATATCTATACCTCGATAATTATCGATATATCTATACCTCGATAATTATCGATACTTCGATACTCCGATAATTATCGATAAATATCGATTAATCGTAATTGTCGATAGTTTTTGAATTACCGATATTCAATATCGATTTTTGAACATCGCCCAGCCGTAATCTTTGTGTATTCTCATTGGAGACGAATCTATGTGCAATTTTTTTTTTTAAATAGAACTATAAAAATTTAATTTTTTCATTTTTTTCTTGGAAAATGTGAAAATTCGGAAAATTTTTTTTTGGCAAAGTGTATTGTCATCGGGAGCGAATCCCTGTGCAAAATATCAGCTCGATTGGATAGCGCGAACTGGATCAAATTGGACTTTCTAAGTTTTGCCGTATTCAAGCAAGCAGAAAGGTGAAACTAATATAAAGGATTTAAAAATTAAACACACACCGTGGAATTCTAAATTCGGGAGGGGGGAGGGTAATTCATACCCCACTAATTTCGTTCAAAAGTAAGTATTTAGGTTAAATCTGGCAATAATAATTATAGATAAACCTAATCTCGTCCAATGCGAATATAACCCGATAACTTTTTTAAATAATAATTATGTGTTTTGCTTTGAGAGGATGTCGTCCCATCGCCTTTCTCGTATCCAGATCCAGATAAAGTTAAAGGATCAGCATATGATTGCCATATGCAGCAGCGTTGCCAGGTCTAGGGATTTTCCCCGAATCTAGAGATTTTAGAAGTGGAAAAGAGGAAAAGCGAGTTTTTTTTTAATTTTCCTGTAAATTTAGAGAAATTAATCCACGTGGTGAAAATAGCTAACTAGCACAGCAAAAAATTAGAAGTTTTACTGTAACAAAATGCTGTTAAATTTTATTTAATACAGTTTGCACGTACCACTCTGTACACTTCCTTTATCTGGTGACATTGCCAATTCCGGATGTAACCGTTTCTGTCGAGCTAGTCACATTTTTATTTTGTTTTGCTGTGATTTTGAAGCGGCTTTAAATGAATTTAAAGTTTTGTCGGTGTAGTATCGTATTTATTACTCTAGTAAGATTTTTTATTTTCGTTGCTGCTGCAATTTTACATTATTTGTTATTTTCAGCATTTTTGTTAGACATCTTTGAATTTTCCGATTGCAGGTGTTGATTTTTTGATAATCAAATTCTACAGTTAATATCTGTAAGTTTTTAGATACACACACCTGTCGATTAATAATAAATTGTGTATTTGGTTTTCCGTCATCGCACCTGCGGGTTGTATTCCGTGAAAGCGAGTTGATAGGCAATGTTCTTTAAAAAGCGTTGATCATATTAAAATATCTAGGCTAGGGAATTCTAGGGATAAATTGTCTGACATCTAGGTATTTTCAACTAAACCAATATCGCAACGCTGGTCATGCTCAACTAAGTCAAGTTATAGCCTAGTCATCTGTGCGGTCAGAAAACTGACGAAACAGTTTTTTGAGTCCATCAATTGGCGGAATCAGTGGAAACTTGCTACTCACCCATCCCCAACTCCATCAGCCAGTATTAAAAGGCAAGAACGTCATACTTTGACATTGAAACTTGAAACTTTCGAGCTCTTGCTAATGCTTGATGCCGAACTCTGTTCATCAAACCATGCAATGATGGAAGCAAGCAAGGATGAAAGCAAATCGAGCTTATTAAACCTTTATTCGATCCTAAACTCAATGAAAATTTGAAGTTCTTGGTTAAGTTTGATATATAACCCCTTATCCTTGAATCCCATCCAAGCAAGAGCTCCTAGCAACCCTGCTTACTAATTACTATACCCTTATGTAATTAATAATTCAAAATTATCGATATTGGACGCAAGCTACGGTTCTCTTCTCGGAATTTTTTTATCCAGCCCACGTAGTAAATCAAGATGTCTGCGACGCTGCGCTGTAAGAAATCTATTAAATAAATTAAAACTTTTAATTGCTCTGTCGGCAACACTCATACAATTCCACCCACGGTTTTTAAATTTTTCATTTGCTAAGTAGGATCGATTTTTTCTTCGTAAGTGGAAAAATTGAGTTTCAATCGGACGATTGTTTGGATAAAATAACGGCGATGTAACTGCTCAAGTCCAGCGTTGTGAGCGTTCTTTTGTCCGTTGCGTTAACTGGAAACGAGTAATTTGATCGTGAAAGAACAGCTCCCTTTATATATCGAAGAGTTTACTTATCGAAACGATTTCGTTGTGAGGAGCTAAAAGTAACACTTCCGTTTTATAATTCAGTTAGAAAGTGATTTGGTTTTGTAAAAGGGAAATACTGTTTCGCAAGCATCAATTGCATTCGTGTCGACTTTTCCGCGATGGCTGGGGTCCGCGGCCTTCGACGCGTTCGAACAAAAAATAAAAAATAATTGCGATTTAAATATTTACGTGTCATTTCGTTCAAAATTCAATAACTTTTTTAACTAACTTCTTTCATAGCGTCATAGCTTCTTTTCAAGCGTCTTAATAATTCATAAACAACTCCCATCTGTTTGTTCATTGAAATTGATGTTTTCATGAGTCTGTTATCTTAAGGCAAACACATAAAGCACACTCCGATGATGTAATCAAGTTTTCTGTTTCCTCGAGTAAAATGTGAAATTTGATAAGAGGGAGATCGCGAAAAAATTTGGGAAAATCGAAATAACTGGGGAGAGTCGTCTCCAAAAATTGATCTTTGTCGTTTTGGGTGGAACGAGAAGAAAGTTTGGGGCGACACTGGGTATAGCCACTTAAAACTTGCTGGAAACTTTTAATTGGGTGCTTCGTGTTTGAAATTAATTCGACTAGCACCTAGATAATTAGAAACAACAATAAATAACCCGAAAATGTCAGATTAAGACGATCAAATGTCTTAACAAAGCTGTTAGTTTCATTAATAAGCATCTCCCTAGTTCAAACCCGATACAAAATTAATGATAGTGCCCGTGGCGGTACTCACCTCTTGCAGACAATTTTTTGGTATTGATTATCTTGGCAGCAAATTCCAACCCGGTTGATTTTTGCACGCATCTTCTAACTACTGAGAAAGCACCTCTGCAAAAGACAAAGAGGCAACTTTAATATTTAAATTTACACAAAAACATAATAAATAAACTTTATTTTTAGAATACATTGGGCTAAATTTGGAACAAATCTATAAACGAGCGAAGGATGATACGGACGTCTTTTTTCAAACTGTTAATGGAATACGACATTGATAAATCGAAACGAAATGCGTTTATTTTTCGTTTGTCTGCCAAAAAGTGACAAACAATTATGTCGTTTCGATTATTGAATAACCATTTTTCAAAGTTACATTTCAAAAACAACTTTTATTCCATCAAGATCCGACCAGAAAGTGTATTTCTGGATCGAATTGGATCCACCTACGAGTGCGCGTCTAAAAATAAGGTGCAAATCGTTAACCCGCTCGTATACGGAAACAAACAAGACAATGCACTTTCGATCCGATCGAAATGTTACTCCGCCGCCGGTCCACCCCGTATCGAGTTTCAATTAAACATTTTAATCAGATTAATGCGGCGACGAGCGGTTTGTAAGGATTCGCATTTAATTTTAAAGTGAAATTTCGAATCAATGAAATATAATTTTGTGGGTAAATATTAGCAATTTGAATGCTTACGATGTTTAATTAAATAGCAACGTTAACAATTTAATAACATAAATGTCGTTCGATTTACCAATTTCAATCAATCGGTATGGCCTCTATTCCGTACACGCCACATTAATTATTAATTCGATTAATTTCCATAACATTATCACTTATCAGTAGGTTATTAATTGTTTCGATATTGATATTTCGGCAGCCACTAGACAAATTATAATTAAATGTGTGTGCGTACTGGAAGGTCAGTTTTCCAATCGGCCTAATGGATCACCTCACCTGTGAAATTATTTTCACAAATGCAACGACCAATTTTAACTGTTACAGAAAACTTCCTAACGAGATCGTAAAAGACCCTTCTCACTTAATACGAAAACGTCCCCTGTCGAAATGCATCGTTAAGCAGAGAAACTCTTTTAATTTTTCTGCTTATTTGATTTTGGTATAGCCCCAACACAACGATAAAAGTAATCCTTGTTTTCCAAATTGCGGTGACCTCGTTATTCCAGGATAATTTCTTTAGTTGTATTTTTATTCTGCACTAAACGGTACATTCGAAACCAATGTTGGTATTACCGAGATTGCGATTTTCCATTGTTGGGCGCCAAATTTAAATTTTTATTTGAACAAATATGATTATTGATTAGTTTTTATTTGGTTAATAAAATTGAAAAACGAAAATGACGTGGCTTAATTTATTTTTCCATTATCGAGGCTATTAAGACCGATGTGTTTGAATTCAGCAAGTAATTTCCAAACAAAAGAGGGAAGCGATTTTCTTGCACAACCCGCGGTTGTAATGGTTATGTTATGTTTTATGTGAAGTTAGTCGACCAATTTTAAGCCGCACCCGTTGTCCCTAGGGTCTAGTCTGCAAGGTTTGTATCATTTCATTTAGCATTCGATCAACAATCTTGACGTCATTGCTGCAATTTCGGTTAACTGGAACCGCACCCATAAAATGTTATAATTCATTTAATCAATTAGATCTGCTGTACTCGAAGATCGTGATTTACCTTGAAGTCCTGCCAGGAGGAAAGGGAGAAAATAGATAAAAGTCCGTCGAAAAGACGAAATCAATAAAATCAACATAAAAACGTCTCAACTTCGGACCAAAATATGTCTAATGTCTACTTCCTTACCCACTGCGACCGATAGATTGCCGCCAGACTAAGCCGCCTGGGCAAAAACCCTAACAAAGACAGACTAAATGGGAGCAAGCAAGTAAATCGATAAGAAGCCCAGTGATGATGCCTTCAGCCCAAAAAGGACTACTTCCAAAGAATTACGCAGTCGATGATGGTGATTTTTACTCTGTTGAGTAAACCAAGTAACATTTTGTGCTGAATATCAACTGCGAGCACGTTGTATCAGCATAAAATTCAGCTATTAAGCTGCACCAGCTTCTGATCTTTTAACGTCAGAATTGCCAATTTGGTTGCTGAAAACCAACTGAATTGCGTCAGCTGTTAAAAATGCTGAATCAGCTGATATTTGACCCTGGTTAGTTACGTAACAAAACAGGACAATCTCGAACTTACGTGCCATTCCGAAACACGGAGAATGTCATAATCAGAAAGATAGTTAGACTCTTCATAAACAAGAACTTGGAGTAGACACTACCGGGTCTAAGTGCTCGTGACTCAACAATAAAAGTTTCTCTTGTTCCTAACTTCCTCAAAATTACACAGGCTTATACAATCTATAGGATTGTCTTGGCGAATACCTCGGTGGTTCGATCATTGCCTGCTGAGGGAAGATGATCAGAATAAAGAACACACAGGGAATTTCAGTTTTACAGTCTATAATAGAGAAGAATGCGGGACTACTTTTCTTGTCCCGTCCCGTCCCGCGGGTGGGACGGTGCAGGACGGGATTTTTCTCGTCCCGCATTCTTCTCTAGTCTATAAGAGACCTAAAAATAGAATTTATCTAGTGCCCAAAACAGCTTAATCCGGAACTGCTTAAACCTAATCTAACTAAACAAAGTCGAATAGAGTTCAACCTAACCTAACCTCTTGTTCTGACTATATCTGGCAATTCCTTGGAAATCACTGGAAATCACTGTAATTCCTAAAAAATTACTGGAATTCTTCAGATTGGAACTTGTTCGGAAATCACTGGAATTCCTTGGAAATCTATAGAATTCTTTGAAAATTACTTGAATTCTTCTTTGGAAATCCTTGGAATAATTTAGATTTAGGAATTCCTTGGAAATCATGAGAATATTTGGAAATCTTCCTTGATTCCTTGAAAATCTCTGAAATTCTTTGGAAATATCTAATTACTAGAAATCTTTAGATTAGAACTTGTTTGGAATTTCTTGGAAATCACTGGAATTCTTGGAAATCACCACTGTAATTCTTGGAAATCATTTAAATTCTTTGGAAATCATTGGAATTCTTTGAAAATCATTGGAATTATTTAGATTGGAACTTGTTTGGAATTCCTTGAAAATCTCGGAGTCTTTGGAAATCACTGGAATTCTTGGAAATCATATGAATTCTTGAAAATCACTAAATTTTTTTGGAAATCTTTAGAATTCCTTGAAAATCATTGGAATTACTTGAAAATCTATTAAATTCTTTGGAAATCTCTAGAATTCTTTAGATTGGAACTTGTTTAGAAATCACTGGAATTCCTTGAAAATCCCCTAAATTCTTTAGAAATCACTGGAATTCTTTGGAAATATCTGGAATTCCTTGGAATACTGGAATTCTTTAGATTGGAACTAGTTTGGAAATCATTGGAATTCTTTGAAAATCACTGGAATTTCTTGGAAATTACTAAAATTCCTTAGATTGGAACTTCTTTGGAAATCCTTGAAAATCATTGGAATACTTTGGAAATCCTTGGAATTCTTAGAAATCACTGGAATTCTTGGATATCACTAGAATTTTCGGAAATCTTTGAAATTCTTTGGAAATTACTGAAATTCCTTGGAAAACACCAAAATTCTTTGAAATTCACTGGAATTCTTCGGAGAACACAGAAATTCTTTGGAAATCTCCGAAATTCCTTGGAAATTACTAGAATTGTTTATAATTCTTTGGAAATTCCTAGAAGTCCTTAGAAATCATTGAAATTCATTGGAATTCCTTTAAAATCTCTAGAATTCTTTGAAATCACTGGAATTCCTTGGAAATCCTGGAAGTCCTTAGAAATCATTGCAATTCTTTAGATTGAAACTTGTTTGGAAATCAATGAAAATTCGGAAGTCCTTTTGGAAATCATTGGAATTCTTTACATTAGAACTTGTTTGGGAATCACTGAAATTCCTTGCAAATCCCTTAAATTCTTTAAAAATCTATGGAATTCTTTAGATTGGAACTTGTTTGGAAATCATTGAAATTCTTTGAAAATCCTTGAAATTTCTTGGAAATTACTAGAATTCTTTAGATTTGAACTTGTTTGGAAATTACTGAAATTGTTGTACATCATTGGAAGTCCTTGAAAATCATTGGAATTCTTTAGATTAGAACTTGTTTGGAAATCATTGGAAATCACTAAAATTTTTGAAAATGTTTGTAATTCCTTGAAAATCACAGGAATACCTTGAAAATCTCTGAAATTCTTTGGAAATCAATAAAATTCCTTGGAAAACACCATAATTCTTTGAAATTCACTGGAATTCTTGGAGTTCTCTATAATTCTTCGGGAATCACAAATATTGATGGGAAATCCCTGGAAGTCCTTGGAATTCACTGGAAACCACTGGAATTCCTTTAAAATCTATTGAATTCTTTGAAAATCACTGGAATTCTTTGAAAATTACTGGAATTCTTTGAAAATCTATAAAATTCTTTGGAAATCACTGGAATTCCTTGGAAATCTCTAGAATTCTTTGGAAGTCACTGGAATTCTTGAAAATTACTGAAATTCCTTTAGCTTTTAATTAATATTAATTTTAAGAAATTATTGAATATCTTTCGAATTTATTGGAAATCATTGGAATTCCGAGTCTTGTGTACAAAAATTTTAGTGGATATGTACTCCTTGATATCATGTCAGGATTAGCTGCTTTCGGAGTTTTGATTGTGTTGAGATTACTGTCTTATCGAGATTTTATTTATTTATTTTATAAAATTTACTCTGGTCGAAATATTCGCTGACCGCCATCGCTGGATTATCGCTGGCGGAGTTTCAGGAATCGCCAGAAATTTTTGATTTCACTTCTTGTTGGTGGCTGCCCCCATCAGGGCTACGATAGGGGGAATCTTCAATTTTCTGTTGTGCTTCGTCTCCGCATCATTACTGAATGGGGTGAAGAAATCAGAATTCGGAAATCAAAAATGTTTAGATAATGCTCTAGGCTTGTCAGAAGATTTGTCAGCATGTAGCTTTGCCGTTAAAGCTATGGGTACGCTGATCGATACAAGAATGGTGGAAGTCCTTGGATTGTTCTCTTCCTGGGAATTCGCTGGTTGGATAGCGATGAAAGCTGTTGTAAGCTGTGAAGGGTTCTGCCTAAATTAGTACCACGGGAACGGATACCTGATTTGATCATCCCCGTCGACCATTTCGCCTTAAGATAAATCAGAAGTAGATTTTCTAATTCTTTTGAATTCTTGAGCAAAGAAGTTGTTTTTGGTCGTTTGTTTGTGCAGATTTGGGGGCTGATTTAGTAGTTTCAAGTAAGCCAATCGTCAAGTTGATAATTAGTAATTCCTCCAATATTAAAGTCACAGCACCATTTGGGGAATTAAATTAAATTCGTCAACTCTTTGGATTTAAAACGAGAAAATAAATATTTGTTTTGGAACAGAGCTGGATGCAAATTCAAGATCAGGGCTTTACACATAATTTATTACTGGAGAAGAGCTATTCCAGGTGTGGTAGGAATAACGAATATATTAGGGAATGGTTATTGTAAACATAAATCTTACAATTAAAGCAGAATGCTTAAACTTCAATCAATTTTACTATATAAATAGTATGGAAAATAAGTAAGTACATTTTTAAACTGTCAAGATTAAAATTTAATTACTAAATTAAAATTACTACTAAAAAATGTTAGAATTTGCTTCCATTCCCTTGAAAAAAATCCTATGGATGCTCATTTTGACACTTACAAGAACTGAAGTAGCAAAGAAAAGGTTTTCAGTAAGGTGAGTTGTATTGTAATTATTATTATTAATTTTTCGAAGTATCAACTTTTATTTTGGATTGGGGATTGGGGGGTTCCCCATTTTTGATTTTTTAATTTCGACTTCGCCGTCTCCTTGAGACTGTTGGTTTTCGGGCAGTTAATGTTCGGTTTATTTTTAGAATCACGAAATCAGTGCAGTGATCGTGAGTTCTGACAAATAAAAATATCATTCACCCTCATTCCAATTAATAACGAAGCCAATTAAATTTAAATTACCATAAAATAAACAGCATCGGCGAGTGATTCGCGATGATAAATTTTCAGAAACGAGCCTGGTAGCGTATAACTTAGAGTCAATAAAAGTTATTTCGAACTTAAAAAGTACTTTAAAATCAACTTTAGAAACCATGTTATAAAAAGGGAAAAAAACGTCCGTTATATCTAAAGAAGCGACACATTAAATATTTACTCAAAACGATATTGCATTTTGTAGCTTACACAAGTTACCTACTACCTTACGTAATACATTTAGCCTCTCCCATCTTCTCTTCCTTCCTTCCTTTAAATAATATGAAAACTCGATCAACGGAAAAAGACTAACCAAGTGGTTTTGTCGTGGTTACAATTACACCAAAAAAAAACCAAAAGTAAACACGAAAGTTTCAAAAACTTATATATCACTTTGCGGTTTTGTTTTATTGTAACCCCCTGGGAACGGAATTAATTTGACCGGGGAAAATACTTTCCAGGCGAGGTAAAACGTAAAATTTTGTTATTAAAGATTTAAGAATTTATATTGCTACGAAATATTGCCATATGCGCGGGTATATTTAACAATATTAATAAAAATGTCATGCAAACGTTCATTCCGTTATTCCAAATGATCTGATGAAAATGTTACATTATAGAGATTCGACGAGTTACGATTACATTTTGGATTGGGAAATCTGAAAAATGCGACCAGGGAACCGCGCCGCAGAAGAAGCATGCCGGTCGTATGCAATTAGAAAAGTTTATTCTGGTCAAAATTCCTCGAGGGGTTTCTAAGGAAAACTAAAATCAATTTCCCAATTTTCTTTCAAAAAAAAAATATAATGAAACACTTACGGTAACAAGATTTTAGATTTCGAAGTCAACTTGCCTCCGGAGACATCTAAATGGAGTTAATAATATTTTTTTCTAATAAAGCACTTAAGGGTAAAAAAGTTTCAAATTTCGAAATAACAAAAATCGGTTTTATTCGAAAATGACCCTAGAATATTCCGCTAATGCAGTTTTATCGATCCTTCCGTGCCATTTAATCAAAAACACGTAATCCGAGCTCACGTGTTTTCATCACATAAATTAAATTTTAGAAATAATAATTACATAAATTTGTCGATAAAACCTGCAACTTGAAATTGAAAAACGGTTCGTTTAGTAGGAAATCGACTGTAAATAATTCTTAACTTTTTTTACGTTACATGACGTCGTATTTATGAAAATGTTTACACAAAGTTAACCCAATGCTAAAATTTGTATTCAAAACATTTTTTTTTTTTTATGAATACGTGCCACTGATGATATAATTTATTAAGGCAAAACTCCTACTTCGTCAGTTTCCAAGTTTCAGAGCCCAGATTAAACAGTAGGTCCCCCTATATACGCGAAAACACTTCGACGAGATAGAGAGAGATAGATAAATCTTAAAAATAACAGCAAAGTATTCTTCAAGAAATTGTCAAACCAAATAGAGCCTGGAGCAATCGTATTTCAAATCCAAAAAAATCCTTTTTCTTTGAAAATTAAGATAGACAGTTGTTTCCAATCCGACGTTCTGTTTGTTTACAACCAAAACCTTGTTTACTTGCTTGCGTTTACTGTCCGCAATATAATCATCGAATGTCCAAACTGAAACAACAATGCGAGATCCCTTACTTTCTTATTGAAAAAACATTCCACCCTATCCCGCAGAAATAACTAAGACGTAATTAGAGTATTATAAATTCCAATTAAAAAAAAAGTAATTAAATATTTTTATATAAACTAGTAAATTATATTGCAGTGTTCTTCAGCTTAACTTTGGGGTTGTATGTATGTATGTGGGTACTTTTACGTAACGTGAAATTATTTACACACTAGATTTTAGTCGCCTATTTTCAAAACCCAATAAATCCATATTTTTCACAAAATGAATTATTGATGCCATCTTGCATAGCATCAGGGCAGTCGAGAGCAACGTCGGGCCTGCTCGTAAAAATTTAAAAGTCGAAACAGGTAAGAACTGCCTATATACCTTGAAAAAAAGAAGAAAAATCATTGTTTACTAAAAAATTCGAGAACAAATAGAAAGAGTTCACTGGGGGGTAATCCTCCACCCCCCAGACCCCCCGGTATACACTCATTTTTTTCTGTCTCTAAAACTTAAATTTAAAATCGAAGTAGTTTTAGAGGGGTCTCATAATACATTAAAGCTTCAGGCCGCAAAGGAAATTGTTTTGCAGGTAAGCACACAAATAATTTAAATTTTGCCGGCTCGGAAGTAGAAGTTACGATGTTTTGGTTCATATAGGTTAATTCAAGTTTCAGCTTCAAGCTTCTCAAACTTTATTCTTTTTTTTGAGCCTGAGGTCAAACGTATTTATTTATAATTTAAACTTCAAATATTGGTTAAGCTGTAACCATTGGGAAACCGGGGGGTCTGGAGAGTATGAAATATCCCCCCCCCCCCCAGTGCACCACTTAATTTTCAAAAATAAATTACTGATATAACCGTCAGCGAACCGGGGGGTCTGGGGGGTATAGAAAAGTGCACCATTTCATCGCACCAGCCACCTGTAGACACATAACGGATAATATCCGTTGTAGGACCTATACATATTTTTTACTATTTGGCTACTGAATACTTCGCGAACAAACAGAAAGGGGGGGGGTATTGGCCCCCAGACCCCCCGGTATATAGTCATTGTTTGCCGCCTTTAAAATTTAAATTTAAAAAAAACTAAACAGTTTTGCTGCTAAGTGCACAAATAATTTAAATTTTGCCCGTCCGGAAGCAGAAGTTGAGAAATTTTTGGTTCATTTCGGCGGTTAAGCCATGTTTTAGCTTCAAGCTTCTCAGACTTTATTCATTTTTTTTATCCTAAGATTAAACGTATTTATTTATAATTACAACTTCAAATATTGATTAAGCTGCAGCTATATTGGCAAACCGGGGGGTCTGGGGGGTATGGAATACCCCCCAGTGCACCATTTCAGCGCAGCAGTCACTTGTAGAGAGATAACGGATAAAATTAATATTACATTGTTTTAATGTTTGGGATTTGTCACATCGTTGTCAATCCTTGAGAGATTTCGAGCCCCGGGGAAAAATCCCCATGCGCCTCCTCTCTGGTTGGGCCTGCGTAGCATATCAAAACCTACGACTGCAAAAAAAGTTTTAGTAGGTTTTGGAAATATGCGACTCATTATATGACACTCACGCAGTGACCCGTCCCTTCCTGTGAACTAAAGAATTTTTCTTTAGCATTATTGTTAGAAAAGTTTTATTGAATAATTTTGGTTTATTTTATTTAAGCATACTTTTTATTTATATGTTGATGCGCATTTTTGAAACAAATTTTAATTTTTGACATTTTATTCTGAAGATGATCATTTAATGTTGATCGAAACTAGTAGAATTCTAGTAGAATTGCAAACAAATAACATTTATCCAATAAATAACTTCGATCTTGCACTATGAATCTCTCATCTTATTTCAGTGGTGGATTCAGGGAGGGGGTTTTGCCCCCTTACCACTCAAAACAGCATCAATTCTTACACAAAAAATTGTAATTAATTTCTTAAACAATAAAAAATAATTTGAATACTACTACTACTTTTTATTTTTCTTATTTATAATTATTTTTTATTTTGCCCCCCCCCCCCCTCAAAGGTAATTTCTTGGATCTGATACTGTCCAATGAAAAAATTCATAAATGCAATAAACCATTCCAAAATACTAATCATTTTTTTTAAGATACAGTGAAAATTGTCTATGTTGTGCGGCCTGAAGGCCGCACTGACCCAGCGGTCTTCCACTGGAGTATTTTTTATTTTAGAATAAAAAAATCTAAAAAGTTTTAATTTGGGATTCAAAAAGCTTTTCAATAAAATTTTGTTAGTGATCCACATGTTTCAGAGTGTGAGTTTAGTCATCCAAAAAGTGCAAAAGGTTGCCGACCGCTGCTCTAAACGGGAACTGCCACGGAATTGACTCCACCAATTTCGCTTTTTCCTATATAGATACCATTGGAAAGAAAACAATTTTTTCGAGAAAATCGAAAATTTTTCATATAAAATCGCATGCATAAATTTGTGGGAGGAGTCAAATTAATTTAATTTAATTAATTGATTTTACGGTGCATCCGGGATTTGCCGTCGTTGCGCCAGCTAAAAGTAAACCTACGCAACCCTTCGCTGCGCTCCTGGCTGTTTTGGCTGGCCGTTATTTGCTAAAAACATCCCTGAAATCAATCCTTCTCGACTGGGAAGCCCGCACTTGGCGAAGTACGAAACGCGTGTGACGGCAATCACAAAGACTATATTATCAAAGTACAAGTACCGACTTGAAATTTCAATGTTAAAAATAATATGAAAAATTTTGATTTAAAAAAAATTGTACTCTTTCTAATTATTGTATATAGAAAAAAGTGAAATTCGTTACGTCAATTCCCTGATAGTAATACTCGAAACTCTCTCAGATTTAAGAAAATAACTAAAGTTGAAGCGAATTGGTGTCTGAGGCCACTGCTTTGGAAAAACATCACGGATCCTTAAGTACACATGAGCAGTAAAAACATCCCTAGAGTTCGAGGAAACCCGAAAATTAGGATCTAGAAAGCCCCGAACTTCTAAGTCCACTTAAGATTTTGAAACATCCCTGAAGTCCCCCGAACTCCAAAATTGATGATTTAGAAATACAGGATCTCTGAGTCTACATAAAATATTAAAAACATCCCTGCAGCTACCCGAATTCGAAAATTATGGATTTAGAAAAACCGAATCTTTATTTTTAAGTTAAATTAGGTTATAATTAATTAAATTCAATTTAGAATAAATTTAGGAAAGTTCTTGGCGGTTGCACTTCCAGAAGTCAACTGTAGCCGGCTCCAACCCACTAATTCCCATTACTGCACCTATTTGCCTCGAGAAAGAGCGAAGCAGTCCTTTATGTGAAAAGTTTAAACTTGAAATTCAATTATTTCGTAAATTAACAGAAAAATGTATGTTAATTCAATTCAGTGGCGTAGCGTGGATTTCTGGCATCCGGGACAAATCCTAAATTTTCCGCCCCCCTATTTTCGCAATTAAGCAAAAAAAGAGTATTTTTTATATCAATTTATTAGATATTATTAAAAATAATTACTATTATTAAAAAGAAATTAAAATTAAAAAAATTATAATTTTATTCTGCCGCCCTCATTTTGCCCCCCCCCTGACCCCCCACGCTACGCTACTGCTAGAATTTAATGTCATCTTTGGTTCTAAAATGAACAAATCAAAACTACATTACGGAAGAAATTACAGACGAAAAGACCTAAAGCAAATCAAGTAACCTATTCTAAAGGTAATTTAACCTAACCTAAATATGTCGTCAGATGGTGGAAGAATAAAGTGTAGCAATGCAACACTGTGACAGCCAGCCAACGACTAACCTGTTTGAGAATTGCGCAAAATTACTGTGATTATTTCTTTTGCTCTTAGGAATCGAATGGTCAGTATCGGATTGTTTTTTTTTCTTTCAACTTTAAAACTTTAAAATTTTCTAATTTTTTTATTTACTTAGTTTCATCTGGCGCCCAACAGCACGGCAATTTTTAAAAGGTTAGCTAAATGACAAAATATTTTTGACTTAAAAGGTAACCGTATAAAGTTAGTACATATTTCCTGAAAATGAATATTTTTGTCGTCAACTTTGAAGAATATTTTTTATTTTACTTCCAAGTCTTGATGCTATGAGTTAGATTCTGATTTATTTTATCGTAAAACTGCGGTGAAATGATAATTAACAAAATAAATGCCAAAGGAATGTAAACATTTTGTTTATAAACAAAACTTTCTATACCAACTGTACGTATTAGATTAACTCAATATTTTAGGTTTCCCCGGTTTCAGAGAATCAACTGTAGATTGTATTTCAAAATACTACTATTGTATCTCAAAACAAATATAGTTATATGTCGGGGTAGTACACACCGGGGGGTTTGGGGGGTATTCCATACCCCCCAATACATACCAATTGTACAGAATACTCTTTGGGTGTGAAGATTAAGACTGTAATTTTTAAAAACATTGATAATAAAATAATCTGTTATACTCAAAATTCAGACCCGCAGTGGGTAATGTGGATTTAAAATGTTTTCACTTATGTAATAGAAAACTTACTATTGTGGGGTAACGGAAAGCATAATGAACTAAAAAAAATTTCAATTCATCGGAGGATTTTTAATATTTAAAATTTGTATTATTGAGTATATTTACATAATTGAACGGATAAGAAAATCAGCGGTTCCGAAATTGTTGAATGGTTTCAAAAGAACGAACATCGGCTCGTAAATTAGCACCAATTACCCTTCAACGTTTTTTAAATAATTCGCGCGCGGATGAAATTGACAACGAAATTTACATCACGTCGATCAAAAACGTAAAAATGGGGGAAAAAGCAATAGATGGAAGGCATACGCTGTGATTCTCTAGATAATAGAATCGTGGGGGTTGAAAATTTAATAACCCTCGTACTACTGCAAACATGCACGACACGTAATATTTCGAAAATCAAAATTTATCTGTCCGTCTTTGAAGTGCGGCGATCGATGGAACTATAACAAAAATTGAAGAGGCATGGGAATACCCAAAATCGAAATTCAATTTTCATGGCTTATATGTTTGTTAACATCAGACGCTCGTTAAGTTTTCGCTTTATCTAGAAAATTTGTTCTGGGTGCGGTTTAAAAATAAAGCCCGCGACACACTATTGTTTTATGAGCATGCAAGGGCTTCGGTCTAATTAAATTTGTAATTTATTTATTAAATTAATATTTATATAGATACAATGGATACAAAAAGTTGAATAATTTAAAAATACTTTGAAATTGCCGGTTGAGACGTAACGAGCAAAATAAAAGTGAGGTGCGACAAAATCAATTTAAACACAAGCAAACCAGACTACATCTCGCCCGCCACTCAATTTATTTCTTAATTGGAATTTAATATAGGTAGCAAAATCGTAGGTATATAATTAGGAAAATGGATGTCTTCCACGTGAAAATAACTTTTCGCTAACGAAGCGAACATACACGTGCCGCTACAAGGACTCGTACAAATAACGAACCAATTTTGAAAAGAAAATTACATCATTATTTCCGCCATTTGTATGGAAATAATGCTTCCTTTTTGGTTATGCATGAGTTTTGTCGCAAAACGACGTCGTCAGACGTCGAGTGATGCTTCGTTAAACAAAAATCGTACCCCTTTAAACTTTTGACCTATATTCTTATTATGTTGAATAGTAAGTGAGCTCGTGGTATTTTATCTTGTTGACGTAATTGTTAAATGAGAACAGGAAAGTTGGGAAGAATTTAAAAATGGCGCAACTATTATTATATAGTGTCATCTTGCAATGCAGACTGTATAAACGGTGCGCAGGCTATTTATAACTTTAAGAATTTGTAATAAAGTACGAGTTCATGTAGGTATATTGTGGCTTATTTAAAGAAAACTTTTTAACAGCATAAAATGTTTAAGTTGCTGTTTACGCAAACAACATTTTCGATGGCTTGATTATACAATGCAGTGCGGCGGCGGCGCTATTCCCTTCTGTTGACGTTACAATGGAAAATGAAATGATAATAACCGAATACATTAAACTTTCAACAATGGCCATATCTCGTTAATATATTTGCATGTGTAGTTGACCAACAAAAACCGAAACCTCCATAAATTTCGTGCTCTACACAGAAAAAATTGATAAACAGGCGCAGTCGAGAAAATAGGGAGGAGTTGTGTTATTTGATACAATTGGATATTTTTTTCTACACTTCATCACACTTAAATAACCATAAAATTAAACTTTTATTTCTTTTACATTATCAAAGGCTGCAAACCTCAAATAAGTCAGGCGTAAACTTTCTAGAGGGCTCTTTACCGCTTATTTTTAGCAAAAGCGAGTTTTTCAAACTTCTTGCACCTTCAAGCTCTAAATGCTCGATAACTTCTAGAAACCTTAATAGATTTTAATTTTTTTACGCTCCTTTAAAAGGTAATTCTTCAAGCTGAAAAATTTGTTACCTCACTTTTTTTCCTACAACCTATACTTTTTAAGTTATCGCTCGGCGAGTAGAAACTTCATTAATTTAGTTTTTACCCTAAATAATTTATTATTTTTATTGTTGCACATTCGAAAAAAAATATTTCTTTCAATGCAAAACACGAAAACGAAATTTGTTAGTCAAGTTAAATTTTGAAGTACTTTGCGCTTCGAATCACTAATTATCCGATCGCTCCTACAAAAGTAAACCGATTTCGATTTTTCCGGGCTCTTTAGAAAGCGAATCCTTTATACTAAAAGCCTATTTTATTATTCCTTTTCCCATAAAACACAAAATTTTTGAAATGCTGCTTCTTGAAATCGGAAAAGCTTGCAATGAAAATCAATAACATTTTCGTTGATTCAAATACAAAAAATAAATATAGTTCTTAAAGCTGATAGATTTATTTTATTGCTTATTTAATTCAGAAAAGTTTCTATAAAGTCAATAAAATTTCTCCCTAAAATTTGTTTCACACAGTTTTTGTTCCATAACGCGAAAACGTTTAAATATGTCAAAAAATTTACAATCGGAAAAGAATCCTCTTTTTACGCCAAACACATTTGATTTCTTCAATATTTTTGCTACCTTGCACAGTTTTCGAGTTATTAAGCAAAATCTGAATTTACCACATCAGTTTGAGTTGGATAATCGATTATTACAGCCCTAGGGAAATAATAACATTCTTTTATAAATATGAAGTTCCAGAAAGCTCGAGGGGGGCTAACGGAAAGCCCAATAAAAAACTCCCTTAACGGCAATACTTAGATTATTACTTTATCATTTTTACATTTTTTAATCATTTAAATAGTCAAAAAGTACTTAGTTACTTTGGTTTTCGTTATCTAACAACGGAAATAAGAATAACAGCATAAGAAAAATTACCCTTTACCTTTTCTGCCTTATTTGTGTTGCAAAATAAAAAGTGGTACTTCGTTCACCCAAAATAATAAAGTGAAATAAATTCAAAAAATAAACTAATTGGCTGGAATCTCGCTTATTCTATCATGCGCGTCTGGACCTTATGTTCACGTCGAATTTTCGTCACTTAATTAATTGCTAATCGTTGAATTATTTGCAACAGTTGCGTATTTAGAGGGGAGCAAAGGAGCATTTCCCCCCCTCCCCCCCAAAGATGACTCGGATTGTACCCCTAAAGCCTCCTTGATAAAAATAAATGTTTATTTTCATTTATTTATTTATTTATTTACTAGCTGAAAAGCCCGTCCGCGGACGGGCAGCTAGACGGTGGATCTCTTTTTTATCGGTATAATATTTAAACATTTAATTTCGTACTGGGTGATTCCCATCCTTCTATATTTTCAAAGTAATGCAAAAAGTTGCTGCTAAACTGTAGGGAAACACTTTTGCCCAAATACAAAAAATTTCCCAGCTTTTTCCGACGAAATTTGTATAATTATTCTGTCTTCTGTAGGTATTCTAGAAGAGTGGAAATCCTGGGATATGTACTGGAGGGTGTTCCACACCCCCCAGACCCCCCGGTTTACAATGTTGACTTTATATTTTTAGAAAATGAATCCAACATATAAATTTTAAATGAATTTGTGGTATGTATTAGTATGAATTGGTAGATAAATTTAAATAAAGTTAAGAATAATCAAAAATTCAAAAAATCGAAAAAGAGATAATTATCACATAACAGGTCTGGATTAAAAATATTTGAAAATATGAAAAAATTCATAATACGATATAAAGGCTCTTATTTCACCGTGAAATAAGTTCTTATTTCCGTGAAATAAGGTCTTCTTTCCGTTTTTGATTTTTTTAATATTTTGAATTTTTGATTTTCTACGTATTGTATTATTCTTAACTTTATTTAAATTTATCTATAAATACATACCACAAATTTACTTAAAATTTTTATTTTGGGTTCATTTTCTAAAAATATAAAGTCAAAATTGTAAACCGGGGGGTCTGGGGGGTGTGGAACACCCTCCAGTACATATCCTAGGATTTCCACTCTTCTAGAATACCTACAGAAGACAGAATAATTATACAAATTTCGTCGGAAAAAGTTGGGAAATTTTTTGTTTTTGAGCAAAAGTGAGGGAAATTAAAACGTTCGACTAAAGAAAATTATTTTTGTTTTTTATATTTTTTTTAGTTACAATTGACGCGCATGAATGGATTAACGAGAATCTAAACATCTTTAATCTGCTCCCCCCCCCCCAAGCATTTTCTAAATACGCCACTTATTTGCAATTAAAATGTATTTTCCCGTCAGTTGCTAAGCCAGGGATCTGTATATTTAATTAAAGTAATCAGAACTGCTTCTTAAAATAAAAATTTATATGTCAAATTAAAATCTGAAAAAATGCTAATAAAACAGTGGAGGTTAAATTTTCAAGTATTTTACAAAGGTTTTCGTGCCAGTGTAGTGTTTTTTTGAGTATTCTAATTTTCAATTATTAAATTTTATATTATTGAAGAAATTAAAGATGTTTTCGATTTTAAACTTAAAAGTGAATTTAGTAATTTAAAAATAAATTTAAAACAGAAGCAGTAAATTTGACAGCAGTTAATTGGCAGATGGAAAAATATTGTAGAATACAAGGAAGAAGTGAAATTGTAATAATTGGTTTATGGTGGGAAATTTATATAATATATTTAGATTTAAAAATTAAAGCAACGACAGAATCACAATTGATACCACGGCAGATGGGTATGCTTAGCAGTTTGTTAAAAATTGTAATTTTTCTGAAAAATCATTTTTGGAAATATTGCATGTGCTCGTGTATGCTATCCCAAAAAGTGAAAGAATTATATTTAACCCTCCGTCGGGCGTCCCTCTAAAACGTAATCGCTGTGCCTGAGGCCAGTTGCGCCCGACGGAGGGGTAATACAATCAATCACAGAACATAACCATAGCAGTGGATTAGTTACAGAGGTGAAATTCTAGGTTCGAATCTAGAACTAGAAAAAATTTCTTAGCTCGGCCTTCCGGTGTGTATCAAGCCAATTGACAGATCGTCAAAGTTAAAAATAAAAATCTTTAATATTTGGGATTTAGGCCTTGAGGGGTATGAAATACCCTCCAATAACCTAATCCTGATATATAAGATCCCAGCAGGCTGCTGCTGCTCCTGCTACAGTGTGTCATTTTTTGGTGAAAAAAAAAACACTCTGATTTTCCTCACTTTTGCTTCAAAATTGAAATTTCCCGATTTTTCCTGGCGAAATTTGAAAAATTATAAATTCCCTATCTTCTCCAAGTATTCTAAAACGGTGGAAATCCTGCGATATGTACTGGAGGGTGTTCCACACCCCCCAGACCCCCCGGTTTACATCTTTACCAACCGAAAAATATATTTAACAACCTAAAATTAAGACTAACTGGGAAATCTAAATTTTTAAGTAAAAATGAGGGAAATTTAAACTTGAACAGCATATTTATTTAATTACCTTACTATTCAAGTAAGTATTCAAAGTTTAGCAGCAACTTTCTGTTACTTTGAAAGTTAATTATAAAAAAATTATAAAAATATAAAGCCGAAATTTTAAACCGGTGGGTCTGGGGGGTATGGAACACCCTCCAGTATATTGCAGAATTTCATTCGTTTAGAATTTTTCAAATTTCGTCAGAAAAATCGGGAAAACCGAGGAATCCCCCAGTAGCGGGAAACGAAATTAAATGTTTAAATATTATACCACTAAAGAGAGATCTACCGTCTAGCTGTCTGTCCACGGACGGGTTTTCCAGCTAGTGATAGATAATTGTCGATCTTACAATATGAAATGAAAGAGACAAGTGGTAATCTTTTCCATAATATTGCTATAATATTCTGTTTTAGAAGGGAGAAATCCTTATCTTTTTATATTAGAGGGTTGTTTTTCAAACTTTTAATCCTTTAAACTTTTATTTTCAGTTGGCAAATAAGCAAAATTTGAATAAAAAGCTTTATCATTTTGTATTATAGGATAGATTAATTTTGGTTACAATGGGGTATTATGAGCCCCCCCTGTAAATACGCCACTGGACAGACCAAAAATAATACAATTCGAGTCATCCTTGTGGGGGGAGGGGCAATTTGGCTTCCTTCGGCAAAAACGCCAACTTCTGGTTTTTCAAATTTTTGCACCTTGCATCACTCGACAACTGATAACTTCCCCAAAAACCAACCGATTTTAATTTTTCCAAGTTCATTAGAAAACTAATTATTCCAGCTAAATAATTTATTTAGTAATTTTTTTTTCGAAAAATCAACAGTTTATGAGATATCGCACGATGAAGTGAAATAGCTTCTAGACAAATTTTATCGAATATTTAATATTAATAATTCTTCCACTTCTTGTTTTCGTTACAAATTCAGATTATACGGCTAATTTTCTACTTAAAATGTAATTAGAGTTTCAAGCCAAGATTTCAACACGCAATACAAACCGGAACAGCATAGAAGCAGCAGTTCTGAAATTCGTTGCACCTTGAGTTACTAAATGGCCGATAACTTCTACAAACGCTAACCTATTATAATTTTTCCGGGTTCTTTAAAAAGTCATGCAATAAACTTATTTCCAAACTTTTTTCCCTGAACCGTACAGTTTTTGAAATAAGGTTACTCTAATTCAAAAAATGGAGACTTTCCGGGTAGTAGCAGGAAAATGCTTTCCAAACTTGAACCTTAAATTCTGTTGCTTTGTTATAAATTGGAATTACGTTGCTAATTTGTTGCAAAAAATAGTAGGTACCATGTTTTCCTCAGGTCAAGGATTCAGCACGCAATACCAGACCGGAAAATGTTAAAGTCGGTTTCTGAAATTGAATCGGCCAATTCAATTCAGTGCGCACGTTGAAGCACTCAATCGCCGATAACTTGTAAAACAGCTAATTGATTTTAATTTTTCTTGGTTTTTTCGAAAGCTTATTTTTCAAGCTAAGAAATTTGTCTAGCTACTTTTTTCTCTAAAACATTCAGCTCTTAAGATATATCGCTTGGCCAAAATTTAAAATGATAATTTTTCAAACTGAAAGTTCTTTTAATTACTTTTTTCCGCTAATGCATTTTGAGATATCGCCGTCAAATTGAAAAGGTTAAAAAACCAATAAAATGTTCATTAATGTTCATTTTGCGAAAGTTCAACCCTAAATTCCGTTCTATTATAAAATCAGAGATATTGCTAATTTTCTAAAAAAAAAAAGGTTAGGTATTTATAATTTTTCTTTCTGCGTTAATCCTTCATACTACAAAAATTTTCGTTAAAAAAATATTTTCATAATAAATCCCATAATTCCTGTTAAAATTTCGGATTACACTGCTAATTAACCGCAAAAAATAAATTTCGTACCAAGATTTAAGCGCGCAATGTGAAACCAGAAAGTTTTGAGTAAATTATTTTTGTGGAATTATTTCCACCTTGAGTTTCTAAATGGCCGATAATTTCTACAAAAGTTAACCGATATCAATTTTTCCGAGCTCTTTAGAAAGTTAATCCTTCAAGCTAAAGAAGTTGTTTAATTACTTTTTTTATTGGAAGCCATAATTTTTGAGATATCGCTGATCAAATTCAAAAAAGTTTGAAAAACCAATAAAATAAATAAACTAATTTAAGTTTTCTTACTGGAAATTGTGTTGTCTTCTAAAGAAAATAAAGGATTATCTGCTTCTAAAAATGATGTACCTATTTGTGATTTTACAATAGAATTTTTGAAAATATAATGTTTTGTAAAAGTTTTCCCATAAATTCTGTTGTTTACGTTACAAATTCTAATAATACCGCTAATTTAGAAGAAGTATATGCATTTACAATTTTTCTCTAGATGCCAAGAGGTCAGGGTCTTGTGAATGCAAATCTGCGAATTTTTTATTTTTGAATATTCTGTATCTTAAATCTTTTACTAGCTATCAGTTTTAATTTTTATGTTTTGCAGTAAATAAATTTTAAAAAATTCGAGCATTTAAATGACAATAAAAATTGATTCGATTTAAACTTAACCCTAAATTATATCATTTGAAAGTAGTTTGGAAAACATTAATAATTTACTACAAAAATGGATTTACAATTTTCTTCCCCAGGTCAAGGCTTCAGGATACCGAACACAATACCAATCACCCGATTTTTTATTAAGGGCAGTTTTTTATATTTTTAGATATTTAAATAAAAACAGTGAGTAACAAATTCAGTTGTAGTTATCGCACCACACTGTATAAATACTTTATTAAAAGATTTTCCAGTTGTGAAAATGTAAATTCAATTGACTGACAACTACCACCTTCAGGATCAACATGATAAATGCGCTGGGGACGACACAAAACTAAGGGATGAACCACTGTCAAACAGTTTATAAAAAAAAAGTCAAAACCTAGAATTTGAAAACTCAATTTTTAAAATTCCAAAAATAACTTCTTTAACCTATTGCTTACATTTTCAATAACTTCTGTAAAAAAAAGTATCATATTTTTATTTATTTAGGGTCTATGCAAAGGGAATTCTTAGGGCTAGACATTTCGGTTTAAATTTTTCTCTAGGGAATGCATGACTTTTGTAATCTAAAATAAATTAGTGTTTCACGAGAATAGTACTGATGACGACTAATGAGTCAGAAACATGGTGTCAACATCATCCTACATTATTTTATAATCTATAGTTGGTATAGAAAGTTTTGTTTGTAAACCAAACGCAGGGCCGGCCCTAGAGCCGAGCCAGTGAGGCCAAGGCATCGGGGCAAAACGGCAAATTACCTAAATAGATATATTTTCAAGTTGAAAAATAAAAATTTTCTTCCCGGAAAAAATCTCGGAAGGGGAACCCCCCAAAACATAAAATGAAATCCTACCTACGCCTACGGGCCTGATAACCATCACAAAATCACCTAATTCAGAGAGTAAGAGTGCAGTTTGTCCCAAAATCAGACATATCAGTGAACCTAATTCCGACATAGACCCGAAATTAGATATTGGAGCAACATTATTCCGACAAAAACCTTGTGAAAATGAAAATTTAAGCCTTTATATTCACCTGTAACAAAAGTTTACACAAATTTCTGAATTAGTGGTGTTTTCAGGTACAGAAACTAATAGTTAAACTCTGCTTCTTATTAGAAATTTTTTATAGATAAACACAAAACATAAGTTTCAAACACCATTTAACAACAAGCTTATGTATTTACTGCTCGGGTGTCGGTAAAATGGAAAACAATTTTTGACTGAAAGAATCACTGTTAAATTTTACTGACAGATGTCTTAACAAATATATGGATATTATAAGTTCCTTATTTTAACCGAATAAACAGAAATGTCTGAGTTTGGGTCACTTATCTGAAGTTACAAAAGAATTGTAATAATCGGGGGGGTCTGGAATACCCCCCAGTGCACCCTATGCCAAATACCTCATTGGTAAATATTTCTCATCTAAATCTACGCCAATTCGAGGTATTTGGTAAAAAATGTACTGGAGGGCATTCCATGCCCCCCAGACCCCCCGGATTGACACCTACGTTTTGAATTTAAAAACCACTGGGGACGTACAGTGATTAATGAAAATATTCGAACCCTTCTATGTTGACCAGTTTTTTCCGATTCCAAAGCTCTAAACATATTATTTAAGTCACAAAACAATTGGTGTAATCCGGGGGGTCTGAGAGGTATAGAATACCTCCCAGTGCACCCTTTGCCAAATACCTCATTGGTAAATATTTCTCATCTGAATCTACGCCAGTTCGAGGTATTTGATAAAGAATGTACTGCAGGGCATTCCATGCCCCGATGAGACGATGGACGTTCGGGATATCCAAAAATTGCAACCACTAACGATAATATCGCTCAAATTCACCAAATAATGCTAGACAACTTTCGAATTAAAGTTAGGGAGGTAGCAGAGACTATGAGTAAGTCCAAAAAATGTATTTGTCACATAATGAATCAACATTTAGGCATGAGAAAGCTGCCCGCGCGTTGGGTGCCGCGTTTGCTCACTTTGAACAAAAACGTGTTCAAATGAACAATTTCAACTCTCTGTTAACGCAGTTTAGGGGCAATAAATCAGAGTAAATGAGACTTGGATACATCCTGATACTCCATAAACAAAAATACACTTAAAACAGTGGTCTACAAAGAGGGAATTGGCTCCAAAAAAGGCAAACACTGTTCCTTCGGTTGGGAAGTAATGGCGACTGATTTTGGGATAGTCATTACTTAACAAGCTCAAGGCAGAAATTCCGGAAAAACGGCCAATTTATCAGAAAAAAAAGTTGTTTCACCAGTCTCACACCTCAAATTTTGCCATAGCGAAAATCCACGAATTGCGATTTGAACTGCTTGACCACCCTTCTTACTCTCCAGATCTAACCTCAAGCAACTATATTTTGTTCTGTAAGCTAAAAGTTGCGATCGGAAGACAGAGATTTTAGTCGACTGAGGAATTATCACCTTTCTAAACAACTATTTTGCAGAGAAACACGCCGAGTCCTATTTAGACGGGTTAAAAAAGTGGAAGCTTCGCTGGGATAAGTATAGAGACTTAAAAGGAGACTAGGTAGAAAAATAAAAATAAATTTGAAAAAAAAATTAGTTGCTTCTATGTTAGGTCGGAAACTTTTCAGACCACCCTCGTACAACAGCAACAACATGTTGTTGACATTTGACCGTGTCACGAGCGCCACCCAGTAAGGCAAATCGCGAATTAACATCAAAAATTCTACAGTTTATGATTGCGAAATTCTCGTTTATATTATATTACGTTGATTTCTATTTTGACATAAAAAAACATAATTTTGAATTTTTAATTTAAAGAAAATGTTTCAAGTGTATAAAGTAGTATATACTCGTCATCGGAATATATCCAACCTATTTATCACAGGATATTAGATAAATTAAAATTTATATTATTAATTTGTTGCGAGTGACGCTGCGAGTTTTTCGCGACAAGATGAAAAATGCAAAACAATATGGTAAATCAATTATGTATTATCTGCGTCGGAGAAATCCAAGCTAGATGTTTGCACTTTAATTATTTTCACAAATGAGAAAGCAATCTCTAAAATAAATTAAATTAGGTTATTTCGATCAGTCAAATTAATTTGTGGGTGATTATTTTCAATGTAAAATGATATTTTCGAGAATCCCAACACGAATATATCCAAAATAAGCTGTGCGACAAAAAAATATAAAAAAATGTGTGGAATAAAATTAGGGAAACATAAATTCGGGTTCGACTATCCAATTCACATCATCAGAAGCTAAAACATGAGAGACTAAGAAGGTTTTCGTTTTCCATCATGTCAAATTGTAAAATCGATGGAGACGTTGACAAGTTCGTTTGGAAATACATTTTTTATTCATTATTCAATAATTGGAAGCGTAATCACGACGCGAGCCACGTGACGAGGAGCAGGCGAGAAAATAATTTTTTTTACATCTTTTAACAAGTGGAAGTAACAAAAATGAGCAGCTTATATAAGGATTTTAAAAGGAGAGACTCGTAACAATAAGTTTTTTGCAACAATGAAAAGGAAAACAAAGTGGAAGGCGCTTGGTTCTTTATACTATTGGGTTTTTTGCCCCTCAATTTTTTTAGCAAGTAACTAAGTGCTGCATTTTTAGTAGGCAAAGCGAAGGCAAAGTCGGTTAATTTACGACGTCGGGGGTGCAATAAATAGCATTTGCGTGCTTTGTATGTGGAAGAAGCCAATACTGATAAGAGTAAACTATAAAATTTTAATTGTTTTTCTATTGACTCGGCCAACCCAACGACTTTATTTATGCTGAGTTGTAAACATTCTTATTGTCGCATGAAATACATATAATTGAATATCGGTTCATTTTTCTGAGGGGTGACTTGAATATTGCGACAATCGATCCGAGGGATGAATAGAGGCATTGTATGCAGAATGTTGCGGCGACGGCGACAAAGACGCAACGAGTATTCTGCCAAACAAGAAAATAAGATAACATCTCCTTTCACGTCGAAGAAGGAAACGCAACGTAGAATTAACTTTAATATCCATGACCCCAGAGCCATATTGAAACTCAAGATTTTGTTTAATTATGTCGCTAACACAAAGTATTATATTTTCATGAACGTCTGACGTGGAAGTTTAACTTAAATTTTCCTATATGATGAAGTGGAGGAAGCCTTTGGAGCTATCGACTTCCTCTGAAAGAATTTCCCCAAGTTGAGACTATACATGAAATTGGATGAACGTCAAATTTAAGCTTCTTTGGAGAGTCGGATAATTAAAAAATGTGGAAAAACCCTACTCCGCTGGAAGCACTATTACATTTTTCTAATTAAATAAGAATTTTCACTACCAATTAGGTTAAGCAATCTTCTCCTGCTATTTCCCGCCCCCTCACATTTAAATGAAAATCCGATTCCACAAATAATCCCAAGAAATTATCCTTACATAAAAAGTTAATTATAGGTAAGTGGGTTTCTTAAGTTCTCGGGGATGCAGTTAATTCTACAAAACTTCGTACCTTTCGGACATTACAAACAAAATCGCACTTGACATCACTCATACGTTCATAACTTCTGCAAAAATTGACCAAACTTAATTTTTCTAAATTTTCCAGCAATACGATTGCGCGAGAAAAAAATTATGCGTGTTGAATTTTTTCGTTAAAACGTATACTTTTTGAGTTATCGCTCGACAAAGAACAAAACATACGGAAAAGTAATCAAACCACTAAATTCTACTTTTATTAGCTTGACATCGCATTTTTATTCCAAATTCTTGTACTGCTGTTGACTTAGTTTAAAAAAATTTGTTTCGACTTTTTATCTTCACGCTACGCTGTGCTTCAAACACTTTCCAAAATAAATTTTTTTTAATACTACAAAAGTACCCGGTTTCGCCCGGTTTTAATTAAAAACTTGAGCGCCAAATTTAAATATAAATTTCTTACTCCAGTTATTTAACAAAAAGTATATGAAGAAATGTAATTTTCAGCAATTTTATGATTAATGTGTCAATTAGAACGTTTTGAACATCAACACGAATTTTTCCGGAATTTTTTGAGCGGCCGGACGCGAATGACCCATATTTGCAGCAGGAAGATGCGGAAAGAACGTTTACAGACGAAGAGTTAAAATCCCCTTCCCCTTTTGAACTTTTGTTAGAAAAACCTTTTGTTAGATAAAATTTTAATTATTAATAATTAAATTGAGTGTCCGAACAATTAAAAATAAAGTTAAAAACAAACCCATTATTAGCGGTGCTGTAGCCAGAATTTTCTCTAATTTTCTCTAATTTTCTCTAACGAAGAATAAACATTTTCCCTAACATTTCAATAAATCATAAAAAATTCTTCATTTTAAAATTAAATTATTATTCACAATTTTCTTTAATTTTAAAATTAAAAATTTTTTATTTTTAATCAAAAAAATTTTTTTTTTTTTAATTAAATAGTTTTTCCTGACTGACAATTAATGTCCCTGACTTGGCACTAAAAATGAGAAATTCCCTGATTGTTTCCTGACAAAACTAGGAAAATCTTAAATTCCCTAACTTTTCCAGGTTTTCCGGATGAGATTAATTAACTGTGCCATCTACACTGTAGACCAGGCACGTACGCAAGTGTTTTTTGCGGGTTCAAACCCTTCTCATTACACATGTTTTTACTTATTAAAAGAAACTCTTTTTATATATTTGAAAAATTTATATAAACATAATACATCAATTATTTTGTATTTATTTTAGAAATTCTTTTTGTAACCCCCCCCCCCCATGAAGAAGTCCTGAGCACCGGCCTGCTATAGACACTGTAGTCCTCATGGGACTTAAAATAAAGATTTCTCGAAATGAGCATTGGTAAAATTGATAAAATCAATCAATTAATATCAAAAATATTATGGTAGCGGGAATTTCGTTAATCCATTCGTGCAAGTCAGTAGTCAAGTCAGATGAGTGAAGTATAAGAGAGTATATCAGAGAGTATCAGAGATACGATTTCAATATTCATTATATTGATGAATAAATTCATAAATTTGATGAATTTTTCATGCATACTAAGAAAATGTTCACCGATTTAATAAATTTTTTTCATCAGCAAAAAACTGTGATCAAAAATTGTGTACAACTACTTTTAAAAATTCCAAATAATTTTATAATGTTGACACTTTTTTGTACACATATTTTCAATCTGATACCAGTGAGGTTCCAATAATAATTACTGTTGTTGTAAATCAATTATGTGGTATGCGCAGTAATTGCTATGCCATTAAATTTCCAAAAAATTTGCGGCCTTAAGGCCGCTTTGCCAAAACAATTTTCCTTATTATCCAACTTTTTTAGGTTAAAAATTAAAATTAAGTAATACGAAAAGTAACATTGAAAGGACTTACTCACAGTCAGGTCCGGACTGGTAATAATTATCAACAGTATTGCCAGATAAAGCGCAGATACAAGAGGGAGGGGGGATAATGGGTGCAATTGCCCTTCCTCGAGTATAGCAGAACCAAAATACTTTTTTATATTTCTTTGTTTAGAACAAATTTTCTGGAAGATAAATCAAATCGAACAGCAATTGACCCCCCCCCCTTAAGCCAAATTCTGTATCCGCGCCTGTCCCAGATTGAACAATTTAAGAACTCGACTTGAAACAAGATCGAGTTTTTATCGTGAACTTTCAGACATAGAATTTTTTGTCAAAATTCATAACCCCCCCTCCCCAATCTATGCACTAACGCATATTAAACGAATGTACCAAACATACTACATTATATGTCATGCCGTCTGCCTGTTATTTCGTCAGTAAAGAATTTACGATTAGTTGAATTAAAGTTACCAACGTAGGAATTTGGAAAATTACGGAAAAGTGAAGGCCCAATGCGGCCTTCAGGCCGCACAACCTAGGCCATCGAGTTCCACTCAATTCAAATACTGTATTATATATTATTGTTTTTCAGAAAGAATCCCCCCCCCTTTAGTCATAAAATAAAAAACTCTACCTTATTCGCAGTTGCCATTAAAAATATATTAAAAATTTTGTTCAAAGCTAAACTATAACATTCTATTATATCAATCATATAGGGCTGGGAGGTAATCCAGACCCCCAAGTCCCGCGGTGTATATCAGTTTAAATTACGCGCTCCTTATAACTTTTCTTCTTTATTTAGACCCATTTGTTAGGGAAAGGGTAAATAAAATAAAAGTTATACTATGTCGGAGTCACCAATTTATGGTAACTTGGGCTGACCCCTCCCACGAAAATAAAACAAATCCGTTTCTGAGGTCTTCTAGGAGAAAGTGACAATCTCTTTAACCTCATACAGGGTTCCAACTGGCAAAAAAATACAAAAAAATCTTAAATTTTAAAATTGTTAAATTAATAATTTTTTTTTAATTTTAAAATTAAAAAAATTTAATTTTAAAATTTAAAAAAAAACAAAATTATTTTAAAATTTAAAAATTCTTTTTTAAATTAATTTGTTTTCCCCGACTGATAATTTAATTTCCCTGACTTTTGCCTGACAAAATTAGAGAATCTTAAATTCCCTGACTTTTCCAGATTTTCCAAATGGAAAAAGACTCAAAATAAAATTGAAAAGTGATTCAAGATAAAAATTGAAAAATTAATCAGCCCTACCGCCCCCCCCCCTCAAAGCGACATTCTGGTTTAAGAATTTCCTCGTGCAGATATTAAAGTGTTTAGTTTTTTTTATATACTAATTTATAATTTAAGCCTCAAGATCATGGAAAAAGGTATCTTTTTTTTGGTCTATATTTAGATGTAACCGAATAATGGCTGTGCATATTTTATAAATTTTGGTGGTCACATGCTTAACTAAATAAAACAAAAGAAAGCCGAATCTTGAAAAATTTACTTGGTTTGTTCTATTTTTTGTTTGCGTGATTTACGTACTGCTTTTGTTAATAAAACATACATTTTTATTTAATTATTAAAGTATTGAGGGTAAAAAATAAATTGTTTTATTTAGGTTTCGATAATAATTCCGAATTTTACGACGGAATTTATTTTAGCAAACATTCGATGGCTATAAATCAAAAACCTGCCGTGGAAGTTATTTTTCCATTATCAAAAAAATAATTCTCAGAAATATTTATTAAATTTTTACGCAATAATTACATTTTCATTAATATTATGTAAATTATTACTTTGTTAATTTTTAATTTAAGTACTATTTAACCAGAACGTCAATATTCGTTTACTAATAATTATTGAGATATTGTTAAACGTATAAATATGAAGGTGAAACACGCAAATTCAAAAATAACTTAAAGTTTTGGACTATTCCGCTTACTTTTGTTTTAACCACCAATATGCACCCGGCTTCGCCCTGTTCAAACAATTAGGGGGGGGGGGCAGCTATAGCGTCGATAACTTCTGCAAACGTCAAAATATATGTTTCTTTTATTTTTTCTGTAGGACCTATACTTTTAGAGTTATAATTCGTTAAATTGTTTTTCCCTAAAAAAAATTATATTTTTTTTTTTTAAATGCAGAAATTTAGGTAGGCTCGTTTGCATAAATAACGAAGCATTTAGCTAGAATTTTTTTTCGTGCACAAAGAACGATGCCTTTCGGATTCATTATCACACGTAGTCCCTTCCGTTCTCCTAATTAAAACGTAGCAAGGAACTAATTATTATGTTGGGCCATTATTTTAAGTACAATAAAGTTTCATAATATTCGGCAACATGTAATCCAAAAATATTACAGTCTGCTAAATATAGCCAAGTGGACGAGTATTTTAACGAGTAATGCGACTTCGAATCTATTTATACCATCCATTCGCCCAATTAACTGGAGTACGTTTTATTGTACAAAATTTTTATTTATATAATCGTGAACTTTTTTTATTTGAGTCCAGGGTCGTAATAGAGGTCGAGGATGACGTTAATTGAAATGCGTAACTTTAAGCCCGTCCGTGGTCTGATGTGTACCCATTCGAGCAAAATTTACTTTTCCACTTACTCTGCTATTGGAACTTGGAAGAAACCGATAAAATAGAACAACCTAAATGTTGGATTGTCAATTTTTGGTTATAGGGGAACCGGATAAGGTTTGATCTTGCAAAAGTAAACGTAAAATAAAATAAGATTTTTTGTATCGAGAGATAAAAGCGCAGATATTTCTGGGGTATCAATTTTATTAGTCGTACGTTGCTTACTTATATTTTTATCGAACAAAATCACGTCGCTGGAATTTTTCCTCAAGGACCCTTAACTTAATAATTGGAAAAATCGAATCTTCGCGTCATCAAATTTTCAATCGATTTGAAAACAAGTTTTCCGTCGGTACATATTTACATAAAAGTTGCGCTATGACAGGTGTGTTTGTAAGGCTTTTCATTTATAAGGTAATCGAAATTTCCTATTGAAAGCTGATACATATTTTGTGTTAATCATTGTCAGGGTCTGCTTTTATTAATCCGGTATTTTATTAGTTTTCTAATTATAGTTCTAATTCTGATGGAAACTCGATAACCTTATTGTGACTATAAAATAAAAATATACGCAAGAAATAACTTCTTTACAATTTTCATGTAGCAGTTTAAAAATAATACTAGAAACATGGCGCGCTTCGCACTCGTCAAGCTTTTCAAAACAAACACCTGTGCGACTAAACACATCAAATCACCATAACTTCTGTAAACACGAACCGATTTCAATTATTTTGGACATTTCAGGCACACGATCCTTCACGCTAATCATACAAATGCCAATAACTTCACCAAAAGGTGAGATAGCGCATAAATTAGGTACCAAGTTAAATCGGTAAAACGCCGATAACTTCTACAAACATTAACCAAATTCAATTTTTATAGACTACTTAAACAGATAAGCGTTAAATCTACAAAATTTATTTCTTTACATTTTTATCTATTAAGCCAGAATTTTGCGCTATCGCCGATCGAAGATCTGTCTTTCGGTTTGGTAGAAGTTCAAAGCAGTTCACAGAAATCAATAGAGACAGCATAAGTTAATTTAATCATTTAAATGCCTATAACTTCTGCAAAAACTAATAAATTTTCATTTTTCTGGACTGTTTACAGAGATAATCGTTCAAGCTATAAATTTTCATTCGTTTCATTTTCTCGATAAAGCCTGGTTTTTGCGCTATCGTTGCTCGATGTCTGGAATTACTATCAGAAATTTTAGTTCCACTTCAACTTTCATTTTAATTTTCCGGAAAATTTTCTTTCAAGCTAAAATTAATACAAGCCGCGAAAACTAGGTTAAATCGCCGATATTATCGTAACTTAAACCGAGATCAATCGATTTCAATTTTCCGTAACTTCTCAGACCGATAATGGTTCTATCTAAAAATTTTCTTTTGTTGGATTTCTCTGTAACACATCTAATTTTACTTCTATCAATACTACAGCGCCGATAAGGATAAATCAGTCAAATGAGATAATCCCTCGAGCTAAAAATGCATTTGTTAAATTTCTTTCTATCGATCATAGTTTTTCCGATATCAAAAATTAATAATATTCATTAGATCATTCTAACGCTCTTTGGACTCTTCGAAATGACATCGTCCCATCTCAAAAATTTATATCGGTACATTTCTTTCTATCGCGCTTGGTTTTGTGCTATTACCGATCGAAGGTCAAAACGATTACCAAAATTGATATAAATATATCGTAAATTTTTGATGAACCAGTCAAAAGTCTATAACTTCTACAAAAAATGAACCAATTTTGATGTTATACAGCAGATAATGTCTCACTTGCATATTTTATAAGGTGCATGTGCTCGGAATAAAATAGCATATTATTATATACTTATAATCATAATCAATTTCAGTTCCTAACTAGATTTTGACTTGAAAATTTTTGTTTCAATGTGGTCTAGTATCCTATAGCCCTTGTACTATCGGCTACCATATTACTAGACACTCCGTGTCATACGTCGCCTTCTATAATCTTAAACCCACGCGAAGGGGAAATCGCCAGTTTGGTAAAAGTAACCAACCATCTAATATTTTTGTTTAAAAGCTGTGTGGAAATTGCTTTTCATTTTGCACTTCCCGTATCGTAACTAGTTTCTGAGCTACCGCTATAATAAGTAGATTCCCGACAATGTAGATGTGATTGAGTTTTCTATAATATATCAAATCTAACCAGCGCCATATTACCCAAGGGGTTGATAGCTAAGGAATTAGCTGTACAAGATTTATTTGGAATTAGTGAAATTTAAATGAAATTACTTATATTCAAATGAAAGGAATTACTGGAATTTATATGGAATTAAAACCAAATTATTGGAATTACGAAAGAAAAATTAGAGAAGCGAAAAGTCCGAGTATCCATGAATTGCGGTGTCGCTTATCCCACAGTTTGGGAATTACTGGAATTAAAATAGGATTGACGGCATTATTTGGAATTAAACTGTAATTGGAATTAGTTGTACAAGTTTTTGTGAAGCTATCCACCCCTCGGTTACTTATTACGCAAAATTAGACGACTGCCTAGTAGCGAAAACGTTCGTAACAGCGTAAATTATAATTGCCCAAACTGTGCGGCCTGAAGGCCGCATTTACAGGTCACTCTTTCGCAACCTCACAATTGTTTTAGCTTGCTCATAAAAATTCACCAATAATTAAATTTTAAAAAAAACAATCAAATATTTTTTCCCTAAAAAACAAATTTTACATTCTCATCATCATTGTTTTTTTGAATAAATTGGTTAGATATGTGACAGTTGATGGGTTTAACAAAATTCCTTTGATTTAAAAATCACTGATAATAATTTTCATTTGGCGCCATAGATATTTCATTGTCCATGTTTCGAACTATGGTTCTATGAACAATACATAAATTAGGGACGCGCATGTTAGAATCAACGAGATTCCCAATTTAAAAAATCCTACATCAATATAATTACAATATTTATTATTATTAGAATAAATTATTATTTCCAATTCTAAAGAATATTTTGTATATTATGCTCCTATCGGTATAAGTTGCCATTCCTACTTTACTCTTTCGGTGCATGGTGTCAAGCGGACGGTAACGAAAATTTTTTGTTAGGAAGTTATGCGATTGATGTTATTCCATCAAATCCTTTTACTTGGAACAAACATACTGTAGCGTATTTAGAGGAGGGCAAAGGGGCAATTACCCCACTCCCCAAGGATGACTCGGACTGTATCCTGAAGCCCTTCTAGATAAAAAAAAATCAAAAATGATTTTGATTTATTCATTTATTATTATAATTATTAATTTTTTATTTATTTGGTTTACCACTGACGCGCATGGATGGATGGTCTGTGCAGTGGCGTATTTACCCTAATCAATATATAACTAATCAATACATTAAATAATATACAATTATTTGTTATTTGAATATTTAAAGGTTCTGAGCAATTCTTAAATCCTTATTCCTTATTTTCCATATATAGGGCCGTAGCTAGAGTTGAATTTAAGTTACAAGTAGGGCAGAACCAACATCGGGTAGGGCATTGGGATTTTAAGGTAGGGCATTGCCTGACAATGCCCCCCTCCCTTGCTACGGCCCTGTCTATATAGGCGTAATATTGAAAAACAACATTGAACCGATATTGGCTAAAAATTGGCAGGCAATATTGGTTATCAATATTGGACCGAACTATAGTCAATATTGGCTGCTGATCGGCAGGCAATATTGATTATCAATATTGGCCCATTATTGCACCGAGCTACCGCCAATATTGATTATCAATATTGGCCCATTATTGCACCCAGCTACCGCCAATATTGATTATCAATATTGGCCCATTATTGCACCCAGCTACCGCCAATATTGGTCCAATATTTATTAAGTATGTCGACGCAATATTGAAAAATAATATTGGGCCAATATTGGCTGAATCTTGCAATATTGCACCAACATTCAATATTGGCCCAATATTGCCCCAACATTGCGCCAACTATTTGTTGTTACATGGGTAACTTAAATGTTAAAAAAATGGGTAAATTAAAAATCTTAGGAAATAGAATTTCAGAGAAAATGCAAGAATCCCTAAAAAATTCTCAGAAACCCAAAGAAATCTTAAACTTTTTCGTAAATAAATCTTAAGACAATCCAAGAGGAAATCTCATAATCTTAAAGTAATTATGGCGTAGCTTCTTCTAACTACTGAGAATTTTGAAACATTAGTTCCGAATACAACATGTTTGTTATTTTCATAAAACATATCTTTATTTTAACAATTAGTTAGGCAGTAAAGTACTTTACTGCCGAAACGAGAGGATCTTTTTGCTTTAAAAACAATTGCTTTCACGAAAAGTGACACTTGATCATTGATAATTTCGCTGTGACTACCTTCAATGTGAATTCTGCATTAGTTAAAAAAATAAAATAGAAATGTCAGTAATTAATAGAGCTCGGATTTATATGCACCAAGATACTTGAAAACCCGAATTTCCTTCAAATATGCACTAAAAATAATAAAAATAGATAAAATATGCAAACTAAAAAATATCTAATCTCAAAATTTTTCAATTTTTTTTTTTTAATTTTTAATAAATAATCCTACCTAGATTTATAAAATTTAATAATAAATCTGGACAAACTACATAAAATATGCAAATATTTGCATATTTTCAACATTTGGTGCATATTTGAGTAAATAATGCATATTTGGGACACTTTTGATGTTTTTTGAAGAATTTTAAAAGAGAAAAATAAAAAATTATTATTAAATTTTGCTAATTTAAGCAATTATTTTATTTACTTCCAAGCAATTTAGTTTTTTATTTGAAAATTATTTATTAAAAATTTATAAAAATTAATTTGCATAAAATTAAATTAGATAATTGCAAAAATTGGCAAATTTAATAACAATTTTTTATTTTCTCTATCAAAATTCTTCAGAAAAACACCAAAAGTGACCCAAATATTGCACCAAATGTTGAAAATATGCAAAATATGCATTTTGACAACGTGTGTGACCTTGACTCCCCTCTTTTCAAAACATTAATTTTATTTCTTGTTTTCGATTGATTTCCATTTGCTTTGATTGTTTTGATATATTTTTTTTGATTTTGCAAAAAATCTCAAAAACTTGCTTTCTGCCAGCTCCCCTTTTTTCAAAATTAAAATTTTTTTTTTCTTGTTTTCGATTGGTTTTGATCTGTTGTCAATTGTTTTGTATAAATAAATTTTGAAATCAAATGATAACCGAGAAAATCGCAAAATAAGATTTTGCGCCAGCTCCCATTTTTTCGAAATTAAAAGTTTTTTTTATTGTTCTCGATCATTAGGGTCCGGATTTATAGGCACTAAAAAACTTGAAAATATGCAGGAAAATATGCTCTAAAAACTTCAGAATAAGCACTTAAATATGCGGTAAAAAATTTCATTATGCCTCAAAATGAATTCACAACTTGTATAATTATGCGTAATTATGAGTAGGAATTTTATTATATAAACTGGAGGGTGTTCCACACCCCCCAGACCCCCCGGTTTACAAATTTGACTTTATACTTTTATAATTAACTTTCAAAGTAACACAGAAAGTTGTTGCTAAACTCGGTGACCAGTAAGGTAATTAAATAAATATGCTTTCCAAGTTTTAATTTTTTCTAGCCGAATCTTAGTTTATTATATTTTTTGATTGGTAAAAAAATCGACCAACAAGAGTATTTTTTTCCACCAAAAAATGACACGTTCTTGCAAGAGCAGCAGAAGCGTGCTGAGATTTTATGTATTAGTTAGAGATTTTATGTATTAGTTACAACTGACGCGCTTGAATGGATTAACAAGATTCTAAAAAAATCTTTAATCTGCCCCCCCCCCCAAAAAGCATTTTCCAAATACACTTCTTGATGATGAGGCTCACTTCGGTTTTTGAATATTTTATTTATTAATTTTTTACTATTCTTGACTGGTCAACTTGAAAATGTTAATCAACTATACATAATACGAGTATAAATTTTAAAAAATAAAAAAAAAATGTAAAAAAAAATAAAAATAATAAAAAGAAAAAAAAACACTAAATTGTTTCAAAACGTTGCAAAAACCAAAAATTTGATTATTTAAGTTGCCAAATATATATGCCAAGCATTTATAGGCAACAAACCGACAAATATGCACTGAAACTTAAAATATGCATTTATAGGTAAAATAAAAACTACATACAACGACTCAAAAAGGCGTAAAACATGTTCCCCCTCTAAAATTTCTCACGTGCCTGTGCGCACATGCAAATGCCTAAAAATCAGATCCCTATCGATCATACATCTTTATTTAGGTTACATTTTATTTTTTCTTTACTTTAGAACAGTGTTGAATCCAGGGGGTTCCGAGGGGGGAAAACCTCCCGGAGGCTAAAAATGCCCCCCCCCCCCCAGGGAAATTTGTAGAAGCATGTGGAAATTTAAAATATAAAACACAACATTACATTTTAAAATAAAACCGCCAAAAATTATTCAAAAAGGTGCCCTCCCCCTCAAAAGTTTTATTAGCTCTGCAACTTGTTCTGCTATAAGTTTACTCATAACATCAAATGTTTTGGTCACTCTTGTTTTTAAACAATTTTCTTTTGTTTTATTCTTATCAGTATTTTGTAATAATTATAAGTTATAAGGAGCTGTCCATTAATTACGTAAAGACGATTGTTGACATTTTTGACACCCTCCCTCCCTCACATAAGAACACGTAAAATTTTGGCAAACCCCCTCCCCCGTCACATCTTACGTAAAGATTTATTAAACAAAATATAATGTTGAGCCCCCTCTCTTCCGCTTATATTTATAAAATATGAATAACAATAATATTGTTATTAAGTATATAAAAATACAAAAATTTAAATTAAATTTTATGTTAATTATTACAAAAATTGGTAATCCCTTAATATCCAGGTAAAAAAACCGATTTAATTACAAAAAGTATTTTAGAAAACTTACGTAAAACAAACATCGGATCCTCCCCTCCCCCACGTAAGGATCCGTAAGATTTCCGATACTTCCCCCCCCACCCCCCTAACAATTACGTAATTAATGGACGGCCCCTAATATTAAATAAAATTGTAGGAAATTCTTTTGTTATTTATCATTAAAAACATAAAACAACAAAATACTAACTATAAAAAATAAATAAGTATTAATTTCAAAAATTAATTCAAAAATTACAAAAAAAAATTTCGAAAAAAGAGGAGTTGGCGCAAAATCTTATTTCTCGATTCTCGCGGTTATCATTTGATTTAAAAATTTTATTTTCACAAAACAAAAAAAAAGAGGGGCCACGTTCACGCACGATTCGTTTTTACGTAATTTGTCCAGATTGCAAAACAAATCTCATATCGATATTAAAGAACATGCAAAAGCATAAAATCCGAGCTCTAGTAATTAATGTAGTATAAAATAATATAATAAAATATTAAGCAAGTATAAAATTACAGGAATGGGGCGAATTTCTAAAATTTTACTCGTTTTTCAAAATTAAATTTTAAATTTGTATTCAACTGCAGGTTTACTACGAAAGTTTTTTAAGCAAATCATCCGTTCCGCACTATTACCACCGAAACTGTCTCAATCCAGCCAGATCTGCATCCAATTCCCTGCGGATTATTTTATGTATGCACCCCTGTTTCATAAAACTAGCACAGATGTTTTTTATAAAAACGAACTAAAAGGTTAACTACCGCAAAGTATAAAGAAATATAAAAGAGGCGCAAATCGGCCGTAACAATTAAGTCGTTTCCGCTAATTTTAAGGAGAAACAAAAAACAAAAAATAAATTAAATAAAACATAACTGTCGAATTGAAAACATTTTCGTTTATCTCAGAGCACGCAATTTTGATTTCTCCAAATAAACCGACAACCCAATGTTCCTTGAACCTTTTTGTAAATATATTGTTCTATCAGCCCGCGGCAACTAGGAAGCAACGCTAGCTGTATTTTTGGGTACAAAATCGACAATTTCCGTTTTATCACTTTCACAACACAGCATACGTAATCTTTGGATTATCCCAAATTATGTTATCAAATTAAGAAACACGAAAACACATTTTGCTAGCTAAACAGTGGATTATCATGTCTGGAAGCTCCGGGCGTCAAATGATCAGAGACCCCCTAACTCGGTCATTCATCTCTGTGCCTCAATCTCCAAGTTCTAACAGTTACTAACTCAATAGCGGGCGTTTTCTTCTCTCTTATATATCCCAATCATCCCTCGGTTACATTTAATTGACAAATTCAGAATTACACGGAGTCCATTAAAGTCCGGCATTTCATTCATCCTAAAGGTAATCCACTACGGCACAGTCTCCCAGCTTATACCTTGGATACAGAGATTATGACCCTTCCGACTGCGGAACGTCAATAGCCTTTTCTCAGAGCTATCGTCTAGGGACAGCCGCCCCTATATCTCTTAGCTGGAATAACTCCCCATAAAACTTTCATATAGCATACACGGCAACAAGTCTATTCTGAAGGCACCGCCTAGGGAAAACTGCAACCGAATCCCCTTCATCCGGTCGCAAAACTTTTGTTTGAACCAACAAACCACTGCATTATTCGTTGCACCCCGTACTATTTACCCAACGTGTCATTCACAAATTCGAAATGGATTCCGCATTATTATTGAAGTTGGTTCGTTTGCACAATAGAAACGCGAAATTAATTCGTGCACAACCACCAGAGTTTCCATTATAAAAAAATCGGGCAAACATAACACAACAAAATCAATTTATATAAAATTCTAGAAAAGTAATTTTGAAGTTTTGGCAACTTTGTTGAAAGTTTGTAACACTAAAGAAAATCTTCTTACTTACGTGTCGTGCACAACTAAAAAAATTATGAAATATTATTATGATCCCTAAAGAAAGCAGTTTTCAATTTTAATGGAATAAAAATGATTAAAAGCCTCGGGATAACATTTCGGGAAAAAATGTTGACTAAAATAGCTTTTTATTTTGTTGTTTTAACCCCGAAATATTAGCCTTACGAGCTTTCAACTGTAAACTCTTCCCATTTTCCACGTTATCCTTTATTAACGCTTTTTTTCCTATCTCGTTTTAACATTTTTAAATTAACGTTCTGAAAATGCCTTGACCTAAAATATAGCGAGCAAATTTCAAAATCGGCCAACATTTTGCATTAATTTACCATTTGTAGGATCCGTATAAGTGTCTGCTAGTAGGAAATAGGAACTAGGCTAGGATAATTGCCAATGTAACTCTCTAATGATATATTAACGGTTAGCAAATACTAATAGAGACTCCGGGACCCTTAAGCTTATAATTCAAACTTTTGAAAGCACCAACTTTCTCAATTGACTTTAAATTGATCGTAAAATTTAATTTATCGACGTCTATTGCCGTGAATGTAATTACAAAAAATGAAAACCAAAACCACCACAATAATCCTTTCAGTCGCCAACACTTATATAAAGCGTTTCAACATCTTAACCTGTAATCTCCGCTATTGTAGATGAAAATATAAAGAAATCCTACTCTCACACGTCCTGCAGAGAAAGTACTTCAATCGGGTTCGAAAACCCATAAAAACGTGAGAACTATACCGAAGTGTCAGGATGTAGTCACTTCGTGTGCTAACTAAAAGGAGCTTTGAATTTCAAAACAGAGCAGGAAGCATAAAACTGAAATTATCCTACTGGCGAAGAAGAGATCTACGAAAACTCGAAAGTATGCGAGAGATAAAACTCAGGTCACATGCTGAGATCATCTATCATCGCTCCTTAGTGCATTCCATGTCAACTTGACACTTGAAGGTAACATTTTTGACACTAAAAGAAATTTTTATACTAAGCCCAGGACTTCTTGAGTAATCAGCCAGTTGAGGCCGAAAATAATTGTCAAATAACATAAAACGGAATGAAACCGAACTGGTTGACAAATAACCACCTGAGCTCCGAGAATTTATTACTCCAATCTCTAGATGTCTGTAGCTCATAATTAAACTTCATTTATTCCCATATTTAAGCTACATTTGTCAACGTTTTCTCCAATTTCAAGACGAAATATTAAAGTGCCGCTAAGTTTTACAAATTTAAAAAAAAAAAAAAAAAGGACGACTTTACTGCCGCTCTGATAGAATTTTAAGCTTTTTTGAAAAACTAACAGTAATTACTAGTGATGTACCTGCTATCAAAAGCAATCAAAACTTTTCTAATTAAATAGAAATTGAACAAAACCAGAAACAAATTATTTTTATTCCGAGGCAGCCACTAGCCGTTGATTGATCAAATTGAGATTATTATTTGTCTAAGAAATAATCTTTAATAATAATCATCATCATATTATCATTAATTCTAAAATATTTATTTTACTGAATTGTGAAGTTCGTGCGGCCTGAAGACCGCATTTAATTGTAGCTATTTCCGGAAAATTATTAATTAGGTACTGTCAATTCGATATTTACAGAAGGACAGAAGAAACAAAAGGTAAAGATCATTTGTTTATTATCAAGACCCAGTGACGCCTGGTACATGAAAGGCGATGGGCGCCGCCCTTCCAACACAGAATATTAAGTAATGTAGGCTATGACAGGTCAATCACGATCGCTTGCTTTAATAGCCGGAATTTCAGTTTAAACCCGAGATTTGCGTGCATGTTCTGCGATTGATTTTATTAAGGGGTTAAAGGTAGTCATCGGTGTGAAAAAAACTAGCATTTTAAATAATTTTTTTTAACAGTAATTAAGCTTATTTTATAAAACAAATAATACGAAGTTAACACCATTTTTGTTGGACCCCGTCGTGTTTAGCGGTGACCACTGTAATTAAAAAACCACTCGACGGATTAGAACGAAATTTGTACAGTTTATTGAAAACATAAAAATCTAGTGCCTGATCGAAGGATTTTGATTTTATTACAATTTCTAGATTTTATAAACAATAAACTAGCGATTTTTTCCTTGAAAATCCGTAAATTAATTATTAGTGGCCCCCATTTTGTTATTTTTCAAAAAAAAATAAAAGCCTTCGATCAGGCACTAGATTTTTATGTTTTCAAAAAACATAAAATAGAAAATAGAAAAAATTATTTAAAATGCTCGTTTTTTGACGCCGATGACTACCTCTGTCCCTTAAAGAACAAACTATGTTATTTATGAGTTGCTGTATTGTGTGGATTTGCTTATGGATTAAAATTAAATTAGTTCTTCTAAAAAATTTTTTTTGATTTTTAAATTTGTCTTCTGGTTTTCCCGCCAACTAATTACGGTGGCAACCACTGGGTGGGAAAACAAGGCTTTTGTCAAAAATGGTCGCCGGGAGCGGTTGAGGAGAAAGCTGAAAATTTAACGAAGTCTGTTTCACCACTGTCCTGTTACCTGTGATTGGCTAAATAAACAAACTAAATTGTGTTATTCGATGCCAAACATTGTCACCAAAGACGAGTCCAGCCAAAATTCGGTCGGGGGGGGGGGGGGGTTAATTAAATATTTTACGTTAAAAAAAAAAGTATACTTTTAAAATTGTAGGATATTTAGTGCATTTTACCGGCATATTCTATAGCTTTTAAAGAGTCAGAAGAGGGTAAACACCCCCAAATTTTGATAATTTTATAAAATAGGTATGTGATTAACAATAATTGGTTAGAATTTAGTTTGTAGATAATTTCAAGAGCTGTAAAAAAGAACTGAACCTTTTACACTAAAAAATCAATAGTTTCGCTAATATTCAAAATATTAGCCCCCCCCCACGGCCGCGGTTTTAAAATAAATTTAAAAATTGTTTCATAAAACTGTTGCTTGATCACTAGAGCTCAGATTTATATGCACCAAAATACTTGAAAATATGTGCACATATTATATGCACCGAATTTCCTTAAAATATGCACTAAAATTGATAAAAATAGATATAATATGCATTCATATGCAAACTAAAAAATATCTAATCTTCGAATTTTTCAATTTTTTTTCAAATTTTTAATAAGTAAGCACCTTAGATTTATAAAATTTAAAAATTTTAATAAGAAATCTGAACGAATTTCATAAAATTTGCAAAATTTTGCATATTTTCAACATTTGGTGCATATTTGAGTAAATAATGCATATTTGTGCATATTTGACTAAATATTGCATATTTCTGCATATTTGGGACACTTTTGGTGTATTTTGAAGAATTTTAATAGAAAAAATAAAAAATTATTAAATTTTACTAATTTAGGCAATTATTTTATTTAATTATTACAAGCAATTTAATTTTTTATTTAAAAAATTATTTCTTATTTTTTTATTTAAAAAATTATAAAAATTAAATTACTTAAAATTTAATAAAATAATTGCCAAAATTGGCAAATTTAATAACAATTTTTTATTTTCTCTATTAAAATTCTTCAAAAAACCACAAAAAGTGGCCCAGATATGATTTTTTTGTTTAAATATGCAGCAAATGTTAAAAATATGCAAAATATGCATTTTGACAAGCAGTTTTTCGGATTCGTTTTTTCCTAATTTGTCCAGATTTCGAAACACATCTGTTGGCATATGAATATTAAAGAACATTCAAAAGCATTTAATCAGAGCTCTATTTATAACTGTCTATGAGGAGCGCATTTACTCACGACAACAAACCGACAAATTATAATATTTATAATTTACATTTCTATTCTATTACACTGTGGAGTGTGGACTGAATTACAGTCTATGAAGGTTGACTAATCCCCCCCCCCTCGCCGGGACCCTGCGGTTATTACGTTTTTCAGTGCTTTTGCGGAAAGCTAGTCTCTTTAGCCTCTTCCCCAAGCCAGAGAAGCAACTGACGCGCTCGATTGGATTAACGAAATGAAGATTTACATAAAATATTACCGTCCGTCAGGGAATTATAAAATCTTACCATTGCATTCCAGGACACAAAAATTAATTTATTACACAATTACAATTATTTTTTGAAAAACTGCATATAATTTAATAACTTGAAGTTTAGGTAAAATAAAAAAAAGATGAAACCAAAAAGGTCATCAAAGTGGTTAAAATTAAAGAATGTTTTAACCAGTAGCAAATGTAAGTCATTAAATTTGTCCCCCCCTCCCACATCCCTTAAACTGAGATTATGGTTACGCTACTGATGTAGACCTACGCCTATGTTGAGTAAATCTTTAATATAAAAAAAATGAAAAAGTTCACCATATTAATCAAAATATCATCCTTTAACAGATAAACAAATTTCATAGTATTGATGAACAAATTCATTAATCCAATAACTTTTTCGTTAATATTATTACACTTTTCGTCAATTTTGGTTTTCGATGTAAAAATACAATGATGTTTTAATATGATAAACAATTTTGTTGAACTCCTGTGAGCTCAATACAGAACTGTATTTAAACATTGTGATTCCTAACCGGGGGGTCTGGGGGGTATGGAATACCCCCCAGGCAAGATAATTCAAAAGTATGGTTGTAAATAGTGAAGATTATGATTGCAGCAAAAATATTCTCGATGGGGTCTAAAATCTGAAGGACCTTCGATTATCCATTTGATTTTACAAAATTCTGTTCCGCCACTGTTGTGTCAGTTTTACATCTAGTTTGTTGATCAATATGACATTTACTCTTTTTATGTAAAAACAAATGAACGGATAATCAGGTGTGCTACGAAAACAAATTTATACAATAGCAGAGTTGTATCACTAAAATGCTCGTAACTTCTACAAAAATAAGCCGAATTTATTTTTCTTTAAATTGTTAGAGAGATAATCGATCGAGTTAAAACATTTCTATTGTAATATTTTACTCCAGCATACCTAGTTTATGTGTTATCGCTTATCGAAGTTTAATATTTGCTAATACTTAAAAATACATATTTTCGGCGAATTACTGAAATTGTTGTACAAAAATTAACTGATAATATCGTTGAAGTTTTTAGAAAAATTAGATGAATTGAAAAATTACTTTCGTTGCATTTTTCATCAAGAGGCTTTTACGTGAAAATTTATCAAAATCCTCCAAGTGTAATCGAATCACGTCAATAGCCATAACTTATGCAGAAGTGAAGCAGTTTTAATATTTCTAGATTGATCTGAGAGATAATTTATTAATCTAAAAATGCGTAATACCTTTTTATTATACGCGGATTTCAAAAATTTAAAAAGTTTTAAAACTCTCGAAAAATATGAATATTTTATAAAATCATTGAATTGTTCATAAATTGTTAATTTTTTTTAACTTTTTGGGAATATTTTAGTTTGCTCTAAATATTTTCCATCGACAAAATTTTCTCTACCCCGTTATCGCATATCAAAGTGTCGGAAAATTTGCAGTAATGCTCGGGAAACTGCAAACCGGTAACTTCTACAAATATTGACCGATTTTAATTTTTCTGGTGTGCTTAGAGAGGTAATCGTTTTATGTAAAAAATTGTTTACGTATCATTTTTTTATATAATCCATAGTTTTTGCCACAAATTTTGTAAAAAACCGCGCGTCAATTAAGTCGAATCTTGAATCATTTCCAAGCTCATAATTTACACAAAATTGAAACAATTTTAACTTTTCCGGATTTCTTTGAAAGATAATTTATTAAGTCAAATAAAAGTATTAATAGTTTTTCTTGCAAATTACAGAACGTAAAATTTCCATAAATCACCAAAAATTAGTCGAATTTTTCTGGAAAAAGTTTATTTGGCCACTTTTTCTCTAAAAAGCATTATTTTAAAATATAACAAAAATTAAGTCAATAAAAACCGCGTAAATCATTCCAATTGCCCATAAGGTCCCATTTTTTAGAAAGATAGTGGTCTAAGCTAAAAAATTTTCTTTGTTACCACATCTGGGTTTTGTGTTATCGTTTGTTAAAATCTGCCAAGTTGCAAGTAGGTATCCTTCATCCTAAAAAATCAATGAAATTTTGCTGGATCACTTCGAAGCCCATAACTTGCAAAAAGGTAAACCGATTTTTACGTTTTTGGATCAGTTAGAAAGGTAATCTTGCAAACTATAAACTTTCTTTTGTGCAGTTTTTCTCTGGAACGCTTAGTTTTAATGGTATTGCCGATAGAAGTGCAAAACAGTTTGCAGAAATCAATACAGACCTAGTAAAATAGGTTAAAACCCTCATGTGCCCTTAACTTGAACAAAATTAACCGGTTTTAAATTTTCTGAACTGTTTAGAGAGATAATTATTTCATCTAAAATTTTACAGTTGTGGTATTTTAGTGTTAAAGTTTAAGTTTTAGTGTTATTGTTAGTGAAAATGCAGTAGTAACCATTAAAAAGCGGATAAAATTGTATTGAATCGCTCGAATGCCCATAAGATCTACAAATATTAGCCAATTTAAAAAATTTTGGGCTTTTTAATAAGATCATTCTTCAGTCTATAGATTTCCTGTGGTAGTAATTTCCTTCAAACGCTTAGTTTGTGAGTTATCGATTACCAAAATATGCAATTCCCTAAAAAACGCGCAGCTTTGATTTTTCCGGACTTTTCCGAACCACAAGATTTGGAACTAAAAATTTTCTATAATTGAATTTTTCTCTATCATGCTCGGTTTTCGTGCTATCGTTTGAACAAAATTCTCAAAATGGTTGAATCGCCTCAGTCGCCATAAATTAACCAATTTTAATTTTTATCAAGATTTTCAAGCTATAAATTTTCTTTAATTGCAATTATCTGGACCAAACTTTATTCATAATATGCTGGTATTTGCAAAATTCGAATAAAACTCAGTTGATTCATGCAAATTCATGTAACTTCTTTAAAAACAAAGCGATTTTAATTTTTCTGATCTCTTTAGAAAGATAATTGTCGAAGCTAAAAATTTTCTGTAGGCATATTATTCTCTACCGCGCTTTGTTTTTGTGCAAAACGCCTTGCAGAAATCAATACAGACAAAGCAAATTAGGTTAAATCACTCAAATGCCGTTAATTTTAACAAAAATTAACCGGTTTTCAATTTCCTGGACTTTTTAGAAAGGTAATTGGTCAAGCTAAAATTTTTCTGCCGTAGGATTTTTCCCGACCATATCTGATTTTTGTGTTAAAATCACTCGAAACGTTTGCAAAAAATATTAACCAATTTAAATTGGAAAGATAGGTACTTTCTATTGTAAAGCTTCTGGGTATATTGCTGTCGCTTGTCAAAATCTAAAAGTTCTTGAAATTTTAATTTACCAGAATTAAAATTGTGGATTTAAATTTAAAACTTAATTTTGAATTAAATGACTTTTTCTGTTTATGACCTCTGACCCACATACAATATTGCGGAAGATTGGGGTAAGAGTATTGCGCACATTCTAATTGCAAAAAAATCCGAAAACTTACAGTTTTTTACAAAAACTTCGGGTTTGTTCAAAGGCAAAGGCAAAAATGATTTTAACATATTGGTAAATGTCAATGGCGGCTGCTACGGAAAGAATGGAGTACTAAGGTATTCTAGAAGTATTCCATAACCCCCCCCCCTTCCGTTTCTAAAAACCGCAGGGAGGTGCGCAGGTTCTTTGATTGATTTTATTGAATCCTCTAACAACTGAGAATTCTGTAATCCCCCCCCCCCGCCGCAAGAACAAGTAAAGCTTTGGCCACTGGAGGTTATAGAATATCCCCATAGTAGGCCAAGTAGACTAATTGTTGATATGTTTTAAAAATAAACCTAACTTAGTTTGACCTCAAGTTAGATAAAGTAAAAATATAAGCTATTCTAACTTGACTTCGAAAAATTTTAAATTATTCCTAGAATTTTAAGTGACATTTGAAAGTGACATATAGTATGAACTTTAATAATTTAGTTTTAAAGTTGGAAACTAAACTCTTCTGTTCTGGGTGGTTCTGAAAATTGCTTAATCGGATTAAGAGTAAAACATAAAATAATGCAACTTCCCCTAAGTTGCTAAATTGTAAATAGAAAGCGTTTCTGTCTTCCCCTTAGCCGAGGTAAGATACCGCGACTTGGAAAAGTACATGGGGGGGAAGGGTGGAGCCTCCCCTCCCAATATCTTCGGGTTCCACCAAAAATTTGTCAAAATCATAGGCGGTGTGGCAACGCCGAAAGATGATTTTCATTTTAACACGGCAGTTTCCCTTCAATTGTAAATTTTGTTTTCTGTGATTGGCTTTCACAAACCACTTATCAGCAAAAAACGTCGAAAGTTGTCAAATTCATGACCCCTGAATCCGTCCCTGGTAGCGACTACACCTTAAGAGCCCCGAATTAGACAGCGGCTTTAAAAATAACTATAATTTTCTCGTTATATCGATTTTTGTGTTTATACAAGGGACAATGTTACGAATAAAGCGGTTTGTAAATATCCAATGCTTCAAATTGGTCGCAGCTACAATTTTCAATAATTGAAATGGTCGTAGCGACCAAATTCTCTAAAAGCCACAAAATTTTGATCAAAATTTTTTCAAGAGCAACTAATTTTCTCATTATTTCGATGTTTATATTTTTGAGAAGGCAGGGAGTGGAGCAAAGATACGCAGGAAGCAATTTTTCCTTAAACTGGTCGCAGCGATCAGGGACCAGGGAGAGTAGAGTTCCAATATTTTCAATAGTTGGCAAATTATGGCAAACATCTTGGAACCCCAGATAAACTTTTTTTTAAATAATTTTTTCTACAATTTGATCTGTTAACTTTTATTCAATTTAGAAAATTGACATTTCTTAATTTTCAATAATTGAAATGGTCGTATCGACCAAATTCTACAAGCTACAGATTTGGATCAAAATTTTTTCAAGAGCAAATAATTTTATCATTATTTCGATATGTGTATTTTTCTGTTGGCAGGGCGTGGAGCAAAGGTACGCAGGAAGCAATTTTTCCTTAAATTGGTCGCAGCGACTAGGGACGACCCCCTGGTGAGTAGAGTTCTAATATCTTCAATAGTTGGCAAATTATGGACTGCTGCCCTCCGAAAAATTTCGCTTAGGTCCGTCTTTGATATTTTCAAGTATTCCACAGAGAAAAATTTGAAGTAATTTCTACTTCAATTGAAGTTAAAATCAGCCTCACACCAATTTTGAAGTAAATTTTACTAAATTTGAAGTAAAGTTTACTAAATTTGATATAAAATTTACTCTAATTAATATAATATTTACTTCAAAATTATTGCGAGGATTGTTTTTTTCTGTGTGTACCGTCTTGGGCCCATAACTTGTTATTTGGGGTGCTATCTATAAACAAAAGTTTTCTGCCTCGTTCCACTCCGTTCCTATAAGGCTAGATGTGTCACTGCTTTTTTTATCAAGTAATTATTTATTCTTGTCTGACGAAGCAAGTATACCCTCACCCTCCCCTTAAAATTAAAATTTAATTTTTTTAGATACCGGTATATTTTGTAATTTTTTAATATTTATGTTTCAAGAATTATAAAGCTCATGTATTTTTTTAATTAAATTATTAAAACTACTTAATATTAATCAGTGGCGTAGCAAAGTGGTTAATAAACTAAAATAAAAAAAATGAACTGATAAAAACAAGTTTTTCACTATAAATCCTTTATTGAATTAAAAATTCAATTATTGACAATGAACCATAAAAATTTTTATTTTTCACTTTTTTTCTCAGAAAATGTGAAAATTCTGAAAATTTTCTTTTGGGAATGTGTATTGTCATTGGGGAAAAATTCATGTGCAAAATTTCTGTTCGATTGGATAGCGCGACCTGGGTAAAATTTGACTTTCTAAGTTTTGCCGTATTCAAGCAAGCAGAATGGTGAAACTAATATATGTAAATGATTTAAAAATTTTAAAAATACGTAGCGGTCTTACACTATTTTTACTTCCTTGTAAAAAAGTAAGTATTGCAAAACCCGATTTTTTTTTCGGTTTTCATATTTTGACAGAAATATCCGTTTTGACCTTCCCTGAATCCACTTTATCTAGTTTAGTTGTGCTAAACGTATGCCGCATAACTCAAATACGGTAGGTCGTAGAAAGTTGAAATTTTGTATTTGAGACTCTTATAGCATCTAGCGCACAAATGGATTAACGAGATTTTAACTAAAAACTACTGTTTTTCAGATTTTATGAAAACAATACTTCCTTTTTTTCAGATTTTTTTGTCGTGATAGAGCCCGGCCCTTGAACGCGCGAGCCCTTGTTCGATCGAACACCGGTAGTTACGCTACTGATATTGGTACTCAAAGAGTTCAAATGCAATTTTTCATCATATCAATATTTTAGAAAACCCAAAAAATGCACTAAACACTTTTCAGAACTAAAATGTTTAAAAGTTAGCACATGTAAAATACACTGTAAGTATTCGCTAAAACGTTTTCACCATACTATGGCATCATCAGGCGATGAATTAGAAAGAAAATTAAGAGAGAATCCTTTAAATATTGTTCCGAGTGGTAGGGGGAGATTTTTATAAGAAAAGAAGGGACATTTTGAAAGTTATTACAAAAAAGGGGGGGGTTATTACTTATTGAAAATGTTTAATAAAGGTGAATTATTTAAATCCGATTGACTATTTAACAACAAAGGTGAATATTTTAATTTATTTATTTCTAAAGCTTCTAAAAATTCTAATTTTTTACTTTTTGGTTCTACATGTAAAATTTCATAATTTCCTTGTTTATGGTTGGTATCCAATAAATGTTTCGCGAAAGTAGATTTTCCATCCGCAAGTCTGTGGGATCGCGAGTGCAATTTTTCCACTTTTTGCAGTTTAATTTCTAGTTTTAGATGCCAAAATTCACTGGTTCGATTGAGGGGAAAACCGCTGGAGAAATTTGATGAAGACGTGAAAGGAAATCTGAAAAAATCTAAGGAATTAGGAAATCTGAGGTAATTAGGTAATCCTAGGCAATCTTAGGTAATCCAAGGAAATTCAAGGAAATCTAAGAGGTGTCAAGACATCTGAAAAAATTTAGGAAATCCCATAAAAAATCTGATGTACAAAAATTTCTGTGCGGTTTTCCATCGGGTTCGGCTCTCGTAAAATATGATTTTCACCATTGGCGGCTCGTCAGAAAGGGCAAAGGAGGCCCAGCCTCCTCTGAAATTCTGCACTATTAAAATTTTGAAAAAAGTAGAAAATGGATTTTCGATTGTGAAAACTATTAAAGATAAATACTTCTTCGACAATATTTATCAAAAAAATAAAGTGAGGTTACCGCAGAAGCAGAATCCTCATCTTAGAACATATGTATATACATGCATACTACTAATGATTTCGAGATTATTGATCATCAGGCTACTATCGGTTTAATCTGGTATTCTCATCCAGATCTGGTAGCATTATCCAAATTAATAAAATAAAATCTAAGCTTTGGTGTACAAGTGAAGGGAAATCTGAGCAAATCCACTGAAAATTTGAGGAATTCCTAAGAAATCTATACTTGATTAGCCTCCTCAAATGAAAAGCTACGAGCCGCTACTGATTTTCACTCGCCAAATTGCTACCTGCTCGCCTAGGTCTAAATGCTACTTTACTTTTAGGAATAAAATTAATTAAGAATTAAAGTTCTAAATATGGTCGAGAACGACTTTACATAGATTATAAATTTATAAGATACGCATTAGTATGGCAAAACTTGTGACGTCAAAAATGCAGTTGCACGGTTGCGTATCTGCTTAAAATGTATAATCAATGATTCTAAAACAGTGGAAAGAGTAAAAATGCACTAAACAAGAGCCGAAATGTACTTTTATAATAAATTCTTATTTGATGAAAAGTTAAGGTTAACTGCTGGTAGGAAAGAAAGAACGAAACGAAAAGGCTGACGGAAGGGATTTGATTTTTAAAAGCTGATCGACGACAGCGATCTTCTCTTGTCTTCCACGGAGCCGATCCTTGATGGCAAAAACCAAGAAGCCGAAATGTTAATCGATACCCAAACAAAATTTAAGAGTGTGGTGGGGGAAAGTAACAATAATTAAAACAGTTGAAAGGATAAAAAATTAAAAAAGTGAGAAGAACAAAAGAGGATCGGATGCAGAAACAAAAGAAAGAGAAAAGTGTGAATAAAAATGCTATTTCTATAAAAAATTCGCCCACTCGCGAATGACATTCGACTAGAGCGACTTTCTAATGTTCCCCGGTACGTCATTTCAAAGGTTACGTAAAAAGCGTTTATTTGAAATGTAAACACTGACATGTGGTTAATCACAGTCATGTCGAAGTATAAATTTCGTAGAAAAAAAAATAAATAGCGCAAGTAGGTAAATGAAAAATGCGCAAACCGGTTGGTTAAAATTTGTAAGTTGTATGTGAGCGCGAAAGAGTCGAAAATAAATTTTTGGTAACAACGGGAGATTCCTTATCGGATGCTTGATATTCATTTATAAAAATAAAGCGCGACAATAAAATGTAAATCGTGCAAGCTAGCGCCAGACGCACAGTAAAAATAAATTCATGCGACCACCGAAAAAAAATTTCGAATGCGGATCGAGTGGATTTTTTTCGGTGTAGATAACACAAGACAATAGCAGCAAATTGCCCCGATTATCGGCTATTTAAATTATTGGTTTAAAGGGACGCGGCGCGTAACACAAATCGATAAAACCACCGAACAACTCAATCCAGCGAGATGGTCAAAAAAATTTAGTGAACAAGTTGCGATGATGTAAATTTTTTTCCAGACAACCACCTGTCATTCGTTTAGGGCAGAGCCGTCTCTATATTGATTTTCTTGGGCAATGCAGATACTCAAAAATTTCTCACATTTCCGGACTCAAAAACGCTTTAAAACCGGTTCGCACTTTTCGGATTCGAAAATTGGCCTCCGGTGCTTTGCACGCAAACGACGGGGGTTGATTTTGAAAAATAAAAAAGACAAAATTTTGTTTTGGAAATAATTTTCTATTCGATAATCGTCCATTAAAGAGCTGTCGGTCTGGAATTAACGCGTAAATCTCACCGGAACCCAGCTTGCGAGAAAATGCAAGTCGGAAGAAAAATTTAAAAATTATTACTTACTTGCCCAATTCTTCTTTTAACTCATAATTGTCGCTAAAACGGGTACAGGCCAAAGGCACCGCCATATCAACTACTGCAGTGCCAGCTAAAATCTACTGTATATCTCTCGCTCTCTCAACAAATGTACGATTGTAACATGCGCAAAATTTAATCGATCGTGTGTGCAACAAACAACGACCAATGAAACAGTTATCTACAATACTGGTCAAAAATTACCGCCACAATGGGCACAATTTAATCGCCTTTAAATTATTGAAGATAAGGTGCGCCAAATTTTCAAAATTTACGACCCACTTGCGAATCGAACCGGTTCGGCATCAATCGGCTATTTCGATCGCCGCTAGGTAACAAATTTAACCACGACCCTCCGGGATATAACCTAAAAGATCAATATGAAATGACGTTCTTTCGCACTTTTTATCGCGCCGCGAGATGGCGCGTGCGGTCCGTGTACAACGGGTGGCCTAACTGCTCCGCATAAAAATTACATTTTGAATTACTATTATGAAAAAAATGAAAAGACAAAATTAGTGGCCGGGAAGATCGCGCGAGTTGGTAAAACAGATATCATATTTTTTAAACTTTGATTTTGATGATTTAAAATGAAACAAAAAATCTCAATAATTTTGAAGAATTTTTTAGACCTTCTTTTGTTTAAATTTATTTTTTGGGGGTTCATCGCTGATTTGACTAATATATTTGAAACAAAAAAAGATCAAAAATATATTGATGTTTTTTATTGACATGAGAACATGAGATGTTATCCAATATTGATCAGTGCAGCCAGCCCACGCAAATTTTAAATAAAAATAAACATAATACGAATAAGCAATATAAATGACGCGTGTCATGATAAATGACAATTGATGTGACATTTAAATAATTTATTGTTATCTCAAAAACTAACTTTTCGAATACCTGGGTACTCTTCCTGAGTGGAATTTTACGTTTTTTTCAATTTATTTATATATGAAAACTTTTCGAATAGTGGCCGTTTATGAAAAAATTTATAAATTTATTAAAAATCAATTATACAGGCAGGTCCGGCCCTACAAGTTTTGCTGCCCCAAACAAAATTTGCAAGAGCCCCCTTCCCGATATCCCCATAAAATGTTTTAACATAAAATTTGTCATTTTGTAGTTAATTTAGACATTTTTCAGTTTTATACACTAGCATATTTATCATTTATTTATTTATTTATTATAGATTTATCAAAATTTATCGCTCTTGGTAGCGGCACTGGTTGCCTACTTAAGGCCGGACCTACATACCGGCAATTAACGGTCGTAACAGAGGACCATAGAGGCAATATAATATAATAAATAGGTAAATAAATAAATATTAATAATAATAATCTTTTTCAGCTTTTTCTGTCCACGCAGGATAATCGGGCGATGGTAAACTTGTCCTCTTTTTTTGAGAGAAAGGTTTCGATCATTTAAACCCCACGGTTGGTTAATCCTGATTGGGGAATGCTTGTAACTCTGTTTTTAATAGTTGATGGCGGTAACCATCAACTCAGAGGGACTTTACGTGCTCTACGAAGCCCGAAGCAAAGAGATGGTCATATGAAAGTTTCAGACAGGGTTGCCAACTTAGGGGTTTTCCCCCTAAATTTAGAGGATAAAAAAGTGAATGGGATTTTTTTAGGTGGGTTATATTTTTAGGGATTTTTTGATTTAGAATATTTATTTATTTTTGATTATTAAAAAAAATTAAGGTATGAAAATAGTGGTATAATAAAAATATTAAAAAGTATTACAGTTCAAATAAAACAACATTGAAATAATTATGAGGAAATACCATCACTATATCTGTGCTGACACCATTAAAGAGAAGTATTACAGTGTTATTTATTATTTATTATTTATTATTTATTAAGTAGGATTAGCTTTCACCAAATTATTAGCGCTTAGCTTAGAGTCGCCCGGCTGAGTTTACCTATGAAGATTAAGGCAAAAAAATTTTACCAGGCTGAGTTTACCAACGAGATTAGAACCCAATTCTACTAAGCGGCTGAGTTTACCATCGCCCAAGTGAGCAGTTTGTCGGCTAGCCTAGTAACTTAATGACTATCTCATAATAATATTACATTATTATTAATCGTGCACTGGGGGGTATTCCATACCCCCCCCCCAGACCCCCCGGTCTAGATACATTATTTGTTTTTCAAACTTAAATTCAAATTCCAAACAGGTTTAGGAGCTTCACGATATAGCTTATAGCTTTGGGCCCCGAAAAAGCTGCTTCCACTGCTGATCGCAGCGAAAATTTTATTTTGTGGTCAGTCCATGTTTAGCTTTATGCTCCGCAGGCTTTTTTGTTTTTTTTTTCTACGAAGTTCAACGTATTCATTTAATTACATTTTATTTAATAACACTTTCAAATACTGGTTAAGCTTCAATGCAGCTATTGGCAAATCGGGACGTTTGGGGGTATGGAATATATCCAGTGTACCGTTTGCACTTTTTGACGTACCAAAACTGAGGAGATACTAGTAGCCAATACGCTAGTTGGACAGCTATGGTGCCGCCGCCTAGTGGGTGATTTTGTGCATAAATTAGGTGAGAATCTGGCTATCTTGACCAGAAGATGGCGCGGCGTACGTTTTTTTGGAATATCCAACTAGCGTATGCTGGCAGTACAAAATCAAAATTAAACTTCTTATTTATTTTGCTTATTAATCTTTTAATGCATATCAACTTACGGTTTAATCTGTGTAATTCTCGGATAAGTGTTGTGGAAGGAGTATCTATCTTTTGATAGTTCTCACAATCGAAAACTTACATTTTGACCTTTTTGAAAATATTAATAGTTCTGAATTTCAGGGGAGGCTAAGCCTGTCTTGCCTTTATTACCTGTTGGTAAAACATAATAATTACAAAAATAATTGTAAAATTCCCAAAAAATTATTTAAAAATTAGATTGTTGCTATTGATTGCACATGTAAAAAAATTATGTTACTGCCCTGTCAGAATCATATTAACGTAATGTTAACAAATGCTCCTATCAAAAGCCATGTTTCTGCTGATCTACCAATCCAAAGCTCCCATTCGTTAACATTACGATAACATTAACATGATTCTGACTGGGCACTTAGTCTAAATCATGGATATATGGTAGCGTAAATCTCGTTAATCCAACCATGCACGTCAGTGGTACACAGATAACGGATAAGATTCGTTTAGACCTTCATATTTTTCACTATTTTGGTTATTTTTTAAGAATAATTACCTCTCTTCATCCTCCGGCCCCATACAAGTTGGTATTTAATATATTACACTTATTTGCAGTGGCGCATTTAGAAGAGGGCAAAGGGGCAATTGCCCCCCCTCCCCCAAGAATGACTTGGATTGTATCTCTGAAGCGCTCCTTGGTTTTTAAAATTTTATTAACTTTAAATTATTTTTATTTATTTGTTTAATATTTATTTATTCATTCGGTTATTACTGACGCGCACGAATAGATTAACGAGATTCTGAAAAATATTTTTTTGATCTGCCCCCCCCCAAAAGCATTTTTTAAATACGCCACTGCTTATTTGTTTTAAAAATTTCATAAAAGTATCCTTTTTCGGTTGGACAAAACACATTGTATAATTTTTAACTTTTGTCGTGAATGTAGTCCTCACTTTCGGCTCGTGCTCACACTCTCGCCACTTTACGTCCCTGGTACATAAATGAACTGTTGTTCTTTAAACAAATTTAGCTTTAGTATTCAAATCCAGTATTGTCGCCCCCCCCTACCCCCCGAAACTGTGAAATACTCTCCCAAGCAAATTGTCTGAAACCCTCGCCCCGGTGCGTTCTGCGCGCCTTAAGGTGCATTTCTTGTTGTGAAAGAGAGAAGGGTTCCTATTTATCATGCAAACAAACCATTGATCGTTGAAGCCGGGAGTCTGGAATATTACCAGCATTTCAGTAGTTCTCACTGGCGGCTTTCACTCCCAATAATGACAGATATACAAAAATACAAAGTTTAGTGTGCATAGAAAATGCAACAAATATAATATATCATGAATAGTCTACTACTGACGCGCATGAACGAATTAACGAGATTTACATTGCCATGATCGATGATTTTTGGGCAGTGACGACGCCAGGGTGGGCACTTGCCAACCCTGTTGATTGGAGTGCCCACCCAAATCTAATTTCAAAAATGTATTCTTTTGAGTTTGTTTATAAATTATATTGGGCCCGAAAATGCTGGCGCCGTCACTATTTTTGGGACAGCCTTATAGTTGGCAAGTACGTAGGCTCAGAGATTCCCGTCTTTCTAAATCTGTAATTTTCAAGTTGGATGGGCATTATAGATCTCTTTACCCATTTCGTGGGCTTGGGAGTCAAGCCCCCCCCCCCGTCTTTTTGGATCCATAATTTTCGAGTTTGGTAGCACTTCAGGGATGCGTTTACCCAATGCATGATCTCACACTAAATCAAAAGCTGTCATAACAGCAATGAAATTTCAATCAATGAACTAAAATTCACTATATTTATGAAAGAGGCATTGCATTGTTCATTGCATTAGGGCACGTTTAAGTATTACGTAAGCAGACTTAGAGGCTGGGGGGGGGGGATTTAAATTTTTTATTACTTTTTTGACAGAGGGAGTGGGGAAGATAACAAAATTACAAAATAATGAAAAATAGGTATTTCTTTTTAGAAATTAATTAGGGGAACCCCAGACATACTTCAACATTAAACGGCTTGAAACAAGTAAATATAACGTCAATAGTCATCTGTTATGAATCCATTGGTTGTTTTATTATTCTTATTTTATTTTATTTTTAATATTCAATGTATTTATGAAAGTTTCATAAATAAGTTCATTGATTGAAAATTTTTTTTAGTGCAGAGATCTATTCACTTCCAAGACTCCCCGCTTTAAGTCCTGTGTGGTTCTAAAGTTACATTTTATCTAGTAATTTTTTTATATTTAATATATCTCGTTAATCTATTCATGTGCGTCAGTGGTAGACAAAATGATATGATCCGGCGAGGAAACTTGAAATTTCTAGTCAGAGTTCAAATTTAAATTCCCACAAAACAAATCTTAAATTCGAAATCTACATAATATAACAACTGTAAGCATTGCGAGACGTCACGGGATTGATATGCCGAATTTCTTAGAACACTGAATAATCCTGAAGGGTATCGGAGAGGGGAAATCTGATGTACCTACAAGTGAAGGGAAATGTAAAGAAATTCGGAGAAATTTGAGGAAATCCTAAGAAATCTAAGAAAATTCTAGGATATCTTGGCAAATACCAGAAAATTTAAAGAATTGGGAAATCTGAGAAAATTACATGAATATTATGAAATTGTAGGAAATCTAAGGAAAAGGTAATTCTTTGAAAAATTTTGGGAAAAGAAAAATGAAAGAAAATAATCTTGACCGCTTTGGTTCTGTAATTGCATGCATAATTGTCGCATCTACCACACAGAGAAAGCCGAAACTCGTTCGTCAGATCACCTGAAAATTGATAATATTACTAAACCCTTGAAGCCTGTTACCTTAGTTAAAGAAACTTAGTTTTGAATGAATTAACGAGATTCCCATAATTTTTAGAGTTGGAGAAGCCTTCAAGGAAGTTTTTACCAACTCCCTTCGAAGACTTCCTGCTAAAAGTCCTTCGGTTACCTGGTCATTTATTATAAAAATATTTCTCGTTAATCCCTTTATGCGCAGGTGATGAATGCGAGGTTCCAAATAAATAGGATTCTTATTACAAGTTTTCAATTTTTATTGTCGTAAAATATAGCCAAAATAACAAAAAATAATGTTAACATATAGGAACAATAAAATATTGTATGTATAACAATAATTTTGATAAAATTCTTCATAAAATCAAACGGAAACTTTAAAATATTATAATATTTTTCAAGATATAAAAAAATTTCCTTATTTCGGTATTTGTAAGATACACTGGATAATATAAAGCATAATACAAATTTTAATCGGTAAGCATGGACCCATATGAGATGTTACGTCATTAACCGGAAAAACAATTAGATACATCATTCGACCGTTACACTTTTAGCCAGATTTCGTGGACAGTCGATGTTGCATTTACGTAATACCGCGATGTGGAAACTCAATAGTTGCATAGGAATGACGGTTAAAATGCCTTGGAGGCAATCGACTGTGCGTGGGATTTCTAAAGCTTTGGATGCGAAACCGATCGTGTCTTGGTCACCTTCTTCGCATATCAAAATGGGCTTTCCTTCGCGTGCCGTGACCTGAAAACCAAACTGTAACAAAGTAAGTCAATTTTGTGTACACTGTACCTGTTGTAGGGCGTTCATGCATTTCACATAAACAGGATCGCGCATTACGATCATCATAACAGGCATGGTATCATCTACAAGAGCAAGTGGACCGTGTTTAAGTTCACCTGCCATTATTCCTTCACTATGCATGTACGTCAATTCCTTCACTTTCTAAAAGACCAACATTTAAAACAATTAAATGGAAATATCATAATGTTTCTTACGAGAGCCCCTTCCAAACAGGTTGCAAAGTTGTATCCACGACCCATAATAAGAAGGGATTTCTGTTGGTACAAATCTTTAGCGATTTGTTTCACTTGAGAGTCGAGATCCAAAACCTTAACTATTTGGTCTTTAAGATTGATCAGGCCTTCGATTATCTAATAAAAAAAAGATTAACATTTTTTGATGGATCACCAACGCAGCATCGACTTACCTCCATTCGTCGTTCACGTAAAGAAATTCTATCTTCGCTCATAACCAAGGCAAACATAACGAGTGAAATAAATTGGCTGGTGTACGCTTTCGTGGAAGCAACACCTATTTCTGGACCGGCATTGATGTGTACTCCACAATGTGATTCGCGGCAAATCGAACTGCCGACGGTATTGGTGATGCCAACAATAAGAGCTCCGCGTTGTTTGCAATAGCGAAGAGCCATCAAGGTATCGGCGGTTTCGCCTGACTGCGAGATGAAGAAACAAACGTCGTCACGGAAAACTGGAGTCGTGCGATCCAAAAAGTCGCTCGCCAGTTCCACCATGACCGGTAATTCGGTGAGTTCTTCCAACAATTGTCGAGTCGCGACGGCGCTGTGGTAGCTGGTACCGCACCCAATCAGCATGAGTCTGCGGCAACGTTTAATTTCTGGAATGTAATCTGTGATTCCTCCCAAGGTGATGGTCTTCTTCTCGAAGTTAACACGTCCACGCATGGTGTTGACGACCGATTCGGGCTGTTCAAAAATTTCCTTCTGCATGAAGTAATCGTAATTTCCTTTCATGATCTGCTGAAGTTCCATTTTTACGGTCGTGATTTCGCGAGCATGTGGATCATCGGTAGAGCGGCGCAATCGGTGGATATTAAGCGCACCGTCCTTAACGGCAGCGACGTCATCGTCCTAAAATTTGGCGATAAAAACAGAAGAAACTCGATTTTTGATTTACCTCAAAGTAGATGACTCGGTTGGTGTGCTCGATAACCGCGGAAGCGTCGGAAGCAAAGAAGTATTCGACGGATTTGTCTTCGAGTGGTTGAAATTCCGAAGTCGATTCGGAGCGCGGCAAAACCGAAATGCTTCCATGGATTTGTGGTCTATGTTCTACAATGGAAGGAAGGATGGTTAGTGTGTGAATTTTATGAACCGAAACCGTTATTCAATTATTTATTTCGCATTTTTGAGAGTGGCGAAGAGTTTCCACCCCAAAAATACCGGAATTATTTGCACCGCCACCTAAAAATGAAAACAATGCGAGTGTGTTTTGTTTTGAAGACTTACCTGGCAACGGAATATTGTATGTAACGTGAATGTGTAACCACAGTTAGATGTAAAAAAGCTGAAGCGGTTGGGGCAGGGAGGGGCGTAATTGGAAAATTTGTATTTCAAATATTTCCCTCTGCTGTTGTTTTTTGGGGAGCAAAACACAAAATCTCCTTTTACCCTAAGAAAAGAGCGATTGTGATTAGCGCAAGGGTAACCAAACCTAGCAAAGCACATAGCATGAATATAAAAACACATAAAATACCTTTGTGTGCGCTGTCAGGCTCTGATGGTAGCAGACACAAAATAAAAACAAACAATTAGTAATGAACAACACAAAGTAAAAAAAATAAATATTAGCCTTTCGTAAAATAGAACCCAAAGAAATTAAATTTTGTGCTTTAAGATGTTCGGGACCGGCTTTAACAGCTATATCCTTCGCAATCTTAGATTAAAGCCGGCCCTGGCCACCTGATTATTAGTTTAACCCAACCAATTTTTGTCAAAAAACTACATAAGAATCCAAAACATAAAATTTTGTGTATTGTTAATTAAATGTTAAAATGTAAATACCTTTGGCACTCTTTTTGGTGTCATCTGTAGTGCAATAAAAGGAAACACGACCATGCAAAGTCGGAACAAAAAATAAGGAAAAGAAAAAAAAATGTTAATATTATATACAACAAAGACATTATACAGGGGCGGATCGCATACAAATTTCAAAAACGTCTAATCCGCTCCTGTACAATTCCAAATTAATTACAACATAAATTTTCTGTTAGCACTAAATAAAAGAAACAAAAAACACTTTATTGTAAAACAGCGAAAATTGTAAGTCAAAGCCATGAGTTAAAAAAAACACCGCAATTTTTGCTTTTGCTTGAAATGTGTAATGAGCGCTTGCTTCATTCATCAATAATTTTAAATTGTTAGTTGACAAAATACAAGCCAAAATGTAGTTGAGGTGAAATTTTGATTGATTTTCAAATTTTAGTGATGTAAATGGTTCGGTGTAATCAAAAAGCTTTGCAACTGCTAAATTGTTTTAACCCTTCATCCTGTGATACACTAAAATCAGTTTAATTGGAGAAATTCCTTTCAGAGGAGTCCGCAAAAAAGATTGGGTGAAATTTGCGAATAAAATTTGTATAAACTGCGTGAGAACCCCTATAACCCCTCTACTAACCGTAAAGCATTGCGCCCGAGGGGGAAATCCCTGGGGAAATTTGGTGTACAAGTGACGGGAAATCTAGGGAAATCTCAGAGAATCTTAGGAAATTCTAGGCAATCTTAGGAAATCCGAGGAAATTTTAATTTTTGCTTGTCAAAAAAATTGTCAGAATTTTTAATCCATATGAAAATTCTATTTCTCCAAATGAAAAAATTTTTAAATTTATTTTTACTGTTTAAATTATTTTTTTTATTACGGAAAATTTTTAAATAATTTTTTAATTCCTAAAAAACTTAAAATGGGTTTGGTTACTTATCGAAATTTCCTACAGAGAAAAAATAACGGTGTACCAAAATAACTTTATATCTCCCTCACGTAGAAAATAAATTCTGCTGTCTCCCACTTTTTCTATCATTGTTTCGCCTTTTTTGCCTTCGCCGTCAAAAATTTAGTATTTTTATAAATTTATTTTTAATTTTTTATTTATTTATTTTTATAAATTATTTTTTTTTAATTTATTCTTTACCCCCTTCTATTCACGTCCGATTTGCGGAATGCGATTTTTGTTTTAATTGGCTTAATTTTACCAAATTTCAAATTTGCTTTCAAACTTAACCAATCAAAACAAAAAGCGCATTCTGCAAATCGCAAGTGAATGTGCATGTCACAAAAACATAGACCTCCCTCCAAATATTACGTTTTATTATTAAAAAAGCAGAAAAAAAATTAAAAACAACAAAATACCAACTTCAAAATAATATAAATAATTTAAAATATTAATTTCAAAATTTAAATTTTATTTATTAATTTCAATTTTTTTTTTTAATTTAAAACTGACATTTTGAAATTTTTTATTTAAAAAAATATTTTATTTCAAATTTCAAAATTTGAATTATTATTCGCGATTTACATTAAGCAAACGCCACCACACAGAAAAATATGAAGTTAATCTAATTACGTAGAGTTGATATAAAAAGTTTTATTTATAAATCAAACGTTTGCATTCTTTTAGAGTTCTATTTTGTGCATTATCATTTCAGCGCGGTTTATTAAGATTAAAAAAATAACAAAAAATAGATTCATCCCTTAATATGTTTCAATCTGATATTCTTCATATACCTAATGGGCCTTATTTGGAATTTTCCTGTAGTCTATATTTTAATCCATATTTTTCAAGTTAAACCAGAAGATAGTAGCCTCAGAACTGCGGTCATCTGAGTTCCATCACGTTTTTAATTAAATTTCTCAAAAAAAATTATTAACGATAGCCATAATAGCTTAGCAAGCCCAGTGAAAGCCTGCCGTAAGAATTAGGTAATAGCATAATAATTCTCGCTAATTAAAAACAAACAACAGTTAATCAATTGTAACTTATGTAAGTCAAATTAATTAATTATTAAAAAATAATTTAAAAAAATTAATTTAAAACGGCAAAAATAAAACTTAACAGAAGCAATAAAATTATTGTATGCAAGTTATTGGTCTAAAAACGAAACTACTCAATTTAAATTTATCGCAATGCCCCCCCCCCCCAAATTTTATTGATTATTTGATCTAGATTTATGAAAAGTAAAGCAATAGAATTTTTTATTGAATAAACAGTTACATTCCTTATTTCTTTTTATTTTTTATGCCATGCCCCCCCACCCCCCGGGAAAAATTTTACGAGTTATAATAAGATTTTAATGCTGAAATTGGAGTGCAATACAATATATTTAGATTTTAAGTAAATTTATATAATTTTTAAATTAAATTTATTTTTGGATTTCTTTTTTTCTGATAAATATTTCTTTGATGATCCCCCCCCCCCCCCCAACTCCATAGTCATATAATATGATTTTCCCAATTACTATTACTTTAAACTACAACAAATGGTTGTAAAAAATGTACAAAAAACCCCGTGGCGGTTGATATAGAAAGGACGAAATTTTAAATAGACTCGTAATACGGATTACGTTTTCCAAATCCGAAATTCCAAAGATTTGATGATATTTAAGATTAGCAGTTTTAATAAAATTTATTTTTTCCTGAAAACTACCTTTTTTGATTCCAAAACGTTTTTGCCCAAAATCGTCCGTCATTCTGCATAATCTCATCGCGTCTGTTGTGTTCAAAGTAAAAAAGATTCCAAAAGCAAAAGTTAGTAGATTTAGAAATTGTTAAATGAAAAAACTAAAAGCATAAGAAAATGGCAGCCAAGTCTAAGGTGGGATAAAACCCAAACTAATTCTACTTTCATGCAAAATCGTCATACCTGCACCACGGTTAACTAGGATAAAATTTCTCGCTGTAAATCAAATTAGTTACATTTCTTGTGCTAACAAATATATCTCAAATTTGAAATGCTAAAACAAAAGAGTTTACCTTTGCCATATAAGATCGGAATGTGATCGGTTACCAAATGAGATTTGGTTTTTATGCCCACCAGTAGGGGAGAGCCACGACGGGTCGCTACGCATTCTCCAGGGAAGTGGAGGGATTTGAAGCATAACGCAAAAGCTCCTTCCTGTCGGTAAAAATGTCGTTAGAGATGTTCTGGTATGGAGTGTGGGGACACTTACCAGTTGTTGGACGACTTGTTCCACCAATTCACGGAAGGAGTAATTGGGATGTTTGACGTAAAAGTGGTGAATTAGTTTTGCAATTACTTCGGTGTCGGTGTCGCTCTCGAAGTAGTAATTTCCTTTCTTTTGAAGGAAAGTTTTGACTTCCTTGTAATTCGTGACGATGCCGTTATGAACGACTACGAATTCGTGTTCGTCGTTAGAACGTTGGGGATGAGAATTAACAGAGCTTGGGACACCGTGGGTGGCCCAACGGGTGTGAGCGATTCCACAGTGATTGTCTGAAATACTGTCCACGTCCAATTCGCCGCTTTCTGAAAAACGCAGAATTGAGAGCCAACGAATTGACCAAATCGGAAAACTTACTCGACCAAATTTCGTCCTGGAGAGTTTGAACTTTTCCGGTCTTTTTGATCAAGATCATGTCTTTGCCGTCGGGCGAGTCGATAGCCACTCCTGCGAATAAAAAATTATGAGAAAAATCCCTGCGCCGTTCGGAGGTAAACTTACCGGCGGAATCGTAACCGCGATATTCCATTCGCTTGATTCCATTTACGAGAAGTTCCAAAATTTCTTTTCGACTCTTGGGGGTCATATAATTCAGATATGCATAAATTCCTAAAAAGAAAAATAATTTTAATTGCTAAAATTTCACATTTTTAATTTCTAAAAATATTTCTTAATGGCTATAAAATTCCTAAATCGGTTATCAATTATTAATAAGATAATGGAATCGCTTGTAAAGTCAAGGTTAATCAATCGATATAAATATTTAATGGGAAGGTGAAAAGAATGGAAAGTTAACTGTAAATAATATATGTCGACCTTAGAAGTTAAAAATGGACCAACAAACCTTGAAAAACCAACTTTGATATTTTCAACCACCAATTTTTTTCATGAAGGGAACAAATTTAAAAAGGGGACTGTCCACGCCGCTGGTCAAACCAGTTAAGAAACAGAAGTTGCGGAAGAGGTACAAGAAGATCTGCATATTTAGAAACGAGGATATTATAAAAATCTTGAAAAATAAAAAGGAAATTACCAGAATGCCAAGGCTATCGGGTTTGAAAGAGTAAAAGAACCTCGATGGCTCAATGCAATGGAAAGAAATTGAAAGTGATCGACTAGAGTCCCTGACGAATAAAAATTTAATTACACTTTCATATTACAATTTTCTAATTTCAAGTAAAAATATATATCGATCGGTTTGTTGCATCAGAAAAAAATAGAAAAACTTCGACCTTCGCAATAATTATTACATTCTTGCAAGTTTCTTGCCTTAACATTTAAATGTGCAAGGGTCACACTGAACTTTAGCCAAAAACTAATTGCTTCATAAAGTGCAGGATTAATTGATAATTTACAAGTTGAGATTAAATCGTCTTATTTTCGTCGATAAGATTAAGAAAAGCCAAGTAAGCTTACCGGCTCATCTTATCACAAAAAAATAATATTACGCAAAATAACAGCTTTGTTATCGAGCAATTTTCCTTAATCCGGTGCTGTACTTAGGTAAAAACTATTCTAATAAAATTTTGTTATCGTCTGATTTATCTCAAGTGGGTATATTATGACAAAACTTTCGTAAGTCTGCATCATAGTCATATCAAGTTCATTGTAATTTGAAAATTGCATTGTCAGAGTCAAAACTTTTTTTGAGATAATAAGAAAGTTTACTGCAACGTAACGAAAAAATTGCATCATTTCTATAATTTTTCAAAATAGGGAAAGAGGGGGGGGGGGTTATTATGTTATACCGCCGGAAAAATAATATTAAAGATTGTAAGTTGCAAAATAAAATTAATAATATTTTGTAAAGAAAATGTATTCGTAAAATTGATAAACATTGCCAAAACTAGACCTTTAAACCACTACCCCCCCGGCCCGTCACCTCTTCATACTAATCAAGTAAACAAACAAAATCATAAAGAGTGATCTCACTTTTACATAAAAATACAAATATAACTACAAATAATTAAAGGTTTTATTACTAAAGTAATAAAACAAAGCATAAATTTTGGCTGCTAACCGCCCCCCCCCCCCCCAAATAAATTCTGATATTTTAAGTTAAACTACAATTATATTATTAAAAACAAGTGGCTTTAAAATTATAAATTTTGATTTATTAAGCATTTAGTAGTGTCCCCCCCCGGTTAAGTAAGATAACCCCCCTCCCTTTCTCAATAAGCGATTTTAAAAATGTACGACAGTTTGACATGAGAAGATAAAATTTAATAAAGCCTTCAAATAAATAAAAAGCAATTTAATTTTGTCCCCCTTTTTTAATTTAATTAATTTAATTTAAAAAAACTGCAAGTAAACAGCAATTTTGATATTATCTCCTTTAGATAATATAATTACATAATACTTGATTAAACACTACTTTCGAAAGCTCAGACAAAATTTACTAAAATTTTTATTTTAAAAAATAAGATCTATTTTTATCCCTCCTTCCGATCACGGAAAAACCAAAAAGAATATGATATCAATTTACAGAATGACGTATAACTATAAACATATTAATATTCTACGTAAAGAAACTGAAACCAGATACAACATAAAAATTTTAAATATTTTTCTTCAAAACAACAACAATTACACTATTATTACCGGTAGTACTGGTTACCGTACCACCCCCCGCCCCGCCCCGCCCCAATATATTGTTAAAAACAAAACACTTAATAAAATTATTAATTTCAGCCTTTTCAATTTTTATGTAAATTAGCCCCCCTTATCGGTCTACATGTTTCTGTTTATTTTACATTATTTAAATTTATTATTTTCGTAAGGATTTTAAGAAATTTTAAAATTTATCAGACCGCATCAGCGCATTTGCAATACCTTCTACCTTTAGTATAATATAAAATCAACTCAAAGCTAGCAGCGACGCTAAAGCACCACTTTGGTGCCGCCCATAACCGGCAGTAATGAAAATTTTAATTAAATGTAATAATTTTCGGAGTTTATTCGGAGTAAATTGACTTCTTGTGGCTTGTTTGTAAATATTGATAGACTTCCTCCGCTATGTTCGGCAATTTTTCAAACAATATACTACTTTCTCATTAATTTTTGATGACAATAGTATGTTGTTTTATTAGGAACAAATGTGCGACTTTTTTACGAGTTTGTCGAGTTCGCGAACAAGTGAGGTGCAGAGTAGGGAAATCCCGACAACCACAAAAAGAAGATTTGTTCCGAATAAAACATATTATGTTAGTCTTTCTTAAAACTTAAAAAAATTATGGAATTTAATTAACATTTATTTTTACTGTCAGCAAAGAGCGGCAGTAAAGTCTAATGCTTTTGCGCCGGCGGAGCTAAAAGTACAAAAGTGTCTAGCACAATAACTAAATTCCCAAAAGGCCTTAAGGCCGCATCACCTAGGCGATCTAGTTCGGGGCACAAGAAAAAAATGCAAAAAAAGAAAACGTATGGTGATTTTGTTTGGAAAATTGTTTTTGATAAAAATTAAACGAAAACAAAAAACATTTAATAGTAAACATTTTTTATAACATAGCTTCAGTAGAGGTTATATTTGGCGGGTCCAAATCAAAATCGGTCCAAAGCTTTTTAGGGGTTCCCACTGAATTTTCTAAAGCAAATTCCCGGACTTTTCCAGGTTTCAGAGAATAAAAATCAGAGATAAAAAGGTAAAAAAAGCTTAATGTAAAATTTAAAAAATAGTATATATAATTTTTTTTTATTTTTAATTGAATAGTTTTTCCTGACAATAATTGAAAAATTCCCTGACTTTTTTCTGACAAAATTTGAGATATTTTAAATTCCATGAGCTTTTTAGGCTTTCCAGACGAGTGGAAACCTTGTTTTTGAGATTTTCATAATACTATATGATTTAAATCACCAATTCAGACTAGAATAACTAGAAAGACAGAAAAAACAATTAAATCAATCAAAGAATTTACATTTTCGAGTTTTATAGTAAATTTTAGCATTGGGAAATTTTCCGGTTACGACTTAATTCTTTCGGCTGGCTTTCGCTACATCTAACGGTATTAGCCAAAGGATACATATCTCAAAATAATTTTGTACACAGGACTCGAAATTAGAAAATCTTAAAAATACTATAGATGGGCTTTTTTATTTTTTCAATTTTCTGAGATTTTCTTGGCTTTTCTAAGATTTTCTAGATTTTTTAAAATATCCTAGAATTTTCAACATTTCTTTGAATTTTCAAAGATTTTCTTAATATTTCTACTTCTTGGGTTTCCTGGGATTTTTTAACATTTTTCCGGTTTTCTGTGGATTTCTTTTCACTTGTACCCCAGATTTCCCCCTCGATTTTAAGTGGAAAACTAATTATTGAAAATCGTCATATACAAAACTAACGGGAAATTAGAAAAAAAAATTTTATTTTCTTTGATATTCCTCTTCCTCCAGATTTTCTTGAATTTCTTACATTTTCCTAGAATTTTTGACATTTTTTGGGTTTCCTATTTACTAAAATGTCCCAGAATTTCCTGAGATTATCTTGAAATTCTTAAAATTTCCTCGAATATCTTCAGATTTCTCTTCACTGGTACTTAGTACACCAGAGCAGTGGCGTATTTAGAGGGGGGTAAAGAGGCAATTGCCCCCCCCCCCAAGGATGACTTAGATTGTGTTCTTGAAGCACTTCCTGATAAAAATAATGTTTACCACGAGGTTTTAAATATTTAAGTAACTTAAAATTTTTTTGTCTTCGTTTCTTAGTTTACGGATTTCGTTTGTGAAGGTTCATCGAGATTTTTGGAACTTGTCAAACGTTTTACTACTGACGCGCATGAGTGCACCAGAGTTTTTTGATGATTTCTCCGTAGTTTATTGCTGGAAAATCGAGGTGAAATAGTGAAATCAAAAGTGAAGAAAAATCTATGAAATTAGGAAATCTTAAGAGATAAAGATAAGTTTTACTTTTTAAATTTTTCAATTTGCTGAGATTTCCTTGGCTTTTCTTATTCTCAATTTTCAAAATTTTCTCGAATTTCCTATATTCTAAGTTTACCCGCCAAGAATACCCCCCTTCCTTATGACTCATCTAAAACCAACAAAATCTACTAAATTATTTTAATTTCAAAAATATTACCTAAATTCTTATCAAAATACATTTATTTACCCCCTTCCCCTAGCATCGTTTACGCCCTCCATGAACTTTGTCTGGATCCGCCTTGGAATTAGCTGAGATAATTTTAAAATTAAAATTTAATAAATATAATCTGAATAATTCACAAGTGCGCCGAAGGAGGTAAATGGTTCCACAAATGTCTTACAAAACACTGAGAGGGGGGGGGGGAATTAAATCGCTCGTCTAGTAAAGGTAATTTAAATTTTGAATGTGACCCAAATTTCAACTAAAAAGAATTGAAAACAGAAATTTTGAAAAAACTACCTTAAGGCGGCGCCCTCGAAAATTTGTAAGAAAAAATGTTGTACGGGCAATTAATTCGCCGCTTGATTCGGTAGCCTCGAGGTGGCTCAAGTTGAACTTGTGTATTTACATCGGCAGTTTCAGGAATTAAAAATCTGATGTGGCCCACATACCTTGATCATACTTTTAGAAAAAAATTTTAAAAGAAAATAGGATTAAATTTTCATTTAAACTTGAAAAAAAAATTAATTTTTTAAACAGAAATTTTTTGGAAATGAAGATTTTCAGCTTCCGAGAATCCCAAAAAGTCGACATCCACCAAATTCTCAACTTTTTGCTGTGGTTTATCGTTTGCAGAGACTCTTTGACTTAATTTTTTTCAGACAGGTAAGGACTGGCCCTTTGTGACATCTAAACAATGCGCGAAAGTAAATGTCAAAATATGCAAAAAAATTTGTCGTTTCATTGCTGAAGGAGTGCCCGTCGGTTGTTGAACACAAAAAATTCACCTACGTGCTTCAATAATTTCAAATAGACATTAAAATATTCCATGTTGTAAGTTCAAATAATTAACTTTCACTTATTGGTAATGTAAACTTATATAATTGTGAGCCTTCGGGGCACAAAACAAATGCCTCCTATTTGATTATTGTATATGTCAATTTCCTTTGCTTTCAAATAGAAACATTTGAATAACGAAACGAAAATTGTTTCAACTAGGATAAAGGGGTTCGTCCGACATGATTTAAAAAAAATTTAAAAAGAAGAATTTCCGTCTTTTAATATTTGGTCAAGTTCGTGTGTGTGGGTGGCATTAAAACAATAAATTTATTATTTTTATCTTATCTTTCAAGGCCTTCTAAGCTCTTTAGTGTCAAAATTAAAATAAAAAGAAATTCAAAAGTTAATTTAAATAATATTCAAATTTTGTAAACAAATTTTTTTCACTTTCTATTTTGTAAAATAAATATTCTCCCGTTATGTTAACGTAAAAATTAGTAAATAAAAATTTCCAAAATACTGACACGTTTGAAAAGCCCGGCGAAATGTGTTTTCTTTAAAAATATCGATTAGGTAAAAATTATGAGTTGTAGACTTACCGCACATTGTAAAGCCACGTAATTGAAAAAACACGAACAAATTCACTCTTTAGTTATCACCGATGAATGACACTTCTTTCACCAACGCGAAATGAGCCAAATATTTTGCTCCGATCGTTTAAATACTTACACACACAACAACGTCGCCATTTTAACTGATACCATTCGTTCCTAACCTGCTTTTGCAGTTACGAGGTGCCGTCCTAAAAGATTCGTACAAATTAATCGATTCGGTCGTTATTCGTTTGATAACAATAAACTTTTTTTGTTTTTTAAACAATTGAATTTGCAAAATGGCGAACAGGTAATAATTTTTTTACAAAAAAATTCAATAAACTTCCTTATTATAAAGTTCAATTATTGTTTCCGTCGAATGTGATTTTTTAAGATAATAATCTTTTAATCCAGTTTGATAATAAATAAACTAATCGTAAGTATCGTAATCTTTAAAATTAGTTAACTTTTTTGTTGCGCATTTGTATTTGTATTTGTTTCTTTATTTGCACATCTGCCAGATTAACGAATTACGCAACAGAAATTTTTTACCGAGTAAGATTTTAAATGTGCGAATATATACGGGGTGATCTCTATGAAAAATAGTAAAAGTACCGCTTGCAACGTGCAACCCGAACGCCGCCAGTGGGGCAAAAGAGCTTCAAACCTGCTATTACTCAGATTTGAACTGATTTTAAAAGATCTTTGAAGTATCTAAAAAATTCATAAATAGAATTTCAAATACTAATAAAATTTAATTTATTTTGTTAACCATCGACGCGCATGAATAAATTAACGAAATTCTGTAAACGGTAAAGAGCGAAATTTTCCTTTCGTGTTTTACTCATGTGATGGCCAAAAATATTATTATAATTTTTAAATCATCTTATGTTATTGGTTTCGGAAAAACAAAAAAAAAACAAATAAACAAAAATTGTGCATCGGACGCTTTGGGCGGGGGGATTGTGACCAACTTAAACAAAGGGACTAATAGGTTACAAAGTATAAAAAAATTGTGATTGTGGACATTCTTTATGAACGACCCCTTAGCACTATTATAGATGACGGGAAGGGGGGGGGGCTGTTCTCATGAAAGGCTTTTCAGCATGTTCAGTAAATTAGTCTCATCACATCTAAAAACATCTTACTTTTTCTGAACAAAAAAAATCATTTATAGATCGTGGCAAACTGCACCGCGGGGGGGGGGGGATTTCTCGGAGGAAAAAAAAATAATTCAAACAAAATAGTAATATTATAGTCCATCCCAGATACTAAAAATGTAGGTGGCAGGTCAAATGCAAAACCACATTCACATAGGAAAACGTCATTTTAAAAATTCAAATTGAATGCGTTATATGTGTTGCCTAACTAAGAATGTTTAAAAGTTACGACATAATTTTACGAAACTTATTTTCACAAATTTACTTCAATTTTATTACGATTTTGATGAAATAAATAAAGAAATACTGCATAGGAACTATTTAATATAATACAAAAAATTAAATGTTATCTGTCACCAACACGCAAATTTCGCTAGTGTGAAGCCGCCTAATTTCTAACCAATTTCATTGGTTAACATTTCGAGGTCATCTTTCTAGTACAAATTCTTACTATTTTCTTAAATGAAATGGACTATAGTAATGTTCAAACGGTACGATATGATTCAAATCTAGTTCAAACTGATATAGTATTTCAGTACACTGGGGTAATGTATGAAATACATGTATAAACACTTTAAATACACATTCAACAAGCACAACATATATGAATGTTAATTTTAAGGCAAATCCAGGCAAATTTTTATAGATGGGGTAAACGACGCTGGGGTAAATAATCAGTAAATAAATTTTAATAAGAATTTAGGATATTTTTCAAATTTTAACAAAATTTAGTAGAAGGTATATTTAAAATAATTTTAAATAGTAAACAAACAACAAAAAACAAACAAATAAGATAAGAAGATAAAATAAGAATATACTATTATTGTGAATATTAAAAAATACTACGAGGGTCATCCAGATAGTAAGGTCAGGGCCGGATAAACTATGGGTGCAATGGAGCCGTTGTACCCATCAGCTCCAAAGTTCAGAAGGCGCCAAAATTGTGCGTTTTTAATTAAAATTAAATATCAATAACTCTCAAAACGCTAAGCGAGAAATCACGAATTGCGATAACACTGGTCTGCAAATAAAAATTTTTTTTTTTCGATCACTGATACCATTCCTGCTGATTCTTATGTAAAATTACCTTCTGAATCCGAATATAACCCCCGTTCTACCCCGATATATTTTTATCACTTTTTAATAATTTGGACGGACGAAAACGATTATTTTAACTTTTACATTTTTCTGGTAAGCAAAAGAGGTGAAAAGTTGATTTGGGAGAGAATTTGTCCTCTTAAATTCTAAAAAACCCTATTAAAAATTATCGATATTTCCGTTTCTTTTGCTCAATTTTTTCACTTATTTTCTAGATATTCCAGCTTTCTAGCCTCTCTCATCCTCCTCCAAACACCACCAAATAATAAAAATTTAGGGTTTCTTTGATTATTCGCGATTTACATTAAACGAACACTACCACGCGGAAAACTATTAAATTAATTTAATACGTATGTATAGTTGGTAATTGGTATAGAAAGTTTTGGTTAAAACCAAACGCCCCAAACGTTTGCATTCTTTTGTTATTTTATTTTGTGAATTATCATTTGAGCGCGATTTTGCGATAAAATAATATAGAATTAATTGAACTCACAATAACATCAATAGAGCCAGTGGCGTAATTACCAGTGTTCAATGTGTTCAATCGAACAAGGGCCCGGACAATAAAAGGGCCCGGTCGCTATCACCACCATTTATAAACCTAATTTTTATATCATAGTATCAGGTGTACAAGTATGAAATGCGGATTTTTTTTTCGAAATAAACACGTTAACTTTGGAAGAATGGTAAACAGTGGTTTATTCAAACTATTCTCCATTGCTATTTACACATTTTTTCTATCTTTCGAACAATTTGTGGATACCACGCCAGTAAAAATCTTCCTCTTATACCCTGAACCATTCACAGAGCCATTTTTGCACATCTTCGTACGAACCACAGCACTACTCAGCAACTACAGCAGCACGGGGACACGTGTCCCTCCCAGACGCTTAAAAAAACAAGGAAGCAACGAGACAATCCCAAATCTGAGAACATTTTTTGCCCGTCTCGAGCTTTCTGCCCCCCCCCCCCCCAGAATAAAAATTTCTGGATCTACCGGTGATAGTACCTCTCAGTTGAGTGCTTCCAACGTGTCCTGAACTGGTTGTGCCGTATGTGATGGAGCATTGTCATGAAGAAAAATGACCTTGTGTTGCCTTTTTTGATATTGTGGTCGTTTTTTGATCAGTAAACGGTTTAAATTGATCAATTGTTCATCAAGCTTCACAGCTCATTCATCGTCTTCGTCTAACAATGGTTGCAATTCTGCATCTTTATAATTTTTTGGTCATCGACACTTTTGAAATGCAGAAACCATCGTTCACAGATATCTTGCGATGGAGCATGTTCCCCATAAGCTTTTTGAAGCAATCGGTATGATTCAGGAGCAGTTTTCTTCAAATTAAAACCAAAAATTAATACTGTCGCGAATGATCTTTATTTGGCACACATCGCGACATATTAAACATAGCAAAACAATACTATGCAAGTACTTTTTCAATTTATCACTTATACACGTTTGATCCTTGTTGATGGCACAACAAAATGACATTTATCCTAAATCATTCGTGCGCCTTCTGTTTCCTAAATTTCCTTTTACGCGGTTTTTCCAAGATTTTCTTACACTTGTACACCAGATTTCCCCAACAGTTCCCCCTCGCATTGATCTATGAAATATATTTTGTATAATAATTTTAAATGTAACATAAACGTAAATTATTCAATGTTAAAATTCTCTTTGCTTTTAAGCACAATTAATATTGTTGCACTGGAGGGTATTCCATACCCCCCAGACCCCCCGGTTTAATAAACAGAAAGTTTGTATGTATATTTTCTAATCGGTTTTATTTTTTTAGTAAGAACCCTTTACTTTTTTACTACAAAATACATTTATAGATCATGGCAGTGCTCCCCCCCCCTAATGTACCAGTACAAGTATCCCCCAGACCGTTTCAGGTCTCTCTAGTTTCACATACGAAAGTTTGTATTCATCTTCCGTGATTGGTTTTATTAGATAAGATACCGTTTCCCTCTTTCAGAACAAAATACATTTATAGTTCGCAGCAGTACACACTGAAGGTAGGGTCCCCCCCCTTTCAATTCATAATATCCCTCGTTTCTTCAGCACAATAATTGAATATTTTTGTATTTTTGTAAAAAAATCACAATTAGTGCGGTATTCCTCAACTAATTAAATGCAAAACTATGGCTTATTCCGTAATATTGACTTCTCTCTCCTCCTTTATTAGTTTCAAAAATAATAAACTAATAAAATGATGATCAGGCCCGTAGCCAGGGGGGGGGCACGTGCCCCCCCCCCCCCCCCCCCCGAAATGTTCAAAAGCAAAAAAAAATTTGAAAATAAAATAGGTAAATAGATATATTTTTAAAGTGGGAACAAAAATTTTTTTTCCCGGAAAAATTCTCGAAAGGGGAACCCCAAAAAAATTTTTTTTTATGAGTGCCCCCCCGAAATAAAATCCTGGCTACGGGCCTGATGATGATGATACATGAAGTTGTATGGTATAATCAAGTTACGGGGTAAACAAATTACTGCTGTACTAAAGCACTAAAGGGTGTTCCATATTCCCTGAAAAATTTGGTCCTGAAAGAGTGAGAGGTCTTAATTTAATCAAATTAATCCAAAAAATATGGCCATAAACTGTTTGTTACTGAAACCGGGGGGTCTGGGGGGCATGGAATGCCCTCCAGTACATCAGTTATTTATTGACTCAATAACTTGATAATGAAATTCAATTTTAACTGAATTACTGACGTACTAGAAGGCATGCCGTCCAGACTCCCAGGTTTCAGAAACGCAAAATTTGTTTGAATATTTTTGGATTAATTTTATTAAAAAAGAAGCTTTTACTTTTTCAGTAATACAAATACACTTACACCGGATAGTCTGGGGAGTATAGCATACCCTCTAGTGCACTCGTAATTTGTTGGCGGAGTAACTTGATTATTATGGAATACAACTTAACAAAATTTATGATGTACTGGAGGGCATTCCATGCCCCCCAGTTTGAAAGCCGAAAGTTTTATGATGTACAAAACTTCATTAAAATTTTATTAGCTAAAAACGTTTCACATTTTCAGAACCTGTTTTCGGGGTATGCTACCTCCTCCTTCTTTTAGTAAAAACTTGCAATCGAGGTTTATTTTTAACTGAGTTGGGCCCTAGAATATAGCAAATTTTCAGACCCCTGATATTTGACTGTAACTAATAGCATTGAAGGCCCAATTTTTGAGTTATTTTATCAGTATTTGATTTTTATGTTCTCTCTTTTCGGGTCCCTCTGGCTATTAAGCCTTAAGCACGTGTCTAATGGTAAAATAGGCCCTGGTGGTTTTGTGTAAATTTGAAGAATACGCTAAAGAAGACATTTAGCCAAAACTAATTCGTAAAATTGAAATCTTGAGAAAAGCGTATACTTATATCTTTTATATCATAAAAGAGAGAACAGAAAATCGAAAATATGAAAAAGTAAAAATATTTGATGTTAAAATAAAAAAAATTCTTCCAAGTGGATGTTGGCCAACTGATTTTCTATCGTATCACTACACCTGTGTGTTTTAGCTCGAACTAAGAACATCAGTTGTACCAATCAATGTTGAAAGTATTGTTTTCAGTTCGAACTAACTAAATTAGTGGCGAATTCAGGGGTGAGGGGCAATAGAGGCAATTAAATAACATTTATTTTTAAAAAACAAAACAAAACAAATATATTTTTGATATTATCTACGGTTACTTTTTGTTTTGTCGCCCCCCCCCCTCTATGGTAATTATCTGGATCCGCTACTGAACTAAACGCATGTATAACTTATTGTAAAATTTGAATTTTAACAATTTTAAACTAAAAGTAAGTTCACATTTTAATAAGAAAAAGAAAATTCTTAAGTCTAATTTTTAAAAATCAAGTACATAAGTCAAAATTATCGTTATGTAAAAAAATACAGTAAATCAAAAATACACCAGCAAACATAAATAAAACAAATTTATTATCATTTGAATTTTGGGTTGACCCAACCTCAGCTAATTACATGCACTTGCGATTTTTGTTTTTCAACAAATCAAATCACAAAATTTGCGTTCAAATTTGACTAACCAAAACAAAAATCGCAAGTGCATGTAACTACCTTTACATAAATTCAAAAAAATATAAGAATAATACAATACGTAGAAAATCAAAATTCAAAAAATTTAAAAAGGAGACAATTAACACATAACAGGTCTGGATTAAGAAAATTTGAAAAAATGAAAATTTCGTAATACGAAGTACAATATAACGTTATTTCATGGTTATTGCCATTCTTCAGTTGCACGCATCGATTACGATTACATTGTAAAATAAGAAGAAAAAAATTTTCCAAACTAAACAAAATTATCGACTAAATTGTACAAAATTGACTTACTCATGTAACAAATTCGTTTACCTAGCACTGCTAGTTTGAAATCCGAAGGCACTGCCCTCTTAATATGATTTCTAAAAACTTTGAAAAAATTCAAAATTCAAAAATTTACCACGTTTTTTAACCGTGAGGCGTAAAACTAGAAAAAGAACTCAAAATAAAAAATTTTAAGTAAATTTGTGGTTTTTAGTATGTATTTATGGTTAAATTCAAAAAAATATAAGAATAATACAATACGTAGAAAATCAAAATTCAAAAAATTTAAAAAGGAGACAATTAACACATAACAGGTCTGGATTAAGAAAATTTGAAAAAATGAAAATTTCGTAATACGAAGTACAATATAACGTTATTTCATGGTTATTGCCATTCTTCAGTTGCACGCATCGATTACGATTACATTGTAAAATAAGAAGAAAAAAATTTTCCAAACTAAACAAAATTATCGACTAAATTGTACAAAATTGACTTACCATAACCTCCAAAGATTATCAAAACTGAACTTGTTACATGAGGTATGAATAATTTAAAAATGATTTGAACTAAGAAAAAAAAAATTTTTTATTTTGAGTTCTTTTTCTAGTTTTACGCCTCACGGTTAAAAAACGTGGTAAATTTTTGAATTTTGAATTTTTTCAAAGTTTTTAGAAATCATATTAAGAGGGCAGTGCCTTCGGATTTCAAACTAGCAGTGCTAGGTAAACGAATTTCTTAGTTCAAATCATTTTTAAATTATTCATACCTCATGTAACAAGTTCAGTTTTGATAATCTTTGGAGGTTATGGTAAGTCAATTTTGTACAATTTAGTCGATAATTTTGTTTAGTTTGGAAAATTTTTTTTCTTCTTATTTTACAATGTAATCGTAATCGATGCGTGCAACTGAAGAATGGCAATAACCATGAAATAACGTTATATTGTACTTCGTATTACGAAATTTTCATTTTTTCAAATTTTCTTAATCCAGACCTGTTATGTGTTAATTGTCTCCTTTTTAAATTTTTTGAATTTTGATTTTCTACGTATTGTATTATTCTTATATTTTTTTGAATTTAACCATAAATACATACTAAAAACCACAAATTTACTTAAAATTTTTTATTTTGAGTTCTTTTTCTAGTTTTACGCCTCACGGTTAAAAAACGTGGTAAATTTTTGAATTTTGAATTTTTTCAAAGTTTTTAGAAATCATATTAAGAGGGCAGTGCCTTCGGATTTCAAACTAGCAGTGCTAGGTAAACGAATTTCTTAGTTCAAATCATTTTTAAATTATTCATACCTCATGTAACAAGTTCAGTTTTGATAATCTTTGGAGGTTATGGTAAGTCAATTTTGTACAATTTAGTCGATAATTTTGTTTAGTTTGGAAAATTTTTTTCTTCTTATTTTACAATGTAATCGTAATCGATGCGTGCAACTGAAGAATGGCAATAACCATGAAATAACGTTATATTGTACTTCGTATTACGAAATTTTCATTTTTTCAAATTTTCTTAATCCAGACCTGTTATGTGTTAATTGTCTCCTTTTTAAATTTTTTGAATTTTGATTTTCTACGTATTGTATTATTCTTATATTTTTTTGAATTTAACCATAAATACATACTAAAAACCACAAATTTACTTAAAATTTTTTATTTTGAGTTCTTTTTCTAGTTTTACGCCTCACGGTTAAAAAACGTGGTAAATTTTTGAATTTTGAATTTTTTCAAAGTTTTTAGAAATCATATTAAGAGGGCAGTGCCTTCGGATTTCAAACTAGCAGTGCTAGGTAAACGAATTTCTTAGTTCAAATCATTTTTAAATTATTCATACCTCATGTAACAAGTTCAGTTTTGATAATCTTTGGAGGTTATGGTAAGTCAATTTTGTACAATTTAGTCGATAATTTTGTTTAGTTTGGAAAATTTTTTTCTTCTTATTTTACAATGTAATCGTAATCGATGCGTGCAACTGAAGAATGGCAATAACCATGAAATAACGTTATATTGTACTTCGTATTACGAAATTTTCATTTTTTCAAATTTTCTTAATCCAGACCTGTTATGTGTTAATTGTCTCCTTTTTAAATTTTTTGAATTTTGATTTTCTACGTATTGTATTATTCTTATATTTTTTTGAATTTAACCATAAATACATACTAAAAACCACAAATTTACTTAAAATTTTTTATTTTGAGTTCTTTTTCTACCTTTACATAAGTAACAATTTTATTAGGAAAAGCACACATTAAGCACAATCAGAAATCACAACTTATTTAAGAATCAAATAAAAATAATATAAAAAGATGAAATTATAATAACAAAGTAAAAATTCAAAAAAATTCGGAACAATAAATCTAAGTAAATGAAAAATAAATATGTACAATGAATAACAAAAATATTAAAGATATACAGGTACCTTGAATGAAAAACTGAACAATTTTGAAATCTATAAAATTACAATTATTCTATTTATTTATTTAATAATATGTTGTCCTTGATTCTTGTATACCTGAAGGCAAGGGTTTTGGCTACGATTTTAGCGATCATTTCCAGAGGAATCTCTTTTATCTCAAGTTTTATTAACTTTTTAAGCTGATCTATAGTTTCAATTTTTCATTTATTCACAAAATGTTTAAACACAAAAAATAATCACAGGGTGAAAGGTTCTAAGATGATGGTGTCCACAAATCAGGATGAATAGAAGATATGCCGTTCTCTTCAGGAAAATGCAAGATCTTCTTATAAGCGTGCATTGGTACGAAGTCTTGGTGAAATATCCAATCATAAGCAGGATATAATCTCTTAAATACAGTATTTAGAATTAATTCTTGCCCCAGACTCAACAAAAATTGACGTTGTAGACCCAAAATTTTATATTTCAATACGTCCAATTCCTTATTCGACATCAGCATTTGATAGATGGAAGCGTGCTTCATCAACAGTGATGTATTTTTACCATTTATTACAATTTAGTAAGTGGTATAATCCTAGAGAGTGCTGGTGACTTTTTTAAATTGTTTCTTCAGAAATGTGATGTGCCATAATGTTGTAGGGTGGGAGGATTCGTTTTTAATGCCATTTTCTTTCAATTCAATAATTGTTGATTTGACCAAGTTGGCTTTTTGCCGCTGTCTTTCTTCCGGATTTTGGATTTATGTTCGGAGATTCCATGTTTTGTAACTAGAGAGAGTACCTTTCAAAACACAAAAATTCAGATCTTCACACTTTTTTGTATCACATAAGAACTACACTGTTGTTCTAAAAGTTTTAAAAATTATGATTTGTTGCTCTTTAGTTAACACCATTTTTGTAACTGACTAAAATACTTTAAATTTTATTAAAAAAATAACTGTCGGTGAAATTTGAATTTAAATTTGTTCAGTTTTTCATTCGCAGTAGCTGTAATAAATGAATTTCTTAATTGTAGTACGAATTCTTCGACTAGTATACAGGTAACTTCATCCAGTTCAACATTGCACAGATCCTCGATATATTCGCCAACGATAACATGAAACAAAAAGATGGTTAGCAATGCTTTTAAATTTTTTTCAAGCGAATATCTTTAAAATGATCTTGACAAGATATATAAAATCAAAATTGACATGTAATAAAATTTGAATAATTTTACTTTTAATTTGATTAATGTAACCATAATTTTTAAACGAAGTACAATTACATCGTGCATATGAATCGGACAAATTAAAAACGGATAGCTTACATTATTTAATCTTTCTGGTCATCGGTAACTTCTTTAAAAGCGGTGAAAGAGTGATGGGGTTACAAATCGTCAGAAAAAAAAGAAGTTGTGCATCTCCTACATGATGACAATCAGAGTTTTTTTAACTATTGCACTAATTTAAAATTTTCATACTTAATGTGATAATTGGATAATGCAGTTTGGATGTTCTTTAGAAGGTGTGGTGGATCATGTAAAGTGACAATTCTCTCATCATTAATATGAAAGTAGGGGGCAGGTTTATCAGAAAGGTCTTCTGGAACTAATTGAGAAAGAACTGCAGCATTCGTCTATTCTTGATCACATACAACAGCAACAACCCTAATTGAAATTTTGTGTAGTTCTGAAATTATGTTCTTAATTATTAATAATAAGCAATTAGCTGTTTCCACAAATTTCTAAGACCACTAATCATAGTGATCTATTAATTTTATACAACTATTTCTTTTGTGTTGTTAACTCTAAAATGCTACGAACCTTTAGTTGCTGTGGTACGGTCAATTTGCGACGTTTAGGAGAAACCAATTCATCGGTAGAACTTACATCAGATGTACTAGTAACGGGAGAAACTAATTGAACGGTAGGACTTGGACAGTGATTATTTGATTGAGGACTTAAATGCGATGTACTAGCAATGGTTGGAGATAAATTAATAAATATTGTCGGAAAAATATCGGGACCTTTCTGTAAAGTTTTTTTCAGTGTACTTGTAAAGCATTTATCTGAAAAATGATCCTCACAAACACGTGAGAGAGTATTTATAGGTTTAGAAATACCACTTGCCTCATTAATAGCTTCTAACCATTTAGAACGGTAAATATTGTTTTTCGGAAATTTAAACACATTTTTAACGGACGTTTTTCCTTCAGAAAAGTTTGGGCAACCAGAAACGATGCAGTAGTTTGACTTAGCCATACTTAAATTAAAAAACAAAGTTAAGCAATAAAAAAGATAGTTTATACTTACCTGTATATTATTATATAATATTAATAATAATTGATAATTAATTATTTTACGCCTTGAAACTATGAATTACGGATGTCAAGAAAGCTCAAACTCGATAGAAGCATAAGAAGCATCGCCGCACGCACGCAGTTTTAAGAACTAAATTTGTAGAAACATTAATTATTGGGTATTGAACTTTGCTAAATAGTTTAAACAACTACTGTTCGAGTCGCACGATGTGTTGTTGTAGTTGAAGGGTTTGCGAACTACTTGTTCGCAGGTGTTATCTGGTGCGCAGAACCGGATTAAGGATATGTGAGGCCCGGGACTAACTATTTTCTGCGGTTTCCTGGCCTTGTATGTTCTAACAAAATGCGCCGCGGGCCAAATGTAATGATTTTATAAGGTCAACCGGGCTTAGATCAAATGTAAAATTTTTAAAGGAAAATAATTATTTAACATCGTCGGTGTCGTAGCAATCTTAGCGTAGCAAGAAAATCTTATTTTCGTAAAATTTCGACTTACGTAGTATTGCTACGATACCGACGACATAGTCTATCATAGTTTTACTTAAAAAAAATTTTGTTTTTACCTTCAATCACAAAAAAAAATTTGTTTGGAGGTATGGTAATCGAAAAAAAATTTCAAATTTTTTTTACATTTTCGAGATCACCGTGTTCAGAAACGTAAGGATCTGCAAAAAAAAATTCTGTGTCGGTCTGTCGTCAGATTTTGTCCCTCATTTTATTCCTGAACCGTCCCACCTGGGACGAGCCTAAGGGGGGGGGGGGGGGAGCGTCCCCTTCCAACATTGGAAAAAGTTGGCAATTTAAGAAATTTTAATAAAATAGAAAGGTGAAAATAAGGTTTTTGCCGCGATCTATCAATCAGGAGTGCCACTACAAGAGAACACAAAATTTTTAAAAACTATTTTGTCTTGTGATAATATGTTATTTTAAAGAGCAAAGACCTTGAGAAGCCTTATCTAGAATAGGTGAAATTAACTTTCTATCTGTCATCTGTCAAAAATTGCAAAATTGTCAAAATTGAAACTTCGAGAGCGAATAACTCATGAAGTACTGTAGGAATCTCAACCAAATTTTGCATGTAGGACCCCAGGACTTAATAGCATATTATGAAAACATTGTTAAAAATCAGACATTTTTAGCTTTTTTTGCGAAATCTTGAAAAAAGTCCTTGTCCCTCGATTTTCTTCGTCGATGGCAATCAAACTTTTTGGACGTATGTCTGGTGGGTTCTAGTCGTGAAAATAAGGTTTTGGCCAGTGATTTTCTATATTCTATATTTTTAATGTAATATAGAAAATCATTGGTTTTAGCAGAGAAATCTTTGCCAGAGTTACCACAATAATAAAAATTTTAAAAATGAAATTGTCATCGCATCTCCGGAAATGTTTAACCAATTGAGATAAAATTTTGTGTGCTGATAGAGCCTTTAAAATACAAGTATTGGTGAGAAAACAATTGAGCCAAATGTAAAAGCAAAAAAATTACAGAAAATATTAACTAAAATCATAATTTATCTATCTTTTATATTATCATCTCTCCCTGTATCGGCGCCTGAACTCATCGTCAAGCAGGCAGGTCTGAATTTATGAACGACCCCACAGTTACTCGTGTTTTACAGGTGGTTAAAAACCCTGTTATTCAATTTTTAAATTTATAGATTCACTTTTGTCGCTTCCAGGGGGTGTTTAGGTATCACAGCGCCTAGAACTCAATAGTCTAAAACGCACCAGGTATAATATTAATGGGACTTTTTTTTAGCTTCTTATTACAGGTTGTTTTTAAAAAATTCCCACTTTAATGTACTACCATTTTTTGAAGCTCCTTTCAAAATTTTCCGCGCTGGGCTTGAACTCCATAGTAAATAAGCTACTGACTTCGCACTTAAAACGTACGCGTAGTTCCTTCCTGTTATCTGAAATATTTTCCTGTAGCTACCTAACCAAGGGCGGATTCAGGCAAGGTTCATGGAATGAGTAAATAAGAGTTGGGGGGGGGGGGGAGGAGTAGGTGTAATATGAAACAATTTAGGTACATTTTTCAAATTTTAACAAAATTTTGTTGGTTTTTTTGTCATGGGGGGTAATAGCGCACAATTTTAATTTGGCGCTCTAATTCTGTATTTTTAAGTGGAAGTTGAGTTAAGGGAGGAAAAAACTGTAGCCACTCAAAAAATACTAGCATTTGAGGGAATTTTTTATAGGAAAACTTCAAAAGCCTAGATTCAACACTCAAAAAAGGTGTCTGCCCATAGGCGCAACTAGCGGGTGGCTTAGCCCTCTCAAAATTAAAATTAGCCACCCAAAATAAATTGACTACGGTAAAAAAATGAATATTTCAATTGTGGGGTCTAGAAGTAAAAGGGTTCAAGTGCACTTTTTAAAACTAGCAAATTTAAGTACAAAATATCATCCCTAAAGGGTATTCTTCATTCTTTTCTTGTAATATTTTTTCACTTTTCAAGAAAACAAAATTATTAACATAGTTTTCAAAAGACAAAAACAAATTTGCCAAAATTTTTTTTTTTATTTTATGTGTCAATAAATTTATATTAAAAAATAAATTTACTATCTATCGTCGATTTTTGATTTTGTTAAGCAAAAAAAGTCCTTGTTTTAGCCCCCCCCCCCAAATATTATACCTAGTTGCACCTATGTGTCGTTTGAAATAAAAATATCAAAAATATTTACCAAGTATACAGTGTGTTTACGATAAGAGGTAACAGTGAATAATTCTTATATCTTACTAGATACAAAAAAAAGTTTAAATAGTTTTTTATTCAACTCGAAATTTATCATCGGAAACTGCGGAAGTAAATTTTTTTGTACTTCAAACTCAACCGGAAGTAAACATGAATTTATTTTTTCAAATAGCAACATGTCTTTTTTTTAGCATTTTTGTAATCTACAATTTTTTCTCTATACAGACATATAAAATTATTATAGGGTTATATAAGAAACTTTTCGAGAAAAATGCTAGATAAATTTATGAATTATTTAATTTATTTAGTGTGCTATAAAAACAAAATGTTACTACAGTATCATGTCTTGAACAAATGGATGCATTTTTGAATAATTTATCAGATAGGTTGTTTTTTGTACCGTGATGTTGTTTTGTTTTCATAGCACACTAAATAAATTAAAATAATTAATAAATTTAATAAGTAAATAAAATGTACAGTGACTATGTACATAAGGAAATCCGGACATCCCTATGTTAACAATGTAAATTGGAGGTTTTCAAGTCATTTTTTGTCATATACTCGTTTTCAAGTTATGAAGTTATACAGTGATTTAAAGAAGACTGTAAAATGCAAACAACATTTTCGTCTGTATCTCAGAAACGGTACAACGCAAGAGAAAAATTAATAGAAAATTTTTCTTATAAATGTCGGTCTCTAAATTTTTTTTCATATACATTTTTCAATTTTGCCGCACCTTTCCTGAGATACAGACGAAAATATTTTTTGGATTTTACAGTCTTTTTTAAATCACTGTAACTCGAAAACGGTGAGACGGAATGTTAACATAGGAGTGTGTCTGGATTTCTTTAAGAGCCACTGTAGGTAGCTTAGCAGGTAACATTTTTCTTTATTATTCAGTTGTATTTGTACAGCTATTAAATAGGATCATATCATTAATTAACAATATATTATTTAATATTAATGAACGTAAAATGCTAGCAATAATGAAAATTCATGTTTTTCTACATGAAAGGTCCTAGATTGAGACCTTTTTCGGAGCCCCATATGTAGTCAATCAATTAGAAACTATTATAAAACCTTTCAGGATACGTAAGGGCCCCCTAAACTTTGCGGGTTTAACAAACTTTTGTTCTTTTTAATTTATTTTAAAATTTTTTGAGTGATTTCCCTCTTTAAGCTTTCCATAAATGAGAATGACACTGATTGATATTTTATGAATAAAATATATTTTAAATATTACTTTATCATACGAAATATGAATTACAATAAAAATCGGTCCCAAAAGCGGAAAATCATCATTTCGAAAAAATGTCTGCATTTATGTGCGGTCAAATTTTGTGTGCGCTCTACCTCAAATGGTATGATTTTTTAATATTTCGTACTTAGTACATAAATATTGAGACTTCCAGCTAATTAGATTTTGCTTAAAAGCAGTACACGGAAACGCAAGAAAAGTAATATTTGGTAAATTAACGTTTAAGAGAAGCTTAAATTTTAAGTTAGTGTAGATGGTGTAAACAGACATTTATTTTTAAAAATTGAAACAAAAAACTACAGCTTCCAGGTCACCCTAAGTTTGTAAAATAAAAAAAAGAATCAAGAAGTCCTAGTGTGCGAAACAGATAGGTTCACCAGGCATTTGTTTTTTTGCCGATGAGTACAGTCCGGGCCTCCAACTCTCCAAGTAAGCAAGGAGGGAGTAATTCTTCCTGGCATAATTGAGTCGTTCATTTGAAATTTAATATTTCAATAAAATGAAATATAAAATCCAAGCTTTGCTCAGAACAGCACCGAAGAACTTTTGAAACACAAAATTTAGAAACACTTCAAAGTTGATTCATTCTGTAAAATTTTCAACTCTACAATTAAATTGTAAATCTAAACATTCACCTGGTTTGCAATTTAGACAGGTTATAGAACTCGCATTCATCTAGTGTGGTATTAATAAATGCAACAATTTAACATATTCAAGTAAAATTTATTGCTCCAATAACATTCATTACACAAAATATGCGTAGAAAAACGTACATTCCAAGTCATTGAAATTTGATCACACAAACAATTTAATAAGTAAAAACAATGTAACTCTTAAAAGTACAAAAATATAGAATATGGGGGTGGGAGTGTTCAAAAAAAGGTAAAAGTTAGCCATTTTTAATACAAATGGACGTCATGATAATATAATTATTATTGAAAAACATATTATAAAAAAAGCTATCAATATTACAGGTATACAAAATGATTGGTGCCACAAAAAACGGCGCGGCAAATAGAAGACGATACAACCGTTTTTGGCAAAAATATTTCGTCCAATTTCATATTTACACTACTAAACCTAACTCGTTATACTAAAAATATCTTTTTGGGAGCGATTGAACACGATGGCTTCATGAAAGCTCTTTAGAGCACACACAAGTTAGAAAAAATGAAGTTTGGATGACAAAAAACAAAAGTCGATGAACATGATTGGCGCATTTGTTTGGTTTCTTTTTTATACAACGCTATGTACATAATAAACAATAAATAAGTATTTTTATATTCTAAATATTATAAATAGGAAAAAAAAACTAAAAACGTAACAACTCTAAAAAATGCGTATTTGTACAATTTTTTACAATGGCGGTGCAAATATTTACAAGCATAAAATCGGGATCCTTTTTGAACCACCAGACACTAAAACTGCGCTCGTAAAAAATAAGGTACAATTTCACACTCAATTCACTTCTAGTAACCAGTCTTATAAACCACACTTACGAGATCAAAAAAGTATTTTTGCGGCAAGTTTGCGATTAAATTTGCTAAATCATATAATTTACGGCCAAAACGCAATCGGCGCTCATACTCACACACAGACAGACATACACTCATCAGACATTAAATTAGTAATACGAAAATTTATCACCATAGAAATTATGTAAAAAAAATAATAACAAATTTAAAAGGAATTATCCCTGCTATTCTCCTGATCTGCATCGGACTCGCTTTCGGACGATTCTGATGTGTCCAAGTAGGAGCACTTCTCGTGAGGATCATAAAACACTTCAGCCCCAGGAAACAGATACTTGCTGGGAGGCATCAAATAGTAACTGCTGGGTGGAAGTCTGTCGCCCATGTTTTTCTTAATCTTCGGTTGCCAGTAGCCCCTCAAATCGGAAGCCGAATCAGATTCCACTTCGGGGTTAAAATGGGCGCTACACGACTCCTGACTGTCGCTCACTTCAAACTTATCCATATCTGTAAAATTGGAATTTTCACCAATTCCAGAATCGCGAGCCGAATCGATCGAAATATGACGTTCTTTTGCCGATTTGATTTCCATCGATTTTGCCACATCCTCAGACGAAACTTGGTTGCTATCGTCGTCATCCAACACGGAACTTTTTCGCTTTCTTCCGCGCAAACTTTTAAGTTCTGGGTCCTCCTCCACCGGCAACAAATGCAAGGTTTCTTGTAGGACCTCGGAAGTGTGAACGCCATCTTTCCATTGTTGACCCAATCTAAAAAATTGCAAAAGTTTAAAAAATGAAATAAAACCTTATAAGAGGTTTAATGCTTTCGGTCAATTTGTTGTAGCTGAATTTAAAAAATTGCTTTTCTTTAAATATCCAATATTCTATGCAAAGGATAAATAATAATAGATGCATTTAGCCAGCCTCTTCCCATTTTGAATTTTGGATCCAAAATAGTTTAATCGTTGGTACCCATTTTGTTTTCCAGATATTTCTCAATTTTTAAAATAAGCATTTTCCAAGCCTCCATTTCGAATTTCAGATTTAAAATGGTTTAATAAAATCGTTCATTCTTTTTTATTTTTGTTTGTACTATATCATCTTTTGATATAAAAAAATGCATACTGGCGCGCAAAATGGATTAAGGAGATTTTAATAAAATAATATTTATTAAAAAAGTATTCGAAATGAAAATAAAGAAGGTACAAACGATTTCAACTATTTTGGATGCAATATTTAAAAAGGGGGGCGCTGGGGAAATGTCCATTTTAGAAATTTTTCAAAATATTTCAAAAAGAAAATGAGTGCAAACGATTTAAACAATTTTGAGTCTAAAATACGAAATGGGGGAGGGGGGCAAAATGCACCTGTAAATAATGGCAGGATTAGTGATTGGGGAGGAGGGGACTAAAAGCTAATCCATTGGATATATCTATAAATCATCGAAATTTTTTAAATTAAAAGACCACTGTATAACTGTATGGGAAAACTAATAAACAACATTATAAAAACTGAGTGGAATTTACCAGTGAATAATTAATAAAAAAATTATTTATCCTAAAAATTGTGTAATTTCATATTTTCCTTCACTAACATAAGTGTGGAAAATTACCCAGAAAATAAAAGCCAACTATTATTCCCTGATGTTTTAAAAGTAAATTTACTCTATTTATAAATTTAGCTTAAAAATAAAAACATATTAATTGTTATAGGATAGAAAAAAATTTGTTCCTTATAAAATAATAGAAATAGGATAGGTGGTATGGCAACCCATTTTCTTAAAAAATTTCCACTTTTATTTACAGTAAATAAAATGACGACGCTAACTCCACAATTTAAATTTAATTTAATCAAGGTGAAACTTGACGCAAATTACGAAAAAATCGATTTTATAAGAACGGAAGTTTCCGACAAAATAATTGGGTGTTTGCACAATTTTTTTTGTATATCTATCTACCAAGGAGACGTCCATTAATTATGTGAGGTGATTTTTTGACCCCTTCTCCCCCTGATGAGATTTGGTTCGATCCCCCCTCTAATTTTACGAGAGATCGTTTGTTTTACTAAATTTAATCCAGCTTTCTCGCAATTTTACAGTTACTTGTGAATAAAAAAAATTACGCCATATTTACAAAGACCCCCTCACCCCCAAACGTCACACATAATTAATGGACGTCCCCTAAATAAAATAAATAATAAAACTTACAATTGACACAGATGGTTGATTATGGAATCACAATCGCCTAGTAGTTCAACATCGAAACGACAATGGGAGAGAGGCTCTCGGTTGATTAAAATTTGCGGTACGTTAGAAGGTAATAAGTTCGGAATGAGCGCCACCGGTCGTACTTTGAGCGAACTGCCTATGACCAACAGCAAATCGCACCGAGTTTTGTCTTCAGAAATCGCCTCGTGAAAACTATCGGGTAAACCTTCGCCAAAGAAGACAATATCCGGCTTCATTATGCCCGAAGTAACCAGATTGCTCAACTCCTCCTTCTGACCGTTAAGATCGTCCGGATTGACGGAATCACAATGATCCCCGTGACACACGCTACACAGCGGAATCCGTTGCTTCAAAATAGGTTCTCGGATTTTGTCCGAAGTCACGCGGTGGCCGCACTTGGTGCATGAAGCGGTTGCAAAGGATCCATGACACTCGACCACCCCATCAATATTTGCAACCTTTTCTAGTGTGTCGATGTTTTGAGTATAATTTCGCAATAATTTTTTTTGTGTTTCTAAAAGTTTGATAAAGCGGTGGCACGGGCTGGGTTCAAAATTTCCCGGATAGATATCTTTGGCGAATTTGTAGAAGGGTCTGGGGTCTTGATTAAAATAAGTAATGTCAAACATGGCCTGGGGGTCGGGCAAATCGGGAAAATCGGCCGCCAAACGAAGGTAAATACCGTCGCGCGACCGAAAATCTGGAATTCCACACGAAACAGAAACACCCGCTCCAGTTAAAACTATGATGTTCCTTGCACCTGCAAAAAAAGTTAGGTTAGACATGCCAGGATAATTGAAGAATATTCCTACCTTTTAGCAATCGCACCACGTCGTCCAGTGTGTTGACGTGCCGGAGCTTGTGGCGTTGGGGTGGTTCCGCCAACATGTTAATGATTAATTTCCAAACGGTTGTATCGTCGATGTATTGGGGAATTTCTGCTAAATCTGCACCTAGTCCAGTTAACAAGGTGCGAGGATCGACGCCATTCTGCATTTGTTTTTGTATCTGAAGCAAAAATATAGGTAAAATTGGAGCCAAAAACTTAAAATTGAATTCTTGTAATATCAAGTTCTGTTGGTATTTAAAATTAACAATCACGTGATTTATCTTCATGGGCGTTCTCAGGATTATTTCCAGGGAGGAAAATTTCAAAAAATTAGTCAATGCCGTTCCAGTTGCCTATTGATGGGTTTTTGACGATATTGCCAAGGTACCTCGAGGTGTTTCGTGTTAAACCTTAGAACTCCAACAAAAAATTCGTTAATCCCTTCATGCGCGTCAGGGATATTATAATAGAAATTTTTAAAAAGATTTTATTATTGACTAGAGTCAATTTTTTAAGTCACTCGACAACATACTGAAAAAAATATCGAAGTGATAAGTACAGCCAGGTCGATTTGGCATAAAATTGATTTATCTTGAAATTGTTTCAAATTAATCCCTTTTTTCAGTAATGGTTCCACCTAAGGGTAAACCACTGGTGCAAACAAATGAAGAAAGCAAAACAATTGTTAACCCTGTAAGAAAATGTTTCAACAGCTTGGAGATCTGTATAGATGCAGCTACTTTTCCCAAAATTAACATTTGGCAATATTTCTGTACGTCTGCTTAAAAAAAGATGTCATATCAGCTGAAGTGTTTTTTTTTTCAAAAACAAATTTGTGCTTTTTGACTTTGAAGCGAAAAGTTTTAAAAATAATTGGTTACAAAAGTGAACAAAAATTTGGGCAACAATAAATTAACAAAATACAGTAGAACCTCTCTATAACGAGTCAACGTTTGATCCATTGAGTTCTCGTTGTTGAGGGGTTCTACTGTACCAGAATACAGATTACAAAATTTTAATTATTGTCAAACCCATGTTATTTTCTCCAGTGTCTTACTCGAATATTTTTATCATACATTTTTGAAAATTTTTTTGCTACATTTTCATATTCAGAAAATTGTAGAGATTTCCATTAAAACGACGACGTCACAGCTCAAAAACAAAACACAATAATAAATGACTGGCAGAAATTCGCAAAATTTTTATTAGGTATCGAATTTGTTCTAAACTTTACGAGTTTACTGTATGAAATTTTGTCTCTTGAAGTTGCTGTAATAATTTGAAAATAAGGTTCTCCATTAGAAACACATTTACTAAAATATCTTTCAGGCCTCTCACTGCAGATTTTCAAGCTTTTAGTTAAGAATTAAAAAATTTTATACTACAATTTTAGGCATATCAATATTTTAGAAAACCCAAAAAATGCACTAAACACTTTTCAGAACTAAAATGTTTAAAAGTTAGCACATGTAAAATACACTGTAAGTATTCGCAAACGTTTTCCTAATTCATCGCCTGATGATGCCATAGTATGGTGAAAACGTTTGCGAATACTTACAGTGTATTTTACATGTGCTAACTTTTAAACATTTTAGTTCTGAAAAGTGTTTAGTGCATTTTTTGGGTTTTCTAAAATATTGATATGATGAAAAATTGCATTTGAACTCTTTGAGTACCAATATCAGTAGCGTAACTACCGGTGTTCGATCGAACAAGGGCTCGCGCGTTCAAGGGCCGGGCTCTATCACGACAAAAAAATCTGAAAAAAAGGAAGTATTGTTTTCATAAAATCTGAAAAACAGTAGTTTTTAGTTAAAAATAGTTATGGTTAATATCGAGTTACACTACCTAAACCACGTATCAATTGATTGATTACAATTTTAGGACTTTTTAGGAAAAAAAAAAAGCATAACTAATAATTAGTTATTATTAAAATTAGAATTAATAATCACTTTTATTAATATTATTAATTAATAATAATAATAATTAATTAATTAATAATATACAATTAATAATCTTGCAAATTCGAAAATACAAAGAGATATCTTTTAAGGTTCAAAATATATTAAGACTTGTACCCTTAAAACTGGTTTTTATTTTAGGCATAGATAAATTTTATTTCGCCCCAAATACAAAAAACTCCAAATAAATAAAAAATTAAAAAATCTAGAGCTGTCGATCACTATACAGCAGTCAGTCAGTCGTGTAGGAAGAAGTTATAAGAACCCTGGGGGGTGGGTTGCTACTTAAACCAAGTATAAAAATTAGAAATCAAATTTCGAAAATAAAAATTCATTATCCTTTCTAGGATGCTGTGTCTGAAAAGTATTTGAATTTGCAAATATCGCTGAAATCTCTAATGAATTATGGTTTTTTTTTTCGCCAGTGTCAGTTAGCTCCTAAAATTTAATTTACATATATTTTCAAAGAAAAATGAAATTTTACAACAAAAAAGTCATGGTTTCTTCCACAGAATATCATCCCCCCTTGGTAACAGGGGGAAAATTTGTAACACTTACCCAAATAAAAACGTAATTATTTTTATAACATAAAAATTACTTTTAATTTTAAACTTTTACAGAATTCTCACCAACTTTCACGAATATGTCAAAACTTTCATATCAACCCAATTTGAAGATTTCCATATTCATCGAATATTCTAGAAAAGGAGGAACCTGCAATCTTAAACCACCTCATGAACTCCTCCAACAAAATTCAAGCCCCCCCCCCTGCACTTGGTCAATCCTACCTAATGAAAAATACATTGATGAAAATGAGATTTTAAGAAAAACATTTCATATTTCTTTAGTATTTTACATAGCATGAATTGGACGAGAACGACGCTTTACGTTTTATTAAAATTTAGAAATTACGAGTTTAAGAAAATAATAAAAATAATATCTACAGTTATACTTGCAAAAATTCGGACCCTCCTATGTTAGCCATGTAAATTCTACCGTACGAAGACCTTTTTGTCATACAAAAATCACTTTTACTGCTATTCTTATAATTACAACTGACATTGTGTACAAATACTTTTGAACGATGAATACTGTTGTTTTGAATCGGGATAGGTTTTCTTGAAATTTCAAAAATTATTTTGATGCACGGACAGTTCATCTAAAACTGATTGGCCCTGAAAATTATGTGACATTGGTCATGTGTTCAACATTCCCACTAATTTTTCAAAATTAAGTCCCTGACTTTTCCCAATTTTTTATTTTTCCGAATTCCCTAATAAAAAATATATAAAAAGTAATAGATATGCTTAAATAGACTATCCTAAGCAGATTATAACTTTCTCAATTTTCTATGATAAATCCTTACATCTCCATTTCAAAATTTTCCTGAAAAGTGAATCCCCTGTAACTTTAATAACAGAAACATCTGGTTTCCTTTGGTTATACATATTATGTACGTAGTAGAACTTTCAACTGTTTTGACTATTGCATGCATACATAATATGCTTGTATTTTATGTTTTTTTATTATTATTATACCAAACAATGCATGTCAACAGATTCAATTGTTTTATTTCACATATTTTATATTGAGTGAATCATCTTGGGTTATTTTGAAAGCAATTACAAAATAACACAATTGAAATTTCATAAAGTGATTTATTTTGCAAAAATGTCGAGTTGCTTACGAGGAGACACCTGCAGATGCCAACTGCGTTTTGGAACCAAACTTGGCGTTGTTAGTGAAGTCCTATGATATACTAAAAAAACTAAGAGTTTTAGTGATTCCTCCAGCAATCTAATCAACATTTAAATATAGTCTGCCCTAAAAGTTTTTGTAAACTTGCACTACAAACCTAATAAAACTATTGAAAATTTTTACTTCACTTGTAAGCAGAGTAGCCAAAGGGTTAATGCTACAGCCTTCAGTCAGTGTTGGTTTCTTCGTTTTCAATTAAAATAAAATAGGGGACCTGAACACAGCAAAATTGTGTATTAGATAATTTTATGAAATTCAATTTTCTACACAAAAAAGGGTAGAATCAATGGCCCTAAATTTTTTAAAATAAAAATTATCTTGGAATTAAAAAATAAATAAATGCATTTCTGAATAACTCCAAAAATGTTATTAAGTTACAGGGTTCCCACTGAATTTTATAAAGCAAATTAATTCTTCGACTTTTCCAGGATTTCCCTAACAAAAAACTTAAATTATCTGACATTCCGAAAAATCGAAAGATAAAAATGAAGAAATTTAAGGTATAAAATAAAAAAATATACCTATCTATTTTTTAATTAAATAGTTTTCCCTGACTGAAAATTTTCTCTGATTTGGTGTTAAAAATGAAAAATTCCCTGATAAAATTAGAGAAATCTTAAATTTCCTGACTGATATCTTCGAGGGTCTCCTAAAATAATTTCATAAAATCCAATATTATTTACAATAAAAAAAATTAACTGCGAGAAATCATTGATACTATTTGTAGTTGTTAGATCAAAATGTGATTTTATGGAAGGGGGGGATCATCACTCTAACCAAATTTAAAAATCTAAATATTTATAATCAAAATTATTCAAATACAAAATCAGCTATAAATTTTTAAGAAAAATTTCAGCCATTGTTGAATATTAAAAATTAAAATTCCAAAATATAAATTAAGAATCAAGTAATTTTAGAATTTTTGACAAGTGGAAGGCTTTCAAGGGTTCCCTCGGAAGTTTCTAAAGCAACTTATATGATTTTTCAAGGTTTTCGCTGAAATGAAAATTTTCTGGCATTTCGATGAATCAGAAGATAAAAAGGTGAAAATGTATAAAAGTTAAAAAAAATTATTTTAAAATTAAAACAAAATTATTTTAAAATAACATTTCTTTTTAAATTCAATTTTTCTGATTGAAAAAAAAAGAAAAATTTCCTGACCTTTCCCTGACAAAGTTAGAGAAATCTTAAATTCCCTTACTTTTCCAGGCTTTCCAAATGAGTGGGAACCTTAACCCTTTCAGCCCTGACTCCATTTTTTAACACTGCAAATTATCGGAAGATAAAAGGGTAATATTATTTATGTTTTCACAGTCTCTAAGGGCCAAGCTTTTGATATCTAGTAGCCAATAGCCAAATTATTTACAGATCTTTACGCTAAAATGCTAAAAATACAGCGGTGGCAATTGCCACTGGGACAGCAGAAAATTTCTTAAAATTTTGAAAAAATAATTTCATAAAACCCAGTATTGCTTACAATAAAAAAAAATTAACTATGAGGAATCATTAATACTATTTGGAGATGTTGGATCAAAAATATAAAATACAAAATCAGCTATACATTTTTAAGAAAATTTAGAATATTAATAAAATAGCAATAAATGTTAGAATATTAAAAATTTAAATTTAAAAATAATGAAATTATTTAAAAACAAAAATTAAGAATTAAGTAATTTTTGTACAAGTGCAAATGGAATGTTTTATCAGGGTTTCCACTGAAGTTTCTAAAGAACTTTTCCAGGTTTTCCCCGAGATCTTGATAAATCGGAAGATAAAAAGGTAAAAAAAAGCTTTTAAAAAGAAAAAAAACACTTAATTTTGAGATAAAAAATAAATTATTATGAAATTAAAAAAATAATTCACTTTAAAATTAATTTTTAAGTTAAATAGTTTTCCCTGACTGCGCTAAAAATAAAAAATCTTAAATTCCCTGACTTTTCCAGACGAATGGGAACCGTTTATATTTTTTTGTTATGAGCAGTCACAAAAACTTCCACCTCAATTTCTTGAAATCGACTGCATAGTTTACCCCTAATATTTCAGGATTTTAAGCATATTATTATTCTGTTGCGAATGCTTAAAATTTTATCCATAAACTCACAAGTGGTTGCCATAGAAACCAAAAAATCGAAACCTTGCTGTTGATTTTGGTTTCTTCAATGCATATTCATTTTTAAACTTACTGGTGAACCACGTAACAATGCAGGACACAAAAATTTGTTAGAAAGGTCAATCCATTTCTTCCACTTATAAAAATCTTCTAAAACCTCTACTTTTTGATGCAAAACTTATTATATAAGACAATTCATCACATCCGATTAGAATTAAATGGCCACTTCTACAGCATTGGGGTAAATAATTAATCTCATACAGGTTCCCAAAATAAATTAGTCAATTAAAATTAAAAATTTTCCGGTGTATAAATAAGTGCAGATCCAAAGTGGTAATCTCCCCACTTCCCCTAAGAGGCCTCATGAAGTGCTTGTATAAAAACTTGGCGAATTATTATAATGTTTAATAAGAATTTGTTTTGTAGTTTTACCCCTTTTGGAAAAAATCGTACGGATGTCGAAACTAAAAATTTATACTCGAAGTTTCATTTTAAAATGAATATAATAGGCAAAACTATGTGATTAAAAACTTGTGTTTGTTGGTTTGGCATTCGATAAACTGACGTCTGTCACTTGACCACTTATTTTGCGACATCACGTAAAACATTGAAAAAATAAGAACAAATCATTGAAAAAAATTATTTCTTTATTTAAAAAACTTTGAAAATTAAATAATTTAAAATACATCATATTGTAAAAAAGCACTCGAACCTGTCGATTTTTAGAAACTAGAAATTTTGCCACAAAATTTTTTTTTAAATCACCGGCCCCTCCTCCCACAACGCGTATTAAACGTCGGTGCAAAAGTGGCCGGAAGACATTAACAACTAAAGTAAAAATTAAGATACTAACCCACACCATACTGCTGCCCATTGGCTTCCAATCTTCCGACAGATCCGAAAGGCCACTAAGCTGACTGATTGTCGAGGCGTTGTCGTCATCTCCGTCCAAATCCAAACTATCCTGCGATACGTCCAGCATATTTAGTTCTGCGTTATTTGTCATCATGGAGGGAACGTCGTCTTGTTGAGGTACTTGTCTGTAGTCTTCATCTGGCAAAATAAATATAAGGTTAGAGCGGTCATAAAAAATAAACAAACCACCGCCATTTTGTCCAAAAAAGCAGTGGCTCGCGGGACCGGCGCAAAAAAAAATATTGTGCAATTTTTTGCAATAATAAATTTTTGACAAGCCGATTTGGAATGATAAATTTCAGAAAAGTTTCCGATTGCAATAATTACGTCTCAATTTTATGCGAACAGGGCGCCACGCCTACAAGATGTCGTCCGGCTTGTACTTTGGACGCGACGCCATATTGGCATAAAGCTTGGTCGCCAAACGGCATACAAAAATTTGCAAAATTTTACCTTTTAATGTATCAATCGGATGCTCGTATGTGGTCGAAACGTTTAGATGTTGTGCCTTCTCGCGTGCGATGTTAAAATTGGACACGTCGGCGTCATGTTTGATGCGTTTCGGTTGCGAACCATATTCCGTACGAACCGACAACGAGTCCATTTTTGACACGATTGACCATTCTCTTCGAGACGTTGCCGCTTAGGTGTATAGGGGGCGCGCACGCACGTTTCCTGTTCCCCACTCTGATTCGACGCCGCTAACCGATCTAGGTGGCGCCATACGTCAGATCATTAATTGACTTGCGTCAGTCAACCTTTCCGTGAAAAAATTTCATCGTGACGTACGGGTTTCGCATGTGGTAGTTTTTTTCGTGGTGCGTGTTAATATTTTAGAAAGCAACAAATATGCCGAAGAATAAGGGTAAGTGTTGTGCCGTTCTCGAGTGATTCGGTTAACCTATTTGTTCGTAGGAAAGGGAGGTAAAAATCGCAGACGTGGTAAGAATGAAAATGAGACGGAAAAACGAGAACTTATTTTTAAAGAAGATGGTCAAGAATACGCGCAAGTAACCAAAATGTTGGGGAATGGTCGTCTCGAGGCGATGTGTTTTGATGGGGTGAAGCGTTTGTGTCACATACGCGGGAAGCTGCGTAAAAAAGTTTGGATCAATCAAAGTGATATTATTTTGATTGGGTTGCGCGATTACCAAGACACAAAAGCCGATGTCATATTGAAATACACACCGGATGAGGCCAGGAATTTGAAAACTTACGGTGAATTTCCCGAAACCGTACGCATCAACGATACTGTCACCTTCGTCGAGGATGGTTTCGATGAAGATATTGAATTCGGCGACGACTTTAGTTCAGACGATAATGCAGATCCTGTCGACGGGGTAAGTACATTTCATGGGTTTGTTGACAAAATCCTAACTTTATTATTTTTAGATTTGATCAAAAAAAACTGACATTTGACCAGCCCACTACCATCACCCCCAACACCACCAAGACATTTTTTTATTATATTAAAATGTATATTTAAATTGGTATTTATAATTATATCGTTAAGTATTGCAAATTTTGCTCTGTTACAATGCTAATTTAAATGTTTGTAGGTTACTTAGGTTAGAAACTGTGATTTTAGTCCATTTTAAGAATTTGTCGAAGTTTTTCTCCAATGTAGTGTTTTTTTTTAAATTTACTTTCAAAATAAACTTATTTTTGTTTGTAAATCTTAAATTTTATTCATTTTGTCAGTTGACAAGATCTGTTCGGAGGAGAATAAGCTAGTAAAAATTGGTTGTAGTTTCGTTATTAAATGTAAAAAGCTTCTTCGTCGGATAAAGTTTTGTTATAGGAACACAAAATTTTAAGTTAGATAGATTTTAAATAAATAGGTTTTTGTTGGACTTTGTGGATGTTGCTGGAGTCTTAACACAATTTTTGGCAAAGAAACTGGTATACAGTGGTCTGCCATATTAAAAAGCTGTGCCATTACTTGAAAATAGGAATTTTGGTTAAATATTTAGGTAATTGGAGTTGAATTTATGTCTATTGCTGAAGATAAAGTTTTTAATACAAGATTTACGTTTAGCGAAATATTTATAAGTATATATTGTAGAATGTACTATTTAAAAATAATGCAGAAATAGTACATTCTACAATATACCGGGTGCTGAATGAGTTAGCCGAACATAGGAAATTAACATGTAAAAACTTATTTATGCAAATTCCTGCTTCCCTAATTATTTTAGAGAAAAAATGAAAGATACAAAAATGATGCAGAAATATAAACCACGAATGATAAGAGCATTAGATTTCATCTAGCTTTTACTTAAAGGGTCAAAAAATCCTTTTGAAATTGTTAAACTTTTTATTTATCAGACTAGCCATGTATGTTTCCTAGGTAATTATTTAAGTAACACTATAACAATGGCATGTTGCATACATCATTCCTAGTTTATATTACTGCGTTCCTTTTGTGTCTTTCATTTTTTCTCTAAAATAATTAGGGAACAAGCAGGAATTTGTATAAATAAATTTTTAATTATTAGAAAAAATGCACAAAAGTAATGCAGAAATATAAAGTATTTATACGAATGATATAACTGCATTTAATCTATCTTTTACTTAAACGGTCAAAAAAATGTAATAAATTCAATTTAATTTCTATTTTCTAATGCTAATCTGAACAATTACAAACAATTAATAAATAATTAAATAACATTACAGCAAATGTTCAAAGAGGTTTCCATATTCGGCTAAACAAAAACCAAGTCTATCATAAAAGTTACGCCGTTCATTTGCAAGTTGTCTTTCGGTAATATTACCACACTCTTCCATAATTTTATTTTTTAATGAATCAATATTTTGATATCGTTCACCATAAATTTTAGATTTCAAATGACCCCACAAAAAAAAGTCGTTTGGAGCCAAGTCTGGTGAACGGGCTGGCCAGTTTATTGGTCCATTGCGTCCTATCCAGGAATTGGGATAACATTCATTTAAATAATTAGTTACATCTCTAGTATAATGTGCTGTGCATCCGTCTTGCTGATAATAAATTATGCTATCTTCTCCTTCCACAATATTAATTGCCGGTCCAATTTCGTTTTGTAGCATTTCCAGATATTTTGGCCCATTCAAATTTCCATCAATAAAAAATGGTCCGATAATGTTTGCTCCTAATATTCCTGCCCAAACATTTACAATTTGACGATACTGTGAACGATTGTTTATCATTACATGAGGATTTTCAGTTGACCAAACTCGATAATTTTGAACATTTGGTTCCCCATTAATACTAAATGTTGTCTCGTCAGTAAAGCAAATATTTTTAATGAAATTTCTGTCCAAATTGGCCTTTTCGATAATACCTTCACAGAAAGTCATCCTTTTGTACCTATCTTCCTCAAAAATTTCTTGATGGTTCTGGAACTTATACGATTTAAAATTATGCTTTTTTATAATTTTGAATGCCGTAGTATGATGGATATTTAACTCCGCACCAATTTCTCTTGTACTGATACAAGGATTATTCACTACGGCAGCAATTACATTTGTTGCAGTTTCGGTACCTGGAGCTTTACCGATATTGATTTCTTCTAAATTTAATCTTTTATTTATGCAGGTCTTGCAAGATGGCTTAAACACTGATCCATATTGATTTTGATTATCAATTACTTTTTGAATTGTCGAAAGAGTAGGAATTGGTTTTTCTGGATATAAACCAGCAAAGAGATCTCGTACCATACGCATACTGTTTCCCAAGTAATATAGTTTTAAAATTTGATTTTTTTCACTAATTGTATACGTTGCTTCCATTTTATGAAATTAAAATTTAATAAAGTGCAAAACTGTATGCAACATGCCATTGTTATATTACTTAAATAATTACCTAGGAAACATACATGGCTAGTCTGATAAATGAAAAGTTTAACAATTTCAAAAGAATTTTTTGACCCTTTAAGTAAAAGCTACATGAAATCTAATGCTCTTATCATTCGTGGTTTATATTTCTGCATTATTTTTGTATCTTTCATTTTTTCTCTAAAATAATTAGGGAAGCAGGAATTTGCATAAATAAGTTTTTACATGTTAATTTCCTATGTTCGGCTAACTCATTCAGCACCCGGTATATAAAAAATTTTATTAAAATTCAATCTGGTCACCACCATTTAAAAAAAAATTTGCTTTTCGTTTAAGCTGTCGAATATGTTCTTAGTTCAAAATGACTGTTTTTTAATTTGTACTGTATTTTGTTTTTATGTGGTTGCCATATTTCTCTGGCAATGGGCAGCATTTGAACATTTCAGTTTGGGAAATTGAAAATTCTTTTCTCCTATTTTATCAATGTAAATAAGATTTGTTTACAAAGAAATGGTTTACAGGATTGATCCTTGCCCATTTTCTGTAAATGTAATTTTAAAAGTTGAAATCCATAATAGTTTGTGATGGAATTATGAGCCAAAAACTTGGAGTTTGAATGTCAAACTCCAAACCTCAAAAAATTCACATTTTATTGTCTGTAATAAGGTATTTATGAAATATTTTGCCAAATTAAAAAAATTGTTCTATTCTACCTACTTATGGGCGGTCGCACTATAATTTCGCTGCTTCCGCGGTTCCGCTTTCATTTAAAAATGCGCAATAGTAAAAAAAAAATTACCATGGATTGTCGTCATGGACACTCGAATGTTTTAGAAAAATCAGGTTTTAAACTTTTCTGCCGAAAAAACGAAAATTATTGAATCACTTGAAAATGCACAAACTCGAAGATTATTATTTTAAAAACTATTTTTGCATTTATTTCATTGTAGACTAATTAATTGATAATTGAGGTTTAAGTAGTGTTACTTGATATTAGTCATCAATTTTTAGAAAAAACCTAAAAAATGCTTAATGGTTAAGAGGGTAAAGAGAAAGTCTACCATTGAATAAATGCAAAAATACTAATAATAGAATTGAGGCTATAAAGAAGGATTGATATAAAAAATAAAGTAAATCATATTTACTGCAAAAATATTTTTTGGTTTTTTAAACACCAAGCAAACAGTATAATCTGACGTTTAAAAGTATGTTATACAGTAGAAAAATTTTCAAGTTTTTAAGGTTTTTACTTCCTTGTAAAACAAGGAAGTATTGTGATACCGATTTTTTTCGATTTCCAGATTTTGACGGAAATATCCGTTTTGACCTTCCCTGAATCCATTTTGACTATTTTTGTTGTGACGTCTGTACGTACGTATACGTATGTACGGACGTCTGTATGTCGCATAACTCAAATACGGTAGGTCGTAGAAAGTTGAAATTTTGGATTTGAGACACTTATAGCATCTAGTTGTGCACCTCCTATTTTTGGTTGCGATTGTCCGTGCCAAAAGTTGCAATTAATGACGCGCATGAATAGATTAACGAGATTCCTGTCCAATTATTATAAAAATTACAAGGAAGTTATGTGGTGTCCACATCAGATTTTTTATCTTTGTCTTACCACAACATACTGATATATATCCTACATGTTTTGTTTATAGGGTTGTCACGTTTTGCAAATCCTAGTGACTTAGCTGGGTTTTAAAAACTCAATTTTGGGCTTAATATTAATCGAAAACAAAAATTAAAAACTCCCCCCCCTCGTTAAATACAATGTTGATTAACCACCTAAAAAATTTTTTTTACTTTTTATGCATGGGGGCGACGATATTATTAGCACTTTATATTTTTATATTTGATAAATTTTTATTTTGTCGCCCTCCCCCATTGGTATTTTTAAAAAAAAATTTTTTAATTACCCCAATGGTAATTGTCTGGATCAGTGGCGTAGTCAGCAGTGTTCTGGGAACACGAGCTCGGGCGAAGTTTGAAAGAGTACCCAGAAAGATTGTGGAACAAAATAGTAGCACTAATTAAAAACAACAGGAAACAATTGTTTTAGACGTCAACAATGATTTTGTGTAGTGTTTTGTTTTGACAAAGCCAACATTTAATTAATTATTTTTTAATATAACGGGACGAAACTGAAGTAATGTTATATATAATTCAAAAGAGAATAAAAAACTCTATTTAAATATGTCATAGCCAACTATAGTTTCTATTTAAAAAAATACAACTTTATTATAACTCGGAAACAATTGAAAATATTTAAAAAAAATTTTGTCCAGTTTATTCTCCTTAAAAAACCTTCTGAAATGTCGAAAAAGCGAACTTTTGGCCGTAACTCGAAAACGAAAAAAGCTATCGAAACTTGTATTTGTTGACATGTTTGTTCCAAAGATGTACAGTTAGGTTTAAATCTTGAATCTGCAATTTGTATGTACAAATAAGTCCGACAAACTTAAACGTACGTTTAGGGGGTGCTTTAATACATACTTTATATAATCAGTGGCAGCGTCAGGGGGGCACGTGCTCACTCTGTTGACTGCAGTGCGCAACCAAGTGTCACCCAAATTTTTTAGAATACACGTTTTATTGTTTAGATGTTTATTTCAATAATATTTATAAATTTACCTAATTCAGTAATCCCTCCTATTATACGAGGTTCTTATAATGCTGTTTCTATATAAGATGGTTGAAGTGTTACCGACACTCACTCCTTTGTATTAATGCTTTTGATATACCATTACATTGTGACTTACATTATTACCACCATTAAAATAAGATATTTATTCTAATATCACAACGATTAAAAAAAATACATTGTGCTTCAATGTAAACAAACATCTGTTAGCAAGTCGCCATCTTGAATTCAACCGACATATCGTTGGAATTCCAACCCCAATTGCCATAATTTTCAATAATTATTGTTACCATATTAAGGCGGTATACGAATTAACCGCATTATAGTAGACTGAATGCATTTTAGGTCATGCAGGCAAGCTGGGCTCATATTCCAAAATTTGTTTTAACTGAAATTAAACGTTGTACAACGAGCAAATTTAATTGGCGGGGGGGGATTTCACGGTGACAGGTGCATTATAAGAAACATGGAAGTGGAATTTGCATTACAAATCACACTAATTCGTACTACTTTATATGAAAACCATATTATACCGTCTAATGTGAAAACCACAAGGAAATATGGCATTTGGGATTGCTATTCTAACGGAACGTCAATTGAATTCAACATGACCGGCTGTTATTAGCTTAAAAGCCCAGACGCTTAAAAATATACAAGGAGACATTTCCAAACCTGAGAACATTATTTGCAGGTCTGATCCATTCTGGACCCGCCTCTGATTCAATCTATTTGGTTTATTCTTTTTGCTTACCAGTGCGAACTTTTATAAATAATATGTTAATCGCGATTTGCATTAAGCGAACGGCATCACGCCGAAAAATGTAAAGTATTTAGCATTTTTGAAATGGGTGGGCACAAATTGGGCCCAATATATTTGGGGTGGGCACGAGCACACAAAATTAATAAATAAACTCAAAAAAATACATTATTAAAATAAGCATCTAAACAATTTGGGCGGGCACTCCAATCAACAGGGTGGGCAAGTTCCCACCCTGGCCCACACCTGGCACCGTCACTGGTATACTTGGTATAGAAAGTTTTGTTTATATACCAAACGTGTGAATTCTTTTGGTGTTCCACTTTATGAATTATCCTTTCGCAGCGGTTTTAGTATAAAATAATTCAGAATCAAACTCGAAACTGCTCGAAACATCATCAAGTTGTTGATATTTGCCGCCATGTTGTTGATATTTGTAGCGTAACGAGCGCCACCAACCGTAAGGTAAATCGCGAAGGAAGATTCTGAAATTATGAAGTGAATTCTGATTTCTGAAATTAATTTATGTTGTACACAGGTCTAACCAGAGAGGGGGGCGCTCGGGGATTTGTCCGCGTGGGCCGGAATCCCCCAAGGACCCGAACGAATAACTTAATAAATTTGAATGAATAAAAAATTAGATTTTAAGTTTTGTTTTTTCTTTCTTTCCCCCAAAATTACTTAGATTTTAAATTTAAGCTTTAAATGCAAAAAACAATAAGTTTATACCGGGCGGTGTGGAGGGTATGGAATACCTCCCAGTGCACTTTTTCTTTTTGTTTGCGAATTATTCAGTAGCCAAATAATAAAAAATATGTAGGTCCTTTACGGATATTATCCGATATATGTCTACAGGTGGCTGGTGCGCTGAAATGGTGCACTGGGGGGTATTCCATACCCCCCAGACCCCCCGGTTTGCCAACAGCTGCAGCTCAATCAATATTTGTAGTTGTAATTTATTATAAATAAATACTTTTAACCTCAGGCTCAAAAAAAGAATCAAGTCCTGGAAGCTTGAAGCTGAAACATGACTTAACCGAAATGAACCAAAAGCATCTTAACTTCTACTTCCGGACGGGCAAAATTAAATTTATTTGTGTGCTTAAAAGCAAAACAATCTCTTTTGCGGCCCAAAGCTTTGAAGTATTATAAAAGCCCTAAAATTACTTAGATTTTAAATTTAAGCTTTAAATGCAAAAAGCAATAAGTGTATACCGGGGGGTCTGAGGGGTATGGAATACCCCCCAGTGGACTCTTTCTATTTGTTCGCAAATTTTTCGGTAGACAATGATTTTTCTTTTTTTTTTGAAGGTTTAGGCAGTTCCTGCCTGTTCCGACTTTTAAATTTTTAGAGCAGGGGCCCCGCGAAAAGTTTTGCCACGAGGCCCGACGTGGCTCTCGACGGCCCTGGTTGTACAGGTATATATGAGGAATATTTGGTAATAAAAAATGTTTGTGTCTATCGGGCACAAGCAGGGTCGTATCTCGGACTTTGGTTCGAGGGGGGGGAGGGTTTAAACAATAAATAAATAATGTGTTGCATCAGCTCGAATACTGAATACCCCCAGAACTAAGCGCCCCAGGCAAATTTTTATGAAATTTTCAAGGTCAAGCTCTGTCAACGGGCGGCCTTGAATTGGGCACTACTAATATTTTTAAGCCTAATCCTACTCGAGCTACCTGTTTGTAGTGCCATAGATTGGGCACTAGTATAATCCTTTAGGAATATGTAATTTATATAGAATTAAGGTAATAACCGTTAAGGAATTATAATGTGTAATTAATTATGAAGTCCTGAATATCACAACTTCGAGTGGGGCGCTCAGTGGCGTACCTAAAGCTTTTGCCGCCCGGCGCCTTCTTAAAATTCTTTTTAAAATAAAATTAAAAATAAAAATATCTTCGTACAAGAAGCAAAATGTCGCCCCTGAAAATGTACAGCACGGGGCGGTCCCTTCTACCACCGCCCCCCCTAGGTACGCTAGTGGGGGCACCCGTTGAGTACATAGTTAAAATTCAATAATCAATTGATTTTTAATAATCCAAAATGTTTAGTAAACTATATGCTTAAGCCTTTAAGTAGGTTTTCAGTTTCATTATGAGGTCAAATAATTTGCTACTCGGCGCCCCTAGGTAGTTGCCTAGTTTGCCTATTGGATAATCCGGCCCTGCCCCAAGCCACGTCCCTGCAAGCTCCGTCACTGGAAAGGTTATCTGGATTAATCAATTTTTCATTTTTTTTTTTCTCTTCAGGAACAGGTTTTATTGGTGCGCGCGCTTTCTGAGCTTTATTATTGGCAGGCTGGCAGGTCGCTGAAATCACAGAAAAAGTGTCATTATAGCATCTTATCTTGCATATCACAGTAATAGGGCGTGGTGTTCTAGAATATTTCTTCTTGCAATAAAATTCGTGCTTCTCCCTGTATAAATCATCTTAAAAAAAACTATTCAAGAGTTTTATTCAGTGAGTGAAAACATTAGTTCTTGAAATCAAATAAAAATGGACAATGGAGATTTTTACGCCGACAACAATACCAGGTTAGTGCATGTTGATCGTAGGGAGACAAAGGTAAATAAATAAATTTTAGATTCGCACCAGTACCGGCAATTATGCCGGCCTGTCGAAACAGTACCCATTATAACATGAACCACAAAAATAGAGGAATGGCGTTGATTTTCAACCACAATACTTTTGACCGTGAAATGAATTTAGACGATAGGAACGGAACAGATTTTGATGCCGATTCTGTAGCAATGAGTTTACACAACTTAGATTTTGATGTAACAGTGTATCTCAATCTAGAATATGTCAAGTTAAGAGAAATCATATTCAATGCGGCTACTTTTGATCACACAAATTATGACTGTTTTATGATGGTCGTGTTAACTCACGGTACCGATAATAATATACTGTTCTGTTATGATCAGGAGTATGATTTTCAAGACCTGTGGACACCTTTTTGCGCCAATATGTGCACCTCGTTGGCAGGTACGTCCTTTCCTGAAGTTATAACTAAATTTTGGTGTACTCAATTTGTTAGTTTTCAGGGAAACCCAAAGTCTTCGTTGTTCAAGCTTGTCGGGGTGACAAATATATGCCTCCGGTTTCTTTAAGCATAACTGAAACTGAAACAGATGGACCTTCAAAGAATAATAAAAATATTACTAGCTACAAGATTCCTTCAAAAGCTGACTTTTTATTTGCTTTTTCAACTATTCCAGGTAAGTTTTTGTTATTTATTAATCAAGTTTTCTAGGATAATTAGGAAATCATTGAGGAAGTAAGGATCGGAGGATAAATTTTAATGTACATCAGGATATGTGAGAAAATCTGTTTTTTTAGTAAAATAAGTGCGCCATTTATTGCCAAACTAAGACATTATTTTTTAATGTAAGTTCATTCCATACCAAATCCCAAAGGTGCTTTTCGCCAGCCCCCACCATTTCGAATTTTGGGTCCAAAATAGTTTAATCGTTTGTACCTTCTTTATTTTTGTTTGTACTTCATTTTCCTTTGATATACAAAAATAGCATACTGACGCACAGAATGGATTAACGAGATTTTAATAAAATAATATTTATTACAAAAGTATTCAATAGTATTATTATACATACATATGTACCAAGTTAAAAGTTTAAATTATGGTTTTTATAATGTGTATACTTATAAGAACAAACAGATTAGTTTTCGACTACTTTTGATCTGCACTTAAATAAGGTAGAACTAGAAGAAAGCTTAACGCCCCCCCCCTCACTAAAAATTTTCCATTTGCTATTTTTTGTATTCCAGTCCTTTAGTCTTTTAATTTAGTGAGATTTTAGACCACTTTTTTACCCCCCCCCTTGGAGATATGTCATGAGGTTTTAGGCTACTCCACCCCTCTCTTCCCAAAATGACGTGCATTTTTTAAAATATCTTAAGCAGGAACGGCTGGTGCCAGCGAGGCGACGAGCGGCGTCAGAAGGTCCAGTGCCGGAAACCAGCTTAGAGCTCAATATTGTAGTTAAGCTTTTAGGCACAAATGTGCTTGCTTGGAATTTCACGTAATCTCACGAAAATATAGATTTTCCCCCTATCGTGATCAATCGCGATGTTATTATAACTCCCTCCTCCCCTGTTACGACTTCACGTGATTAAACGAAAACCCCTAAAGTTGAAAAAAATTGAAATATTTTGTAAAATTTTAAAAACATAATGAGTACAATAAAAATTATGTAGAACATAGCAGTGATTTGGTCTCCTCTTGAGCAAAAATTCAAACTTTAAAAATTTCAATTGTGATTATTAAAAATTTTGAAATATTTCGAAAACAAAATGGGTATAAACAAAAATAAAGCAGGTACAACCAGGTACAAAAGATTTAAACTATTTTGGATCCAAAATTTGAAATGGGGGAGGGGGCTCTGGCGAAATGCACCTAAATGCTAATTTTGTTTTCATATGGATTTACTTATTTGTTAGGCAAGGCGCGCACCGAAGTGGTGTGGTGGTGGTGTGCTAGTGGCGTGGTGAAAAGTGGCAGGTGGAATCGGTAAAACCTATGTAAACTCGCCACTCCAACACCACACCACCACCATACCACTTCAGTGCGCGCCTTACCTTAGGCAAGTTGCAGCATTTTCTGTATTTCTAAGGGCTTACAGAAACTGAAACTTCTTATCTCTTACGTAACCTATATCAATGTAAAAAAAAATTGTTTAGAAAAGAACCGACTGCAAGAATTGATTTTTACCTTTTTTTACCTAAATGTAATTCTAAAGGCTGAAAGGCCATCCCAAGTGCTTATTTCTGTTTCTAAAAAATGAATTTTTATGGAGAAGTTTTTGCAGGAAGGAGAAGTGTCTACGAGCTAATATTTTTTACTTCTTTGTAAAAAAGGATGGAAAAATCCAAAAGGGCATTCATTCATGACGCGCAGAAATGAATTAACGAGATTCTTGTAAGATGTTACAATCATTCTAAAATGACAAGGAAGTCATGTGGTCTACATTAGTTTTTTTTTTATAAAGTGATTGAACCTAGTTGTATTGGTATACTTAATATCAACTCTGAGATTTATACCTTTTTTTTTCTCAAAGTTTGGATATTAACAAAATAACATTTCAATGCTGAATAGTTAGGGTGATTTTGAAATATTTTATTGAAATTGAAAAAAAAATTCTACTTTACATTTTGTCAGTTCATATCCCTGTAAATATTAATTTTTCATTCAAAATGATTGAATACTTTCTTAAAGAGCGTGAAATAATCTACAAACTAGATTTTAACCTTTTTTATTGTCTAAAATCAACGGCTTTCGAGTTATGAATTACAGTAAATAAAAAAATGTTGAAAAATTTAAGCTTTTATATTTTTTACACAACCCTGTATCTTTTAAACGAAACATTTTACATAAAATCTGATGCCCCATTCCAGATAGGAAATTTAATGGCCTACAACTTTTGTCTAGTAAACATTTTTGAAAAACCAATTCATTTCACAGAAAATCAGGTAATTAAATTCACAAAATTTTTATTTTTGTTAAAAAATTATTTTTTGCAACTCCGGGGGTAAAGTACTCACTTTGCACCCCGCTTGGCGGGTGTAAAGTGGCACTTTTTTGCCCTAAAAAATTTTTTTTGTCCTAGGCAAATAAAGAAGTCACCAGATGAATTTGTCTAATGACAAATGTCACTAGAAGAAGTAAAGCAACTACGGAATATTTTAATTATCATTATTTGTAACATTTACATTTATGTGAATGTGGCCGTATTATTAATTATTAAGTAAGGGTAAACTATTACATTATTTAAAAAGGAAAAAGGGTATCACGGGTCGATTGGGCAGCAATCAAACAACTATAATTCTTATCTCGACGTTTTGGATGCTACTATGCACCCATCCTCAGGACTATAATGGTGAAAAAATATATACATCGATCTGTACAAAAATCTTAAACTCACCGAAACCGAATTACATGTTGAAAGTTTGTACTGCGTCAAAAACCGATGCTAACATTTAAATCGGTTTCGGTGAGTTTTTTTGTAAGATTTTTGTACAGATCGATGTATATATAACAGGTTTTCTCCATTATAGTCCTGAGGATGGATGCATAGTAGCATCCAAAACGTCGACACAAGAATTATAGTTGTTTAATTGCTGCCCAATCGACCCGTGATACCCTTTCTCCTTTAGTAATAGCTTTGGGCGTTATTTCCTTTACTCTGATCTACATTATTTAAGTAAATGCTCAGTTAGTTGAATCTCGAACTCCAAACTTTTTGCTCATAATACCATCATATGAGTTAGATTTAAATTTTTTTATCTTGTTCCCCACCAACGATATCGGATATTAGCGTTAAAAAGTGTATTTGGTTTTAAAAAGTAACATTTCCAAACTTGGAGAAGTTCCAGGAAAAAAAGAGTATACATCTCAGGATTGATTTTTGGTATACTAGTACAACTAGCCCCGATCTTTTTGTAAAGAAAATTTTAGCTTGGAGACTCTTTTCCTTCTTTCAAAAATTTCCCCTCACATAAGTCACTTGAAAAAAAAAAGTTGAGGAAAAATTATGATGGATTTTCACTTTTTAGAATTACATTTAGGTGAAAATATATAAGGATCAATCTTGTAGCCAGCTTACAATTTTTTTAATGGTTGAGATTGGACCACTTTATAAGGTAGAAGCATAAAAGTTGTGGAAGCAGTATGGCGTAAAGGCTATACCGGCCGCCTGGGGAGTGGTTAACCGCAGTTCAAATCTAAAGCTGATCTAAAGCCCAAGATAGATCTGTGGGTTATGGGGAAGGTAGCGAGAAACCACCCCATTAATTAAAATTTCCAAATATACGGCATCTTGGCTTCAGTGCTGCATAGTGTATGGCACTTGAAGAAGAAGATATGGAATGACCCTCTATTATAAGTTCGTGGTTATCTACATGTTTTGTTACAACTTCAGTTTTGGTAATACAGTAGAATCCGCTTAATGTGATCACGGATAATGTTATCAGTCGGTTATTGTGATCATTTTGACTGGGAACCGGCCGCTTTAATCACTTTACGTACAAAAACCACCGGATAATGTGATCAAAAAGCCGCTTATTATTATCACTTTCAAGGAATTTTCTACACAATATTCTTTTTTTCGAAGTATCTTTTTTTGATTGGTCATTGAAATTTTATATATCTTTACAAAACACGTCACTCGTTTTAATTTCTATACAAAAACGAATTAAGTTTCCCGTTTCATGGCGTGTTTCTATTTTTATTTTGATAAATATGCACTTTGCTTTATGCATTTTAATTTAAGTTTAGTTTATTCTTGCTAAATTTACCTAATTCTTCTTAAATTCATTTTTTTTGAAATTTGCTTATTGTTATCAGTCGGTTAATGTTATCAAAATGTTCTTGGCCCAAAGTGATCACATTAAGCGGATTCTACTGTATTTATGTTTTTCCTTTTTTTGGCGAAATGGGTTCTAAATATTCTCATAGTTTGGCAGTAAAAGGAGCAACTATTTTAAACACTAAAACAAACATTATCGGAACCCAATACAATCATTTCTTTGATAAACTGTAAGTAGTAGAAAAAAGTAGCTATTTGTGTAACTAGTAAGGAAAAATCACTTTTCATACGTGTTAAACACAAAATATTTCCTAATCGCGTTTATTGTCAAGTTTTTTGAGCTTAAAATAATATTTTCACCTTAGTACTAAACTGAGTACGGAAAAAAGTACTTTACCTCACTCAAATGTCAATAAAACAGAAGGACTTTTAAAAACGCTATTAGGAAATAAGTAGTTATTTGATTAACCAGATAGAAAAATTCACTTTTTACCGCTTTACACGCCAGTGTTTTTCTATTAGTTTTTGAAGAAGGTTCGAAAGAATTTCATTATTTTTATTATTTCATTATTTTTATAGTTTTATAGATTTTTATTTTTTGGTATTGCTTTTACTTAAAAATAGCGCAATAACCTACTCGCTTTTTCCATCGCAGAATTTCTTTATTTTACACATCAGTGAGGAAAATTCCACTTTTCCTCCCTCAAATTTGTATTGAAAAGTTAGATTTTTTTTAAACTAATAGAAAGATTACGTTTATTTAGTCATAATATAGATCATATAAGTATGTATTTTTAACTATTTTTCAGGCAGAATCGGAGTATTTAAAAATGTTTTTCTTTCTTGACGCACCTACGTATTGGTAATATACAGGTTACAATTTCATAACAATTTTTTATTTCTTGTTAAATTTCAAATTAGAGTAACTATTTTTCATTTTTTCCTGCTGTTTGAAGAAAATAATGCTTTTTTACTTCTTGGAGTATTGTTTCTTTCATAATTCTTTTTTGCTTGAAGTTTTATTAAAATTTTTATAATCGCATCTAACTCACGGATTTATGAATCCGACTCATAAATCCGTGATTCCACTTCAGTTATACGATATTTCAATGGTTGCCAACGTAACTTGTTCCTTTATTTTACAAATAAAATTTTTCTCAAACATTTTTAATTTCAATTTGCGTATTTACTCATTATCAACCAAAAATTATATTCAAAAAATTAAAACATGTCTCCTCCCCTGAAAGTATAATCTGGCTACAATATTGTGTAATTTTGGTCCACAGAAATTAGTCCAAAAATATGCCTTGATACGGACTAATTATATCCTAAAGTTTTTGCGCGTTTTCATAAATATTATGGTGTCCCGAATAAAGTCTTAAAAGTCCAAAGGAGGGGGAGCTCCGCCAAACATGTGGCAATAATGTAAAGGTGCTCTATTCAAAAAAGAAAGACACGATAATTGTATACAAGAAAGGTTCTATAAAATTTTTCAGTCCGAGCAATACTTTTCATGATAAACCCCGCTGAAAAATATGAAGTATAATTTTTTTTTTATTTTCTCAGATTAAAACGTAAAATATAATGAAAAAATCGGTAATAAAAAATATTAATTCAAAGTTTGAATACATGTGGATGGATGTCGGAACGTTAAAACTACTATAAAGGCCACCGTACTCTGAAAGAGATGTTGGATTAAACATCTGTTCTTTCCCTCATTGTTCTTTCATGCCGAGCAGGCCCATCGTATATACTTGCCTTGGGATTGGGGATGGCTGTCAAAAGACGACATTTTGTGGCCAAAAACAACATTCCAACTTCCTGTACCTATAATTGTCTTTTAAACCTGATTTTTAGCAATTGCGCAAAAGGTTCTGGACCATTCTGCACTTGTCGAAGTTTAGTACTACATTGCTCATCAGTTTGCGGTAATTGCCATGGCCAATCTTGCTCAAATGCAATGCAAAAATCGTCAAAAACCGTTTTAGAGCACCTTTACATTGTTGCCACTTGTTTGGCGGAGCTCCCCCTCCTTCGGACTTTTGAGACGTTATTCGGGACACCATAATATACAGGGTGACCCAGACCACCCGTATCAGTACTTTTTTTCAAAAACGGTAAGTCGTAGAGAGTTGGGCTAAAAAAATTTATTACAAAAGCCCTAATGACGAATCTAATGGTGATATTATTATTTCCGGGAAAAGTCGGCATCCAGAGTAGTTTGCTCCAGAAAGTCCAGAAATCCAGAATTTTAAATGACACCATATGTCGAAAGTGGTATCGTTGGAAAGCTCATTAAAAAATAAGCAAGTTTTGTAGGAAAATTTTTTTTATTACTCCCACCCCTTAATTAAAATATTCGACTTAAGTTATTAAGTTATTATTTTGATTATTTTGACTTTATTTTAAAAATTGGCATTCAAAATCTAACTATCGGGTTAGACAATAATTAGACAATAAACCAGAAAAGCTCAACAGTGTTAAGAAGTAAATGGAAGACATTTTGAACATTTGTGACATTGCTCTAACGCGGTAGCTGGATTTCAAGTGCTGACTTTTCAAGTTTAGTTCGTTATAAGAAATTGAAATTTAATAATTTCAAGTGAATATAACTTAAAAGGGGTGGGAGTAATAAAAAAATTTTTCCTACAAAACTTGCTTATTTTTTAAAGAGCTTTCCAACGATACCACTTTCGACATATAGTGCCATTTAAAATTCTGGATTTCTGGACTTTCTGGAGCAAACTACTCTGGATGCCGACTTTTCCCGGAAATAATAATATCACCATTAGATTCGTCATTAGGGCTTTTGTAATAAATTTTTTTAGCCCAACTCTCTACGACTTACCGTTTTTGAAAAAAAGTACTGATACGGGTGGTCTGGGTCACCCTGTATATGAAAACGTGCAAAACTGTAGGATATAATTATTCCGTATCAAAAATTGTCAAATTGTTAAAAATTGATGAAATTGTCTTACTAGCGGCCAAAATCGCAAAATTATAGAATATTTTTCACTTTGCCATGAATCACAAACAAATACTTATGATTTCAAAAGTAGCTTGTTGATACTTCAAGAATAGCCCCTCAGTTTTTTTAATCTAGGTTGTAGGTAAACAGGAGCGGAAAACTACTCGGGTTAACATGGCTGGTTGTTATACTTTGTTTTATCACCACGGACTTGGGAGTCCGTCGAATCCTGCCGATAGATGTTTTTTTTTTAAATTCAAATCTATTAATTAAATTATAACAATTCATACCTACGTAGATATTTTATAATTATTTTCATATATTACGGGTTAGATTTTGCTAGATCCATGAAGCCTTATTGCTTGTTCACAATGTACGTAAAACGTAAGACGAACATAAGATTTAAAAATATAAATACAAATAAAAGCTTAGTGAAGTATCGAATAATTTTAAAATCTTAAAGTGGATGACGTAGAATGTTCTTTTGCATATACCAATATAACTCCGGTATTTTTCAATATTTGATTAAGGTCTTATTTCTATTTGTAATTCTTACGTTTTATGTATTTCTTACGTCTTATGTACATTGTGAACAAGCACTTTAGGCCTAAATGAATTATTGGTAATATTGTTTATTTACAATTTTGTTCATCTATATTTTTTGTGTGTATTTAATACATTATGCAAAATGTATATTTTAACACATGATGTGTAAAAATAATTAAATATTCAATTAACATCCAATTACATAAAATTTTACAATGATTACTTGTGTTTAATTAATGTGTTCCAATATTGTTTCATTTCTTCATCTCTAACTCGTGGGTTGCGTTTGCGTTCTATTATTGTAAAATTAGCCAAGACGACTGACTGATCAGATCAACGACTTTCATGATCGCTTGTGTTCATTAAATCGTGTTTGGAAAGATCTACCTGTATGACTGATGTAAGTTCATAAACCCCTGATTAATACCCCCATTAATAAACTTCTGGAGTTTTGTAACACTGTACAACGGTCTCAACGACTTACCTAGTTTGACGTTCGGCCAGCTTCAGTGGAGACTGCAGGGTTCACTCTGAAATGCTACAGCCTTAAGGGGGGAAGTGACACAATTCGAATAATGTCGAAATATATAGAGCGCCACTCGGATTAAATCTTTCGAAGACCTACCTGTAAATCTCATACTCCTAGGGTAAAGACTTGACATTAACACTGCCGTCATAAGGAAGAAGGCAGTAAGTCCACTTTTGATAGTTTTGAGTAAATCGCAAAAAACTAATTGCACATTGCCCCTCTTCAATGGATAATAGTACATTTCATATTGGATTTATTCGAAATATAAAAAACTTTTGCAAGATCTAATCATCTATCACTAAAATTCACTGGTTCGGGGAACTACTATGCGGAGCCAACAATTGAATGATGGTGGCCTTCTAGAAGGTTCAAGGTGATGGCGCACTTGAATCGATGAAAAATGGCGACGTCCTTGTAATGATGACCCACTCGTATATGAAATAATATGAAATTTTGAAAAGTTTGTAAATTTCACAGGACTAATAAGCTGAACTTTTGAACTGGTGGGCCGGGAACATATTTAGTGATGATTGAAATTCTTGGTACGGTTTTCTTAATGGCATAAGATGCCGCAACGCACTAATGGCGTGTCAACGTACGAGTTTTTGGAGTAAGAAGTAAAACATTTGCACTAGGCACACTGCGGATTAGGAGTACTAAAACCGTTTTTCACTAAATGTGCCACCGCGTTACTTTGAGTCAGGCTAGGAACTGAAACTGCGCGCAAAATCGTTGGTATTAATCGCACTTAAGGTGCGACGTCTACCGGTAACTTATGTGATTACGATGATTAAAACTTTAAAGTTAAAAAATACAACAGGTAAGATTGTTTTCAAAGTCGTCATTTAATTTTTTAGGAGGTTCACTTTGTCCTTGCAGAAATTGATAAGCTGCATTTTTTGCATTAATAACATTCGAACTCTTACTTAATATTGACTGGGCCTTTTAAGTAGTTATATATAGTTCTATATACATAGAATACACTAGACAGAGCATAGCTAAGCTAACACACAGGTTTGTTTTAAAGCAAATTTTAAGCAGCACTGTTGGTAAACATTACTTGTTATTAAACGACGTCCAGTGGTTTCGCCTATGAATGTTTATAGGGTTTTACTTTACACAATGCATTGCTTGTCCATATTTTAAATTATAAATTCCACACACGACTCAACAACTATAATGATTAATTCACAATGTCGAAATAGTAGGTATATTATACATCATGGGACTAAGGTGCTGCTTTTCATCCCGCGTGCGAAGGTTTTTACACGAGGTGTTAGCCGAGTGCAAAAATCGCACACGGGATGAAAAGAACCTTAGTCCCAAGGTGTATATACTATTTTTCACAATTTCGCTGAAAATGCTGAATTACATCGGTTAATAACTAAATTTGAGATTTATAGCTAGATATCGAAAAACTGAGCAAAAAATGTACCCCCGTTACAGTAACCCCCCAGCGATTTGTCTTAAGAAGCCATATGCAAAATTTCAGATCAATGGCGCGGGAAAATAAGTATTACTTATTTTATAAATAAGTTAAAACTTATAAATAAGTGAGCACTTTACTCCCGGAAGTGTGAAAAAAATATTTCGTATTTTAACCACAACAAGTGGCGCGTTTTTTTGACCAATTACAACTCGGGACTTGGTAACACCACTATGTAAACAAATAGAAAAATTTACTTCAAGTTATATTATTTGCATATGTTTTGTCTAGGTATATTTAGTCTGAGTAGAATACTATATTTTCGTCCTCTGGGAGGTAGAGTCGTAATTTTGTGCAATATTTCATCGCATTGAATTTTATTACGGATCAATCCATGTAAGAACATAATATTGAAGTTACTTATCTACCATCAGCTAAAGATTTAAAATCAAAAAGACTTAAAAAAGCCTTTTAAATTTGCAAAAAAATCATTTTAAATTATCGATTTTTTCATTTTTTTTTCGGCTGATGTTTTCGTACGTTTCCTTCGTAAACTTCCATTCAAATATCTGTGCCGCTACGTCACTAAATTCTGATTAAGAAATGACGTACTGAATATAATTTTACCGAAAATCGTCATCAAAACAACACTTCCCTGCTTATATACGCGCAGGGAAATTGAATTTTAATGACTAGTCCGGTAATAATTAGTAATTGTAACAAAATTAAAGAGACGTCGTTCTTTTCGTTTTTACTTATCATTGTTGTACAGTAACCTTCTATGGTAGTCATAGTAGTAATAATGTTTTAAAATTTAGATTTTTTACGATTTTCGGTAAAATTTAATACCATACTTGTCAGGAAAATGTCGCACTTTACTCGGAGCTTTAAAATACTCGGCACAGAGTGCCTCATATTTCAACATTGCTCCTCGTCAGTAATGTATCATTATCCTGACTTTTAGGTAAATAACTATTGGACGTCGTTCATCTTCATTTAAATGAGTGCAAAAATATTTGTATGTCTAGCTAACCGAAACCAATAAAAGACATACGTTACTAATATGGACATTATAAAAACAAAACGACAAAAAATTAGTATGTATGAACTTATAAATGTTTTATTTTTAAATCACGTAGTGCTATATTTTATGTGGTTAGGTTAAGTTTTCATTGTTATTTATAACCTGCAACACTTAGACAGCGACATTTACATTGTTTCAAATTGTGGCAAAAAGAGAAACTATTATAAATAAAAATAAAAATGCACTTTGAAAAGTACTTATTTGACTAGTGATTTCCGGCTTGATTCACACCATTTTAAACAATGACGCACCGGCAAATTTATTTGGGTTGTACTTTATGCACAGAGTATCCAACCGGGATCAATGGTAACTCATGCCCAACTGGGCAACAGGACAACTTTCAAACTTGTCGTTGGCATCTTCAGTTATATCATCAATATTCATCTTTCGAAAAAAGTAATCTAAGGGTTGACTGGAACTAGGTCGATATCCAAGAAGTTGAGATTTACTCTTAGGTAACTCCAAATTCCGACTGAGTAACTGAGTAGCTTCGCGCTGTGATGACAACCCCTGAAATGTTAATAGGGATGATATGGCAAGTGACAACTCATTTGAAAGGTCTTGCTTCCCTGAATTCAGTGTAATAACTTTTTTGAAGTTTTATCAATTATTCAACAACAAAATTGAAGCTGCAAAAGTGCGAAATAAATACGATATTTCAAGACTTTTAAGAATAAAAAAGTGAAAAACGCTTGGACAGGTTAATTTTAATTTCAATGGGGCTACATTTACTGCTATTCATGAACATTGATAGTTCAACCCTTAGAGCCGTTTTACATTATAATAAAATTTGTAGCAAATCTATGACAAAAAATTGCATTCAATTTTACAAGAGTGTCATTGGTTGTATCCTGTTGAGCTGTGGACTGTATTTTTGGGGTTGACCACAAAAAGCTCCTCGCAGTCTTCGGTAACGAAGGAAAGACTCGGACACTTTCCATCCCGATGGAAGGTAGCCGATGTCGTCATGTTTCCTAAACCAAACCAAAACCCTAGAAACCCAAAGTCTTACAGACCAATTAGCTTACTATCATGCGTAGGCAAATTGGTGGAAAAACTAATAGCAAAAAGATTTGACCAGGCCGCGGCCGAAAGCCAAATTATTCCTAATGAGCAATTTGGCTTTAGACCGGGGCACTCGACGGTACATCAAATCCTCAGACTGGTCGAACATATTACTTCTAAATGGGAACAAAAACAGTCAACGGGGGCTGTATTAGATGTAGACAAAGCATTTGACAATGTATGGCACCAGGGCCTACTTTTGAAACTGATGGAGGCAAAATTCCCACCACTACTATTAATATTAATCTTGGCATCGTTCTTGGAAGATAAGAAATTCTGCGTAAAACTTGAGGGTGTCCGCTCCACTTTAAAGTGCATCACAGCGGGCGTCCCCCAAGGCAGCATCCTGTCTCCCAAGCTCTTTGTCACGTACATTCACGATATGCCCTCCCCTAGAGATCACAATGATCCAAGAACCGAAATGGCACTCTATGCAGATGACACAGCGGTGTACACCAGCTCATGCCGACCCACTTTCGTGATAAGACGCCTTTAAGACCATCTAATCACACTGGGAGAATGGTTCCGTACTTGACGCATAGGAGTAAATCCTAGCAAGAGTACGGCAACATTCTTCAAAAGATTAGATGGCCGACCAGCGCACAAGAGAAACTATTCAAGAACTCCCACTACACGTTTCAAAATGTACGGCACCGAGATCTCCTGGAGTAGCTCTTCCAAATATTTGGGGGTTACATTGGATAGCGGACTTCGGTGGGGCCCACACATAAATGGGGAGTGTACCAAAGCTAGAAGTGCACTAGCCGCTCTCTCACCCTTTCTAAATCTTAAAAGTAAACTTAGCATTAAGAATAGAATTAGGCTATATACATCGTGCATCAGGCCTATCCTGACGTACGCAGCTACCGTTTGGGGCCATGCGGCCGAAATTCATTTGAATAAAGTCCGGGTGGTCCAAAGCATAGCAATACGGCGAGCTATGAAGGCCCCTATGTTCGCTAGAAACGCAAGGCTCCTGGAGGACTCCGGACTGGAGTCTATCCGCGAATTTATCCGCCGCACAACGGAAAAATTCTACGACGACGCGGCAAACTCTGAAAACCCATTAATCAACGGGCTTGGAAACTATCAACCCGGGGATTATAAGAGGTTCAAGAAACCCAAGTCGATCCTTGAGCCAACAGCGTAAAACCCTTTTAAACCATATGTTTTTCACTTCAAAAATAAAATTAACATACTGTCTTTCAGGATTTTTGCCTTTGCTTTAGCTTTTATCTACTGCTTGTCAAAAATTCAGCGATTAGATTTACTTTCAACCGCTAATGATAGGTTACTTTCATGTTAAGGTTCGGCTCCAAGGCGGCAGTGTTGATTTATGAACGTGAGAGGGCTTACGACACAAGTATATTTTATTATTTATTGGTAGGCAACACGTTTAACATAAAATGTAATTTGGTTGTTAGACAATTTTTAAATTTTTAACAACTTCAAATCGCCTCAAATAGAGCGAGAAAATTGATTTTTTTATTTAAACAGCGCCACATATTGAAATTAAAATCAACCTGTCCAAACGTTTTTCACTTTTTTATTCTTAAATGTCTTGAAATATCGTATTTATTTCGCACTTTGCAGCTTCAATTTTGTTGTTGAATAATTGATAAAACTTCAAAAAAATTATTGCACTGAATTCAGGGAAACAAGACCTTTCAAATGGGGTGTCACTTGCCATACCATCCCTCTTAACATTTCAGGGGTTGTCATCACAGCGCGAAGGGATAAAAGAATTCGGGAGTGACATTGGTCGCAAAAGTTGTCCCCCTTCGATGATAAAATTGACGTGTTTTTGCATTTTTTGCAAGTTAAATTAAAATGCATAAAGCAAAGTGCACATTTAGTTTTGTAAAGACTGTATTATTATCGCTACACGGGTAGTAGTTCAAGGCCCACCTTGCACTGAAGCTCTAGGCTCATTGTACCCCGATTTTCCATTGAGTTGTTAAGGAAAGTTATAAGTATTTCGATCGACAGTTTGATGTTCACCAGAGGGCTGAGTTAAGAAATTATGTCCAGGTCGGGGATTTGAGCCCAGAATTTCCGCTCATAACTTCAACTAGTGATCACATCAAGCCACCACTGTGGTTTAAATATAGGTACTGTAACAAGTAATGTAGCAAACTGTTGGAGCCCAATTCTTGTCCTGATCGCCAACTTAGCAATCAAAGTAAAATTTATAAGCAGTTTTTGTTGCGCTCTAATAGGCAATTTCCCACAAACATAGCAGAAGTTATTGGAATGTTTTTTACACTCGCTTGGCATAATATTAAACAATAAATCAATACTCGGTATTAATCACAACTACAGAGTTGAATAATTTTTTGATATGTGGTAGGGCATCAAAAAATAAGAGACCTCTAATTTTTTAGCTGCCGGAACGCGGGTTTAGGGGATGTAATCGCTTTTCAAAACTAGAGTAAAAAATCGAATTTTTGAGTTTTTTGATTTTAATGAAACCAACGGCAAAATGCTTTATTTTATAACTAATAATAAATATTGCAGTGTTAATCGGTGACTCCGGTTAACACCACACACCCCCTTTCACATTCTCGTATGTGTCTTCTTGCTGCTCTGGCTAGATCACAAACAACTGGAGATGTCGAAACGTGCTCCACGCTGAATCAAATGACGCCGCAGTTCAACTACGGTTTTGATTTGATGATGACGATAAAGAAATTACAAATTTTGAAAGCTCAAAAACAATTGAAAAATTTTGGTTTGTAAATGAAAATTGATTTTTAATTAAGACTTGGAGTGTCTCGATGACGTACATGCAATAAACAATTTATATAAGATAAAAATAATTTTTTCGAAGCGATCACTCAATATTTTCGGTGGTGGATCATCCCCTAAAATTGAAAACCCCCCTTAAAGCATTCTTATCGAATGAAACCCATACTGAATGAAATTGGTATTATAAAAATATGATACATAAATTTATAAAAAGCACAAAAATTACATATATGAAAACTGGGGGACTGTCAGAGAATTTATACCACGAAAGAGGACAATTTTTTAAGCATTTTTCAGATTATTCATTAGTTTCTGAAAAAACGGCAATTAAAAATCGAAGATTTTACATATAAAATCGCATGCATAAATTAGTGGGAGGAGTCAATTTAATTAATTCATTTTACGGTGGATCCGTGATTTGCCGTTAACTCGCTGAAAGCATCCCTGAAATTAATTCACCTCGACTGGGAGGCCCGACCTTTCCAGGGAAGCCCACACTCTGCGAAGTGCGACACGCATGTGACGGCTATCAGCGCCTCCTTGTCTCATTCCTCTGTTGATATTAATCATTTAAGTTTTCTCGTGTAATAGGATTTGAAATGTTGCATTGTTGTATATGTTCTTTATTAGTGTATTAAAATCGCCCAGGTTTCAACTGACAAGGAGGGGACTCGACGTGCGGGTCACGGATTTTAAAGCCCTATTGGGGGAGAAAAGTACTTCGTAATAACAAACTAACAATAACAAAAAAAGCGGCAGGACCCACTTCTCAAAAATAAAAAAGTTTTTGAAAAAATTTTAAGTTTTTAATTTATTCATATAGCTTGCATTAATTGCATTAATTAACAAGTAATAGCGATAGTTGCGAGGTAGACCGCACGACTAGCACCCGGTAGGTCCAGGTTTCAATTCCTGCAAGAGTAAATTTTTTTAACTTTTTTTTTAATTTCAACTAATTTGTTAATTTACCCACAAAATGATTGAATTTATATAATTTAAAATAATAACGTTCAATCATTTTGTGGGTAAATTAACAAATTAGTTGAGAAAAAAATTTAAAAAAAACTTAAAAACTTTACTCTTCAAGGAATTCAAACCTGGACCTACCGGGTGCTAGTGCTAGGTGCTACCTCGCAACTACCGCTGTTACTTGTTAATTAATGCAACCGAGCAGCTATATGAATAAAATTAAGTAACTTAAAATTTTTTCAAAAACTTTTTTATTTTCGAGAAGTGAGTCCTGCCGCTTGGCCTAGAGTTTGTTATTACGAAGTACTTTTCTCCCCCAATCGGGCTTTAAAATCTGTGACCCGCACGTCGAGTCCCCTCCTTGTGAGTCAAATGTCTTTTCATAATCTACGAAGGCCATCCATATTGGGATGTTATATTCGTTTGCCTTCTCAACTTTAAATTTTTTCCTTCTTTCAGTACTTTCTCTATTTGTTTATTGTTGTAATTTCTGATATCAAATATAATTTTCTTCCTGTTTTATTTATTTCATAGTAGTCCTCAAATCAGTTTACGACTATAGTCCATTTCATTTAAGAAAATAGTAAGAATTTGTATTAGAAAGATGACCTCGAAATGTTAACCAATCAAATTGGTTAGAAATTAGGCGGCTTCACACTAGCGAAATTTGCGTGTTGGTGACAGATAACATTTAATTTTTTGTATTACATTAAATAGTTCCTATGCAGTATTTCTTTATTTATTTCATCAAAATCGTATTAAAATTGAAGTAAATTTGTGGAAATAAGTTTCGTAAAATTATGTCGTAACTTTTAAACATTCTTAGTTAGGCAACACCGATCCACGTCAATTCGTCGCGGGCAATTCGTCGCGCGACAACTCGTCGCGGACAATTCGTCGCGTGCGACAATTCGTCGCATGAGACAATTCGTCGCATGAGACAATTCGTCGCATGAGACAATTCGTCGCAATTAATTATACTTTTCTCTTCTCTTTTGTTCTCAAAAGTAAAAAACTTTATTAATAAACAATAAACAACAACGAAAAAAATAATTAACAATATAATAATAACAAAACAATAAATAAGAAATTAACAATATAATAATAACAAAACAATAAATAACAAAATAACAAAAATAACAAAATAATAAACAATAAAATAACAAATATAAATTATCTTTTTTCTTCTTTTTGTAATTTAAAATTATGCGCAATTCCTCGAAGATAATCCAAAATTGGTCTGTTTTGATAGTCTTCAACCACAACTGCTATTCGTACGGCAGTGTCTTTGTACTTTTTTTTTTGGTGTACTTCAATTCCAGCTATAAACTGTTCTATTTTCAACTTATTCAAACTTTCTTCTTTTTGAAGCCCCTTTACAAATTTCCATATGCTAGGATGGGCGGCGTTGATTATTGAAGAAAAGCTGTTGTGCCATCCTTCAACTGCGTTGTTGGTACGCGGAATATTTTGTGCGACCGCTTCGTAACAATTCCATATATTTATTGAAAATAATGGAGGACGCCTTCTTCCTCTTCTCTCTGATCGACCCTATCGAAGTATCTTCAAAATAATTTATTAATGGCGTCAAAATGTCTTCATTTTGTATTTAAAATGCGCTGTCTAATAATTCTTGAAACGATTCAACGACATCGTTCTCCGGCACAAACGCCAAAGCTGCAAGTAGTCTCATATTCAACGCAAAATCTGCATCTTGAGTATAACGAACTTGCAGTCCCCCTTGCTGTATATGTCTCCATATGCTTTGAGTAAAGTGGAAAAAGCATCCTCGTATCGCAATATTTTCGAATTCATTGCGACATGCATTCATTGCAGCCATTTCGAAGTCGAATAGAATGGTTAAGGGTTGAACCGCACGCTTCAACATTTTTATAATTCGAAATAAACGACTATAAGTATCTTGAGACTTATTCGGCAGCAAGGCATATATGGTTGGAATTACATTGCTGTATTGCACGCCATGAATTGTATACAATTGAGCAAACAATTGTGGTACAGTGGTGAACATTCCATCCGCGAACCAATGGTCGGAATTCAACATAAATTCTAGATTCGCCTCAGTAGAAAAAACTAAAATTCTGTCTTCACCGGGTCCACTATCATGTAATAAAAACGGTTCTCCAGAAGACGTGATGGTTAATTCTTGTGGAAAGACTAATTCCTGCAATGACATAGGATTTGCAGGCACGGCTTCTTTTTCCACGCGTGCACGTTGAACGGTTCTTTTTATTGCAGAAAGCGGTGGTAATTGGCCTGATGTAGCAACCGATACTTCTTCTGAAATTGTTCGTCCTGTTTCTGTTGCAATATTCTTCGCTCTTGTTAGTGCATTCCGAACTTCAATATCTACTGCATCAGCAACATGATTGTGGCTAGTGTCTTTTACAACTTCTTCACCAATGGTGTGAACACGCCCCGAGCAACGCGACTTGTGGTATTCGACACATTTCCAAATCACTTTTCCACTCGATTCTATGCTTCTTTCTCGTCTATCAATATAGCCTTTAAATAATAATAACTGGCGGCCTTTCTCACTTTCCATATATTCAAGCACCATTGTGGAAGTGAACTGTTAATTTTTTTTTTCTTTTTTGATTTTAGTTTATTATATACTAGATAAAATATTAAGTTGGTATATTTTATACCAACTTAATATATTTTTTTTAAATTCACCCCACGTGGTGAAGTTAGAAAAACGGGTACCCTGTATAACCGAAAACAGAAGATAACAAATTGAAGTGACATTTTGGCAACTCTCAGTTACATTTGGCAAATTTAATCGCGATCAAATCGTTTCATACGACGAATTCTCTACTGCGACAAATTGTCATTGCGACGAATTGTCGCTTGCGCCGAATTGTCGTGTGCGACGAATTTGCCGCGACGAATTGTCCGCGACGAATTGTCCGCGACGAATTGTCTGCGACAAATTGACGGTACACCAGGCAACACATATAACGCATTAAATTTGAATTTTTAAAATGACGTTTCCCTATGTGAATGTGGTTTTGCATTTGACCTGCCACCTACATTTTTAGTATCTGGGATCGACTATAGTTGGAGTTTGTTCAGATAGAGCATCCCTAGTTTTATGAATATCTTCAAGGCAATGAAAATATCATTTTCACCTTTACAGCGAAATTACCTTGCACTTATCCCTATCTGCGAAAGATGTTTTCGCCTATTTTGTTTTAAATAGAAGAAACATCCAAGATTTCACCCTCCTCAATTATATGTGAAATTATTTATAAATGCTGGCCAATTCGCAATAGAGGGCACTTCCACTCCCCCACTCCAACATGGCTGCCGAACAGCAGCTTGGTGGTATGGTTGGTGGTATTCGCCATAAGATTTGTTAAGGATTCAAGTGTTTTCGTTATAAAAATGTATTTTTTATAGAATTCTAACCAGTTCTTTTAACATTTTTAGCTTTTATGATACGGTGGTGATTGTTTTATAATAAATTGGGATACTAAAATTCACTATACTTACAAATAATTGAATAATTTGTGTTATTAAATTTTTGAAAATTATTAGCCTTAAATATTAAAATTTAGGTACAATAATTTGAAATAAATTGCTTTAAATAAAATAAACAACATTTCAGCTGTTTATTAATAATTAGTTTCCAGCATTTTTGTGTTTTTGAGTAATTTACATAAATACATTCAGATTTTGTGAAAGATATAATCGTAACTAGCACAGTTCAGGAGTTTACTAAAAAATGTAAAAATTATGTCTTAAAAATCAGCAAATCTTCTAGTCGAGAATGCATTAAGCCCGGCAGATACAAATTTCGCCCAAGTTTGAAAATTCCCTACCTATAACTCAAACTGACGAAAAACCATTTAAATTAGATATTTTCTAGTTTGATTTGGTTAAGTTTAATCATTCATTTTATTTTACTGTACTTTTTATTCTGTAAATATTTGACTTTGTTTAAAGGCAAACCGGCAGAAGTTGGAAAATAACAAATTCTGGTTGTATAGCCCTGCTATTTCAACATGAACCGGAAAGTCAAACAAATTACTGAAACACAAAAATGCTGGCAAATAATTACAAAACATAACAGCTGAAATGTTGTTTATTTATTTATTGTATTGTATTTCATTTAAATAACTGTTAAAATTATTAAATTATTGTAACTTTTAATATTTCAGGTTAATAATTTTGAAAAATTTAATAACACACAATTTATTCAATTATTTGCAAGTATAGTGGATTTTACTAGCCCAATTTCTTATAAAACAATCAGCACCGTGTCATAATAGCTAAAAATGCTAAAAGAACTGGTTAGAATTCTATAAAAAGTACATTTTTATAACGAAAACACTTGAATCCTTAAGGACGTGAAAACGCTATGTTAAATGAATGGCAGAAAAGTTGCTTTACCTGTTCGAGATAAGCAGAAAAACTATGTAGAATTTGGGGGCAAATAAAACAGAAATATAAAGTATAAGGTTACAGCTTTATGATGAACCAATTTTAGTTAAAGAATTTAATTTAGAAATATTATTTTTAGGGCACACAAAAAGTATCATTTTAAAGCATGAGTGATATTTTAAATTTTACCTTTTTAACTTGCTTTAATTATATAATATTTAGCTTCATCAGAATCAGACGAAAATTTTCTTCAATTTACTTTACTTCAATTTTTTAAAAATTTTTGTAATTACGGCGGTAGCCACGAAAAACAAAATTTGCCAAATTTATATTAAAAATTTTAATAAAACTCACATGCGTCACATAAGTTGCATAAGTGCGAATTAGAAAATTTAGTGAAATAGTTTCACTACTTTCTTAGAGAGTTCGCTGTTTTTCAAATAAATTTTAATATTTTTAAATTATGTTCGATTTATTTATTATGCGTACTTGAATAAATTAGTACCGAGAAAACTAACTGCGCGTGCTTTAAAAGTATTATACAAGTTGTATGGTTGTAAAATCTCATTTTAGAAATTCCCAAGAAGTCGATGGAGTTTTGTATATCGTCGTTTAGAAGTAGAACTCGTTTAGAAGTGACATTTCTTACAAAAATTGGTTTTTGGATATTTTGTGGAACGTGTAAAATTTTACGTAGGAAAACAGTCAATGTAAGATAATCAAAGTCCGCTTGAAAAGTATTTGTGAAATTCTTGATTGAAAAACTAAATTTTAAGGTTAAAAAATGTGTTTAACTTGGTGAGTTTTACCTCGAAACCGACGATATGAAGAAATATAAATAAAAGAAAAAAATAGAAATAATTATTTATTAATAATACAAAAACAATTCTTAATCATCAGTAATGAGTGGAGGATCTCGACATTTTAAGCCCCTTGTGCGTCTGTTCAGAATCAGTTCTGGTGCAATGCAGTCCGTATAAAATTTCACCAACTTATCGAGCATATTACGATACCAAAAATCATGGTCCACCTCTATCTCTTCAACATGCAAATCTGTAGCATCTCCCACATACACGATAAAATAACATATTTCTTTCTTTGAAATATGTAATTGCCCTTGAATCTGTAAAACATTTAAAAGAGAATTCAAAAACTATTTCAAAAAAAAAAGGTTAGTACAACAGTATTCATTATGTAATTAAAATTCTCTTAAACTTTGTGAAAATGTGTCCAAAGATAATTTATACCTGATAGTAATAAGCATGTGTTTTCTTTAATTTTAGTTCACCATTAACTTCTTCCAGACAAATATTTTTTTTCTGTTTTACTGCATCACGTAAAGATAATCCTGCTTTGTATACACTATGCAGGCACTTCACTTCAACAATTTTATCATTATTCACCAGTCCTACAAAAAAAGGCAATGATAAAAAACACAGTTAACTAGGTACAAAATTTAAAAAATACCATCTGGAGTTGCTCCCAAAAATCCATGTTCGGTATCCACAAATAAGCCATTTTCTTTTACTTTTAAACCATAAAGCTCAGAAAACCTTTTCTTGGCTACAGATTCATTGATTTTTCCATATTCAATTGCCGGAGTAGTGAATGTGGATTCAGTCCTCTGTATTTTTTTCACTAATGCATTACAAGGAGTTGTGCTTCTTCTTTTAATAACCTCATAGAAATTTGAAGCCGTCAATCTTTTCGAACGTTCTAATACATATCGTGGGTTGTTAAACTGATTATTTATTATTTATCCTGGGTGTAACGTTATACGAATGTTGATTGGTTAATTGTTTATTGTGTTTATCGCTTATTGGTTCATAGCTATAGGTTAGTTATACTTATACTTAACTGACTATTGTAAAAGCGGGCCTTAGGCGAAGTTCATGAAGAGGGAGTAATTAGATATTTTACAATAAACATAGATATTATATTTTTCTAATTTTAAGCAATTTATGCATTTTAACGGCTTTGTTACAGTTTAACCGCCAAGGGGGGGGGGTTACACTATTATACCTTATACCGAACAACAAAATGGAGGACGGAGGGGTGCGATGAAAATTAGGTTGAGAAACTATTATATCTTGGGTCACGGCAGCTTGAAGACCTGCTGACCTGCCAGCCTGTTTAATATTTTTTATAAGAATTATAAATATTTATTACAATTTTTCGCGTACATGAAAATACCATAAAATTGTTATTGGCGTACATGTACGGCACTGTGTTTTACTTTATGTAAGTCAAATACAATCAAACGTACATATAAATGTTCCGTGCGTACGTACCTCAGAGCAATTCAGCTACAGCGGGGGGGGGGGGGTAGTCACATGCCCACATTGTTGATTCAAGTGCTCAACCAAGTGCCCACCCATATTATTTAGAATATACGTTTAATTTTTTAGACTCTGATTTCAATTATGTATTTTGCTGAGTTCTGAGAAGAATCACGACCAAACAACCAAAGTTATCCAAAATAAATTAAAACCAAAACATTGTGTCGAATAAAATTTTTAAATATTCTAATATTCTTTTACTATTATGATGGTTATCTTTATTATATTGTATATCTGTATTGTTCACTTGTAACTAAATGAACTCTACTATAATTAAATTTTTACTTAATTTATTTAAAATTAAACTTGATAACAAAACTCTTTGATAATCGCAAATATTAAAATAACATTTTATAAAATATCCTGTAATTGAAAATAATTTAATGTTACATTTTCCTAAAAATATTTTAAATACCTAATAAATTTTTCATTTATTTACTGAAATTGTTCGTAAGATCCGCCACTGACTATGATATGTATAATTTCTAAAGTAATTGAAAAACTCGTCAGATATAATAATCAACTCTTGTAATTTAATATTATCATAACAAGCTATTTTTAGACATATCCCACAATGATTCTCGAATGTCATTTTATGGTAAGTTAACTTACTGCAGTGGAATTACCATAATAGCAATAATGTAATATTTTACTATCGTAAGCTAGGTGACAGCACTCTGCAGCAAATAAAAAATGACAGATATATCGAGTCGATTCTTCGTCGCTGAGAACGCGCCCTTAACAAATCTTATGGCGAATACCACCAACCATACCACCAAGCTGCTGTTCGGCAGCCATGTTGGAGTGGGGGAGTGGAAGTGCCCTATTGGTTTTGCTTTATTTCGGTTTGCACATACAGGGTTGGCAATATATTCAAGCCAAAATGAACTTTTTCTTTTTTACTTTTCGATTTGTTTCTAACGTGGGATTAGGTAATATTCGTACATTCCTTATTGAGGAGTCTTCGTTTATCTTTGTAGCTATTTTCAATCGCTATGATTTAAAAACAATGCAAAAAAAAGAGAAACAAATATATATCCACAGGATGTCTCAAAATATTTCTACCCTCAGATAGAAGATGAAATTCTAATACGTAAAGTTCTTTGCCATTTTTAAATATAATTTTGTTGAGATTTAAATCGATTTGATTTGAAAAAAACAATGCTCCATGGAATTTTAGTAAGTAAGTAGGTGCGATGCATTCCTTACCTGCTGTTTTGCTTGAATTTGTGGCAGTTGGACTGGGTAACGGCTTAAATCCAAAATGGCGTTCATTATCTTACGAAAATTTTACCAGAGACCTTATTGGTGTACAGTAAAAATCTGAATATAAGAATTACATTACATTTAAGGATATCACTTACCTTGAAGAAGTTATAGCCAGCCAAACTCCGTATGTAAATAATGCAATGAATTTGTTTTTTCTTTAAGAGGCAACTTTGGTATCGACTTCTCTTGCGGCCATTTTGGCTGCGAGAGACCTGGTTTCCCTACCTAGTTGTAACGCCAACTATTCTGCGGAAAAAAAAGTTTAAAATGAAATAATGATTTCAAATATATATGAGAAGTTTGTTTTCTCTCGTGAAGGGAAGTCACTTCATTCTGTAGTTGTGTAAAGTATTGATGAATACCTTGATGATGAAATTCTCCTCTTCCCATAAGATGTTAGAAATACCTGTTACATCCTTTGTTCTACGAGATGGTCGTTTAGGGAGTAGAAAAGTTTAATCGAGAGGTAATGCCACTTGTTCCAAACAACGTCAGAAATGTGCTCTAAAAACTGTGGCAGTTATTTTTCGGTGAACGACGACAGGGAATGCACAACTCAATGTACCGAAAAAAAAAGTATTAAAATTAAACATTAAGCTGCAGTAAAACGATCAGAGTAAGTTTATAAAAATCAAAATCTAACTTTAACAAAAATTGTAATTGATATAACAAAAAATTAATCACCACAGGTAGTTTTAAGAAATTTTAAAAAGTGACACATCGATCTACAGCTAAGCTTCCCACATTCCTGATGTACAAGAGGTTTTCCCACTCACAGCATAAATTATTATTAGTATCCCAAATTAAAATTTCAGGTTACTATTCGTGGCGAAATTCAGTATACGGCTCATGGTTCATAGAAGCCCTATGTAAAGAATTGGAAATAAGCGCATACAAATCGGACATTTTAACAATTTTAACCTCTGTTAGCCGAAGAGTTGCAATTGATTATGAAAGCAAAAGTGCCTGAATTTCTCCCAGCACACCAACGAAAGCAGATTCCAACTATTGAATCAAGGTTGACGCGTCTGCTTCAGTTTAACATAAAAGAGTAAGACATTTTAATGCGAAAAATTTTGATTTAATATTTTGTATATTTTAGTGAAAATTCGGGCAAAGCTGTCGGTAAGTAGAATTTGAAAATTATGAAGGAGGAACGAATCTAAGATTTGGCGAACATTTGATCAGAAACAACGCATATAATTCCTTCTATTTTTCAGGAGAATCAACTTCATGGCCGCAGGCATTATGTGTGCAGTGCACGAAAGATATCGTCGAGTTTTTCACGAATAAAAATATTTTATTTAAATCTAACGAAATGGAGAGAGTATGGAATGACTTAATGAACCGATTAAATTCTTGTGGTAGAGGTCATTGTAAGGAAATCTGGATAAAAGTAAGTTATCTGTAAGTCTCTGTTCTTGAGTTGTTTCTTCCTGAGTTCAGCATCAGATGTCCTGACCAGTTTCGATTTCTTCTTTCTAAAGAAAGAGTTTTAGCAAAACACAAATTACTCAACTTCTTTCTTGCATTCTTTCGACTGGCTTTTGCTTTTTGTCACTATTGATAATATGCAGTACATACAGTAAAACTTTAAACGAACTGATTTTGGTGTGTATATTTCTAAGATTTATTAAAAACCCATATTTGTTTTAGGTGTTTGATAACTTGATGCTTGTCATGAAATGGAAAACTGGAATGAATTTAACTCCGATAGTGAATGACTTGCCAGATGTTGGCTGTGGTGTGGTTGCCACTACTGCTCCTGCTTCAATGAAAGAGTGCTTAAATCAATATTTAGAACAGTTTTCCTTGAAGGAGCCCCCTGTAGATGCGCTTCTAGTAAATACAAACCTCATACTGAAACAGATGAATGATTTGGTTAGTTCAATTGATAACTACACCCAAGTAAAGCAAAAAGAAATGGATTTGCGGGAAAGAGAAATAGATTTGCGGGAAAGAGAAATGGATTTGCGGGAAAGAGAATTACAATTTAATATTCAGAAAATGAAGATTAAATATCCAAATTTTAATTCGGAAAGTTCTCAAGAACCTGAGTGAATATTTAATTATTTATATTTATTTATATAATTTATTTTTTATATATCTATTATTTCACTTTTAATAAAATATGTTTGTTATAAATATAAATATTTTAATAAATGATTTGAAAACATTAATTTATTACAAAGTAATTATTATTTAATAATGAAATGATTTCTGATAATTTAGATAATATAATAAGAGATTTATTATCATCAGTCACAGATTGACCAGCAATGACTATACATCGACTAAAATCTCCGCATAAATATATGCCGCTAGCGATTTAACGCTGTTTGTGTATCCAACACTGCCATATTTCCTGTCTAGTCTATTTTTCTTTTAAGGTATTTTTTGTACAGAATCGTGCTCTCATGTCCCTGACCAGCGATCTTTGAGTGGGCAGTAGTCTGGCGGCGCAATGCTGCTGTTAAGCTAAATTCAAAGTCGGCCATGGTTTAAAGACTGGATCTACTGTACAAACACAGGCTCTGTGCAGACTATCGAGTCAAACTTATTAGACCGACTCAGAATTGCCTACCCTAATTACTTCCTTGTAAAAAGTGAAGTATTGTAATCCCGATTTTTTTATTGCCTAACACTAGGCTAGCCAAGTAGACTACTAACCATGCTGCTTCATTTTGTACAATTGGGCGTAAGTATATTTATTATTTGTTACCAAGTTTATGTTTAATTGAGTGTTTCAGGTAAACAAATGCAGAGTAAAAAAAGGAAAAAGTCATCGCAATGTTGAATCCAAGGGGGTGCCCGTGGAGCAATGCCCCCGGAGACTACAAAATGCTGCCCGGGGGTATTTGTAGAAGTATATAAAAAGTCTAAACAATAATTTAAAAAAAAGTGCCTCCCCACCCGAAGGATTAACCCCTCCGTGGGAAAAGGAACGCTGGATAAGGGAGGAAGGTTGAACAAGGAGTTAACAACTCTTCCTCGGAAAGCAATATAATAGCAATAATTAGACGGAAATGCAGAGAGTTTTGCGTTGACACAGAATAGGAACTTCCAATCAATCCATAGAACAACTGGAGAAATTATAAATTTATATTATAGTAATCTAAGGGAAGAGATGGCTTAAAGCCGGTAACGCCAAGATTGATAATAAAAGTAATGACGAAGAGAAGAGTGTATCAAAAAAAAGAAGTGGGGTAGCGAAATATACACAAATACTCTACTGCTATTATAGGAGGGCAAGAAACACAATAAAAACTAAGAAAAGGGAATATGAGCAGAGAAGAATGGAAGGGATGGAGAAAAACAGAATCCGAAACCATCATAAAGCCTTTTATGTCGAAATCTCCAATAAAAAATTCATAGAATACTAAATGGAGACCTTACATCAGACGCAGAAAAAATACAAAGGATTACCATACTGCAAATTGCCCAACAGACGATCCAACTCTTCAAGAGGTTACAATAGCAATAAAAAAACTCAAAACCTGAAAACAAGAAAAGTTACCAGAAGACTGACAGGAAAGTATAATATCTATAAGCAAGAAGAAATTTATTTGAAAAATTTGGAGACTCAATAAAAATTTACTTCAATTTAAAATTTACATTTTACACTTTTGAAAAATTTAATAGTTCAATTAGAGTAATTCAAAATTTTTGAGGGAGGCTGAACCTTTCTTGCCTACTCTGACGAACCGCCACTGGTTGGTGATGCTGATGCCGCTCCGTCGGTATCTGCGGGTTTTCTTTTTATTCTGATTTATCTAATGTTGGCTTACCTGATGGAATTATTCAACTTTCTCATATATACGTAAGAGTGGTTGCCTAACTAAGCATTACATTTTCCTTACAACAATGCATGTTTTCTTCACTATATTATGATTTTCTTTTTTGTTTATTTTATCACTTAAAATCTATTAAAATTGGGTTTAAAACTTTATTTTGTACGGTCGCTAAGTTGACCGTTCGCAAACAATTCTTAGGCTAAACTCGTCGTTCATCTCTAACTAGGAGATGACCACTTAGGGGCATTTTTGTAAATTTGGCCACTTATGGTGCTGGAAGGTCAGCCTCCCAATAACAATTTCCCAAAGTTGTACAGAGAGATGGCCAGAAGTTTTCGAGAAAATCCAGTTTTAAAATATTCGCACAGAGATATAAAGACTAGAAATATAACAGTTGGCAATAAGCGAGTGAGGTCTAGTAAACTGTAGGTCGCGGTTTACGCGCTACAGTTTACTAGGTCGCTAGTTCGATTCCCGACGGATATAATTTTTTTTTTCTTGAATTCATTTTAATTTTCTCCAATACGTAAAAATTGATCGAATTTATGCTTTATGCTTCCATCATATCCGTATGAGTGGTTGCCTAACTAAGCATTTGATTTTCGTTACAAGAGTGCAGTGCTAATTTAATATTTATCAAGGGTAGGCATAATATGTAATTCCAGTGGACGTCAAAATGGCAAAAGAGGCAATTAACAAAATTAAAATTAAAATAGCTGTAGAGTATAGCAGTTTTTGAACAAAAGAAATTAAATTTTTTCAGCTGTGTTCAGCTGGTAACACGACAATATATTATTGTCAGGTTCCAAGATCCTTTATTGCAATTTCCTTTATTGAAGCGGAATAAACGTGGTTTTTCGCCGATAATGGCCGACATGCGCAGTTGAGTCGTAGTTTTGTCTCCTGAATTTATTTAAAATTTGTTTGAAATTTTATGATTATTTTGAGAATAAATTGTTTGATTCTGAAAAATTCTGGAATCTGCTTGGTGCGTGTAGGCGATTACATTTCGAGCATTTGGGGATGCAATACTAGGATAATGATAAAACTTTTATTCTTAAATTTGAAGATGGCGAGCGTCCAACGGATAGGAGTAGACGAGGAGGTTAACAAAGCAGTCGCTTGATTGTGCATCGATTTGGGATTCATGCATGGTTTCATCTCGGAGATCATCAGGTGCAGTTGGAGATCGATCCCCGAATATTGCTTTGCACTGTTTGAAGTAGACAATCTCGCATTGTCAATGACAAACTAGTGATATTTCTCAAATCTCTATCATTGTATACCGACCTATATGCCTCTTGCCTGTGCTTGGGATCTTGGTAACTAGGTTGGTGCCTCTGTTAGAGGTAAGAATGAGCAGCAGTCAATATGCTTTCAAAAAAGAATAAGCGCTACTGATGCCCTGATGACGGTCAGATAAGCAGTTGCTATAAGTAGTGGTAGCTTATGACGAATTTAGTTGGTAAAGGCATACGTGTAAAGCCGAAAGGCTTGAAATTTTTAAAAAATCGGTTATATTTTGTAAAACTTAGCTTCTTCACAATCCTCCACTGACTGAGAGTGAGGTCAGATGTGTCCATGACATCTTTGTGAATTTCGAGTGAGCACTTGATGGATTAGAATGGAAAGCCAAGTATGGGAAGATAGAGAGAGCAATACACAGAGTGAAGAAGAAGGTTCAGAGAGATGGTTGCCGGACCGGCTTTGTGGAATGCCGCCATGAAAGAACTACTGTCAGAGTTGAAGGAGAAGGAACGATGTGCAATTATTTCAAGGAGGTGCAGTACCTTTGAGTTAATATTCTAATATTCTAATATTAACTCAAAGGTACTTAACTAATTAACTCATTAACTAATTAACTCAAATTAACTCAAGGTCGCTCTCTAGAGCGACTCAATTTCAAATCTCATCTCTATACTATCAAGGAAAAGATGAGTATGTTGACGGGATATCTCAGAGAAGTGTTACAGAAGGAATGGGAGTTGGGAGGCGAGCATTTAGGTAGTACCTACTTGTAAGTTTTTTAAACTCAGAAACGCAGAGACGATTATACTGATGAAGGCAGAAGCCGAAACTAGTACATAAAATATAAATACAAGCTTGAGAAAAGGTTTTTTTTTTATTTATATATTCGCTTCAAGGGGATTTTTAGCAATAATGAAAATTGACAAGTTATAACGGTTCGATTGTAGAATATAATTAAATTTAAAATAAGATCAATAAAAATTCGTCCAACATGGTTATAATTATAGGTTAAGCTTATTTGTGCATCTGCGTAATAATTTTAAATTGTTATATTTTTGTATGTGATCATACACAGTATGCTTCATAATTAATGTTAGTTGTTTTATATAATTTGTGTTTTGAGTTCAATATCTAGTATAATAAAAAAAAAGAAATTGTTATGTTATATTCATTTACGTTCACTTATTTTAAGACAATTTTCTCTCAAAGTCTCAAATTAAGATTTATAAGTATAAATAAAATTAGCTATACCAAATAAAACTAAACAAAAAAGAGCGCAATTTAAGAAAGCAACTTTAAATATTTTTAAGAGCCGTTCTACATTATACTAAAAATTATATAAAAAATTGCATTCAATTTTACAAGAGTGTACAAAATTTTAAACTTTTATTTATTTGGTAATTTAAAATCAATCTAAGATTAATAATTAATAAGAATTTATTTTCGAATACAGATATAACGAGATAATAATTTTATTATTTTAATAGTAGTTTTGTATATTGAATCAATAACTAAGTATATAATCATAGTTATTTATTAACTCAAAACATGTTACCCAGTTATTACTTTCACATTAACTTTTTTAAATATTTATTATGTACTGGGTGTAACTTTTTAAAATTAAATTTAAAATTTCAGTTCATTCGAATTGACCACATGTAATCACAGTAGTCCGAAAATATAGCTCTGCAGTAATTTTCCAAAATTTGCGTAATAAAAATGGCAAACGAGAATTCATTGGATTGTGTACATTGCGCTATTGAAGTACCATTTATATTTATACAGTCTATCGGTGTATATAGAACAAATTTTGGTTGTAATCATGCAAACGATGTAGTAGTTCCAATAAAAAACTCTAAATTTCGCAAGTTGAGATCATTACCTGGAATTTTATCAATTATTGTAATGTCTCTTGCTCATTACAATGCGGCATCAAGAACCTATATGGCTATCGAAAACAAGATTTTCATATACGATATATTAATCTCAACTTTTGATCTAATACTCTATGAACTTGCATTGGTCATAATTCTATGCGCTTTTGTGCAGTATCATAAAATGGATAGCAAGCTACAATATTTTGACTTCGTAATTAAAAATTTTGCCAGAGTAACGTCACATCATTTATTAACACTTGATATTTATAAGAAGCTTAAATTGCATGCCTATTTGGCCTTAACAAGTTTATGTTTTGTTTTATCTACTACCGCAGTGGGCTTGTTTGTCTACGACATATATCCCAGCTGGAATTCAATTGAAAAACTTGGAATATTAGTGACCATTAATACGATTGCTCTGGCCACTCTTATAATATTGATATTTCTTGGTGTTTACTACGCCGTTCATACAAAATGCAATGACGCCCTAAATTTGGATTTAGAAAATATAATTTACAATCGGTCAGCTTTAAACTTAAATAACTGTGTAATTGACTTTCCATGACAAGACATAAAGTCTTTGATGAAACTTTACGCTGAGACGTATATTACGATGGTCAAGACATTAAAAGCATTTATGGATATGTGTAATCCTGCATTTCTTGTAATACTCCTATGTGGTCAATTCTTTCTTATTGTTGGTGCATTTTTGGTAGTACTTGTTGTAGTATATAAAATTCCAATTGGTATTAGATTTTTATGTATTGAAGCTGGTATGTTATTTGGAATATTAGGAGCAGGATATGCAACACGCTTGTTCGGTATTTGTAGTGAATTAGTAAGTAGAACAAAATTAATAAAAAAAATCAACCGGTAAAAACAAGTTTTTCACTATAAATCCTTTATATACGATAGATACTCGATTTTACAAAAGATTAAAAATTTAATTATTGACAATGAACCATAAAAATTTAATTTTGTTACCTTTTTTCTCGGAAAATATAAAAATTCGGAAATTTTTTTTTTGGCAAAGTGTATTGTCATTGGGGAGGAAACCATGTGCAAAATTTCAGCTCGATTCGATAGCGCGAAGTGGGTCAAATTTGACTTTCTAAGTTTTGCCGTATTCAAGCAAGCAGAAAGGTGAAACTAATATAAAGGATTTAAAAATAACTAGGTATTGTCTGACAAACGAGAGGTTGATTTTGACTTATTCCTAAAAAATTTCCAAACGTTATGAAATTTTTTTTTTTTATTATTTTATAGAAAAACTTACCAGTATATTTGGTAAATTTTTGCAGAATGATGCAATACTAAGCCAATTGTGAAAATTTCCATTGAGTGTGCTAAACCCCGAAGAGAGATTACAGGTTAGCTATGCATTTTTTAAAATTACTAAAAATAGTATGAAGCTTATTTTACACAGTTAAACTAATTTAAGAATTAATTTATCTATTTCTTTGCAATGCAACTCTAGCTTGTAATATAGAAATAAGCGGGAAGAAATTTATCAATAAATTTATAATTTATGCAATAATTGCTTCTAGAATTTTGACATCTTGGTTGACAACGATCAACCGCGTACTTACGAAACTTTTTTCGGCCTTTACAAATTAACTACAACTTGAAAGTAAAAATTACTAAAAATAGTAACATTCTAATTATTTTTACAACGGGGAATAGCTAATTATAGTCATCACGAATTAGTGCACGATTTCAAACCAAAATAATATTTTTTATGCCGAGCTTTTTGTGGTACAATTTGATTTCTTCGTTAGGTCATGTTGTACCTTGGTTAAATTTTAGAAAGATAGTTATTAGTCAGATCGGTAAAATGACAAGTTTTATTTATATTGTCATGTTTTTTTTACTAAATTAAGCTAATTATGAGCCTTTACGGTAATTTTAGTTGTTTAAATTTCATCACCCGATGAGAAGAAATTAAGTTTTAAAGTAAAATAAAATAATATGATGACTTGTAGTATAATCCTAAAAGAGGAAAGCTTTAGTTATAAATTTCTAAAATAAATACTTAACCGATGAATTATTTGAGATCATTTCATAGTTTTGTATAAGAATAAAGATGTTATTAGATCACAAATCTTCGAATGAGAGGATGATGATTAATAATGATCAGGACTGTAAATGATAATGCATTTAGGGCCTAAAACTTAAAATAAAAGTGTTTAAAAATTAAAAAGAGAAAGTGTAACAACGAAAATTAATACTCACCGATCGAATTTCGCGCCGTTGTTTTATGTTTGTAAATTGGTAATTTTGAAAATGGTAAGAACAAAATGCGCAGAATAAAAAAAGGACATTGCGACTGAGACCACCAAACGTGTAAGTTGATTAAATTGTGTCTCCATAAAATATGAAAATTTAACCTGCAATCATGAAAAATTAGTTTAAATTTACAAATGTCGCAATCAACAAAACAAAGCTAATGTTACGTACCGTAAATGAAGAGTGAATTAATAAGTAAACAAGGAAGAATTTACAAGTAGAATCATCGAATAAGTGCACAAAAATAAAAATCAACACAAATAAAACTTTCAAACCATCAGTAGCTGTTTTAAATGTGAGGAACAACAACAAAGTGATCACCGAGAGAGGCCGCTTCCAACTTAAGTACAGGGTGAGCGCATTATTGTGAAATAAAACTTAAACATTTTCTTAAACAATTTAAAAACTTCATCGTGAGATTATAAATTTCATTATTATTCATAAATTGAGTCATTACGTTAAATTTTCAGTTAGCTACGTTGAAATAATTACGATTTAAATAAATTGAAAATTTAGCTATACGGCTTCTGGTCAGATATTAATCGATCTTATGTAAGACAAAGATATAAAAACATCTGTACTATTTTGCTTCAATTCAAGTAAATATTGAGGATTGGATTGGTATTTTTGGAGAATTTTATAACTAATTTGAGTAATTAAATCAAAAATTTAACAACATATTATTGTTTTATTCATTAAGATTTCACGAGAGTCTCATGTTCAAAGATGTGTGCGCTCCAGCGAGGCGTTTTTCGGTAGTGGGTGGTTTTTGGCAATTTATACCGTTGGGGGCATAGCAATATATATTTGTAAACAATTCAGAAATAATTGTATTATATATTACGAAATTGATGAATTAATTAATAAATTGTTTTTACCACGTAATACTCGTATAAGCTGTAAACACATTTTTGCACAAGCTGAATTTTTCGTGCGTTTAGCATTAATTACCACCATTTTGCAGGTGGTTTCTTAGGTAAGTAGACTTCACAAAAAAAACGCACTTATTTTCTAAGCATTAAGCGAAACACCCTGATTTCTTCGGTGCAAAAATCCTTTTTTTGGTTAGTCTGTACTATAATTATTTTACCTTTAGTCCTACGGACCCTACAAAAGATCAGACTTTTGCTATTTTGTTAAACATGTACCACACCTGAGTATAGCACAGCCCTTTTGATTGCCCGTAGATGGACGGTACGCGGCAGCTAGCTCAATATGCGTAGGCAGAAGCACTCTCTCAAGTTGTGAGTCCTTGAGTTTCAGCAGTTCGAGATGATTCTTTGATTTCGAAAACCTATAAAGGATTGCTGGCGCCAATTGGCGATTAAAACAACAAGAAAGAGTTAGAGAGATTTATTCGATAATATGAAATGAAATGGAAAAGTTGTGAAATAAAGCAAATATTGGTAACGGTCACACAATAAATTTCATAAATTCCACCTAAATTGAGGTGTCGAGTATGCAACACAAATAACACTCTAAAACGATATGGTGAAATTTTACTATTGATAATTCGGTAGTTAGGAACGTGCAGTAACTTACAATTAAAAAGGATATAACAAATCAAGCTATTAATAGGAACTACTGTACTGAAGTCTATGCTCTTATGCTGTAGACGGTGGTTAAATACACAAAAACCAAATGAAATAAGCAAAGCAGCTAAATTAGCAATTAGATGCAATATCAAATACTCGTAAGTTAACTTACCCAAATTTACCACTAAAACAAAAGGTGACGGAACGGATGGATCGGCACAGCTGTTACGATACTCCTCGTTCGATAGAATACCTGGTTGACTTGGCTCAACTGAAAGTAAGCTAACGTGAGATAAGAGATAAAGCACACTAATATTTGCCACTGCGGTTCTCTGATGGACAAAGTTGCCACAGCAATAGCACACAAATCTACAGCCAGTAAACAATCCTAGCTTGCAAGGAAAGATAACTACGTAAGCTACTAACATGCAATAAAATGATAAAAAATAATAGCAAAAACGTGGTTGATACTGTATTACCAATCGACGATTTCCAATATACGTAATTAGCAAAAAATCTAACATAAATGCTAATCTTCCTACTTCGACTCCAATAGAAGTTGAAAGACAAACAAAAGTTTCAAAAAATGTGGACTCTGCAAATTTTACAAAAATGGCGTCAACAGCTGGTACCAAAACGGATCTTCGTGATAACGAAATGAACAGTGGTTTTCGATAAAACTCACTGTTCCCCAAATTCTTCATTAAAGGTAGTAAACACAAAACTTCGAACGTGATATTCTCAATCCACAAGAAGGATTTCTTTTCGAATACAATAGACTAATTACTTATTAAAAGTAATTTCAACGACAACCAAAAATTCCGGACACGGTCAACTCGGCGACGGTAACTCGGCGCCGGTCAACTCGGCGCCGGTCAACTCAGCGGTGATTCCAAGAGAAAATCATTTTTATTCTTTTTTCAAACAAAATCCACTTATAGTCCAAAATTCCCAGGCGATGATTTAAAGAAAAAGTTAACCATAGAAGTAGATTGGTGTGAAATAAATTCCAATTAATCGAAAACATATTGTTTAATCATAAACAATAAAAAAAGGAAAAGAAAGTTTGCTCAATGGCTGGAAAAAAAGACAAGATTAAGTATTTTTTATTTTTTATTTTTAAAAATAATAAATAATGTTAATAAATAAACTAAATCAAACAAAAAATTAAAAAAAAAAAAATATATAAAAAATGAACAAAAAAAAAAATGAATAAATATATTGTATTTAATCCATATTGTAGTTATATGATATACCACGCAGATATTCTATAATATTTTGCCGATTGTAATTAGTAACCTTATTAAATATTCTTATGTCGGCATCGAAATATTTTTTTCGTTTTCTGGTGGCTGCATGGCCAGCGATATTTCGTTCATACTCCACATCATAATCTTTTTGAACAGTTCTCAATTTGTTGATGAAATTTCATATAGTAGGGTGCGAAATTCCACTACCAAAAGCTAATTGTAGCTTCCGGTGACAAGCCTCTGCAAAATTATTTGTTCGGTCGCTACCACTTAATGTTCGATGGTACACAGACCAAACATCCGAAGGAAATGTTGCTATAGCTCTTGTTCCGTTATTTTTAAGACGACCTATATATGTGTTCGTAAACCATTCCAAAATTGGTTCAAGATCTTCCGGCAAGTAATTTTCGAGATCAGTAATTGCATCTATAACATCCTCTTGGGGACAAAAACCAGTGACGTAATCATTTTTGCATGTAATCTACATCTACATCTGTATTAATCTACATCTGTATTATATCTACTTAGAAGATGGTGTGATGCTAAGTGTTTTTTAAGATTTTTGACTAAATGAAACAAACAACCGTTAACGTTTGCTTCTGGAAAGACAGCACGAATAGCGTGATGGATGGCCAGTTCGTAATCTACACTAATACTGTCTAGATTCAGTTGTGGCCATAGAACGCGAATCATCGTGAATAATTTGGTGTAGGTTTCAGTCCTATTATCGGGCAATAAACAATATAATATCGGGAAAACCCTTCCCCCATCTTTTCTCGATAAAATCACAAAAATTTGAGCAAAAAGAGGAGGACAAAGTAAAAACGTACCATCCACAAATAGTTCTTTCATATCCAAGGTCAACGTTAAATGGTATTCCCGGCCAAATACCAATATTCGCTTAATATCCGAGTATATCCGAGTTAATCGATCGCCGAGTTAATCGATCGCCGAGATGACCGTCGCCCAGTTAACCGATCGCCGTGGTGACCGTCGCCGAGTTGACCGATCGCCGAGATGACTGTCGCCCAGTTGACCGATCGCCGAGATGACAGTCGCCCAGTTGACCGATCGTCGAGGTGATCGTCGTCGCCGAGTTGACTGATCGCCGAGTTGACCGTCGCCGAGTTGACCGTCGCCGAGTTGCCGTCGCCGAGTTGACCGTCGCCGAGTTGACGTCGCCGAGTTGTCGCGTACCGAAAATTCACGTCGTTGTCTTCTCTAGCGGAAGTTGAAGTCTCTCAAAAAATGGAAGTGTCTCGTCTGCCGTCTTGCGCAGATGCTCAAACAAATTTACTTAAAATATAAAGCAACGTTTCCGTTCACTTTATATAAAAGTAAGGCCGAATTTACCGGCTAGTGCAAGGGAGCTAATTGTGACGTGCATTAGCTTGTTACAAACAATACAAAACAATTTTTTCTTCAACCGTATTAATAGCATTACATTTTTAATAGCATTACCTCAAATGAAAGTTGACGTTTTTGTTACTAATATAAAAATGCGTACATTACGCAACACTTTTTTTTACGTGCATTAATAGTATATTATACACTTAGGTTGAGAAGTGAGCCATTATTTACCGACCACGTTTATATTCTGAGGCGCGTAGCGCCGAAGGATATAATGTGTGAGGTGTATAATGGCCTTCTCAACCGAAGTAAATATAGAATTTTTTTACTACTAAAACTAATATATTACTATATTTGATTAGATTAGATTTTGATAAATATAGCTTTGGTTGCTTCCTATTTATTTTTCAGATATTTCGAAATATCAAGTAGTGTGGGTGTTTAGTTGTCAAATAAACAAAATAAAACTAATTAAATGCAATTTTAAATGTAATTTTCCAGGAAATAGCCATTATTTACCTAGGGTGAGAAATATTACTTCTCATTAGAGGAATGGAGTAAATAATGCTCATTTCTCATGTTAGTAGTGAAAAAAAAGAATTTTTTTTGTGCTACCCATGTAGCACAAATGGTGGCGGCCAATATACGAATGTGAATGTGAATGTGAAGTAAGAAATAGAAATATTGGCTCAATATTGAAAACCAATATTGGTCCATTATTCAAAATCAATATTGGGCCTATATTCAAATGTGAACAATTTACAATATTTGCCCAATATTGATTTCCAATATCAAAAATTAAAAAAAATTCTTTTATCTATGTAGTAGTTTTTTAATTGGGTTTTCTAATTATTGAAATTTAGTGGGTTTTAGTAGGTTTATTTATCTTGAAAATTATTGGTACCCATAAATTTCTGGTGACCGGACAGGTGACCACATGACAAGTGAACCCACGACAAGTGAACCCACGACAAGTGACCACATGACAAGTGACCCCACTGACAAGTGACCACACGGACAAGTGAACACACGGACAAGTGACTACACAGACAAGTGAACACACGGACAAGTGACCCCACTGACAAGTGAACACACGACAAGTAAACCCAAGGACAACTGAACACAATCGTAATATTTAATTTATTTTTCTTATTTAAATGTAATTTTTCAAACTAAATTTTATAATTATTATTGCTTTACATGTCAACTTAAAATTGTAGACCTAGGAATCACAAATATTCGAATAATCAAACTTTCAGTGCAAGGTGCAACTTTCAAGCATATACAGTAATGGGAGTTTTTGGGGCAGACGGTCCGGCGTAGCTAGTTCGTCGCAGAGACAATTCGGTGTGACCCGTTTGATGCCTACAAACCGCCGCACACTCGATTTGGTACCAAACTTGTTGAAAGTTTGGAACGACACAAAAGGACGATTTGCGGTAAACCGTTTTGGTGTTTTACTCAAAACTACAAAATTGTATTTGCTGCCTTATTTCTTACAAGGGTATATATAATTAAAGCAAAAGTATTTAAATTTTTAAAAACATAAAATAATTAAATAAATTTTTACTTCTTTATATTATGTGTTAAGTTGAAATTTGATGATTTAATTAAATAAAAAGTTTTGTTTCAACTCAAAGGATTAGGAGATTTAGAAAATTAGATATATTCTTCGCCCCAAATAGTCTTAGCGCCGAATCGTCTTTGCGCTAAATAGTCTTCGCACCGAAAGGCGATTCGTCAAACCGTCTCTGCACCAAATCGTCCCTGCACCGAATTGTTCTTGCGCCGAAAAGACGGCGCAGATTGGGTGTGCGCCGAACTGGTAAATTTTATCGAAATAGGTAACAACTTTGTAACAGTCGAAATTAGGTTAGGTTTTTTTTTATTTTTTTTTGTGTTCAGTTGTCCACGGGTTCACTTGTCTGGGTGTTCACTTGTCAGTAGGGTCACTTGTCCGTGTGTTCACTTGTCCGTGTGTTCACTTGTCCGTGTGGTCACTTGTCCGTGTGTTCACTTGTCTGTATAGTCACTTGTCAGTGGGGTCACTTGTCATGTGTTCGCTTGTCGTGCGTTCACTTGTCGTGGGTTCACTTGTGGTGGTCACCTGTCATAGAATCAAATTTCTATATTGCTAGCGGTATATTACATAATTATTATTTTCTTATAAATTACGTGTTGTAGCCTGTTGTAGCCTCCTAATTAAGTTGTATCTGAAAATTATTTTAATTACACTTCCTACCAGTCCTTTGGATGTGCTGTAACACCAACGACCATCATGTAAATCTGAAAATTAAAAAACATTTTTTTTTACTTAGCATACCTCAGGATTCGAACCCACAACGTCGATGCTTTGTATGTTACAAAACCCACCACTTTTACCTTTTACCTACGAAGCCTACTTACTTATATTTGTTTAGTAGGGGCTGACACGGTTAGCCCCTTATAAGCTTATAAGCTTATAAGATGCTATACAAAATATTCCATTGTCGAAAAACCAACTATTCAAAACACAACATAGTGTAAGCTTCATAAACAAAGTTACAACACCAAATAATTTTTAATAATTAATTTTTTTTTATTTAAAACTTTTTATTCAAAAAACGAGCAAAAATTTAAATTTTAAACATATGTATGTTACAAATCACCTTCAAAATTAAACTTATAAAGTAGTAGTAAATATTCCACTATGGAATAATTTATGAAATTCCTAATGGAATATTTGACATTATTTGACATTAAAAAATGCAAGTCTTAAATAATTTATTTAATTTTTATCAAGTCATACGCCAATTCGGCATTCTTTTAGGTATTTTACACGTGTAAAAATCCATCAAATAAAAGAAAATACTTTATTTCAAATCAAATAACATTTTTTGAAAACGCTCTGGATTGTTATTTACTTATATTTTTATTTTAATTATTAATAATTTAATTAATATTTATTACACGTGGAAAACACCTAAAAAAATTTAACTTCTAGCGTATGGTTGTAGTAACTCGCTATTCTATAGTTACTTAAAATATTTTAAAAGTTTTATTTTGTAAGGTCGAAATCGTAGGATATTGTTTTGCGGAAAAAAGAAGGCACTTGTTGGGCCACAAAAAACGAAAAACCATATACGTCAGAGGTACACAAAAATAATGATAATCATCATCATTGCAAAAAAAAATTTCACCCTTAACGGCTGTCGTGATACATGACCGGCTCCTTATTAAGTTTTATGTTACATAAACTTATTTAAAATTTGGAACTGCGCTCACATTATTTTGAAAGAAAAAATTTAAACAACACTAAACAGTTTTTATACCCAAATCATACAAAGGGGTCATATATAAACCACGTGGTATTAATATTGCATCGAGCTACAGCCAATATTGGTCCAATATTGATTTCTTATATTATACCGAAACTGCTTTTTTTATAATTTTCAAAATCCTTTTCTTAACCTTTGGACGAATTTCGAAAATTTTTCAAAATTAATTTTTAATATTGCAATTGAACCGATATTGGCTGAAAATCAGTAGCGATCGGCAGACAATGTTGGTTATAAATATTGCACCAAGTTACAAAATTGATTTCCAAATTTTTATAATTTTCAAAAACCTTCCGTTAAACCTTAAACGAATTTCAAAAATTTAGATAAAAAATTTGCAATTGTTTTTTAATAATCATAATGGTCAGAACAAATTTGGAACAAAAATATTTTTTTAATATTGTTTTTTTAAATATTAATATTTAACCGAATATTTAGCTGTTGGTCGGAAGGCAATATTGGTTATCAATATTGGTCCGATATTGTACTAAGCTATAGCCAATATTGGTCCAATATTTATTTCTTATATGGGTGCAATATTGAAAAACAATATTGGACCAATATTGGCTGCAGATCGGCAGACAATAATGGTTATCAATATTGGCCCAATATTGCGCCAAGTTACAGCCAATAATGGTCCAATATTGATTTCCTATATGGGTGCAATATTGAAAAACTATATTGGACCCATATTGGCTGCAGATTGAAAGGCAATATTGGTTATAAATGTTGGCCAAATATTTCACTAAACTACAGCCAATATAGGTGCAATATTGTTTTCCTATATATGGCCGAAATTGTAATTTTTTATAATTTTAAAAAACCTTCCGTTAAACCTTAAACGAATTTCGAAAATTCAGATCAAAATTTTTCAAATTTTTTTTAATAATCTTAATGGTCAAAACAAATTTGGAACACAAATATATAAAAAAAAATTTTTTTTTAATATTAATTTTTAACCGAATTAGATTAGATCGGAAAGTAATATTGGTTGTCAATATTGGTCCGATATTGCAACAAGCTACAGTCTATATTGGTCCAGTATTGATTTTCTATATCGGCGCAATATTGAAAAACAATGATGGACCGATATTGACTGAAAATTGGCAGACAATATTGGTTATCAATATTGGCCCAATATTGTACTAAGCTATAGCCAATATTGGTCCAATATTTATTTCCTATATAGGTGCAATATTGAAAAACAATATTGGACCAATATTGGCTGCAGATTGGCAGATAATATTGGTTATCAATATTGGCCCAATATGGCGCCAAGTTACAGCCAATATTGGTCCAATATTGATTTACTATATCGGTGCAATATTGAAAAACAATATTGGTCCGATATTGGCTGAATCTTGCAATATTGCACCAACATTCAATATCGGCCCAATATTGGCCCAATATTGCGCCAAGATTATGTGCTACATGGGTAGACTTAAAAGTGACCTAAAAACTATGACAACTTAATATAAAAAAACAAAAATTCAAGTTACTGGATTTTCACTACAAGAATATTCAAACAAAATGTTTGAAGTAATTTAAATTTTTGGTTGGAGAAAAAGTAATATGTCTCATTTGGATTAAAAGTGTCTTTGTTTGACGTGCAATTTTCCAGTTTCACTTTTAATCCGAATAAGACAATGTACTATTAGGAAAAAATTAAAGTGAATCTGATATTACTGTTTTTGTTTGCAGTTCGAATGTTTTCTTTTTGTTGTAAGAAAATATCCTACAAGGTTAGAATCTTCACAAGTTATAACGATTGATATTCAATTATATGCAAGCGTAAGTAAAATTTTCTCTAAGGGAATGTATCGCTGTCCCAGTGCAAGACTGTTACAACTCAAAATTGTAGATTTGACTTAATATAGTATAGAACTGGAAAGCACCACTTAAAGGAGCATTTTCCTACCAATAACTCAAAAACGATAATTTTGAGTTATAGCAGTCTTGCACTGAGACAGCGGTATGTTAAAATGACATATTTCTCAACCTGTACCTTCACCTTCAGGAAAGTAATGCTCAAAATACTGTCTTTGAGCAAAATTTACTGCAGGGGTCGGCGCTCGAAGTGTTACCAACTTCACGCTGCTGTACCAACCATACATGTGGCTGAAGTTAGATTCAGATTTACTTTTTTACAGTGGACCAAATAAATATTCAATTTGAAAATAAATTTAATTAAATGTGTTTTTCCAGCAGGACCGATTTACATGCTAAAACCCACGTCGGGACGTTCTATAATAATTAAGAATACTAGTAAAAATAATGCTAGTGTGTTAGATTACAACGAATGTCATTAAATCGGAAATATTCTGCCTGACTTGAAAAATATATTTTAAATTTCCCCAGTGCCGTCCTTCGGGGTAGATTCGCGACTCCAAGAATAAAAAAAACAAGGTGGAACTCGCTTTTGCGACAGCTCTTAGGCTTCTATACATCTACTTTTTTGATAGATTAAATGATTTCGGCTTTATTTTATTATAAGCTGTTTTATATTTTATTATAATATAATATATTGCATAATTATCCGTCGATACGTTGATCGTTGAGATGATACATTGACGCAAAATACGGGAGTAACAGAGGGGGGTAAGCAAACAGTTTAAATATTGTATACCCAAAAGCTTTCCAATAAAAAGAATAAGGTATGAAAAATTATTTTTTCACTTTGAATTTATTACGTTGTATTCGTTATTCATTACGTCGATTATTCGGTCATCTAATAGCCGTAGACACGATTAGGGGGCGTCCATTAATTACATGAGGTGATTTTGGCGATGTTTAGACCCCCCCCGCCCCCCTTGGTGAGATGTCGTGAGATTTGGCTAGACCTCCCCCCCCCCTCTTAACCTCACGTGAGATTTTTAAAATGCGTATTTTTAATGTAAATAAGTTAATCTGTGTTAATATTGAAATAATCCATGGTGTTCTACAACCCATTTTTACAAATCTACATTTTCAAAGTCGGTGGACCAGATATTTCCAAAAGTAGTGCACCAATCTATTTCAAATTTGGTGTACTTGTTTTAGACATCAAAATCTTGCCCTTAACGGAGGGATTTTGTATTTAAATGTGTATTTTACATTTTATAGATGAAAAGCTTCGCATTTGTGTTGACGAAAATCGATATTTTAACTTTGAACATCTGCCATTTTGTCAAAATTCAAGTTTTAGAAAAATGGCTAGACTAGATAAATTTATGTGTTTACTATATCTTTTTGAATTTTTGATTTTGAATACACTGATTCCGCATAGAATTGGACGCCGCAAAATGCTTTTTAAAAATAGGCTTGTAGAACATTGGCTGTAAATGAGTTATTTCTTAATATTTTTGTACAAAAAAAATACATTGTATTCTTAAATAAAGCTGTTTTCAATATAAAAAATTGTTGTGCAATAATATATATACACTATATATATATACACAATATTAAATAGTCGCATTTTTTCGACCTCCTAAGTAGGCATAACCCCTTAATTAAATTTATTTTCAAATTGAATATTTATTTGGTCCACTGTAAAAAAGTAAATCTGAATTTTAATTCAAATATGAATCCGAATCTAACTTCAGCCACATCAACCATACGGCTAATAAATGACAGCGCCGTTACTTTTTGAAAAGCGGCAGTCTGTTATGTTGTTTACAAGTGTACGGAAGCATATCGTTTTACGGCGCAGTTAAAAAAAGTTATTGAAAATGTAGTTTCGGAAGAAATTTCGAAAAAATTTCTTCACATTAATAGCCACCATATCATTCTCCGAACTTAAACTCGATGAATTTTTTGATATGGTGCATTTTAGAGGCCGAAGAATCCAGTAAAGCATTTGAGATGGTAGACACCCAATAGATTTCTCTTTACCGAGAAATGGGCAACATTCAATCACGACACATTCGAGCGTATGAATCCTTTCCGGACAGACCCAATGCTATTAACCTCCCTAAAGGTGGCTAAGTCGAACAACAGCATGTTTTTCTTAAATTTTAAAATATTTTTTCGGGTTACTGTCAGTTAAATTATACCACGAATTTCACTTTTTCCTATATTTATACCATTGGAAAGAGGACAATTTTTTAAGTATACTAAAAAAAAATTTCTTGGATTATCCATTAGTTTTCGAGAAAACGGCATTTGAAAATCAAAATTTTCCATATGTTTAACATGGTAGGACATAAAAATTACAAGTAACGGGTTTTCTGTTGACGGTACGTGTAATCTGAAGTAGTCTTAGTGATAGCGGTCATACGTTTTTTGTAAACTAAAACAACCCACCCAGATCGTTGTGGTCCGACCACATCAAGCGTAATAACTAATAACTATTCTCAATGCCAAAACTTCAATCGTCAGATGAAGAAGATTAAAGTGCCTCCGGCACTCCATGCTTCGCAAGCCGTCATGCTACGCTACGCTACATACGTTTTTTGTATCTCGCAGTGAGTAAGCGCCTGCCAAAACGGCCCGGTGCAGAGGGGAGGGGATCGGAGCGGAGGGTAGCGTAGGGTAGTTTTGGTTGGCGCAACCACGGCAAATTACGGATATACCGTAAAATGAAAGAATTAAATTAAATTAATTTGGCTCCTCCCACTAATTTTTACATTTTCGATCTTTAAATCTTTAAAGTGAAATTCGTGGTATAAATTAACTGACAGTTCCCTTTTTTCGATATACTAAAGTTTTTAAATAAAAAAAATAAAAATTATAAAATACAGCATTTTTAATAAATTGGAACACTTCGAGCGCCGACCCCTGCATTAACTGAAAGAATTGAAAGAAATAAAAATATTGTTTTTTTTAGATGTTATCTACATTGTTGACCTACGTTTTAGTTGCAGTACAATTCGAATTTTTGTAATCAAATAATGTATGATCCTAATCAATGGTGCACCGTGTGTTAAATTCATAATTTTGCTGGACAAAACCTAAATGACATAAGAAATAAATTTTTTTTTCTCTAACCCATGTATTTTGGATCACTGATTCTAAATCTGACAAAAAAAAATGAAAAAATTGAAACGGTTCACTTCAAAATGGCTACCGCTGTGCAACAACCTACCTAAAAATATTATTGAGATTTTCTAGAGAAAAAATTTTTCAGAAAATTATTGTTAACATACATAGGTAATAATAATGTTTTACATAAACAAAAAGTAGAAAAAGGTATGGGTTTCATAACAAAACATGAAATATAAATAAAATAAACTTACGAACATTTAATCATTATTGGTAGAAGCACTTGAGTCTAAATTGGGTTTCCTTGCTACTTCTTCGGCATCAGATCCCAGAAAATCTGCGAAAATTATATTATAATCTATAAACCTTATAGAATAAAACACGTATTGGTAGCACAACCGACATTGACCGATTATAATACTTTTTGGTCAATAAAAAATATTGTTCATATTTAACAAGTGCAATTCTGTATATACAGGGTGTATATACAGCTATAGCCATGTGAAGTTGGAAATTACAAAAAAATGCTTTAAGGGGGGCTAACTCTCGACGGTTTGAATTTAGAAAAAAATATTTGTTAAATATTTTTCTTAGAATAATGTCCTCTATCACCACTGAAATTATGTAAAGTGTATCCTGGGACACCCTGTATATACCAATGTTACTGATTATGATTGATATAGAAATAATAAAAATTAAGTAATATATACCTAGATACATAACGGCACAGTTTAAATTTTGTATAAATATAAAGATATTATCACAATTACACTACTTAAAGTTACACATACACGATTTACACTATTGAAAAACTATGATGCAGTAGTTCTAACTAACACATGGGTTGTGTGAAAATGCACCGATGACAAATATTCTAAGAAATGGAAATCATAACAGAGAGAACTGAGGAAGCTTTTCTAATTTAAGTTTTGCTTGTTTTAAGGTTTTAAATATTTAGATTTTGTCCAGCTAGATTATGAATTTAACACACTGTGCAATGTGTGGTGTGGCTTGTAGATTTGTGAAATGCACAAACTTCGTCTAAAATACCATATGCCACAGCGTACTCGTAATAATTTTTGAGCAATTAAGCGTTTTTCATGTGTACACGGTACCGATGATGACCAATAAGTCAGAAGCAAGTGTAACTAACACGGGCAAGTATATTTCTTGATTAATCACATCACTAAAATGCACGAACAATTACCTATTGAAATTTGTTAATAACTTAAGTACAATTTATATAAAAATAATAATTTGTTAAATTGTTGTCACATTTTGCATTTGAGGGGTATATATTGTAATGATATTTTATAGAAAAAATAAATTTTCCCAAAACTACCTTTACTCTTTTGTTTTCGCTCCGGTTAGCTCAGTATTATACGCAATCGTCGTAACTAGAAATTTTTAATTCAAATTTAACGGATGTTTCCTTCCATACCACTGTATAATACGAAATACGACTGTAATAAAAATTTTAAACTTCCACTTACTCCTCCAGGTCTTTGGCTGAATTAGCGCTCTCTGTCCATCCTTGAATCCAGAAATCTTCATCCTTGTCTTCTCCAATTTTTTTTAGTTCCAGTTCATGTTCACTTTCCGTATCACTTCTATTTTCTTCTCCACAACTCAAATCTTTGCTTTTATAATCCATCTCCAAAATTCCAATTTTACAATCCAAAATTTTATTTTTAATGTCCAAAATTTCATTTCAATTTTTTAATATTTTAGGTAAGTTTTCATTTTTAAATTTAACATTATTCTCCTCCAAATTACTTAATTTTTTATTATTAAAATTTTTAAAACTTTCATTTTCGTCTTCATAATCCAAATCTTTGTTTTCCAAAATAATATCAAAATTTTCTTCTTCAAAATTTAAATTTTCCAAAATAACCAAATTATTTAAATTTCCCTTTTCATTTCCAATTACCAAATCTTCATTTTCCAAAGTAACATCAAATTTTTCTTCTTCAAAATTTAAATTTTCGTGTTTATAAACTATGTTTTCAATTTTATTAACCTCCTCTTCCATTTTTTTTCTAAAGCTACCCTATTATTTTTTAATTCCTCTTTAATTTCACTTTTTATTTTTTAAGGAGAAATTTTATAATTTAAGGAGTCTCATAATACCCTCCATAGTCACGCCTTCTGTTACTTGTTCCGATTTTATTTCCAATTACTTGAATATTCCACCAAGAACATGCGAAACTATCCCAGGGTCAAAGCCGAGTTCAAAAAATGTGCCTCACCAGTTGGGAAGCCAATTAAAGATGTAGTAAAGCGATAGTAATACTAGTAAAGCCAGCAATAAGCAAAGAGCAATGGAAGCCCCACGTTGGGCGCCAACTAAGATGTAATGATATTTTATAGAAAAAATAAATTTTCCCAAAACTACCCTTACTTTTTTGTTTTTGCTCCGGTTAGCTCAGTATTATACGCAATCGGCGTAAATCGAAACTTTTAATTCAAATTTAAAATGGAAAAGTAGATTTTAAATTCATGTGGCGATAACCCGCTAGACCACGCTATCGCTCCAAAACACGTTTCCCTGAACGGATTTTTAATTTTCCAAATTTACAACAACTAAAAATCTCCAACAATCAAATCTAAAATTCTGTCAATATCCAAATTAATTAACCAAATTATCCAAATTTTAATCTAACATCCAAATCTTCATCAGACCCAGATAAAAATACCGCAATCGAAATAATAAATTCTCACCATAAAATCTCTTTATTTGTTTAAAAATCAAACCGCACAACTTTAAATCAATTTATAAAATATTCCAAAAACTGGCTAAAATACTCCGCGCGGCGGAACACGTCCGATCTCGATATCAACGTCGACAAAAAGCCCCTACTCTTCCAAAAATTCCTACCATCTTGAAAAATTTCGCGCATAATTACAAAATTCAAAAGTTATTTTACAAAGTCAAACCCAATTATAAAAATTAACAAAAAATAAACCAATTAATCGTAATCTAATAAAACAAATTCAAAAAAAATTAAAATTGATGTTTGAAACACCACAATATATATGCAAAATGCGACATGTCCATGTTAAAGAGTTTCGAGAAAATTGACATTTTGTACTTGAAGCAGTAATGTCATAACACGTTAAGACATATTTTTAAGTTAGTAAATGTACACATTTTTGTTTGAAATTTCAAATTTTGTTGAAACTGTGGAGACATAATCCGCTAGGTTTTTAATTTAATAATGATCGGATATTTAATGATCCGATAATTGATAATCTGATAATCTAATTTAATATTCTATATAGGAGAAATTCTTATTAGAATGAATAACAAATATTTATTAATAAAAATATACTTAAAGTGGTGACCCCGATAAGAAAATAAAATTAAAAGATGACAAACGACAATAAACAAGAAGAGAAAGTCGTGCAAGATCAACCAAAGCAAACAAATGCAGTGGGAATAAAACAAATTCCATTCTGGGCACATGAACCCGAAATGTGGTTTTTACAAATGGAGGCACAGTTCATATTAGCCGGTATAACGCAAGACACAACAAAATTTTACCACGTTTTAGCCAGCTTTAACGAAAATGCAATGTGTGAGTTAAAAGATGTGTTTTTAAACCCGGTGATGGTAAACAAATACGAAAATTTAAAAAAAGAAACAATAAAAAGATTCACTGTTTCTCAAGAAAAGAAAACAATTGCATTATTAGAAGATGAACAGATTGGCGATAGATCTCCTTCCCAATTTTTAAGACATTTGAAATTTTAGGAGGTTCAGCAGTAAACGAAAACCTAATTAAAACAATTTGGACTCGACGACTACCAACGCACCTACAACCGATCATGGCAGCTCAAATCGATGTGTCATTAGAAAAACTAGCCGAAATCGCCGATAAAGTTGAAGATGCAATGCCCCAAAGAAGTATCTCGGGTGTAGATAAGGTACCGGAATACCCTAAACAGAAACACAACATTCAAACGCAAATCACCATGTTAACAGAAAGTATGGTGAAAGTATCAGAAGAAATAGCAGAAATCAAACAGAACCGTTCGAGAACAGTAAGAAGATCACAAAACGAAGAAAAAAGAACTCATGAATGGCAACGTAGCAAAAGCTGCAATCGTAGGTTTAATAAGGCAATATGCTGGTACCATAACAGGTTTGGTGAAAAATCAACAAGATGCACAACCCCCTGCAATTGGAATACAAAAAACGAAGGTTGTGGCCATTAGAAGGGACGCCTGGCCACAACAAATCAAGCCGTCTCTATGTTCAGGATCGTACAACTAAATTGGAGTTTCTCATAGACACCGGCGCAGACGTATGCGTGATACCCAAACGATTAGCCAAAGGATACAGAAATCGCAGTGAAACTAAATTATACGCCGCAAACGACTCAATAATAAATACATACGGATTTATAACTATGGTTCTAAATTTTGAATTAAATCGCGAATTTCGTTGGCCATTTTTAGTTGCTGATGTAAATAAACCCATCATCGGTGCGGATTTCCTAAAAAATTTCGAGTTATTGGTGGATATTAAGAATAAAAGACTAGTAGACACGATAACAACAAAGCAAACCACCGGAACAATAGGCATAAATAAAACAATGATAATACGCACCGTATCAAGCAAAAATCCGTACTATTCACTGTTAAAGAAGTTTCCTGGATTAACAAATCTCAGTGCACCTCAAAAAAGAGTTCAACATGGAACTACACACCATATCGAAACAACGCCAGGACCTCCCGTGACCTTCCGTCCTAGAAGATTGGCTCCAGAACGAATGGCAATAGCGAAAAAGGAGTTCGAAACAATGCTGAAATTAGGAATCGTGCGCCCATCAAAAAGTTGTTGGGCCTCCCCCCTGCACCTGGTCGAGAAGAAAAATAAAGAATGGAGACCGTGTGGAGATTACAGAGCACTAAATGATCGTACAAAACCTGACCGCTATCCAGTTCCGCATATAGAAGATTTCTCCCACATGCTGCACAATAAAAAGGTATTTTCTACAATAGACCTGGTCAGAGCTTTCCACCAGATTCCAGTCCACCCAGACGATATCGAAAAAACTGCAATTGCAACACCATTCGGATTGTTCGAATTCCTCTATATGTGTTTCGGTTTAAGGAACGCAGCACAAACCTTCCAACGTTTTATTGACGAAGTAACGCGAGGACTGGACTTCCTGTTTGCATATGTGGATGACATTTTAGTCGCATCAGAGACAGAAGAAGAGCATGCAAAACACTTGAACATATTATTCGAACGTTTGGAGAAGTTCGGTATCAATATTAACTTAGAAAAATGTGTTTTTGGAAAAAAGGAAGTTAGTTTTTTAGGATACACTGTCAACACAAATGGCAGCAAACCGCCAGTAGAAAGGATTGAAGTTATAAAAAACGCCACAAGACCGATTACAATCAAACAATTAAGAAGGTTTCTAGGGATGATAAATTTTTACAGAAGATTTATTCCCAAGATAGCAGAAATACAGGCTCCTTTAAACAAATTTCTAACAGGAAACAAGAAGGATAATAAAAAGATCGAGTGGAATCTTGAAGCAGAGCAGGCATTTGAGAAATGTAAAGAAGCACTAACTAACGCAACATCACTCGCACATCCCGCACAAAATGCGCCTCTATCAATAATGGTGGATGCATCTAATATAGCAATAGGTGCGGTATTACAACAAGAAATTAAGAAAGAATGGCAGCCCCTCGCATTTTTCGCAAAAACACTATGTCCGGCACAGCAAAAATACAGTGCATACGATCGCGAATTGCTGGCTGTGTATGAAGGAGTGAAGAAATTTAGGCATTCACTAGAAGGACGTGAATTTACCATTTTTACAGATCACAAACCAATAATATTCGCTTTCAAACAGAAATCAGACCATTCATCTCCACGTCAATTCAGGTATCTAGATTTTATTGGACAATTTTCAACAGATATACGGCACATTAGCGGAATTAATAACATACCCGCAGATACGTTATCAAGACTCCAAATAGAGGAATTGACCCCGGACCAAATAGTTATCAATTATAAAAAAATAGCCGTTAATCAAGCTAACGATGAAGAATTAAAAACATTTCTTAAAAAGAAACACTCGTTGCTACTTAAAAAAACATATTGTCCAGAAGCCGAAACAGAATTAATTTGCGATACCAGCACTAATAATATTCGACCATGGATTCCCAAAGATGAAAGATTTGCTATATATAAAAAAATGCACGGATTAGCACACTTGGGAAGAAGAGCAACAGCAAAAATAATTACAAAACGTTTCGTATGGCCCTCAATCAATAAAGACATTACCAAATGGTGCAGAGAATGTATCCCTTGTCAAAGAACCAAAGTTCATAGGCACACAATAGCACCGCTCGGAAAGTTTGTATCTCCCACTAAACGTTTTGAACACATACACCTCGACCTGGTGGGACCCCTTCCGTATTCCAAAGGTTTTACGTATTGCATGACAATGATCGATAGATTTACGAGATGGATTGAAGTCGTACCAATTCAAAATATTTCAGCAGAAGAAGTAGCACAAACCCTAGTAACATCATGGATATCCAGATTTGGGGTACCAGCGCGCATAACAACAGATCAAGGTCGTCAATTCACATCCGACGTATTTAAAAATTTATCAAAATTTTTAGGGACAGAACATATTCAATCGACCGCGTATCATCCGATGGCAAATGGGATGATCGAAAGAGTGCACCGTCAGCTAAAAAGCGCAATCAAATGTCACGCGTTAGAAAACAACGAAACTTGGGTAGAAGCATTACCAGTGGTACTGTTAGGTTTAAGAACCGCTTTCAAAGAAGATATTAACGCAACGGCGGCAGAGCTAGTCTATGGTGAAAATCTTCGCTTACCAGGAGAAATGTTTCAAAGTAGTTCCGCTTCCAACAATCCTGTAAATTTTGTTTCCCAATTGCGAAAACATTTTCACAAGATGAGACCAACACCCGGCAGTAACCATGGGGAAAGAAAAGTATTTATACATAAAGATCTAGCCACCTGCACGCACGTTTTCGTAAGACACGATGCAGTAAGAAAACCCCTTCAACCAACATATGATGGACCATTCAAGGTTTTGGACAGAACAAAAAAGGTGTATCAAATTGAAAGAAATGGAAAAACCGTATCAATATCCATAGACCGCATTAAACCTGCTTACATGGAGACGAGCAAAGAACTCACACAAGCCAAAGCATCTAATTTAGTTCCAAACAAAACACCAAATTCCGTAAGTAAAACAGTTCTAAAAGGCATCATAAAAGCAACTAAGCAAATCACAACAACAAGGTCAAGACGCCAAGTAAAGTTTCCAAACAGATATGGCGAGCTGGAGGAATACAGTTATATTAAAAGCCATGTATCATAAAAATGGAAGCCATTTTTACTAGGAAGGGAGTACTGTGGAGACATAATCCGCTAGGTTTTTAATTTAATAATGATCGGATAATTAATGATCCGATAATTGATAATCTGATAATCTAATTTAATATTCTATATAGGAGAAATTCTTATTAGAATGAATAACAAATATTTATTAATAAAAATATACCTAAAAAACTATTTCAACGCATAGACTTACAGTCAAAATAGACTTACACATGTTGTTTGTAGATTTTGAGCAAGCCTTCGACAGAGTGAACAGGAAGGAATTATACAAGACACATTGAATGAAATGAAAATACCAGCTACGAAAATGAAATAAATATATAATAACATATAATATGCCCCGGAAACACTTTGTTTTACTCAACAAGAAGCGGAATTATTAAGAAGACTTGAAAGAAAAATTTTACTAACAATCCTGGGATCAAAGATCGAAGATGATGAACAGAAAGCAATGAAAAATAAAGAAATTTTGCAACCATGTGATGATGAGGATATAGTGAAATTCGTAAAATCACAGCGAATGAGATGGATGGGTCACATCATGCAAAGTAAAGAAGAAGCAGTTAAAAGAACAACGATGTAGAAACCCATAGGAGTCAGAAGGAGCGGTCGGCCAAGAGTTAGATGGTGAGAACAAGTTACCTTAACAAGTTAAGAACAAGTGTTAGAGAGAGATGGAGATGGAGAGAGGCTGTTAGTGAAGCGTTGAAACATCCCAAACTATGAAAGAAAGAAAAAAGAAAGAAAGAGAACGAAACTGTACAAAATACTATAAAGTATATATGAGGTCAAATCCTCCTCTTTAAATTGGATTTGTAAATCCCGGATAGGGATAGCGAATATAAATTCAAGCAAAAAATGTAAAGCTTATAATAAAATAATAATAGTGATGCTTATTTAAGCGACAAATCCAATGATCTAATTATAACTATTTTGATCCGACTGTGACATGTCGCGTTTTGCATATAGATATATATACCCCTCATTTGTAAACAATAAAATACTTGTAATCACTTGGAGTTAAATTTAAATTTTTGTAGTCAAATAATATGTGTTCCTAATCAATGTGTGGATCGTGGATTTGTAAAATGCACAAACTTTGTCTTAAAGACCATTTATACCACAGCCTAATAATTTTTGAGTAATTAAGTGTTTTTCATGTGTACACGGTACCGATAATGACTAATAAGTCAGAAGCAAGTGCAAGTAACACGTGCAAATTTATATGTCTTAATTAATTACATTACTAAAATGCACGAACAATAAATTACCTACTGAAATTTGTTAAACTTAAGTACAATTTATATATAAAAATAATAATTTGTTAAACTGTTGTCACATTTTGCATTTGTAAACAATAAAATACTTGTGATCACTTTGTGTTAAATTTTAATCGATATGGATGTAATTTTTGAATGACTACAATATCAGAAACAAAAGACACTTAAAGGGTTAGAGTAGCCATCGGTGTGAAAAAAACGAATATTATAAATAATTTTTTTTTTAAATAAATATATAATATATTGTCATTTTCCAAAATCCACCATTATAATTTTTGTATGTATTGAAAATTTTTATTATTTTTGTAAATATTTTTGTATTTGCTGGTTTTCCCGCCAACAAGTGGTAGTGGCAGCAATGGGCGGTGGAAACCTGGCTTTTTGCCAAAGATGGCCGCACGTAGCGGTTGAGGAGGAAGTTGTCTCCTGAAATTTTGCAGTTATTCTTTTGAGATTTTTGTATTTTGCGAATAAATTTATTTAATTTGAATGAGTAAAGTTTTCATTATTTTAAAAGGACTATTTGTTTTAAATTTGGATATAAATTAAAACAAAGTAGCGAAAACAATGTTATCTTCTTATGTTAAAGACAACCATCGAAAATGGGATTCTTTTCTTTTCTCGATAGCTTGTGCTATTCGCACGTCTAGACACGAAACTACAGGTTACACTCCGTATTTCGTTAATTTTGGTCGTGAATATGTAGGTTCAGGAGACTATCGTCGACATCCTGAACAACAACATCCTAACGATGAAATCCAAACACGTCAAACAGGATTTCGTAAAATGTTTTAAGTTTTATTTTTTTTTATCGGCATGAGCATGAGATTTTGAATTAACTTGTTATTCTGGTAAGGCATTGTTAACTTTGATTTATAGGTTTTGCAGTCAGTAAATTTCCGTGAAATTTACTTCATTCGGAGTAAGGGGAGAGTGTAACGGTTCAGAATTGTTGGATCAATTAATGGGGCAAATGTGATGCGGGGATGCGTTTTCGCAACTCCCGGGTCCGTTGCTTTGTTATTGGTTTACCGTGATTTTGCTTTGTTTAAATAAAAAAAAAACAAGATTTCCTTGTTTTGTTTATTGTTGGTGGATTTCTGGAAATATGAAATTATGTTAGAAGTCCTGCTTTTCATATCTTTATCAAAACACATTTTACGTGTTAAAATTTTCAAGTTGACAAATTTTTAATTTTGGTCTTTTGAAATTAGATTTTTGCATTAGCAAAGTGCTGCGAAAGTGGGTTTATGTTTTTTTGTATTAGCCCTTCCGATTTATTGGGATTTATTCGCTGCACTTAGCATTGAAGATTTTTATCGATTTGATGATATTTAATCTTATCTCCTTTGGAGGATTTAGTATTCAGATTTCTTTTGTAAGTACAAATTTTTAATTTCGAAATACAAACTATGTTTGTAATTTTTATTTTAGTCATCTTTACAACTTCTTGAAAATACGAAAATTACTATAAGGAAAATTGACCGTCAACAACATCTGCGAGGTAATTTTGGGAACCCTCTAATGTTTTTTTTCTTCTCTACGCCAATAATTGGGCACGTTCAGCGGGTACCAACCGTTGAGTAACATCAGTAAAGCAGCTGGGTATGCTTTATGACAGCAGAAAGAATTCGGCTGAACGGTACGTTGAGAGTCATCAGTATACCTGTTGTCATAACAAGTATACATAACCTAAAAATAAGGCAAGCAATATGTTTGAAGATCTTTTTTTACAAGAGTTAATGGATGAAGATATCGATTTTAATGTTATAATTCAAGGGGTGCAACAGTTAGTGCAGCCTGTTGCTGCTATTGCTCCTGCTCCAAGAGTTGTGCCCGTAAGAAACGAGAATTATTACGAAATTGTAATTCCAAATTATAATTTTGATGATTTTAAGGCTCATTTCAGAATGTCTCGAAGAACGTTTCAGGTAAGAAAAAGATTATTGTTACACTATACTATTAAATTGTCTATTAAACTGTTATCACTAAAAATGTTAATATTTTTTTATTACTTATTATTTATTTCAAAATACTTCTGAATCAACTACAACAGATTATGCCTGAAAATGTGGAAGAGATTATACCATTTGAAAAAAAACTTTTGTTCACAATTTGGATTTTATCAAAACCCGAATCGTTTCTTGCAGCAGGAGACAGATTTAATGTGGCTCGAAGTACATCTCATAATATATTTTTTGAAATGGTTACTTTGATAATAAATTTACGACAAACTATTTCTTGGCCAGATTTAAACGAACGACAACGAATAAGCAGAACTTTGGAGAATAAATCAGGTGAGTTAAAAAAATATTAATAAGATATGAGTTACCGAAGAACATTTTTAGGTATACCGGGAATCGTAGGGGCAATTGATGGTTGTCATATTACCATAAAAGGTCCACCTCATAACGCGATCGATTATTACAACAGGAATAATTACCACTCGGTGGTCTTGCAAGCTGTCTGCAATGATAAACGTCAGTTTACTGATATATTTGTTGGCATACCTGGTAGGGTTCACGATGCTCGTGTATTTAGACAAAGTCCCTTGTATGATATGCTAACAACTGATCCACAATCCATTAGTCCAACTGAACATCTTCTTGGAGATGCCGCTTATCCATTGAGTCCGTCTTTGTTAAAACCTTACAGAGACAACGGACATTTAAGAAATGTTGAAATAAAATTCAATACAACAATGAGTGCTGCTAGATCATTAATAGAACAAGCTTTTGGTCTGTTAAAAGGCAAATTGCGCAGGTTAAAATATTTGGATATGGCTAGGGTAGATATGATTCCTAGTGTAATCACAGCTGCTTGTGTTCTTCACAATATGATAATAGAAAATGATGGCTTAGATGCAGAACCGCTTTCAACAGAAGATCTACAACAAAATGAAGAGTTACTTTTGGCCAGAGAAGAAAATAACACTGCCGAAAGAAAAAGAGATTATATTGCTTCTCTTCTGCATTAGTTTATTCGAAGTGTTTATTATTTTTGTAATTAAAATATTTGTTTAATAATAAACTTATGCAAATAAAATAAATTTCTAATTTGGATAAGGAAAATAAATAATAATTAATTAGGTATATAAATAAATAGTCAATTATTTATTGTATTATAAATTATTAATAACATATCACATTGATTTTGTACTTTTGGATAATATACATACTACAATTAAATTAAGACAAAGTTTTACATTTCCTTTTGCAGGTCATTATTTTCTTGTACGCATTTTCGTAAATTTCTCAATTCCTCCAGCTTTTCCTCTTCAATTTCAAGCTGACGTTTCCTATACACTCAAAGAAATTTATAGGTAAAATTAAACAAAAAGAGAGTTTGATATGGCGTCTATCATTAAAAATAGTTATTTTAACCGATTAAGAATAGTTGAATAGCATTGTTACATTTTATTATTTAAATTTACTAAATAATAGTTAAATAAATAGTTATCTAACTGTTGAATAGGTTACAAACAATTTTTATAAGTCAACGAATATATAAAAAATTATAGAACTATTTAAGTTGTACTGTAACATTTAAAATTGTACCCACACTATTTTTTAATAAAGTACTATAATTAAAATACTTAGTAAACTTTATTTTTAGTAAATAAACAAAAATATGGTTTAACAAATAACAATTTTATTGTAATTACAATATATTGCGATTTCCAATTTGGAGTATGTCCTCAGTATTTATTATCGATTATCGGCATAAATGCTGTCTTGAAATGACTCCCAATATTTTAATAAATTAAATCCTGGATCAGGGAATAACTAGGCAAAATCTAAATCGATCTAAAAAAATTTATTCAATAAACATAAAAATTTATTTTACTTTTTAACTTACTTAGGAAATCCGTGTGGATGTTTAAATAAAGGCCCTAGTTTCACTAATGCAATGCAATTATTGTTATTGCCTTATTGGCTGCTTTCTTCTTAATTCAAACGTTTCCTTCTACTTTTGCTCAACTTCGTTCCATGGTTCAAGGTTAATGGCTCTAAAACATATTATAAGTAATTTTGTGAAAATCGCCCAAGTGAAATAAAAAATTTCAAACTCCAACTAAGTTGTAGTTTACCTATAATATTGCGATCTGATGGTTAGAAGTTGTGCGCATGGTGCTTTGGAGCTTGCTTAATACAATAATTAAAAAATTATCTTCCGAAAATGTAATATTTCCTGTAAAAAAATTTAAAATTAATAAAATAAAATAATTCATAAAATAAAAGATTGAATTTTAAAATTACTTGAAATATGCCGGTTAATTCACGGTATAATTATGGCGTTAAGGTGGACTTTACATAGAAAATTTACATTAAGCTTTCACTTACCTTCAAATAATGGGACTAAATTTGGGAAACCCCTCTTCCTAGTTGACATGGTTACTCAGGACTTTAACGTAATTTGACGTAATTTAGATATTAATACATTTTTTAATTCTTCGTCTTCTGGTTGTAGCGCCCACGAATTATTTGTAATATCTAAATTAGTTAAATGGATCCTGCACCGCACAAATCTGCTGGATTCATGAATGATTGATAAAAACACAACTAGAAAATTTTGAAATTTCACTTCACCTAGTAGTCACTCTACATCTAGAGCAAAAATACAGAGACGTTTCGGTTATAAATAAAATTTTAATAAAAAGTTTGCAGAAGATCCGACCAAGTTTATTGAATAAAGTAACATCAAATTAAAATGATGGATTAAAAGGTATTGTGGCTGCACTATTTCCTTGTTAGAATTAACAATTTTTATTGTTCATTCCAGTTTTCTTTATCAACAATTTTTAAATATTTAAATTAACTATAGTTAACCCTTAGACATATCAAAAAGCATTCTTTGATTTAACTAAATTTCCAAATGACAATTTAACAATATTGTTAATGTACTTTTTCCTAGTAGATGAACAATTTTTTTTGGTTGATATCGATTTTGTTACCTAACAGTTTCTGATTGTTTAAAAGAACAATCTAACAATATTTGCTTTAAACTAAAACATTGTTTATTTTAACCAAAATGATAAAATTGTTATAAAACTATTAATATCAGTTAAAATAACCTATAAAATTTCTCTGAGTGTAGGTATCTAATTGCTTAGCTTTTCCTCTTTTGTCAATTTTTGGTGTATCTTTGCTACTTGGACTAGCAAAATCTCTGTGACCTATTTCTGGACTATCATAGTCCTCGGGTTCGGGCTCCTCATACAAATGTTCTAAAACTCTAGAAATTGGATTTCTTGCTACAGGACTAGGTTGCGCTGTAGAACAGTGCGGTGTTTGAATTATGGAAGACATAACCGGTGTTGGGTTCACCGTTTTGTCTTCTTGGAAGATTTCTTCAAAAATGTTAAAATATTCCCATTGTATTCTTCCCTTACCAGTCGATTTTTTTTTATTATTATTGTCCAAAATAACTCGGTAGGTATTTTTCATATTCCTTAACTTTCTATCTAGTGCATCTGCACTAACAGCATAGCCATTGCTGTTCATTTCCTTACTAATTGCTTCCCAAAGGATTTTTTTTTATTTTGGGGTTTCTAAATTTTGATTTAACTTTCTTGTATTCGTCCAAAAAAAAACAAGGTGCTTTTATGTGTCCATGTGAATTTTTCATCTAAAAATTACAAACTTAGCGCAACAAATTATATTTTAAATTAAACATTCAAACCTTGATTATTTTCAATTTTCTCGACGTTTTTCTCTTCGCTTTGTTGTAGAAGCACTCCAAACTCATTGGCAATTTCAGCGGTTAATGGTACATACGTATTAACACCATCTACAATAATAATAATTTATTATTAGTTTTATTATGTAAAATTCCACAAAATTCTTTTATTTTAACTTAATTATTAAAATTAAAAAATTTAATTAATTGAATTAAATCCAATAGATATGGTACTTACCGCTTATCGATTGTAATAAGATGTTATTATTGTCGATGATGGGTGAATTATCATCACCACTGACCACTAAATAATGCGTAGTAGTTTTAAATTCCATTTTCTAACCTCACAAAAAAACTTTCAAATTACCGCTGGCAAACAAATCACTAACAAAGCGTAGTTTATTTCTGCTGGGAAGTTTACTCAACTGTTGGGTTACAACGTTTACACAGCTGCTAGCTCAGCAACTCAACAGTTGGCACCGGCTGAACGTGCCCATTGTTTTAGGGTCTTTGTTTTACGTCTTACATCTGCGAAGGTCTTTGTTTTACGTCTTACCTTCCATTAGTAAACTGTTGTCCGATTTTAACCATCCAGCATTGTGTCGTTATTATTACATCGGTAATCATCATTTCATGGGAAGAATAATTTACTGCATACATTTCAATTTTGGGAAACTTCAATCCGTTTCAACCCTAATTTCACGAGTGGGAACATCTACCATCTTAGTTGTACCGTTAACTACCATCTGCCAGGACTTCGTATCAGCTCAAAAGATGAGTGTTTCGTGCCGTCTATGTTATTTGTATTAATTATTATTGATTATTTTTTTGATTAGACATTATTTACCACCAGTCACGATATTGTTTTGCCTCCTAATTGGAGTTACGTAATGGGCTAATCCCATAAATTTTTTTTATTATTAAAATCAAATATTTAGACGTAAATAAGGTCCCCTCGTTATAAAAAAAAATTTTTTGATTAATTTTTAGTCATCAAATTCAAATTTAAAAATTGAAAATTTTTTAAAAATCTAAAACGCGGTAAATCGTGACGTAGTAACAAATCCTCCAATGACAGAAATGATAGCTTTAGGCCACTCCCCTTAGCGACACTTGAAGTTAATTTGAAATGTCAATTCGAAATTTGAGGTTATTTTGTTATTTAAAATTTGAAATTAAGTTATAAAATTTTGTTATTATTTGTAAGTTTTGTCTATAGGTATATCCATCATTTTAAATTAAATGAATGTTAACGCCAATATTATTACAGTTTGCAGTGCTTTTTTTTAGTGTCTCAAAATGACTAATAAGTTAGAAGTTAATTTTGAACAAGCATTATCGGACAATTTACCATCGGTGGACGGTGATATGTTGAACGACTTTTATACTTCCAACATGGATTTTGTTAGTGCCGAAGTACGTAACGTAAAAACCAAAAGATCAGGTAAAGAAATGTATGGAGACAATGCTGTTGTATATGTACAACTTCAGCGAAGTGGAGATCTCTGTACGGTGAAAGGAAAAATCACTCCAGAACACAAAATAAGAATAAAAGGCTATGACGTGTGTGCTGTAATAAACGAAAAAGAAGAGGAAGTGGTAAGTTGTAAATGTACAAGTTGTTCTGCTTCTGAAGGTGGATGTAAACATGGATTTACAAGAAGAAGAAGTAATTGACATTTTAAATATTTGTGAAGAATTTTGGAAAAGTGCCATATATCCTAAACTGCAAACGTCTTATTGTTAATTTTTAAGATTAAAATGTAATAATTAATAACAAATATACTTTTACAAATTTTATATTTTATTTTAAAAATAAATTTACACAAAGGTAATTAAATTCACTTTAAAGAGCAATTAAAGGGTCCTGTAAATTTATAAGACCACAAACTATAATTTTTGTAGTATTTGTTTGAACACTACGTACTGAATTTTTCAAAACTGTTTGTATTCCAACTAATTTTGTCGATGGAAGTAACGAATCTATTTCAGGCGACACCGATATAACACCCGAAGCACATGGCATCTAACTACATTCTTCGACATTCTGTGGTATAGAAAAAAGATTCCTCACAACTTTCGATTTTGATGGCTTATTGCTAATTTTTGAATTTTTTTTGCTTCAAAACTTGTAATATTTTCCAACTTTCTTTTTTTTGGCAGAATCCGTTAAGCTTTTCGAGAGGGTTTCTAATGGAGAATTGTCAATAAACTTATGTGGTACCACACTATGTTTAATTTTTAACTTACTTCCCATAGTTTTAAAGTACATCCAGTTTTCAAAATCGTGCTCAACATCAAAATGATCTTCACAACAATGCCATAATGATTTTGGATAAAATGGTAATGATATTCTTGCTGCTTCATACCATAACTTTCTTGTAGCTAGATCCATCGGAACGAAAAAAAATACTTTTTCAGAATTATTTGTGGTATTATCACATCTAGGAATAAAACATTTCTTAGTAGCCATTTTGCAAAATATAACAAACTGTAATAACTTCCTTGTTCGGTTTTCAATTGGATTTAATTTAATTTTAAGTTGTTTAATTTCCTTATATAGTAAATTTTACTACAAACCAAATTTAATCCGATAATTTGAACTCAACAATTTACACTAAAACTTTTAGGCTTAAAACCTCTGTCAACAAATAAGTAAAAGAATTTCTTACTCTATCATACTAACCATTTCCAACCAATTTTAAATTCAAGAAACAATTTTATTTGAGGTTATTTTTATTTGACGTTTGAAAAATTTTATGAAGACTTAATATCAGACGTACAAGTGATATTTTGTCTCTGTCTTGTACATGTAACGTTCGTAACGTGTGAAATGAAATTATTTGAACTGTAAATGGAACGTTTTCATTGGAGGATTTGTTACTACGTCACCAAATGGCGATTTTACAAATGTATACTTTTAAAATAATCAATTTATATAATTAATCAAGTATTTTTAAATACATTTTTTTTTATTATTCTATGTCTTTTATTGCCGGCCATCGATTTTCATAGGCAAAAACCAAATTTTCGACTACTAGGGATTACCCCATTGTGTAAACTTTTCTGTGAAACCACATATAGCTATATCGGGTTGATTACGCTTTACGCAAGAAAAGCTAATCGCGACTTTTTGTTACCTTTATTTTTTTTTGGTTAGATCAAATTGAAATTTGGCGCCTTTTTTTTACTATTCGGTTTGTTCGTGCTAGTTACACTTTTTACACTTAAAGTGTAAATAGTGTAATTTACACTTTAACTTTTTCCCAAAAGTGTAGGTTTAACGCGAACGCAAAAAGTGTAACTTGAGTGTAACTCCTCCCCTTGAATTCAAATTTGCGTTGGTATAAGGTTATGTAAATCAAAATTTAGATATTGGTGAGCAATAAAATAATTATAATTTTTACGATTTGCAATCATTTTCCTTAAATTTTACATAATTTAAATTTAAAATAATTTTATTTAAAAATTTTAATTTTAATTTAAAAAAATCGTAAATTGTTAATAATTAATAATAAATAAAATATTAAAGACAAGGTACTTGACAATACATTTTTAACATTTTATTTTTGGTAACTCTTATTTTTATTTCTTTAGGTTTGTATTTTTAAATTTCATTTATGAAAATCTCACAGCCAATCAAAATTAAGTGTAAAAAGTGTAAACGTTTACACCTGCTCCAGAGCAGGTGTAAAAAGTGTAGAAAAGTGTAAGAAAGTGTAGTTACACTTTCTAGCACCAACAGCGCGCTCTGCTAGCACGAACAGAAAAGTGTACACTTTACACTAAAGTGTAAAAAGTGTAGCTAGCACGAACAAACCTATAATCACGTTAACCAATTCAAGTGTATATTCTTATACCACTTTCACTTTTCCTTTTTTTTTGAGTTTTAGTACGCTACCGTTCGTGGTTCAGGTAGTAGCACGCTTTGTGAGGTTGATTTTTAACCACGTGGCGCCTAGGGCAAAACATTCAACCCTTCCAATTATTATTATCACTTTTAAAACTCATCAACCACCTTTATTTTTATTTTAGTAGCTAGCCAGGGCATTATCAATTTTACCCTGAGATTGGGATTATCACCATTAATCCCTTTGCTCAATTTTGAGCGTGGAAAATTTAAAATCAATCTAAGATTAATAATTAATAAAAATTTATTTTCGAGTACAGATTTAATATGGGATAATAATTTTATAATTTTAATAGTAGTTTTGTACTTAGAATCAATAACTATATTTTGGTAATAGATATCTGATAATAATTTGTGCTTACAATTATTTTTACATTAACTTTTTATTTACTGAGTGGCACATTTTAAAATTAAATTTAAAATTTCAGATCGTTCGAATTGACCACAAGTAATTACAAAAGTCCGAAACTATAGCTCTGCAGAAATTTTCCATAATTTGCGTAATAGAGATGGCAGACGAGAATTCATTGAATTGTGTACATTGTGCTATGGAAGTACCATTTATATTTATACAGTTTATCGGATTATATAGAACAAACTTTTGTTGTAATCATGCAAACGACGTAGTAGTTCCAATAAAAAACTCTAACTTTCGCAAGTTGAAGGCATTTCCGGGAATTTTATCATTCATTGTAATATCTCTTTCTCATTATTATGCGGCATCAAAAACCTATATGGCTATCAAAAGCAAGATTTTTATATACGATATATTAGTCACAACTTTTGATCTAATACTCTATGAACTAGCATTGGTCATAATTATATGCGCTGTTGTGCAGTATCATAAAATGGATAGCAAGCTACAATATTTTGACTCCGTAATTAGAAATTTTACCAGAGTAACGTCACATCATTTATTACTACTTGATCTTATTAGATTGTCGAAATCGAATTCCTATTTGGCTTTATCAAGTTTATGTATTGTTTTATCTGCTACCGCAGTGGGCTTGTTTGTTTACGACATAGATCCCAGCTGGAATTCAATTGAAAAACTTGGAATATTGGTGACCATTAATACGATTGGTTTGGCCACTCTTGTTATATTGATATTTCTTGGTGTTTACTACATCGCTCATATCCAATACAATAACGTCCTAAAAATGGATTTAGAAAATATAATTTACAATCGGGTAGTTTCAAACGAAAATAATTGTGTAATTAACTTTCCTCGACAAAACATAAAGTCTTTGATGAAAGTTTACGCTGAGACGTATATTACGTTTGTCAAGACATTAAAAGCATTTATGGATATGTGTAATCCAGCATTTCTGGTAATAATCGTATGTGGTCAATTCTTTTTTATTGTTGGTGCATTTTTGGTAGTACTTGTTATAGTATATAAAATTCCAATTAGTATTAGATTTTTATGTATTGAAGCTGGTATGCTATTTGGAATGTTTGGAGCAGGATATTCAATACATTTGTTTGGTCTTTGCAGTGATTTAGTAAGTAGAACAGAATTAATAAAAAATAACTAAGTATAGTCTGACCAACGAGAGCTCGATTTTCCTAAAAAGAAATTTCATAAAAAAATTATCTACATCTACAAATAGTATCTACATTTGGTAATTTATTAGTTATTTATTTGAATTTCCAAACTTCAGTTTTTTCACTAGTTTACCGTAGTTAAACAAATATTCGCTCATTAATATTCAAATCAGCATCTGCATGTGCGGAGTTTACATACGAGATTTTACATTTTGGACGACTGTTGACCATTTTGACCAATAATATTTAATTTTTTGCAGAACGGTGGAATACTAAGCCAGTTGCGAAAATTTCCATTGAGTGTGCTAAATCCCGAAGAAAAACTACAGGTTTGCTATGAATTTTTTTAAATTACTAAAGAAAGTATGAAGCTTATTTTACACAGTTAAACTACTTAATTCATTAATGAATTAATTTATCTATTTCTTTGCTATCCAACTCTAAGCTTGTAATACAGAAATTATCGGGAAAAAATTCATCAATAAATTTAGAATTTATGCAATAATTGCTTCTAGAATTTTGACATCTTGCTGGTGTGCAACGATCAACCGCGTACTTACGAAACTTTCTTCAGCCTTTACAAATTAACTGCAAGTTGGAAGTAAAAATTAGTAAAATTAGTAACATTCTAATTATTTTAACCATTAATTACGAATACCTAATAACAGTCAGCACGAATTAGTGCACGATTTCAAGCCACCAAAATCCTTTTTATGTCGAGATTTTTGGGGTACAATTTGATTTCTTTCTTAGGTGATGTTGTACCGTTGATAAATTTTAGAAAAATAGTCATTAGTTAGATCGAGAAAATTACAAGTTTTATATATTTGTACACAGAGAAAAAAAAATGGTTCAGAGAAGTGTAATATACTTCAGTTAACTCTATGAAACGGTTATATATACGTGATCATATCGTACGGTCCTAGTAAGTAAATAAAATCCTTGTAAATTCAAGCATAGAATTACTTCAGTTAAGTAGATAGAGTAGAAACAACACATAATGTAGGTCACATTCAAGTAAATTTAAGAGTCACATCTAGAAATGAATCGAGTTCTTACGAATATTTACGAATTCAACCCAATATAAGAATTACTTTTTTGAAAAATATCCGTTCTTAAATCAACATTTAAAATTAATCGATTCAAGTAAATAATATTTCGATTAACATAATTTGAAAGTGAAATTAAATAAGAAATTACTTAAAGTAAATTTTTCTAATAATTAAATTAACTTAATTTGGGATTAAATTAAATTCTACACTTTCTTCATATATTATATTATTTTATGAACTGGTTTCGACTGTTCGTCTTTTTCAACATGTTCCATCAATTAATACATTGATGTATTAAAATGTATTAATTGACGGAACATGTTGAAAAAGACGAACAGTCAAACCTAGTTCCTAAAATAAAATAATAATCGATGAAAGTGTAGAATTTAATATAAGTAGGGATTAATTTGAGGAAGGTATTATTTAAAAACAATTGAAACTCATTTAATTATAAATATCTATATTTGAAAATTTCTATTTTAATATTTTTAACGGATGTTCTCGCCTTCATAATATAACGTTGAACAGGTTGATTGTTTCTCCAGAATCCTGAAATCATTTACATAATAATACAAAAATAATCAAACAATATTATTTCGATTAACCTTACCATGAATAATTATTATTCCATCAATAAGCATCTTGTTTCCAATGTTGTTTATTTAATAATGTCAGCCTCTCTTAAATAAATTGCAGTTTAAGAATCTGTAAATTATAATACAATATACATTGTCAGATTATGAAATTGCAGGTTACATGTTTATTTAAATAATTAAAAGTTACAAATTTAAAAATTATAGTTAATGTAGTATTAGCAAAGTAAAAAATTCTACTTCTTCGACTTCGAGCGACATTGAAAATGCAAATTTTGAGGCAACTAGAAAAGTATCTACACAAGCTTAATATTAGTTTGTAATCAAGGTCAAGGGAGCCCATTTTAAAAGGTTATTTGTACTTCTTGCAATAATTATTATTGTAAAGATAACTAATAGAGCACAAAAAAGCAACAATTAGGATTTTTAAACTGATTAATGTACATTAATATTAACTATAGGTACTTAATAAGTTAAGCCCCGCCGAAACTGTAAGTATGTAGGTACCTACCTTTGACGATTCCACCAAAGGATATAAATTCCAAGTTTATAATAACTCTAGTTCTCAAGTATGACAAGTACACAAAGAATTCACAAATTATTAACACACCAAAATTGAAGAAAACTTCTCTTTGCAAATTATAAGTGTAATGGCGCGTAATGGTTGATGTTTGTCTATATTATGGCAATAGCGCCGCCACAAATATGAGCCCATATAGAAGTTAAAAATAGCACAATGCAACCATATTATTATTCCATTTAACTCTACGTAGAGTTGACTTGAAAATAATGACAATATCCAAGAATTAACCGTTTGTAATGCTTAATCGAAATTTTATTTAATTTTACATTTTCAAAATGTTTAAAGCAAATAAAAGTGTCCACATTAAGTTAAATATATTTCAATTCTTAGTTCAACCTTTTTGTAGATTGAATTAACACTATATTCTAAGAAATCTTATTACTTCCAGCAAGTAATTCGTTTTATCAATGAAACTAAATAAAGAGTTCACACAAGTAAATAATGCTGAGTAAAATATATACTTGAATTCAAGTATATGTTTTTCTCTGTGTATTTGTAAACAATTCAGAAATAATTGTGTTATATATTACGAAATTGATGAATAAATTGATAAATTGTTTTTACCGCGTAATACTCTTATAAGCTGTAAACACATTTTTGTACACGAACTGAACAAACTTTTTCGTGCGTTTAGCATTAATTACCACCATTTAGCAGGTGGTTTCTTAGGGCGGTAAGTTGACTTCACAAAAAAAACTAAATTATTTTCTAAGCATTAAGAGAAACACCACGATTTCTTCGGTGCAAAAATACTTTTTGTAGTTAGTCTGTAATTATTTCACTATTTTGTTAAACAATACAAAACAATTTTAGGAAAAAATTAAAATGTAACTGACGTAACTGTTTTTGTTTGCAGTTCGAATGTTTTCTTTATCTTGTAACAAAGTATCCTACAAGGTTAGAATCTTCACAAATTGTAACGGTTGATATTCAATTATATGCAAGCGTAAGTAAAAATTTCTATAAGTGAATGTATGTTAAAATGACATATTTCTCTTTGGGCGAAATTTACTACAGTGGTCGGCTCTCGAAGTGTTACCAACTTCACGCTTCTGTACCAACCATGCAGCGCCGTTGTTTGTTGACAATCGGCAGTCTGTTATGTTGTTTACAAGCCTAAGGAAGCGTATCGTTTTACGTCGCAGTGAAAAAAAGTTATTGAAAATTGAGTTTCGAAAGAAATTTCTAAAAAAAACGGAAAATGTTGTAGATTCATTTATTCACGACAATGGCCACCATATTCCCCGGCCTTAAACCCAATGAATTTTTCGATATGGTCCATTTTAGAGGCCAAAGTATTCAGTAAACAATATGAGACGGTCGACACCCTACAGATTGCTCTTTGCCGAGAAATGGGCAACATACAATTAGGACACATTTTTTGTGCAGCGTGTGAATCCTTTCCGGACAGACTCAATTTTATTATATAATTTTTTTTATTATATTACATAACATTTCGAGCGCCGACCCTTGTATGAACTAAAAACCTATGCTAATATTAAAAATTTTGCTTTTTTTAGATGTTATCTACATTGTTCACCTACGTTTTAGTAGCAGTACAATTTGAATTTTTGAAGTCATATAATATTATGTAATCCTAATGAATGTGTGGATTGTGGATTTGTAAAATGCACCAATTTAACTTAACTTAACACAAGCGTAATAATATTTGATGAATTAAGTATTTTTCATGTGTATACGGTACCGATGATGACTAATAAGTCTGAAGTAAGTGTAAGTAAGACGTGCAAATATATTTCTTAATTAATCACACAGGGCCGTAGCTAGGGGGGGGGTATTGTGGGGCAATGCCCTACTGTAAAATTCCAATGCCCTACCACACCCTAGGGGCGGCGTTTGCAAATTATGGCATTTTTCCCTTGAAAAAAAAACTGCAAAAAGCTAAAAAAAAAGCTCAAATTTGACTCTAGCTACGGCCCTGAATCACATCACTGAAATGTTACCTATTGAAATTTCTTAATAACTTAAGTAGGGGCTGTCCATTAATTACGTAAGGACGATTTTTGTAATTTTTGACCCCCCTCTCGCATAAGGGCATGTAAGATTATGGCAACCCCCCTCCCTCCGTCACATCTTACGTAACAATTATTAAAATTATTATTAAACGGAAATAATGTTGAGCCCCCCTTCGTCCGGTTATACTCGTATTTATAAAATAAGAATAACAATAATATTTTTATTATACAAAAAATACAAAAGTTTAAATAAAATTTTATGTTTATATAAAAAAAAGTTAATAAAGATTAATTAATTGCATAAAAACGTTAATATAAAAAATTGGTAATCTCTAAATATCCTGGTAAAAAACTGATTTAATTTAAAAAAAAGTATTTTACGAAACTTACGTAAGGAATACGTCGGACCCTCCCCTCCCCCAAGTAAGGGTCCGTAATATTTTCGATATCTTCCCCCCCCCCAAACCCTTACGTAATTAATGAACGACACCAGTACATTTTATATAAAAATAATAGTTTGTTAAACTGATGTCACATTTTGCATTATTTGTAAACAATAAAATACTTGTGATCACTTTGAGTTAAGTTTTTATTTTTGTAGTCCAGTAATAATGTGATCCTAATCAATGTGTCGATTGTGGATTTGTAAAATGCACAAACTTTGTCTTAAAGACCATATACCATAGCCTAATAATTTATGAGCAATTAAGTGTTTGATGGCTAATAGTGATAAGTCAGAAGTTAAGTGTAAAGGTTGAACACATTATGATGTGGTGGGTCAGACAGTATCGGTTCCTTACACTTAGATGGAGGCGTTCATATTAGTGTGTTGTTATGTGATGTAGCTTGACCTGGCTTGACCAATCAAATTGCGTGCTGACCCATCATATCACATCACGTCAGACAAATGTGTTTCAACCTTCACTAAAATGTACGAACATACCTATTGTATTACAATTGTGATGTGATTGTTGACCTTAGATATAAAGTGGAAAAATTGTTGAGACAGCGGTCAGTAAAACAAATAAAATTGTCCGACTTTGGAGATTTATTAATATCCCATTATCAAGGCTACAAAAACAAAATTCAAATTAAAAATTACAAAATTTACAAATTGAAAAACAAAAAAACACAAAAAGAAAATACAAATAAAACAATAAAAAAAAAGAAATTTTGAAAAAACTTTAAATGGAATACTAACCTAAGAGAAGAAAACTGGAGGTTAGAAAGCAACCATTTTCCAGGACTTAGCTGTCCTTCAACAACCTCCAAACAAAAAACAACGTGGCGCATTCTTTTCCAATATTTAGAATAAATCACCAAACCAAACCAAATTTATTTGATATTAAAGATGAGAAAATAGGTATTGGGTTGCGTAAAACACACAGATGTACAATAGCTATAAAAGATATCAAGATATACACTTGGTCCACATACAGTTAAAGCTGAACTCTGCTGCTGATGGACTGATGGTCGTCCACAACCAAATATGCAGAGTAGCAACAACACCCACTCGTGCAAAGCTAACCAAACAGATTGGTGCAAGGCTTAATGTAACGTTAGACAAAAAAGTGATTGAAAATGTACTAAGTGAACAGCACTTACTCCTTCTAGATCTGCTATTGAGTAATAGCAGAGACACAAAAATGTAATCTGGTCCGGGTAACTTCCAAGAGCTCTTTTCTGGATCCGGATCTGTGCCAACGTGGGGGGCCAAGCAGAGTGGTACTGTGGAGAACGTAAGCGACTACGAAGATGTAGTCGCGGGTTCCAATTCCGCATCAGCCTCTGTTGGGTGAGCGTAATAATCATTAGCTGTTAAAAACGCTTAATATAATATAAAATAAAAATTTTCTTCTTATCAAAAGTGTAACGTTACTTATGTCGTTACATAAAATTCCAATTATTCGTTCAGCAGAATAATTGCGACGCACTCGGTAGAGTCTTAATCAACCGAGCGCTCGCCCCTGATAAGCGGCTTTTTGAGAATTAAAAACGAACGTTGGTACACATGTGAGCGCGGCGCTCTCATAAATGACATTACGAATGTCAATCGTATAAATGATGTCGAATTAATGTGATACTATTAATACCTTCAATTGATATGTCTGCAAATATTGACAAAAATAAATTATATTCTTTTATTATATCTTAATTACATCATTAATTATAATCACTCGCAATATTATATCGTTAACAATTTCCCAGAGTTGAATTTGAAATATTATAGTAATTTTTAAATTATTTTGGTATAATACTTACATTTTTTTTACCGTCGCGGCCCCGAGTTCCGTTGGAACATGAGCGTTGAACTGTCTAGGCCAGGGGTGGCCAACTTCATTATATATACGATCGACTATGCTTTTTTTGGTTTGGTTTTGGTAAAAAAAGGAAAGAATCGAAAGATGGAGAGAATACTTTGAGGAGTTCTTAATGGAAAAAGACGAAAAAATTGAAGACAACAACAAGATATATACACAATATGCAAGAACAAGAAAGTAACGATAGCCATCCCTCAAAAGAAGAGATAAAAATGATTATAATGCATCTGAAAAATCACAAAAGCCCACGAGAAATGATTAAGTTCGGAGGAGAAGCTCTGTTAGATAAAATATATGAACTCATAGTTAGAATATGGAAAGCAGAGATTATGCCAACAGGATAGACAAGAGCGGTGCTTAACCCAATATATAAGAAAGGTGATAAAACCTTGTGCGAGAATTATAGAGGAATAGCACTGCTGGACATAACCTAAAAAGTAATGTAAACCTATTTAAAACAAAAAATTGCTGCATATGCGGAAAAAGTGATTGATGATTATCAAGGGGGATTTAGAAGTATGAGATCGGTGACAGATCAAGTATTTACCGTAAAACAAATACAAATTAATTGTTATGAAAGAAAAGTTGCATTTTAAATGTAGTAAGAGAAAATGGACTAAAAGCGACCGCTTTTAAAGTAGAAAAAGGAGTTAGACAAGGAGATCCGCTTTCAGCAACACTATTCAATCTAGCATTTGAAAAAATCATAAGAGATAGTAGAATTGACTTGAAAGGAAACATCTATAATGGAAACCATCAATGCATAGCCTACGCAGATAATCTAGTAGTCATAGCAAAAACAGGGAAAGAACTGAAAAAAATATTACAGAGATTAATTCAAAATATATGGAAATGGTTAGCACTGCAGAACACGACGATAACCCAGTTCAAGTTGGAAGTAAAGAAGAATTCCGATTTGAAAAAGTAAAAGACTTCAACAATTTAGGAACTTTAATAACTCAAAACGGTGACTATACAAAGGAGATTAATGCTAGAATTGCTAGAGGAAATAAAAGTGCGGGTAGTTTAATAAAAGTACTAAAATCTAACGACGTATCAACGAAAACAAAAGTGAGAATCTACCAAACAGTAATAAGACCAACAGTGACTTACGCATCAGAAACCTGGACATTAAATAAGAAAGAACAAGAAGTTCTGAAAAGATGGCAGAGGAAAATGCTAAGAAGAATCTATGGAGAAAAAAAGATAGGTAAGAATTGGGAAAGAAGAACTAACGACGAAATAATGGAAAAATACGGTCAACCTGGAGTGATAGCAGTAGTAAAATCAAATAGATTTTGATGGTTCGGACATATACAAAGACTGCCAAATGATACAATAATAAAAATCATGCTGAGATCAGAACCAATCGGTAGCAGTAAAAGAGGTAGACCAAGGAAAAAGTGGTTAGATGCGGTGGAGGACGATATGAAGAAATTGAAAGTCGACAACTGAACAAGAATTGCTCAGAGCAGAGAAGAATGGAGATGGGTAGTAAAACAAGCATTGACGAATATTGTAGAGTGTCTGGGTGGATGCTGGCTTTTTAGTGATAAATAATAATGTACAGTTGTGCTCTTTTAGAATTTGTAAAATTGAAATATGAAGTAGAATCATGAAATGTAAAAAGTAACGAACTACTGTGTACAAATTTGTAATTCAACCATGGGCCTACAAGGCCTGAAGTGCTTAAATATACAGGGTGGTTCAAATTCGAATGTTCTTATGGGAAATTCGGTAACTATAAGAGATATGGAAAAATGGATGGCGCATCCTCGATCTCTTTTTTTTGAGAAAAGCTCAATGGTGAAAACCGGAATTCGATATCTTTTATCGTTTTCGAGTTATGGCCAAAAGTTCGCCTTTTTGACTTTTCGTTAAATGTCGATATCTCGGTTGTTTATAAAGTTATAGAAAAAATATTTACACCTTCTTCGGACACTTTTTTAAGGAGAATAAACTGCGCTAAAGGAATTTTAAATATCTTCATTAGTTTCCAAGTTATAATATAAAGTTGTGTTTTTTTAAATAGAAACCATAGTTGGCTATGACATATTTAAATAGAGTTTTTTATCCTCTTTTCAATTATATATAACATATAGGGTCTATCATTTCAGTTTCTACCCGTTATATTAAAAAATGTTAAATAAAAATAAAAGAAGAGCGGAAAATTACATTTTGGCTTTGTAAAAAAACAAAACACTGTTCAAAATCATTATTGACTCTTAAAACAATTGTCTCAAATTGTTTTTAATAAGTGTTTTTCAAGCCTACTCAGATCTACTTCTATTTGGAAGTATTTAGAAGTAGAAGAATTTACCTCCTTATTTACCTTCACAAGAGTATAAATGGCTTATGCACATTAAAGAAATTATGATATCCTGAAATACTAAATCAAAATTTTGTTGACGATTATATAGATAATTTACCCTTACTTGAAAGAAGACATATTATATTCTTCCAACAAGATAGTGAGTGGAATGGTGCACCACCTAGTAATGCAAGAATTGTTAAGGAATTGTTAAATAGCAATTTTGGAAATAATTTTGATATTTTGATATCAAAATTTTCATAGTTTTCAAAAGTCATTTTATACTCTTGTGAAATAACAGGTAAATAAGTAGGTACTAAAAAATAGAAATAGATCTATGAGTAGGCATTAAAATCACCTATTAAAAACAATTTGAGACAATTGTTTTAAAAGTCAATAATGATGTTGAATATTGTTTTGTTTTTTTACAAAGCCAAAATTTAATTTTTGATCTTCTTTTATTTTTATTTAACATTTTTGAATATAACGGGTAGAAACTGAAATTATAGATCCTACATGTTATATACCAGGTGCTGAATGAGTTATCCGAACATAGGAAATTAACATGTAAAAACTTATTTATGCAAATTTCTGCTTCCCTAATTATTTTATAGAAAAAATGAAAGACATAAAAATAATGTAGAAATATAAACTACGAATGATAAGAGCATTAGATTTCATCTAACTTTCACTTAGAAAAACCAAAAAATGCTTTTTAAATTGTTAAAAGTTTCATTTATCGGACTGGCCATGAAAGTTTCCATGGTAATTATTTTGGAAAATATAATCTGAATTGAATTTACTACATGGCCAGTGCGATAAATGAAAATTTTAATAACTTTGAAAGCATTTTTTGACCTTTTAAGTAAAAGTTAGATCAAATCTAATGGTCTTATCATTTGTACTTTATATTTCTGCATTATTTTTGTATCTTTCATTTTTTCTCTAAAATAATTAGGGAAGCAGGAATTTGCATAAATAAGTTTTTACATGTTAATTTCCTATGTTCGGCTAACTCATTCAGCACCCGGTATAATTGAAAAGAGGATAAAAAACTCTATTTAAATATGTCATAGCCAACTATTGTTTCTGTTTAAAAAAACACAACTTTATATTATAATGAATTATAGTTGAGATATTGATCATAAAAATCTACAAAGTAGATTGAAATTCTAAATAAACAAAATCGTAGCAAGACATCGGCAGACAGGACCGTCTCAGGAATCAAAGACGAATGAAATAATAGCAAGAAAAACTCAATTAAATTCAAAAAAAGCCTTAACGAATTACATGTTTCGATCTTATTCGCGGTGTTATCCACGACACTGATCTCATCAGATTCGTATTGGCAGTTGAAAAAATAAAATTAAACTTACCATTATTTCAAACGATCATGAAACCATCCACGTGCGCCTAACCTGTCGAAGTCCATACTACGATAATGTATTTAGAAGTATTGTAAGTGTCCACCAGGGATATCTAAGCTTACAAAAGTTTGCACCTCACCAAACTTAAAAAATATAACGGTAAAAAGAATATTTGAATTTCAAGAAATTCAAAAATTTTTAAAAACCTATTTAGTTCCTGAGACGGTCCTGTCTGCCAATATCTTGCTACGATTTTGTTTATTTAGAATTTCAATCTACTTTGTAGATTTTTATGATCAATATCTCAACTATAATTCACTGTAGTTTCTAAAGATCAACTAAATAGGTTTTTAAAAATTTTTGAATTTCTTGAAATTCAAATATTCTTTTTACCGTTATATTTTTTATATTATAACTCGGAAACTAATAAAGATATTTAAAATTCTTATAGCGCAGTTTATTCTCCTTAAAAAAGTGTCCGAAGAAGGTGTAAACATTTTTTCTATAACTTTATAAACAACCGAGATATCGACATTTAACGAAAAGTCAAAAAAGCGAACTTTTGGCCATAACTCGAAAACGATAAAATATATCGAATTCCGGTTTTCACCATTGAGCTTTTCTCAAAAAAAGAGATCGAGGATGCGCCATCCATTTTTCCATATCTCTTATAGTTACCGAATTTCCTATAAGAACATTCGAATTTGAACCACCCTGTACAGCTGTCGCCAAATGTATTAGGCCACCTCTAAATCGTCGTTATTATGGAAACAGTTAAATATTTTTTGAAAACAACCATGCTACTGTCTTCTTGATAAAGAACTGTCTTGTTTTAATGTTCTAGTAAATCCAAAAATACAAACTATAACAGCAATACGGCCTTCATTAAAATATCGATATTTTCGGCAACTTTTATGCGCTAAATGAGATAGTAAATTATACCAAGATTATGTAGTACTAATCATTACAAACAAAAAAGTGTGGAACAAAATTTTTCAAAAACGTACAGTTTTTGAGTTATAATGAAATCAAAATTTTTTTTTTTTTTTTTTAAAGTGCTGACTTGGCGAATTATAAGTTTAAAGTTTGGGGTTTTCATTATAATTGCAATATTCGTGTAAAAATCTTAATTATTTCAGATTTTGAATTGAATTTCAATGTAATTTACCTATTTTTTTGAAGAATTTTGAAGTTTTAATATAACGTTTTACGTATAACTCAAAAACGGTACGTTTCTGAAAAACTTTGTATTACACTTTTTTGTTTGTAATGATTAGTACTACCAAAGAGTATTTATATATAGAGGAACAGCCATTAACAAATATTTGTCACAAGTTTTTGTTAATAACTCTGCTACGCCATCTAGTAGACGGTGTGATCCCTACGTTTTAATTTTTAATTTATGGCTGATCCTTTATATACAGGGAGGTATTTTTGCAAAAATAAGTTTTTACATGTTAATTTCCCATGTTCAGTTAACTCATTCAGCACCCTGTATATAGAGGACCAAAAATTAAAACGTAGAGATAACCCCCTCCACTAGATGGCGTAGCAGAGCCATCAAGAAATACTTGTGACAAGTATTCCCATAAGAGCTGTCCCTCTATATGTACATACTCTTTGGTACTACATAATTTAGGTGAAATTTACTATCTATTTTAGCTCATAAAGGTTTTTGAAAATTTCGATATTTTAATCAAGGCTTAAAACAACCGAACTGCTGTTATATTTCGTATTATTACAACATTAAAACAGTGCAGTTTTTCACTAGAAAGAGAGTAGCATGGTTGATTTAAAAAAATATTTAACTGTTTCCATAATAACGACGATTTAGAGGTGGCCTAATACATTTGGCGACAGCTGTATATATACATGCTTAACATAATATAATATAATTAAAAAAATATAAGAATAATACAATACGTAGAAAAACAAAATTCAAAAAATTCAAAAAAAGACAAAATTAACATATAAACAGGTCTGGATTAAAAATATTTGAAATTATGAAAAATTCAAAATACGATATTACAATATAACGTTATTTCATGGTTATTTCCAATCCTCAGTTGTAAATAATCGTTTAAATTTATTTAATAAGAAGAATATTCGAACTAATCAAAAGAAAAAACTATTTAAAGAGTACTGATTAACAAGCATAAAATTTGACTTACCATAACCCCAAAAATATGAAATCTGCACGTTGTCACATGTAGTAATGAACAATTTAAAATAATTTGAACTAAGAGATTCTTTTACCAAGCACTGCTTGTGTGAAATCTGAGAGCACTGCCCCCTTAATTTGATTTCTAAAAACTTTGAAAAAATTCAAAATTCAAAAATTTTACCACGTTTTTAACCGTAAGGTGTAAAACTAGAAAAAGAACCCAAAATAAAAATTTTAAGTAAATTTGTGGAATTTTAGTATGTATTTATGGTTAAATTAAAAAAATATAAGAATAATACAATACGTAGAAAAACAAAATTCAAAAAATTCAAAAAAAGACAAAATTAACATATAAACAGGTCTGGATTAAAAATATTTGAAATTATGAAAAATTCAATAAAATAATATAATATAATATTAATATTATATTGACCATTGACATAAATTAATAATACTCGAATAGTATTTATAAAGGTCAAAGTAGACAAAAGAAGAAAAAAACACATTTTCTTAGTTTATTACGAGAAACGAGGAGGAAACCTCAGATCCAATTTTTGTACAACAGATTTCCTTTTAGGACATTTTCTTGGATTTCTCCAAATTTCCTAAAGTTTCCTTGGGTTTTCTTTTCTATTTTCTTATGATTTCCTTTCGAAAAAGTTGAAAATGCAAGATTATCTATAATTTCTAAGTAATCCTTGGATTTCCTTAGATTTCCTAGATTGCCAAAAATTTCCTTAAATTTTTTGAAGTTTCCCTTCACTGGTACATCGAATTTCCTAAAATTTCTTTGGGTTTGCTTTTGGATTGTCTCAGGATTTTCGTTCGAAAAAGTTGAAAAAGCAAGATTATGTGTAATTTTTAATACATCCTTGGATTTCCTTAGATTTTCTCAAATTTCCCTTCACTATACATCAAATTTCCTAAAATTTCTTTGTGTTTCCTTTTGGATTGTTTTACGATTTTCTTTCGAAAAAGTTGAAAAAGCAAAATTATGTGTAATTTTTAATATATCCTTGAATTTCCTTAGCTTTCCTAGATTGCCTATAAGATTTTCTTAGATTTTCTTAATTTTCCCTTCACTTGTACATCGAATTTCACCAGCGGTTTCCTTCTCGGCTTTTTATGAATCACAACTATAGTATCGGCGGTTATGATCGACTAAAAATTGTTTCGCGATCGACCTGTTGGCCACCCCTGGTCTAGGCTATGAAGCTATACGGAACTTCTTTGATTTTTTTAAAATATGTTTAGTATATTTTCTGTGACGTATTTGACCATCAATTATCGAAAGATAATTAAATACATACCACACTATATTTCATGTTTTTAAAAATTTTCAAATAGGAAAATTATTTTTAAGCCACCCCTTAGGGAGATGTACCAGGTAGGAGACGGGTTTGGTTTTCGAGCCATAACTTTTTATAAAGACCAAAAATACCGAATATCTATAATACGATTCGAAAGCTAATGATCATACGCAACTTTTTGCTGTAGAAATTTTATTGATTCCGTCAACCTGAAAAAAGTTATGAGAATTTTCGTGATGAATTGATTTTTGATGGAAAAAAAATTTGACACCAGGTAGGAGACACCCGGTAAAATCTACTAAATGTGGGAAAATATGATGTAAAACAGCCACGAATACGGAAAATATCAATTTTTATTCATCATAAAGGCCTTCAGTGACCAAAATTACAAAATAAAATGACACTTTTACAATAATTTATCATCGTTTTTGCAACATGGATTTGATCGTTTTAAGCAGCGCGTTTGAATCGGTTTTATTTTAATCAGATGGATTTTTTGACCTTTTAAGTAAAAGTTAGATCAAATCTAATGGTCTTATCATTTGTACTTTATATTTCTGCATTATTTTTGTATCTTTCATTTTTTCTCTAAAATAATTAGGGAAGCAGGAATTTGCATAAATAAGTTTTTACATGTTAATTTCCTATGTTCGGCTAACTCATTCAGCACCCGGTATAATTGAAAAGAGGATAAAAAACTCTATTTAAATATGTCATAGCCAACTATTGTTTCTGTTTAAAAAAACACAACTTTATATTATAATGAATTATAGTTGAGATATTGATCATAAAAATCTACAAAGTAGATTGAAATTCTAAATAAACAAAATCGTAGCAAGACATCGGCAGACAGGACCGTCTCAGGAATCAAAGACGAATGAAATAATAGCAAGAAAAACTCAATTAAATTCAAAAAAAGCCTTAACGAATTACATGTTTCGATCTTATTCGCGGTGTTATCCACGACACTGATCTCATCAGATTCGTATTGGCAGTTGAAAAAATAAAATTAAACTTACCATTATTTCAAACGATCATGAAACCATCCACGTGCGCCTAACCTGTCGAAGTCCATACTACGATAATGTATTTAGAAGTATTGTAAGTGTCCACCAGGGATATCTAAGCTTACAAAAGTTTGCACCTCACCAAACTTAAAAAATATAACGGTAAAAAGAATATTTGAATTTCAAGAAATTCAAAAATTTTTAAAAACCTATTTAGTTCCTGAGACGGTCCTGTCTGCCAATATCTTGCTACGATTTTGTTTATTTAGAATTTCAATCTACTTTGTAGATTTTTATGATCAATATCTCAACTATAATTCACTGTAGTTTCTAAAGATCAACTAAATAGGTTTTTAAAAATTTTTGAATTTCTTGAAATTCAAATATTCTTTTTACCGTTATATTTTTTATATTATAACTCGGAAACTAATAAAGATATTTAAAATTCTTATAGCGCAGTTTATTCTCCTTAAAAAAGTGTCCGAAGAAGGTGTAAACATTTTTTCTATAACTTTATAAACAACCGAGATATCGACATTTAACGAAAAGTCAAAAAAGCGAACTTTTGGCCATAACTCGAAAACGATAAAATATATCGAATTCCGGTTTTCACCATTGAGCTTTTCTCAAAAAAAGAGATCGAGGATGCGCCATCCATTTTTCCATATCTCTTATAGTTACCGAATTTCCTATAAGAACATTCGAATTTGAACCACCCTGTACAGCTGTCGCCAAATGTATTAGGCCACCTCTAAATCGTCGTTATTATGGAAACAGTTAAATATTTTTTGAAAACAACCATGCTACTGTCTTCTTGATAAAGAACTGTCTTGTTTTAATGTTCTAGTAAATCCAAAAATACAAACTATAACAGCAATACGGCCTTCATTAAAATATCGATATTTTCGGCAACTTTTATGCGCTAAATGAGATAGTAAATTATACCAAGATTATGTAGTACTAATCATTACAAACAAAAAAGTGTGGAACAAAATTTTTCAAAAACGTACAGTTTTTGAGTTATAATGAAATCAAAATTTTTTTTTTTTTTTTTTAAAGTGCTGACTTGGCGAATTATAAGTTTAAAGTTTGGGGTTTTCATTATAATTGCAATATTCGTGTAAAAATCTTAATTATTTCAGATTTTGAATTGAATTTCAATGTAATTTACCTATTTTTTTGAAGAATTTTGAAGTTTTAATATAACGTTTTACGTATAACTCAAAAACGGTACGTTTCTGAAAAACTTTGTATTACACTTTTTTGTTTGTAATGATTAGTACTACCAAAGAGTATTTATATATAGAGGAACAGCCATTAACAAATATTTGTCACAAGTTTTTGTTAATAACTCTGCTACGCCATCTAGTAGACGGTGTGATCCCTACGTTTTAATTTTTAATTTATGGCTGATCCTTTATATACAGGGAGGTATTTTTGCAAAAATAAGTTTTTACATGTTAATTTCCCATGTTCAGTTAACTCATTCAGCACCCTGTATATAGAGGACCAAAAATTAAAACGTAGAGATAACCCCCTCCACTAGATGGCGTAGCAGAGCCATCAAGAAATACTTGTGACAAGTATTCCCATAAGAGCTGTCCCTCTATATGTACATACTCTTTGGTACTACATAATTTAGGTGAAATTTACTATCTATTTTAGCTCATAAAGGTTTTTGAAAATTTCGATATTTTAATCAAGGCTTAAAACAACCGAACTGCTGTTATATTTCGTATTATTACAACATTAAAACAGTGCAGTTTTTCACTAGAAAGAGAGTAGCATGGTTGATTTAAAAAAATATTTAACTGTTTCCATAATAACGACGATTTAGAGGTGGCCTAATACATTTGGCGACAGCTGTATATATACATGCTTAACATAATATAATATAATATTAATATTATATTGACCATTGACATAAATTAATAATACTCGAATAGTATTTATAAAGGTCAAAGTAGACAAAAGAAGAAAAAAACACATTTTCTTAGTTTATTACGAGAAACGAGGAGGAAACCTCAGATCCAATTTTTGTACAACAGATTTCCTTTTAGGACATTTTCTTGGATTTCTCCAAATTTCCTAAAGTTTCCTTGGGTTTTCTTTTCTATTTTCTTATGATTTCCTTTCGAAAAAGTTGAAAATGCAAGATTATCTATAATTTCTAAGTAATCCTTGGATTTCCTTAGATTTCCTAGATTGCCAAAAATTTCCTTAAATTTTTTGAAGTTTCCCTTCACTGGTACATCGAATTTCCTAAAATTTCTTTGGGTTTGCTTTTGGATTGTCTCAGGATTTTCGTTCGAAAAAGTTGAAAAAGCAAGATTATGTGTAATTTTTAATACATCCTTGGATTTCCTTAGATTTTCTCAAATTTCCCTTCACTATACATCAAATTTCCTAAAATTTCTTTGTGTTTCCTTTTGGATTGTTTTACGATTTTCTTTCGAAAAAGTTGAAAAAGCAAAATTATGTGTAATTTTTAATATATCCTTGAATTTCCTTAGCTTTCCTAGATTGCCTATAAGATTTTCTTAGATTTTCTTAATTTTCCCTTCACTTGTACATCGAATTTCACCAGCGGTTTCCTTCTCGGCTTTTTATGAATCACAACTATAGTATCGGCGGTTATGATCGACTAAAAATTGTTTCGCGATCGACCTGTTGGCCACCCCTGGTCTAGGCTATGAAGCTATACGGAACTTCTTTGATTTTTTTAAAATATGTTTAGTATATTTTCTGTGACGTATTTGACCATCAATTATCGAAAGATAATTAAATACATACCACACTATATTTCATGTTTTTAAAAATTTTCAAATAGGAAAATTATTTTTAAGCCACCCCTTAGGGAGATGTACCAGGTAGGAGACGGGTTTGGTTTTCGAGCCATAACTTTTTATAAAGACCAAAAATACCGAATATCTATAATACGATTCGAAAGCTAATGATCATACGCAACTTTTTGCTGTAGAAATTTTATTGATTCCGTCAACCTGAAAAAAGTTATGAGAATTTTCGTGATGAATTGATTTTTGATGGAAAAAAAATTTGACACCAGGTAGGAGACACCCGGTAAAATCTACTAAATGTGGGAAAATATGATGTAAAACAGCCACGAATACGGAAAATATCAATTTTTATTCATCATAAAGGCCTTCAGTGACCAAAATTACAAAATAAAATGACACTTTTACAATAATTTATCATCGTTTTTGCAACATGGATTTGATCGTTTTAAGCAGCGCGTTTGAATCGGTTTTATTTTAATCAGATGGATTTTTCGATGTGAACATGGCTAAAAACAGACAAAACCAAATCAAAACATAAGAGAAACAAACAATATACACTTTAGTTTGGCTCAAATACCTATATGAGCACAGCCGAATTAAGGATACTCGAGGCAGGGACTAACTTTTTTGGGAGCCCCTTGAAGGCCTTGCACCTTTTAATCAAATGCGCCGCAGGTAAAAATCTTGTTTTTTGAAGGTCAACCGCGCTTAGATGAAACGTAAAATTTTGTGTTAATTTAAACTTCGCTGATTTAAATTTTGTTGCTTTAATTCTTTTGAAGCTCCTAAAAATTTGGAAGCCGGAGGCTGCAGCCCCCTTAATCCGGCTTTGTAATGAGCATCTAAATATGACGTTTGTACAATGAGCATGCAAAAATGAGTGTCTCACAACTGGTACAACCGACTGTATCACACCCGGAACATGACGCCATTTTTACATAACACCGAAAAATTTATGTGCGCACATAAATCAGTCTAATCGACTAGTTTATCGTAAAATGTAAAGAAAATGCTATATTTCTATGCATTGTACTAATGTTTTTTCGTTGAATAACTAATAATAACAATAAATTACAAAAATTTTTATTTATTTTGAAATATTTGTTTCAATCTGAACGCCACTTAAAATGCAGCTAATTTGTTGACGCTGAAAAACAGCTGAATTTTAAACTGACGCAGCGAAGCGTCAACTCGAACTTTGTTGACGCTGAAAAGCAACTGAATCTTAAGCTGACAGACCGCAGTGGCAGCAAATAATTTGCTGACAAATTTTTTCAGCACAAATAGTTACTTGGGATAACAGTCCCTCGAGAGATTGGTCGGGACCCGTCAGAGTAACGAAAACAGGGAGAGGAAACAGAAGAACTCTGGCATCTGCTTGGTGCGAGTAGACGATCACGTCTCGAACATCTGTGGAGGCAATACTAGGTACCTCTTCTGCTTCCCTTCGAAGATGGCGAGCGTCCAGCAGATAGGAGTAGACGAGGAGGTTGACAAAGCAGCCTCTTGATTATGCATTCATTTGGGATCCATGGTTGCGGCATATATTTATGCGGAGATTTCAGTCGATATATGGTAATTGTGGGTCATCTATGCTTGATAATGAAAAATCTCTTCAGAGTAATCAGTAAAACTTTGCGGTTCTAGGCTGAGGGTAGATTTTTGAGGTTACATTTTGGATATGTATTGTGGAAGAAGTTTCTATCTCTTATCAATCTATCTCACTTTACTTTTTCGAAAAACTTAATAGATCAGAATTTATATTTAATAGATTAAAGATTATATAAATCATTGATATGATTTTTCACCCCAGTATATCGCAATATACGAGTATATTAAATAATATTTCTCCTAAATATGGGAAACTGACTGTATTTCAAGTAATAAGAAAATGATGCGAGAAAAATGCGTAATGTTACTTTTCCTAAAAGTATAAATTTTGTAAAATTTAAAAAATCAATATTTAGTTAACCCTTCGTTTCATATTGTTGCAAATTTGCAACAGACATTTAAATTCCAAAAATTGAAGCAGTTTTTCATGGTATAACTAATTTGGAGCACACTAGATAACATATTGAATGCTATATTTTATTGTTAGAGAGCATTGCTAAGCATAAAATTGCAGATAATTAAAATAGTTTGTGTTTAGTTGTAACCAGTGAATAATCGTTCAAAACGTGGTTTACAGAAATATTATTTTTTACTGGGTTCATTCAATTTAATTATTAATTTTTTATGTTGTAGATTTTATTTATTCAATTTTTAATTGGATTGCAATTACAAAATTAAATTATAATTAATTACTATTAGTGATTCTCATGGCGTTGCATATGTTTAAAATAGATTTATTTTGCTTGTTTAATTGAAAACTATGGGGCTTGGATTTTTTTCTTTATTTTTCCCACAATCTACAATACAAAATGACATAAAAAAGATTTTTATTTTCAAAAAAGAAAAAATCATGAAACGAAGGGTTAAATTTGATTTATTGTCATTGTTCATGTATGAGCATTTTTAAAATCGCATGTACAAAATGTAGTGTATGAAGGGAATTCGGCGCATGGGGAATTCGGCGTGATCCATTTCGGAGCAGAGACTATTTGGCACCGACAAACCGGTGCACACTCGATTTGGTGCCAAATTAATTGGAAGTGTGGAACGACACAAAAGAAAGATTTTACGTAAACCGTTTTGGTGTTTTACTCAAAAGTCAAAACTACAACATTATATTTACTTCCTTTATTCTTACGAGAGCGAGTAGGTGTAAAACAACCTAATATATTATAGTATAGGTAGATATAATATAATTGATTAAAGTAAAACAAGTAAAAGTATTTTATTACAAGTATTTAAAAAAAAATTATAAACTTCAATATTTTACCCTTGCATATCAAAATTATGTGCTAGTCCATGCAAATAATCAATAAGATCTGTATTTTAAAAATCTCGAAGTATTGTAAGAATTCGGGCGTCAGCATCTCTAAATTTTTTTAATTTAGAATAAGGCATATCCGATTCGGCGTTGCCAGTTCGGCGCAGGAACGATTCGGCGCAGGGATTCGCCGAATCGTCCTTGCGCCAAAACGGGATTCGTCGAATCATCCCTGCAGCAAATCGTTCCTGCGCCGAAAAGGCGGTGTCAGATCGGGTGTGCGCCGAAAAGTCCTAGACCCGTGTATGAAACGCTAAAATGGGGGGATTAAAATGAATTATTTTAATCCGTTAATCCAATAATAATGGTTAACTTAATTGTTATATATGTAAAAAGGTTTTTATAAATAAAATAAGTATAAGTAAGCATAAAAGGTATAAAAGTTTAGAAAGATTAAAGTTAAGAGTTAAAAAGAGGAACTCCGACATGACAAATGGCGACTAGGAAAATAGGAAAACCGGAAAGATCTTTGTAGAAAGATTATAAGAATTTAAATTAAATGATATTTTAAATGTGTTTAAGAAAAACATAACCGAATACCTTAAAATCAACAATATTAAGAATGAAGTAAGATCGGTAGCTATGTTACTAATTCATTTAGAAAATGAGGTTTTGGAAATTCTATGTGATTTATGCTATCCAGAAGAACCAGAAGATCGGAAATTGGACGAATTATGGGAAAAAATCCCTTTTGCATCTTTTTTCAACAAATTCGGGAAAGTGCCTCTCAGTTAGACGCAATGGACCAGGTTTAGTACTACGTTTTCCAGTTTTCTTAGTTGGTGTATGAAATTTTGCAAATATCGCTTCTATCAAGGTTTTTCTAAATTCCAAGTTGGTCCTTGTGCTTCCATTTTTTTGATACAACACAAATGCATTCCACACCAAAATATCTAATAAATGAAAAAATACTTTTTTATAGTATTTTTTCCCCCTCTTTCTTGTGGTTGGATAGTCATGAAGATGTTGATCCATACGATTAACACCTCCCATTGTATAATTATAATCGATGACGACTTTCGGTTTCAAAATGGAATTTCCTTCTTTGTCGTTTTTCTTTGTTTCCTGAATTTTGGTATTATGGATTGTAGATAGTAAGCAAACGTCTTTCTTATCTTTCCACTTTAGCACCATTACTTTGTCCCTTTGAAACGCAATAATTTCTCCAGTCTTCAATTTTTTCTTTCGCAATGCCAAGGGAACTTCTTTACGATTGAGACGCAAAGTTCCGTACGTGTCGGTTTTCTGTTCTACTAGTAAGTCTGCTAATTGAGGGGATGTATAAAAATTGTCCGTTGTTAGTCAATACCCCATGCCAAGCAGAGGTTCCATAAGGGATAGTACAACTTGTGAAGACATAGGTAAATCGTTGTATTTATCGTTTATTTTTGTACCTTTTCCTGTATATATTATACTGGAGTATAAATACCCAGACGTTGCCTCGCATAGACAAAATAATTTTATTCCAAATCGAGCCCTTTTCAATGGGAGATATTGCACCCAACCTAGACGTCCTTTGAACAGCATAAGACTTTCGTCGATACTGATATCCCTTTCGGGATTGTACAACGAGCTACACTTTTTATTTATGGTCTCAAAGACAGACCATATTTTATTTAGTTTGGGATGTGGGTGCGTTTCAGGATTGTAATCCTCATTGTTGCTAAAATGCAAATTACTTTGAATACGGCGGTATCTATGGTAAGGAAGTAGCTTCGAGAAGATGTCCAGTACATTCTTTCTTCTGGTTTGTTCACAATTTCTTGAAGTATTTTCATTCCCAGAAAAACGTGGAATTCTTCGTAAGTAATTGGCGACCATGATCCTGAAGAAGGTCCTGGCTGTTGTTGTTCAAATCTGTTCGTTTCCGTAACAATATGATTGATCAGAGCATCATCAAAAAATAATTGATAATATGATAAAACATCAAGTTTTTCTGGCAGAGTAAAAGTGCAACCAGGAGCTGCAATAAATGGATATCTTCGTGGAGCAGGGACCGGCTGATTGACACTAATAACTTGCCAATTTCCCGCTAAATTCAAATTGGCTTCATCGTCGCTTTTCTCGAAATCAATTTCACTATCGGAATCGATATCACTTTCTTCGGATCCACTTTCCGCTAGATTGGCATATTCTGATTCGCTATCGCTCATTTTCAAACTGTTATACTACTAGTTTACTAAATTGAATATTTCTTATTACGACTTTCCCTTATATAAGAAAATTAGGATTACGTTATCGGATGAGCTTATAGGATTATATTGTTTTTCAAAATTTAAAGCCTGTCGGATTACTAACCCCAATCTTCTTATCAGGTCTGTACCTGGGTGACGTCTCTCTCCGTTGGTCTGTTCATAGTTTGAAGTCTTACCGGACCGGTCTTATCCTGATTTCATTATTGCTAACATAAATAATACTATATAAATTAGTCCTTATATTTACACACTACACAATATAATATGGGTGTAAGTAGTACCAACTGCAAAACATAGTACGATATTTGGAGGACCCTGTATAGCATAGTTGTGTTTCGATATATTGCATACATGCTGTACTTTAACGAATAAACTACAAACATATTATGTTATAATACAATTTATTAATTTAATTTGCCTTCGGGTAAAGTACAGGTGCTGCTACATTGAAAATATTCTTTTTTACCTTAATTTTCGATCACTTTTTGACCAGAAATTCGAAATTAACTTGTGCATGAAGGGGTTAAGAAAAACATAACCGAATACCTTAAAGTCAACAATATTAAGAATAAAGTAAGATCGGTAGCTATGTTACTAATTCATTTACAAAATGAGGGTTTGGAAATTCTATGTGATTTATGCTATCCAGAAGAACCAGAAGATCGGAAATTGGACGAATTATGGGAAATTCTGGAGTCCCCTTTTGATCCCATAACCTCAGGATGTAACGAAAAGGTTACAATTAACGAAGCTACACAAGAAGCAGCTACAGAAAGAAATTAATATGAAGAAGGCAAAGAAGTTGGTACACAACTCACCAAAGACTTCGTTGCTGAACCTGAAAATGAAACAAAATGGGAAGAAGTGGATAAAGATATCTTGAAAGATTTTGTTGTTGCAGCAGTAATTGAAAGAAATCAGGGAGAAGTCACAGAAATTACAAATGAATGTAAATTTGAAGAAGGGATAGAAAAAGCAGAGCAAACTATAAAGACGAATGAAATGGTAGATGGACGTAAATTTGAGGAACCTGAAGTCGAAGTCGAATGGAAGACGATTGGAACAAAGATGATCGAGATGAAGACACACGAAACGAGGCCGATCGAAATGAAGATGTACGAAACGTGATCGATCTAGATCAAGTTCAAATTTTCCTTTCCAACAGTTTTTTCCATTTTTCCGTCCGATACGGATTACCTGCGGCGCGGTTAAAAAAAGTTTTGAAACTTTCGAAGCAAAAAAGATAGTTCAAAGGTCAAAAACTTTGAAATTTTTTTTCAACAAATCGAAAGCCACAGTCACAACGATTTCAAAACTTTTTAGATAATCAAAATCTGACCCCAAATAACGGCGATGAAACCGCATTTAGCAAAACCCTTTAAACCCTCGTAGAAGGGTTCGGGAGTGACTTTTTCAACGTTTTCGATTTTTCTGGGTGGTTGTGCAACAAAACCTATCCCCTGCCAAAATTTCAGCTTTCCGCGACATCCAGAACAGGTCAAACATCATTTTCACTCGAAAGCTGCTTGGCTTCACTGACTGACTGACTCACTGATTCATCATTTCGAGTGAAAATGTTTGACCTGTTCTGGATGTCGTGGAGAGCTGAAATTTTGGCAGGGGATAGGTTTTGTTGCACAACCACTCAGAAAAATCGAAAAAGTTTAAAAAGTCACCCCCGAACCCTGCTGAGAGGGTTTAAAAGGTTTTGCTAAATGCGGTTGCATCGCCGTTATTTGGCGTCGGATTTTGATTATCTAAAAAGTTTTGAAATCGTCGTGACGGTGGCTTTCGATTTGTTTAAAAAAAATTTCAAAATTTTTGACCTTTGAACTATAGTTAACGCCTAAATTTTTTTCGAAATTTTGATTTGGTTTTACGGCCTTACCTCTATAGATGGAATAAAATAGTAATATATCAATATTTTGGCAATCCAAATTACCCACTCGATCCCGCTTTGAAATTGAAAATCGGTTAACAAATAAAGCCGCAACGGCGGAAATAAGAAAATTGCAAATTTTGACTTTGTTACGCCGATTAGACGTAAACTGTCGAAATATTTAAAAATGTTTAGCGACTACCGATTGAACCTTACTAATGGCTTTACTTTTTTTCCTCACGAATTTTTTTAAAAACGCATTCTTACATCTGCCAAATGACAAAATATATTAATTTCGAATCAACATAAAACCGAACATTTCATTTATGTAATTTATATCACACAAACTGAATAAAGCAGTTAAAATAGATGGAGCAAAAATAATATTGACACTGTAATATGGCATTTCAATTTTAATTTAAATGATGGTTGGGTTGCCTAAAGAGAGTCATTATATTTCGAAATGTCCGGTATATACTGTCTGGATAGTTTAAGTTTGTGGCGACACCTAGAAGGGGGATACGGCAGGTCGGGGTTACAAATTTACAGATCGACACATTAACAGCAGTGAAGTGAAACCGAGCGGTTTAGTTGGTTTTAAAAGTGGTATCACGTCTCTTGCTGTTTATTCTAGATAGGTAACGTAAATTTTATTTATATTTAAATTTGAATGGTTTATAATATTGTGGTTTTGGTTAAATCTTATTCAACTATTTTTGTATGAATTTTTGGTTACGTATAAATGTAAAATGTGTTTAAAATCAGGACACACGTGTCTAAAATTTTATTGTCTAGTTAATGGTTACCATGTTAAATACTTTTGTTTATATAAGTTTAAATTTGGGGATTGGTTAAATGATCAGTTAAACACGTGGTCGTAAGTTTGCGTATTTTAAAGTTTAGTGTACTTTCAAGTTAGGTTATTCTTTTGCTAGCAACACGTGGTCTCGTATTTGTACGTTTTGGTTATTATATACAGGGTGGTTTACTTTGCATACGAAGTTTTCTTACAGTTAATTTATTACACGCGTTTTTGTTATATACAGGGTAGGTTACTTTATAGACGACAATATTTTATTTTTATGTACTTGGGTAAATTGGATTTTCTCGTTATTTTCAATGATCACAAGTTGAGGTAATTTTAAAAGCCCATGCCATCTACAGTGCATATAAATGAACGTATATTATTTAAATTGATCGTAATCATGGTTTCTATTTGAAATATTGCATTCAGACTAGAAGAACTACATCTTTTCCGTGCACACTTGATTTAAATTATCCTAACCTAGAAGATAAACTGTCCAATCCGTGAGGTCAAGAGCCAAAAAGCTTTTATTCCGAACTCATCGTTGCCCTCTTTGAATTTCAAATCTAAATTATGATCTACGTATTGATTTAAGTAAGTCACATTTGAAGGTATGGGTTGGTTTCTTTTATAAAGGTTGGTTTGGTAATATTTGCATCAGCAACATAAAAATTAATATAATAATAAACAAGATATAAATAATCTTGAGACAACTAAAAATCAAAGAACTTCCATAACAATTATTGGGTCGCCAAAATGGCATAAATCACTAAAATTTCACAGTTCCGAACGAATTAAATTATAAGACCAAATAGTTAAATACAGGGGAATTAGGAATCATTTAGTTACAAAACCATTGCTTCAGACTTTAAACTTTTCCCTGATATTAAGGTGAAATAAAAGATTTGACATAACCCCAATATCTGTAGTTTTATTTGTGTTGCGGTTTACGATCGTCTCTTGTTTTTGGAGCGGTCATCTTTTGTGTTTCAGCTAAGTTCACAACTTTGTTTCGTACATCGGAAGAAAGAACTGGTTACTAGGTGGCGTTCTGTAGGTATTTTATACAACGTGGGGTGATCAATGGCTATTTCCGTGTCATCGATGGGAAGATGTTGGCGCTAATTTCAAATTAGAAAGTCGCATCTTACAACACTTGAACTTATTTATTATTGCATATCATTTCCGCAATTTTCAACAAATTTTCACCATTTTCAGCTGGCCTCCAAGCTCAACTATGCAGTATGTTTATTCCACACTTCAAGCGATTGATGCGATTGATACTATTTATTTTCATGTCCCAACCAGATACATTGATTTTTTTCATACATGCATTAATTATCTGTGGAATAGGTTTTTGAAATATGCAATCACAAGTCTGCCCATTCTCACAGGTCCAAAAAAGCAATCTTTTACTACGCCTACAAATAAGTACGACTGGAAACACTCGGATCGTCCGACACTCCACGCCTCTCCTTCACTTTCTTTACCCCCACCCCTTGCCCCATTCGCCACCCCGTCACCGGCCGCCGCTACCAAACTACAAGCGGGACCAAATTTAACGAGGCCGCAGGCCTCGTGCCTTGCAGAGATAATCAATACAATCGGCCGTTTAATTTAAATTAAATTATATCTTTTAAATTATTTGATTTATTATCGACACTTTTAATGTTTAAATATAATAATAAAGTGGTTCAATTGTTTCACCTGCTCGGTTCGGTACGATCGCTCCTCGTGCACCACTAGAGAATTACGAACTACGAACTGGCGGCCGTAGGCCGACATGAGCCCGATAGGGCGAACTGTTAAGAAAATAAATAAAAGATTAAAAATGTTTATAAAAGCAAGTTATTTAAAAATGGGTTATAAGCTTATATGAGTAGCATAGTTTAAAAATAGTTTTTTATGACTTTTTTGTAAGACCATATAAGTGGATATATTATTATTTTAGGAGTAGTCGTGATTCAACACTCGTAAAGTAAAATTAAAACTTCACTACGAAATACTATATTATGGTAATTTAATGTAATGTTTAACTTAGTTTATATTATATTAAATATATACCTTTGATATTACTGAGTATAATTCATTAATAAAACCCAACAGGTTATGGGACCAGTCTATCTCAGTTATCTCAGGTACTCCAGGTAAAATTGGAAGTAAAAACAGTAAAAATTAAAACGTGTATTTCGTTGTGTTAAAAAAGGGACTCGTAAAATTAAAAAACTTTTGTAAAAATTAAGTGAAGGTGAATAAGCTTTCAAGTAAAAAAATTAAAACGCTCAACAGTAAAAACATTTTAAATTTTAGTGAAAACCGCGTGTAAAAGTGAAATCAAGTACAAGTAAAAACAGTAAAAATTTTAAATGGAAGAAAGTTATCATATCGAAAAATTGAAAGACGGGGAAAATTTTCAAATGTGGAAATTTCAAGTTACCGTGTTTTTTAAAGCAAAACAACTTTTTGAAATTGCAAGTGGAAAAACCAAATGTCCACAAGATGCAACTGCTAAAGAAGATTGGGAGAAAAAAGATGCAATGGCACAAAAAATAATTGTAACAACTGTGGAAAAACAACCACTTACATATTTGTTGAATTGCAAGAATTCAATTGAAATGTTTAAGAAATTAAAAAATTTATACGAACGTGATAATCAACAACAAAAATGTAATTTAATGCAAGAGTTTTACAATTATCAATTTAAAAAGGGCACCGATATGTCAACATACATTTGTGATCTTGAAAATTTAGCACATAAATTAAAAGTATTAAAACAAGAAGTTAGTGATATGATGCTAATAACAAAAATTTTATCTTCACTTCCGGACACCTATAAATATTTTATTAGCGCATGGGAATCAACATCACAGGAAAAACAAACATTAACAGATTTAACATCTAGATTATTAGCAGAAGAAAAAAGACACCAAACGTCGGAAAACTCAAGTGAACAGGTAGCGTTTAATTCTACAATAAACGGGAGATTTTATAATAAAAATAAAAATAAGTTTAACCGCGGAAATTTTAAAAATAAAAACTGTTTCAAATGTGAACAACCGAGACATTTTGCTCGAGATTGCAGAAAAGTAGAATTGCGGTGTAATATATGCAAAAAGAATAACCATCTTCAGTCTGATTGTTTTTTTAGAAAAAGTAAACTAAATGCAAGCGGATCTAATCAACAAGATAACAAGATGTCATTTTTAACAAGCCATGAATGCACTGAAAATTCAGAAAATAATAACATTGAATGGTTTATGGATTCTGGTGCAACATCGCATATGACAAATGAAAAACAATTAATTAAAAATTTAAAATTAAATGTTACTGAAATCGGAACCGCGCGAAAAGGTGAAAAAATGCAAGCATTGGGAACCGGAAATATTGAAACAGCAGAGTGCATATTAAAAGAAGTGGATTTAGTGCCCGAATTAAGTAAAAATTTGTTATCTGTAAGTAAAATAGCAAAAAGTGGTGCGGAAGTAATATTTAAAAACGAAACGGTTCAAGTGTTTAAAAATAAAAATAAAATTCTAGAAGGAAAACTAAGTAAAAATGGACTTTATTTGGTCAATTTGACAAAAATTAAAGAAACCGCACTAATAACCGAAAATGTAGATGCTTCAATGTGGCATAAAAAACTTGGACATTTAAGTACTAATAATATGTTAAAATTAAAATCAATTAGTGAAGGATTTAATCTAACAGATGCGGAAATTAAAAATTTTGGAAATTTAACATGTGAAGTGTGCATCAATGCAAAACAAACAAGAAAACCGTTTGAACAAAACCGACAGAGTGCAACTAGGCCTTTAGAAATAATTCATACCGATATTTGCGGACCAATCGAACCTTCTACTTGGGATGGTAAGAAATATTTCATAACATTTTTAGATGATTACACTCATTACTGTATGGTACACTTATTAAATGGTAAATATGAAGCAGTCGATGCAGTAAAAGATTACATAAACGAGGCAGAAGTAAAATGGAACATAAAAACAAGTAAAATACGATGCGACAATGGTAAAGAATATGCAAATAAAAATTTAAAAAACTGGTGTCGACAAAAAGGAATTACCATTGATTTTACAATACCTTATACACCTCAATTAAACGGAAAATCAGAAAGATTAAATCGAACTTTATTAGATAAAGCAAGAGCTTTAATTTTTGAGTCAAATATGAATAAAAATATGTGGGGCGAAGCTGTTAAAGTTGCAGCTTACTTAACTAATAGAATGCCGACCGAAACTTTAAAAATTACTCCGTTTGAAATGTGGAACAATAAAAAACCGAACTTAAAATATTTACAAATATTTGGAACAGATGCCTATGCAAAAAGACTAGACTACATAAAAAAATTTGATGAACGGACAAAAAAATTAACCCTGATAGGTTACGCACAAAATGGTTACAGGTTATTTGATAACGAAAAACAAAAAGTTATAATCGCCAGAGATGTAATATTTAAAAACGATGAAGTAAAACTAAAATTAACAAATGAAGTAAAAATTGAATCGGAAAATGAGGAAGAACCAAAAGGTAATGAAGAAGAAATTACAAGTGAAAATGAATTACCTAGTGAAATCGAAGAACTTGGAAAAGGTAGACGAATTAAAAAGGTACCTGCAAAATATGATGATTTTGCAATGTTAACATATGAAGAAGCGACAGAAGGACAAGATAAAGAAGAATGGATTAAAGCAATCGAAGAAGAGAAAAACTCTCTAGAAGAAAATAATACGTGGGAATTAATAAATAAAAGTGAAACTGACAGTAAAAAGATATTAAGCAATAGATGGGTATTTAAAATAAAAGATGACGGAACTTACAAAGCTAGACTAGTAGTTCGCGGATATGAACAAAAATTCGGAATTGATTATGAAGATACTTTTAGTCCAGTGATAAGCAGTAGTGCAATACGATTAATATTTGCAATTGCGGCTGAAAATAATTATGAAATAGTAAAATTTGACATAAAAACAGCTTTTTTATATGGACCATTAAACGACGAAGTTTACATGGAAATACCACAAGGTTATAACATTAAAAATAAAGTGTGTAAACTGATTAAAGGGCTCTACGGTCTTAAAACATCGCCTTTAAATTGGTACAATAGATTTACAGATTTCTTAAAAAATTCCGGTTTACTGCCCATAAAATCTGAAAAATGCGTTTTTAAAAATGCCGATGGAACAATGATTATTGCTATTTATGTAGACGATGGACTCATAGTAGGAAGTGATCAAATTAAAATTAATAATTTCTTAACAAAATTACGTGACGAATTTAAAGTAAAAATAACTAAAAATCCTTCGACATATTTAGGAATAACAATAAAACGTGACAATACGGGCATAATTTTAAAACAAACCGAAATGACAACACAAGTACTAAAAAAATTTTAAAATGCTAGACTGTAATAAAACTAAAATTCCATTAACCAGTGGCGACCTAAAAAGAAGTGACATTATTGAACTAAATCAAAAATTTCCATACCGAGAAGCTATAGGAAGTTTATTATATTTAAGTAATAAAACTCGACCAGATTTAAGTTTCGCTGTTAATTACGTAAGTCGCTTTATGGAACAGCCAACAAGAAGTGATGTCAATAACATTAAACACATAATGAAATATTTAAATGGAAGTCAAAATTTTGGAATAAAATTTTACAGCAATAAAACTGATGAACTAATAGCATATAGTGACGCAGACTACGCCGGTGATCTAAAAACAAGAAAAAGCACAACCGGGTATATTATATTTTACAACGGTGGGCCAATTTCGTGGTGTTCGCGAAAACAGCCAATAGTGGCGTTATCAACCAGTGAATCTGAATATATTGCTGCGGCGGATTGTTGTAAAGACTTAATATATATTAAAAACTTAATCGAAGAGTTAAAATCTAAAAGCATAAGTGCAGTGCTGAAAGTTGATAATAAAAGTGCAATAGATTTAGCGAAAAACGGGACTATGAATAAAAGAAGTAAACACATAGATGTAAGATTTCATTTTATACATGAAAAAATTTTAAGTGGAATTGTAAAAATTGAATATTGTAACACTACAGAGCAAATCGCAGATATTTTCACAAAGCCACTTGAAAGTATAAAGTTTGTAAAATTTAGAGATAAATTCATGTTAGAATTGTATAATTAATAATTGTTAGATTTAAAAATTAAAATTAAGATGTTTTTTTGTTTATTAATTAAATGTAAGAATCTTTCATTTAAAGGGGGGTGTTAAGAAAATAAATAAAAGATTAAAAATGTTTATAAAAGCAAGTTATTTAAAAATGGGTTATAAGCTTATATGAGTAGCATAGTTTAAAAATAGTTTTTTATGACTTTTTTGTAAGACCATATAAGTGGATATATTATTATTTTAGGAGTAGTCGTGATTCAACACTCGTAAAGTAAAATTAAAACTTCACTACGAAATACTATATTATGGTAATTTAATGTAATGTTTAACTTAGTTTATATTATATTAAATATATACCTTTGATATTACTGAGTATAATTCATTAATAAAACCCAACACGAACTAACCGATCGAAATCAAGAAGGTCCAAACAAAGACGTTTGGTTCAAAGAGGTCCGAAATGAAAACGTTCGAAAAGAAGACGATCATAATGTAAACAGTTCGAAAGAAGAAAATCAAGAAAAAAACGATCGAAATGGAAAAGATGGATATGAAGGCGAAAAAGATGAAGATAGTCGAAATATAGACGATCGAGAAGAAGACGATCGATACGTTCAAAATCTAGCCGATTCAAAAGCAGAAAGCCAAAATAAAAAGGATCGATATGAACGCAATAAAAATGGAGGCAATGGAAATATAGATAATCGAAACTTAGAAGAGCGAAAGGAAAACAATCAAAGGGAAGATGGTGGAAAGGAATACGGTTAAAATGAAGATCGTCGAAAGGAAGATTCGATTGAAACGAAAACAAATTAAGAAGCCCAACAGATAAGAAATTTAGTAATAAGATCATTAAGAATTTAAGAAGAGAGGTATGTAGTGTATGAAACGCTACAATGGGGGATTAAAATGAATTATTTCAATCCTATAATCCAATAATAATGGTTAACTTAATTGTTATATAAGTAAAAAGGTTTTTATAAATAAAATAAGTATAAGTAAAAATAAAAGGTACCTATAAAAGTTTAGAAAGATTAAACTTAGGAGTTAAAAAGAGTAACTCCGACATGACACAAAATTTTAAACTTTTATTTATTTTGTAATTTAAAATCAATCAAAGATTAATAATTAATAAGAATTTATTTTCGAGTAGGTACAGATATAATGGATAATAATTTTATTATTTTAATAGTAGTTTTGTACATTGAATCAATAACTATGTTTTTGTAATAGATATCTGATAATTTATGTGTTTTAAATCATAGTTATTTGTTAACTCACAACATGTTACCCAGTAATTACTTTCACATTAACTTTTTTAAGTATTGATTATTTACCGAGTGTAACTTTTTAAAATAAAATTTAAAATTTCAGTTCATTTGAATTGACCACATGTAATTATTTACAGTAGTCCGAAAATATAGCTCTGCAGTAATTTTCCAAAATTTGTGTAATAAAAATGGCAAACGAGAATTCATTGAATTGTGTACATTGTTGTATGGAAATAGCATTTAAATTTGTACAGTCTATCGGGGTATATAAAACAAATTTTTGTTGTAATCATGCAAACGACGAACTAGTTCCAATACAAAACTCTAACTTTCGCAAGTTGAAAGCAATTCCTGGAATTTTATCAGTTATTGTAATTTCACTTTCTCATTACTATGCGGCATCAAAAACCTATATGGCCATCAAAAACAAGATTTTGATATACGATATATTAATCACAACTTTTGACCTAATAATCTATGAACTTGCATTGGTCGTATTGTTATACTCTATTGTGGACTATCAAAAAGTGGATAGTAAGCTACAACATTTTAACTCCACAATTAGAAATTTTACCAGAGAGACATCACATAATTTATTACAACGCTATCATATTAGGATGTGTAGAATGGTTACCTATCTGACCCTATTATCTTTATGTATTCTTCTTCCTGTTATCTCAGTGGGGTTATTTGTTTTAGACGTCGATCTCAGCTTGAACTCAATTGAAAAACTTGGAATATTACTGACTTGCAATGCGATTGGTATGGGCGCTTTTATAGTATTGCAATTTCTTAATGTTTACTACTACGCTCATACGCAATTAAGTAGCGCCCTAAAAGTGGATTTAGAAAATATAATTAACAATCTAGCATACTCAAACGAAAATAATTTTGTAATTAACTTTCCACGACCAAACTTCGCGTCTTTGCTGAAAGTTTACACTGAGACGTACATTACGTTCGTTCAAACATTACAAGTATTTATGAATATGTGTAATCCTGCATTTCTGGTAGTAATCCTATGTGGTCAATTCTTTCTTATTGTTGGTGCATTTTTGATAGTACTTGTTGTAGTATATGAAATTCCATTTACTATTAGATTTTTAAGTATTGAAGCTGCAGTGCTATTTGGAATTTTTGGAGCAGGATATGGAACACATTTATTTGGTGAATCTAGCTATTTAGTAAGTAGAACAGAATTAATAAAAAATAACTTGGTATAGTCTGACCCACGAGAGCTCGATTGTGACTTATATCTGAAAAATTATTTTATAGAAAAACTTACTAGTACATTTAGTAATTTAATAAAAACTTCAGTTTTTCACTAGTTTTGCTCATTTTCCAATAAGGTTTTAAACTACGTGTTTCGATTAACATTATTTATTTGCTTATCTTCACCAAAATTAACCACAACATGAAGTATTCACTTCGGAAACATTCTCTTTGGGGTAACGTAAACTCCAATCCGAGCAAAAAGGTCGACAATAATCCAAAAAATATAGAACTTTTCTGAAGATCAGAATAGGTTTAAGTTATTCTTTGGCAAACCTGTTGTTAAAAGGGATATTCGTGCGCAGACAAAAAGTTCTTAATTTATTCTCAGCAACTACATGTGCGGAGTTTACATACGAGATTACTGTCGCACTTTTTGCTCCCCAGCGGGGATATCACATATCAGATTGATGTTGACCATTTTAACCAATAATATTTAATTTGTTGCAGAACGAAGAAATACTATCGCAGTTACGAAAATTTCCATTGAGTATTCTAAATCCCGAAGAGAACCTACAGGTTTGCTATGCATTTTTAAAAATTACAATTCTTATATTTTTTTAAATTAATTTATTTATTTTTACCGAAAATCGTCATCAAAACAACACTTTACTGCTTTTATAGGCGCAGGGAAATTGAATTTCAATGACTAGTCCGGTAATAATTAGTAAATGTAATAAAATAAAAGAGACGTCGTTTTTTTCGTTATTACTTTTATTGTTTTGACAGCAACCATCTATGGTAACTATGTAATCAACAAATTGATAAACTTGATTTTTGTTCATTTTAAAAATGTTGTTCAGCAATGTTTTAAAATTTAGTTTTTTTTGATTTTCGGTAAAATTTAATACCATACTTGTCAGGAAAATGTCTCACTTTAATCGGAGCTTTAAAATACTCGGCACGGAGTATTGCTCCTCGTCAGTAATGTATCATTATCCTGACTTTTAGGTAAATAACTAATATTTCTCCTTTTCTATTTATTTCTTCTTCTTTCTTACTTTTATTTTCAGTTTTTATAAATTAACAACGCGTTGAAGGTTTATAAATTCAAAAAATATAAGAATAATACAATACGTAAAAAATCAAAATTAAAAAAATTAAAAAGAGACAATTAACACATCATAACAGGTTTGAATTAAGAATATTTGAAATAATGAAAAATTCATAATACGATAGTACAATATAACATTATTTCATGGTTATTTCCATTCTTCAGTTGCACATAATCGATTAAATTGAAAAATAAGAAAAACTTTCGAACTAAACAAAAATATAGATTAACGTGTACAAAATTGACTTACCATAATAACCTACAAAAAATTATCAAAACTGAGCTTGTTACATGAAGTATGAACAATTTAAAAATAATTTAATAAAAATAAAAAAAACGCATTGCCTTCGGATTTCACCCTAGCAGTGCCAGGTAAAGAAATTTCTTAGTTCAAATTATTTTTAAATTGTTCATACTTCATGTAACAAGCTCAGTTTTGATAATTTTTTTAGAAGTTATGGTAAGTCAATTTTGTACACGTTAATCTATATTTTTGTTTAGTTCGAAATTTTTTCTTATTTTTCAATTTAATCGATTATGTGCAACTGAAGAATGGAAATAACCATGAAATAACGTTATATTGTACTATCGTATTACGAATTTTTCATTATTTGAAATATTGTTAATTCAAACCTGTTATGTGTTAATTGTCTCTTTTTTAATTTTTTTAATTTTAATTTTCTACGTATTGTATTATTTGTTATTTTGAGTTTTTTTTCTTTTTTGAAGGTTTATAGTTAAATAGTAAGATTCTAATTATTTTAACAGCTACGAATACCTACCTAATTACATAATCACGAATTATTGCACGATTTCTAGCCATCAAAATCCTTTTTATGCCGGGATTTTTGTGCTTCCATTTGATTTCTTCGTTAGGTCATCTTGTACCTTTGTTAAATTTTAGAAAAATAGTCATAGCCAGATAAGTAAAATTTCAAGTTTTATTTATTTATATTTGTAAACAATTCTGAAAAATAATTCTAAATAATTATATATTACGAAATTGATGAATTAATTAATAAATTGCTTTTACCGCGTAATACACTTATAAGCTGTAAACACATTTTGCACTAGCTGAATTTTGCGCTTAGCAATTACCACCATTTAGCAGGTGGTTTCTTAGGGCTGGAAGTTGACTAAAAAAAAAACTAAATTATTTTCTAAGCATTAAGAGAAATAGCATGTTGATTTGTTCGGTGCAAAAATACTTTTTGTAGTTAGTCTGTAATTATTTCACCTCTAGTCCTGTGGACCCTACAAAAAGTTATACTTTTGCTATTTTGTTAAACAAATACAAAACAATTTTACGAAAAAATTGAAATCGATCTGATATTACCTACTATTTTTGTTTGCAGTTCGAATGTTTGCTTTATGTTGTAAGAAAATATTCTACAAAGTTAGAAGGTTCACATATTATAACGGTTGATATTCAATTATATGCAAGCGTAAGTAAAAATTTCTATAAGTGAATGTTTACAATGACATACCCTCAACCTGTACCTTCAAGAAAGTAATGCTCAAAAAACTGTCTTTGAGCAAAATTTACTACAGGGATCGGAGCTCGAAATGTTACCAAATTCACGTTGATGTAGCAACCAAACTGCTAATGACAGCGCAGTTATTTTTGACAAGCTACAGTTTGTTATGTTGTTTACAAGCCTACGGAAGCATATCGTTTTACTTCGCAGTTAAAAAAAGTTATTGAAAATAGAGTTTCGAAAGAAATTCCTAAAAAAATTTTGCAGATTCATTTCTTCACAGCAATGGCCACCATATTTCCCGGATTTAAACCTAATGAATTTTTCGATATGGTTCATTTTAGAAGCCAAAGTATTCATATTTTACTGCAGTAAAATATATAAGGCGGTCGACACTCTATGGATTGCTCTTTGACGAGAAATGGGCAACAATCAGGACACAAGCTTGTGAATCCTTTCCGGACAGACTCAAGGGTGGCTATATCGAACAATAACATGTTTTTCTTAAAATTTAAAATGTTTTTTCGATATACTGAAGATTAAAATAAAATTACAAAATTTCACCATTTTTAATTGGTAGCACTTCGAGCGCCGACCCCTGTATGAACTAAAAAAATAAGCAAGTAATAAAATATTCCTATTTTTTAGATGTTATCTACATTGTTGACCTACGTTTTAGTTGCAGTACAATTTGAATTTTTGTAGTAAAATATGTGATCTTAATCAATGTGTGGATTGTCAATTGATAATCAAAAACGGAAGTGCACTAAAAAAATATAATAAAATGCACAAACTTTGACGTGCATTACAACAATAATTGTTGAGCAATTAAGTGTTTTTCATGTGTACACGATACCGATAATGACTAATAAGTCAGAAGCAAGTGTAAGGAACACGTGCAAATATATTTCTTAATTAATTACATCACTAAAATGCACGAACAATAAATCAGCTATTGAAATTAGTTAAACTTAAACCATTAATTATATAAAAATAATAATTAGTTAAATTGTTGTCACATTTTGCATTATTTGTAAACAATAAAATACTTGTGATCACTTAAATTGTGATCACTTGTGTTAAATTTCAATCGATATGTGGATGTAATCTTTGAGTGACTCCTCAATATTACAAAAAAAAAGGCACTTAGTAAATAATCAGAGCCGGATATGTTTCCAGAGGCCCCTCGGTCTTGCATGTTTTAGCAAAAGTATATACATCTTGATATACTATATTACTGCTCTGTTTTTTTTTTGTTTTTTTAAACCCTAAGTAAACAACTAGAGGCATAAATCGGGGCGAGTCAAAATTTCATCTATCCTTATCAATTGTGAGGACCCCTCTTGATAATAGTTTCTATACTGTAAGTGATAAAAAGAATTTGTTTTGTTATTGGTCGCACTAGCCAAACCATTCCATTCAGAAGTTATGTACTGCTTACCCATTACTTTATTGCTCCCCAGCAAGTCAATTGTACCAGAATTCAACAAAATAGAAATAAACAAATTAATGAACTTTAATCAGAATTTAATTGGTTATCACAAACAGTAGATAATTTTTCAAATCTTTTTCTTATTTCCCACAATATAAAATTTAATGAATTTAACAAAAAAAATAGATATTGGAATATCAAAAAAATAATAAAATAATTCTTGCTCGAGTAAGACAAAATGTTGGACAAAGCAGACCTAATATAGGACCAAAGATGGAAAATCCAGATGTCATTTTAAAATTGGTTTTGTTAAAAAATGTTGATGGATCACAGTGTTTGGATGTCAAGCGGCAGACTAGCCATCTCAACGGTTGATGTCTTATTTCGCTATAATTTTTATGAAAAATTGGAAATGGTAATTTGGATAGATGGATAGTAATGGATGTCAAGCGGCAGACTAGCCATCTCAACGGTTGACGTCTTATCTCATCTTTAATTTTCGTAATATGGATAGTTCGATAGGAGCAAAATGGGGTCAAGCGGCAGATTGGCCTTCTCAACGATTGATGTCACGCGCCACCGTCAACTACCAATTTGCGGTATTAATGGACAAAAAATGTTTTAATGGATTGGAAAAAAAAAAGTTCTTTATTTTGATAAAATGGTAAATTAGAAACAGAGATGTAATTATGGAATGGCATATTTATTATGGCATGGCATGGAAATATTAAAAAAAAGTCGATATTGGTAAATGGTAAAACGGAAATAATGGAGAAAGTAATGGTATATTGGAAATTTACGCACAATAAGAACATGAATTAAAAATGGTATAATATGGTTCCCACGTAATAAATAAAATGGTATAATATGGATCCCACGTAATAAATAAAATGGTATAAAATGGATCCCACGTAATAAATAAAATGGTATTATATGGATCCCACGTAATAATTAAAAATGGTATAATATGGATCCCTCGTAATAAATAAAATGGTATAATGTAGATCCAAAATAGCGAATAAAATGGTATAATATGGGTTGGTCCGATGAGAGCTACTCAAAATGAAGTAATTATGAAGAATATATTATGGATCAAAAAAGAAAGAAGAATAGGTAATAATTTTTATGTATGCGTAACCCTAATATGTAATTAAACCATAACCAATGTAAACAATGTTACCAAAAATTATTAACAAGATGCATGCAAAATAGAAATATAGGTCACTAATGTTGAAAATCACAAAAGTTAAAATATAGGTCAACTTGTGTAAGACAAATTAATAGTAAATTATAAAGAATTATTAAGTCCAAAATGAAATATAAAACTAAATCTAAAATATAATGCCAAATATTTTAAATCACAAAGTTGTTACGAAAAGTTGATTTCCGTAACTAGAAGTATTTTAAAGAAAATAAAATAATTTTAGTTTCGGCAAAGTCTACTTTGATGTACACAAACCGAAAGTTAAATATAATACTTTTACCCTGGTGTAGGAAAGGGAGGCGACTTCTTAATGTGTTCAATATCGATTCTGCCGGTTCTAAATCATTTTAGATCATTAGAAATAATCGTAAAGCATCGAAGGTGACAATTTCTTGTGAGGGTTTTGCTATATTTCTAGAAATTTACTTTGATGCTAAACACCGAAAATTAAATAGGATACTTTTCATCTTAGTATAGTAAAGACCGGCGGATGCATATTAAGTTTGCTATCGATCCCGCCTGACCTCGATCATTTTCTGACTACTTGAAGTGGTCGTAAAGTATTTAAGAATGACAATTTTAATAGACACCGGGTTCCAAACGTAACGTTTAATTTATTTTTGGACCATTTTTAGGAAAAACAAATTTAGTAAATTTATAATTAGGTAGAGGGGATTTTTAAGGGATAGTTAGTTTTTATTAAAAAAAATTCAACAGTTCTCCTGGAGAATTACGACCGAAGAGTTCCCTTAGAGAATTACGACTGGAGAGTCGATAATTTTTATAGTAAAGCGATCAATTGTTATAGTAGAGAGTTTTTTGATAGTTAGTCTAATTTTGAGTATTAAAGTGCAATTTATAAAACAATTAAATATAGTGAACTTAAACATTTTTTAGCGACTTTGACAACACAATTTATCAAATTATTAATACTAAATTCTAAATCATAAATAAACAATTATTTAGTGGCTTCAAAATTACTGTAAGCAATATTTAAAAAAGTTGTAGTTAAGCAGTGGAGGATTAATAATAGATATAAACAATAAAAACTATAGTAAAGTGCGCGTTAGTGCAATTAATTAGCAATAGTGCGGTCCTAGACACATTTTGGATATTCATTAGAAGATCACCTTTAAATCATCAACAGCACCACGTCTTATGGATAGTGATAAACAATTAAGGGTGAGCTAATTGAATAAAAACATTATTGTGCGCTAAATAATAAAAATTAGAAATGTACTATATACGCCCTAGCTAGTAATTTTTAAATTCTAATATTTATTTCAAGATTATTTCTAGTTAGTTTATTTCAAGATTAAGACATATAATTTTATTTTCATTAGTTAAAATATTGTAATCTCTAATTTAGTGTAGAAATAGTTTTTATTTATTTTTTTATTATATCCCATTTTTAACAACAAATGGCTTTTATTTACTCCAGTGTTTTGCTTATCATAAGAAGTGTCGTAGAATTCACCACCTGAGGTTAAGCGGAAGATCCGATTTCAAGCTCTCCGATGGACTAGCCCAGAGCAATTTGTAAAAGGAGGTAACAAAGTACCTAGTTAAATTTTTTTTTTGAATTTTAAAAGTAGTTGTTTAAAAAAAATGTTGAAAATTTTTAAGGGTTAAAGAAATATTAAAGAATAATTTGAATAAATAAATTGTAATGTAACGTCTCTAAATCACAATAATCTTTAAAATCCGGATCTCAATGAGAATAATCTTTCACAAAGCATTTATGTTTGTATTGAAGATTTAAAATTATAAAGTTAAAAAGTAAATTTCAAACGAAATTTAAATAAATTAACTCTTGGATTTGAATGGTCAAATTAAATGACGTAAATCTAAAATATTTTAACAAAATTAGAACTGAGGATAATCCAGATCACGACTTAAAAGTTTAAAAAGGTGTCTGTACAATCCGTATTTCCAAATATAAATAATACAAAATTCATGCAAACCAAGATGTTTTCTCTTTTGATGGAACAAACTGGAAAACAGAACTTATAGTTCAAACTACACAAAAAATTGAATTATTTTGAGTTTTCAATACGAAGTTAGTAAGTCGAAGTTTTTTTAAATTTTGTTTGTTTGTTGTAATATTTTGATTTTGAGACAAAATTTCAAAAAAAATTAGCAATATAATATAATGCGGAATATTAGATTAACGATTAACAATATGATAATGATAGGATGTGTAATTTTAAATTCACAATGAATTATTTTTTTTATATTTAAATAATCGATTTATTATGAAATTTTTAAATGTATTTTTTTATTTTTTGCCATTGGAGAAAATCTTTTAGTAAGAAATATACAGGATTGTAATAAGAATTTTTTGCAATGGAAAATTTTAATATTTTAATATTTGATTTTAAGAAAATACTTTGTCAATTTTCGTCGGATGTATAGTATTTTTTTTATGATGTTAAATTTAAGTTTTTTTGTGTACCGGCGTCAGAAAACGCTAGGGTCAGCGTTTCGCGAGCGGGGGAAATGTGTCACAAGTGGAAATGTACAATCTATAAATTAATGTAATTAAATAGATTTCCACTTGAAGCTCCCTCGTATAAAAAGTTGACAATGTATTGTAGTAGTAATTAATAAATAATATGGAAGGGGAAGCATCAAGCAGTGCAACAGAATAATTAATTAGTAAAGTGGTAAGAGAGTGGGAAGTCGTAAGTCGGAAGTCATTAAGTGGACGTCATAAGGTCAAGATGTAGCCGCTTGATGGTTCCACCCTCCAAGGGTGTAGGGTAAGACTTAGTTTATAAGTATGTATATAATTATTAGGTAATCTTAGTTCATATTTTTATTTAATAAATATTTAGTTATTATTACACCTGTGCTTATCATTGATTTATTAACACAAACAAATTATAATCAATTCAGCTCTAAACCCCTGAACTACACAACCCCAGTCACGAGTACCAAAATATACGTGACAGTATTGTATAGAGTATTGAAAAACAATGTTTTTCAATTTTCTTATGCGCTAGATATTTTGCAATACTGCAATTTATGCAGAGGTTTCAGTCGACCGGCTTAATCTGTACCTGATAATGAAAGATTTCAAAACCATTAGCCGCACAGTAAAACCTTACAGTTTAAAAGCCATTATATGTTCTGTAAGATGCGACTTTCTAATTTGAAATTAGCGCCAACATCTCCCATCGATGACACGGAAATAGCCATTGATCACCCCACGTTGTATAAAATACCTACAGCACGCCACCTAGTAACCAGTTCTTTCTTCCGATGTACAAAACAAAGTTGTGAACTTCGCTGAAACACAAAAGATAACCGCTCCAAAAAAAAAAACAAGAGACGATCGTAAACCGCAACACAAATAAAACTACAGATATTGGGGTTATGTCAAATCTTTTTATTTCACCTTAAAATCAGGAAAAGTTTAAAGTCTGAAGCAATGGTTTTGTAACTAAATGATTCCTAATTCCCCTGTATTTAACTATTCGGTCTTATAATTTAATTCGTTCGGAACTGTGAAATTTTTGTAATTTATGCCATTTTGGCGACACAATAATTGTTATGGAATTTCTTTGATTTTAGTTGTCTCAAGACTATTTATATCTTGTTTATTATTATATTAATTTTTATGTTGCTGATGTAAATATTACCAAACCAACCTTTATAAAAGAAACCAACAAATACCTTCAGATGTGACTTAATTAAATCAATACTTAGATCATAATTTAGATTTCAAATTCAAGGAGGGCTACGATGAGTTCGGAATAAAAGCTTTTTGGCTCTTGTCCTCAAGGCTGGATAGTTTTTCTTCTAGGTTAGGATAATTTAAATCAAGTGTGCACGGAAAAGATGTAGTTCTTCTAGTCTGAATGCAATATTTCAAATAGAAACCATGATTACGATCAATTTAAATAATATACGTTCATTTATATGCACTGTAGATGGCATGGGCTTTTAAAATTACCTCAACTTGTGATCATTGAAAATAACTAGAAAATCCAATTTACCCAAGTACATAAAATAAAATATTGTCGTCTATAAAGTAACCTATCCTGTATATAACAAAAACGCGTGTAATAAATTAACTGTAAGAAAACTTCGTATGCAAAGTAAACCACCCTGTATATAATAACCAAAACGTACAAATACGAGACCACGTGTTGCTAGCAAAAGAATAACCTAACTTGAAAGTACACTAAACTTTAAAATACGCAAACTTACGACCACGTGTTTAACTGATCATTTAACCAATCCCCAAATTTAAACTTATATAAACAAAAGTATTTAACATGGTAACCATTAACTAGGCAATAAAATTTTAGACGCGTGTGTCCTAATTTGAAGCACATTTTTCATTTATACGTAACCAAAAATTCATACGAAAATAGTTGAATAAGATTTAACCAAAACCGCAATATAATAAACCATTAAAATTTAAATATAATTAAAATTTACGTTACCTGTTTAGAATAAACAGCAAGAGACGTAATACCACTTTTTAAAATCAACTAAACCGCTCGGTCTCACTTCACTGCTGTTAATGTGTCGATCTGTAAATTTTTAACCGCGACCTGCCGTATCCCCCTTCTAGGTGTCACCACAAACTTAAACTATCCAAACAATATATACCGGACATTTCGAAATATAATGACTCTCTCTAGGCAACCCAACCATCATTAAATTAAAATTGAAATGCCATATTACAGTTCTAAGTTCAGAGAGTGCTTCTTCTGCTGTAGCCTCATGCAACTTCTTGAATATGTTTTGTCGAGGGAGGAGTTATCTTAATCTTGACGTTATAGTAATCTACCGCTGTTTATGATTTCTCCCTCGATTGCCCCTGATAAAAAAATTATATTTATTTAGTTTAAAGAAAACCACTCAGAATACTCCACATTCTTCACATGTTTTTAGACTAGACTAAAAACGAACGATCATCGTTGATCTCGGGTGCTCAAAAAACTGTTAGCATCTTCGATCCATCTCACGCTCAGAATGCAGAGTTATAACTCTTCATCGTGGTTGCTACTACTCAATATTTGTATACTGAGTATGTGAAGATATACTACAGAAATGATCCTGTGAAGTATGATCTTGATTTTTTTTTGTATATTTTCCTCTTAAGTGCAATGGTTCCATAAACTTGATTAACTACTTTTTACCAGTAACGCCATCTAGCGAAGCCAATTCGAAATGTTTTAAAAATTCTCGGCGCTTTGCGCTTCTGCTGTAAGAATACTTTGCCTCTTTTGTTATGTTCTCCGTCGTCTACAAACAAAGTCACTGAAGTGTGGGTAAGCCAAAATACGTAGCCATTTTAAGAGGTAATTTCTAAATGAATGTAAATCCACTGGTTGGATAGTACGTTTCCCATGGTTGCAATTGAGAAATAAGCGTCTGTGTGGAGTATGAGGTGGGCTTAGTGGCACATAACGCTTGTACACAGCAAGATTTTTTGCACTGTTTCTTTCGTCAACAACTACAAAGCGTCGAGGTTTATTCGTCTTACAATCAGGAATGTCTACTATTTGAATGTTATCTTGATCTTCAATGTCATCGAGTAACACTCTTGATAATTCGTCGCATCGATAGGCTCTAAAGGCGACGTCATTAATTACGTGAGGCGATTTTGTTGATTTTTTGAACACCCCTCCCCCCTGGTGAGATGTCGTGAGATTTGGCTTGACCCCTCCCCCCCTAATCTTACGTGAAATTGTTTGTTTTATTTAATTTAATCCAGTTCTCTCGTAATTTTCAGTTTCTTGAGGATAAAAAAAATTACGTGATATTTGCCGAGATCCAGCTCCTCCCACGTAAAATCTAGTGAGATTCTGCTCGAACCCCCCCCCCCCACTAAACGCCTCACGTAATTAATGAACGTCTCCAAACACGCCAAAAATAAGCAAGACCTGTAATTTATAGCATAAAAGAAATAATAATAATAATAATAATAATAAGTTTATTTTTCTAAGAGAATGTACATTATAAATTGCACATCAGAAAAAGAAAAAATGTCACATAACTTGAACAAAATTCAAATTCTCCAGCAAAATTTACAAAAAAATATTTACATCATAGGGTTCTTTTTCAATTAAAAATTTGTGTACAGCTTTTTTGTAGTCTTTAAGAGTATTTATTGTTTTAATTTCGTTTGGCAGCCCATTGAAACATTTTATGCAAGAATAGTAACAGTTCTTCTCTGTTGTTGTTAGACGATGTTGTGGAATTTTGTAATCTCTGCCTCTGGTGGGATAGTGACTCTTTTCATTAAAGTGTTGCGAAAACAAATGCTTATTTTTATATATGAATAAAACGCACTCCTGTATATAAATTGCCCACACTGTTAGTAATCCATTTTGTTTAAATTTTTCTCTGCATGTTTCTCTAAATTTTAGTTTTAGTATCGTTCTTAATGCTTGTTTTTGTATCTTGAATATTTTATCAATTTGTCCACTTCCATAGAAGATTATTCCGTATCTTACTTTTGATTCAAATGTTGCCTGATAAACCGTTTTTAGTGTTCCATAACTTACATAATTAGAAATTACTCTCAATCCATACACTATCGCCGTTAAGCTTGTTGCTACTGCTCGGATGTGTTCTTTCCATGTTAGCTCACCGTCTATATGTAATCCCAAAAATTTGGTACTGCTACACAATAGGATATTATCACTTAGTTCGTATTTAATTAATATGTGCGTTATTATATAAATAAATGTAAGTATAATGACATAATTGTATTAAAAACCCATATATTTTACTCTTTATGTTGAAACACTTGTGATTGGTTAAATCAATCGTGACGACAATGTTCTACATGTAACAGCAGTAACAATTCATTTTGCTTTGTAATCAGTTTGTTGTTAGCTAGTTTTGTGTGTATTGAAGTATTTGTGTATATTGAAGTATTTGTGTGTATTGAAATATTTGTATATCTACCATAAGAATGCCGTCAGAAGGTTTTGTGAAGGCCTCTTCGAATAATTTACCATCAGTAGATATGTTCATGGTAATGGAATTTATTAAAACCGACGACCGTTTCAATGCAGCTGAGTTTAGAAATGCGAAGGCTACTGCGTAAGTATATGTGTATATAGTACATAGTGTTGTAATTAATACCCAAATATATTTCTAAATTCATTTCGAGTTAATTTGAGGTTAAATAATGCATTTTACTATGATTCAATAGTTGTATTCCTTTTAACCACTTTTAACTAAGAATCTTAGTTTATATTTGTCAGAATAACACTTTCTTATAATTTGAAATAATCTTAATGCCATCGATAACATTTATAGGGCTACTCGTGAGACATACGGTGACAATGCGATAGGATATGTGGAGCTGTCGAGAGAGGGTTCTTTGTGCACTTTACAATGCAAAATATGTCCGGAACATAAAATTCGTTCTAAAAATTATAGCGTTTGTCTTATTGTCGATGAGACGGAAGAAAAGATTGTAAATGTCATTTGCAAAGATTGTGCTGCTGCATTAGGTAACTTGTACTTAAAATTATATTATGAATAGCTATTTAATAAGTTTTGTTATTGTAGGGGGCTGCAAGCACGCACTTGCGTTTTTAATGTGGGTGCACCGAAGAAGTGATGATCCTTCACCAACCGATGTGACCTGTTATTGGGCGAAACCGCGATTATCTGCTGTGGGCACTTCCTTAAAGTTTATTAAGGCTACTGATTTTTGTGCTGTAAAGAATAAAGATGCTCCAGCTACTTCTATTAGTGATAGCACACTTAAAGAAGAAATTGTCAATATAGGATTAACACAAAAGTTAGATGGGCAGATTTTGAAGTACGCTTCCGAGGAAGATCAGGATAAATTTTATAAATTATCCATTTATAAGTTATTATTCAACTTTCATGCAGAAGGTGGAGTAGAATTTGAGGACTTCTTGTCGTTTGCCAGCGGACATATGAGTCGGCAGTTGTGTGAAGAAGCCGAAAACCTAACACAAGGACAGTCAGATTCACCACGATGGCACGAGTTTAGGTTTGGACGTATCACTGCTTCAAAATTACATGAATTTGCACACTGTACTGTTGCCGAAGGTACATTGGTGGAAGCAGTGATCGGCGCTTATAAATTAACAGACACGAAGCATATGAAGAGAGGAAGGCAGCTAGAAAAAGACGTGATAAGAACTGCTAGCAAGCAGTTAAAGATCAAATTTAGAGATTGTGGCTTATTTATGTCGTCTGCATATCTATTATACGGTGCATCACCAGATGCACTTTCATCAGAATTTGTGGTCGAAGTGAAGTGTCCAATAAGTGAAAAAACATTGAAAAATTATATCAAGGACGCCCAAATTAGTGCAAAGTTTAAAGCACAAATGCACTTACAAATGTTGTGCGCGCAAAAAAAACGGGGAATATTTTGTGTAGTTCAGCCAGATTACGAAGAAACCAAAAATGTGCAAATTTTATATGTAGACTACGATGAAATATATTTAAAATCTTTAATAGAAAAAGCTACAAAAAATTGGATGAAATTCGTATTTCCAAAACTATATAAATCTGTTTCATAAATTCAATTTTGTTTTAATTACACTCACTTTGTATATAATATTAAGGGTTGTGTAACAAAAATTAGTAAACTATATTTTTAACAGTTTATTTTTTATACAATTATTATACTTGCTTTATAATACAACTTTGTAAATTTATTAATGCACATGCAATTATTATCACTAAGTCTGTATTTGGTATTAAATTATGACCTATAACAGAGTGCGGTTTTAAATAATTAAATTTCCTTAATCTACGAATAACTCTTTCGATGTGAATACGTAAACTAGCTATACGCTTAGTTTTTAACACTTCCATTTTTGTAGGTATCGCTGCACTTGAGACACTGGGTGGCCTAATTAACTGACAATTTTTGTCATGTAATTGTTTTGCTAATTCCTTAAATCCCCTGTCGGCCATCACACTGCATCCACTGGGTAATATTTTTAAATAGCCACTATCTTGCACCAACAGAGAATCACTTATTCTTCCTCCATACCCCTTCGATATAAAGTTAATAAAGCCATCGGGTGTCGATGAAATTAAATATTTCAAAGTGTTGCATTTTTTATATTCTGACCAAGTAAGTGCTTGTTTGACAGGATCTGTAGGTTTTTGGATTTGAATTTCGAAACAATCGATGATGGACTGAACACTGCTATAATGGGCCCTAAATGGAATCGGCAAGTAATATTTAATCTTCTCTTTAGATGGCCAAAATATAAATTCCTTTAAATGTGGTTCAATTTGTATCAAAGTTTTTTTAAAAATTTTAGATGCGTTAGAGGTAGACATACCAAATATGTCACCTAATCGAACAAACGGATCATTTTGTTTAATTTTCATTAACGTTAACATTAAATTATCCTCACTTATTTTTAATTTTATCTTTAACAAATTGATCATATATGGAAACCAATTATCCGGGATACCTGTATAAAACTTTGGTCTGTTTTTGATCAACAAACGAGTACCTTTCAACATTTCAAATTGTTCATCTTTTTTGTCTTGTGGAAATTCAGTAAAATCACTGTCGGTTGTGCTTCCAACAAATGAACTAGATGGTAGAGATTCTACTTCTATGTCGCTACTGGTACTCATTCTGGAAAACGATATGCTTTTGTTCAATATAGATTTATGTGGTGAAGTAGCAATATGTTGTATACTATTTTTAATATTACACGTTGTGTACTTGCTACGAAATAATGGTTTTGCTTGCACTGCAACACTTCTAGTTTGAGGTGGTACTGCAAAATTTGTTATAACCATATCTCCAGAGGTAGTACCTTCTGTTTCTTTTACAACTGCGCTGGTACTTGGTTCGTCAACATTGGTTACCGATGCCACGTTGAGCTGATGTTTCTTGCTACTATCTGCTATGGCTTCATCGATAAGTCGTTTCCTCTTCAACTTCATAGGTAATGCTCTATGAGAAACATTAAATGCTGTTCTTCTGTCGGTTTGACAGTGAAATATATGAGGAACCACAGTTGCCTTCATAGTAATGTATCCCCCAACTAATTTATATCGTACAAAGTTATCCATATCTTTTTCTAGCTACAATAAAAACAACTATAAAAAATCGGATGTGGCCATCACATAACTTTCCGAATATTCTTAATCCATAATATTTATGCATTCTCTCACAATAAATTAATTTTCATTTATAAAATTTCATAAAATGTTTTCTACAGAAATTTTTCTGAATTTTCCACCTTGAAGCTTCTTTCTAGTCTCGAAAATTCGGGCTTTTAATTCCCCTTCTTTTGGTATATGGTAGAGTCCTGTAGCATTTTCCTACCTCTTACAAACTTTAAAAAACTATTTGACTTTTTTGACAGTTGAACTTTATTTTGTGAATTATCTGAATTTTTATTTAAATTTTAATATTTGGGGTTTTCAACCGGATCATTTCTCTTCAGGAGGTCTCAAATTATCTTTTTTTTAGATATTTATATAATTATGAAGAAATTTTAGAAAAAAATTTAAATAAACAAAAATTTAATTTTTTTTTATTTTAGAAAAAATTTTATAACACAAAAGTTGTAGGTAATTTGATATGGATAATTTTTGTCTTAATAAACTTTTACCTATTTCATTGCGTTTCGGAGTTATAATGGATTATGTTTTATCGCTTCAAGTAAACCCCCCGTTCCCCCCATACGATTTTATCCATTTTCAATAGGCTTCGTGCCACAACAGATAAAAACTTAAATTTAAAATTTGGAGTGATTTTGTTATTTCGTTTGGTTGCTATCGTGTTCACAGACATACATACACACACACACACACACACATACAGGCCTCATAATATTTCTGACAACCCGTGATTAAACCTAAATTGTGACACTATTCAAATCTTTAAGACAGCGAACGCGCCATCTCTTAAGCAAACTGTAGAACTTGAAAGTTTCAAGATACCTTCCATATAAGGGAAGTTATAATTATTTTTTAATTGTGGCACCCCCACCATAAATATTTTATTACAAGATCTGTGTAAGGGGGGAGCCACAATTATCATAATACAATATAAGTGTAAAATTAAGGCGTCATAAATATTATAGTACATGTGGATGTATAAATGCGACGTTGCCAACTTGATCAATTTCAAGTTTGATAAATTACTGTTGATTTATTGTAATTTATATGACTACTTCTTGATCCAGGATGATTGATCTTATTTCTGGTGAAACCAAGACTATTATTATTAAAAAAAACAAAGAGAGCTGAGGAAATCTCCTTGGGCCTCACATAATAATGGTAGTATTCTACATCAATATTTTCAGTCTAATCTAAACCCCCAAAATAATAAAGGGAAAGGTATTTCGGGTTCACAACTTAAACTATCGCTTTCTTTGAGAAGGCCTCGAGTGAAATTATTGGTTATTAAATCGAATACCACAAAGAAATGGGTGTGTTTCAAAGCCAGTATAAAAGTTAGTTGATGAAGTGTATGGAAGGTTGTCTAGCTGTTATGTTGTATTCATTCCTTTCTGGTTCACAACATTGTTTTTCTGTTTCTCATGAGACGCAATTAAAAATCTGATAATGATAAATTCTAAATGTGTAAAATAGACAAGAAATTTGAATTTTAATAAAAATATGCTTTGTGCCGTGACCAGAATAAAAAAAAATTTTACAAGCTTTTTAATCAACCACGCATATGAACTTAAATGTCTCTTTAACCACTGGAAATAAATTTAATATTTCTTTGCCACGTATATTTTAAATATGCATTTAAAAAAAAATAAAGGTAAACCGAGCTTTATTCGTGGGCGTTCTGGCAAGAATCATTAAGTCCAAATTGTTACTTCTGAGATGAACAGCTTTTAAGTTTCATATAAATAGTTGAACCTAATTTAATGTAAATGATATTTTAAATACTTCAGCAACTGGTAGTTTTGCCAGATCAAAAAATAACATCCTTATTTTTTTAGATAGATGGTGTTCTTAACTCGAAATAGCCAAAAATGGACTTAATGACTTTTGCCAGAACGCCCACGATATGCAAAGAATATTTTTTGTTGTAAGAACTCTTGCTTCGAAAGTAAGGCGCTTCTTTAAAAAAATTTTTTAATTTATTAGATACCGATGTAGGTAGTTGAATCGCTTTTATTTTACAACAAGAACCGATATAGGTAAATTTAAAAAATCAATTTATTCATAATTTAAATTATTTCCTAAAATAAAACTAAAACTTATTTTAAAACTAAATAAAATTTTGAATAACTACTTTATAAAATTAAGCACAAACTAAATTTCTAAACAAATCTACTATGGAACAAAACTATTTACAAAACTAAAGAAAATGAAAATATTTTACGAACTGAAATTTGATAACTACTGAATTACTAATTACGAATCTTAAATGTATTTACGTTAATTACCTGGGATTGATTAATATACCATAATTAAATCCTTACAAGAGGTATTAATTTTTATTCAGAAACGATTAATTAACAAAGTAACATTTTTACAAAAGAAATTGCAAAAAAAATTTTATGTAGGGTACATAATTCAAACATAAAAATATATAATATTTATAAATTATAAGCACTTCTTCGCAAATTATATATTTATTTATTTAAGTCATCACAACATGTTTCGTACATCGTACACGTAGTGCTGTACATCCTCAGGTGGCTACAGAAAATGGATAAATATTTAATTATGTTACATATTATTATTATGAAAAATAAGATTATGCATAATACTAATTGATAATACCTTAAAATTAACATACACCCACTTTTTCTTTCATTTTCAGTCTACCAACTTCAAAATTTAAAAAAATAATGTTTTTTCAAATTTTTAAAAACCGATTCAATATATTCTAAAATTTTAATCGTATAAACCAATTTTATAAAATCTATTAATTAGTTTTAACCTGTTTTTCAATAATTAATTTTTAAGGTATGCATAATATTATTTTTCATAATATTTATGTTTTATGTAATATAATTAAATATTTATCCATTTTCTGTAGCCACCTGAGGATATACTCTTTTAAAAAATAATAAAAATATATGATTTGAGAAAAAGTGCTAATATATAACTTCCCTTAAAAGATAAAATCAAAATAATTTATTGGTTTTTGTAGATTTTCGTTTAATTTTGTCGATTTGATTTTTGACACTGAATTTGACGTCTGTCCAATTCCTCGTGACTAATACAGGATTTTGTTCGATGCATTGCATGCAGGATGCCTTTCCAGGAACCGCATGCCTAATGATATCTCTTTTGAAGAATTTCAAAATAGCATTTTTTTCTTCCAAAGACCAAGGTCGTTTGACACCTTTTTTGCTTCTTTTAGGTTGTACATTTCCTTCAATAATTTGAATTAAAAAAAATTAGATAATGAATTGGTTATAAGTATCCTAAAACTTACTTGGTGCCGGAAGTGCCACAAATTCTTTATTTACATGGTTTACATGATCTGTAAAATCAAAATTACTGTAGGAATATAAAAATGTATTTATTTATTTTACCATCCTGTTGATTATTCAACTCTAATTCTTCATCGTTATCAGCGTCACTCTCAGCTTCATCTTCATCAAGATTTGGCAGATCTACAGAAAATAAAGCAAATTAAGTTTGAAGGTTCGGTTTAGTGGTTTGTAAGTATCGACTTCTAAGTCGATATTATTATCGAGTTTAAATAATATTTCGTAAATATTTAATTACCTGACAAATTAATATCCTCCAACTTTTTGCCTGCAAATTTATTTACTTCTCCATTATCAACAGTAATTAATAACCGACTTACTTTGGTAAGTTCGACAGCACTTTCATGTAATCTGTAATAGTCGCGATGTACACGAATGTCGTGCCCGAGATGACGAGCTAGCCAGTCGTACTCATTCTCTGATAAATTGAAAACCTGACAAACCGTAGCAATATACTTTCTCAATTTGGTGCTGGTAATATTTTCTGGATGTTCTAAGTAAGCCTCCAAACAACATTTTCTTAGGCAATCGTGCCCCCTGATACTTCCCATAGAGCTTCCAGTCCTAGCAAAGACATACGGATTATCTTTGCAGATATCAACCTGTTCTCTAGTCTTAAGCAGAAGATCTATCGATTTTTTTGCTTCGACGGTTAAAAGTACAGGTACTCGCCTACCACGTTTTCCAATTATTTCCACCATGGTAAGTAGTTCGGCTAATTTTCTTTCCATTTCTGTCAGGGATTGCTTTAATTCGTCCGTGCATTGCTCACCCCATTTCGGTCTGGTAGAATAATCAGTTATTGTCATGCGAGACGATTCCCCCGACCTCCTCTTATTAAAAAGAATAATTTTACTTAAACACAATAAAGCCAAACGAGTCCAATTTTGGGTTGTAGGGTTATTAGATAAGGAATCTCTCATAATTTTCATGTTAGTATCAATGTACTGGCTCAATTTAATTAAATCACCAGTCACTGGTAACAATTGTGTTGTGTTCAATTTTCTGTTTTGCAAAGTAACCAATGCGTTAGACGATATTCTGATGGACCATTCTAACTCCATAAGACTTAAAAAAGATAGCAGGGTTTCATTTCCACGTATATTGCCTGTTTTCAAACAACTACCACGTTTTATTGCGGCACATTTCTTTAAGGCATATCCAATCTTTAACGCCAAAGAAGGTATGTCGAATTCTGGTCTCCTTGTCACATTTTGATGCGACACACATAATAATTTTGTTGCTCGGACTATCAAATCAAATTTTTCTGGAACTAAATAATCCATTAAACTTTTGTTACCACAGTCAATTTCCCTCAACTTGAGGACAAATCTACTAAGTTGACGCATAGATTGCCTAATTAGTTCACACTGTGTTGTTCCATATTTCTCAAACTGCATAGCTCCAAATTGTAAAATTAAATTATCGTTTTTGCTGTATTGACCAACATCATCGTCGCGTAGTTTTGAAGTAATGTTAACAACAAAGTCGTTAGAAAACTCGGCACCAAAAGTATCATTAAGTATCGCATTACTTTCGGCTATTATTAGCTTATTATCGCCCGTTTCAGTTACTCTTTTTGAATTACAACTTATTTAGATGTGGTGCCAAAGATGCTTTTTGAGCATGAAACCCAAACAGTGAGGGCAAGGTCCGTATTCGTGAAATTTCGCAAATTTAAATTCATTTTCTGTTGGACGTCGAACAAGAATTAATTCACCAGTTTTTGTCGACAGTACCTCAATATTATGATAGAAATCACCTGCTCTTATGAGTTTTATGAAGCCATCTCTTCTATTTTTTGAATTTTTTGGCATAGCCAATAATTTTGCCACTTCATTTTCTCGATGATGCATCACTTCAAGATGCCGAGCAAAATTTAAAACCCTATTTTGGCAAAAATAGCAAGCGTGGCCCTTATTCCGAATGCGTTTACCTTCATTTTTACGTGCTGCAGAAATATTAACGTTAACGTTGCTGTTAGAAACTGACGTACTAGATGAAACTGGGTCTATACAATGTAATCTTGAATTGGGAGATTGTACTCGAATTTCTTGTTTCCTTGTTTTCGTTCTTTTTTTCATGTTATTTGATTTTTCCCTCCTTTGCTTTTCTTTGCCATATCTTGTAGTTGAAGTAGCCGGCTCTTCAACCTTGGAAAATATATTTTCTTTTTCAGTAATTTCTTTAATTGAAGTAGAGGATTCTTCATCACTTAATTTATCATCTGATGGAAGATATTCACTGCCACTTGTTTTGTCTTCAGAAAATGAATCGTAATTTAAATCATCAGGCTCCAAAGGATGGATCTGTTGATTATTTGTACTATCGTTTGCAAAATTCTCAGAGGGCAAGGAGCTGGATATTTTACTCGACTGAAGAGAAATCTCAGGTTGCTTTTCTCGAACGATAACTTGGCTTAGTATCTTTATCTTATTCACAGTTTCTGAAATCGAAAAAAAAGGCTGACGTCTTCACTATTATTAAAAATGATATTACCTTTTTCTAATTTTGATGATTGTCTTCCAACTAAATCAGCTTCACTAACATTTTTGTTTTCTGGTAAGTTCAACATGCGAAGAATCCTTGCTGATCTCCTCTCCATATTGGAAAACTGCTAAAATTTTATAAATTTTAAAAATAAATTTAAATTGCAATCATTTTCTCATGCTAACAGTTTTATTAAAAAACCACAAATTTGTATCAAAGGGATATCCCACGTCAATATGTATAACCCCCAAAACCACAAATAAGGAAAAGAAGTACAGTAAAACTTCCTCAACTCAAATTTCTCCAACAAGAATTATTTTGTAACTCAAATGTTTTTATACTACATTGTAGATATTTACCTGTAATTTTATCTCCATAACTCGAGCTATTTTGGTGGTCCCTTGCAATTCGAGTTGGGAAAGTTTCACTGATTTTCTTCTTAATTTAGGACTTTGTCTTGTACCGGGTGTTCATTTTTAAAACTTCCAGCAATTAATATCTCGAAAACCAAAAGTCAGATGAAAAAATGTTTCGGACAAAAGTTGTATGATAGCGAGGGGAAAACAATATGGCATAATTTTTTTTTCAATTTATTGACCTTTTGAAGGTCAACTTTGTTTTATTAAATGGCACCTCATATCTTTTTTAAGAGATTCATATTTTGCATGAATAAAGAAAAAAATTTCGTTATAAAAGATTTTATTTTTTTCGAGTAAAATGCATTGAAAAAAATAAAAACATTTTAATAAACTGCAGCTGACTATAATCGAAATTTAATTTTTTTAAAATTAGAAGGCTGTTATTACTTTTGTTATTATTTATTTTGTTTTGATTGTCCTAAAATTATAAGTTGAATAATAAAAAAAGCAATTAGCCTTCTAACTTTTAAAAAATTAAATTTTTTAATTTTTAATTTTTGTTTGATTTAAAATTTTTATTTTTTTCTATGCATTTTACTCGAAAAAAAGAAAACTGTTCTGAACAAAAGTTGTTTATTTATTCATGCAAAATATGAATCTGCTAAAAAAATTAAAGGTGCCATTTAAAAAAAAAAGTTAACCTTCAAATGACCTTAAAAAGGTCAATAAATTAATAAAACAATTATACCATATTCTTTCCCTCTCGTCATCATACAACTTTTCTCCGAAACATTTTTTCATCTGAATTGTGGTTTTTAAGACGTTCACCTATAAAATTAGGTAGATACGTGTAAAACTTTCAATCATTAAATTCGATTTATTAAATAACAAACTTCATCTATGTTACAATAGTTTTACAATTCTCTACCAGAATTTCTCGTTCTTTTGTAAAAATATCAAAAATTATTGGATGCAGTTACCTCTCATAACTCCATTAAGTAACTAAATAAAAAGTTTAGTTGCGTAACATGAAAATGTAGATCGAAGACAAATGCAATTATTATTATAAATATGCATTTATGAATGCCAACATAATTATTACTTTGTATTTTCATTAAAATTTTAACCAATAAAAATCCTTAAAATAAATTTGTAGTTTTATAATAAAACTCATCGAGACCCAATATTTCTGTATACAGGGTGACCGGTCGACCATCTAAACATAGGCAATTAACATAGGAAATTGATTTTTCTTTAATTCCTGTTTTCCATTACAACGGATAAGAATGAAAATGGTATCAATTTAAAGAGATTTTTATTCCGCTTCTAAAGATACCTAACACTTCATATTTTGTTTTTCAATTACTAGTAAAAACTCACTAATAAAATGCAAAAATGAAAATAAAAAAATAATTTTAGTTGCCTTGATTGAATTTTATTGCAATTGTTTTTGTAATACAACTACCACTGTAATATAATTTTACCATAAAAACTTTTTCTTCCACAGAATAAGTGTTTGCGTTCATTGTTAACGAAATTTATTGTAATCTGTCAAAGTAACTTATTGGAAATTATTGCTTTTCAAACAAAAACAATTGCACTAAAACTCAATCAAGGCAACTAAAATTATTTTTTTATTCTCATTTTTGCATTTTATTAATGAGTTTTTACCAGTAATTGAAAAACAAAATATGAAGTGTTAGGTATCTTTAGAAGCGGAATAAAAATCTCTTTAAATTGATACCATTTTCATTCTTATCCGTTGTGATGGGAAGCAGAAATTAAAGAAAAATCAATTTCCTATAAAGCAAAAATTTCCTATGTTAATTGCCTATGTTCAGATGGTCGACCGGTCGACCGGTCACCCGGTATAGAAGACCATTAATAGTCTTTCTAAGTATTAAAAAAAAGCCGTCCAGTATTTTTGAAATTAATTAATAGTATCCGGGAATCACTTAATATTACAGAGGCTCACAAAAATAAGCGTACAGTCCTATGCTAGCCATGTAAATTGAACCTTTTCAAGACTATTTTTAACACATAAAAATTGCTTTTACAGCAATACTTATTCGACATTTTTCGTTGCAAATTTCATTGTCTTTAATTTTGTTTATATATATTTTTCTATTTCGTTACGCCATTTCTGAGTTACAGCGATTCAAAAAAAAAACAAAATTGAAGACAATGAAATTTGCAACAACAACGTCGCATAAGTATTGGTGTAAAAGCGATTTTTATGTGTTAAAAATAGTCTTGAAAAGGTGCAATTTACATGGCTAGCATAGGACTGTACGCTTATTTTTGTGAGCCACTGTATGTTTATATTATAAGAAGTAACGTATTAGTTTATTCTGAATAGTCTTGAGTGGTATGCGAGTTACAATATAAATAGATTTTATTTTGAAAAATAAAAAAATACCTATTAAAAAAAGGAAATTACAACAAAAAAATATACCATTTGTTTATTGAAACTTTCTAGTCAGGAACCTTTTTTGCAAATACTAACAGTAGAACCAGGAACTAATAAGACACGGGTAATGCCCTAATGACTGGATAAAGACGATTTATAAAATATTTGGGTCACTGACGTAATTATATAAAAGAAAGTCAATTATTTTCAAATTTACTTCAATGAACTAACTTATAATATAGTATGTACTATGTAGTGGGTACTTACTTACGTTGTTTTCAATTATATTATCCCATATAACATAAGGCTCACAAAATTTAATTTCACAAGTTCACAAAATTTCACAATAATTAATCACCAACACTTCTTATTTATGCGAAGACGAAGATGTAGTAAGTAATACTGAATAATTTTTATGGGTGCAATCACGTATCTACTGTTTTCCTACTCGTTGTCGCGGGGGTCGGAGCCAGTCAAGTCAGCACGTCGCGTCGTCGTCAGATATGAGAAAATGTCATGAATAAATTTTATAATTTTGTACCTAATATAAAAATAATTTCATCTGGAACAAAATTATATACGGAATATTATGTAATTTATTAAAGCCTGAAAATATAAAACAATAAATATAAATAATTAAGTTATATGTACATAGCTGTGAAAAAATGTATTAGACCACCTACTACATGGCGGAAAGTTTCATGGAAACTATTAAAAAAATTTTGAAAACAACCATAGCACAGCCTTCCTGGTTAAAAACTGATTTATTCTAATGTAGTAACCGAGAGCTTTTTTTTTTAAGGTTTTCACCTTTCTTTCGATACATCACTAGAATAATAATCAAATAATTCAATTTTTTGTCCTGGTTAACTGTTTTGACTAACCAGGACAAAGGTTCGAAAACCAGTACTGTCCTGGTAAAACCAGTACGAATGGTCACCTTATCTATTATACGATAAAATGGTTGGTAAATTTCACCAAATAGTATCTACTGATCATTTTCAGTTTTCGAATTATAACAAAAAATCATAATTCTAAATTTTTTTTCAAAGTTTCTGACAAATTTTTGATGATTTTTCACAAAGTTATAGATATTTGAAATTTCCGTGAACTCCGAGCAAGTAGCGTCAGTACTAGTTAAAAATTTGTTGTTATCTTATTATATTATTTTGTTAATTTTCCAATTTAACTACCTAATTATAATACTTAGTATTTCCTGAATAAATTATCTTTAAAATTTTATTTCCCTAGATTAAATTTTGTGGTCTAATTTCAATTAATTTTATTACATTACAATATTATCCATGCAAGCGTTTGTATACTTTATAGTACCTTCTAATAACCAGCTTGAAAAAGCAAAACTTTTTCGCGCCAATTAACACCCACATACATAAAGCATAATCCAAGGTCAATCTTTAATTGATAAGAATATTTTCAACGAAAGCAAATTTGTAGTTTGTCATATTAAATTAATTTGGCTTCATTTCATGAAGTAAAAATCTAACGTATTTAAATATTAAGCGTATGCGTATATAAATATAAAAAATTAATGTTTTAATTGTAAATTTATAAACGGCGACGACGCTACGGGGGTGGCAGACGGGGCGATCGCCCCGGTTGAAAAAGCGTTTGCCCCGGTAAGAATTCGCTAAACATATTAGGACATGTTCAAGCGCTCACGATGATAAATGAAAATTTTTAAATTGAAAAACCAATTATTTTTATTTAAAAAAAATAAACAGAATCGTCAAGATTCACTGGCTACTATTATGCATAATTATTAATGTGGTATCGAGTATCCCATTCATTAAAGCTGAAAACTGCAAAATCAGTTTTGCAACATGAGAACACGACTACTAATGACATTGGACTTGCGATTCCTATTTCTTTTAACTTAAAAATGTTTAAAAATTCCTAAAGTAAATCTACGAGCTGTTGCCTTGAATTTTACTAAAATGACGCCTCTTCCACTCCCCCCCCCCCCATACCAACTTGTTAATTTTACTTCGCTCCGGCATTCAATTTATGCGGCGTCGTCACTGTTTATAAAGTATAGACATAATCGAGGGGTAAACCACGGTTAAAAATTGTGTACACCAGACTTCCTTCCACTTCGGACTTTCCGGACTTCCTCGGACTTCCCCGGACTTCTCCAGACTTCCCGGACTTCCTCAGACATTGTGACAAATATTATTGTTTTGCTTTAAGAAGTAATTATAATTATCACATTTGAGATCAATTTGAGATTTTGAATTTACAATAACTCGAAAACGGCGCTAGATATCGAAATACCGAGAAAAAATTAGTGCCTTAGATACGCAGTACTTTGTCATAGGAAGCCATATGCAAAATTTCAGATCAATAGCACGCAAGAATGGCGCGGCAAGAATTAATATAATTTTATATATCAGACTTCCCAGGCTTTCTCAGACTTCCCCGGACTACCTCAGACTTCCCCAGACTTCCTCAGACTTCCCAGACTTCCTCAGACTTCCCCGGACTTCCCAGACTTCCCCGGACTTCCACAGACTTCCCCGGACTTCCTCAGACTTCCCTGGACTTCCTCAAACTTCCCGGACTTCCCCAGACTTCCCCGGACTTCCCGGGACTTCCTACCAGCTGTACACCAGACTTCCCGGGAGATTTACCCCTCGGACATAATATAGAAAACTATTACAAGAAAGTCGAGGGAGAAAGAAACCGGAAGGTAAAAATTAAAATCAGTTCAAAATTATTTAGAACTTCCAAAAATTAATTAATGTTTGAATTAAAGTAAAAACTTTATTTTAATCAAGGTTACGGAAATATTATACAATATTGATGCCAATCGATATAAATTCGTTAAAGCCCCAATGAGCTCTTCAATTATAATTTTAAGTTAATTTTTGACAATTTTATGGAATTATGAAATTTTTAAACTCCGAGCAAGTAACAATATTTTAAGAGTCAAATTTAAATCAGTTACAAGTTTTCAAATTTTACAAAATTAATTATTGTTATATAATATTATTGAAGCTCATTATAACTTAGAAAAATATCTATCGATTGATATCAATTTCACCCAAAAATTTGAAATAACAAGGACAAAGTAGGTATAATGGAACTGCAAAGATTCGCGAATAACTCCGCAACAAATGTTTTATAAACAAAATTAGTAATTTTGTACATTTATCCTCGGTTATAATAATTATTAGTACAAATTAACCTTTTGGGATAATAGGGATTTATTTCATTCATAAAATTTGAAGTTTTAATCTACCTTTAATTATTATTTTGTATATTATCAAGGACGTTTATATGAAATTTTTATGTGCAAGAGATCTGCTGATATCTTGATAAAATTTACGCGCCTTTTCAACTTGGAGGGGGAGAATGCGTCTATTCGGCAATCGTAAACGGTTTTAAATAACAGAATCTTTTTCCATAGTAGTTACAAAATTTATGTTTACACGGTGTTCCAAAATAATATTTTATTTTCCATGCGAAAAAGAAAGTCGTTTTTATTTGGACACGGATTAATATTCTGTTTTAAAATTGCAGTTACTAGAACCATCTAGAACGTTATTTAACCTTAAAGCCATAAGTTAAAAAAGAAAATTACAATAGGGCTATAGTTTTGAAATTTTTAATACTTCTCCCTGACGAACAGAAAAACATTATATCTAGTTAAGAAGATACCTTATATCAAGCAAGATATTTCAAGATATAAAAAGGTCGCCAACTTTTTCAATGTTTAAGTTACTTTGATAAATTTAGAATAATCAGTGAGCTACCTAGATTACCAAACGTAGATGTTTGTTAAATAAATTTTTTTAAGAATTTTCTGTAATTTTTTTGACCATTATTATTTATTATTCCATTATAATTTTAAAACAATTATGTTGTAAGCTACCAGAATTGCTTTCGCCAGCTAGGTTGGGCTAGACACTTCCCACATACTCTTTATCAACTATCTTTAATTAACCTTGGAGGAACAAACCGAGTTTTTTAAATTATGTACATAAGAGACTCACAAAAATATTCGAACCCTCATGTTACAGGGCCGGATAAACCATGGGTGCAATGAGCCGCGGCACTCAGCGCCAAAGTTCAGAAGGCGCCAAAATTAAGCATTTTTTATTAAATTTAATTTTTGTTTGTCATTTTGTTTTATATTAAACTTTGCAGAAAATTAGAAAATTTAATTTAATTTTTTCTGTAAAAAATAAAAATTGAAATCCTCAACAAAATTTCGAAGTAAATTGCTTCTTAGCAGTGGCGGATTACCGCACAAGCGCATGAAACGCTCGCTTGGGGCCTCCAAATTTTGGGGGGCTTCAAAATTTGTTTATAAAATATTTTAAAAAAGGTTTATAAAGAACTTTAAATTTTATATATATGTTACGTTGATAATGCAACAAAACTATAAAAATATAATTTATATAAATAATATAAAAATTAAAAATTTTAACAACCTCTGACTGTAAAACAAAAATTCCAAAAATAAAAATTAATAATAAAAGCACTTTACTTAAAAACTACTGTTTTCTTTAACCTTTTAAGGACGGGGAATATTACGTCGAAAGTGACCCCAGTGTACCGCCCTTAACGAAAAATACGATGTCAAAATTGAGTTTGGCTATTTGAGTTTTCCTATGTAATTATATGCATGAATTAAAAAAAGTTGTAAAAAAGACATACTTGACCTTGAAAATCGAATTTCAATCATTTTTATAATTTTATATAATTTCAGTAAATTATATATTTTTTAAATATATGGATTTTCCGCCCTGGGCACGTGCTCGGCTTGCTCCCCCAAGATCGGAGTATTAAAAACACTAGAAAATTTTTCAATTTATATGTTTGAGGCTATAGACTGAAAATATGGGTAATAAAACGATCATTCTATAGGTTCAAGGAAATATTTACAATTTAACATAAGGGTCATATGCTGTCAAGCGGGACAAATTTTTAGAAAAATTGATATCGATGTCTTCGATTTTGCTTTAGTTGTTTTACATGCTCTTTGTAACAAATAAATTAACCAACTAAAAATGCAACCAAAGCCCCATTAAATAGCTTCAAAATGATTTTTTAATGTAGTCTTATAGATGAACAAAACCGGAGAAAACATTTTTTAACGTGAAGTATATTTAAGATTTTCGGTTGATTTTGTCAAACTGCTACCCCTTGTAACTTCCAAACGAGGGACATTAATAATAATTAATAACATTTTCGGTGGTTAACTTATTTGCTACATCGAGTATGTAAAACAATTTATAGCAAAATCGGAGACATCAATGTCAATTTTTTTTAAAGTTTGTCTCGCTTGATATGGAATGACCCATATATGGATATTAATATTAGGTGGTGTTTACAAATATTATTTTAAAGATCGTGAACGCAACCCATATAACACATTCGAAAGATCTGGCAACAATGTAATTTAATGCAGAGGGCGCCACAAGGAAGGCATAATTTTAGTTGCCACAAATATAAAGAAACATGTAGTTGCTAAGTCCCATAATGTGGCATCTTTTACACATATACACATAAAATGAAATATTTCATTTAATTTTTCATATACGTTAAAATAAAGCAACCTATATAATACGTATATAAGAAATATTAGAGGTACACCTCAATTATGGCGTCTTAGTCTTCTGAGTTCCAAGATATTTCAATTTAAATTTGTGGCAACGCGTGTAAGTTGCCACAATTTTTGGATTAGCCACAGTACAGCTCTATTCACACACAAGTAGTCACAAGTATAGTGAAACCTACACACATACACATCCCGCAATGCTTACGTGGACGTCTGAAATAGACTCATTTGTGTGGACTTGCATTCCATCACTACTGTGACATTCAGTTTCCAGCGATGTTAATGCCACTATGACGGGCTTTTCAATACACACCAAATTCTGTATAGAATATTAAAAAAACGATTCTGGGGACGGTCCCCATTAATAGGTTATATAAAAACGCTCAATTATGTGGACGGTCCCCATTAATAAGTTAAATAAAAACGCACAATTATGTGGACAGTCCCCATTATTAGGTACAGTGACTCATAATGAAATCCGGACACTCCAATGTTAACAATGTGAATTGCGCGTTTTCAAGTAATTTTTTGTTATATAAAAATCACTTTTACCACAATAGTCATTCAACATTTTTTGATCACCTCATGTAATTAATGAACACCCCCTTTCGAGTTACAGTGATTAGACTTTGTAAAATGCAAAAAATATTTTCGTCTGTATCTCAGAAACGGTACAACGAAAGAGAAAAATTAATAAACAATTTTTCTTACAAATATCATTTCCTAAGTTACAGATGGTAATATTTTAAAGAGTCTGTTTTAAGTCACTGTAAATCGGAAACGGTGAAACGGAATAGAAAAATGTATATAAACAAAAATAAAGGTAATGAAATTTTCAAAAAAAATGTTCAATAAGTTTTGCTGTAAAACCGACTTTTATATGACAAGAAAACGTCTTGAAAACGTGCAATTTACATTGTTAACATAGGGGTGTCCGGACTTTTTTTGTTATTATTGAACTTTAATGAGACATAACATAATGAAAAAATAACAACGAAATAATAATAAAAACACGTGTTTTTATCTTCAATTCTTGATTTACTAATGTATAATAAGCTGCAATTCAATAGTATTCACATTGTTTATCTAAAGTCTAAAAGCTGGTTTACACTATGAGATTTTTCATGTGACTTATCGTACGACTTGTCATATTAGAAATATTTTTACGTTCACACTATACAATTTTTGGTATTTATTATAGTAACATAAAAACAAAATAAAGCAATGCGCATTGCTTACGATTTTAGATAGGATTTTTCATACGATAAAGTCACGTGAGAAGTTGCATAGTGTGAAGTCAAAAACGTAAATTTGATCTTTTTTCACTTAAAATATCTCATTAAAAGTTCGATAATAAGATATATACTAATTATTAACCACGAAATAAATAATAGGTATTAATATAAAGCTTTTTAAAAGGAACGGTTTAAATGAACAATGAAACAGATTATTTTTAATTTTAAGTTTATTTTTAACAAACATCTGAAACAACATATACTACCAAACTACCGTTGCTGAAAGCTTTTATTCGAAAATATTTAACCCATTCCTCTTTTAAGAGAAAATTTTATATTAATAATAAAATACAATTTCAAATATTAATAATGGATAATAAATAATAATACTCATATAATAAGAACATTAATTATGTGGACGGTCCCCATTATTAGGTACATCTAATAAGAACATATAATTGTGTGGACGGTCCCCATTATTAGGTTCATGATACATATGATAAGAGCACTGAATTGTGTGGACGGTCCCCATTATTAGGTTCATGATACATATGATAAGAGCACCGAATTGTGTGGACGGTCCCCATTATTCGGTACATCTAATAAGAACATATAATTGTGTGGACGGTCCCCATTATTAGGTTCATGATACATATGATAAGAGCACCGAATTGTGTGGACGGTCCCCATTATTAGGTACACATAATAAGAACATCGAATTGTGTGGACGGTCCCCATTATTAGGTACACAGATGAGATGGGGGAGTTTCCTTAAAAATAATTTTTTGAAATGTAACATATACTATAGTATATACTATATGTTAGGTCAATGATGACAATTTGGCCATTGACGTCAATGACCATGCATTTTGGGTGATATTAACATTTAAAATTTCATGTGTGGTTTTTACATCATTGTCCGGGCAATGACGTCAATGCTCAGTATACGGTGGGCAATGATGAAATTACAATTCTATAGATTCCAACTGAAAGTAATATATTAAATGTGTCTTTGCAATTAATACTAGTTATATACTGAAAAGTTAATTTTGTTAGAAAATATTAGTGATACGTCCAAAGAAAATGAGATTACTCTTAGAAAAGCAGCAGTTGAAAGCAATGTTTTAGGAGGCATTGGTTACAAACATTTTTATTGCAAAGGTGGATGTAAAAATAATACATTTTTTATTATTTTAAGTGCCATGGGTCAATCCCGTGCCAGAATAAAAATGATTAATTTAAAAAAATTTATTACATTATTTTTTAATTTTTATTATTTTTGTTAATAAATAATTATATTATATTATTATACAATAAATACAACATATTTACGTAAATATCACTTGCCAGTTGGCTGTTTTTTGGCAAAATTGCCATTTTGCTGTTCTTTATAATAGTTATTCTATAATATCATCATTTGTCCAATCCATTTTGGCCATTAACGTCATTGACCGGCCAAAGACGTAAATATTACAATCAAATGAAAATATTTACATCATTGCCCACCGTTAACGGGCGTTGACGTCAATGCCCAATTTACGTCATTGACCGTAACATATATGTATATATGAGACGGTCGTTAGTCTGGTATGTTAGCTGATTAACTGCTGATACTAAAGTACCCGGTTCGAATCTGGAAAGAATCTAAAATTTCTTATGATCGTCTCTGTGCTTCGGAGAGCACGTAAAACCGGCGGTCCCCTGGGTTGATGATTTGCTCTCATCAACAGAAAATCCAGGGTTACGGGCACATCTGAGACGAGTCCAGCAAGCTGCCTCAGATATAAAGCAATGAATATGCTCACAGACTTGGGACTTCGGCTCTGCTGTCTTTGATAGAAGACAGCCCGAGGTCAAGGCAAACAGGATTTATCCTAGCCTAAAAATGGAAGAAGGAAAGAAGATATAAACTATAATAAAAATGGTGGATGTTTAAATAATTTGTTGGGCTTAAAACTCTCAAAATTTTTAATTTTAAAAGAATATTTAAGCTGCCCACAGTTGACCAATCAGAATTAAACATGGTCGTGCGCTATTGGTAGTCAGGCAACTTAGTCGACTTTTTTTAAAATATTATTGGTTTATCCATTCTAAGAAACCAATTCTTGTTCCAATCTAATTTATAACTAAAATTTTTTCTAATATTTATAGTTTAATCGTTGATTGGCGGTTTAATGCTGTGTAAAAAACGATAAATTTGATTTAAAAAAAAGCTACGAAAATTGTCTCGTTAATTTGAGAGTGTACCAATAACTACGTCTGTACCCTATACTCAGGCCCTGCCCTGAGTCCCTAAAAGTGAGGGCGGAGAGTGCTCTTCGACGCCGGCGCAACGCAGCCAAGGGATCTTGGAAAAATGAAGATAATGAAATTTCAACAATAAATGTCTAATAAATTTTGTCATAAAAGCGATTTTTATATTAGAAAATATGTCTTCAAAAGGTACGATTTACATTGCTAACATTATGACTTACGCTTATTTTTGTGAGCCACTGTATATACTTTTGAATTGTAAATCACTGTGGGTGGGGAGGAGGACGTCGCATAAGAGTGACTTGCCCGCGGGTCCCAGAAGGGCTTGGCGCGGCCCTGCCAATATTCCCATAAATTATAATTACCATTATCGTAACGTAAGCCATATAAAGTAAATTTTACAGGAAGCGCAAAAGAATTTTTTGAACAGCAAATCCTGAAATTTTCTAGCACATTTTTTATGTAAAAATGTATTATTAAAATATATATTATTAAATTATTATCTATTACAATATTATAATTTAATTAATTGCAAAAATAGATGTGATTTTTTTCATGAGCTTCCTATTTGCACACTAAAAAATTATGTACGTCTGCATCGTTTAAGAAAATCAACGGTAACAACGAGGTAACAACAACACTGTGGACTGCTGGTATTTATTACGATTGCTATTCAGCAAATTTTTGTAGTGCATTTGTACAGGAGAGGTGACGCACTTTAGTTAGGCGTCGGATATTTTATATTTCCAAGTCCCAAAATAATTATATTATAATTTTATAATATATTATATTTGTAAAATAATTAAAATGTTCATTTCTTTTTACTTATGGCTTATACTGTGAAATAAGTTTTAGGCCCCTAATTAAATTTTTTAAAAAGAATTGTGGCGACCCATTATCCGGATTAACATCACTGCTTATAATCCGTTGATCCGAAGGATTATAGGATTATAAGATAAAACACTATAAAGGAGAAAGACCTATTTGAACTTAATAACCAACCAACCAACTAACTAAAACCAACAAACTAAAATCCACAACCATCCGCCACCACCTTACTACAAAAGGCAGCATCCAATAAATATTAATCATTCAACAATTGTATTTTGAATATATAGCTAACCAACGCTATAGAATTACAAAATTATTTCAAAGTAAAAGTGACTTTCTGGTTCGAACTCCGAACTAGAAACATTCGTTACACTAGAAGTCTCATTTTCACAAAGTGACTATCATCATCATCACAATTAATTTAACAAATAAGAAAAAAAACAAAGCAAATTCTTGCATAGTAGATCAAGATGTACTATAGGGGCCGTCCTTTAATCACGTGAGGTTTTTTATGCCATTTTTTTACCCCCCCCCCCTTTGGTGATACATCGTGAGGTTTTAGGCTACCCCTACCCCCCCTACCCAATATCACGTGTATTTTTTTTGAAAAATTTCTTCAAGTAGAAACGGCGAGACAGAAGGCCGCGGGCAGCGGGGCGACGAGTGGCGTCGCAAGGTCCAGTGCCGGAAGCTAGCTGGGAGCTAAATATTGTTGTTATGTTGCTTTTTAAGCATAAATTTGCTCGCTCGGGATTTCACGTAGTCGCAAGAAAAAATACACGTGATTGTCACAGCATACCTCCCCCCCCCCATCGTGATCCATCGTGATGTTATTCTAACCCCCTCCCCCCCTGTTAGAACCTCACATGATTAAAGGACAACCCCATAATTAAAGTTACCATATTTTAAAATCATGAAATCGGGATATATAGTACATAGGAGTAGATATTTGATTTATGGAGGGGAGAATAAAAATTAAAAAAAAGCGCCGCAGACGAAATTTGTTTTCATTTTTTTCAAAGGTCATCAGTGCTTAAATCAAAAGATATAAATTGCCAATATTGTTTTTAAATGGGTAGTTTTTTCAATAGGTACCTTATTATGTTTCCACATTTTAACATTTCATTCCACTCTCCTAATAGTATTAAAAATTTGTTTAAGTAGTCAAATAACAAAATGTACAAGATGTAGACAGATCAAGTTGCGTCTAGTTGCAAGCTACGGACGTGGGCGAGCGCGAGTCACATGCTAGAAGTGCGAAATTGTAAATTAATTAGCTGGATATTTTCAGTTTTTAGAAATTATAACTAGATACTAATATACAAACAAATTAGAAACAATAATATATTATAATCAGTGACGGATCAAGCTATTTTTCATAATCGTTATACGATATTATGAATTATGATCATATCAAGATAATCGTTTCTTCCAAAAACAACGTAAGACGTAAAAGCCATGAAAAAATCTTACTAATGTTACATTATTACAATTTACAATAAACAAAATGATAAAGGATTAAAAATTAAATGCAATAGTTTTTCTGTTAATTTATTGTTCTTTTCAGTTTAGGGTTGTCCTTAAATCCTTAATTAGGCGCACTAAGAAAATCACACAATTTGTCTCATGGGGTCAAAATTGAGTGTTTTTTTTTCAATTTTAAATTGTCTTGACCCCCACATGCGCCTAATTAAGAGTTAATTATGTTATTACCATCGTGATGTTATCACGATGTTAGAACCTCAAGTGATTAAAAGACAACCGGGTTCATCCATAAACCACGTGGTTCCCCCCTCTGAATGGAACATAGTTGTTTTTTTTTATTATTTTGTGCTTTCTGTGAACAAAATTATTTGGTATAAAATAAACATGAGCGATATTTAGTTTAAAAAAATATTTTATACTTTTTGAAAAAAGAAATTACCTATTGTTTTTAAAAGAAATAAAAAATTACGTAGCTTGACTCTAACTTTTGTAACCTTATATTTGTTGAGGGGTTCCAGAAAATGTGACGCAAGGTGACGAAGGGAAGGTCCGAAAAAGCGAAATTTTGCATGACGTATTTTAGGAACGGCCCCAAAATAAAAATGGTTTTATTATGCGAATTTCTTGCGCTCCGAGCTAGTAGCGCTTTGAGAATAAAATTACTCGCTAGATGCTAGATGCGGATCGCAAAGACTAAAATTATTTTAAACATTTACGTATCTAATGGCTTACAATTAAATATTATTAAATTTAAAAAATTATTAATTAAATTAAAATTTGTAACTTTTAAAACGAAATCAAATCAATTAAGTAAAAATGGTATTTATTATAATTAGATATAATTATAAAATAAGACTTCCTTCAAACTTCGAGCTAGAAACTGAGAAGTTGTTACTGTTCTCTAGGTCCGTAACGCAAAGATCTATTTTAACTTTAAATATAAATAATTTTTAAAACACCGCGTTACATAATTTTGTAACAATGAAAAAATTTTCCGTTATTAAAAATCGTGTGCATTTCGGTTAGTATTGCTGAATATTGTTCTTTGAAATAATGTGTTTAATCAACAAACGAGGTACTCTGAAGATTCCCTCTCTCATTTATCTATGTTTAGGCGCGTAAATTTAGTCCAGTTGTCGGCATAGTCTTCACATAAGCGATATAAACGTCCTTGATAATACTATAATTTAACAAGAGCTGTCAATAAATTAAAACTTCAAATTTTATAGACGCCGTGTCGCTTGTTATTAGGAGTTTTCTTTTTCATTTTTTAAGACATGTCCGACGAGAGGGGGGTCGCAGGTAATTTTCCCAGGGCCCGGAGTTTCTAAGGAGTTCCGGAAACAAAGTTTTTATTATTTGGCACGAAGTTATCACTGTTGTCAAACGGAGGGGGAAGTGCATACACTTAAATTTAAAAATCGAGCTAACGTCCTGGTCCTTGTTTTTAAATCACGACTTGAAAGTTTCATATTGCGTTTTAGGTGGTTTTAGATTTGTTGAATATAATTTGTGTTAACAAAAAATAAGATCATACTGTAAATAAATCTTTAAAATTTAAAAAATTTAATTTTTAAATTTAAATAATAGCTCACAACATAACATGCAGTTGCGATGCCATATTTTATCAAGTGCATCATGTAAATGAATATTTTGCTACCTATGCGTTTAATATAATTTGCATTTTTTTATTTTATGATCGTGACCAAATTTATATGAGATCGCCCCTCAGGTTGGGGAATTTCTAACAAAAAAAGAATCATTAAAATCGGACAACGTGGTAAAGAATTAACGCTGAACATTATAAAAATTTTCCGACGAATTGATAAACCTACACTGCATATTCGCGCCGTAGATTACCTGCTACGTCATAATAAAAAGTAGATAGCGGTAGGTCATGTATTAAAATCTGATACTTCCTAGTAAAACAAAATATACAGAGTACATTTTAATTTCCAGGGTTACTTAATATCTTTGGTTACTCTAAACGTCTAACAAAACATCTTTTTTATTAGAAAACAAAGCATTTGGTAATTTATCTCAAAAATTGTTGGAATAATAAAAAACTATTCTGAACTCGTTAGGATGGCAACTTTCCGGCAAATACCAGAATCACCTTTGAATTCTTCATTGGCGCCATTGTAAAAAATTATGTTTTCTGAGTTTTCCATGGATCGGTGATTGAAAAAAAAACTAGTGAAACAAGTGGTCTGCTTCACTCTGCGTAGCGGTTTGCTCTTGCTCCGAGCAACGTACATAACCGCTTTATCCTCAAAATCATTGACGAACAGGAACCAAAATTTAATTTGTTTGACAAATTGAACTAAGTTGAATTCTTAGAATCTATTTACAAATACTGTATCTACAAATGTATCTACAAATACTACCAAAAAATTATTTATTCCTATGGTGTGGTTAAATTCTGCTTTATTAATTTATTATTATTACTGATACCTGTTTAATCAAATAAATTAGAATTTTAAGAAACTGTGGGTGGTTTAAAGAAATTTATTGATTTTCATTGGATTTTTCTAAGATTTTAATATACCGCGGGTGTTTATTTTCAAAAGCAGCCAGTCGAAATAACTACTTGTCTTTGAGTAAATTTGAGTCAATATTGATTAGGAGGTTGTTCAAAACCAATCCTATTAGAATTTTAAGTTCAACTCCTTCCCCATAAGATATCCCCACAAACCATCCAAATTAAGGTATGTATGACCATTCGTACTGGTTTTTAAACCTTCGTTCTTGTTAGTCAAGGCAATTAACCAGGACACGAAAATTTACTGATGTGACTATTGTTCTATTGTTGTATACCTGTTGTATCGATAAAAAGGCGAAAACCTAAAAAAAAGATCCTTACTCAAGAACAAAAGTTATTTCCACTGCTTACTTTTGAATTTGAAATGAACACAAGTACATATTATCATTATATTATGTAGTTCAGGAGGTAAACTAAAGTTTGAAAGAATTAAATTAATATTTATTATTTTTATAAAAATTTAATATTTGCATTCATTTTATAAGATCGGGTATTCCAACGATACTAATAAAGCGTCGACTCGGTAACATGATACCTATATTTCAACTGATAGGTAAGCGCCTTTGTTACTATTTATAACGCATACTGCAACATTTTCTACATATCGTCGTTAAAGAAGTGAAACCGTGTAGTATCTCCACATTATTTTGGCAAAAATACATAACTTTATGAATGAAAAATATGAAGAAAAATTGGTTCTATCTGTCTGGTGACATTCCGTAACTGAGAAAACTTAAATTTTTCGACTATTTTATGTAGTAGGTGGACATACTAAATTATATAATATAATACATATTATGATTATGTAATTTTGCATTTTGGTTCTATTCTTTCTTGTCTGTTTTAAAATGCATATTTTGCATAATTTTCGCGCCTTTGGATTTGTACTATAAACTTATTTTATAACCAATATAAAATTACATAATTTAGTATGTCCACTACATACGAGTATGAAATCGATACCTCCTACGTAAACTATCGTATCTTCAAAATCTTAATTTTACAGGAGAGCATTTTAAAGTTTGTAATGTGTATGCTCTTAAGTGGAATGTCAATGTATTTTATTGCAATTTAAAAAAGAATCGGTATAATTTTTGCAACGTTCGCTTTGGTAACATTAAGATTAGATATAGTACAGTCAATTTCTGCAAAAAAGTAAAAATTGGCATTTTGTGGGTTACGATAGTTTACGTAAGAGGTGTCGAAATAGTCGAAAAATTTAAGTTTTCTCAGATACGGAATGTCACCAGACGCAGATAGAACAAATATTTCTTCGCCCCGATGGATGATGTAGCAAACCTATACGCGTACCAGAGGTGGCACGTATGAAAAATTTCGCCAGATTGTGAAATTACCAGTAATGAAAAATGCAAAAATACATAAATAAACCGTTCCTTACTAATATGTGATATATGTCGCGTTGGATCTTGAATGATATGGAACCATGAACCATAAGCAGTTCTTTGCGAACATAGGCGCAATCAGGTATAATATTTTGGGTGGGCTAAAACGAGAATTTACGTCGATTATGCTTTCTATATCGATAGAAATATCCATTTTTTTATCGTAGTCAATTTATTTGGGGGGGGGGGGGCTAAGCCCACCCATCCCCTCTAGTTGCTCCTATGCTTGCGAATAATCTTCTATAACGAAAAAATATTTGAATTTAAAGTCCATTAAATGTCTAATCCAATAAAATAAAAAGATAAACAATAATAATTTGGCATTAAAATGCCAAAAAAAATTTAAGAAATTTTTATTTTGACATTTAACAAATCGTTTTTCAGTTAATAATAAGCTAGCTAAGCTGAATAATTAATTTTATATTATCAAAGTTTGGACGAGAATTTTATTATTAATAATAATTATTATTATTAACTTCAAAAATTATAAAATACACCTTCACAAAAATTCGGTTACCTTTGAAATTCGACGCTATAGCATTTTAATCAATTATGCGCAATAATTATTTGATGTATATGTATAATTTATACAATAATCGTTTAAAATACATAGAGGTCCGCACAACAATGCGAAAGCAAACACAGTTCCTCTAAACACTCTTACTCTTACACAGTAATTGTGTTAGATTAGTACAACTGGTCGCCGTAGAGGGCAGCACTAACATACTCTCAATCAAGTCCACATAATTATAGGAAAAATTTGTTATGTTCACACACCAGAATCATAGCGAGGTTGTGGGGACATATAGAAATTTCAACTTTTCTGTGGTAGGGAGACCCTAGAAAACGGTTTAAACATGAAAATAAATTGTGGGGACCGGTGTATGTCCCCACAAATGGTGAAGTCCACACAAAGTGGGTTTCATTCCGTAGGAAGTCCACATAATTATAGCAAGACCTACGCACCCATACACACATACAGACATTTTTCAAAAATTGTAGATATGGTTTAAGGGAACCTCAAAACATAAAAATTTTATGAAAAAATTGGGGGTCAATTTTTTTTTTCAATTTCAGATTACAATACTTTCCTTACTAAGGAGTTCGGAAAGTAAAAATCACAAATTTGACATAATAATGAAATACCTACAACAAAATGATCTTCACAGCAAAAATATACTGTTTTTGATATTGGCGTATCTCGTCTGGCTGCTTTAAACCATTTCTTTTGACGACAAGGTTCAGTTGGCACAGAGATAAATATTTTATCGGGTGTACTCGCAGTTGTACTTTTACAACATGGCACAAAACACGATTTATTTTGTACTCTTGGCATTTTTATAAATATATAAAAACAAAAATACACATACAAATACAAAAACTACGAATTAAACCTGATCGAAAAGGAAACGTTTGACAGTTCACGAAATACGAATTACGAACATTGACGTCATAATCGCCATAACCGTGTTTAACCGTTTTACGCGGCAAATTATAATTTTAAACTTTATTATAAAATTACTCGGACGTGAGACTTAAAAAAAATTTTTTTTGCTGATACTTTGCTTATATGGCCACTTAGCTACCTCCCTGCATATTTAAAAAAAAATGTGAAAACACCCTATTCGTATTCTTCTCCATTTATCAGTAACTTCTCAGGTGTTTCAAGCCTAGAATGTAAAGTTTTAAATAATATTAAATTTGTTTTCTGCTTGTTTAATATATCATTCCATTTGCAGCAAACCATTGTTCTACTTTTCCAAAAAATTCGTTTGAAGAACTTACCACCTCGGGCCATGTCTCGCCTCTTATTAATAGGTTTGAATCATCAGCATAGTTGGTTAGGTACTGTAATTTATCTGCATTTATCGTACGTGGTAATTCGTTGATGTATGTATTGTCATGTTTTTTTTATTATATTAAGTTAAATATGAGCCTTTACGGTAAATTTAGTTATTGAAATTTCATCACCCGATGAGAAGAAATTAAGTCTTAAAATAAAATAAAATAATATGTTGATTTGTAGTATAATCCTAAAAAGAGGAAACCTTTAGTTATAAATTTCTAAAATAAATACTTACCCGATGAATTATTTGAGATCATTTCATAGTTTTGTTTAAGGATAAAGATGTTTTTAGATCACAAAATCTTCGAATGAGAGGATGATGATTAATGATGATCAGGACTGTAAATGATAATGCATTTAGGGCATAAAACTTAAAATAAAAGTGTTTTAAAAAAATTAAAAAGAGAAAGTGTAACAACGAAAGTTAAATTCCTCACCGATTGAATTTCGCGCCATTGTTTTATGTTTGTAAATTGGTAATTTTGAAAATGGTAAGAACAAAATGCGCAGAATACAAAAAGGACATTGCGACGGAGACCACGAAACTTATAGGTTGATTAAATTGTGTCTCTTGATGAAATATAAAATTTTAACCTGCAATCATAAAAAATTAGTTAAAAATTTATTAATGTCGCAATCAACAAAACAAAGTTAATATTACTTACCTTCAATGAACAGTGAATTAGTTAGTAAACAAGAAATTAATAAGTGGAATTATCAATTAAGTGCACGAAAAATTAACACAAACAAAACATTTCAACAGTAGTCGTTTTAAACGTAGGAAACAACAGCAAAATGATCATCGAGAGAGGCCGCTTCCAACTTAAATACAGGGTGAGCGCATTATTGTGAAATAAAAGTTAAACATTTTTTTTAAACAATTTAAAAACTACATCGTGAGATTATAAAATTTTATTATTATTGAAATTGAGTCATTACGTTAAATTTTCAGTTAGCTACGTTGCAACAATTACGATTTAAATAAATTGAAAATTTACCCATACGGCTTCTGGTCAGATATTAATCGTTCTTATGTTAGACAAAGATATAAAAACATTCTAACATTTTATTTTAACTCAAGTAAATGTTAAGGGTTAAATTGGTAATAATTTAGAAAATTTCTTAACTAATTTGAGTAATTAAATTTAAAATTTATCAACATATTATTGTTTTATTGAATAAGATTTTACAAGAGTCTCATGTTGAAAGGTGTGTGCGCTCCAGCGAGGCGTTTTTCAGTAGCGGGTGGTTTTTTAAATTTATACCGTTGGGGGCATAGCAGTATATGATGAAATACAATGGTGCTGCAATACTACCCTGCGGTGCACCGATAGTTATACTTTTGCTTTCTGATCTATATTCTACCCCATCGCTCACTATAATATAATAAGTATGTCTAATTTTTTCTTGTATTCTGCCAATTTTGGGTCATTCGTATTCACTGCAAATTTTGGTTTGTATGTTTTAACTTTTCTTACAGGAAAATTTTCTCTGAAACACGTTTGGTAGATTTTTAAGAAGCATTCAAATTGTTCATTAATATCCTGTTTTTTCATGGAGTAAACTGACTTCCATGACGTTGTTTTTAAACATTTTAAAAACCTTTCTTTATTTTTTGCCGAAAAATTTCTTCTCATGAATGTATTATTAATCTTATTGTTATTATTTATGGTAATAGATAATTTATGTGCGTAATGATCAGAAATATGTGTTTTTATAACTTTTGCTTCATACGGACCTTTCAGATTTATAAATATGTTGTCTATGCATGTTGATGTGGTATCAGTTTCTCGAGTTACTTCAAATATCGTTCGGTGCATATTGAATGAATTCAGCAAAGCCATTATCTCTTCTGTTTCGTTACTATCTCTCAACATGTTTACATTGAAGTCTCCTGCAATTATAATCGTTTTGTTTTCTTTTGTTACATTGTTCAATATTTTGTTCATTTTCTCCAAAAACGCGCTTAAGTTTCCATTTCTGTATACTGACATACATATCAACTTCGCGCCATTCACCTCACATTCCATTCCTGAACACTCAAATTCTTTTATTTTTGAACAATTTGTAATATCCTTTCTATCTTTACATACGATACCTTTTTTTGCATACACTACAGTTCCTCCATGCTGATTTTCCCACCTGCAATAATACGCTATTAAGTTAAAACCATGTATTCCATAATTCTTCAATTGCTGAGCGGTTTTCCAATGTTCCGTGATGCATAATATCTTACAATCGTCATTTTCTTGCAGCATAACTTCTAATTCTACCAATGAATTTCCCATTGATTGTACATTTTGATGGATGACGGTAAAAATTTTTGATTGAACGTTTGGGTCATTAATATAAAGGTTATTTAGTTGTTTTTTTGTCCTGCCAGCTTTGTTTTTGTCTAAACACTTCCTTGTTTGTTACAAGGGTATGTCATAATTTACATTTTGTTTCATTTTATACCATAGAACCTGTATAGCTCAACCCTATCAAGCTGGACAATTCTGAGAATTTCTCTTGCTAGTAGACAGTCCGATAAACAAAAAAGAAAGACAACTTTGGTCTCAACCATGGACTTATAGGACTCCTTCTAAGTCTATATAGTCCTGACTTCTTTTGCGGTCATTTTGGCGGCGAGAGACCTGGTTTCCCTACCTAGTTGTAACGTCAACTATTCAGCGGGAAAACAAGAAAATGTTAAAATATTTAAAAAAATTTTACAATGAAATAAAAATATCAAATATATATGAGAAGTTTGTTTTCTCTCTTGAAGAAAAGTCACTTCACTTAAATCCAACTTTGACAAAAATTGAAATTGATAAAGCAAACGGCACTAACGTCATACAGGAGGTTTTTCCACTCACAGCATAAATTATTATTATTATCTTAAATTAAAATTTCAGGTTACTATTCATGGCGAAATTCAGGATACGGCTCATGGTTCCTAGAAGCCCTATGTAAAGAATTGGAATTAAGCGCATACAAATCCGACATTTTATCAATTTTAACTTTTGTTAGTCGAAGAGTCGCAATTGATTATGAAAGTAATGTGTCTGAATTTCCCGCAAGACACCAACGAAAGCAGATTACAAATATTGATTCAAGGTTGACGCGTCTGCTGCAGTTTAACAGAAAAGAGTAAGAAATTTTTAATGCGAATAATTTTGATTTAATATTTTGTATTATATTTTAGTGAAAATTCGGGCAAATGTGTTGGTAAGTAGAATTTGAAAATTATGAAGGAGGAACAAATCTAAGATACACCTTCACTTTGGAGAACAGTTTATCAGAAGTAACGCATAGAATACCTTCTATTTTTCGGGAGAAACAACTTCATGGCCGCAGGCGTTATGTGAGCAGTGTAAAGATATCGTCAAGCTTTTCACGAATGAAAATACTTTATTTAAATGTAATGAAATGGAAAGAGTATGGAATGCCTTAATGAACCGACTAAATTCTTGTAGTAGCGGTCACTATATGGAAATCTGGATAAACGTAAGTTGTTGCTTGGAAGTAACTTTGACTTTATTTTTACAGCTGGCTTTTGCTTATGGTCATTATTGACAATATGTAGTACCTACAGTAATAATTTAAACAAATTGATTTTGGTGTGCATATTTCTAAGATTTATTAAAAATCTAAATTTGTTTATAGGTATTTGAGAACTTGATGCTTGTCACGAAATGGAAAACTGGAGTGAATTTAAGTCCGCTAGTGAATGACTTGCCAGATGTTAGCTGTGGTGTGGTTCCAACTCCAATTACTACTCTTACTTCAATGATAGAGAACTTAAATCAGCTTATCTTGAAGGAGACCTCTACAGATGAGCTTCTAGAAAATACAAACATGATACCGAAACAGACGAATATAAAGGATTTGGTTAGTTCAATTAACAACTATATCGAAGTAAAACAAAAAGATATAGATTTGGGGGACGAGAACTGCAATTTAAAAATCAGAAAATGAAGTTGAAGTTAATTTTGTTTTTTATTTATTTTTTTATTTATATATTTTATATATTATATTGTCACAAGGGTAAATGTACAATCTATAAATTATTGTAATTAAGTGGATTTCCACTTGAAGCTCCCTTGTATAATAGGTTGACGAATTATTGTTAGTAATTATAATTGTTATTAATCTGGAAAGGGAAGCATCAAGCGCTGCAATAGAATACTAATAAATTAATGAGTTAGGTACAAGTCAGTCGTCATAGATTCATAAAAGAGTCATCAAGTGCATCTCATAAGGTCAACATGTGACCGCTTGATGGTTCCACCCTCCGCAAGGGTTTAATGTAGGGTAAAGCTTAATGTTAAATATATAAGTAAATAATTATTAGTATTAATTCATTATTTTTAATCAATAAACCAAAAGTCAGATGAAAAAATGTTTCGGACAAAAGTTGTATGATAGCGAGAGGGAAAGAATATGGCTTACTTGTTTTTTTAATTTATTGATCTTTTCAAGGTCATTTGAAGGTCAACTTTATTTTTTTAAATGGCACCCTATAATTTTTTTAACCGATTCATATTTTGCATGAATAAATAAACAACTTTTGTTCAAAAAATTTTTTTATTCCATGTAGAATTTTCGAGTAAAATGCATTGAAACAAAATAAAAACATTTTAATAAACTACAGCTGATTATAATCGAAATTTAATTTTTTTAAAGTTAGAAGGCTGTTATTGCTTTTGTTATTATTCAACTTATAATTTTAGGACAATCAAAACAAAACACTGTCACATAAAACAAATAAATTGGCATTAGTTTCTTCAACTATTGCTAGTTTTGTGATTTTATTATTTATTTATTTTTATTTATTATTTTTATCAATACCAGCTAATATTGAAGAGTTAAAATTTCAAATCACAGTGGCTTGTAAAATATTTCAAAAGAAATTTTTGAAGAAGTTAGAAGCGAGTTTCAACAAAGGCTGTATCATTGTTTAGCTGTAAATGGGAAAATTTTGAAAACTTGTTATGAAAACATTAGTTTACAAACATTTTTTCCACTGTTTATACTAATAAATAGCCTTCTAAAACTTGTAAATATTAAATTTTGATTAACAATGTTGTTTATGTTTTTATTTTGTTTCAACGCATCTTACTCGAAAAGCCTAAAGTCGGATAAAAAAATTTTTACAACGAAAGTTGTTTATTTTATAATGCAAACTATGAATCTGATAAAAAAATATAAAGTGACATTTAAAAAAACAAAGTTGACCTTTAAATGACCTTGAGAAGGTCATTAAATTATTAAAACAATTATGCCATATTCTTTCCCCCTCGCTCTCATACAACTTTTGTCTGAAACATTTCTTCATCTGACCTGGTTTTGGTTTTGGACTTGGTTTTTGAGATATTAATTGCTGAAAGTTTTAAAATCAACACCCGGTATATTTTACGTAAAATTTTATGGAAAGAGGTCCTGCCCTATTTTTTAAAATTTTTCTTATTTTATTTATTTATTTGCACTCTGTTTCATTTGCACTCGTAACACCCGTCACAAATCTTGTAACACACGTCCCAAACTACCGAGGTACCAGGTAGAAAGATTCCTTTAACTGTCCAATTAGCAATTCATTTTGTGACAAAAATTTATAATTTAGCTGAACTTTGATGATTAGTTAACAAGGTAGCATATTCTGCAAAAGTACTCGTAACACCCGTCACAGAGCTTAAATCCATTATTACATCGATATACATTAATAATTTCTAATGTGTTTTGGTAATAGATTAAAGATTAATCTTTTAATATTTCATCTGATTATGGGAAACTGACTACCTATATTTCAAGGAATAAGAAAATGTTGCGAGAAAAGTGCTTAGTGTTACTTTTCTTAAAAGTATAAATTTTGTAAAATTTAAAAATCTATATTTAGTTAAATTTGATTTATTGTCATTGTTCATATAATATGAGCATTTTTAAAATCATGTACAAAATTTTAAACTTTTATTTATTTTGTAATTTAAAATCAATCTAAGATTAATAATTTATTTTTGTAGTAGTAGATATGCAATTATCTGATAATTTTTGTGCTTTTAATCATAGTTATTTGTTAACTCAAAACATGTTACCCAGTTATTACTTTCACATTAACTTTTTTAAATATTTATTATTTACTGGGTGTAACTTTTTAAGATTAAATTTAAAATTTCAGTTCATTCGAATTGACCACATGTTATCACAGTAGTCCGAAAATATAGCTCTGCAGTAATTTTCCAAAATTTGCATAAGAAAAATGGCAAATGAGGATTCATTGAATTGTGTACATTGTGCTATGGAAGTACCTTTTATATTTATACAGGCTATCGGAGTATATAGAACAAATGTTTGTTGTAATCATGCAAACGACGAACTAGTTCCAATACAAAACTCTAACTTGCGCAAGTTGAAGGCAATTCCTGGAATTTTATCAATTATTGTAATGTCTCTTGCTCATTACTATGCGGCATCAAGAACCTATATGGCTATCGAAAACAAGATTTTCATATACGATATATTAATCTCAACTTTTGATCTAATACTCTATGAACTTGCATTGGTCATAACTCTATGCGCTTTTGTGCAGTATCATAAAATGGATAGCAAGCTACAATATTTTGACTTCGTAATTAAAAATTTTGCCAGAGTAACGTCACATCATTTATTAATACTTGATCTTTATAAGAACTCTAAATTGCTTTCCTATTCGGCCTTAACAACTTTATGTATTGTTTTATCTGGTACTGCAGTGGGCTTGTTTGTTTACGACATAAATCCCAGCTGGAATTTAATTGAAAAACTTGGAATATTAGTGACCATTAATACGATTAAATTCAAAAAAATATAAGAATAATACAATACGTAGAAAATCAAAATTCAAAAAATTTAAAAAGGAGACAATTAACACATAACAGGTCTGGATTAAGAAAATTTGAAAAAATGAAAATTTCGTAATACGAAGTACAATATAACGTTATTTCATGGTTATTGCCATTCTTCAGTTGCACGCATCGATTACGATTACATTGTAAAATAAGAAGAAAAAAATTTTTCAAACTAAACAAAATTATCGACTAAATTGTACAAAATTGACTTACCATAACCTCCAAAGATTATCAAAACTGAACTTGTTACATGAGGTATGAATAATTTAAAAATGATTTGAACTAAGAAATTCGTTTACCTAGCACTGCTAGTTTGAAATCCGAAGGCACTGCCCTCTTAATATGATTTCTAAAAACTTTGAAAAAATTCAAAATTCAAAAATTTACCACGTTTTTTAACCGTGAGGCGTAAAACTAGAAAAAGAACTCAAAATAAAAAATTTTAAGTAAATTTGTGGTTTTTAGTATGTATTTATGGTTAAATTCAAAAAAATATAAGAATAATACAATACGTAGAAAATCAAAATTCAAAAAATTTAAAAAGGAGACAATTAACACATAACAGGTCTGGATTAAGAAAATTTGAAAAAATGAAAATTTCGTAATACGAAGTACAATATAACGTTATTTCATGGTTATTGCCATTCTTCAGTTGCACGCATCGATTACGATTACATTGTAAAATAAGAAGAAAAAAATTTTTCAAACTAAACAAAATTATACTTGTACTTGTACTTCGTATTACGAAATTTTCATTTTTTCAAATTTTCTTAATCCAGACCTGTTATGTGTTAATTGTCTCCTTTTTAAATTTTTTGAATTTTATTTATTTTACACATATCCATAAATGCCTTTAATGTTTTGACAATCGTAATATACGTGTCAGCGTAAAGTTTCAGCAATGACTTTATGTTTTGTCGTGGAAAGTCAATTAGACAATTAGTTTCGTTTGAATCTGCCTGATTATAAATTATATTTTCTAAATCCAAAATTAGAGCGTCATTGTATTTTATATGAACCGTGTAGTAAACACCAAGAAATATCAATACTATAAGAACGGTCAGAGCAATCGTATTAATAGAAAAAGAACTCAAAATAAAAAATTTTAAGTAAATTTGTGGTTTTTAGTATGTATTTATGGTTAAATTCAAAAAAATATAAGAATAATACAATACGTAGAAAATCAAAATTCAAAAAATTTAAAAAGGAGACAATTAACACATAACAGGTCTGGATTAAGAAAATTTGAAAAAATGAAAATTTCGTAATACGAAGTACAATATAACGTTATTTCATGGTTATTGCCATTCTTCAGTTGCACGCATCGATTACGATTACATTGTAAAATAAGAAGAAAAAAATTTTTCAAACTAAACAAAATTATCGACTAATTGTACAAAATTGACTTACCATAACCTCCAAAGATTATCAAAACTGAACTTGTTACATGAGGTATGAATAATTTAAAAATGATTTGAACTAAGAAATTCGTTTACCTAGCACTGCTAGTTTGAAATCCGAAGGCACTGCCCTCTTAATATGATTTCTAAAAACTTTGAAAAAATTCAAAATTCAAAAATTTACCACGTTTTTTAACCGTGAGGCGTAAAACTAGAAAAAGAACTCAAAATAAAAAATTTTAAGTAAATTTGTGGTTTTTAGTATGTATTTATGGTTAAATTCAAAAAAATATAAGAATAATACAATACGTAGAAAATCAAAATTCAAAAAATTTAAAAAGGAGACAATTAACACATAACAGGTCTGGATTAAGAAAATTTGAAAAAATGAAAATTTCGTAATACGAAGTACAATATAACGTTATTTCATGGTTATTGCCATTCTTCAGTTGCACGCATCGATTACGATTACATTGTAAAATAAGAAGAAAAAAATTTTTCAAACTAAACAAAATTATCGACTAAATTGTACAAAATTGACTTACCATAACCTCCAAAGATTATCAAAACTGAACTTGTTACATGAGGTATGAATAATTTAAAAATGATTTGAACTAAGAAATTCGTTTACCTAGCACTGCTAGTTTGAAATCCGAAGGCACTGCCCTCTTAATATGATTTCTAAAAACTTTGAAAAAATTCAAAATTCAAAAATTTACCACGTTTTTTAACCGTGAGGCGTAAAACTAGAAAAAGAACTCAAAATAAAAAATTTTAAGTAAATTTGTGGTTTTTAGTATGTATTTATGGTTAAATTCAAAAAAATATAAGAATAATACAATACGTAGAAAATCAAAATTCAAAAAATTTAAAAAGGAGACAATTAACACATAACAGGTCTGGATTAAGAAAATTTGAAAAAATGAAAATTTCGTAATACGAAGTACAATATAACGTTATTTCATGGTTATTGCCATTCTTCAGTTGCACGCATCGATTACGATTACATTGTAAAATAAGAAGAAAAAAATTTTTCAAACTAAACAAAATTATACTTGTACTTGTACTTCGTATTACGAAATTTTCATTTTTTCAAATTTTCTTAATCCAGACCTGTTATGTGTTAATTGTCTCCTTTTTAAATTTTTTGAATTTTATTTATTTTACACATATCCATAAATGCCTTTAATGTTTTGACAATCGTAATATACGTGTCAGCGTAAAGTTTCAGCAATGACTTTATGTTTTGTCGTGGAAAGTCAATTAGACAATTAGTTTCGTTTGAATCTGCCTGATTATAAATTATATTTTCTAAATCCAAAATTAGAGCGTCATTGTATTTTATATGAACCGTGTAGTAAACACCAAGAAATATCAATACTATAAGAACGGTCAGAGCAATCGTATTAATAGAAAAAGAACTCAAAATAAAAAATTTTAAGTAAATTTGTGGTTTTTAGTATGTATTTATGGTTAAATTCAAAAAAATATAAGAATAATACAATACGTAGAAAATCAAAATTCAAAAAATTTAAAAAGGAGACAATTAACACATAACAGGTCTGGATTAAGAAAATTTGAAAAAATGAAAATTTCGTAATACGAAGTACAATATAACGTTATTTCATGGTTATTGCCATTCTTCAGTTGCACGCATCGATTACGATTACATTGTAAAATAAGAAGAAAAAAATTTTTCAAACTAAACAAAATTATCGACTAATTGTACAAAATTGACTTACCATAACCTCCAAAGATTATCAAAACTGAACTTGTTACATGAGGTATGAATAATTTAAAAATGATTTGAACTAAGAAATTCGTTTACCTAGCACTGCTAGTTTGAAATCCGAAGGCACTGCCCTCTTAATATGATTTCTAAAAACTTTGAAAAAATTCAAAATTCAAAAATTTACCACGTTTTTTAACCGTGAGGCGTAAAACTAGAAAAAGAACTCAAAATAAAAAATTTTAAGTAAATTTGTGGTTTTTAGTATGTATTTATGGTTAAATTCAAAAAAATATAAGAATAATACAATACGTAGAAAATCAAAATTCAAAAAATTTAAAAAGGAGACAATTAACACATAACAGGTCTGGATTAAGAAAATTTGAAAAAATGAAAATTTCGTAATACGAAGTACAAGTACAAGTATAATTTTGTTTAGTTTGAAAAATTTTTTTCTTCTTATTTTACAATGTAATCGTAATCGATGCGTGCAACTGAAGAATGGCAATAACCATGAAATAACGTTATATTGTACTTCGTATTACGAAATTTTCATTTTTTCAAATTTTCTTAATCCAGACCTGTTATGTGTTAATTGTCTCCTTTTTAAATTTTTTGAATTTTGATTTTCTACGTATTGTATTATTCTTATATTTTTTTGAATTTAACCATAAATACATACTAAAAACCACAAATTTACTTAAAATTTTTTATTTTGAGTTCTTTTTCTAGTTTTACGCCTCACGGTTAAAAAACGTGGTAAATTTTTGAATTTTGAATTTTTTCAAAGTTTTTAGAAATCATATTAAGAGGGCAGTGCCTTCGGATTTCAAACTAGCAGTGCTAGGTAAACGAATTTCTTAGTTCAAATCATTTTTAAATTATTCATACCTCATGTAACAAGTTCAGTTTTGATAATCTTTGGAGGTTATGGTAAGTCAATTTTGTACAATTTAGTCGATAATTTTGTTTAGTTTGAAAAATTTTTTTCTTCTTATTTTACAATGTAATCGTAATCGATGCGTGCAACTGAAGAATGGCAATAACCATGAAATAACGTTATATTGTACTTCGTATTACGAAATTTTCATTTTTTCAAATTTTCTTAATCCAGACCTGTTATGTGTTAATTGTCTCCTTTTTAAATTTTTTGAATTTTGATTTTCTACGTATTGTATTATTCTTATATTTTTTTGAATTTAACCATAAATACATACTAAAAACCACAAATTTACTTAAAATTTTTTATTTTGAGTTCTTTTTCTAGTTTTACGCCTCACGGTTAAAAAACGTGGTAAATTTTTGAATTTTGAATTTTTTCAAAGTTTTTAGAAATCATATTAAGAGGGCAGTGCCTTCGGATTTCAAACTAGCAGTGCTAGGTAAACGAATTTCTTAGTTCAAATCATTTTTAAATTATTCATACCTCATGTAACAAGTTCAGTTTTGATAATCTTTGGAGGTTATGGTAAGTCAATTTTGTACAATTAGTCGATAATTTTGTTTAGTTTGAAAAATTTTTTTCTTCTTATTTTACAATGTAATCGTAATCGATGCGTGCAACTGAAGAATGGCAATAACCATGAAATAACGTTATATTGTACTTCGTATTACGAAATTTTCATTTTTTCAAATTTTCTTAATCCAGACCTGTTATGTGTTAATTGTCTCCTTTTTAAATTTTTTGAATTTTGATTTTCTACGTATTGTATTATTCTTATATTTTTTTGAATTTAACCATAAATACATACTAAAAACCACAAATTTACTTAAAATTTTTTATTTTGAGTTCTTTTTCTATTAATACGATTGCTCTGACCGTTCTTATAGTATTGATATTTCTTGGTGTTTACTACACGGTTCATATAAAATACAATGACGCTCTAATTTTGGATTTAGAAAATATAATTTATAATCAGGCAGATTCAAACGAAACTAATTGTCTAATTGACTTTCCACGACAAAACATAAAGTCATTGCTGAAACTTTACGCTGACACGTATATTACGATTGTCAAAACATTAAAGGCATTTATGGATATGTGTAATCCTGCATTTCTTGTAATACTCCTATGTGGTCAATTCTTTCTTATTGTTGGTGCATTCTTAGCGGTACTTGTTATAGTATATAAAATTCCAATTACTGTTAGATTTTTATGCATTGAAGCTGGTATGCTATTTGGAATGTCTGGAGCAGGATATGCAACACATTTGTTCGGTCTTTGCAGTGAATTAGTAAGTAGAACAGAATTAATAAAAAATAACTAGTTATAGTTTGATCAACAAGAGCTCTATTTTGACTTATTCCTATATGAAAATAAACTATAAAAAAAAAAACGATATGAAAATAATATTTTATTTTAAAAATTATTTTGTAGAAAAACTCACCAGTACATTTGATAATTTTTTGCAGAACGATGTAATACTAAGCCAGCTGCGAAAATTTCCATTGAGTGTGCTAACTCCCGAAGAGAGACTACAGGTTTGCTATGCATTTTTAAAAATTACTAAAAGTAGTACGAAGCTTGTTTTACACGGTACAAACTAATTCATGAATTAATTTATCTATTTCTTTGCAATGCAACTCTAAACTTGTAATACAGAAATTAGCGGGAAGAAATTCATCAATAAATATACAATTTATGCAATAATTGCTTCTAGAATTTTGACAACTTGCTGATGTGCAACCTTCCACCTTACGAAACTTTTCTCCGCCTTTACAAATTAACTACAAGTTGAAAGTAAAAATTAGTAAAAATAGTAACATTCTAATTATTTTAACAACTAGGAATACCTAATTATTACAGTCATCACGAATTAGTGCACGATTTCAACCTACCAAAATTCTTTTTATGCCGAGATTTTTGTACTACAATTTGATTTCTTCGTTAGATCATGTTGTATACCTTGGTAAAATTTTAGAAAAATAGTTATTAGTCAAATCGGTAATATTACAAGTTTTATTTATTTGTATTTGTAAACAATTCAAAAATAATTGTATTATATAGGTACAGTACAGCCTCGTTATTCCGGACAGATATAGTTTTGAGTTTGTTCGGATAACCGAGTTTTCCGGATTAGCGAAAATTTTTGCGAATAATTTTATACAATCATCAGTTGGATACTGGGGTACTCGGTACTACTCAGTGCGTATTTCCTAAACCTACAAATACATACTTACTCTCAAAAAGTGATAGTCTATTATTAAGTAGATAAGATCAATCACAGAACATATACACAAGTTTTCAGTTCGTGAAACCGGGGGGGGGGGGGGGTCTGGGGGGTGTTCTGAACAAAGCTGAATTTATTGTCATCCATCTTTGAATAGCAGTTAACTAATCTGAATTGCAGTTGACAAATCTGTATTAAAGTTGACGATGTCTGATTGCCTAGGTTGTGAGGCCTGAAGGCCGCACTGATCCATCACTCCCCATAATCCCTTTATATTTTTAAAAGGCTGGTAACTTAAAATTAACCAATTCTAAATAGGCTAGTGGAAAAACGCCGATACTTTTTATTATGATTTTTTTTGGTTTCATTTATTTCATAAAATTCCTATTTGACCTGGGGTGTCGTATCAAATCAAGGTTTTCGGAAATATCTTCCTTTCTAAATCGTAAAAGGTTTAACGTAATTCCTATTAATGTTGAATAAATTTAGTTTCCGATAGAAAATTTTTAGTATCATTTTATAATAATTGAAGAACTGGCTTAACCTCGGATTGGAAATAAATTGACAATTGTCAATGTCAACTAGGCAAATTGACAATGTATCGTAAGCATGAATTGTCAATTTTATTTATTGTCACAATTACAATTATTGCATGGTTTCGAAATACAAGAAAGGAATATGAAAGATATTTAATAAACAACAGACGTTTAAAATAGTTAAGGAGACAATCCCAAATCTGAAAACACTTTTTGCCCGTCTGATTTTTTGCCCCTTCCAGAAAAAATTCTGGAACCGCCCCTGATAGCGAATATGGATTAAGCAGCGAGTTGTAGTTTGTTGTAAGGGGCCAGGGGGGGCAAAAAATTAAAAATTAGGAGAAATGTTTAAGCAGGATTTTCATTTGCAAAAGTAAAGGAAATGAGAATTACACAAATTTGGTCAGGGAAAGTCGAGGAATTTTTTATTTTTAAGGAAAAGTAGTGGAAATTAAGACTTGAAGACAGAAAAAATTTTCGGAAAATTCGACAAATAAAAAATTTACAATTTTTAAAAGCTAAGATTTGCAAAATGTTCAGGGTCGGCAACCTTTTGAGACGGAAAAGCCAAAAGGTACAATTTACAAAATTTTCCAGTTTTTAAAGAGCCACTAACATTTTTATTTCAATATTATGGTATTTTATCCTGTTTTTATCCTGTTTAAAGTATATTTTTGCTAAATAATATTTTCTAAGGGTTTTGAAAATAAAATAATATAATTATTAGGTAATATTTGTGCATGTACCAGGAGAACTTGACATCTAAAGAGTCGCATGTGGCTTGCGAGCCGCAGGTTGCACACCCTTGATCTAGGGGAAGACTTGGAAAAGTTAGGGATTTTGTTTTTGAAAGTTTGAAAGAAAACATACACAAGTTTTCAGTTTTTGAAACCGGGGGGTCTGGGGGGTGTGGAACACCCTCCAGTACACCTAAACAAAATTATTCTCAGAATCTAGCTTTATATAGATTTTTCTTAATGTCTTTTGTAACTTAGATCCAGTAATGCCCAGTGGAATCTCAACTTTAAAACCGGAATCGAAATTTGTTTGCTATTTGTGTTTATTAACACACTAACAGGTATACTAGAGGGTGTTCCACACCACCAGACCCCCGGTTGTAAAAACTGAAAACTTGCATATATGTACATGTTCTGTGTGATTGCTTTATTTTTTGCCGAAATAAACAGCAAAAATAAGTGAAAAAATTAAGCAGAAAAACGGAAAATTCGATCATCTTTAATGATTTTTTTTTACAACTTCATGGGACAAATCTTCTCCCAAATCAACTTTCTTGCTACAAATATTAACTTTTCGCCTTTCTAGTTTACCAGAAAAAATGTAAAGACTAAAATAATTATTGTTAAAAATAGATGGGGCGGGGCATCCCCCGATAGCGGTTGATGATGGGGGAGAGCGGAGGTCATATTCGGATTCAGGAGGTTAATTTACATAAGAATCAGGAGGAATGGTATCAGGGCTCGAAAAAAAAATTCGATTTGCAAACCTGTGTTATGATTTGTTGATAACAACTCGGTAAATATCACGTAATTAAAAAAAAAACAAATCTTACGACATCTCACCTCACGTAATTAATGGCCACCCCCTATTTATTTAACTTTACCAATTAAATCAAAGAAAATATGAATTAAATCCGTTCAGATATTCTTTTTATTCAAAATTTAATATTTTATACAAAATTAAATTAAAAACGCACAATTTTAGAGCCTTCTGAATTTTGGCGCTGGATGCGGCGGCTCCATTGCACCCATGGTTTATCCTACCCGATGTCATAGTTTAGTCTTAGATGAATTAATTTGAAATTGCAACTAGAAATTCGTCCGGATTGCAGAGGTAAAAAATACAAAATGTCCGAAGAGGCGGAGTGTCCGGATTACTGGAGTGTCCAGAATAAAGTGTGTCCGGATAAGCGAGGCTGTACTGTATTACGAAATTGATGAATTAATTAATAAATTGTTTTTACCATGTAATACTCGTATATAAGCTGTACACATTTTTGCACAAGCTGAATTTTTTGTGCGTTTAGCATTAATTACCACCATTTAGCAGGTGGTTTCTTAGGGCGGTAAGTAGACTTCACAAAAAAAACTAAATTAGTTTCTAAGCATTAAGAGAAACACCCTGATTTCTTCAGTGCAAAAATACTTTTTGTATAGTTAGTTTGTAATAATTATTTCACCTTTAGTCCTATGGACCCTACAAAAAATCAGACTTTTTCTATTTTGCTAAACAATTTAAGGAAAAAATTAAAGTGTGTCTGATATTACTGTTTTTGTTTGCAGTTCGAATGTTTTCTTTTTGTTGTAAGAAAATATCCTATAAGGTTAGAATGCTCACAAGTTATAACGGTGGATATTCAATTATATGCAAGTGTAAGTAAAAAATTTTCTAAAGGAATGTAATATGTTAAAATGACATTTTTCTCAACCTGTACCTTCACCTTCAGGAAAGTAATGCTCAAAATACTGTCTTTGAGCAAAATTTACTGCAGGGGTCGGCGCTCGAAGTGTTACCAACATCACGCTGCTGTACCAACCGTACGGCTAATGACAGCGCCGTTATTTTTTGACAAGCGAGTCTGTTATGTTGTTTACAAGCCTCCGGAAGCATATCTTTTTACGTCGCAGTTAAAAAAGTTATTGAAAATGGAGTTTCGAAAGAAATTTCTAAAAATATCGTAAATTTTTCAGATTCAGTTCTTCACAGCAATGGCCACTATATTTCCCGAACTTTAACCCAATGAATTTTTCGATTAGGTCCATTTTAGAGGTCAAAGTATCCAGTAAAAAGTTTCACACGGTCGACACCCGCTAGTTTGTTCTTTGCCGAGAAATGGGCAACATACAATGTCTTTTCGGACAGACTCAATGCTATTAACCACGCTTAAAGCTGGCCACAGACCGGCCGGCGTACATGTGTGTCACACATGTACGTCACACCGGTTTGACTTTGATGTTCGCTGGTGTGTGGGCAAAGAGTGACATACATGCGCGACGCACAAGTTTTCAACTTAATTTGAATTCATGTGTGTCACACATCAACGTTCATGCATGCATGCCGGTCTGTGGACTCTTGCTGTTAAAATTATTAATTAAAATGTCAGATTTACGAAGTTTGACGAAAGAATTTATGATTGAGTTCATTGAACTTTATAAAAATTACCCTTGTCTTTGGAAAACTAAATCCAAAGATTATATGAATAGAGCAAAGAAAGATGCAGCTTATGAAGTATTATTAAAAAAACTTCAAACTAGTAAACCAAATTCAACGAAGATAAACCTTAAAGCTAAACTAAATAGTATTCGTGGGAGTTTCCGAAGAGAAACAAAAAAAATTGAAGAATCGAAAGGATCGGGCTCAGGAAGGAATGAAATTAACGTGACCCATTTGTGGTATTATGATTTACTACTATTTTGTAAAGATTTAGAAGTGCCTCGAACATCTGTAAGCAATATTGAAGATCAGGAAAGCGAGCAGAAGAGCGACCAAGAAAATAAGGATGAAGGGGAGGTAAGCAAAATTCAATTATATTGTTCAATTTATTACTTCTAAAAATATATTTGAATATAATAACTTATAATCAATGCACCATTCTTTGTTGCCACTCTACGGCACCTTCATTATTAAAGTAATTCGTAAACAATTCCCTGACTTTTTTCGCTTCATTGGTTGGCCTTCGGTTATGACCTTGTTGCAAATCAATCATATCAGTTACTTGTAAGCCCAATTCGATAGTGCCATCAACTGTATCTTCTCTGTACAAATTATTTTCTGGCATATATACGGTCGCATATCTTCATCTTGCCCGCGATAGTCGATAATTGAAAATTTTTATTTCGTTGTTTAGTTCTTGTCGACTGAATGGTTTCAAAAAATCTGAGCGAAGTGCAAAAGCTTCATCCGCAACAAAAACAAAAGGTAACAATGTGTTACCTATTTCGGGGTTTTATTGGTGGCGGTAAAGACAATTGTCCATTCTTAAGTTTTTTGTAGAAACTACTGTATTCAATAACTCCCCCATCAGATATGCGACCGTTCACACATAATAAACTCTAAATTGGCATTGACTACTGCCATTAATACTAAGCTATGAGTCCCCTTATAATTATAAAAATATGAACCACTTCCAGCAGGCGGAATAATATTGACGTGTTTTCCATCGACAGCTCCTAGGCAGTTAACAAAATTACATTGTTTTTCAAAGTCGTTTGCAATTTGTCTCCACTCATCCTCCGTCGACGGAAACTGAAAAGAATAACAACACTTATTATAATTGTAGGAAACTCAAGATGTAGACGAAGACGAAGATACTCCAAGACCAACTTCATTTTCGTCTACAGCAACCAATTGTACAACAATAGATGGGGACCCTACACCAATGTCGTCAACTGCCAGTCAATGCTCAAGTAGTAGAAAACGTAAAAATAAAATTTACCAGCAAGCGGACGAAATCGTACTATGGTTTGAGATAGGCTACGTAGTAGTGCATGTAAGGACGAAGATCCATGCAATATTTTTGGAAAAAATATTGGGGCAAAATTAAGAACATTGCCAAAACAAAGTAGGCTATATACTGAAAAACTGATCAATGATTTGTTGTTTGAAGCTGAAATGGAGAATATTAATCAAAATACTAGAATTGTTACGTCTCCGAATGACAATACTGGTGTTAATCAGCCCAATCAATGTACGTACCATATGCAACCTAATGGATACCAATTACCACATCCGGTAACTTATCCATGTGAACCTCCATCTGAGTCCCAGTCAGAAAATGGCATTCCATCATTTTTTGGAAATTATCAACCCAATTAGGAAAATTAATCAAAATCAAATCAAAACAATGTAAATTGCACATTTTGAAACCGTTTTTGACATATAAAAATCGGTTTTACAGCAAATTTTTTTGGAGATTTTTGGTTGAAAAATTCATTCTCTTCAATTTTGTATCTATACATTTTTCTATTTTGTCGCCCCGTTTTTGAGTGACAGCGACTTAAACAAGACGCTGCGCTGTAAAATACAAAAAATATTATCATCTGTATCTCAGAAACGGTGAGACAAAATAGAAAAATGTTTAGGTATAGAATTGAAGACAATGAAATTTTCAACAAAAAATGTCAAAAAGGTTTTGCTGTACAAGTGATTTTTATGTGTCAAAAACGGTTTCAAAATGTGTAATTTACATTGTTTTGTAAATTTGTTATTTATTTATATTTGTTTATTACCACGGGTAATCCTTTAAGTTTGAGATTCTAGTTTTTTTTCAAAGAATATTCTATTTTATTTTATTTTATTTTATTTTTGTAACATAATAAATTAATTTTCTTACCTTCATATAATCGTTTTTTAATACTTGAAATATAACCCTGCAGGTTTCCGGAATTATTTTGCCCAACGACTGAGGAGAAATTAGTGTAGAAAACTTCAAATCTTCGTAATTCCTCCCAGTCGCTAAATAACGGAGCGTGGCTGTCAATCGTTCATGAGGGGATATAACAGGCCTCAATATTGTGTCCTGCTTCTCAATTAGCGGAGTTACTAATTTAAGCAGCATAACATAACTATCCTCATCCATCCTTAGATAATTTTTACCAACCATCAGGTTGTAAGCGTAATTCTTCTAGTAAATTTATATGTGTAAAATCTTGTCGCTTTAAAAGCCATTCCTTCACCCACTTGGTACGTATCTGATGCTGTTTTCTTTTTTATTTTTTTTTATCATACATGCATACGCCACTGATAAAAATATGAACTCGTTTTCATTATTCATCTTCGCCGTTCAAACTACGTGTGACACTCAAGTGCTAAATACGACGCACATGTATGACACTCCTGCATGACACACATGTACGCCGGTCTGTGGCCAGCTTAAAGGTGGCTACATCGAGCAATAACATATTTTTCTTAAAATTTAAAATGTGTTTTTGATATACTGAAGTTTTTAAATAAATTTTTTTTTTTACAAAATTACACCATTTTAAATAAGTAACACTTCGAGCACGACCCCTGTATGCACTGAAAAAATATGCGAGTAATAAATTTTTTTTTTTTTTAGATGTTATCTACATTGTTGACTTACGTTTTAGTTGCAGTACAATTTGAATTTTTGTAGTCAAATAATGTGTGATCCTAACGAATGTGTGGATTGTGGATTTGTGAAATGCACAAACTTTGTCTTAAAGACCATATACCACAGCGTAATATTTGTCGAGCAATTAAGTGTTTTTCATGTGTACACGGTACCGATGATGACTAATAAGTCAGAAGCAAGTATAAGCAGCACCTGCAAATATGTTTCTTAATTAATTACATCACTAAAATGCACGAACAATTACCTGTTGAAATTTGTTAAACTTAAGTGCAATTTACATAAAAATAATAATTTGTTAAACTGTTGTCACATTTTGGATTTGTAAACAATAAAATACTTGTAATCGCTTTGTGTTAAATTTCAATCGATTGTAATCTTTGAATGACTCTAGAATATCAGAAACAAAAGATACTTAATCAGAGCCTGATTAAGGATATGTGAGGCTCGGTGCAAACTTTTTCTGGATGCCCCTCGGTCTTGCATGTTTTAACAAAATAAGTATAAGTTATAATTATAAGTAGTCTGTATGACGCCAACAGCTGATATTAGGATGGGCGACAAAATACAATTAGGTATGCCCTTCATGAGTGAAAACAAATTTCAAGGCAGATGAACCGATCGGGTTAATGGCATAGAATATTTGACAACATTAAAGATCCTTATGAATATCCCTATAGTTTATAATCGCTAGTTTCAATCTAAAAATATTCCGAAGTGTCAATTTCCACAATCCGATTTCAGGAGGAAATGTATTGAAGGTGGCTAAGTGCGTAGTATATTCCAATTAGGAAAGATGTATAACAAAGTGGCAGAGATGGAAAAATTCCAAATAAGTATATTGAGAAAATACTTATTCCCAATATATCAGATATAATGAAAGAATTATGATGATACAGTTGGAATCTTAGATTGGTAAAACTAACATGGTTCTGATTTCCACACCACCAGCAGAAAAAGATGAAATAGAAATAGAAAAATTTTATAAAGGTGATTATAAATGATTAAAACAAAAATTAGAAAAGAAAAAGGAAAGTACATGACAAAAAGATGTAGGTAGACAGGTATAGGTAGGAAAAAACAATATGGATTGTTAAAAGAGATAGAGAGAGAGAGAGAGAGGTAATACAATAATTCTAGATCCCAAGCGAAGAATGAATAGTTGGGAAGAATATATAAAGGATTAGAAATGATTCTCTCCCCAAAACTCAATAGGAAGGAAAGAATTCTTGAACACCTGAATTCCTAAGGTGGAGTTTGAGTTGGAGGTGGTGTCGACATTGAAAAAGATCATTTTTTATTGCAATTTGTTTCATATCTCATTTTCCATTTTTTGTCTTTTGTAGTCCTGAGGATGATTTAGTATTAAATCGACCCTGGTCAACGTTTCCCCTAGTTTTATTTGTGTTGCATTCCCAGCTGCCCAAGAATTCCTTCTTTCCAAAAGACAAAAGAGTTTTTTTATAGACAACGGAGCGAAAGTGAACATCCAACCCAGTGAAGTAAATACAATTAAAATAACAAAGGAAGAAGTGAAATATTCTCAGACATGAGGATATCCTCTGTTCTATGAATAGGAAACGCGTCCCGAATACTCAAGCAAGTAAGACCTCTGCAGTCAAACGTATCACGATAAGACCCATCGGACTTATCGTAGCAAGACATCGGCAGACAGGACCGTCTCATTTAGAATTTCAATCTACTGTGTAGATTTTTGTGATCAATATCTCAACTATAATTCACTGTAGTTTCAAAAGGTCAACTAAAAAGGCTTTTAAAAATTTTTGAATTACTTGAAATTCAAATATTCTTTTTACCGTTATATTTTTTTAAAAATAATTTCAGGTTCTCAAGGAGATGGCGTGAATGCGCATTTTTATCCATAGTTAGCAGATAAACTGCTGAATGCAACTTCGTTACTACCGCTTTGGTCATGCGTATGTAGAGATCATTTTCAATACGGTCGTATACCAGCTTCCTCTGCATCCGTGGAGAGCGAATTCAATATAATTAAAAATCAGATTTTTCAAGGGGAACATCTACCGATGAGAGCCAATAATTTTGTTTCTGATCACGTAAACTATTTAAATGGCAGAATGAAAATTGCAACCCTTTTTTTTAAATTTAATTTAATTTGATTAGGCAAAACTTTGATTACAATAATTGTTAATACATGTTCTTTCGACAGTATTTTTCAAATATTGTTAACACAATGTTTCGATGAAGAAACCACCAAGACGATGATATACAGAAATAGTAATAGCAATATATTTTTCAATTTACTGTCAAGAGTACATGCTAAAGGTATATTGAAAAATACATATAAGATAAGAGCTGAAATTTTAATGGAGCATTTTCCTTCAATTACAAAATCCGTAAATGGAGCTGATGGTACTTTAATCGATTGCCAAACAACGGTAGGACATTTATACAAACTACTTTTTAAAGATTATCCTAATTTCAAAGAAACCTTTCAGTGCAACAAAGGATGCATAAAAAAGACAATTGAGTTCCCGTTAGTTCAAATGGCTGCAAATGAAATTTTTACTCAAAATTATACTCAAAACTCAGAATCTTGTTTTGTTTAGAAATGTATGATATTTGATTTAATTTTATGAATAATATTTTGTAAATACAGTACAGCCTCGCTTATCCGGACACACTTTAATCTGGATACTCCAGTAATCCGGACACTTCTGCTCTTCGGACATTTTACATTTTTTACCTCTGCAATCCGGACGTATTCTAGTTGCAGTTTCTAATTAATGCAATTCATCAGTACTCCTTTATAAGACTAAACTATGACATCACTGCCACTTCAAACATTCAAAAATTAGTTGTTTTCTTTCTTAAAAAAATCATAGTATGATTGTTTGATGAAAGTTTTATTTTTGCTTTTTTATTTCTCTGATCACATGCTAGAAGGGTATAAGTACAAATAGCTAACTTGACAGGAGAAGCAAAAAACGTTTTTTTAATTTTAACTTTAAAAGTTACTAGCTTATAACCACTAAACTTTTACTTTGAAAATTTAATTGCTATCTCATGAATGTATCACAAATTCCCTTATAGTAACAGTAAAAAAAATAAAAGAAAAATTTACTGATTTTTTGATTGAGTTTAATTATAATATATTTGTAAAAAAAATTGTAAATTTCTAATTATGTATTTATTGACATAGACTTTTCTCCTTACACCATAAGTTGACACCTATATTATTATTATGAATGTAATTCTACAAAAAAATGGATTTGGGCATAAGTTCCCTTAAAGCATGTGACCACAGATTTGTTAATTTTATTCAGTTCAGTTTTATTACTTTAAACTAGTACCTATATAAAATAAAATAATTCAATAATACAATATATCAACGGATTTTATTCAATAAAATAAGTTAAAAAAAATATCTCGCTAATCCGGAAAACTCGGTTATCCGAACAAACTCAAAACTATATCTGTCCGGAATAACGAAGCTGTACTGTACGAGAGTTGTAAAATACACGACTGATGTTGTAGCTTAAATTGTAAACCCTTGGTTGAACAATTTAACCTAGAGGGGTTATGTCGTGTTTTTAAACATTTAGATAATTGATTGGCGAAGAAAACTTTATTTAAGTAATCATTCAAATTTAAATTCTACTGCGCACGTTTGGCTTCTTCAGGATCGACCTGAACGCAATCGAAAGCGAGTGGCGCGCGACTGCACGTAAACGAAAAGAAGGAGGAAGATGACTGAAAAGTCCGCAGTTATTTTCATGTAAACGCCGATGAAATTGTGTTTAAATTGTGAAAATAAATTTTATTTTGTGCAAAAATTTGTTTAATTTGAGTTGCATTGTGCGATTGAATTGTGGAAGAAAATAAAAAGTTTGTTTTAACAGTGACCGGGCGTCACATGTTCAATTGCACGGTCAAACAAAGTGCATTTATAAAAAAGTGCCGGATTTTGGTATTAAATTAGTAAAAAACATATCAGTATATTGGAGAATCAAAAAGAGAGATAAGTACTAAAATAAAAGAGCACATAAGAAAGAATTCCAACTCAATGTAAGCGTACACTTAAGACAAAAAAACCATAAACTTGATCAATCAAAAACGGAAATATTACACACACATAGGAAAGATATGAAGCTCACGCTACTGATACTGGAAGCATATGAAACTGAAAAACTAAAAAGAAACCATCCAGAAGAAAACATTCTAAGCACATCCCGAGAGGGGTTTATTGAAACGGCTCAGGCCACTGAACGTTTGATAAAATTGACGGCACCAGGACATTTGAGCGCCTAGACATTTCGGCGCCAAACGTCCCAATTTGTTAAAATTTCTTCAGTTTCCATTTTTTCAAAACAATTTTTATTGAATCAAAAATTTTACCTCCAATCAAAAAATAGAACATTATGCAGCAAGGGAATAAAGTGACTATTTTTTGTCACTTGAGTAAAGTCACTTTATTCCCGAGGTGCTGTTATGTTGAAAAGGCATCAGATATTCCAAAATAAAGTTCGCACCAGAAAATTGGCGAAATGCCTTTCCGGACTAGCTCATGCGTTCTTCTCTCAGGGCGAATCGATGTTCGACGATACCTTTGCGAAATTATATCAACATCCATCCGTGGGTAACGAAATAACAACTTATAACTTCTGTAAAAGAACAATGAAAAGACAAGAAATGCAGTTAATTTAAATATAATGAGTTATTCAGGTTACAATTGTACATATTACAGTTAATACAAAAACAGCATTAAAAAGAATAGTTTGAATGATCATTCGTCGATAATTGATTCTGGCCAGTGTACTTAATTATAATTATATACAGAAATTTAGAAATTGTAGACAAATTTATAATTATTAGTTCACTGTAAAATTATCGTCGCACTCGTAGCCCGTTAAAAAGTATATTAGTAAAATTACTTACAGAAGATAATAATTTCAACGTCTTGATTGCGGCTGGATACTAGGAGTGATGTCAGGAACACGAAGGCACTCAACGACTGCTGCTGCGGTAATGATTGAATTACCAGCATGGGTTGATGTCGGCTGCTTGTGCAGACTTGGCGCCATAGTCGCCATTAGGGCGGCTTCCGGCAGCATGGTTCATCTTAGGAATTTCCAATAAATTTCCACTTTTGCAGTTTCCAGAACTTCAGGTAGTTGTACTGAAGATAAGCCAATGATAGATAATTCGAGGATGGTCCTCAAAGAAATTTCTTCAATTTGAGCTCATTAGGCCCGCACAAAAAATACACAAGCAAACTGTTTGTAGGCTGAAGACCAAAGAGGCAGATCTACATAAAATTATTTCCCTTTCCACAAGTTTTCTTATCAACGCTTCGCGTCACCAAGTTGCATCAAGTGGCAAGTTATAAGGTATTATCGCACCAAGATTAAATTAAAAAGGTACGATTAAACCTAAAGGGAGCAAATCGTAACAGTGCATATACTGGTTTTAGCAATTCCGGGAAGTAAAGTAGGAACTTATCCACGAAACGAATCACTTAAAGTATAAATGGACACCAAAAACAACGTGGTCAGGAAGATACCTAAACTATAGCTCACACCACCACAAAAGTCAAGCAATTGGCACAGCTATAGGACTTGTTGATAGAGCCTTAAAACTAACCCATGGCGACTACAGGAAAGAAACCTTAAAAATTGCCCAAAAAACTTTATTCAAGAATGGTTACCCCGGACCTCTGGTGAAGAGAATTATCAAGGATCGTGTTAACAAACTATATAATGGTAACACAATGAAGAAAGAAGTTTCCAACTTTGCAGTTAAGCCTTATGTAAAAGGTTTAAGCGAAAAAATCAAGAGAATATTAAAACCTTGCAAGACCAATGTAACCTACAAGTCCACTAATAACATTGGTCAACTTTATACTAAATTGAAAGACACCGTACCTCCTGAGAAGAGGTCAGATTTAATATACAAGATCCAATGCAATAACTGCAATTTGGTATATATTGGACAAACAAATCAATGGCTTCAAAAAAGACTGAGTGGACACATTTCAAGTATACGCTGTAATAAGTCCGAATCCACAGCTATTGCCAAACACATTCTAGTCGATGGACATGATGCAGATTTTATGAACGCCAAGATAATCAAATCTGTTACCAACTACAAAGATCGACTTCTTCATGAAATGATATGTATCACAAGAGAGAAGAACGCCATGAATAGCAAGACAGATATAGACGGATTAAGCAACATCTACAGCCATTTACTCGTCTAGTTCGCCCTACATACATTGGAGTTAAGTTTTTCCTGTTTGACGGAAACTCATCATAGGTTGTTCCTTAACTCACGATCTTTTTGGATCTTAAGTCGCATCAAATGACAATGTGTTTTGTTCCCGGTTTCCATGTATTTTATTTTGTTTATATTAAATAAAATTCTGAAGAAGACGACAAAAATCGTCGAAAGCTTAAGATATACTTGATTATATTATTGAATTTAACTTGTTATTTATAGTTTAATTGTTTATTCGTTTTAGGCGCTTCACTGTGTTTTTGTCGGTTAACAGGTTTACTGCTAGAGAGTTTGAGTGCAGTTCGAGGCGCGATAGATAACTCTCACTCGCGCACTTGGCTTCTTGGATAACAAAAGATACGTTTAAATCGTGGTGTATAGATTTATTAGTAACAAACCACGGGGCATCCGTAATTGTGCGTAACGTTTTAGATTGAAATCTCTGAAGGATTTCTATGTTTGAAGTATACTCGCGGTACCCCACAGTTGCACACCATAAGTCCACACTGGTTGAATGATCACTTTATACACTGCTAGCTTGCTTTCTAACGAGAGTTTTGATTTTCTACCAATTAGTCAGTAAAGTTTAGATAGTTTCAAATCAAATTGTTTGCGTTTTACGAAGATATGTTTCTTCCAGTTGAGCCTGCGATCCAGATGCATACCAAGATATTTAGCATTGTTTACTTGGGGAAGTTGTTGTCCGTTAAGAGTAACAGTGGGACACGTCTACGCAATGTAAAAGTGATATGTTGCGATTTGGCTGCATTTGTTTTAATGCGCCATTTTCTAAACCATTTTTGAATTTGGTTGAGTGCTTCTTGTAGTTTTTCCGAAGCATAGGCAGGTATTTCACTAGTTGCAAGGATAGCAGGGTCATCCGCAAATGTAGCTGTTCTTGTGTTTGGAGTGTTAGGTATATCTGCAGTGTACAGCAGGTACAAGACCGGCCCCAGAACGCTACCTTGGGGTACACCTGATTGAATTTTGTATAGGTTGGTTATCTCTTCTTCATATTTAACCACGAAATATCTATAGGTCAAATAAGACTGCAATACTTGGTAGTAGGGTGTAGGCAATTTTGTTTTTATTTTATACAGTAGTCCTTGGTGCCATACTTTATCGAACGCCTGAGTAACGTCTAAAAAGGCAGTCGAACAATACTTCTTACGTTCAAACGTGTTGTTTATTATTTCTACTACTCTATGTACCTGTTCAATAGTTGCGTGCCGTTCGCGAAATCCAAATTGGTGTTCTGGGATGATACCGAGTTGGTCAAGTTCTGGTTTTAGCCTCTTCAGAAACAATTTTTCAAAAAGCTTGGACAGAATAGGCAGCAGGCTTATTGGTCTATACGATGTTACTTCCTCGAGAGATTTTTCTGGCTTTGGAATTAAAATTATTTGCGCTACCTTCCACTGGGATGGGTAGTGGCAAGTTCTTAAAATGGAATTGTAAATATGGGTTAGCGCAATTAATGCTTTATCCGGCAGTTGTTTAATGACTACGCCAGTTATGAAATCATACCCGGGAGCCTTCTTTGGATTTATTCTAATTATTTATTAATTTATTCTAATCAAAGCTTTGACTTCTCGAAGTGTTATGGCTTGGATAGGAGGTGCCATTTGGTACGGTGCTTGCAAAAACTCGGCAATCTCATTCTCCTCCTCCTGAGAAATCATAGATGGAAAGGGCTTAAATACACTTTCCAGGTGTTTAGCAAACGTCTCAGCCTTTTCTTTATCTGTTCTTGCCCATGTTCTATCAGGTTTTCTTATAGGGGGAATGTTTTCTTTCCTTCTTTTTAATTTTGCCGTTGCCTTCCACAGTGAGTATTCGGTGGCTTCGGTAGGTGTTAAATTTTCAAGATATTCTTGGAGAGATATATATTCGTTGTCATTCAAAAGCTTTTTAAGATTTTGCTGTGCTTTGTTCAGGTTTACTTTGTCTTGAGGGGCTCTTGTCGTCATCCATATCTTTCTTAATTTTTTTTTATCTTTGACCGATTTCGATTTTTTGTATTGACATATGGTACAGGAGTTGCATTCCAAGCTGCTTGCTGTATTTATTTGCTACTGCTGTATCAATTTCTTCTGATGTTTTAAGCTTGACGTTTGTATTGATTTTTTCTTCGATTTCTAACTTAAACAGCTCCCAGTTTGTCCACTTGTTAGCGAGGAACACTGGTTTATGTTTGTTTATTACCGTGGAGCTCAGCAACACTATGATGAGTGAGTGGTCTGATGATAGGTCGAAACATTGATCAGCCCAGAGGTGATTTTATGAGATTCCTTTCGTCACGCAAAAATTGATGACATCGGGAATTTTGTTTAAATCTGTAGGCAAGTAGGTAGGCTTTCCAGTAGAAAGAACACCTAGATTTTGTTTATCGATGCATTTCACCAGCTCTCTTCCTTTAATTGTTATTAAACGGGAACCCCATCTTGGGTGCTTGGCATTGTAGTCTCGACCGGCAAGAAATCTGTTACCCAGGGTGGCAAAATATTCTTTGTATTGTACCTCTTTAATTGCGTGTCTTGGGGAACTATACATTGCTGATATGGTCCTTTCGTATCTTCAACCAAATTGTTGTTGCTTGTATATGCTCTGTTCGGTATTTTGGTAATTCATGGTGTTGCAAATTGTTTTTGATTAAGATAGCGCTTCCACCCCAACCGGCGTTATTTGGATGCTTTGTATCATAAATGGTGTAGTTTTGGATCCTTAAATAGCTGCGGTTTGTGAAGTGCGTTTCGGATATTAACATTACATCAATATTATGTTCCTTCAAGAAATATTTTACTTCTGGTCCATGATTAGCGAGACCATCAGCGTTCTACACAGCTATTTTTAGGTGTGGATCCATTAATTTAGTTTACTAAGCAGTGTGGACACGATATTCATCATCGTGTCCATGCGTTGAGCCATCGTTTCTACCAACTTTTCTAGTCGAGTAATTCTGTCTTCTGCTTTATTAGTTGACAAATCCACGATGTTGGTTTTTGGATTATTTGCGTTAGCCTTCTTCTTTTCTATTATAGAAGCATATGACATGCCTTCGGTAGCAGTCCTTGTATAGTAGAAATAGAAGAAATTTAGTAGAAATTCTCGCAGTGGCTGGAGTATCCAAATTTTGCTGATGGTGGTTTCTGGTTCGTAGAGCAGGCTATTGTTTTTGTTGGAGTTTTTTGTAAACCTTGCAACCTTTATAGTTGGCAGGGTGATTTTCACTGCAGAGTGCACATTTTAAGTCTTTACGTTCCGATATGCTACATATTTTGTTATCGTGAAATCCGCTACACTTGATACATCTTGGTTACTTGGTTACAATAGTTTTTTGTGTGCCCTAGTCATTGGCACCTGGCACATTGCGGAATTTCTCTGGTTTGGCGTACTGGTTCAAGATTTACGTTACTACGTTGCAGTTTTCGGATTTCGTATACTTCTTTGTTATTTTCTTTTGGTTGCAAGTCTACAAAAAACATTGGTAATGGTTGCTGAACTCTTCGACTTTTAACATTGTAAATCCTTTTTCCTTCATGTCCATGAGTGGATATTTCAGCTTTTAGTTTTTCAATATTTGTTGAGTAGTGAAGTCCTTAGGTGCATTTCGCTTCCCCCCATTTTGAATTTTGGATCCAAAATAGTTTAAATCGTTTGTACTTCGTTTTTACCTCGTTTGTACCTGTTTGTACCTTCTTCATTTTCGTTTGTACCCAATTTGTTTTTGAGATATTTTGAAATATCTAAAATGAGGATTTCGCCAGCCCCCATTTTGAATCCAAAATAGTTGAAATCGTTTGTAGTACCTGTTTCTGTATATTCGTTTCTATCACATTTTCTTTTAAGATAGGTATACCTACAGAAAAAGCATGCTGATGCACAGAATGGAATAACGAGAGAAAATAAATAATAAAAAAATAACATAGATATATTTATTACAAAAGTATTAAACAGTGTTATAATACATAAGTACAAAGTTAAAAGTTTAAATTATAGTTTTTATAATGTATATACAAGAATTAACTGTCTGAGATGGTCGTATTGTTTTTGCCGTTGATGTTAAGTCATCGTATTTCTCCCATTTGGTTTCTTAGCTTCTCCAACAAAATGCTACATAATGACCCATTGCAGATGTTTGTCTTGATATTGGAGGTATAAAACTAATTCGACCATGCAAATAAAATCTATGTTTTAAAAATTGTAAATGCAGCGGTATGTTTGATAGTGATATTTTAAATTCCTCATTGAACGTTGTTTCCTCCAAAGTTGTTTCAATAAATAAATGATTTCCTGATGTAAAAGTTCGTTCTATGGTAGCAGCACCGCAATATTCACATTTAACACACCCTTCTAGGCCAGCATTTAATTCTTTCTGCAAACATTCGAAACTTTGTGTTTTTAAATTGACACCTAACGTTTTAAAAACTTGATCACCTACTTTTTTGCAAGAAGTACATTCACGAATCTCTCACTTTGTGTCTACTGTAATGCATTCTCCCAGTTCGTTTGACTGGTTTTTAAACAAATCCAAAAGGATAGCGGTCCTTTTTCGATAGGACTACACCGTAATTCCATCTCGAGCGGCTTTCTTAATCAACTCAAAGAATTTAAAATTGTCTGAATTAGATTCAACAAAATTTAAATAATTGTTACTCTCGATAAAACTAGAATATAAAATCTGAAAAATTGTATCAAATGCGCAAGTGTTAATGACCCGGTAATTATTTTTGCAGATTAGAACTGATTTAAGTTTCGCATTATTGCCGTTCAATAACATCCCAATCACAGGACATTTACTTTTGCTGTTTGAATTATATTGTAACGAATATTAAACGTTTAATTAATTGCTAAAGGGCTAAAATATACAAAGTTACTTAAACACTTAAAGTTAATAACAATATAACAATTACTAGGCTAAGATTAACACTAAAACTAAATTACACTACAATAATAATTAATAATCACTAAATAATAAGTCTGTATTTATTTAAATTGAGTCACTTATTTATGTAACACTCGGTATATTTATTTACACCACTGTTTATTTTCACGTTATTTATGTTCACACTTGCAAGTTAAATCTGGAACTCCTCTCACAGTAGTTCGCTCCGTTATTTATATTCAAATGCATAGTTCGAAAATATTCCACAACCTTCCAGGTATTTCCATCAAGTTCCATTGATTTCTCGAACAATCTGGACTACAAACTCAACATTATTTAAGCAATAACAACATGTTATCACGTATGAATCATCATGGATGAGTCATCATACGTGAATCATCAACCATCATTATTGTTTCGTAACAATATATTGATAATGTCGGATCTACACCTAGATATCGTGATTTCTTAATTTTTTTTGTAATATGTCTTTGGGAATATTTGTCAGTTTCTCCATGCCAATTTTCTTCGGATTGTTCTGCGATGTTATCATCAAGAATTTCTTCATGATGAAATTGGCAATCTTCATCTTCTATGGATTTCTTATCAATCATATTAGAATTTCCATATTCTTCTAAATTTGGTTCAATTACAACGTTTTCCTCTATACTAACCTTAATATTATCTTTAATGAAATCTTCTTTCTTGAATTGAGACCCAATGGTATTGGTGGCGCCAATAATACTTTCAATATGAGTGGATCTTGCGGGTAATTTTTCATGTTGGAAAATGACATTTTTAAGATCCTTAAACATACCTTCTGAAGACGCCGACGTTTCTGTTTTATTACCATACTCGAAAATTGGCACCATAACAAAAATTCTGATCTTCGAAATTTGTTGAAATCTCATCAATTTGTCGTAAATGATCTGGGTCATGCGATGAAAATCGATCATTCAGATAATTTCTCGATAATTCACAAGATGTTATAGACCCCACTTTGTTGTATCCATCGTCTTCGTTCAAAACAACTGAAAAGATATGTCTCAGCAGAATCTTGATTTCATTAAAATTGGTACTAACTAAACTATGACTAAGCATATTGCTTTCATATAAAACATTTTCACTCGTGGACGAGCTGTTTTGATGTCCTTCCATGTACTAATTAAATGCATTGTATGATTAAAATCTAATCGAATCATGCATGTAGGGATTTCGTAACCGGGTTCTTGTTTTATAAGTGCAGAACAAACTTTTAAGTATACATATTTAACGTCGAATACTGTGTGAAGGTTTTGATCACTGCTATCATTAAAGCTTTCGATTGATCGGTAATAACAGTTTTTGGTAATGGAAAATCGTTGCTTGCCCACTCACTAAGCCACCCGGTAATAGCACGGTTATTATGCTGTATTTCTTTTGTTTTTATTTGGTATGAGTGGTATTTAACATCTTTTGCTGCTAATGCTACTAATGCAGCCTTGTATGAGATTTCATCATTAGTTATCACCTTGATTTCGTATTTTGACAATATTTTGAATGTGTATTTTTCTTTAACGTCTACCGCCGATTCCAGCAGTTTAATCAGTCCATCCACATCAGTAATTTCTGCTAAAACCATAGGAGGCGGTTTTATTATAATAGGTTTACCTGATGCTTTTTCATTTTTTGTATTTTCCACTTGTGGTTTGTCTAAATTTTCCAACAATTGATATTTGTTAATTTGATTAACCTTCCTCGTGTACCTTTGCTTAACATTTCTGGGTGGATCTGGTGAATTACGCTTTTCCTTTCGTGTATTTGTAACTGTTGTCCACTCGTTGGTGGTTTCTTTCTTGTGCTTATCAATAATTGCTTGGGCAAGTTCTTCCGCCACGTCTTGTATACTATTTCTAATTTTCTCAAAAATAATGTGTTTTGTTGACACATAACAGGGACAGGGTAACATTGTTGAGTTATTTGTTGCTCGATCTGAGGGATCTCTTGTGGTTGCAATTGTTGCTGTTGTTGATCGTTACCCGTAGAAGCAGAAACGGTGGTTTCATTTGAGGTTATGTCACCTTCTTCACATTTGTAACAAGTCCATCGGGCTATTTCACCTGTTTTATTTAGAGTATTTAGTAGAGACATTCCTACACACTCAATATGGTAATTTGATTTACATTTCATTTTGCACTGAATACAATCCTCGTATCTCGTTGTCGCACACTTATACATACACAGCACATTACCATGACCGATGACACATGACACATAGTAAATGTAAATGTTACAAATATAATGATAATTAAAAAATTTTTTAGTTGCGTTTTACTTTCCGAACTCCTTAGTAAGGAAAGTATTGTAATCTGAAATTGAACAAATTTTTATATTTTGAGGTTTCCTAAAACCATTTCTATTATTTTTGAGAAATGTCTGTATAGATGCGTATGTGTGTGCGTATGTATGTCTGTGAACACGATAGCAACCAAACGAAATAACGAAATCACTCCAAATTTTAAATTTAAGTTTTTATCTATTGTGGCACGAAGCCTATTGAAAATGGATAACATGGAATGGGGGGAACGGGGGGTTTACTTGAAGCGATAAAACATAATCCGTCATAACTCCGAAACGCAATGAAATAGGTAAAAGTTTATTATGACAAAAATTATCAGTATCAAATTACCTACAACTTTTATTTTATAGAATTTTTTCTAAAATAAAAAAAAACATTTTTTATAAATTCAAAAAATTAAAAATTTTTTTTATAAAATTTCTAAATTGTCTATAGAAATCTTTTTATACATGGAATTTTAGTTATTTGTGATATATTTCTTTATTTGTATTTTTGTTTTTGCTTATTATTTCGATTTTCTGAATGTTTTTGACGATTATTACTGATGCTCTGATAAGATTTAGTAATTTAGTTTTTTCTATCCGAGATAAATTGGGAGTGACTTTTAATATTCGGAAAGTTATGTGATGGCCACATCCGATTTTTTTTCTTCTATTGACTTTTGTCACTAGACAAATTCATCTGGTTACTTCTTAATTTGCCTAGGACAAAAAAAAACTTTTTATTTCCCTAGGGCAAAAAGTGCCACTTTACACCCGCAAATCGGGGTGTAAAGTAAGTACTTTACCCTCGGAATTGAAAAAAAAATTTTTTAGACGTAAGGTAATCGAAAAAAAATTAAAGTTTTTTTTTACATTTTTGAGATCACCCTGTTCAAAAACGTAAAGATTTGCAAAAATAAAAAAAAATTTTCGTCGGTCTGTCGGTAGTCAAATTTTGTCTCTAGTTTTATTTCTAATCCGTCCAATCAATCACGATCAAATTAATATTTCAAGAGTATTCTCAACCATCTCTCAACCACATTTGGTAAGTAGGAACATTGGCACCCCCCCCCCTCAGGACTTGACAGCTTATGAAAGCATTTGATTAAAATCAGGAATTCAACATGAAAAAAAAAGATTACGTTTTTGTGAAATCTTGGAAAAAAGTCCTTGTCCCTCGATTTTCTTCGACTTTTCTGCGCCGATGGCAATCAAACTTTTGGAACGTATGTCTGGTGGACTCTAGTGATGAAAATAAAGTTTTGTCATAAAAATCTTTGCCAGGCCACCAGATTAAAATAAATTAAAAAAATGAAAATGTTATCGTATCTCCGGAAAAGTTTAACAGATTGTGATAAAATTTTGTGTGCTAATAGTCTTTAAAATACAGGCATTGGTGAGGAAACAAGTAGGTCGAAAGTAAAAGCAAGAAAATTACATAAAATATTAACTGAAATTTTCATTTATCTATTTTTTGTGAAAATTTGTTAGACGGCTTGTAGAAATATGAGATACATTCGAAAATTTTAATAATTGTTCTGAAAGTTATCAGTAATTTAATAATTATTTATTAAATATTCATACAAATGAATATGTCATCATATCTTCGGATAAAATTTGGTGTGCTGATGATTGGAGGTATTGCGGCAGAAGTGACGATCTATTTTCACTGGCGATGGCGTTGGTTATAACGTAGTATGTGTTTTGAATTGGTCGATTTTTACTAAATTTTGAATTTTGATAGTTTTAAGAATTATATGCAAATTTAAGTTTTGATTTTGTCTTTTATTATAATAAATGAAATTTTCCTCTTCTGTAACGTAAGCAAATGCTTGTTCTAATCTTATCATGAGTTGCACATTGTACTGAAGTCCGTCATAATGCTTAATTTCAATAAGTTTTTGAATTGGTTCCTGAGTTGAAGTATTTTGAAAATAGTAAACTTCGCGCATCTTATATATTCTCATAACAAATTGCATTGGACTTTCATTTCGTATGGGTTTCATTAATATTGGATCTTCAATTATGCAAAATATACTCCTTTGATCAGAAAAAGTTAAATTTAGAGATTCTTTAATTAATTGCCACGAATTTAATTCCGTAAGCGAACCAATCAAATCTGCTGCACGACCTCTAAGTTTTGATAAAATTATATCAAGAATGCAGACATTAATAATTATTGTAGCTAAAGGTTCTGTTCTATTTTGAAATATATTATACGTACAAATTCTCGCAAGCATTTATGAATCAATGCAATTGTTTAGGATTTCCATCATAAGCTGGAATGTTATCAGACTGATATCTTAAAAGATTAATGGTTGAAAATTGGCTGTAGCGATTTTTTTGCTTCACAATCTTCAATCTCGTATTTTTGTTTGTCACTAGATTTTTTTGTCGAATAAACTGTTAAAACAGATCGTTTTTTGAATTTCGCGATAAAAATTTTGTTAGCCAGCAGATCGAACTCAGGGTACTAGCTCGGTAAAGGTAAAATAAATTGCCTCTTAGGCTAGCTCAGAGCAAGGATTCCCAAACGTAAACAAAATACTATGCGCTATTCCTAATTGGTGTTGAATACGGAGTGTTGCTATGAGAAATCGCTCCGAGAGCAAGCCAAAGATAGTGAGATTGAGCGCCACGCAGTTAACACTCCGTAAACAGATGCAACAAAACCACCTGAACTGCGAAGGTAGGTTAAGGGAAAATAAGGGATCTAGAGTAACACCCAGAATAACTAAAATTGCAAGCAAATAGTGCAGATTTATTAAATTAATTCCCCAAAAGGGGCAAAGAACAAATAATCAAAATATATTGGGCTACCCTCTAATCTTACTAAAACTCAATATAATACTAAAAATGTAACATGTAAGATATGAATACCACGTATACATATACTAGGCGTACAGTAATCGATATACGCCTCTGGATTAACTCCAGGATAAGACAATATGATAAGATTATAGTGATTTATACGAGTAATAAAAGAAAGGTAAGAGTAAGCACGGCCCAATATTGTATGTTTTGAGTAAAATATAAAGATATTATAATAAAATAAAGCAATAAATCTGACGAACATAACAGATCTTATCTTATTATCCTGGTAGGTAAAAACTGGAGTCTGGAGTCGTAATGGTAATGGAGTCGTAATGATAAAAACAATACCTCTGATGTTCGAGGGTCCAAAAGTGAAAATTAGAGTTATGGTGTGAATGCTAGATGTAACAATCGGAGCAGATGAATGCTTCAAAGAAGATCGAATCGGACGAAATGCTTGAAAGCCGGTAATTCCAATCCAAAATCGGTGACGATAAAAAATCCCACAAACGGTACGGATAAATTCCGATAATAATCGTCAACCGATATGCTCGTCGAAAAGAAGAGAATAATTAAAACTAACTAATTAATAGCGAATTCACAAACCAAAACGAAATCTAATGTGAAAATGATCTGCAAGCAGATAACTGGGAAAAATGTGTTTTAACAAAATAAATCCAAAATAATATTGCAATGCCGCCTATGCAAATTTAATATAAATTCAAGTAGAAAACCTGAAAAATTCGCCTAGAAATTCAGGACCGTAACAATTTTAAGAACCTTTTGACTAAATCCTACCGACTGCGCCAATTTTGTGTAGCAATTAATAAAATAACTTTTTAAAATTTTTTTTATTTAAATTATAATGGCTGCAAGATCGAGCTTCAATAATAAAAACTGAACTCAAAACTATGTTACAATCGTTTATTTAATATAGGAATATAAGATGCTTACTTACTATAGTTGATAATACTATCATTTGTGTATTATTATTAGAGGGCGGATTTTTACGCAGTAAAAAACACCAAAATAAATTTTTTTTATGCTGTTAAAACTAGCCCAAATAAGTTTTTTATATGCGGTTATAATTAGAAAATAGAGCTAAAATATGAATATACGGTTACACAAATACAAAAAAAATTAATTAATTCATTAAGTGTCTACTAGTTTATTACAATCAAGTACTAAAATTTTATTTAAATTTTCACTTGTAAAACTGTGCCGTTTATCGGTAAGAACATTTTTGTATGCTGAAAAGGAACGCTCTACATCACACGATTGTAACGTGTGCATATTTCATTGTTGCTATGCCTCTAGGGCTCATATCATAAATAGTTTCATATTGTCCCCTTAATACATACTATGGTTTAATGGTTATGTCGGCAGTTAACATGGGCGTCCATAGGATCATTTTCAGGGAGTGGCCAAATGAAACAAAATAAAATACTAAAAAAACACTAAAAAATTTTAATTTTCTTTATTTAGGCAAAAGCCGAGGGGAGGTCAACTGCCCCCTTGCCCCCCCCCCCCTAATTGATGATGGCAGTTGAAGTGTTAAAGCAATCCATACACAACTGTTTCTCATGATGGGTTAAAAAATTCCGATTAAAATTTTAATTTTAAATTATATTTAATTTTAACATAAAAAATAGTTAAGAAAATTGTCAAATATGGATTATATATGCGATTATATGCGATATATGGATAATAAATATATATGCGGTAAAAATTAAAAATGTTAAGTTATATGCGGTGTTGTCGAAATAATTTAGTAGTCGGCGAAGGATGAAAAAAAAAGAATTTTGTTATTATGTCAGTGTGTTAATTTGTTTTGAAAATGACAAGGTGTTTTGAATTAATTTTGAAGAAAGCCGAAATAAATATAGTTTTTTGCACGATCGGACTAAATATGTTTAGGCCTTTGAAATTTGATTTTTTAAAAATAAAAATACAAAATTACTTTGATCCTAAACTTTACTGTGAGAATGCTAAATACAGACTAACGTTAACAGTTGACAAGTTGTTTTCAACAATTTGTCAACTTTACAAGAATCTAATACATTCTGGATTTTAATTACAATATTCTTATTACATACTTGTGTTTTTATAAAATAAAATATAAAGTGCTTACAATATAACTCCTCCACGCCTAAAAGAAAAAATTACAGTTGAACAACTTAATTTTTTAAAGATATTTCTGTCAAAGGATTTATCGTTTCTTGAGCTGTAATTTTTGGAACTTTCGCTCTCAGTTTCGGATAGTATTTTAGAATTAATAACAAGATAGAAATTATGATTACAATGTAAATAAAAATGGTATATAAACTAATATTATCATAGTGAAAAGGTATTGTTTTTATTGACGAAAATTTTCTCTGTGTATTGGTCAGCTGCATTTCTAAGTGCTTGACTTCATCGAGGTTGATGTCATCCAGGTGAATTGGATCGAGTTCCATATGAACATGATGCTTTCCATCTGGCATTTCAATTGTTGGCATATTAAAATGTTTAATAAAAGGATTTAAATTTTGATACGTTTTTAAAATTAATTTATCAATTTTAAAACTACACATTTTTGGAATTGTAATTACATATGTTCCGTTTAATTTTACCTTTTCTACTATATTTGAACAATTACTAGAACCTATGGTTGCTTTAACTGTAATAATCATCCATTTATTATTTGACAGTTTTTGAATTTTAGTTTTTGTTAAATAACTATTCCGAACTTCACAGTTTTTATAATTTTCACTAAGACTTATTAAGTCAACTTCGCACGGATTATTTTTAGATATTAAATTAGTAACTTGTTCGTCGCACAAATAATTTAATTGACTTATTTGTTTACACATGTTGTCACTTAATCCATATTGTTCGTCGTTCAACATTAGGTAAGGAAATTTAGGAATGATGATTTGATGGTACTTATCTTTCAACACAGGAGAGGAATAAAGTTTATAGTAATCGTATGCATTTAATTCTACTAAAGGAATTTCTAAAACAAATATTATTTGTTCCAGGCGTATATATCCTTTAATTTTTATTATGGAGTAATAATTGACGAGGTCCTCTTCCTCTAAATTATATGGCAATCTTAAATTCGTTAAATGAGCATTTATTTTTGTTAATTCTAATTTTAAATCGTCGTGCATAATTATTGACGGGTGCAATGAATTTAATTTAGCAAAAGTAATAGAATTTTCCGTGTTATCCAAAATTTCTACTAGTATTTCTGCAGCCGAAATTAATTGATTAAAAATAGTGTTTAATAAGACAAAACTATCTATTTCATTGAAATACAGGGTAGTAACATTTTGCATTACATTAGCTATCTCATTTATTCGGGCTTCGAGCAATATTTGATTGTGTTGCAATTTAGTCATTGATTCATTAAATATGTGTAACGCTTTATCCGTAATGCTAAGTTGCTGTTCCGCTAGAATTTTTATTTGATTTTCGTTTTCCTTAATTTGTATAATAGCCGCGTCATATCGATCGGCGTCCGATTGATCGAGATTTCCCGAAATTGATTTCCAAATTGAACCTAACCCGTTTATCAATCCACGTGTGGGACGTTTATTTTTGTCACTAATTGTTACTGTCATTTGTTTGAACTTACTTTCTATTTGTAAAAATTTATATTCTAACAGATATCTATAAGTAAACATTTCATTTGCATAGGCTATGCCATAGTTACTTTCGTGAAATGAATTATTTAACTTATTGTAATTATCAACTAACTTATTTAATTCTAATCTTAAACTAGATAAATCATAAATTTGTATTAGTTTCCAATAATCAACTATATTTTGAGCTATACCTAATTTTAATGGGAGTAATCCTTGATTATTTGAAATTTGGTTTATTTCTATGTTGGAGCATTTTGCGAAGTGGATGGTTGCGGTGACGAGGGCGATGATGGTGACGTTTCTGCAACAATGGGTTGTCTTAAATTTTTTAAATGAACTGTTCTACCCCGGTTCTTATCCGAACTACCCACTTTTTGAATAATTGCTTTATTATTGGGAAGCATTGTTTTTAATACGAATGGACCGTTAAATTTTTCGCCCGTTTTATTTCGTTTGTATTTATAACTCGTTTCGTAAACTATTTGTCCTTCTGAAAAGGGGTTATTAATATCCTTATTTCTCGTATTAGCAACTTTTTCTTTATTTGTTATTAAATTTTCATTGACTCTATCGTAAGTTAAAGCTAATTTTTCTTTGTGTTTTTGAAGATAATCGCTGTACATTTGTTTGTCGTAAAATAAATCGTAAGGATCTCTTAATTTTGTGTGACCTAATGTTAATTCTAAAGGAGTCAAATTTGTACTGGAATGTATTGAATTATTATAAGCAATAATCGCATATTTTATTAAAGAGTTTATTGACTCGTTGTGTTTTGTTTTTAATAACCTAATATGTTCCGCCAAAGTAGAATGAAACCTCTCTATTATTCCGTCAGATTCGGGATGATGAGGTGTTGTAAAATGGATTTTTATTTTATGCGATTCGAGCAACTCTTCAATTATGTGATTGTGAAATTCTAAACCTTGATCTGCGCTAATAGTTTCGGGTGTTCCGTAGTACGAAAAATAATTGATTAAAGCGTTCAATATATCTACCGCGTTTTTAGATTTAATTTCAATTGCTTGACCTAACTTTGTAAATGCATCAACTATAGTTAAGAATTTATTGTTTTCTGCCGTATAAACATCGATATGTAATTTTTCAAAGGGGCGGTGCGGTGTATCCGTTAACATCGTTGCAATTTTGGGTGGATTTCTTTCGTATTTACTTTTTTTACATCTTTCACAATTGGCAATGAACTTTGCTACGTGTTCTTGCATAAGGGGAAAATAATATTTTCTCTGTAATTGTTTTAACGTTTCGGAAATACCTCGATGGTTTGTTTTACCCTCATGTTGATTTCGTATAGCTATTTCTATCATGTCTTGCTCGTGTAAAATTTCTCTTCTTTCCGTACAATAAATTAACTCGGGGCCACTTGCATTAAATAATTTTTGAACTACTCGATTAAATTGCTGAAATAGCGTATCAGTTTCAAAATGAATATAATATTTTTTTGATTCGGTCGTGTATTCTTTTAAAAATTTGATTATGCTATCTTCATCGTCACTATTTATCTGAACATGATATCGTTTGATTTTACCTATTGTCTCTATTTTGACCGGTTTCATGAGCGCGTGTACTTCGTATATGAAATACTGATTCGGTTTTGAATCTATTACATCCGAACATATTTTAATATTAGCTATTTCTTTATTACAACTAACTGAATTTATAGTATCTGAATTATCTAATTGTTCTAAAAGTGAATCTAATTCGCCTTCTGTCATAACACAATCTTCCCATTGCTCATTATTCATTAAAAATTCTCCTATGGAATTATCTATTTCGTTTTCATCAAAATTATTTATCATAGATTCATTTTCTATGGCATTTATATCTACTTCCATATTTCTATTACAATAATTATTACCTTCTAAATAATAGATTTCTATATTAAATTGATTCCCGAATATATAATTAATCATATGACGCACTTTTTCAAAATTTAGTTTATCTAACCCGCTACCTAGCCTTGGCATTGCTAATTTCTTAATATTATTTTTCAAACAAAATTCTTTCAAATTGACCAAACATTTAAATAAATTTTCGTAAATTGGTTTTTCGTAATGTTTATCTTTAGTTATTAAATAAAATATGTATTTTTGATTTTCTTGCAAATAAACTAATGAGCCTAATTGTGGATTTTGGTTTATTAATTTTAAAACTTGTCCATATCTCTCTTTAAATTCCCTGGCTATTCCTGCACTCATACATAAGTCTTTACTAACGCAATGACACAAGGAAAATTCCGAAGGAGCTTCAAAGAAGTCTCCAACTTTTTCTATAATTGTAGGAGAATTTACAATTTGTTTACAAGTGAATTTTGTCTCAAAATCTTTAAAACTAGGATTATTACTATTGTTTTTAATTTCTACCCTGCTTAATGCGTCGGCATTACTATTATGATTACCTTTTTTATATATGATTTGGTAATCATATTCTTCCAATTTAATTTTCCATCTTTGCAATTTCGAATTTGGCTCTTTTAATTTCGATAACCAAACTAAAGGGCGGTGATCAGAGTAGATAATAAATTTTCGACCATACAAATAAGGCCTGAAATATTTAACTCCCCATACAACTGCTAACAATTCCTTTTCGATTGTGCTATATTTTCTTTCCGAATCATTTAACGTTCGCGATGCATAACAAATTGGTTTGTCCGACCCTACAGTACCTTGGGACAAAATGGCACCGATTGCCACATTGGAAGCATCCGTGGATACTATGAAGGGTTTACTAAAATCTGGATATTGTAAAATGGGATGATTAACTAAAATGTCTTTACATCTATTAAATGAATCCATAAATTCTTTAGTATGCTCAATTTTATGACCTTTTTTCAAACATATAGTTAGCGGTTTTGTTACCTTTGCATAATCTTTAATAAATTTTCTATAGTATCCCGTTAAGCCTAAAAATCCTTTAATTTCTTTTGTTGTTCTAGGGACTGGATAATTTATTACTGCATCAATTTTGGCTGGATTTGGTTTAACACCTTCCGGCGTAATAACATGACCTAAAAATTGGGCTTCTTTTTTTAAAAATTCCGATTTATCCATTTGTATTTTAAAATTTGCTTTTCTAAGCCGATCGAATACTAATCTTAATTTTTCAATATGTTCCTGCAAGGATGTAGAAAATATTACTATGTCATCTAAATAAACAATGCATGCTTCATTTTGTATTCCGCGTAAAATGTTGTCCATAACTCGTTGAAAAGTAGGAGGGGCATTTTTTAGACCAAAAGGCATGCGTTTAAATTCATAATGACCTCGCGGTGTTGAAAAAGCCGTATTTTTTCGATCATCAGGATGCATTTCAATTTGATGATAACCCGATGCTAAATCTAATGTAGTAAAATAAGAACATTTTCCTAACTTATCTAATATATCGGAAATATGGGGGAGGGGGTACTTATCATCGAGACATTTTTCGTTTAATAATCTATAATCAATCACCATTCGATATTTTTGCACGCCCGACGCGTCCAATTTTTTAGGAACAACAATTACTGGACTGCTCCACCCACTTTGCGAATGTTGTATTATTTCATTGGCTAAAAGTTCGGCCACCTGATTGGCTACCTCTTTTTGTTGTGCATATGGCATCCTATAAGCTTTCTTAAATACCGGTACGTCATCTTTAGTTTTTATTTCGTGTTTTACAATATTTGTAAATGATAACGGTATTCCATCACAATAAAAAATGTCCCTATATTCATAACATATTTGCTGAATTGCTTTTCTTTCTTCGTTATTTAAATGACCTAATCTAAGATTTTTTAAATTTTCCTTTAATAACCTATCTTTTTTTTTATCATAATTAACTTCTATCATTTCTGCATTTTCTGTCTCTAATACATTTAATGGTTCTACATTTACTAGTTTTTCTGTTTCGCTACTATTTGTAATACTAATAATGGCTTCCCTATTTTTTATCTTAACTAAACATTGAGGAATTTCTACTCCTTCAGCTAACTTTTTATATTCGACGATTCCTACATCTAAACTATTTGAATTTATGGGAACTTTTATAAATTGTTGTTGTCGCGGTGGTAATTTAAATTGTTTTGTTTCTAATGGTTCAAAATATATGGGTATTACACCGTGTTTAGTATACAAAACGTTTTTCTTTAAATCAATATTCGCGCCTAAATGTTTTAATAAATCCATACCTATTAAACCATCATATCTAGGGTTAAATTCAAAAATGCAAAAATCATAATATTCCTTGGTTTGAAAAGTTTTCGGCAGCGGAATTCGTGCAACGTATTTATGAAATGTAGTTTTATGAGCCGATCTAATTTTAAAAGGTTTTTCTCTAACAAATTTTTTATAATAATTTTCAACTATACGTGGTGAAATTAAAGTTTTAGTCGATCCTGTATCAATCATTAATTTAAAATTTACGTGAGGAATTTTTATGTATGGTAGCGCGGACGTATTAATATTTGTTACATCGATTACGTCATCTCGTTTGATGGGTGTTCCCATTGAAAATTTTGTTCTTCCCTTTCTTCATTAACTGCACCGTTGTTATCAAATTCCGTTTGATATAATTCTTCAGATGTAAATCTTGGAGAATTAAAGTTATTTTGGGGTCGCCTAATAGTATTTCCGCTTGATGTGTCCATTGGTTCTGGACGAAACTGCCTAGATCTATTTTCATTAAAATTTGGCGTTTGTTTATTTTGAAAATTTTGATTTTGTCGAAACGACTGAAATGGTTTAGAGTAATTATTATTATTATTATTTCTAAAATTTGTATAACGCGAGTTTCCTGAATTAACATTTTTGTTAAAATTATTATTAAAATTATTGCTAAAATGCGGTCTAGAATTATTATTAAAGAATGCAGGTTTGTTATGCTGATAAGTTGGTGTATTAGAATTACTTTGATAATAATTATTATAATGTGAACTTGCATTAAAAGTATGTTGACCTATTGCGCGTGGTTTAATTACGTTTGCATGATTATTATTATTATGGTTAATTGAAAAATTATTTTTTGAATACGCAAAATTTTCTTCTTCTATTACAAAACTAATTGCTTGTTCTAAATTTTCGGGTTTTCTTAATCTAATAGGCAAATTATTATTAATACCTCTTAAATATGCGTCTAACGCTTGTTTTTCATATATTTGAATTTTCATTTGTCGCGCATTTATATCAGCTTCCTCTAATTGTAATTTTGTTAAAATTAAACTTAATAAATCTTGGCATCTATTACCAAATGTTACAGCATTTTCGTTTCTTTGTTGTTTAGCGTGAAGTAAATCACCAAGTAAACATTTTTCATCTCGCGGGTCCGAAAAGAATCTTAAAAGTAATTGTTTTATTGCAAACCAATTATTTAAATTTCCACGACTCCCTACAAGTTCAAGAGCGCGTCCTTTTAATTTTCCTATTACAGCTCTAAGTAAAAATTCATTTTGCGGATTATTAATATTAACTCTATCAGTGTAATTTGTCAGCAAATATTCGCTTGCCTGAATAAAAATAGCTAATGTAGCACAGTTACCATCAAATTCTGGTACACTGTCAATATGAAATTTTTCTAATTTTGGTACTGCCATTATAATTACTTCTCTACGAAGAGGACTTCTGGCACGGCTTGAATCTTCCGAATCGGACATAAACACTTAATTCAAAATCAATATACGCACGGATCAATAATATCCTAATCAATACTTGTTTACTCTTAATTAACGATCCCGATTTAATGCAATTACTATAAATCTTTATGTAAAATAAAAAGGAACTTACAGGATCTGTTGAATTTTCATTATTACACTGGATTTCTAATGTAGCTCGTTCTTCTCTCCAACTGTTGCAGTTTCGGCGAAGTTGTCCTCGACTGCCAAAATTGTCGACTTCCAAGTAAGCGATTTTGGTCTCCCTGGTTATCTTCAACTTAATTTTACGTTGCCCAACCTCGGCGATGCTTTCCTAGTGATGGGCTGCTCGTTCGATTTTGTAACGACAAAGTCCGTAAATCGTTAAAACGAAAACTATTAATTCGCGATTTTGTCAAATTTAATAGCCCGGACTTATCCTACCCGACTGCGCCAAATATGTTTAGGCCTTTGAAATTTGATTTTTTAAAAATAAAAATACAAAATTACTTTGATCCTAAACTTTACTGTGAGAATGCTAAATACAGACTAACGATAACAGTTGACAAGTTGTTTTCAACAATTTGTCAACTTTACAAGAATCTAATACATTCTGGATTTTAATTACAATATTCTTATTACATACTTGTGTTTTTATAAAATAAAATATAAAGTGCTTACAATATAACTGACTATTTTGTTTATTTACTAATAGTGTTTCTATGACAGTAAGTTGATTTTACTGGTTGCTAGGACTAAAACGACGGTAAGTAATTTACTTACCGTTTTTAAAACGGTAAGTATAATAAATAAAATTTCAAATAAAAACACGATTTATTTGAAATTAAATGTACAGTTGTTACAGCTAGAAATAGAAATCGATATAGTATTGCTTTTTTCGGTATTTGTATTAACAGAAAATGCCCGTGATATAGAAGCACCAGTTGACGATTGTGGTATAGTATCATCAGAAACGCTGCAAGGTGATTCATTATCATCATGCAGAATCTTTTCTGCAAATTGATTTTTCGGGAATTATTGCCGAACGTCCAATATTCCAAGCTTTTTCTATATCACCATTTTCACTTTCAGCATCACTCATTTCGATTTTATAATAATATATATTTAATATATGGTAGATATAATACTATATTCACAATTTTACAAATGACACCATTTGTTTTTCTTTTGTAAATAAAACCACGGCAACAGAATTAATTCAAATTTTTTACCTACTTCATAAATAGCTACAAATGCCAATGCACTTTAGATTTGACTTAAAAAAAATTAATTATTTTTTATATTCTTTTCGATCGTGCAAAAAATGTTATAACCATCACGAACGGTATGCAATTTACCGGTTTCCGAAAATATTGTCGTCAACCGGTAAATTGTACATACCGTTCTAGATACTTAATATACTATAACAATACAGTCCATTTTATTGAAGAAAAGTAGGTTTTCGCGAAAACCCTCAGCCGTGGTTTTCCCGTACATGCGGTATAAAACTTCGTATTTTGGCTTCTTTCAGTAACAAACGTTTAGATACAAAAATTCAGCTTTCTATAGTACATCAAACAAAACATGTAAGTAAATATAAATCCGCCCTCTAATTATTATGTACAAATGCAACTTTGCTATCTTAACTCCATTACGATGAATATATAGTAATTCGCATTTTTAAAATCATGTACAACAATAAATTAAATAAATAAATAAAAATGAGGACAATTTAAAAAAAAACGTTTATTTTAATTTAAAATCAATCTAAGACAAATAATTAAATAATTTTTAATAGTAGTTTTAGTAGATTGAATCCATAATTATTTTTTCTAATAAATATTTGATATTTTTTGTGCTTATAGTATAATTAACAAAATTATAATGCGGTTACCCGGTTATTACTTTCAAATTAACTTCATTCAATATTTATTCTGTACTGAGGGTACATTTAAATCTTTTAAATTTGATTTAAATTTTCAGTTCATTCGTATTAACTACTGTAGGTAATTTACAGTAGTCCGAAAATAAAACTCTGTAATAGTAATTTTCCCAAGCTTGTGTAATGTAATAAGAATGGCAAACGAGGATTCAGTGAACTGTATACATTGTGCTATGGAAATAGCATTCAAATTTATACAGTCTATCGGGTTATATAGAACAAATTTTTGTTGTAATCATGCAAACGACGTAGTAGTTCCAATAAAAAACTCTAACTTTCGCAAGTTGAAGGCATTACCAGGAATATTATCAGTGATTGTACTTTTTCTTTCTCATTACTATGCGGCATCAAAAACCTATATGGCTATCAAAAACAAGATTTTCATATACGATTTATTAATGACGACTTTTGACATAATACTCTATGAACTTGCATTGATCATATCTCTATGCTCTTTTGTGCAGTATCATAAAATGGATGGCAAGTTACAATATTTATGCTCCGTAATTAGAAATTTTACCAGAGTAACGTCACATCCTTTATTAACAGTTGATCATATTAGGATCTGTAGAATGGCTTCCTATGTGATCTTATCAGCTGTATGTGTTACTTTATCTATTGCCTCGGTGTGCTTATTTGTTGTCGACTTAGATCCCAGCTGGAATTCAATTGAAAAACTTGGAATATTAGTGACAATAAATACGATTGCTGTGGTCAGTCATATAATATTGCAATTTCTTTATATTTACTACAACGTTCATATGCGATTCAATAACGCCCTAAAGATGGATTTAGAAAATATAATTTACAATCAGGCAACTTCAAACGAAAATAATTGTGTAATTAACTTTCCACGACAAGACATCAAGTCTTTGCTGAAAGTTTACACTGAGACGTACATTACAATCGTCAAGACATTGAAAGCATTTAATGATATGTGCAGTCCTGCATTTCTAGTAATAGTCCTATGTGGTCTATTCTTTCTAATTGTGGGTGCATTTTTGGTAGTACTTGTTATAGTATATAAAATTCCAATTAGTATGAGATTTTAATGTATTGAAGCTGGAATGCTATTTGGAATATTTGGAGCTGGACATGCAATACAAGAATTTGGTGATACTAGCTATTTAGTAAGTAGAACAGAATTCATTAAAAATAACTAGGTATAGTCTGACCAGCGAGTCTCGATTGCAACTTATACCTAAAAAACGATATGTTCAAACTATCCAAACGATATGAAATATATTTTTATTTTAAAAATTATTTTTTAGAAAAACACTTTTTAATATTTATTTTTTTAAGGCTATTATGTTAAAGACTCCCATGTTAAAAATATGGAATATTTGAATTTTTAAATGCCGTTTTCTCGAAAATTAATGGATAATCTGCCAAAATTTTATTTTAACATACTTAAAAAATTGTTCTCTTTCCAATGGTATACAGGAAAAAGTTAAATTCGTGATACAGATTAACTGACAGTAACCCAAAATCTCAGTTTTTTCATTAGTTTTGCTCATTTTTCAATAAGGTCACTCCATGTTCCACACTACGAGCACACACTTTCTATTAAAATTTTATTTATTTGCTTATCTTCATTAAAATTAACCAAAATATGAACAATTCACTACTGAAACATTCACCTTAAGGTAACGTAAACATCGCACCGAGCTAAAAGGGCAACAGTTGTCCGAAAAATGCCGTTGTCAAAAGGTAGGTCCGTACAAAGATATAGAACTTTTCTGAAGATCAGAATAGGTTTAAGTTACTCTTTGCCAAAACCGTTGTTAAAATAGAGATTCGTGAGCAGACAAAAAGTTTGGAAGTTTAGATTAGCTTTAAGTTATTTTTTTAGCAAAACCTTAGTTAAATAAATATTCGCTCGATAATTCAAATCCGCATCTGCATGTGCGGAATTTACATTTTGGATTACTGTTGACCATTTTGACCAATAATATTTAATGTTTTGCAGAACGATGCAATACTAAGCCAGCTGCGAAAATTTCCATTGAGTAAACTAAATCCCGAAGAGAAACTACAGGTTTGTTATGCATTTTGTTAAATTACAGAACTTGCTTTGTAAGTAGTATAAAGCTTATTTTACATAGTTAAACTAAGTCATGAATAAATTCATCTATATATTTCTTTCTTATGCAACTCTAAAGGTGCAATACAGAAATTGTACATCTAACTCAGCGTGAAAAAATTCATCAATAAATTTAGGAATTTAGGCAAAATTGCTTGCGATCAACCTCGTCTCTACAGAATTTCCTTCAGCTTTCATAAATGAACTACAAGTTAAAATTGAGTTAAATTGTAACAAATTTTAGTAATTTGTTTTATTTTCTAAGTACGTCCCTGCCTAGAATCTGATTTGGGGTTTGTTGAGTTTGCGTTTTGAACGCAAGACGGCACTTTTGGAATGTGAGTTCGATAAGTGAGTGTGTTCACGGTGTTGGTCTTGTCAAAAGATTTGGTAAGTTTGCTTTTTCTGTAAAACTTGTAGGGAGACACCTTCATAGTGGACAAATTTGCATGTTTTTTTGATACTTTTTGGTAGTTCGATTTTTTGGTGCTTATAAAGTTGTTTTCGTTTCCGATCTTTTCATAAATTTAATTTTAATACGGCAAATTTTAATTTGCATTGACGAGCTTATCCATCGATAATATTTTATCTTAGCTCGCAAATTTTCCACAACGTTAAATTTTAATCTAAGTAAAATATTTAATTTTAAGAATTAAATTAATTTACTTTTGGTGTGAACTACTTGTCTTTTTTTATGTTTCCCCAATAGGATAATACTAAGGCAAGTAGCTACGATTTTCTTTCACCGGTTGTGGCTGTCGATTTGTCGACAGCAAACTTCTTGCAGAGATCATTTTTTTGTTTATCTGTCACCTTTTTTTGGAACTTATGACCCTAGCTTCCGCATCATCTTCAGCTAGATAACATCAGCGGGCCTCTACAGTAAATAAAAGCTGGTTGATTTATTCCCAGCGTGTAGATAGTAAAATTCTGGATCCCCAACAAGGGAGGAGGAATTTTTTATCTCAAAATAGTAAGATTCTAATAAATTATTTTAACATCTACGAATACCTTATTACAGTCATCACGAATTGGTGCACGATTCTTGTATCTTTGTATGCCGGGATTCTTGTGGTACAATTTCATTTGTTTGTTCAGTTATCTTGTACCTTGGTTAAATTTTAGAAAAATCGTCAATAGTCAGATCGATAAAATTTCAAAAAAATTTGTATTTGTAAACAATTCAGGAATATAATGCTGTTAAGAAATTACCATGTATATTTCGAAATTAATGAATTAATGACTAATGAATTGTTTTTACTGCATAATATAAGCTGTAAACACATTTTTGCACAAGCTGAATTTTTCGTGCGTTGCTACCACCACTTAACAGTTAGTTTCTTAGTACGGTAAGTTGACTTTACCAAGAAAAACTAAATTCTTTTCTAAGATTTAAGAGAAACAGTATAATTTGTTGATCTCACCTGATGTCCTACGGACCCTACAAAATATCATTGTTTTCTATTTTGGTAAACACAGGGCTGGGCAGTATTTGGAATACTTGTATTTGAAATACGTATTTGAAATACATTTTGTATTTTGTATTTCAACACATATTTTCAATGTATTTGTATTTTGTATTTCAAATACCCAAAACAAATGTATTTTGTATTTCAAATACATATTTTCATGTATTTTGCCCACCCCTGGGTAAACAATACAAAATAATTTTAGGAAAAAATTAAAATCGATCTGAATTACTGTTTTTGTTTGCAGTTCGAATGTTTTCTTTATGCTGTAAGAAAATATCCTACAAAGTTAGAAGCTTCAGAAATTGTAACGATTGATATTCAATTATATGCAAGCGTAAGTAAAAATTTCTGTAAGTTTCCATAATTCAGAAAATTAATGCTCAAAAACCTGCCTTTGAGCAAAATTTACTAAAAACTTAAAAAATATGCAAGTAACAAAAATATTTTTTTCTTTTAGATGTTATCTACATTAAATTCAAAAAAAATATAAGAATAATACAATACGTAGAAAATCAAAATTCAAAAAATTTAAAAAGGAGACAATTAACACATAACAGGTCTGGATTAAGAAAATTTGAAAAAATGAAAATTTCGTAATACGAAGTACAATATAACGTTATTTCATGGTTATTGCCATTCTTCAGTTGCACGCATCGATTACATTGTGAAATAAGAAAAAATATCAAACTAAACAAAAATATCGACTAAATTGTACAAAATTGACTTACCATAACCTCCAAAGATTATCAAAACTGAACTTGTTACCTGAAGTATGAATAATTTAAAAATGATTTGAACTAAGAAATTCGTTTACCTAGCACTGCTAGTTTGAAATCCGAAGGCACTGCCCTCTTAATATGATTTCTAAAAACTTTGAAAAAATTCAAAATTCAAAAATTTACCACGTTTTTTAACCGTGAGGCGTAAAACTAGAAAAAGAACTCAAAATAAAAAATTTTAAGTAAATTTGTGGTTTTTAGTATGTATTTATGGTTAAATTCAAAAAAAATATAAGAATAATACAATACGTAGAAAATCAAAATTCAAAAAATTTAAAAAGGAGACAATTAACACATAACAGGTCTGGATTAAGAAAATTTGAAAAAATGAAAATTTCGTAATACGAAGTACAATATAACGTTATTTCATGGTTATTGCCATTCTTCAGTTGCACGCATCGATTACATTGTGAAATAAGAAAAAATATCAAACTAAACAAAAATATCGACTAAATTGTACAAAATTGACTTACCATAACCTCCAAAGATTATCAAAACTGAACTTGTTACCTGAAGTATGAATAATTTAAAAATGATTTGAACTAAGAAATTCGTTTACCTAGCACTGCTAGTTTGAAATCCGAAGGCACTGCCCTCTTAATATGATTTCTAAAAACTTTGAAAAAATTCAAAATTCAAAAATTTACCACGTTTTTTAACCGTGAGGCGTAAAACTAGAAAAAGAACTCAAAATAAAAAATTTTAAGTAAATTTGTGGTTTTTAGTATGTATTTATGGTTAAATTCAAAAAAAAATATAAGAATAATACAATACGTAGAAAATCAAAATTCAAAAAATTTAAAAAGGAGACAATTAACACATAACAGGTCTGGATTAAGAAAATTTGAAAAAATGAAAATTTCGTAATACGAAGTACAATATAACGTTATTTCATGGTTATTGCCATTCTTCAGTTGCACGCATCGATTACATTGTGAAATAAGAAAAAATATCAAACTAAACAAAAATATCGACTAAATTGTACAAAATTGACTTACCATAACCTCCAAAGATTATCAAAACTGAACTTGTTACCTGAAGTATGAATAATTTAAAAATGATTTGAACTAAGAAATTCGTTTACCTAGCACTGCTAGTTTGAAATCCGAAGGCACTGCCCTCTTAATATGATTTCTAAAAACTTTGAAAAAATTCAAAATTCAAAAATTTACCACGTTTTTTAACCGTGAGGCGTAAAACTAGAAAAAGAACTCAAAATAAAAAATTTTAAGTAAATTTGTGGTTTTTAGTATGTATTTATGGTTAAATTCAAAAAAAATATAAGAATAATACAATACGTAGAAAATCAAAATTCAAAAAATTTAAAAAGGAGACAATTAACACATAACAGGTCTGGATTAAGAAAATTTGAAAAAATGAAAATTTCGTAATACGAAGTACAATATAACGTTATTTCATGGTTATTGCCATTCTTCAGTTGCACGCATCGATTACATTGTGAAATAAGAAAAAATATCAAACTAAACAAAAATATCGACTAAATTGTACAAAATTGACTTACCATAACCTCCAAAGATTATCAAAACTGAACTTGTTACCTGAAGTATGAATAATTTAAAAATGATTTGAACTAAGAAATTCGTTTACCTAGCACTGCTAGTTTGAAATCCGAAGGCACTGCCCTCTTAATATGATTTCTAAAAACTTTGAAAAAATTCAAAATTCAAAAATTTACCACGTTTTTTAACCGTGAGGCGTAAAACTAGAAAAAGAACTCAAAATAAAAAATTTTAAGTAAATTTGTGGTTTTTAGTATGTATTTATGGTTAAATTCAAAAAAAATATAAGAATAATACAAATTTTTGAATTTTGAATTTTTTCAAAGTTTTTAGAAATCATATTAAGAGGGCAGTGCCTTCGGATTTCAAACTAGCAGTGCTAGGTAAACGAATTTCTTAGTTCAAATCATTTTTAAATTATTCATACTTCAGGTAACAAGTTCAGTTTTGATAATCTTTGGAGGTTATGGTAAGTCAATTTTGTACAATTTAGTCGATATTTTTGTTTAGTTTGATATTTTTTCTTATTTCACAATGTAATCGATGCGTGCAACTGAAGAATGGCAATAACCATGAAATAACGTTATATTGTACTTCGTATTACGAAATTTTCATTTTTTCAAATTTTCTTAATCCAGACCTGTTATGTGTTAATTGTCTCCTTTTTAAATTTTTTGAATTTTGATTTTCTACGTATTGTATTATTCTTATATTTTTTTTGAATTTAACCATAAATACATACTAAAAACCACAAATTTACTTAAAATTTTTTATTTTGAGTTCTTTTTCTAGTTTTACGCCTCACGGTTAAAAAACGTGGTAAATTTTTGAATTTTGAATTTTTTCAAAGTTTTTAGAAATCATATTAAGAGGGCAGTGCCTTCGGATTTCAAACTAGCAGTGCTAGGTAAACGAATTTCTTAGTTCAAATCATTTTTAAATTATTCATACTTCAGGTAACAAGTTCAGTTTTGATAATCTTTGGAGGTTATGGTAAGTCAATTTTGTACAATTTAGTCGATATTTTTGTTTAGTTTGATATTTTTTCTTATTTCACAATGTAATCGATGCGTGCAACTGAAGAATGGCAATAACCATGAAATAACGTTATATTGTACTTCGTATTACGAAATTTTCATTTTTTCAAATTTTCTTAATCCAGACCTGTTATGTGTTAATTGTCTCCTTTTTAAATTTTTGAATTTTGATTTTCTACGTATTGTATTATTCTTATATTTTTTTTGAATTTAACCATAAATACATACTAAAAACCACAAATTTACTTAAAATTTTTTATTTTGAGTTCTTTTTCTAGTTATCTACATTGTTGACCTACGTCTTAGTTGCAGTACAATTTGAATTTTTGTAATGAAATATTTTGTGAACCTAATCAAAGTATGGATTGTCAATTAAAAACTCAAATGCACTAAAAGAATAAAACAAAATGCACAAACTTTGTCTGAAAAACCATTATACTACAGCGTAATAATTGTGGAGCAATTAAGTGTTTTTCATGTGTGTACGGTACCGATGATGACCAATGAGTCAGAAACAAGTATAAGTATATAACACGTGCAAATACTTTTCCTAATTAATTACATCACTAAAATACACGAAAAATTAATATACACATTGAAATTTTTTAACTTAAGTACAATTTATATAAAAATAATAAATTGTTAAACTGTGGTCACATTTTGCATTTGTAAACAATAAAATACTTGTAATCACTTTGTGTTAAATTTCAATCGATATGAACGTAATATTTGAATGATTCCACAATATCAGTAACAAAAGACACTTAATCAGAGCCGGATTAATGATGCACTGTAAAGTAATGTGCAGAGTAGCAGCTGGTTGAAGCAGGTGTTATGTGATACCAAATCTCACACATAAGAATATTCCCAAAAATCCATCCGAAGCTTAAGAACAGCACACGCTCAACATTTCCCATAGTTTTAGTTGCTGATACATGTTTATGTAAACTTATATTTTGTACTATTAAGTAAAATTAGAATAAGCACTTTTCTTTAATATATACTGGATTGTAATTTGTAAAATTTTTAAGTTTAGTTTGTATGCTCAAATCGCTGCAAGGTTGCTTCATTAAAATTATTATTCACCCAAAATTGTTTTTTTTTCGAATAAGTTTTGGGCAAACAACTTAATTCAGGCAACCAGCTTGCTTTTTACCGGTGCCGAAAGTCGGCGCTTACGACCAAGAGATATGCTCACAGTAAACGCAGGTTTTGCCTGGCTGTGACTAATTGGATTCTAGGACGATTGATTCCCGGACGATTGATCCCCGGACGATTCGTCCAGCGGATGATTTTTTATAAACGATTGTTTATATAAATAAAAGCTAATAAAGATTAATTAATTACATAAAAAGTTAATACAATAAATTTGTAATTCCTTAACCCTTTCGGTCCGGGAGACGGATCTGTCCGAAAATTATTGTAGTGCCCGAGACACGGGAGACGGATTAAAACGCAAGGACGTATCGTCAAGACCTGACGAACCCCGGCTGTACAGCAAATTTCGTAAAACAAACATCGGACTGAGAGGGTTAATATTCAGGTAAAAATATAACTGATTTAATTTAAAAATAGTATATTATACATCATGGGACTAAGGTGCTGCTTTTCATCCCGCGTGCGAAGGTTTTTGCACGAGGTGTTAGCCGAGTGCAAAAATCGCACACGGGATGAAAAGAACCTTAGTCCCCAGGTGTATATACTATTTTTCACAATTTCGCTGAAAATGCTGAATTACATGGGTTAATAACTAATTTTGAAATTGCAATAACTCGAAAAAGGCGTTAGATATCGACAAACTGAACAAAAAATTTACCCCCGTTACAGTAAATCCCCAGCGATTTGTCGTAAGAAGCCATATGCAAAGTTTCAGATCAATAGCGAGCAATAATGGCGCGGGAAAAAAAGTATTACTTTAGTCCCGCAAAGGCGGGAGTAAAGTGAGCACTTTACTCCCGGAATTATGAAAAAGTATTTTACGAGACTTATGTAAGGAATATGTCGGACCCTTCCCTCCCCCACGTAAGGGTCCGTAAGATTTCCAATACCTTTCCTTTCCAAATTAAATAATTTACAAATTTTGTCTCCGTCTCCGCTGGTTATATTAAAGTAATATTAAACGAAAAATATAATTTAAAACGAATCTTTTATATCTTAAATATTGTTACTTAATAAATTTAAGAGTGGAAATCGTTACAAATTTTATTTTAAATCGAACAATAATAATAATAAAAACATTCATAATTTGATTATTTATTATTACCCATCCTCCCAGGACATATTTCTGGAATCGTCCGGAGATCAATCGTCCGCTGGATCAATTGTGCGCTGGATCGATCGTCCGTTGGATCAATCCTCCGCTGGACCAATCGTCCGGGGACCAAACGTCCGGATACCACTAATTGTTATAGTATTGAAAAGTAACAAATGGCGTAGTATGCATCAATCTTTGTTTTCGCTTAGTATTAAGAAACTAAATTCATAAAGGGATCTATAGACGTTCAACTTGGTTGTCAACCTAAGTTGTCAACTTGCCATGTTGACGACCAAGTTGACCGTGTGTAGGCTAGTTGAAGGTTGAAAGCCAAGTTGAAGTCCAAGTTGATGATTTTAGATTTCTTGTGGGTGGAGCCTGATGTTAGCAACCAACTAGAAACGTGTGTAGGTATGTTGCCTATATGTTAAATTAAAGTAACGTATAGTCACGGATTTATGAATATAAACTGGATAGCCAGTTACTGTATATCCCCACCACAATTTATGTCCAACCCTCCTTGGCCGCCATACTGTGCTATTTTTTAGTATTTTTAGTAACTTTCAGTAACTTTAATGCCTTACAGTTGTCGGAGCTATGTAAAATTGTCACCCTGAGTCTCCAGTCTGTCATTTGGTCGGCAATTTCAAAGTATAGTCAGGTTATTATTTATAACATAACAATAGATAAACCCTTGTTGGGGTAGGTAGGTAGCATTTTCGCACAGTATGGCGGCCATCGGTATCGAGACAATAGTGGGGATCAGCATTAGCTATCCAGTTTATATTCATAAATCCGTGCGTATAGTATACAATCGTAAGCAACGCGAGATAGTAAAAAGTGATGTTGATGACTAGGTTGTCAACCAAGTTGAACATCTGTAGACCGCATAAAGACGTTGGTTGAAGTATCATTATTTATTAGAGTAGCATGGACAGAAGTGGGCCACCCCCCATTTTTGTTTACTCAAATGATATATTTTTCAACAAAAATTTTATTTTGTTTCTTATCGACATGAACTCAGTTTTCAATAGGTCATTGAAGTTTGCAGACGTGCATTTGTGTTCTCAAACAATTAGTGCTAAAAATATTTACTATTTTCATTTTTTTTATTGTGAAAGTTATTGTGATTTGCATAAGTTATTCGTCGAATTTAATCGGGATAGTAGCCTTTATTATAGTATTAGACCTAACCGACAAAAATTTGTAGAGTTTTTAGCATATTGTCACGTGGTGTTCTCGCCACGTTATTTCGCGTCAAATTATGCTTGTGGACAGAAGTGGGCCATTTTTTGCAGATAGAAGTGGGCCACTTCAGTGACGTTGTGTTTCGACATTTAGTGTTTTTGTTTACACTAATTGAGTGGCTGCACGGAAAAACCAGCTTAGAGTAATGTATATCTACACCCTGTATAAATATATAGACAGGGTGTCTCAAAAAAAGTATTGTTAGTAAATATAATTCGATAACGATACGTATCCATGCATTATTTTAACTAATTATCAAATTATATTTACTAGCAAAACATTTTTTTTTAAGACAACCTGTATACAGGGTGGTCGTCTGAAAACCAAACAGGCGGGTTTGTGGCCAGCAGAATTTTTTTTTCAAGAAATGCTAAAACACGTCAATTTTATCATAGAGGGGAACAAATTTTGCGGCCAATGTCACTCCCGTATTGTTTCATCCCTTCGCGCTGTGATGACAACCCTTGAAATGTTAATAGGGATGATACAGCAAATGATACCTCATTTGAAAGGTCTTGCTTCCCTGAATTCAGTGCAATCACTTTTGTGAAGTTTTTTATGTTAATATTTTTTTGTGTATCTTTAAAGCAGCATAATAAATAATATCACACTTGAAAATTGATTTTTACAATACAATTTATTATAAAAATAAATCATTTAACATAAAAAAGTCATAGTGCTTGATCCTTGTACTTGTTTTAGATGAAAAACTTGCGTGGCCCACTTCTGTCAGCAAAATCGTGAAATCGCAATTTTCTCTTTTTTTACTTAACGGTGTAAAAAAATATGTTAACATTAAAAATTTTTAAATATGTTTTTGCCGAAAGTTAGGTAATCCCTTTCCCTACAAATAGACGCAAATAGTGCTCAAAAATATCAATTTTTGAACATCCCATAGCATGAAAACTAAAGTGTGGCCCACTTCTGTCGATGCTACTCTACATATTATGTATAACTGCACGACTGCAACGATCCGCGGAATAATTTTAATCTTGAAGTTGGCGTTATCAGAAACCTGATAACCTGCACCTGCCGGAGTTCAATAATTATTCTATAATTATTTTTTAAATGCTTAAAATGAAATGACAATAATTATTATACTAGATATAATCCGATATAAATAAATAAATTAATTACACGTGCATTTTTTCTAAATATAAAATTATTAGCACTTTGAATGTATATTTCTTATTTGTTATTTTTGTTTTTACATTTTCTTGCGTATTTTCTTTGATTGATCCTTAGATCTAAATATTTTTATTTAAGTTATTCGTTTTACGATTAATTTTTGCAAATCTGGAAGTTAATATTTTTTTGTTGTAAATTTCAATCCCTTCATTTTTGTTTATATACATTTTTGTATTTCGTTGGGCCGTTTCCGAGGTATATTGACTTTAAAAAGTCTCTGTAAAAATTTTATTAAAACTACCATAGCAGCAATGTTAAATTATCTGAAATTTTTAGGGAGTTTTTTTTAAGTCAATATATCTCGGAAACGGCCCGAAGAAATACAAAAATGTAGGGCAATTAAATTTGCAACAAAAACTACTTAAACATTTTTCTATTTCGTTACAACGATTTTGAGCATAATTTTTGTATTTTACAGTTTTGTTTAATTCGCTGTCAGTCAAAAAATGAGCTACAAAATAGAAAAATGTATATATACAAAATTGAAGGCAATGAAATTTGCAACAAAAAATGTCTGAAAAGTTTTGCTATAAAATCGATTGTTGTGTGTCAAAGATAGTCTTGAAAAGGTACAAATTACATTGCTAGCCAGTGTATGTGCAGTATCGCATTTGCACTAATTGTAGCAATGACTTAATTACTGCTATCGCTCCAGGTTGTTTTTTTTATTATTTTATCGTTTTATATTTTTATTTTATATTATTTAGTTCTTCTTTCCCAATCTTCACCTATCTTTTTCCCTCATATATTCTTCTTAGCATTTTTCTCTCAAATCTTTTCAAAACTTCTTTTTCTTTCTTATTTAATGTCCATGTTTCTAATGCGTGTATGTCACTGTTGGTCGTATTACTCCTTGGTAGATTCTCACTTTTGTTTTCGTTGATACGTCCTTAGATTTTAGTACTTTTATTAAACTACCCGCACTTTTATTTCCTCTAGCAATTCTACCATTAATCTCCTTTGTATAGTCACAGGCTATGCATTGATGATTTCTGTTATAAATGTTTCCTTTCAAGTCAATTCTACTATCTCTTATGCTTTTTTCTAATGCTAGATTAAATAGTGTTCTGATTTCTTTATTTTTCATCTTTTCTTCAATTGATTTTATTTTTAGCTCGTTAAATTGTCGCTTTTTATTTCAGCATATTCGTTTCTTTCCCTTCTCTGTTCTTCGTATCTTTTTTTGTTTTCGTCCGTGTTTTTTGTCATCATTTCTTCCCTTCTTTGTTTTCTTTTTTTCACGGCATTTCTACATTCCTTGTCAAACCAATCTTTACTACTGCTTTTTTCTTTATACGTCGTTCTTGCCTTCTATTCTTGCCCAGTCCTCATCAATTGTTCCATCTTTTTTTTATTAGTGTTTTATTTCTATCTCTTGCTGAAAGAATGTCTGTGTTTCCTCTTCTTGCAGATTACCAATGATAGCTTCATTTTCTTTGTTTTGATTGCGTTGTTCTATTTTTTCTGTGTTCAGATTCATTGTCATCCTTAACAAATAATGGCCAGAATCTGCGTCTGCTCCTCCGTAGCTTCTTACATTTGTAATACACTTAGCATGTTTCTCTTCGATTAATATATGGTCGATTTGATTTATTGGTGCCCTCCATGTACCTTTATGTATATTCTTTTGTTCAAATTGGGTACTTCTTATCACCATATTTTTTTCCATTGCACAGTCTATTAGCCTGATCCTATTTTCATTGGAAACTTTGTGTTTGCTGTTTTCCTATAGTTGGTCTATATTCTTTTTCTTGTCTTATTTTTGCTACGAAAACGGGGCCGTGCTATCTGGTAACTCGTCGTTCGTTTCAATTAACTTTTAGTTAGCAAAAATGTAAATGTCATTAATTTAAAGTAAATATTAACAACTATTTTGATTCAGATTTACACAAAGAGAGCTACCCATTATTATTAAATTCAGGGGTGTTAATTTCACAACAAAACTTCCTAAGTTTAATGAATTTTCGTATACTAAATAAAAATGTTAGTTAACTTTGAGATTGATTTGTGAAGTGAGTGATGAAGATAGAAACTTGTGGTATATATTATAATAATCTTAAAATTCGGCATAAAATTTTCGGTGAAGAGAAATGTGTGTAACCGGGAGCTCTTAAATAATAGATAAATAATTACGATAACTTTTTGAATAAATTTATGGACTAAATTAATTAGCGCGAGTTCCGCGGTTCGAATCTTGATGCGATCACTTTTGCGATCACGTATTAAAGGGGGGCTAAAGGGGTTGCAGCCCCGGGCCTCCAAATTTCTAGGGGCGTCAAAAAAATTGAAGTAACAAAATTTAAATCACCAAAGTTGTATACCTGTGTTTTATAGAAAAAAAACTATATAAAACTATGTGTAATAACTATTATTCTTTAATGCTAAGCCAAGGAGCCTTTAAAAACAGTTAGCCCCGGGCCTCACATATCCTTAATCCGGCTCTGATGATTAGTCTCACATTATCAACAAAAAATATTAAAAAATTCATGTAAATTAGAGATAAAACTATTAAAAGTTGTAACTACTGCTAACGTCAATTCCGAACTATAAAGATATATACAAAATGTAAACATATTTATGTTATATGTGGTGGTTCGATGTTTCTCAGAATAAGTGTGGCAGAACTTACTCGTAGAGTTCGTTCAGAAGCTTAAGTCTCATACAATGCGCGAAACGGGCAAAATACATAAGAATAAATGTTAAATGAAAACATCAGCTTGGCGCGAAAATTTAAAAAATCTGACTTGAACATTATTTTCATTATAATTATAGAAAAGAAAAACTAATTATAGAAAAAATAAAATGATTACTATAGGAATGTAATTTATTGTAAAACTTTATTATTATAGTACAAGCAAATACTATTGTACAAGTAAAACAAATTATTTTTATTATAATAAAATAATAACGAACAAGAAAGTGAGTAATCGCACATTGAAGTAAATTTTATTAGCCGAGTAATTGATTTTTTTTATTTTTATCTTTACAAGATGGGCTCACATTCTAAATTGAACTCTTCATCATCTTCTTCATCTTCCGAAGACAGATAATCTGAACTGTCACTTTCATCTTCGTAATTTACTCTAATAATGAGTTCATCTACATCATCCATAATATATTCCTTTTCTATATATTCTTTTTCTGTGGCTTCTACATGGCGACAAATATTTTGCCAATCTTCTATTGTGACTTTATTAAATTCTTCTTCAGTCAATCTTCGGACATCGTCCATTTTAAATGTGGTATTTCGTGCGGCAACACGATTCTTTACCAACGCCCAAATTTTCTCAATAGGGTTCAATTCTGGGTGATATGGTGGTAACCGTAATACAACGTGGCCATGTTCGGCTAAAAGTTTATCGGCTACATAATTTTTATTACGTGGCTTGTGTAATTTAATTATATTATACAGATCCATTTTTGTATCTCTGATTTGCCATATTATATTTCTTTCTGATAACCATTGCTGCATAGCACCTTTTCTCCATGAAGACGTAGGGCATTTTAAAATACTAACGTTATGATACGAAGCGTTGTCAATAACCAAAACGCTATTTTTTTCTAGATTTGGAATTAATTTTTCATTTAACCATTTCAAATAATTTTTGTGATTCATGTCATCGTGATAATCTCCAGTTTTAAGGCCAGATTTAAATATTAATAAGGCCCTCGTAACAAAACCTCTTGCACCGCCAGCGTGAACAATAATTAATCGTTGTCCTTTAGACACTGGGGTCTTTAAACCGTTAGTACTTCCATCGTCCCAACATTTAGGAACGGTATGTGAACTATGGATGTAAGTTTCATCCGTATAAACAATATTTCTTCCTTCTTCTTTATATTTTATAAGGTTTCTTAAGAACATAACTCGTTTACCTCGAATATCACTTTTTTCAACAAGTATTTGCTTATTACATGGGGATTTTCTCCACCTAAAACCAATCCTATGTACTACAATTCGAAATGATGAAAGCGATCCAGAAAAGCCATGATCTTTTTTCATCGCTTCATACACAGTTTTCATTGTAGGTCGCCTTTTATGTATAGTCGCATAAGAATGAATTATACGCCTAATAACATCTTCTTCAAATTGGCTTGTTGTAGTTTTTGGGGATGGCATTTTAATAGTTTTCCTGGGAGTAGAAAACTTGGCTTGTTGAGGATTTTCAGCTCCTTCCTTCACATTTGAATGGTCGACTTAAACCAAATGCGAATATTTTTTCTAAACAGATAACAATTTTGGAATGTTTCTTTTTAATTTTCTTTTATTATAAAATTTGATATAAAATATTAATCATATGAACAATAACAGATACAAAATACAATAGTCTCTGGAATAAAACTGGAATATCATCTTTTACGAGGTAGATTGACTAAATAAATCTTAAAACAGGGGTTTATAATTACGTAAAACTTGATATAATATAAATTAGAAAAGTGTATAGTAACCAATTACAAAAATATAATTGAGTAATAATTGTAAAGTAAAAAAATAATATAATTGAGTATTAATTTTGTAATTTTCTTCGGTTTTAAATTTTTTTAAAGTTGTTCTAAGTATAAGTAAAGATATAATTCAGTTCCTATTTTTTGTAATACACATAATAGTTGGAAGTTTTGTTTTTTAATATTAAATTAATATTTGACCTTTGACTCTGTCAATTGGGCAGACTTATTTAAATATAGAACCAATTCTTAAATCCACAAGATGTTGATGCACACTGGAAGGCCGAGCTAAGAAATTCAGCCAAGTCCAAGATTCGAACTCAGAATTTCCGCTCTGTAACTCAACCAGCGATCACACCAATCCACCACTGTGGTTAATAGTAGGGAGTAGGATGCAAAAATTACAATAGTTTATGGCATAAATTACAAATATAAAAATAAAGTTTGGTGGACCATACAGAAAACTGTATGTGTGTATTTCATTGCACACATAAATTGCACTCAAAATTGATGAATCTAGAAAACTAAAAAACTAGAAAATAATTAAAAACATCCCTGAGGTGAGACAGAACCCGAAAATTACGGATCTAGAAGAATGGGGTCATTGTTTTTAAGTTAAATTCGGCTTTAATTAACTAAATTGTTAACTAAAAATGTCATAAAATGCTTTCAAGTTAAAATTAAGTACAGTGAAAGTTGAAGAAAACACTTACGCCCGGTTCACCAACCTTCGAAGATTGTTAAGGCATTTGATCAACGTCAAATCTGTTTTAACCAATTATGAAAAAGATTTTCATGAGTTAACAAACATCAAACTATTTGACGTTGATTAAATGCCTTGACGGAGGTTGGTGAAACTGGGCAGTAGTGTTTCATTGGAATAGAACCGCTTTTTTTATGTGAAACAAAATCCGCTTTATTTAAATCAATAATCCAGTAAAACTTTAGGAGATTTTGTCAAATTCTGGTTACCCACGGCATTGTCGAATTTTTCACTAAAATATTTAAAAGTTAAAAAAAATTATTCATGTTAAAAGATTTGTTTACCCTTTTTTATTAAACTGAAGCAAACGGATCAACCTGGAGTTCAAACAAGGAATCTGCTTCCGTTCGTGCATTTCCGGGTCACTAGGTCGATAACTTTCGTAATCAATTGCAACTCTTCGGTTCACAAAGGTCAGAATTGTTAAAATGTCGTATTTGTATGCACTTTCTTCCAATTCTTTGCACAGTGCTTCGATAAACCAAGAACCCCGGGCAGTATTCCGCCATGAATAGTAACCTAAAATTGTAAAAGTTTCAAAAGTGCCACATCACCAAAACACATTCAAAATTAAGTAAGAAGATTAATCCACAACATAAGCTAAATTTTGTCATATTCACTAAAATCAGATGTAGCGCAAAAACCAATAAAAATAATGAAGAATTTTACTTTTAAAGTTTAAGATAAATGCTGTTGCATTTTTTGATGGAAATCTAAACATTTGCATTTTAGAACAATTTAAAATAAGCATTACATGCGTTACGAATACCTAAACACAGTTTAATACCAATATTTCAAAATAAATTTGGATTCCAATGAAAAAACTTATCGTCGCTTCTGCCGCAATACCTCCAATCATCAGCACACCAAATTTTATCTGAATCGGTTGAACATTTCCGGAAATACGATGACATTTTGATTTTTTTATTGTTGTAGAATGTAGACATTCGTCCAAAAAGTTTGATTGCCATCAAATAAGAAAATCGAGGGACAAGGACTGTTTTCAAGATTTCGCAAAAAAGTAATCTTTTTGTTTTGGATTAAATTCCTGATTTTTATCAAACGGTTCCATATGCTGTCAAGTCCTAGGGGGGTGGGGGGCAATGTTCCTACATACAAAATTTGGTTGAGATGCCTTCAGTACTTCATGAGTTATTCACTCTCTACAATGGGGCCGTTCTTTAATCACGTGAGGTTTTTTATGCCATTTTTTTACCCCCCTCCCCTTTGGTGATACATCGTGAGGTTTTAGGCTACCCCTACCCCCCCTACCCGTATTGTATTTCACGTGTATTTTTTTTGAAAAATTTCTTCAAGTAGAAACGGCGAGACAGAAGGCAGCGGGGCGACGAGTGGCGTCACAAGGTCCAGTGCCGGAAGCTAGCTGAGAGCTAAATATTGTTGTTATGTTGCTTTTTAGGCATAAATTTGCTCGCTCGGGATTTCACGTGGTCGCAAGAAAAAATACACGTGATTGTCACAGCATCTCCCCCCCCCCCATCGTGATGTTATTCTACCCCCCCCCCCCTGTTATAACCTCACGTGATTAAAGGACAACCCCAATGTAACGACAGACGGAACAACACAAACTTTTTTCTTATTTTTTTGCAAATCTTGACGTTTCTGAACACAGTGATCTCGAAAATGTTAAAAAAAATTTTAAATTGTTTTTCGATTACCATACCTCCAAAACAATTTTTGTTTATTGGAGGTAAAATTAAAATCAAGTTTTAAAACAGTTTTAAACCTAAATTTTCGTCGCTTTATCACCTACTATGCATTGGCTTATTCTTTCTCTCAGAAATTTTATGGTCTAGAACATCCCACCATTTCACCGCTGAAAATTTAGTTTTTAATGTTTTCATCTCAATAACATCATAATCATCAGCTTAAAGAATAGAAGTAATTGGTTAAAAATTAATTATTATCTTCAAGTAAATAAATTAAAGAATGTAAGTTTTAAACTGATTACTTCTATTCTTTAAGTTATCTACTTGAAGAAGATAATTTATTTATTAACTTGTAGTACAAAACTTTAAACTAATAATTTCTATTCTTTAAGTTATTTACTTGAATTTATTAACTTTCAGCTAAAAAGTTTGTTTACCACTGGTTTATGGTTTATTCAGTTAGCTGCGTCAAAGTAAAATTAAAGTGAAGAAAAGTAAGTCAACTTCGGGCGGCTACTGTTCTTTAAATATTGATTTGAGAAAAATTAGCACTGAACCTTTTTTATGTAGAATTTAATTATTTGCAAATTTATATATTTGCATTTTAAATTAAAATAAAACAAGTTATTGCACAAAAACCAGATTTTGGTGCATAATAATTCTGTGGTCGGCAGTTAAAAGGTCATAAGTATAATTAATAAATACACCTATAATGGGGATTTTGGACTCTGTAAATAAAACAACCAATTCAATTCAACGTTTCGAAGATCTTTATTGTCTTCTTCTTCAGGAATCTAAAACAATACTCTTGATAATATGACAATTCAAGCAAAATGATATGGCGTACTAACTAAATTCGTTTTACACAGTAGTTGACCATGCCATTATTCGTTCGTCGAAACATTAAATATACGCATACTTTGTTCAACTTCTTGTTTCTTCAAAGTTGAACGTTCAACTTTGAAGAAACAAGAATTTTAGATTTGGAGAAAAACCACTTAAAAAGAAACATTAGCGAGATGTTTTTCATCAAAACACGAAAATGTGTAAATTTTAAAGAGGACTCAATGAAACTGAGCCAGATTTACAGCGGATTAATGTATTGAGAATAGGAGATTTAGATGACTACCCTAATTTAGTTAATGGATCAGTATTGTTTGTGGTTGTTGGGGGATGCGATATGCGAAGGTGGACGGGGAGAGTTTGGTTATTTTTAAGCGTTATCAATCATTGCAAGTGCTAAATTTGATTATTATACGGTCGAATGTGTAGGATAGTTGTTGTGAATTTTATTGAATTTTGTACATTCGTAATTTATATTTTAATATTTTGACAAATTTTGTATGTATGCGTATATTTAATGTTTCGACGAACGAATAATGTCATGGTCAACTACTGTGTAAAACGAATTTAGTTAGTACGCCATATCATTTTGCTTGAATTGTCATATTATCATGAGTATTGTTTTAGATTCCTGAAGAAGAAGACAATAAAGATCTTCGAAACGTTGAATTGAATTGGTTGTTTTATTTACAGAGTCCAAAATCCCCATTATAGGTGTATTTATTAATTATATGAATATGGACGTGAGTGAAGAACAGAAGTCATAAGTATACATTGTTTCCCTATCTACTTATGACCTTTTAAGTGCCGACCACAGAATTATTGTAATCACATTTTTCCTAACCCACAACTAAAGTGCAGTTTACGTTATTCGATTTTGCTTCCAAGTTGCCGTAAGCAAATTTTTCGAAGTTCACTTTATACAGTTTGACCCGAAGATGAACTCGCAAACAAAGTCGTGAACAGAAAACCACCAAAACCAGTCATACAAGAGAAATCGTAAGCAAAATCGCATAACGTAAACTGCACTTAAACCAAAATTTGACCAATATTGTAAGTAGGAAGACACAGTACCCTGTATATTAAATTTACTTTCTGAATTTGAACAGTTGGTATATAAAAATTATCGACGAAAACTTAACCCCTCTTTATTTGACAACAAAAACTAACCTGGAATATTTGAGTAAGCAAATAAAAAGTCAGCTTGGGAAGGAATCTTGTAGCTAGTACTGGGTCCATCAGTTTCAGTTCTGTTTAAAATAACCGGGGGCATAAATTTGTCACCCCGACAAGCCTGAATGAAAAAGAGTTTCGGTTTACCTGAAAACCAAAAATTTTAATTTGATAGAAATTTTGTGATCTAGAAAGGTGAGTACCTGCCAATGTGGTGCACAAATCAGCAGCAAAAGGTGTCCACAAGTCATCGATCTTATAAGCCTGATCACGAGCGTAGAGTATATCCACGTCACCATGACTTAATACAACTAGAACAAAGCAATCGTTATTGGTATGATTCGATTTAGCTGCATTAGTTACATGTCGCATTAATTCATCGTATTCCAAATCCTGATACACTGTAACTTCAAAATCCAACTTGTTTAATCTCAATGCCACAGAATCGGCATCCACATTAGTTCCATCCCTCGTTGGCATATTCACTCCGTTAACTTTAAAAGTTTCGTGGTTAAAAATCAACGCACGTCCTCTACTTCTATGGTTCATATTATAGTGAGTAGCATTCTGTTCCGTCGACATAATCGCCGTTACAGATCCTGGTGAGTATCTAAAATTGTTTTAATTTATTTTTAAGATAGTTCGGATTACAAAATCCACCTGAAGATTGAAGTGCACTAACCTGGAACTAACTTGGGCGTCATTTTCGTCACCCATTTGTTGTTTTGTCCAACAACCACCGTCGGTATTGTTCATTTTTCTTTTGTTTAAATTTTGCAACAAACCAAAACAAACCAAGGTTTTTCAACAAATGACTCATGCGCCGGGTTTGTTGATTATTTGTGATTGACATCATTGACATTTAGGTATCCAACAAAATGTAATCAAATGTAACCATAAATTAATATGTAAAACCAGTGGCGTAGCAATTTTTTTTTTATAAAATCAAATAAATAAGAGGATAAAATTGTTAGTGTACATTTGAATTTGTAAAACAAATTCTTCATCTTAGAGCAGGTTAGTTAACGAGATTTATTATATTAAATCATATTTTGTGTGTTTATTTAGAATAGGATTTTAATTTGCTTATTTTAGTTCGATTGAATTTTTCTATTTAGTGAAAAATCTCTGTAATGGATTTTTCAGTAAGTAATTGTAATTGAATTATTTTTGAATTTATATATATTTTTTTTTTGGTGTTTAATAAACTACTTTATTAATTTATACAAATTGGTCCCAATTTTATTGAATAAAGTGAAAGTTTAAAATCAATCAATTAACTAAAAGATTAAGGAACGCAGAATTGCTTTTAAGCTAACGGTTAGCCGTTTACGTACACTTGATGTTGTCTTGAGTTTGATTTTGAAATCTTTTATTATAAAATCGCGGTGAAATGTGGTGAAATACACAAAATAGAACACCAATAAAATGCAAATGTTTAGTTTATAAACAAAACTTTTTATACCAATCGCGAATGACGAGACAAGAAATTTATTGTTTTCACAGATAAATAAGAATTAATAAGAAAGACAAATGCCGAAGCAGAACTCGACCGGGAATGATGATACTTGACCTAATTAACACGTTTGGTACGCGACAACTAGACGACGGTCAACTCGGCGACGCGACACTGGCGCGGAGGCAAAAAGAAAATGTCACATTCAAGAAACAAATTTATTTATATTATATTTTCATTTTTGCTTCAAAATTTACTATGTGTAAAGTGGGATGATTATGGACATATTCTGTTAAATATGCCAATCTACTTTTCGTTTTCCAAATTTTACTAATACAAGAATAATTATATTCCGGCAAGGACAACCGGCCAACTATATTATCCGATTTAATCGACCGTAGTTCAAATAGACGTCGATTTTTGTTGGGATCACGGAAATCTTGATGTATTATAAATCTTGAAATATAGAAAAATTCCAGAAACACAGCAAAATTGAAATAAAAATTACCAAATGTAAATATATAATCCCCTGTATCCAGGTAGCAATATTTCATAATATTTCCATTATTTTGTTTGTTATATCCGCGTAATAAGTAAGCCAGTCTGTTTTCGTTTACGTAAATTATTAAGTCATTCTTCAACAGCTTTTCGATTTCATATAATTTTATTTTCCTGTCAAGGTTCCAAATGCAAGCCCGAAAATCTTTCGCATTTTCATTTTGAGATAAACCTATCAAATATTTACCATTTATCTAAAGAAAATAAGCATTAGTTATTGAACCAATTCCAAAGGGTTGTCCCAGTAATCTATAAGTTGCTATAGAAATATATTGCTGTTGATATTATAATTACCTGTATGTCATCGATGCTACAATCACTTTCAAAGCAGTTTATCTCCATTAATTCAGTATAATCCAGGTTTGCTATTATTATAGTGCCTACATCTGTACCCATCGAAATTTTGTCGCAGCAATGAATTATACTTCTGATACAGCTTTTTTGTAAATCTAATATTTTTTTTATGTTAATTATGTTTACCACATTAAGATGTGTTATTACCGAAACCCTATAAAAAATACAGATTGAGAAAAATACGGCAGAGTAAGGCTGAGAATAATACGGCAGACTAAGGCAGAGAATGGCTGAAGAAGAAGAAGAAGGCTGAGATACTTACAGGTTTTCATAAATTATAACTTTTACCATTCTATTTCCATATCAAATTCCGTTAGTGACTTTCCAGTTTCTATGTTCCACATTTTAAGATGGACTCTACTGTCTTCGCCTCTAGTCTCTGATACCACAATTATCCCATTTTCAAACTTTCCAACTTGACGAATATCTAAGTTGTTATATTTAAGGCCTTTCAGGCGAAAATTTTTTTTTATCTTTTCATGAACAATAAGTTAAAATAAATAATATTTTTTATCGGTGTATGACTTACTAATCCAGTCGTAGAGTCAATTGCCACAATCATATTTTTCTTAATATTAGTTATAATAAATATATCGCCCGAAAAATAACTAAGTTCTTTGCATGGCATGAAAGTCTTTATTTTATAGTTGACAAGAATTTCCTTACAATTTCCTTTAATCCAGTTGTTTTCCAATTGACTGTTGTACATGTACATTCCCTAAAAACAGCAAATACGCAGAAAATTAGAATTTTTTTAAACTTCCCCCCACGGAGATTTTACAAATAATCGGGGGATCTACAAGATAGCTGAAAGAATGCACTTTCTATTGTTGCAAATTCCGGATTTTTTAACTTGTGAATAATTGGCTATAAATTTTTGGTACAATTTCGAGTTCAAGTTGTCCTCACACTCGAAATAATTTTCGATCTTGCATTTTCTCTTTCAGAAAGATTCCATATTGTTTCTCCACATTCTGCAACAGTTCCACATGCTGTGCATTTTTTCTATACCTGCTATATATAATTTTATAAAAATTTCTTTACAATACAATTAGTTCCTAAATTGCTGTTGAAATAAATTCCCTAGGAACAGGTAAACGATCTAATCTTAATTATATGATGTTTTAAATTTGAATTTAAATATTTCGCGCCAAAAATAAAGCGGGTAATTTAAACATTAGTTGCAGTATTACAACTAATATTTAATTTTTTAACCAATTTAAAAACATCTTCGTTGAACAATGGAAGGACCAGATTCGTCGTATTCTTGTTTGGAGATCCACATTTGCTGAAAGGTGGACAATGAAGCTAATACGCGAACCACTGATCCATGCGGCATAGTTTCTGTCGCGTAAAGAAAAGATCGCAATCTTCGTTTTTGTGTTTGTACTTTAATCAGGTTTTTACTCACAACCGTTGCAACCTCAAGAAAACGATCAACTCCTGCATAAGGAGTATTTAAATCCCAAACGGCGTCAAATCGACTCCAGTCTGAACAAAAGGGGAGTAATCCCCTTATACGCCTGTAGGATAATCAAAACTCGCTAGCGCCCCCATCACGACAAGGTTGCAAACACCTGGAGGGGAAAAACGATCATAATATTTTCATAAAAGAAAACAATTTTTAAATAATTATTTATTTCATTAAATTTATTTAAAAAAAGCATCAGGTTAAGTACGTAAATGTTATTTTAGCTTTATTATTCCACCGCTGCCACGAATTGGTAAATCAGACATTTGATCAATTTTATTTTATAATTTTATTAAGGCTTCGAAATTTACTATTTGTAAGGTATAACCAAGCCAATCTAAATTTGTAAAATATACCAATCGGCTTTTTGTGTTCCAATCTGCACTTTTCCATCGATGCTTCATTTAGGATAAAAATAAGCGAGAAACTACACTATCTGATTTGATAGACCGAAGGTTGAATATTAGTCGCGATGTTTCATGTAGTATAAAGAAGTCATGTGAAGTGGATATTATAGAAAATTTTAAATTTAAATTCGCTTTTGGTTTTGAATTCTATAAAATTTCATAACATTTTAAGAAATCCAAGAAAATCTTACAAAATTCCAGGAAATATAGAAAAGTAGAAAATTCTAGAAAATCCAAGAAAATGTTAGCAAATCTTAGAAACTACGATTTCCGAAGTAATGTAAAAAATACAAAGAATAAAATTTACACAAATTTTGAGAATCCGAAAATATGTTTGGAAATTCTAGAAAACCCTAGAAATTCAGAAAATCTCAAGAAATTCTTAAGATTAATTTATTAGAAAATTAAAAAATGTAAAAGTTCCTATGAAATCTCATACAATCTTGAGAAATTAAAGAAAATCGTAGTAAATCCTCGGAAATATCCTAGGAAATCCAGAAAAATATTAGAAAATTTTAGGAAATAGGATATCCGAAGAAATGTAGGAAATCCAAGGAATCTGGAAATCTTAGGAAATTTAGAAAATCGTAGTAAATGTTAGGAAATCCTAAGAAAATCTAGGAAATCTTAATAAATTTTAGAAAATCCGAAAAAATCTTAGTAAATAGAATATCTGAAGAAATGTAGAAAATCTTAGGAATCTTGGATATTTTTGAAAATTCTAGAAAATGGTAAGTGCATAAACTTGGCTTCTTTTTTTTTAATATTAATTTTTTGTTGTTGTTTTTGATTGTTTTCCATTTTTTGTTTTGATATTTTTTTTCTTGATTTTGCAAAAAAAATGAAGAAAATCTCACAAAAACTTTTTTTTACCAGCTTCCCTTTTTTCGAAATTACAATTTTTTTTATTGTTTTCGATTGTTTTTGAGTTGTCAATTGTTTTGTAAAAATAAAATTTTTAAATCAAATCCTAACCGCGAAAATTGCTAAATAAGATTTTGCGCCAGCTCCTCTTTTTTCGAAATTAAAAATTTTTTTTCTGGTTTTCGATTTGTTGTCAATTGTTTTATAAAAATAAAATTTTTAAATCAAATGATAACCGCGAAATTCCTGAAATATGATTTAAAGCCAATCTGTATTTTATTTAATTATAATTTTCTTTTTATATTATTATTGTAAAAAAAAATGAAAACAAATAATTTTTTAAATAAAAAATTAAATTGCTTAAAATTACAGAAAACAATTGCTTAAATTAGCAAAATTTAATAATAATTTTTTATTTTCTTTATTAAAATTCTTCAAAAATCACCAAAAGTGGTCCAAATATGCACAAATATGCATTATTTACTTAAATATGCACCAAATGTTGAAAAAAGGGGAGCTGGCAGAAAAAAATAGAACTCTTAAATCGGCCAATCTCGAAATAATCAGGGAAAGCGATTTTTTGGTTTTAAACTCAAAAGAGAGTTTCTTCTTGTTTTTCTAAAAACTCAGTTATTTTCAACTTTAGAGTAAATATGATTATAACCAAAGTTGTTGGAAATGTAATACCCTACAAGTTTGGTTGATATTATTTTTACTCTAGGATTGATATTTGTCAAATTAGACTGCAAATAAGGGTGAAAACGTTGTTCTTAATTATCTCGTTTATTATCACGTTTATCGTAAAAATGGTAATGAGTAATTTGGTAGGGAATTTTATTTTCTTTAACTTTCGTAATCGCCTTTTTTCCTCTAGGATCAGATAGTCATCTACGATATAACTGAAAATGAAAAAAAATTTACACCTGAATTCAGTATTCAGTAAGTCTCAAAATATTGATCCTAGAGTAAAAATGGTAATAACTAAAGTTGAAAGAAATAAAATTCTCTACGTAATTACTTCTTATCATTTTTTTACGATAAACAGGATAATAAACGAGATAACTGAAAATTTAAAAATATCCACTCCTAAATTCAGTCTAAGTCTTAAAATATTGATGCTAGGGTAAAAATGGTGATTACCAAAGTTGAAGGAAATAATAAAACCCTCTACCTAATTATTTATTACCATTTTTACCATTAAATTATTATTTTTTCACATGAGTCAATCCATATGAAATCACCAAAAAAAAGAAAAGAAAATTGTTGCTGCACTATTATAGATTTTGATTAAACTTTGTGGAAATGTTCTTCAGGGTTCCAAAGACTAAAATCCAGAAAGGAATTTAATTTTCTCACTTGCCACTTCCGGCCACACAAAATCAAGCAGTTGAAAAGTGTTATTTTTGAGGTTGGCGGTTTTAGCTGTACAAACTTTTTCTGTTAGATATATCTAGTCGACCAAGGTGGCATTTTGAAGCTGAAAGATGGCAAGTTAAACAAAAATTAAAATATTTTAACAAATAAAATTTAAAAAATTACTAGTCTCCCCTACCCTTTGATATGAAAATAACACCACAACATGCACTCAAAAATTTAACTTTCAAACCGGGGAGTCTGGGGGGCATGGAATGCCCTCCAGTGCACTAGAATTTTTATTATGAAATTTCATTGAATACAATTACTGATGCAAATTACTGATTACTGTATTACTGAAACAAATCGCTATATGTTTTGCTTTTCTTTGAACGTCTGTACATCCGCTAGAAAAGAAAATAACAAAAAGAACTTTGAAGTTTTTTGAAGTTTAAGGTAAGAACTAAGTATCCTGTAAATTAAAAATTTTTTTTCTGTAGTGTATTAGTTTCATTATGGAATACAATTTAACAGAATTTCTGATGTACTGGAGGGTATTCCACGCTCCCCAGACTCCCCGGTTTGAGAAATAAAAAGCTTTTTTTTTAACTCCCAGCCCACCAGTGCATACATATTACTACTACCTATAAATGTAGTTTTAGTTTATGAAACAGTGGAATTTCCGTATTCCATAAAATTAATCAAAAAATATGCGCACGGACTTTTTGTATCTGATTCCAAATATTTTCCAAAATCGGAATATTCGACAAGCTAGAAAGTTTTATAATTAAAACTAAAATTTTCAAAGTTAAACGAAAATACAACAATTTTAACAAATAAAATTAAAAAAATTATTAGTCTTTCCTCTGGTATGAAAATAACACGACAACCCAGATAACATGTAAGCTTACGACAAGGTTGTCGTTTGCTTGTCGTTGGCTTGCCATAAGCTTGCAATAAGCTTAAGAAAAGCTTGCCGCAAGCATTTCAGCGACAAGATTAACATGAAATCCTTATCAAAAGCTTTACATAAGGTTTACATCGACAAGCTTGTCACGTAAAGGGAAAAACAAGATAAATCATAAAAATTGAAGCCTAGGCTTCGAGGCTATGTCTCCGACATAGCTGGTAGGTTTTACGTGAATACGTCGTCAAGGGATATCCGTTTTCGCCCAGGTCTACCGATCGGATAACATCGATTTGAAAACATGAAAACAACTTCCAAGATTTTGCAGAAAATTGATAATTCGAAATTTATCATTAGTATTTAGCTGATCGGTAGACCTGAGATAAAACGGGTATCCCTCAACGATTTATTCACGTAAAACCTAACGAACATATCCTCGAAGCCTGGGCTTCAATATATTGGGCTTTTTATTTATTACATATATTATTATTTAAGTAATTCAACTAAGTATTATTATTTTTATGTTAATTATTTAAATATTATTTAATCGGAACGGAATTATCCGATAATCTTTTTAGTACCAACAACAAATTTTAGGGTATAAAAAGAAAAGTAAAATTCGGATGACTGCAGTTCTTTGGCTTTTATATAAAGTACCCTCTTGGTTGAACTTTAAAAATATGGCGCGTAATATTTTTCCGCTATATTGTCTTTAGTTCTCCTTACTTTTGTGCAAACACTGATACCGTCAATTTTCAATATAATAATTATTGTGAACCCTTCCCGAATAATTTTTTTGGCGTTAATTTAAGTTCAAATAATTTATATTTAATCCGAACTTAATCTCTTAATCAAATAATTTTTAAATTACACTGAATCATTATTTGTTTTTTATACCTTGACAACAATAGTAATTTTCAATACAAGTTAGGGAAACAATGATTTTGCAGCGCAAGATCGGTTGTTTCCGAGCGAGCCGAAGGCGAGATCGGAAACCGTATCGAGTGCTGCAAAATAATAGTTTCCCACGTGTATAGAAATATATTTTTCATTTGACGACATTCGGAAAAGAACAAACGACTTCGATTGATTACTTTTTCAAGTCAATTTAGTCAAATATTTTTATATAATAATTTTATGAGAATCTGAAATTTAAATTTGTACAAATTTGTTTGTTAGATAAAAAACAAAAAATGATGTACATAGTTACACTGAAAAGTTTCATTGCGTGAACTATTTTGTAAGTTTTTAAATTAATTATTTAACAAATTTTAGTTATAATTTTGCATTTCTTAGATTTTTAACATGTTGTCTGAAGATTCTGAGTGCTCCGATGTGGAAGAATCTGCCGCGTTAGCTGTCCAACAGCTAATTCCGGAAAAAAGTAAAGCACGTTATAACAAAACTTACGTCAAATTTAAATCGTGGTGCTCGGATAATCGCGTAAAATCTATAAAAGAAAACACTTTGCTCGCATACTTTCAGCAACAAAGCAAAGTCATCAAAAGCTCCACCATGTGGAGTATATATTCGATGTTGAGGTCCACATTGAATGTCAACGAGAACGTGGATATCAGCAAGTTTCTAATTTAAATTGCATTTTTAAAATCGCAAAATCGCAAGTGCAATCCCCCAAAGAAGTCTGCAGTTTTAACCAAAGAAAACGTGGAGCAATTCCTGAAGGTGGCTGGCGAGGAGTTTTTGTTGATGAAGGTAATACATTTAAATCTTCATTTGATGACAAAATTTAATGTGTTTTTATTCATTGCAGGTTGTGTTAATAATTGGAATAAGAGGTGCATGGAGAAGAGATGAATTGACGTTCCTGAAAGTTGAAAATATCAAGGTGGGAGATATGTTCATTACTATTAACATTCCTAACACCAAGAACAATGTTGTTAGGAATTTCAAGATTACGTCTGGGCAGTTTGGAGGTATCGATCTCCTTGACCGATATATCAACCGATATATCGCTCTGCGGCCGACGGACACCGGGCATGACCGCTTCTTTGTGAACTACCAGCGAGGGAAGTTCACGAAGCAATGCGTTGGAATTAACACCGTCGGAGGAATTCCCCGCAAGATCGCGACTTACCTGCAATTGGAGGATCCCGCCAGATACACTGGTCACTGTTTTCGGCAAACATCGGCCACTTTGTTGATTAATGCTGGGGTTGATATAACTACTCTTAAGCTGAAGGTTACATTGAAGATTGCGAGACCAAGAAGCTAGACGTAGCTGAGAAGATTTTAGGTCAACCTGCAGTCATGCAAGGAGTCACTGTTCAACCGCAACCTTCAACATCAAAAACTGCCGAAGCCGTGCCTCAGGTTTATTTTCATGATTTAAAAAATGTAGTTGTTAATTTAACCATCAATAAATAGCATTTTAAACTCGATGTATTTTTATTTTTCACGCACTAGTGCGTGAAAAGTAATTTTCCCCGCACTAGTGCGTGAAAAGTGTGACTTTCATGACATGTGGAGCTTATTGAAATATGAGACTTTTCCTAATGGAGTAATGAAAAATATATTAAGTATGCTGTAATACCCTAGGGCGTATAAATCATAATGCCCGCTTATTATGCCCTCTCATCGCAATTATATACACAAGTCATGGTAAACTAGGAAATTTAGCAAAATTTAAATTCACAATTAATAAATTTTCTGAAATTCAAATGCAGTGTAATATAAAACATTGTATGCAACATGGGCATTACTCGATGTTTATGTCGAGGGCAACCAATTTAAAAGGACGAGGGCCGCTAGTAATCATCGAGTAATGCCCTTGATACATAAATAACTATTATAAACCGAAAAATTTCAGTATATAAACTAAACTAATAATTAGAGATGAGATTTTTAGGTTTTTATTTATCTTATTTATGCTGCTATTTACATTTTATTAGAACTAAAATTTGTTTAACGGAAAAATATGTTAGCTGAGCCCTGTTTGTTTTTATCTTTTTTACCTTTTTTAAACAATTTTTCTAACAAGTACCTATTTTTGAATTTTTACGATCTATTTTAGAATTTTTAAACGTTTTCCTGGTTTTAAAGTTTGAGGACGTCAGAAATATTAACTACGAATGTTAAGAGAATTAGATTTCATCTAGCTTTTACTTAAAAAGTTTAAAAATTCTTTTGAAGTTTCATTTATTAAGTTCAAAAAAATATAAGAATAATACAATACGTAGAAAATCAAAATTCAAAAAATTAAAAAAGAGACAAATATTACTGTTGAAGAAGTAACACTTGATTAAATTTAGGTTTTAGTGTGCGTTGAATACTTCCCTGTGCTTGCAATACTGCTTCTAGCAACGGAAAGATACATACCGAATAACGGCATTTAAGGCGTCAAATTATTTGGTAAAGAAGATTTAGAAGTGCAAGTGCGCAAAGGGCAGAAATTGTAAGCACATGGTTGTTGTTTTAATATTATATTTATTGTTAATTAGTATTATTATTACTTGTAGAAATTTTCAACCTTCGTTTCATTAATAAAATAATTACTGAACGTGTTCGAAATATTCCCGCCCTCCCTGCAGCTTAACAGCACCTCTAACAATCACATAACAGGTTTGAATTAAGAATATTTGAAATTATGAAAAATTCGTAATACGATAGTACAATATAACGTTATTTCATGGTTATTTCCAATCTTCAGTTGTACATAATTGATTAAATTGAAAAATTAAAATTTTTTTTTTTTTAAATAATCGATTAATTTTGATTTTGTTTTGATTTGAATTTTGATTTTCTACGTATTGTATTATTCTTATATTTTTTTGAATTTAACCATAAATACATACTATAAACCACAAATTTACTTTGTAAAATTTTTTATTTTGAGTTCTTTTTCTCGTTTATTAAGACTGGCCATGTAAGTTTCCAAAGGTAATTATTTTTGAGAATAGAAATTAAATTGAATTTATTACATGGCCAGTCCGATAACTATTTCAAAAGAATTTTTTGGCTTTTTAAGTAAAATAATTAAAAAATGTTATGCTCTTATCATTCGTAGTTTATATTTCTACATTATTTTTTATCAGCACCCGATATAGGCTACCTAATTGGCCGTTTTTTTACCTAAAACTACAAAATACTAACCTAAAATAGCTTTTATTAGAACCTTTTTAGTTACCTTTTTTCGAATTTATACAACCTAAAAATCTCATCTCTACTAATAATCAATTCTTCAGGTTTTGAATTTTCACTTGGCATCTCAAAATCATTGATAATTTCTGTTGTTTTTGTGATGTTTTGATGATTACCAATTCAAAATAATTACTACTGAAGATAATCCGATAAGTTTGTGTGCCAATTCGGAAATATTTCTATATAAAGCCCATTTGAGACGATGTCTAATTTTTTGTATTTTTCACACGAAAATTTTCTAAAAAATTTGCTCAAACTTTATCCATCGTTGCAAACAGGATTCGATGTCAAATTTTGTATAAAATTTAGCAGTAAATGTATCCAAGTGACTTTTCTTATTGGTTAACTACCATTTTAGAAAATTTTCGTGTTAAAAATACAAAAAATTAGACTTTGTCTCAAACAGGCTAAAGGAAACAAATCAACAAGTCAACATGTTTTGAAATTTTTGGTTACATAATTTTTTTTTACATTTTTGAACATGTAGGGCAGTGGTTCCCAACCTGGGAGTAATTACCCCCGCGGGGGTAAAAGTAAAGATATTTATATTTGCTTGTATGGTTTGTATTAATAATAATATTTAAGGGGGTGGGGCTAGTGGGAGTAATTTTAATTTTCCTAACAGGTCACAGGGGTAACAGTATTGAAAAGGTTGGGAACTACTGATGTACTTTTTGTACACACCCACACACCCACACATTTTTCGTTACATATTTGTTTTAAATTTTTAACCTGTAGCGAGTACTTTTTGTACACACACACACTCACATTTTTCGTTACATATTTTTTAAAATTTTTGAACATGTTACCAATTTTATAGACCTATTCACGTCAAAAACAAAATGCCGTCGTTTTGCTTCTTGTTGGCTTGACACGAAAAGGTTTACGCAATAAGCTTAAGAAACGCTTGCCGCAAGCATTTCAGCGACAAGATTAATAGAAACCCTTATCAAAAGCTTTACATAAGGTTTACATCGACAAGCTTGTCACGTAAAGGGAATAACAAGACAAATTATAAAAAACAAAATGGCGTCTTTTTGCTTGTTGTTGGCTTGACACGAAAAGGTTTACGCAATAAGCTTAAGAAAAGCTTGCCGCAAGCATTTCAGTGACAAGCTTAATATGAAACCCTTGTCAAAAGCTTTACATCGGCAAGCTTGTCACGTAAAAGAAAAAACAAGACAAATAATAGAAAACAAAATGGCGTCCTTTTGCTTGTCCTTGGCTTGCCATGACAAGGTTTACGCAATGAGCCTGAGAAAAGCTTGCCGCAAGGATGTTACACTAGGTTTATATCGGCAAGCTTGTCACATAGATAGATGGTGAAAGGTAAATGGTGCGAAGAGTTTTGCAATGACCGGATTTGCTAGCTGAAATTGTGCGGATAGATGAGCCGACCCTTTCTTCGTGCTGTGCGATGTTACAAAAACCAATTAGATAAACTGTCGAAATTCCACTTACTTCTTGTAATTTTGTCCTTTTTGTATTTTTTGTAATTTTGTAATTTTTTTAGTTTTGTAAACTTTTTGTAGGTATAAATTTTTATATTTATATAATAAAAACACAAATAATTAGAATCCAAAATTTTAAATTTATTTTTCTTCTCTCAGAGGCCTGTAAACGACAACCGTGAAAAAAGCCATAAATAAGCTTATTCTGTTAAGCAAATATAGTATAAAAGCTTGCACACGACAAGCTTACGTTTAACAAGGTTGCGACAAGCTTTCACATGACAAATTGCGACAAGCTAACGTATACAAAGTTGCGACAAGCGTTCAAATGACAAGGTTGCGACAAGCTTGCATATGACAGGGTTTACAAGCTTGTGAAAAGCCATTTTCCTTGTCACGACAAGGTTGCGTTAAGGTTAATATAAGCTTGTAGAGTGTCAACTAGCATTCCTTCAGACAAGGTTGCAACAAGCTTGTAAATGACAAGCTTATGAAAAGCCATTTGCCTTGTCACGACAAGGTTATGATAAAGTTAATGCAAGTTTGTTGACCGTCAACTAGCACCCTTGTGATAAGCTTTTTGTAAGCTTACAGGTTGTCAACGACAAGCTTGAAGCAATCTTAACGCTTGTCGTCGACAAGGTTGCTGCGAGCTTATGAAAACCTTACATTGCTATCTGAGAACATGCATACAATAATTTATCTTCCCAAACCGGGGGGTCTAGGGGGCATGGAATGCCCTCCAGTGCACTAGTAATTTCATTATGGAATTCAATTTAATACAATTACTGATGACTGAAACAAAGCGCTATATGTTTTGCTTCTCTATGAACGTCTGTACATTGGCGAGAAAAGAAAATAGCGAAAGGAAGTTTGAAGTTTTTTTAAGTTAAAGGTAAGAACTAAGTATCCTGTAAATTTCAAATTTTTTTCTTTTATCAAACATGTCCAAATTGTAGTCTCAAATATACAAATTCTTAAAATTTTGAAATTTCAAGCAAAGATTTTTTCATGATTAGTTGACTGAAGGAGTTGATCTAAATTTTTTATTCTCTTATTATATATGTGCAATTTGATATCAGAGAACGATTAGACTTTTATATTCAACAGCTCAAATCAATAAAAAAACACGTATTTCAACACCATGTTATTTTTCAGGTATATGAATTATGTAAATGTTAATATACGCGAAAAACTACTATGTGGCACCAATAACTAAAACAACGTTTACGCACCCAAAACTTTTTACACATAATATGATCAAGCGACACCCATATATTACTCCGACTATATATGCGTTTGAGCACCCTATATATATATATTATTATATTATATCTAGTGATTGCACTTCTGTAGACCTCGTGTGAACGATCCTGAAGGAAAATTACAAGTACCTAATGTTTTCAAAGTTTTGCTCATTTGATGCTGAATTCAATCTCAATGACACACATGACAATATGTGGGTAGCTCATGGCTTATATAATATGTAAACTGTTTGTCAAATCGTTCAAAATCAATAATACATAAGTAATAATTTTTGTAATCAAACCAAGAAATAAAATATCTTTTTTCATGTGTAGACTAGGGGAAGTAGTTGGTCCTTGATAATGTAAGAGAATTTTCAGACTTTCTTCAAAATTGTAATATTTAGTTGCGACAAATAGCCGCGTCCACGGGCCAAGCAAATACTTTGATAGGTTGCTTCAAAAATTTTCACTTATAAATATCACAAGAAAGAGAAAATAAATTGAAAATAGTTTCACATATTTTCGAGAAGAAGAAGCAATAGATATGAGAGTTTGAAGAAATCAAATAGCTATTGCCGAACGGCGGCAACATGTTTAATGTTTTGATTGGCAACTTCTACAGAAATTGAAAGCTTCTATTGGTTTTTAGAAATAAAAAAAATAATCATAATAATAATTAATTTTACAATTTTGAAATGTTTCCTATTCCAAAACTATTACGCAATGCTTATCACTACGCTATAAGCAAAATTCCGTGGTATGTGCGGGGGTTTCCAGTATGCTGTATGTGTAAAATTCCGTGGTGCCACTTAGCCCGGTTATATGCGTTTTTGCTAATAACGCCCTTGACAGATAATAATACGATTCAGTTAAAACTGAACTTTTATAGATAATAATTATGTACAGTCCAAGAGGCACCTTCGTTATATTTGGTACTATTTTATGATGTTCCTACCTTCTAGCACAAAATTTTATATTTTAAATAAATAATTTGTAGGAGTACCTAGTGCCACCATTTGAGATAAAATGTTTAAATTATTATAAACAAAAATATATAAAACAAATATCTATCTTGTCTATTTTATACCCAATAATTTTTAAATAGTTTTGTTCACAATAGAGCACAAAATACTAATTTAAAAAAAACTACGTTCCATCCAGGGGGTGGTCCATGGTATAAGCTACGTTGGCTAATGATGTAATATGTGGGCAGCTTATGTTTGTCAAATCGTTCAAAATTAGTAATACATCAGTAATAATAATATTTGTAATGAAACCAACCCGAAACGGCTACGCTAAGGTTGAAAGGAAAAAATGCAAAAACATTTGCATTAAAAAATGTATTTTTATATAGACTTGCAGTTTTCATTTTTTCCTATTATAATTTGACATTTGAGGGGATTGTGAATTCGTAAATCGTAAACCCCATTTTTTCCCGTCAACTTATTTTGTACTACCTATAAGTATAATATATAGCCATATTTTAAGAATTTAATAAGATTTTTAAGATTTTTTAAGATTTAATAATTTAAGAAAGAAATAAGATACCTCCTTACTGTTCCTATAGGAAAAGAAGTGGGTTCTTGATAACGTAATGGGATTTTCTTCGAAATTGTAACACATAAGTACGTTGCAATTTATTGTTTAAAATGTTATTGTGTAAAATTTAATGTTTACTACTACAATCGTGGGAAATTAATTATAAGAAATAATATTAATTTGTAGTAACTTATTTAGTTTATAACTTCAACTGAGCGATTATCTGATTATTACATAAAATTTTTATGTGGGTTAAACACTTATTAACATAAACATTTATTGGGTGCGTCAAGTTGACCCCTCTCGGCCCGAAAATTGTATTTCGCTAATACAAAATTAATGAACCCAGCACTTTCAAAAAAATTTACAGCACTCGCCAGCACTTCGCGAGCATTTCCACACTATACAAAAAATATTTTCAAATTCCAAAATGGAGGCGCCAACTTGACGTAGCCGAAAAACTACTTTTTCAAGTTATGCTGAATTCAAAGTAGTATTGCTGCACGGGTAGTGGTTCAAGGCTTACTTTGCACTGAAGCTCTAATCTTAAATTACCTCGTTTTTCCATGAAGTTGTTCAAGAAAGTTATAAATATTTCGAACCACAGTTTGATGTTCACCAGAGGGCCGAGTTAAGAAATTCTGCCGAGTCCGGGATTTTAACCCAGAATTTCTGCTAATAACTTCAACTAGCGATCACACCAAGCCACCACTGGTGGTCTCAATGTATCTTGCTCGGAGCTTATTTTTAAAAAATTTTAATAAATGAGTTATCTTTAAATAATTTACAGAATTCGACAGCTATCACGCGTAGTTTTAAATAATACACATAAAAAGGAAAATATAATATCCAATAAAATTGAAATAATGTAGAGTGCTTTCTTGAATTTATTTTGACTTGTGTGGGCACGTCAGGGTTAAAGGCTGAAATTTTCAAAAATGAAGGGTTAGATGGCATATATTCATAATCCGGAGGTAGTCAAAATTTAGAAAGCGCAAAAGGGCGCTATTTAAAAAAAAAGAGATAACAGCATTAACAGAAAGCTAATAAGATGTGAATTATTTTGATATATAATTTGACATAAGTTTTGTACGAAATGCATGTTATTTTTATGTTTGAAAACTGTAAATTGTTAAGTCGCTTATGGAAAATCAAATCTTGAACTGCAATTATCTCGGTTCGAACTTCGCAAAAATTTAATTATATTTTACAATTTTTATTTATGTATATACTCTTCTATTTGCCAAACAAAAGCCTTAATCAAAATTTTTTATTTTTGAGAAAAGTTGCGCATATGTATGTAGATTCGATAAGTTTAAAAATCATAATTTTTTGTTTAATATTATTAAATATTAATTAAATTAATTAAACTTATTATTAATTAAACGATATTAAATTATTAGTAACACCTTAAAAATTCCTATTGTATGTCGCTCGCAGGTTACCGTCGACCGACCGGGTAACCCCTACCACAAACCTAGTGTGTAACGTTTCTAGCTAGTACTTACGAAGAATTTAAATTTCAATAATTATTTATTTAAAAAAATAAACACTTTATTCTCTTTTATACATTCACATTTTTATTTCAAATTTTTTTTAAGACAGTCAAATTTAAATAGGTACATGAGAAAGCCGAGTTTCGGTCACCCAATGTTTTTTTACATATTTGTCTGGAATATTAAAAAAAAATTTTGTATTCCTAAGCAAATTCTAAGCATTTCATGGAACCGTTTCCGCCAGAATGAATATTTAACAAATTACGTTTTCATCATGTTCCCCGTTATTGGCCAAACAATAGTACAACCTGTTTTCAAACTCTTTGCAGACTTGCTAAAATAATTCTGCACTAATTCGCCTACATTCTTGAATTAATCTCATTTTCAGTTCCTGAAGTTTCTCGGGAGAAGTTTTATAAACTACCGTTTTCAAATGACTCTCAGAGATAAAAATCTAGTTTAAATTAAATAATTTCCAAATAAAATTATCTTTTATTTCACCTTTCAATTTTTACCTCTAGTTCATCCAGCATGAGCGAAATGAAAGATGGATGAACTAAGATTTTTTCCATCTTTAAAATGATATATCGCAAGGTAGGGGGGGTCCTATTGGAAATTTTAAAGTTGTGATAGATGGGAGTTAAGGGGTTCAACTTAAAATTTAAACAGTATTAGTTTTAAACATCCCCCTGATCTAAATCGACGTGTTTTATATTTTTTGCAATGTTTTTCAACAAAAGAAGTTATTCGACTGGGTAGTCTGAAAATGAACAACCGGTATAAGCAAAAATGCAAATAAAAGAATATGTAGAGGTAATCTTTATATTATTTTCTGTTAGTTGCAGTTTGAAACGCTGCATTCTCAATTACAACTTATAAATAATTTACACCTAATAAGCAACTAGTAGCTGAATTGATAATATTTTAGATAATTTTCAAACAAAAGGACAAACTTTTCTATTAGAATTTCAACGTTTTCTTGTTGATGGATTATCAAGTTTATCAATAAATAATATAAGTTTCTTTATTTTAAAGTTTGTATCATTTTAAAGAATTTTTATCAATTTTGATAATTTGAAATTTGACAATAATAGCAGTTATTATTGTCAAATACTGTAACCGTCATTTAATGGAGGACTCAATAATACAAAAAATAATCTAAACTTTTATCAGATATTTCGTAATATACCGAAAAGTTACATTTTCGTTGGCAAGATTAAAATGATTTCATTTTTGAAATTTTACATTTGAAATTATTTCATTCAGGGTAAATTAGATTTTCTAATTTATGTCCAGATTTATGTCTAACACGTAAAAATAAATTAATTTACACATTTGAATGACGCTTAAAATGAAAACTAAAATTCGAACATGCTATAAAAATTTAAAAAACCAAACCCGGACTCCAACGAGTTGTATTAAAAATGTTCATACGAATAAAACAAGGATTTACAATTCAAAACTATCAAGCAAAGATCTGAAAACGAAATCTTGACTGGTGCCAGTTCGCTATATGTAAAATGCCGTGGTGCCACTTAGATGTGGTTGTGTTTCTGCTAACAGCGCCCTCTGCAGATTATATGGTTCAATTAAAATAGAAATTTTATAGATAAACGGTCGAAGAGGCACCTTCGTAAAACTTCGTACTTATGATGTACATACCCCCTAGCACCCAAATACGAGCTAAAACGTTGTGGCACCTTGAATTGGTGCCACAACGCAAATACAGGTGCCACTTCGACCATATATATGTAAATTTGGTGCCTAAACGTTACATTACATATATATGTATATTTTTTCTAGAAACTGCCATCTTTCAGCTTCAAATTACCCACCTTGGTCGACTAGATATCTCTAATAGAAAAAGTTTTTACAGATAAGACCGCTAAGCTCAAAAATAAGACTTTTGAATTGCTTGGTTTTGGTTTTTGGAACCCCAAAGAACATTTCCACAAAGTTTAATCTAAATCTAAAATAGTGCAGCAACAAGGAATTGATGATTTCATATGGAATGACCCATATGCTAGATAAGTTGATAATTGAAATAACAACTAATTTGCACATTATTATCTAACATGTAAAAAAATTTGTTAAATATTTTCACATGCTAATAACTATAAACATATTAATTAATTTGATTAATTAATAAATTTTTATTTTGTAATCCCCTATGGTAATTGTCTAGATCCGCTACTGGTCGATGCCTGAAAAGCCTGTTTCTAAGAAAAATGGAGCTTATTGTTGAAATAAGGAGACTGCTACTCCAAGGAAACAATGCGTAAAGGAATTGTTTTAATTGTTTTATTCGTTAATTTTAGCCGAATTTTACTTAAAAACAGAGATTCTCTTGTCCTTCTTGATCCTTGCCTTTGGGTTATCTGTCACACCTAAAGAAGTATTTTTAATTGGACTGGTTTCTGATCTGCTCTGTTACTCCCGTGAATTTCGAATTCAGTGGTTTTTAATCGTCTTCAAAAAGAGGAGGTATAACTTTTTTGCTTATCAATCGATTTTAATGATTCTTGTTGCGTTGGATTCAGTATAGTTCCAAGGTGGTCCCATTTTAATTTCATTGGTATTTTACCTTGAACTTCGAAGATACAGTATAACTTTTTTGTTTATGAACTGATTTTAATGATTCTAGTTGAGTTGGATTCAGAATATGTAGTTCTAAGATGGTCCCGTTCTAATTTCGCTGGTATGCGACCTAGAACTCACGAATGATTTTAAATCATTGTGCAGACGAGCTCACTGATCAGCTTGCAAAACTCACAGGAGACCTTATAATGTCACTGCGTAACTGGTGAAATTTAATCCATTGTGTACCTCAAGAGCTGCCGCTCTTGAATCACACTGTATATTTATGTACCTATTACGAATTTTATGCAAATCTTTTGCTATTGCTCAAATTCATTCTTCGATACGAGAGAAGTATTACGACTGGGATGTAAGGTCGGGGTAGGTTATTCTATGCACAACGTGGATGTCCTGGTATTACACGATGCGGTATTTCGGGTTAGGTTAAGTTTAGGCAGTAGGACTAATATTGTTGGAGTTTGATTTTGCGTTTTGACATTACATGGTTAATTAATTTATTAATATATCAAATTATAATATTTAAAATGTTATCGCAAATTATTTCCTACTGTTTTTTGTTAAATTGAACCAAGCGGGTCAAGGCGCACTCGAAAAACGAAATTGACTTTCTTTGCTGCCATTCGGTGAAGTGGTAAATCCGTCTGTTTACAGCGGTCAAAATTTCTAGAATATCCTGTTCGCATGCGTTTTCTTCCAGTTCTCTACATAGGACTTTAATGAACGAAGAACCAAGAGCTGATGTATTCTGCGGTAAATAGCATCCTAAAATTTTACTCGTTATTGTTCTTTTATATTTTCTTTTTTTTTAAATAAGATAGGAAACAAGATACACAGATACAGAACAGTATGCTGGAAGGCGGACCTAGAGGATTTTCAGGAACGTTAGAAAGCAAGCCGACAAGTTTAGTGTCTCTCAGGAAAATTCTATTATTTCGTAACAAAAACTCACCAGGAATATCCGAGTAAGCAAATAAAAAGTCAGAATGAGTAGGTATCTTATAGTTGGTTTCAGTTCCGTCAGCTTCGGTTCGGCTTAAGATAACCCGTCCCATAAATTCTTTACCCCTACTAGCCTGAATAAAGAAAAGTTTCGGTTTACCTAAACACTAAAATATTGAGTGAACAAATATTTTGCAATACAGGGAGGTACCTGCTAATGTGGTGCATGAATGAGGTAAAAACGGTATCGACAATTCTTGAATATTGTACGCCTTATCTTTGGCATACAGTATACCCTCATCACCATGAGTTAACACGAAGATGACTAAACAATCAAAATCGGTGTGATTAGAATTGGCTGCATCGGCTATTTTCTGCATTAACTCATGATATGTTAAATCCGCATATACTGTAACATTAAAATTCAGTTTTTTTAATGTTGCTCTTATAGATTTTACATCTGTTTTTGTTCCGATTCTAGATGTTAATTCGGAAACATCAAAAGTTTTATGGTTGAACACCAATGCCATTCCCCTATACTTATGATTCATATTGTAGAAACTAGAATTCCCATAAGTCGATATACTTTGTCGTTTCCTCGTTCCGAAAAAATCTAAAAGTTTTAAACCATATCAATATAGTGTAAACATCATCGAATAGGTTGGATTTTGTTAATTATAGCAAAGTTTTGCTTAAAAGGAGAGATCTGGGTGTCTCAAGCTATTTTTTATTTCTCCTGTATTTAAATTGATGGTAGGTAAAATAGTCTAAGGAATATAATGGTACGAACAATTTATCGTCGTAACAAATTAACCATTAAATAATAACCTTAGGCACCTGAAGATATACGAAAATTCGTTTGAAACATGTCGTGCTAATTAAACATTAAAAGAAATTCGCGAATTACCTTGACCTGACGTAAACAACAATTTCATTTAAAATATTATTTCAAAATTATTTAAGTTATGTTTTCCTTAACTTTTTCTGTTAAATTGAACCTGATGAGTCAATTTGGAGGTGAAACAAGGCATCTGCTTGCGTTGGTGCCATTTTTTTTCTCCAGGAGTGTTACTTTCATAATATATTGCAATCTGTTGGTTCACAAAGGTTAGAATTGTTGCTATGTCTTGTTTGTGCGCATTTTTATTCATTTCTTTGCACAGGTGTTTAATAAATGTAGAGCCACGGACTGTATGTCGCCACGAATGTGAACCTATAATTTTAATTTCAATAAATTAAATCAAATAAAACTTATCCAACTTTGCCAAACTCTTACTTGGAATACTTGAATAAGCAAATAAAAAGTCCGCTTGACAAGGAATCTCCTGGTTAGTTGTAAAATTAGTTTCCTCCGTTTCCTGCATAAATTTTCTATCGCAACAAGCTTGAATGATGAACAATTTGGGTTTACCTGAAAATTTAAAAATTGAGTATATTAAGTTTATGTTATACAGAGGGGTACCTGCTAGTGTGGTGCATAAATGAGCTGCAAAAGGTGTGAACAATTCTTCTACCATGTACGGCTTATCGTAAGCATAGAGTTTATCAATGGTATTTCTGCTAAAGGGTGAAATCTGCTTATAACCATGACTTAACACAACCATGATGAAACAATCATAATCGGTGTGATTAAATTTGGCTTCGTGGTTTACATGTTTCATTAATGTGTCATATTTTAAATCCTGATACAATCGAATGTCAAAATTCAAATTCTCTAATGTATTTTTCATTAATTTTGCATCCAGATCCGTCCCTTCTCTAATAGGCAAATTTTCTTGCGGAACTTGAAAAGTTTTATGGTCGAAAATCAAAGCCCGTCCTCTTCTTTTAAGTTCCATATTGTAGTGAGTGGCATTCGCTGAAGTTACCATACCTGCTGTTACATCACCATTGTGTCGGATAAATCTAAAAGTTTGATAATCACCAAAAAAGTATTAAACATCTTTTAATTTCTTTTAAAGAAATTAGAGAGATTACACATAATGCCAGTAGTTTTCAAGAAATTCTAGTAATTTATAAAGAATTATAATTATTAGAACATGCTAAAGAATTTCTGCGATTTTTACTCAATTTTACTCATTTTCAGTAAATTCAAGTGATTTGCAACGAATTCTAGAGATTTCCAACAAATTTCAGAAATTTCTAAAAGATTTCTAAGCAGGTGTATTTCAAAGGAATTTTTGTGACTTACAAAACATTTTAGTGATTTCCATTCAATTCGAAGGATTTATTAAAAATTATAAATGTTTATTAAATTTATTAAAAGATTTCAGTGACTACTGAGAAATTTCTGAAGATTTGCAGTGTTTTGCTTAAATTTCAAAGAAAAATTCAAAGATTTTCAATAAATTATTTAATCTAAATGTTTTTCTAAATTATTTTAACTATTTACAAAAAAAAATCTTTTTAAATCTTTTTTATTTACACACAAAAATAAAATGTTTTAATTCGCGCTTTACTTTAGCGTTAGTGGCGCTCCTGACTACTAAATGTCAACAACATGGCTGCTCTTACGTACACTTGAGGTCTTTATGAGTTTGATTTTGTGTTATTTTATCGTAAAACAGTAATTCACAAAATAGAACAACTAAAAGAATACAATATCTAATTTGGTTTATAAACAAAACTTTCTATATCAACTTACTACGTTTTCTTAATGAAAATTGAAAATAATAAACCAAACAAAATGTAATTCAAACAAATTAAAGTAGATTTCAAAGAAGTTCTATACACTAGTTGGATTTCCCAAAAAAGCGTACGCCGCGCCCTCTTCTGGTCAATTATAGCCAGATTCTCACCTAATTTATGCACATAATCACCGACTAGGCGGCGTCACCATAGCTGTCCAACTAGCGTATAACCGGTTATACGCTAGTTGGATATCCAGAAAAAGCGTACGCCGCGCCTTCTTCTGGTCAATTATGGCCAGATTCTCACCTAATTTATGCACAAAATCACCGACTAGGCGGCGGCACCATAACTAGCGTATAACCGGTTATACGCTAGTTGGATATCCCAAAAAAGCGTACGCCGCGCCTTCTTCTGGTCAATTATGGCCAGATTCTCACCTAATTTATGCAAAAATTCACCGCCTAGGTGGCGGCACCATAGCTGTCCAACTAGCGTATAGATTTCCAAGAAACTTGATGGATTTCTAAACAGTTACAATTATTTCGAAATTATTCCTGATATTTACCGAATTAATCTCAATTCTCGTATTTATTTATGTAAGGACATAGTACAAAAATCACAGAAAACAAAAATATATTAAATTTAAAAAAATAAGAATAATACAATACGTAGAAAATCAAAAATTCAAAAAATTAAGAAAGACATATAATTATCACGTAACAGGTTTGGATTAAGAATATTTGAAATTATGAAAAATTCATAATACGATATGACTTTATTTCATGTTCCAATCATCAGTCGCATATAATCTATTAAATTGAAAAATAAGAAAATTATTCTAACTAAACAAAAAAGAATTAAAACTTTTTAATTAACATGCACAAAATTGACTTACCATAACCTCACAAAAAATATCAAATCTGAACGTTGTCACACGTAGTAATGACAGGTTGTTGTGTAGTAATGACAGTTTAAATACTTGTATTTGAAATACATTTTGTATTTTGTATTTCAACACATATTTTCAATGTATTTGTATTTTGTATTTTAAATACCCAAAACAAATATATTTTGTATTTCAAATACAAATTACAAAATACAAAATACTTAAAAATTGATATCATCAAATAGACAGGGCCGTATTCAGTAACAGTAACGTAAATTACTGTAATGAACAATTTAATATAATTTGAACTAGGAAATTTTTACTTGGCACTGCCAGTGTGAAATCCAAAAGCACTGCCCCCCCCTTAATTAGATTTCTAAACACTTTGAAAAAATTCAAAATTCAAAAATTTATACCACGTTTTTAACCGTAAGGCGTAAAACTAGAAATAGAACCCAAAATAAAATATTTTAAGTAAATTGGTGGTTTTTAGTATGTATTTATGGTTAAATTTAAAAAAATAAAAATAATACAATACGTAGAAAATCAATGAATTTTTCATAATTTCAAATATTCTTAATTCAAACCAGTTATGTGATAAAAATTTTTTAATTTTTTGAATTTTTGATTTTGAAAAAATATAAAAAAACTTAAAATTTTTTATTTTCGCTACTTTTTCTAAAAATATATTAGATTCAAAATTTTAACAAATCCATCTAACTTGCCTTGAACCTTCCAATATTGTTATCATTCTTAAATTCATCCGAGAGCATATTATTAAATCGAGTAAGTCCATCTGCGAAAACCGATTTCTTCATTTTAGTTATGGCATCCTTCCAAGGACAAGTCGTTCCTTTGTCTTTTCAAAAATTCGTTAAATCTCAGCAATTTGCAAAGAATTCCAATAATAAGAAAGGAAATTCTTTCATAAAAAAAACAGGTTTGCAAGAAATATGTAACAAATTTATATTTTGTACAAAAAAATACAAAAAATTTGTAAGAAATTTCTATGAAATGACAGGGATTTCCAAGAAATGTGATTATTTTTATAGATTTCCTAGCAATTCTAATAAGTTCTGGAGAATCCCGGAAATGTACTCGTACAACAAATTTTCAAAATTTTCAAAAAATATAAATTTCCAAGAAATTTTATTGATTTACAACCAATTCCAGTGAATTTCTCAAAATTCGAGGAAACTCCGGAATCACAAGATTTTTATTGCAGAGAGAGATAGTTGAAGTTGTTCAGTGCGCAAAGTATACAATGGAGTAGGTACAAGTCATTGCCCCTCGAAAATCGAATACTGGGATAAAATTGGTGTTTGAGCTTTGTTTGAGCCTCAATGAGCTTCTATTTTCGTTGTTTGAGCCTCAACTATCGCGGAATTATTTGGGAAATCTGTGGACATGATAGTCCCCCCCCCCCCCAAGTCAAATTTTGGAGAAAAATTGGTGTCAACAATGAGCTTGGGGAGTGCATATTTTTTATCCTTTTCAAATTTAAAAAAAAATCTTTTTCAAATTCGACTTGGAAGCCAAAGTGTCTACAGTTGACGTTGACTATCCTACCCAACGTTTCGCGAATAGCTCTACGACGGTTGAGGGTCACACGACGAAAGTTGAAGTTCGTTAATGCTCCAACGAAGCTCAAACGTTTGAAACAAATTTTACTCCAAAATTTGACTAGCGGGGGGGGGGGGGGGCTATCAAGCCTCCCTCCCCTAAGTTTCGCAAATATTTCCGCAACTGTTTAAGCTTAAACGACGGGAATGGAAGCTCATTGGGGTTCAAACGAAGCTCAAACGTTTAACACATATTTTAATAAAATATTCGAATGGGAGGGGGGGGATGGCAGCGACCAAATACTCTTTTTGCCTAGGGTCTTAAATGTTCTAAGTGCGCATCTGAAAAATTACAGAGAATTTAATATATTTCAAGGGAATTTCAGAAATGCTTAAGGAATTACAGAAAATGACCACAGCAGCGGTGGCTTGATGTGATTGCTAGATGAAGTTATAAGCGGAGATTCAGGGTTTAAACCTCGGACTCAGCAGAATTTCTTAGCTTAACCCTCTGGTGAACATTAAGCTGTGAATCGAAATACTTATAACTTTTCTTAACAACTCAATGGAAAACGGGGTACAATAAGCCTAGAGCTTCAGTGCAAAGTGGGGCATAAATCACTACCCGTGCAGCGTTTTACATTATTGAGAATTCAAGGGAATTTTTGTATTAATTTTTAAAGAAATATAATTCTAAGGAATTCCAGTAATTTCTAAGAACTTCCAGTGATTTCTATAAATTTCCAGTACCTAGGTAATTTCTACGCAATGAGGGAGTTTCCTTCGAAATAATTTTTTGTAACAATATTATATAAACATGAAACTGTAATAAAAATGCTGCAAGCTGATGTACTTGGTTGGTCTAAAAATTTAGCGTACAATTTAAAAATAATTTTTAAATTTCAAAAAACTATTAGCTAACCAATCAGAGTTAAATATGGCCGTCCGATGTTGTCCGTTCTTAATTGGGTTATTTTTGACAACTATCATATGTTAATTAAAATTATTTATTTTTACATTTAGATTAATTTAAAATCGTTGCTAATAGAGAGGTCGGATAATACACAGTATAAATACGCCGACGCAAATACCCTGACAATTATAATTACGCCGACAGGTAATTATGTCGAAGGCTTAATTATTGTCTAACGTTGACAAATAATTATGTTGACAATATTAACAATTAACTAATTTTATAATAAATTAAGAAACGGTAGGACTTATTTAATTAGATCTGAGTTGTTAGCTTAGTTATAAAAACCCGAATTAATTATAGTCTTAAACTTAAAAACAATAATCCCGCCTTTATAGATCTGTAACTTTCGAGCTGGAGCCGCGTTGGGGATGTTTTTAACAGTAGCAGCAGCTCAAAGATACACTGTCTAAGTAGTAGTCCGTGCAAAATTATAAAAAAATATACCTGTTCTGCAAGTCAGAGAAAGTTTAGGTTATTTTTTGTAGTAAAACTATCTCTGCAATGGAGGTCCGTGCGAAGACATAGGTCTATTCTGTAAGTTAGAGTAATTATTATTCAGGTATTTAATTTTGCGTAAGTTATTTTATTATTTGGACATAAAATTGTCTCAAATTTGGTCAAATTTTATATAATTTCATAATTATAATACTCTCTCGGTCGTATCCATTTTGCATTCCAATTTCATATTTCTCATTTCCAGTCATCCCACTTCTTCTCTTACCTCTCTTTAGTTTTGATCATTCTCTATTTTTACCTGACCTCTGTTATTTTCTTTTTTAAATCGCTAACTTATGTTATTTGAGTGATTTTGCATACTCGTTACTTGTTTGGTGTTTCTCATTTCCTTCGCTTGCGGTAATTCGCTCTTGCAGCCGTGATCTCTTCACCTCTTTACTGCTAAAAATATCATAGTCGGCCTGTCTTATCATTTTGGTTTCTTAGTTGTTGAGAGAAAAAGAAATAGAGATCAGAATAGCAGGTAATTACTAATCATCTGGTCTATTGAAATCAAAGAATATTACTTAGGTACTTAAGGTTCCGGCTTACGAACTGGCTGACTCAAAACTTCCTAAACCGTAAATCGGATTTTACTCAGTAGCGTGGCGTGGATCGGGGGGCAAATGCCCCGGGCAGTACTTCTGTGAAGGGCGGCAGGGAATAGCGGAGCTGGCTAATCATGCTACTTATTATTAAAAGTTATAATTTTTTATTTTTATTTCTTTTTAATAATATCTTCATATAAGGAATACTTTTTTTTGCTTAATTTCGAAATTTAGAGCTTGCCCCGGGTACCAGAAATCCACGCCACGCCACTGGTTTTACTTGTGTTATTGTTGAATATTATCGAACACAAATGATGTCACATCCAATTACTCATATTTTGCTTCTAAAATAATAATTAAAATGTATTTACATACCTGGAATTAGTCGTTCCAACACCAGTGTTGACCATTTTTCTTAATGTCGTTTCTACACAAGCACAAAATTCAAAACAGAATTTATAAGGAAAACCTGTACTTTACACACCTTTATATAATTTTATCTCACCTTTTTTTTATCGCAGTTTTAGATTACAAAACATTTATATTGAGTTATTTATTTTTATTGTTTGTTTTATCGTTTATTAACTCAACAGTTACTGAACGCTCAATCGAAACATCCTCCGAAAGTAATTACTAATTTTAAATTGAAGCGAAACTTATAAAAATGCAAAAACCTGAAATTTAAACTATGCTTTGCTATTTATTAGATTCTGCTTTTTACTTTTTAATATTAAAATTTAAAAAAATCAAAAGAAATTTTATTGAAATTGAAATTTCAGTAAGATGATGTGGAACATAATATCGATTTTTTAAATAAAATTTTTGCGTTATTCTAATTTCAAATGTTAAAATTCAATAAACTAAATCAAAAGTGAAGAACTGCCGTACAAATTTAAACTTGGCGATTTTTCGTATTTACATTTAAGAGAACCAAGGTACTTTTAATGGAGATAAGAAGATAGAGATAAGAAAATGTATTGAGATTTATACTAATCTACAAAATACAAATAATCAATAGAAGGTAATTTCCTAAATATTGTTGTGTTCCGATAAAGAAATGAAAAGTGAGTTGTGTAATTTAGAAATAAAGAACTGACTTTGCAACCTGAGGCAGGACTCTTGTTCGTTTTCAAAAATTGTTTTTATTTCATGTTAAGTTGTTCGTTAGTTTAAGTTGTATTGTTTAGTTTAAGTTTGTTGTTCCAGTAATTTAATTCATTGTTGTCTAAATTTTAATGTTTGTATTTCTATTTTTTTTTGTTTAGCGACTCACACAAATGCAGCTGGGCAGTACACCACAAGCAAGCAGCGAAAAACCAAGGAGATGGGTTGATAAATAAAAGAAAAATAGGAAGTCTAAAATTGAAATCCCGCGAGTGTCACGTCAGTAATAATTTAAGAGTCCGACTGGCAAGCTGGTGTTAAAGAGTCTTAATTTGAGAGCCCAAGAGTTGGTGTGGAGGTGGAATTTAGCCTAGGAATTTTGTGGATATAGATTAGAAGGAAGAGCCCGAATTACGTGCTGCTCGGCGAATTTTGTGTGAGTTCTGCTTTTATAATTTTGTTTCCTTGTGTTCAGGTTGCAAATAAATTATTGTTTAAATTATCAGTTTTTTATTGTTCTTCCATGTAACCATTTTTCGAGAACCAACGACCCATTTTAATAAGAGAAGAGAGCGAGAGCACTACAATATATAAGTAAATAAAAAATTTTGACTTCGATATGAAGCAAAAATCAAAACGAGAAATTGGTTAAAGTGTGCAAGAATTTTGCGGATAATTTTTTTTCTTTTTTCTTTTTTTCTTTTTTTTTAATTTTTCTAATTTTAATATCAATATCATTTTGTATGCGTGAGCAGCAAGAATAAAACACTTTGAACAAATTCGGTAGATCCCCGGTTTTCAACTTGAACAGAATCGTTGATCGTTGAACAAACAACATTAATGAAAGGAAAACAAAACTCAGACTACAGCGACCTACGAGAGAGTTCAACGAACCAAACTATAGCGGGCAATTCAAATAAAACTTGATTATTTAAAACAAATTAGGTTTGAAAATTTTAACCATTTTGAATTAAAAGTAAGTTCACATTTTTTTTCTGATTTTTTAAAAAAATCAATCAAGTCAAAATTATCTTTATGTATTTTTTTTTAAATTAACTTTAATAAAAATTTTTTTAATACTTTTCCAAAATCGTCTACTGCTGTATTTGTAAAAGTATATCTTCTATGTTAGGTTTTTGTAGACAAAAACGTCGAAAATACTTTATTTTATATATTATTTAACAATTTGTTACTGTCAATGACGTACATTGTACATTGACGTCAATGGCCGGACAATGACGTTATTGGCCAGCGTCATTGGCCGTAACACTCGTTACGTTACAGCGATTATTTAATTGAGGACTTAAATGCGATGTACTAGCAATGGTTGGAGATAAACTTGGGGATAAATTAAAAAATATTATAGGACAAAAACACGTAATAGAGTATTAATTTATAGGTTTAGAAATACCATTTGCCTATAGCTTCTAATCAAATAATGTATTTCGGAAATTTAAACTTTTTAACGGACGTTTTTCCTTCAGAAAAGTTTGGGCAATCAGAAACAATGCAGTTATTAAACTTATGCCTGATTTCATAAAACTTTTAAAAACCATTAAAGTTAACGGATGATTTCTATTGGTTTGTTAGCACTAAGGAATAATTTCAATTGGTTAACTGTTTAGAACTTTGGAAAACTCTGCTGTTTAAATTTATTTCTATTTCTAAATTTTCAAATTTTGTTTATTGATGTTTTCTTAATTTTCGTTCTCATTAGTTATTCTTAATTTTGTGTTCTTTTCTATAATTTCCAACATCGTAGCTCAATCACGCCTCTCTGCTCTCCATTTTCTTTTTCATACATACGAGTACTAGGCCAGTTGGCAATTGGAAAACTCTCTTTTCCTTTTTTAAGGGTTAATTTAAAAATATTCGCGAGTTTTTAAAAATGAGCTAATTGAAATTATCATCTGGTAGACGCTAGCCAGAGCGAGGGACGTGACTTGCTAGTGACTTCAAAAGTGAACAGACGTATATTCGAAGTTTGTACAAAATATCTGTAATTTCATATTAAAATTAATATAAATTCATACCGAATTTAAAACTACAAATCAGGTATTTCTATTAAATTGAAATTATCAAGTAAGTGTATTTATTATTATAATTATTATTAACCAAAGTTGATTTAAACATGAGGTATTTATGTAAAGTGGATGGCGCTCACATTAAAAATGGTGGCTTGGTTTAATGCATGTGAATTCTTCGTTATTTAAGTAATCAGGGGATGAAGGGGTTTGCTTATTGGTAATTGTAAATTGGTTTTGCTTTTTAATGCTTCGTGGATTTTATATTTTTGGTGGTTGGTTTTCTGTATTTATTTGCAGGTGTGATGATATTGGTAGCTTATTTGGATAAACGTCGATTATTGTGGGAAAGGTTGGTTGTATTATAGCTTTGGTTAGGGGTGGTTATTGTTTGGTAAAATGGCGGGTGGTTTGGTTTTACAAAATGGCGTAGGTGACGCTTGCACACAAGGATCTAACTTATTAATTATGCAACGATTTCGAACCAGTAATTTGTATGTGATTTAGAAATAACAATAATATGAGATTTGCACAAAAGAGTAATGACGTAACCTAGTCCTCTTAGTATTAGTTATATATATATATTAGTTATATATAACATTGTATTTAATTGTTTATGAAATTAATAAATAATAATGACTACAGTTGCCGATTTGGCTGTTGTTCGAATTTTCCGTGCAAGTTTTCTTTTTTTTAAATTACTAATAAATACCAAAATATACCTCAATCTGTGTTTTGTTATGTCTATTGGGTTAAAAGGGGATATTAATTTATTTACAAATATTACATAAGCTGGGAAGTTATGCTCTTGATTGAATCAACTTTTAAGATTTAATTGTTACTAACCGTACATCAAATGGCTTTGAGTACCTACGTCACTGGTTCAAAAAAACAAGGAAACTGTAAGTTGGGTTGGCATCTTGTTTATGTCAACAACTAAATATTTAGCAAAAGTTATGTTGATCTCATAAACCGTTTGTCCATTCTTTAAAAGAATCTGAATATTGGGTTACTACAAACTGGAGGTTATAGAGCAGTTCCACTCCCCACTCCAAGATGGCCGCCGAACAGCTGCTTGCGAGATAGGGTATTTAAATTTTCCATAAGGTTTGTTAAGGATTCAAGTGTTTTCGTTATAAAAATGTATTTATTAAAGAAATCTAACGAGTTTTTCCAGCAATTTTAGCTTTTGGGACACGGTGGTGATTGTTTTATAATAAATGGGACTACTAAAATCTACTATACTTGCAAATAATAGAATAAATTGTATGTTATTAAATTTTTCAAAATTTCTAATCTGAAATATTAAAAGTTACAATAATTTAATAATTTTAACAGTTATTTAAATGAAATACATTGCAATAAATAAATAAACAACATTTTAACGGGTTTGTAGTTAATTGCTAGCATTTTGTTATTTACAATAAACACATTCCGATTACTTGTTGAGAGAAACACTCGTAAATATAACTAGCACACTTCAGGTGTTTACTAAATGTAAAATTATATCTTAAAAATCAGCAAATCTTCTAGTCGAGTATGCATTAAGCCCGGGAGATACAAATTTCGTCCAAGTTTGAAAATTCATTACCTATAATTCAAACTCACGAGAAACCATTTAAATTAAATATTTTTTATTTTGATTTGTTTAAGTTTAGTCATTCATTTAATTTTACTGCACTTTTAACTCTGTAAACATTTGCTTTTGTTTAAAGGCAAACCGGCAGAAGTTGAAGATATAACAAATTCTGGTTGTATAGCCTGCTATTTCAACATAAACCAGAAACTCAAATAAATTACTGAAACACAAAAATGCTGGCAAATAATTACAAAACATAACAGCTGAAATGTTGTTTATTTATTTGCAATGTATTTCTTTCAAATAACTATTAAAATTATTAAAAAATTATTGTAACTTGTTCGTTGTATTGTAATTTATAGTAATAAAATTGTAATTTATTCGATTATTTGCAAATATAGTAGATTTTAGTAGTCCCATTTATAATAAAACAATCACCACCGTTTCCCAAAAGCTAAAATTGCAGAAAAAACTCATTATAATTTTATAATTATAAATTTATAATTAATTATTAAAATGCAGTTTATAGTTCGGCATAATTTTTGTGTCTTTCATTTTTTTTTTTAATTAATTAGAGAAGCAGGAATTTGCATAAATAAGTATTTACATATTAATTTCCTATGTTCGGCTAAGTCAATCAGCACCCTGTATATCAAAAACATCTTATTAGCGACAAACCGAAAAATAGAGCAGTGTACTCCACAGGGTCGAAAACAGATTTAAATGCGCAATAAAAGTTTGGCAAAGAAAGTATTGGAAAGGTATCTTAGATGAAATCCTATGCCAAATTTTACAACAATTTAAAATAATTAAATTCCGCCAACAAATAGAATGCCTGGCGTTTCGTTAATTTTAGCCGAATTTTACTTAAAAACAGAGATTCCCCTGTTCTTCTGGATCCTTGCCTTGGGGATATTAGTCACACATAAAGAAGTTTTTTTTTAATTGAACTGGTTTCTATGTATTATTTGAAAACAAAGATAATATCTGCTCTGTTACATCCGTGATTTTAAATTTCAAAGGTCCTACAGGAATGTTTTTGTTTTCAGTGGAATGGTTTATTGACCTATTTATATCTAAACTCTTGTCATTTTTTTATAATTATCGTTTAGGGTGAACGCTTATACTAAAAATAATAAAAACTCGAATTTAAATATATTTTTAAACGTAACAAATAACGTAGTGATGTACAAATACATGAAAACAGCCAATCACAGATATTGAAAATATTTAGGGTTTTGACCCTGTTTTACCAAAATTTGCAAATTACAATCTATAAAATGTAATATTTAGATTTGTAGGTAGTTTATGTCTTCAACCACCATAATTTTGATTTCCATCAGTTTTGGGTTATTTTTGGTATTCTCCAATTTATGATTACCTATATCAATTTTAAATTTTTAAATTTTCTTCTTCTTCCACTTTTAGGCTAGGATAAATCCTGTTTGCCTTGACCTCAGACTGTCGAAGCAAAGTCTGTGAGCATATTAATTGCTTTACATCTGAGGTAGCTTGCTGGGCTCACCAATCACCAACCTAGGGGGATCACCGGTTTTAAGAAATTTTAGACTCTTTCGGGATTCGAACCGGGTACCTTAGTGTCAGCATATTCTATATTATATATTCAAAATGTTATCGCAAATTATTTGCTACTCTTTTTTGTTAAATTGAACCAAACGGGTCAAGGCGCACTTGAAAAACGAACTTGACTTTCTTTGGTGACTTTCGATGGGGTGGTAAACCTGTCTGTTTACAACTGTCAAAATTTTTACAATATCCTGTTTGCATGCGCTTTCTTCCAATTCTGTACATAGGGCTTTAATGAATGGAGACCCAAGAGCTGATGTATCCTGCGGTAAATAGCTTCCTAAAATTTTACTCATTTTTTTATATTTTCTTTTTTTAGGAACAAGATAGACAACAAAGCGGACACCTAATAGGTTTTTCAGGACCGTGAGTGCCAGTTCGTTAGAAAGCAAACCAAGAAGTAGAAATAAGGCATGGATTAAGGATAACTTATCTCTTACTAAAATTCTATTATTTCATAACAAAAACTCACCTGGAATATCCGAGTAAACAAATAAAAAGTCAGAATGAGTAGGTATCTTATAGTTAGTCTTAGTTCCGTCGGCTTCGGTTCGGCTTAAGTTAACCCGCCCCATAAATTCTTTACCCCTACAAGCCTGAATAAAGAAAAGTTTGGGTTTACCTAAACACTAAAATATAAAGTACACCGTAAATATTTAGTAAGACATGGAGGTACCTGCTAATGTGGTGCACGAATGAGGATAAAAAGGCATCGACAAATCTTGAACATTGTACGCCTTATCTTTAGCATACAGCATACCCTCACAACCATGACTTAACACGAAGATGACTAAACAATCAAAATCGGTGTGATTAGAATTGGCTGCATCGGCTATTTTCTGCATTAACTCATCATATGTTAAATCCACATATACTGTGACATTAAAATTCAGTTTTTTTAATGTTGTTCTTATAGATTTTACATCTGTTTTTGTTCCGATTCTAGATTCTAAGTTGGAAACGTCAAAAGTTTTATGGTTGAACACCAATGCCATTCCCCTATTCTTATGATTCATATTGTAGAGAGTAGCATTCGGAGCAGTCGATATACTGGTCGTTTCCTCGTTCCGAAAAAATCTAAAAGTTTTAAATGATAATCAGTATAGTATAAACATCATATACAATCTACAAGATGATTGATTAATTATGAATATAATCGAATAGCTTGGATTTGGTAATTATAGCTAAATATTGCTTAAAACAAGAGATCTGGGTGTCTTAAGTAGATTAGATGTTAGGAAGCTATTTTGTGTAAATGTTAGTAAGTATAAAAGATTTTTATAGATGGTATTATATACTACCCTGGTAGTGGTAGGGTACATATGTCCCATCTTCTTGTATAACTACATATTTCTATTGTACATATTTAAATTAATTATTCAGAAAACAATTTTTGCTTTCTTTAATATTCACAATCGGGAAGTTCTAGTTACCTATTAGAGAATGTTGTCCAAAAATTTCCTAAAACATTTAAAATATTAATTATTATAGTTTGGACTACATTGCAAATCAAGGATTACATTCCTATTAATATGCAATTAGCACAACATGTTTCATTATACTTCATACTTAACTTCCAAAAAATAATATTAAATTTTATAAAAAATATCTCAATTGTAACGTTACAAATTCAAAAAACTTACAATCATTAACCATTAAATAAAAATTATACATTTAGACATCTGAAGATGTACGAAAATTCGTATGAAACATGTCGTGCTAATTAAACATTAAAAGAAATTTGCGAATTAACTTCGCCTGAAGCAAACAACTTCATTAAAAATATTATTTAAAAATTATTTAAGTTATGAATTCCTTAACTTTTTCTGTTAAATTGAACCTGATGAGTCAATTTAGAAGTAAAGCAAGGCATCTGCTTGCGTTGGTGTCTATTTTCGTCTGTAGGTTTGTTACTTTCATAATATATTGCAACCTTTTGGTTCACTAAAGTTAGAATTGTTGCTAGATCTTGTTTGTATGCATTTTTAGTCAATGCTTTGCACAGGTCTTTAATAAATGGGGAGCCACGGACTGTATGTCGCCACGAAAATAAACCTATAATTATAATTTAAAATTAAATCAAGGAAAACTTATCTCACTTTTCCAAAAACTCACTTGGACTATTTGAGTAAGCAAATAGAAAGTCAGCTTGGCAAGGAATCTCCTGGTTAGTGTTAAAACCAGTTTCGTCCGCTTCAGTTCCATTTAAAATATTCGCCTGCGTAAATTTTCTATCGCAACAAGCCTGAATGAAAAACAATTTGGGTTTACCTGAAAATTAAAAAATTGATTATATTAAGATATGTTATTCAGAGGGGTACCTGCTAGTGTGGTGCATAAATGAGCTGCAAAAGGTGTGAACAATTCTTCTACCATGTACGGCTTATCGTAAGCATAGAGTTTATCAATGGTATTTTTGCTAAAGGGTGAATTCTGCTTATCACCATGACTTAACACAACCATGATAAAACAATCATAATCGGTGTGAATAAATTTGGCTTCATGGTTTACATGTTCCATTAAAGTGTCATATTTTAAATCCTGATGCAATTGAATGTCAAAATTCAAATCCTCCAATGTTTTTTTCATTAATTTTGCATCCACACCCGTCCCTTCTCTAGTAGGCAAATTTTCTTCGGGAACTTGAAAAGTTTCGTGGTTGAAAATCAAAGCCCGTCCTCTTTTTTTATGTGCCATATTGTAGTGAGTGGCATTCACTGTAGTTGCCATACCTGTCGTTACATCACCATTTTCTCCGATAAATCTAAAAGTTTGTTAATCACCTAAAAAGTACTAAACACCTTTTAGAATTTCAGTGCAGAAAGTTACCATAAATGAACTACACTATAAAGTTTAATTTTTAAACGTTTCAATTAGACTAAAAATGTAGAGAAGGAAAGAAATTTCGTAGTTGAAATTCTGATGATATTTAGGGTATTCACACTCCCTTGTATATTTACCATAGTTGTATATTTACAACATCAAAATACCATAGCTGTGAACACACCTATGATATTAGTTTTGTATTATATCAATTGAAATTATACAATAACCTCACAACTATTATTTTACTAACGGCAAAATCCGTTTAACACAGTAATAATGATTTAGATATTAAAATACCTAGAAATTCAGAAAAAGAAAATTTAATTAATGCTACCTGCAGTAAATTTAACCACTACAGATTAAAGTGAGTGATCAAGTAGTCCGCCATATTGGTATTCAAATACTCAGGTAGAAAAACACGTTCGAGGGCTACTTAGAAATACAACACCTAGGTGTATTTGCTCTTATGGGAAATTAATTTACAGCCAAATACACCTTAGTAAACTTGTGTATATTTACTAGAGTGTAGAAATACAACGAAATATACAAGGGAGTGTGAATACCCTAATTAATTATTTTAAAAGTTTTGGTAAATTGGATAAATTTGGTAAAAGAGAGAGTAGGAGAGGATATCATTAGAAAGCTAAATTCAGTGCCGATAATAAACAATTTCAAAAAAATTGCTAACAAATAATGTTTGCAAGAAATTCCAGAGATTTACACAACATATATAATGCTAGTGGTTTTGAAGAAATTCTAGTTAGAATGATTTGAAAAAGCATTTAAAGAATTTCTTTAATTTTGATTCAATTTTACTTATTTTCAGCAAATTCAAATGATTTGCATTTAATTCCAGATATTTCCAGCAGATTCCAACCATTTCTAAAGGATTATTCATTTATTCAAGACATTTTGGTGATTTCCACGCAATTTAAAGGATTTATTAAAAATTGTTACTGTTATTAAAAGATTTTAGTGACAACTGAGAAAATTCAAAGATTTTCGAAAAATTACAGAGATTTCCATGTTTAAGTACTTTTTTTTAAGAAAGCCAGATAGTCCAGGGAAATTACATCAAAAAAGGCGTTTCTAGGAAATAAGTGGCGGAAAGCTGAATTTTTGCAGAAACGTTGTTTTTGTGGTTTTAAATAAGAACTGAAAGTTCACCATCTTTCCGAGTACCGCTAACAATTCCTCGCGGGGTCAAAGGTTGTAAAAATAGGTTTTCTCCAATATCTTTTTAACCGTTACATTTATGGAAAAAGTACAAGAGATCAAATTTGTAGCTCTTAAAATTGGCTACAAAAGGTATTTAAATCTTTTATCTGTAAAATTAACAATATTTTCATTTAACAATGATTTCGACAATCATTCAATTCGTAGTGTCAGAATTTTTCAAAAATTTTCTCTTGAAATGTATACTCCTGTTGTCACCACCTTCGAGGTAGAGTACAAAGCGCGTTTTGTTTAATGTTCTTTTTAAATGTGGTAAAAAAACGAATGCGAAAATGAAAAAAAAAGTAAATGATCTTTATAATGCCTTCAAAAAGCAGTAGAAAACCGTTCAGATGAAATGGTTATACAGTTATACAGTGAATTATTATCATTCCATCATTCTGTATCATTCTGATTGGTTAAAATCTTGAAAATATCTCAAGAAGGTGCTGCAGTTCAATATGTTGTTGATAATGTATAGACACTACGCATGGTTTTTGATTTAAAATAATGTGGATTAGGTCTATCGGGAAAATTACATTTAAAAAAACGTACCTTGTACTTAACCTCGAAGGTGTTGACGGCAGAAGTATATTATATTTGAAGAGAAAATTTTTGAGAAATTCTGACTCTACGAACTGAATTATTGTCGAAAAAGTCAATTGCACAAAAAAAATTCAAACAATTTTAGGCAATTTTAAGAGCTACAAATTTGATCTCTTGTACTTTTTCCATAAATGTAACGGTTAAAAAGATATACGGAGGAAACCTATTTTTAAAACCTTTGACCCCGCGAGGAATTGTTATCGGCACTCGGAACGATGGGGAACTTTCAGTTCTTATTTAGAACTACAAAAACAACGTTTCTGCAAAAATTCAGCTTTCCGCCACTTATTTCCGAGGAAAAGTCTAATTTCTATATATTACAGACATATAAAATTATTATAGGGTTACATAAGAAAATTTTCGAGAAAAATGCAAGATAAATGTATGAATTATTTAATTTATTTATGCCGATACTAATACATGGATTAAGTCACGGATCAATCCGAGATTCAAAATGATCCTAGGATTTACCAATGAGATTACTGGAATTTAGACTGTATCGTAGCAACAGCTACTATTTCGAGAATTAGTCTTGAATCTCGGATTGATCCGCGACTATTAGTACGGGCATTAGTGAGCTATAAAAACAAAATGATACTACACTATCATGTCTTGAACTAAATGGTGGCATTTTTGAATAATTTATCAAATAGGTTGTTTTCTGTACCGTGATGTTGTTTTGTTTTCATAGCACACTTAAATAAATTAAAATAATTAATAAATTTATCTTGCATTTTTCTCAAAAATTTTCTTATGTAACCCTGTGATAATTTTATATGTATATAATGTGATGTTAACGTGAACGTGGGTGTAGCTATATGCGCATGACACATTAACGAAATAACTTAGCAAGGTTAAGATGGTGTACAAATTAGTGGTGTTCAAAGAATATTTAATGTTTAAATGAAGATAACGAAGATTTGTACTGAACCAAATTATATTTGTGATCAAAAATAGGTAAATATACAAGTTTATAAAACAATTTAGAACATAACATGAAAGTGTGTTACATATTTTAAATGCGTGTAATTTTTCTAGGTTATACAATAATATTTGTGTGGTGGAACAGATCTGTATAATATTTGGCCAAATAAAAAGAAATTTACCTTGCAAGGGTTTGGTACAAACCGGCGACATAAACTTTGAAGCTGCGATGCACAAGAATTCATCCAATAATTATTCCACGATCGTTGTAAGTAACAGTTCATTTAATCTTCTTATAAAAAAAAAATTTATTTTTATTAACCGCAACGTTTAATTTCACCTTCACTATATACTTCTTGCAAGAGTCACTTTGATTTAAATTTGTTGAAAAAGTTTTAATATTTTAATTTTAGGTTAACTAACATTCCGAGAGAGACTTATAATTTGTGTCGGAAACACTTCCAGGACCGGTTTTGGTTAAAAACAAAAGTTAGGTTAAGACTGGCACGTCTTTCTTGGTCAACCACTAAAACAATAATGAATAACATCGAAATTTGGACCTCCTTTTATACTTTTCGAAATTGTTTTCTAAAAACAAGATAGCTATGGAACCACTATCCTCAAAAACTGCACCGATCTTGATGAAATTTTACAATTCTGTCCATCTCTATCTCAAATATATGTGGAAAAATTTTGAATCCTCTAGCTCGTTCCGTCTTTCCACAATTAATAAAAATCTAAGCCGAAATTTTTATATCTTTGATATTTTTGGAAATTTTGCTTAATTTTTGAATTTTCAAATACTTTTTGATCTCGAAAATTCGAGCTCTTTATTCTCTTCCTTTTGCCGTATAGTATGCTTTTGTATCTTAAATACTTACAGAATAATCTTGATTTTACCAAATTTTCCATCTGACAGGTGCCTGTCATTTACCATAATTTGAAATATTCTATTTAAATTTGCTTTTGAGATGGCCATCTTGCCTCAATCTCTCTCTAGGACCTATTCCTCATCCATTTTATGTACTTTCCATAGTCAGCTCGTCATATTAACCACCATGGCGTTTATCTGCCTCCATGTCAAATTTTGTATCGTCGAAGCACTAAATCGTTCCGAAAACAAGAATTCTCTACACACAATGTTCACCTAACGTAAGTTTAACATAATGTCTTCACACATTTCTTAAAATTTTACATTTATAACAACAAATTATTTATTTTAGATCTCAAATCGAATGGTACCTCAAATCGTCATAATTATGCCACGCAGGACATTGTAAGCAATACAATACCAGAAGAAAATTGAATTATCCATTGTACATCACCATTTTGCAAGATCGTGTGTTGCATTTTAGGTTACATGGTAAAATTTAAACCAGCATATCAATGATTTAGTTAAACGTAGCCTCATGCGCATTTACTTAAGTTAGTGTTTTGATACTTGTGTCCCTCGTCTTAATCCTTGCTTGTACCCTAGCATAATCACATGACAATAAATATAGAAAAAACACTGCAGATTACAAAAATGTTAAAAAAAGACATGTTGCCATTTGAAAAAAAATTTATGTTTACTTCCGGTTGAGTTTGAACTCCAAAATAATGTATCTTCGCGGTTTCTGATGGAAAATTTTGAGTTGAATAAAAAACTATTTCAACTTTTTTTTATAACTAGTAAGATAAGAGAATTATTCACTGTTACCTCTTATCGTGAACACACTGTATAGTGACTCTATTACGTATTATGTATTGAGTTTATCTTTTTGAGTTACTACCGCGCTCGAATGGTAATTCGCAATATACCAGAATAACCACAAGAATACAATAATTTGGTTTATAAACAACACTTTCTATACCAATTACCAACTATATACAAATATACATAGTGAACATTTTTCCTTGTGGTGGCGTTTGTTTATATAAATTGAAAATAGAAAATCAAACAAAATGCAATTCCAACAAATTAAAGTAGATTTCAAAGTGTTTTACAGATTTCCAAAAAAATTTCTATTCAGTTACAATGATTTCGAAATTATTTCTGATATTTACCGAATTAATCTCAATACTCGTATTTATTTATGTAAGTACTTACATCATATTATGTAGTACAAAATATACAGAAAACAAAATATATTAGATACATAATTTTAACAATTCCACCTTTTAACAATCCCATCTTGCCTTGAACCTCCCAATACTGTTATCATTGTTAAATTCATCCGAGAGCATATTAAATCGGGTAAGTTCATTTGCGAAAACCGATTTCTTCATTTTAGTTGTATATACTATATAGCATCCTTCCTCGTACAAATCATTCCTTTGTCTTTCCAAAAATTCGTTAAATCACATCAATTTGCAAAGAATTCCAATAATTTCCGACAAATTCCGACAAAAAATATTTATAAAAAAAAACTTTTAAAAAACCACGTTTTACTATTGATTTTTCAGTGGACTAAAAATTAGAAAATAAATTTTTTTCAGTGCCTTGCAGACCAGGTTGATATACATACTCAAAATTTACTGTGATTTTCCATGACTAAAAACGTGGGGCGCATTTTCGCAAGGACTGTTGATCAGTCTGCACATCAGCATTGAATCTAAAATTAAAATATTTGACCTAGTTGTTGATAAAACATTATATTCATTTGGAGTTTCAGCATTAAATTTTTCTTCGTCAGTCTTTCTCTCATAGTTTTTCAAGTCTCGTCTATCGTACATTGTCGCATTCCTAAAATCAGCTTTTCTTACTTTGCTTAGAAGAATTCATTGCTGTTAATTGATTTGCTTAACAGTATTTCCGGAATTTTTCAACAAATTTTATTTCTGTCTATTCGGGAGAGTTAATGCGAAAATGCGCCCCACGTTTTTAGTCATGGAAAATCACAGTAAATTTTGAGTATGTATATCAACCTGGTCTGCAAGGCACTGAAAAAAATTTATTTTCTAATTTTTAGTCCACTGAAAAATCAATAGTAAAACGTGGTTTTTTAAAAGTTTTTTTTTATAAATATTATTTAACACTTTTTAGTCATTAAATTCTGTTGTCAAATTTTGCAATCGATTTTATTAATGTCTTAAATTACAACAAAAATTTTGCACTGAAGTTGAACTGTTCATTTCTTTATGTAAATTTTACTTAGTTAATTATAATTATAATTAAAATCTGAACTTTTAACGACGTAAAGTACGTTTAGTACGACTACTGTTAAAGCGACCAACCGTTTTCAACGACGTATTTTTCTAAAATGGTCCGATTAAAACGACGCTCGTCTCAAAACAATTCATAATTTCAAGAGCAAATGCATACATTGCATTATATCGCCGCCCCCACAAATGCCTTACACAATTAAAATGCCTTCTATGCATTGCTTCTTGTCTGGTGGCGTAATTATTAGCTGATTAGATTACATCCGTCTGCTGACGCCTTTCTTGCTTCATCTATATAATTTAAATTACATTGATACTACTAATGTGTACTTAATTTTTTAAAGCGAAATTTTTTTTTATTTTTTTTTCAGTTTAACATGTAAGTAATAATTATTAATCTTTGATAATTATTATAATTAACATGAATAATAATTTATTTTCATATATTCATATATAAAACTTAACATAGTTAATTCTGGCTTACATGTTCATTTTCAAGCCACAAAATAAAGTATTGCATTGTCATCGAAACCCAGCCTAACTGAAAAATTTCAGCTCAATTGACCTTCGGGAAGTGGTCGAAAAATCAATTGCAAGATTTGACAAACAGAAGGACAAACAAGATTGTAAGTTAAGTAAAACGTGGTAAAAAAAAGGTTTTCAAGAAATAGTATTTCTATGAAATTCCAGGAATTTCCTAGAAATTAGATTATTTTTATATATTTCTTAGCAATTCTGATAAGTTATAGAGAATCCCGGAAATTAACAGCAAATTTTCAAAACTTGAAAGAATTTTTATAAATTTCCAAGATATTACAGTGATTTTCAACAAATTCCAGTGTATTTCACGTGCGTGAACTTGGCTCCCCTTTTTTCAAAATATTAATTTTTTTTGTTATTTTCAATTGTTTTCCATTTGTTTTTAATTGTGTTGATATTTTTCTTGAGTTTGCAAAACAAATGAAGAAAATCTCAAAAACCTTTTTTTTTCCCAGCTCCCATTTTTTCAAAATGAAATTTTTTTTTCTTGTTTTCGATTTGTTGTCAATTGTTTTGTATATAATAGTATATTATACATCATGGGACTAAGGTGCTGTTTTTCATCCCGCGTGCGAAGGTTTTTGCACGAGGTGTTAGCCGAGTGCAAAAATCGCACACGGGATGAAAAGAACCTTAGTCCCCAGGTGTATATACTATTTTTCACAATTTCGCTGAAAATGCTGAATTACATAGGTTAATAACTAAATTTGAGATTTTGGAATTTCAAAATTGCAATTGCAATAACTCGAAAATGGTGCTAGATATTGAAAAACTGAGCAAAAACTTTACCCCTGTTACAGTAATCCTCCAGCGATTTGTCGTAAGAAGCCGTATGCAAAGTTTCAGATCAATAGCGCGCAATAATGGCGCTGGAAAAAAGTATTACTTTAGTCCCGCAAAGGCGGGAGTAAAGTGAGCACTTTACTCCCGGAATTGTGAAAAATATTTAAATCAAATGATAACCTCGAAAATCGCGAAATAAGATTTTGCGCCAACTCCTCTTTTTTCGAAATTAAAATTTTTTTTCTTGTTGGATGATAAATGGATTAACGAGATTTTACCCCGTGAATGGCCTCGGCACGAATGGCTGAAAAAGTGGATTAAATGGTAAAAATGTTGAAAAATTCTAAAATTTTCAGGAAGAGAATCAATTTTTTGGCATAAAAACTAGTTTTTTAGCGTCCCCTCTCTTTCTCGTGCAATGGTCGTGGAAACAGCCCCGGGCTGTTCTTTGGCAAAATCAGAGATTTTGCCCTCCCGCCCGGGGCTGTTACCGCCGCTACCAGGTCGGTACCTGGGCCACACATTTTTGTTTGTTGGCACAACAGAGAACGGAGTTCAGAAATATTTCATACTAAATACTAAATTCCAGCTTATCCACAAAAATCCAATGATTTAAAAAAAGTACAGTGATTTCAAAAGAATTTTATGGATTTTTAACGAATATCAGAGATTGTCAACAAATTTCAGTCATTTTCTAAAAAATTCGAATACAAAATGTACATTAATGTGAAAATTTGAACTGCATGAAATTTTCTTATGCAAATGATGCTCCCGGCACAAATCCAAAAGACGTGAGATCAGATTGGCTATAGTAATAACTAACCATCCGGTCTATTGAAATCAAAGAATATTATTTAGGTACTTAAGGTACCTATTAAACTTTTATAATAATGAATACTAGCTGTCAGTTTCCTAGACAGGTTTGGTTTTGGAGTAACACCGAATCAGTTTGCACCGAAAAGTCTCGCTCCGAAGCATCAAAACGCTATAGACCAGCTTTTTCTCGGGTTATTGTTAAATATTATCGAACACTAACGACATTGCTTCCGAGTATACTGATATTTTGCTTCTAAAATAATTATTCAAATCTATTTACTTACCTAGAAGTAGTGGACCCGTAATCACTACTACTGTCCATTTTCCTTGATTTCGTTGCTACACAAGCACAAAATTTTATCCAGAATTTATAAGGAAAACCTATACTTTATACACCTTCATATCATTTTATCTCACCTTTTTTATCGCAGTTTTAGATTACAAAAGTATATTACTAACTTATGTATAAACAATTTTGCTGTTCGATCTACATATCTCTATCTATCTGGTCTAAATGTCCTTATGGAAAATATTGTTATATCATCTAACCAATTCAGCTGAAAGCTTATCTGAAAGCTTATAGAGCCGCACTTTCTTCTCAACAGTTACAGAAAGGCCAACCGAAGCATCCTTCTAAAGAAATTACTAATTTTAAATTGAAGCAAAAAATTCATAGTAGTCATGAACAAAATTAATGTATTTATGAATTTCTTCATCAATATGATGAATTTTGTTTATCAGTGTAAAAATGATGAATTTATCATCAATATGATAAACCATTTTTTTCAGTGTATGCTATTAATTAGATTCTGCATTTTACTTTTTATTATTAAAATTTAAAAATTTAAAAATAATTATAATCAAAAGAATGCTTAGGTGATGTGGGAGGAATTTCGATTTTTCTTTGATTTTTTTTTTTTTTTAATAAAAGATTTGTGTTTTTTTTTTTTCTAATGTTTTTTCAAATTCAATAAATAACGTCAAAAGTGAAGAACTGCTATAAAACTTTATAAGTACTTGGGGATTTCTCGTATTTTACATTTAAGAGACCCCAAGGTACTTTTAATGGAGATAAGAAGATAGAGATAACAAAATTTATTAAAATTTACACTAATCTACAAAATACAAATAATCAATAAAAGGTATTTTCTTTCTTCTTATTTAACTGGAATTAAAATCAATTGTATGAGTTTTGGCAAACTGGCTGTATAAACAATAGCCCAAATTTACAACAAACTTATAGAAGCAATGCTCTATAAAGAGATCAAAACGTAAAATAGCACAACATTAATATTAATATCAATATCATTTTTTATGCGCGAGCGCGAAGAATAAAACACTTAAAAGAAATTCGGTATTAGATCCTCTGTTTTCAACTTGAACAAGATCGATGACAGCCTCTTCTTCCAAGTTTTGATTGAGCGTTTCAATCCTGAAATGGTCCTCAACCCAATGAGTCAGATTCTCCTGGTCTTCATTTACCACAGCAGTATTTGTTATTTCTTCACTGCAATATTCAAAATATTATATACAAATTCCAAAAACCATTAGATTATAAATTTTTACTTTTCCGTAATCTCTAACTTCTCAATGACAGCGGACATAGCGTCGTCTGGCTTTGGTTCACTAAAATTTTTTAAGATTTAAAATATAATAACTCGAAATATTTTAAAGTCAGATTTATTTACAAGATGTAATATTATTAAATTTTAAATTAAAATTACTTACCCAACAATTGTCAAAAGTATTTATTAAAATTTGACTATTTTGAGTAAATAAATATACTACTTGAAGTAAGGATTCCAGGATTAATAAAGCTTTAATTATCTTTTTGTCACTTTAAGTTCCTCTGGGTATGGTATTTGATTACTAAAATATACGTTTAATTAAATTCGAATTCAAAAAGTATTAAAATTCTCAAATTTATACAAAATTAACAAGTTCATTAACCCTTTCGGTCACTGTGGTCATTTAAACGAACATGGACTTTTCTTAACTCCCAAAATTAGCGAAATGCATTTTACTCCATCTAAATATCGCGATCGTCTAAGGGTACACATATATATTACATATTTAGGACTAGTATCCACATTATATTGCTAATGTTGCAGTTTTTGCTAATCTTTGAAAACAAGTGACAACTTCTACCTGTGCTTATTCGGTGATAAATTGTGTTTTTAAAAATGTTGTGGTGAGTTGTATTGATGTTGAATATTGTTTTGGAGTTATTTAAATGTTTAGAATATTGTATTTATAAATAAATTTTTGAAAAAATACATATTTTTTACCCAAATTTACCCACTGAGTCATCATTTCATTCTAACAAATATAATTTTTTTCTTGAAAAGTAAGAGCCTTTTGGGTCTGCAATGTATTTCAAAAGTCTTTTAAAAAGTCATTTAAGCTCCCCTCTTAGTTTCAAAATTTTAACTCCAATAACAAAAAGTCGTGACTGAAAGGGTTAAATAAAAATGTAAATATAACATTTAACAGAACTAAAGCAAAAGAATTTTTAGTGCAAAATTGAAGAAAATGCAGTACCACGTAGAAAATCAATTATTCAAAAAATTCAAAAAAGACATAATAATCACTTAACAAGTCAAGTCATCTTCGTCAATTTTTAATATTTTAATCAATATTTATAGATTCTTATTTGTTTAGTTCGAATATTCTTCTTGTTCTTGCATTTTTTCATTATTTTCGTTATATGCGACTGAAGATCGGAAATAACCGTGAAATAGGGCCTTATATCGCACTACGAATTTTTTAACCTTTAATTTTACCATATAATTTATACTTTTATTCGCACCTGCATACATAATAAGCAAATTAACACGTTATAAGCATACTCTATAAGTTGACAATTATTAAACACGATCCTGATAAAATATAAAGTTACTTATACTTTAAGATATAATTTGCCCACGCATTTCAACTACATTAAACGTTACCTCTATTATAGCATTGTTATGCCGTGGCGGTCTCGTCTTATGTCTATATTATTCTCAGGTCAGTCTTTTTGCTTACACTGCATAAGTAAGCATAAGTGTATATCATTATATTGAATTACTTAATTATTCGCAAAGCTTACCTATGAGCAATAAATTAAATTTCAACTGTTATTTTATTCCACGAATTTTTTTGTTATTGTCCATTAATTAGTTAATTTGCTTATTACGTCTACAGATGCGAATAAAATAGTATATTAAAACTAAAGTTTAAACTATTAAACCTCTTGTTTAATAATATACTATTATAACGTAGGTTACTTATTAATTCATTTAAAAAAAATATTTTTAATCCTGACCTGTCAAGTGATAATTATGTCTTCTTTTTTTGAATAATTGACTTTCCTCTTTACTCATACAATTCTTTCGTTTTAAGGTTTTCGTTTAGTTGCGTTAAATGCTACATTTTGGGGTTTATTTTTCAAAAATGTAAATGTTTGCTTAAACAAAGGAACTCAAAACATCAAGAGCACAGACAGACTATAGCTTTCATTTATTTAAAAACGTGTTAGTTACTAGTGAAATGCAGAGCCGTATATAAGGGGGTAGTTTTGGGGGGTTCAAATCCCCCCCCCCCACATGGGTTAAGTGTTTTTTAAGTATTAATTACATTACAAAAATTAATTTAAAATACCGGCATATGCCAACCTTTTTTTTAATTGCATAAACCCTCTCCTTGACCCATGTCTAACTACGGCCCTGATTAGTATTCTAATAATCTAATAAGTTATGCTGTTATAGACCGAGGGGTCTGGGGGACCACTCGGGACGACGATGCAGTAGAATTATACCTCTAGATTTTAAATTACCACCAGAAAATTAGAGTAATTTGTGATTAGTACCAGAGCCATATATAAGAAGGTGGTTAATGCTAATAAACAGGTAAATATAAATAGCATGAAGATACTCTAAGCGAGTGTTCACAATGTACATAAGACAGACGTAAGAAATACATAAAACGTAAGAATTACAAATACAAATAAGACCTTAATCGAATATTGAAAAATACTGGAGTTATTTTGGTATGTACAAAAGAACATTTTAGGTCGCTGTCGTGTACTTTAAGATTTTAATATTATTTAATAGTCCATTAATAAGCTTTTATTTGTATTTATATTTTAAAGTCTTATGTTCGTATTATGTACGTTTTACGTACATTATGAACAAGCATTAACATCAGTAATTATTGTGGTATTGACGATTGACGTTAATACGTATACAGGGCCGGATCAAGCTATTTCAGCGCCGCGCCGGGTGCAGACTCTATTATGTACAATACTTGATTCTGAATTATTTTAATGTAAAACCGCGACGAAATGATAATTCACAAAATAAAATATCAAAAGAATGCACACATTTTGTTTATAAATAAAACTTTCTATACCAACTATACGTAATTATTATACATAGTATTAACTTAATATTTTTCCGCGTGTCGACGTTCGTTTAAAAATGTAAATCGAGAATAATCAAAGAAAAAATGATCGCGTTAACATCGCATCTAACTTTCCCCACTGAATTTGGGTGTAAACAATGGTGGTCCAAAAGTAATTGGCACTTGAATTTTTTTTATTTTCTTTATCATTTCCTCAATTTTCACCAATTTTCAACGAATTTTCACCATTTTCAGCTGACCTCTGGGTTTCAGAGAATTCAGATCTGTTTTTTCGAATCCGTGTGCTTTTCAAAAGAATATAACAAGAGAGAACAGTTTGACATCAAATTTTATCTAATGTAGTTTTATAATGTGAAATAAGTTATATAGAAATTTATATAGGAGCAACACAGAAATAAATTACACTGGTCGGCATGAAAATTAGCTCTGACTACTGGCGTACCTAGAGCTTTTGCCACCCCGGGCGGTCTTAAAATTTGCTGCCCCCCCTCCCTAATTTTTTAAAAATATTTTTTTATAAATTTTTTTTTTATAAAAATATTTTTGTAAAATGCCACTCTTAAAAATGTGCCGCCTGAGACGGTCCGCTCCTAACGCTCCCTAGGTACGCTAGTGGCTAGTGGCTCTGACACCATTCCTGCTCATTCTTATTTAAAATAACTTCCTGTATCCGATTATGACCCCCGTTTTTCACCGTTTTCTTCCATTTCCCTCCGTTTTCGAGAGATGCCCCCTAAATATTTTGATCACATTTGGATAATCTGCAATCACGGAAACGATTATTTTGGCCTTTACATTTCTTGTGGTGGACTAAAGAGGTGAAAAGTTAATATTTGTAGCACACGGAAAAAAAATTACTGGGTTCAAAACAGTACCATTTGAATCAAGAAATTCAATAATTTCAAGAAAATATTTCATTTAAGAAATCCTTTTTTTCCGTGCAAGTAAGTTGATTTTGAAGAAGATTTATCCCCTTGAATTGTAAAAAAAATCACTAAAACTGATCATCAGTTAACATTCCTCATCCTCTTCCAAACACACGGAAAAATTAAAAATATATAACAACAGTTCAGAGAATGCTTAATATTTTTTATTTTGTGAACTTTAACAGAAATAAACGAAACGTTAAATCAAAAATATTTTAACAGCCCAGTTAAGAAAACAGTACATAGAAAAATCAATTATTAAAAATTGATAAAAATTCAATTAAGCAAAGGTGGTAAAAGTAAAACGGTGGGCGATGGCGATAAATAGAGGTCATAATCGGATTTAAGAGATCGTTTTATATTTGCATCAGCAGGAATATAGAAGCAGAGCTAAAAAAAATTTGTTTTTTGTAAACCAATATTATCATTATATAAATGTTACTTTATTACCAATTCAATCAAAGAAAATATTAATTAAATCACAATTCGTGAATTCTCGCTTAGCGTTTTGTGAGTCGTTGATTTGATATGGCGCCTGCCGTTCAGATAGGTATTTGTTTTATTCAAAATTAAATTTTGTATAGAAAATTAAATTAAAAACGCTCAATTGTGACGCTTTCTGAACTCTGGTGCTGGGTGCAGCGGCTCCATTCCACCCATGGTTTATCCGGCCCAGTACGTATGGTTGGTATAGAAAGTTTTGTTTATAAACTAAACCTATGCATCCTTTTGGTGTTCTATTTTGTTTTGATTTTATAGAATCAATCTCAAAATAACACCAAGTGTAGGTACGTAATAGAGCCGCCATGTTGTTAACATTTTACATCGCCAACGTACGGTAAATCGCCGCGAATAAATGATGTAAAACAACTGATCGTAAATTATGTGTTAATTTCGAATAATTTTGAGAATGTAAATGAGGTTTTCATCATAATATGTATTACATTTTTCTATCAAATCGAACCAATCGAGTTAAATTGCTAGTAACGCAAGGGATTTGTTTTTGCTCTCCTGTTACGTAATTTTCATTACGTAAGTAAGCTTCGCAATCAATTGCGACACTTTGAATCACAAATGTAACAAGTGTTAAAAGGTCGTATATGTATGCGTTGATTTCAAATTCTCTACATAGAGCTTGAATAAACCATGTGCCAGTTTCTGTGTTCCGCAATGATACATAACCTAAAATATTAAATTATTAATATAATTAGAAAATTAGCTCGGAATATTATAAAAAAAAATAGAATAGTATATTCTGTAACGAGTTAGGAATTGGCACTTCTGCACGGAGGGAAAGTTTGCCAACCGAGCCGATAGGCGAGGTTGACAGTTCACGAGTGCAGAATAGCAATTCCAAACAAGTTCCAGACTATACTTTCTATACGACTGATGCACAGCGCTAATGTATTTCTTGTAATAAGCGAATATCAATTTGACAGTTGGCGTTATAAAACCAGTACAACAACTTGTTAATAGATGTCACTACCAAGTTTTAATATTTCTAGATGTGAAAATATAGTCATTCTGTAACGGGTGTTACAGAATGAAATATTCTGCAACAGGTGCGAAGAATGTGTATTTTCTGAACTGAAAATTGAGCCAGAATCTTCGTATTCTGTATTAGTCGCGCGTATAGAAAATTAACTGTCAGATTTAGTAGTTACAGATTTTATTGTACAATATAGTACAGAAGCGGGCAACCTCGGTTCAAATCCAAATACAGTCAAAGAAGAAGCAAATTGTTACTCACCTGGACTACTCGCATAAAAAATTAAAAAGTCAGCATGAGAAGGAATCTTGTAGGTAGCATTATTGGTATGGAAATCTGTTTTTAAAGTGACATGCGGCATAAATTTTGGTCCTCTGCACGCTTGGATGAAAAAGAGTTTAGGTTTACCTAAAAAGCAAAAGGGTGAATTTTGAAAATGCAATTGTGCAATGTTAATGTTGCACCTGCCAATGTAGGACACGAGTCAGCCGTGAAAGGTAACCATAAGTTGGTAGAACTGTAATGGCTGTCGTTTGCGTACAATAAATCGTTACTGTCACCGTGAGTTAACACAACCATGACAAAGCAATCGTAATCATCGTGATCATGCTGTACTGCTTCACGTATGCGTCTATTTAACGCCGAGAGATTATTATTTTCGTACACAAAAACTTTAAAACCTAACTCGGTTAACATTGGTTTCATACAGTCGACATCCCGATTTGTTCCTAACCTCTCTTCCAAACAGAGGTATGGTTCAAACTTTTCGTGGTTGAAAATCAAAGCAAGTCCTCTATTTTTATGGTTCATATTGTAGTGGGTGGCTTTCTGTTGGGTCGGCATTCTAGCCGTTACACAGTTTAGAACCGGTCTAAAGTTACAAATTCATTAAGATACCATTGCAATAATTGTATCCTAAAAATCTAGTTTAAATAGCACCAAAAATCTCGAATATGCTCAGATCAACGTTCGTTACTTTGGTTGTGAAAAATGAAAGAGCCAATCTTACAAATGAATAGATTGGTACAAATTTTTATTAGAATTTTCACGGAAAATAAAGAAATCTTAACGAATTAAAAGATGATTAAATTACCTAACGATAAGTTGACAATATTTGTTAGAAAATTTGGCAACTAGAATTCAGTTGAAACCAAAAGTATTGAAATGCACTCACCCGGAACTGCTTGTTCCATCAGATTCCTTTTTTTCACTTTCGTCATCAGTGCTGTCCATGTTTCTTGTTGAAAGGTTCGAAGCAACTGCAAAATTTAGTTTAACATTTTTATATCCTGCTAACTTATTATATCTCGCATTACTTATCGCAGTTACAGATAAAACAAATATATCACTAACAAAATATTGTATTTATTACGTTAAGATACTTTTCTTAAGTGTTTTCATCTGTAAAACGTCGATTTAGTTTTTATTTTAAATAAATCAAAATTCACCACTTCAAATCTGTCTCATTTCAATAAAACTTTTTCTCAAATTGAGAACAATCTCAACTATGCCAAATGCCAATGTTGTCTAGCTGTCCTTTATCTTATTTATTTACTTTAATCATCTTTGTACCGATTAAACCTTTAAAATTCAAGTTTAAAAGTAGGTACATATAAACTCAGCGGTCTGTTGACCTACGTAAAGTTGGCTTTCCATATTTTTCATTTTGATATAAAAAAAATTGAATCATTAGGTTATTGTTAGGTTTTGAAAGACCTCTCCTCAAGCGTCTGGGAATTATTCCCAAAATCGTTGGAAAGGAAGTAATCAATGTTTTTTTTCGGTGATTTTGTTCTAGCTCGGGTTACCTAATGTAACCCTGGTATCAATACTTTTGTTACCTATTATAACAATACTTCATCTAACATTTAACCCAATGAAACAATGTTTCATCTAGAACTCGATGCGACGATGCATGAGTGACCCAACTTGTTTAGAATATACGTTTTATTTCATCGTTGCTTATTTCAATGCCAATCTCAAATATATTGTGTCCACCTATTTCAAAAATGCCACTAAAACATTGGTGGCGCTCGTGACGCTACCAAATGTCAAATAACATGGTGGCTCTATTACGTACACTTGCTGTTTTCATTTCGATTCTGAATTATTTTATAATGAAACCGCGGTGAAATTACAATTCCCAAAAAAGAACACCAAAAGAAGGCAAACGTTTGGTTTATAAACAAAACTTTCTATACCAACTATACGTATTACATCAACTTAATATTTTTGCGTGAGGTGGCATTCGCAAACGCTTCATTTCGTTTTCCCCATGACTATGATTGGAATTATTGACAATGAATTTCACAATGAATTGACATTTAAAAAATGACAAGTTAATTTTTTTTAATATAACCCTAAAATTTTAATTTTTTTACTTTTTTACTCGGAAAATATGAAAATTCGGAAAATTTTCTTTTGGGAAAGGGTATTGTCATCGGGGACGAATAGATGTGCAAAATTTCAGCTCGATTAGATCGCGCGAACTGGGTCATCAAATTTGACTTTCTAAGTTTTGCCGTATTCAAGCAAGCAGAAAGGTGAAACTAATATGAAGGATTTAAACATTTTCTAAAAAAAATGCCTCGCAATTTATTAAACATATAACGCAATTAATAATCGTCGATTATATTAACTTAGTTTAGCTATATCCAACAATGATTTTAATTTATATTTTTTCCAATTTAATCAGGGCTTATTTTACCATTAGGCGCATTAGGTACATGCCTACGGCCGAATGGCCAGAGGAGCCCGAAAAGAGAGAACATAAAATGGTAATATAAAAATTAAATACTGATAAAATAACCAAAAATTAGACCTTTGATGCTATTAGTTTTACACTCGAATATAAGGGTCCCGAAAATTTGCTAGAGCCTAGAGCCCAACTCAGTTAAAAATAGACCCTGAATTTAATAAATAATAATTATTTAACAGAATTCAGAAATTTAACTTACGAAGGGTTCTTGAGGCAGATTACCTCGGATTTTTGATTTTAGGTAGGAGGGCAAGGAAGTATCCCAATCGCATGCTCCACCAACGACGCTTTCGATCCCCCACCCACAGGTGCGATGACGAAAAACCAAATACAGAAGCCATTTATCCCAAACACAATTATCAATCCAAAAACCAACTTTTCCAATCGACAACTTTAAAATGCAATTTTTCGTAATTTGTTGCATTAAATTTAATTTATAATATCCTCTTCTGATCTTGAAGTTTCGAAGTTGGCATGAACAAACAAAAATGTGTCTTATCTATTTTTATTTTTGATAGAGACAGAACGAATTTTAAGAACCTTGGCTTTTCAAATTAAAATTTAAAAAAAAGAATAGTGTCGGGTTTTTTAACCGATTTATCAGCATTATTATTTTTCATTCAGGTATTTGTCGGCGAAGTTTATTTTTCTGGAGTTTTCACTGGAAAATAACCCACGAGTTTAGGATTATTAAAATCTGTTATCCGTTTGTGATAAGGTGTTATTTTGAAAATTAAAATCTTGGTTTGGAACATCCTGGTTTTCCAATTTGTAAGAGCAGTTTCTTTGGTTATCAATATTCCGAATTCTCGTCGAGCCAGTCAACGTCATTCATAAAAATTGGTATTTTTTTGTATTGTAAATTTTACACACAATTGCGTGACGCCAATAATTTAGTTTAAAATTTCATCTACTTTATTTTTGGTAGATAGAAGGGTCACATATTATATCAATTGCGGGGGAGCGATTGTAACACAAATTTGTTTTTAGAATCAGATCCAAACCTTTTTTTTAACAGTCGATAAGCTGCGAAATAAGGAAAGCTTTCTGGAAGTCGTGGTGAAATCGAGCTGAAGGTTTTTTTCCGTAACATTTGGTTTATTTTTTGGGTGAGTGATTCAAGTTTGTTTTATAATTTATTTTCTGCAGGAGAATTAATGTGGCTTTTTTGTTCTTTTTTTTCACTCAAGAGTGTTTTAATTTAATTTTTAAAGCAACTGGCACCTTCAGTTGCCACACTCAAAATTGAGGCAAGGATTCGATGGTAATAATCCCAATCTCACGGTAAAATTGGCAATGCCCTGGCCAGCTACTAAATAAAAAAGGTGGTTGGTTAGTTTTAAAACTGATTAAAAAAATAATTGAGAGGGTTGAATGTTTTGCCCTAGATGCCACGTGGTTATGAATCAACCTCCCAATGCGTGCTACTACCCAAACCACGAACGGTAGCGTAATCAAACTCAAACAAAATAAATTTTAAAAAAAATGAAATTGGTACAAGAATATACACTTGAATTGGATAACGTGATTTTATTGAATAATAGAAAAAACCCGATATAAGTAGCTATATGTGGTTTCACAGAAAAGCTTACACAATTACTTAACTCCAATTAGGAGGCAAAAACAATATCGTGACTGGTGGTAAATAATGTCTAATCAAAATTAAGGCGCAACAAAAAAAATAATCAATAATAATAATTAATAACAAATAACATAGACGGCACAAAACACTTATCTCAACAGCTGGTACGGAGTCCTAGTAGATGGTACAACGGTATTAACTTGGATTAAGATGGTAGACGTGCTCGCTTGTTAACCAATATTTAACTAAAGGGTGAATTGATGTTCTAAAAACCGACTTTCATACAAAGCGATTTTCCCACTGCAATGGCGGTCACCAAAATGAAAACGGTATGATGTTTGGTTCAACTTGGACAGCAATTTACTGTCCAGAGGTAAGATGTAAAACAAAGACCCTAAAATAATTATTGACGTGGAGAAGAAAAAAAACATTAGAGGATTCCCAAAATTACCTCGCAGATGTTGTTGAGGGTCAATTTTCCTTATAGTAATTTTCGTATTTTCAAGCAATTCTAAAGATGACTAAAATAAAAATTACAAACATAGTTTGTATTTCGAAATTAAAAATTGGTACTTACAAAAGAAATCTGAATACTAAATCCTCCAAAGGAGGCAAGATTAATATATCTTCGAATCGATAACAATTTTCAATGCTAAGTGCAGCGAATAAATCCCAATAAATCGGAAGGGCTAATAAAAAAACATAAACCCACTTTCGTAGCACTTTGCTAATTCAAATATGTCTTTCAAAAGACCAAAATTAAAAATTTGTCAACTTGAAAATTTTAACACGAAACATGTGTATGATAATGATATCAGGAAACAGGACCTCCAACATAATTTCTATACCATTAAAAATACACCAACAATAAACAAAACAAGGAAATCTTGTTTTCTATTTAAACAAAGCAAAATCATGGTAAACCAATAACAAAGCAACAAACTCGGGAGTTGGGATAATGCACCCCCGCATCACATTTGCCCCATTAATTGATCCACCAATTCTGAACCGTTACACAGTGCCTACGCTTGTTTTTTTATCAATTTTTTTTATTTTGAAGAGATACCCTCAGTATCTCTTTTTTACTTTGTAAATTTTTTATTTAATTTTTCTGAAATTACATTAAACCAAATTTTATTTTATTCAAATATTTTTATTTCATATAAGTTAATAGTAATTTGCGGCGCCTGGCAATTTTTTTTCTAGTATTGCTTACTCTAGCCGCTCTCCGTACTGACTAAGCTATATAGCCGCTGGCGCTGCTTCTACAAGCAGCTTTCGGGGAGAATTAGGTAACAAACATCCAATGACGTCTTACAAAAATGGTCAAAATTACAAATAATGTAAAATTGTAGCAGCAATGGAAACAAAAAATCTTATCAGGGTAATAAATACATACTACACCGACAAAACTTTAAATTTATTTAAAGCCGTTTAAAGAGAGTGGTCGTTTTTAACATTTACTTAAATAATGTAATAGTTTAAACTTATTAATAAAATATTTTTTAATAAAAATTTAAATTTAGTAAATTTAATTTTTTGTTTTGCAGCTGCTTTTTTATTATTTTCTGATTTTCCGTTTAATAGATAGTTTACTGAATAGATTAGTTTTTCAAAAATGTTTACTAGACAAAAGTTATAGTCCGTTAAATTTCCTATTCGGAATGGGGCATCAGAATTTTTGTGAAATGTTTCGTTTAAAAGTTATAGAGATTTGAAAAAAAAAGAAAAATGAAAGTTCGAAATTTTCAACAGTTTTTTACATACTTTAATTCATTACTCGAAAGCCGTTGATTTTAGACAATAAAAGGTTTAAATCTAATTTGTAGATTATTTCACGCTCTTTAAAAAGTACTTAATCATTTTTACTGACAAATCAATATTTTCGGAGCTATGGCCATGTGAAAGTGGAAATTAAAAAAAAATGCTTTAACTCTCGAGAGTTTGAATTTAGAAAAAAAAAATTGTTAAATATTTTTCTTAAAAAAGTGTCCTCTATCACCACTGAAATTATGTAAAGTATATCCGGGGACACCCTGTATAATATAAAAATATTGGCAAACAATATTCCGGGTGCTGAATGAGTTAGCCGAACATAGGAAATTAACATGTAAAAACTTATTTATGCAAATTCCTGCTTTCCTAATTATTTTAGAGAAAAATGAAAGACACAATAATAATGCAGAAATATAAACTAGCGATGATAAAAGCATTAGATTTCATCTAACTTTTACATAAAATGCCAAAAAATGCTCTTGAAGTTGTTAAAAGTTTCATTTATCGGACTGGCCATGAAAATTTCAATGGTAATTATTTTGGAAAATATAAATTAAATTGAATTTATTACATAGCCAGTTAGATAAATAAAAATTTTAACAATTTCAAAAGCATTTTTTGACATTTTAAGTAAAAGTTAGATGAAATCTAATGGTCTTATCATTTGTAGTTTATATTTCTGCATTATTTTCGTGTCTTTTTTTTCTCTCTAAAATAATTAGGTAAGCAGGAATTTGCACAAATAAGTTTTTATAGATGTTAATTTCCTATGTTCGGCTAACTCATTCGGCACCCGGTATAACTATATTGGATATTGACCGGCAATCAATATTAGTCAACAATATTGGTGCGATATTGCAACAAACTTCAACCAATATTGGTTTAAAATTGATTTATTATATTGTTGTAATATTAGAAAACAATATTCAACCCAATTGAATGAAGATGAGCAGGCATAATTGGCGCAACATTGATAAAAAAAATTTTTTGTTTCTTCAATACTTAAAATATGTTATAATTATTACTTTTATCTTCTTTTATCTTTTGTCTTCCAGGTGAGCACGCACAATTTTCAATTCAGGAATTATTTTAAATTAACTTAATCTTTTGTTTATTCCTTTTATTTTTATTTTTATATTTATTTATAATAGTAATATAATTAGTCCAGTAATATTAGATAAAATAAAAACATTGATCGGTAAAGATCTGAATTTTGGTACACATGTTTATTACGACTTCCTGTTAAATATACTAAAAGTCTTCGTCAAAATCTGTTGCGCTCGAGCCACCATCTTGGAAAAAAGGTACACTTTTTTAGTTTTTTGTCTATATCTCGGGGACTTGTACTGATACAAAAAAATAAGAGGTATCTAATTTTTTTTAGCTGCTGGGACACGAGATTAGGCAGTATAATCGCCCTTTAAAAAAAATATTAAATTTTCATATACCTACTTAGGAGTTTTTTTGATTTGAATGAAACCAATGCCAAAATACTTTATTTATAAATAATATCACATATTATACTAATTTTTTCGCAGCGATCATTTAATTTTCGGGGGTGGACCATCGCGCAAAAAATATCGTCACTTATGCCGCAATACCTCCAATCATCAGTACACCAAATTTTAATGGCCGAAGGATTTTTCCACACAATTCCCAATGTTTCCTTACTTACGGTTTTTCACCAATACCACACAATTTTTTTTTAAAGAAGAGTTCTTCGTTCTTATTTTCACAAAAAAGGTTCAAAGTACCTCCCAATAAAACTAAATTCTTATTTAATGTATGTTAAAAAAAGCTTTTGTCAAACTTGCGAAATGAACGTCACGACATATTATAATTATTAAAATTTTTGAATTATGTCATAATTTACAAGCCATCTAACAAATTTTCACAAAAAATAGATAAATTAAGATTTAGGTTAATAATTTATGTAATTTTTTTGCTTTTATATTTGGCTCAACTGTTTTCTCACCAATACTTGTATTTTAAAAGCTCTACTAGCGCACCAAATTTTTAGACAATCGGATAAACATTTCCAGAGATATGATGATATTTTCATTTTTTGTATATATTTTATTGTGGTAGCCCTGGTAAAGATTTCTCTGCCAAAACCTTATTTTCACCACTGGAGCCCACCAGACATACGTCCAAAAAGTTTGATTGTCATCAACGCAGAAATGCCGAAGAAAATCGAGGACTTTTTTGAAGATTTCGCAAAAAAAAGTAATTTTTTTTCATGTGGAATTCCTGATTTTTATCAAATAGTTTCATATGCTGTCAAGTCCTAGGGGGTCAATAGTCCCACATACAAAATTTGGTTGAGATCCCTTCAGTATTATAACTTGGACTGCTTATAATATTTGACAGATGACAGATACAAAGTTAATTTCACCTATTCCGGATAAAGCTTTTCAAGGTCTTTAAAATAACCTATCGCAAAACAAATTCGTTATTAAAAATTTTATTTTATTTTGTTGTAGTGGTACTCTTGATTGACAGATCGCGACGAAAACCTTATTTTCATCTTTCTACTGTAAACCCTACCACCATACCAAATTTGGTCGTGATTGGTTGGACGGTTCAAGAATAAAGCGAGAGACAAAATTCGACGACCGACAGACCGACACAGAATTTTTTTTTTTTTTTGCAAATCTTTACGTTTCTAAAGACGGTGATCTTAAAAATGTAAAAAAAAAATTTGAAATTTTTTTTCGATTACCTTACCTCCAAAAAAACTTTTTTTTTGATTGGAGGTAAAAATTTTAAACTTGCATGAGCACCCTTAACGTCATCAAATTTTTTCCAAAAAGATATTGTAGGTATATTATGTTGTAGGAGAGACAAAACTGCAGGTTACGTGTTTTTGGATTTTTACCTCTAAATTAACATTTAAGGGGTTAACAGACCAGGCACGTGCGCAGATTTTCTATATGGGGGAGGGGGTTAAAAAAATCTAAAATAAATATATAATTGATGTGCTATTATGTTTATATCAATTTTTCATATTCATAGAAAGTGTTTACTTTAATAGGTAAAAAATATGTAATGGGAGGGGTCTGAACCCCCAAATCGAAGAAAAATTATAACTAATATTAGAAATGCACAGCGCCGAATTTAGACCTAATAAGATCCTAAGCTATTTGAGATATGGGGCTCGTTATAAATCCAAATGTAATTTTTGGCACTCGCACAATTGTTTTGGGCCGTCAAGAAAGTGGGGACCCTGACCTATAGCTTGGTTAGCTTATAGGTACTTACGAAAATCCTGCACTAGAAGAGCATTATTTAAGAACAAACCCAGTAATATTAGGTATAAAACTATTGCACTTGCTGATGATGTGACGGCACCAGCATTTTTGAAATGGGTGGGCACAAATTGGGTCTAATATATTGGGTTGGGCAGGAACGGCTAAAATTTATAAATAAACTCAAAAAAAATACATTATTGAAATGAGGACCTAAAAGATTTGGATGGACACTTGACTGGGCACTCCAATCAACAGGGTGGGCACTTGAAGTTTGTGAAGCACAATATTTGAGTTTTTTGAACTAATTTTTTGTTTTATAAATTTTTTTTTTTTATTCATTTGATAATATTTTTTGATACTGAAAAAAAAGCGGATACCATATTTAAGGGCCGCCAGTGATCTGGGGCCCTAGGCTATAGCCTAACCAGCCTTATGGTTAATCCGCAGTTCTGGATAAAATGTACACAACAATAGGAATTAAAAAACCCAACAATCAGTAAGAAAGAATTAATTTGTTACTTGTAAAAGAAATGATTGATTGAAAGAGAAATATTGATAAAGACTTTTTGCAAACGTTTGGGTGGGGTTATCGGGCGTAAAGGGTAGCCCAAAAAATATTTAAAAAAAAAAATTTGTTGTAAAGTTGATAGAACTGAAGTTACGATCGAGATACACTCGAGTGTATCTTGTTCGAGTTCTTTTTCGGCGATCATTTCTAATATTAAATGGTTTAAACGTTAGAATTCCTTGTTATTTTTTTCTTCGTGCTTTAACTTATCTTTTCTCTTTTTCAGATTTTTAAAAAGATAGCTATTGGTAAAAAGTATTTTTTGTTTTTTTTTTGGTTAAGGTCTTTATGAAAAAACATTATGAACAAACAAATAAATCATGTTCTTGCATTTTTGTAAGATATCTAAAAGTATATTATTAAAGTTTATTATAAATGTTATCACTTATCAGTATGTCGGTAACTCGATACTATGTTTACTTTTTCAAACTGGTCTGAACGATTATGCATTTTAAATAAAACTTGAATTACCCTACAATATAATATGTAATTGCATTGAAAAAAATTATAAAACGGTACATTTCATCGTGAAAGTTATAGCTCGATTAATGACCAAAAAATTGTCAATTTTTTTTTAATCTACAGGTAAAGGTTTATTCTATTTCGGTAAAGAATTTATTTTTTGATATCTAATATAGATTTTAATACAGAAGCGTTGAAAGTTAGCCATATTTTAGGGGGTTATTACTTAAAACGTCGTTTTATTTTTAAAATTTTATGCTTTTACCGAAATAGTTTAATGGTTTACCTCAGGTGTCTCCAAACTTTTTAGCCTAAGGGCCAGACTGATATCTAGCTACAGTGGGTAACAAAAATATTCAAACCCCCCTATGTTAACAATGTAAATTGCACATTTTGAAACTGTTTTTTTGGCATATAAAAATCGCATTTGCAGCAAAGTTTCTTTTTAAACATTTTTTTTGTTAGAAATTTCATTGTCTTCAATTTTGTACCTATACATTTTTCAATTTTGTTGCCCCGTTTTTGACTAGCGGCGACTTAAACAGGACTCTGCAAAACACAAAAAATATCGTCATCTATATTTCGGAATCGGTGCAACAAAATCGAAAAATGCTTATGAACATAAATGTACAGAATCACGTTTTCAAGAAAAAAATGCCTATTGAGTTTTTCATTTCGTCGCACTGTTTCCGATTTATAAATGACAATATTTTTTGTGTTTTCCGGAGTTTTGTTTAAGTTTCTCTCAGTCAAAAACGGAGCTGCAAAATTGAAAAATGTATAGATACAAAATTGAAAACAATAAAATTGTTAACAAAAAATGTCTAAAAAGTTTTGCTATTAATGCGATTTTTATATGTCAAAAAACGGTTTCAAAATGTACAATTTACATTGTTAACACACTAGTAAAAATCCGGTGTTAAAATTAACACCAAAAGTCGTCTATATGGGTCCACTCTTTTTGGTGTAAAACTGCTATGTGGTGAATTTGGTAAAATACTGCAGTGTTACTTCTAACAAACATTTTTCTGGTAGAAATAACCAAAATTCGTAGAAGATGTTACCAAATTCTTATGTAAACTTTTGACAAATTTTATAATACAATTTCACAAATTAATTGGTAATTTTTTATAAATCTTGGTGTACATATTTAACCAAATATTTTGTATATTTTTGATTTTATCACGTGTGAAATATTAACTAAGTTAAGTGTACTTTTTAATGCTATAATTGGGAGAAGAGCAATGAATACAAAAAGTAATACAAAAACAAATAAATTCTTAGAAAATACTTAAAAAAATAAATTACAATACTTAAAAAATTAAAAAATATCTATACTATACAACTTATTATAGTAAACAGTTGCTTGTTAAATTTAAAAACTTTAAAAAAAATTTATTCAACTTAGGTCAACCTAAGTTTCAGAAAAATGTTTAATTTTAAATAAGTATTATTACCGAATCCTGTGCTCTTCGATATGAGTGTCCAAAAATACATGTATAAAATGGTCGTCTAATCTCGATACCATTCTGGTCTATTTTGAATAAATCACATTCACCTAGAATCACATAGAAAATTAATTTTAATTCAATACATTTTTGTTGTAACAAAACAAAATTAAATATAAATTGTAATATGAACCAAAATGTTTCGATTACCAATTTGTAGGTAACCAATGATGCAGTCGATGATTTATTTCTAAGAGTGGAGCAACAATTCGGAAATTCTTTGTATTTTAAAATTATTAACAATAATAATAATTGTACTTATTCCAATAATCCTGCCATTATAACTCACAACACAATTTTACTTAAGAAGCGCATCAATGTATTCCTTTGAAACTTATGAAGATTACTGCAATAATTTGTAAGATAATTGCGCGCATGTCTCATACTACACCAAACTTGGTGAAACTTACACCAATTTATAGTAAAAACTTCACACAACTTGGTAAATTTACAGAAGTTACAATTTTCAAGTGTTTATTCTTCTGAATTAACACAAATGGTTGTAAATAAAATCACCAAAATGAAATCAACACTAAATGTAGTAGATCGGAAGTGTTTTGGTTAAAATGTACCATCACTTTTGAGTCACTAGGTGGAAATATTAATTTTAACCAAAAATATTGTTAAAATTAACACCAAAATATTTTACCAACAACATTTGGTTAATTATAATAGCAAATTTTTACTAGTGCATAGGAGGGGTCGAATATTTTCTCTACAGCTATACCTCATTAGATTAAAATTGCTTTTTGACAACTTTTGTTGTGTTTTGACAACTATTTTTAGTCGGTAAATAAAATATCTGACTAGTATTTTGTATAATTACTTTATTTGATTTGATTTATCAAATTAAATTAAAGGGTGGGCCGGACACCAGCCACATCAGGCCCGCTCTCGCGGGCCGGATTGGTGGTGCTGGCGGGCCGGATTTGGCCCGAGGGCTGTAGTTTGAAGACCCCTGGTTTACCTAATTAATTTTTTTTAATCATTTAAAAATATTTATTATTAACAGCAGAAACTTAACTTATTCAAGATACTGCATTAATAGCTACAATAGTGGCGCCCTCCTTAAGGAACACTTATGTTGGTGAAATGCAAATTTTCTTAAGTGCTATTTTTATGGAATACCTAAGCTAAAAATCTTTACTAAGAAACTCTTAAACAAATGCTGGTGAAAATGGGCATAAGTATCCTGTAAATTTCAATTTTTTATCTCTTATCAATCGCTTCCAAGTTGTAGTCTGAAATATGCATGTTCTAAAAATTTCGATGTTTTGCTGATCTTCTAACGCCTATACATCTGCCAGAGAAGAAAATTCCAAAAAGGACTTTGAAGTATTTTGAAAGTAAGGGTAAGAACTAAGTATCCTGTAAATTTCAATTTTTTATCTCTTATCAAATACTTCCAAATTGTATCCTGAAATATTCAAATTCTTAAAGTTTTGATGTTTTGCTGATCTTTTAACGGCTGTAAATCCGCCAGAGAAGAAAATCCCAAAAAGGACTTTGAAGTTTTTTGAAGATAAGGGTAAGAACTAAGTATCCTGTAAATTTCAAAATTTTATCTCTTATCGAACATGGCCAAATTGTAGCCTGAAATATGAAAATTCTTAAAATTTCACAATTTCAAGCAAAGATTTTTCATAACTAGTTGACTGAACCAGTCGATCTAATTTTTTTATTCTCTTATGATAAATGTGCATTTTGATATCAGAAAACGATTCAACTTTTATATTCAACAGTTCATACACTGGAGTCAATTGAAAATCACAAAATTGGCTATGTAAACATTGCATAACTTTCCCCATTAAATTTGGGTATAAAAATTATCGTTCAACCTCCTCTTTCTGGGTACCATTCGAGGAGAAACACCTCGAGGAAGCTACAGTTCGAATCAAAAAGTCAAAAAATTGAAAAATTTGAAAACCAGTTTAATTAAAGGTGCAGATTTACTTCTTTGCACACATAATTAGAGAGTAAATTTTCGTTCGCCACCTTCTTGAAATGTACCGTTCGATGTGCAAGACCTCAAGGAAACGACAGGTCGCATCTGCGGGGCTCCAAAATCGCGCTACGCGGGACACGGGGTGTAAAATCAGAAAACATCAAAATTTCATAAACGCCAAACTTGAATTAATTTCCGAAAATTTTTGGAATCGAGTTGCTACGCGACTCGTATTCCGTCTAACTCGATATACGTGCTTAAGAGAGAGATGCGACACGGCACGATTAAATAATTTGGATATAACAAATGGTGGTCCAAAAGTAATTGACACTTGTACTTTTTTATTTTCTTTATCATTTCCGCAATTTTCAACAAATTTTCACCATTTTCAGCTGGCCTCTAAGTTTAACTATGATGTACAATTATGCCAAATTTTTTGACATTTGGTTGCGTGGTTTAACCTGTGCAATTGATACTATTTCATTTCATGATCTCGTAACCACATACAGACATACAGACAGACATACAGACAGACAGACAGACATACAGACAGACATACAGACAGACATACAGACAGACATACAGACATACAGACAGACATACAGACAGACATACAGACAGACATACAGACAGACATACAGACAGACATACAGACAGACATACAGACAGACATACAGACTGACATACAGACAGACATACAGACAGACATACAGACAGACATACAGACAGACATACAGACAGACATACAGACAGACATACAGACAGACATACAGACAGACATACAGACAGACATACAGACAGACATACAGACAGACATACAGACAGACATACAGACAGACATACAGACAGACATACAGACGAACATCCAACTAAAATTCATCAAAAACTTATCAGGACATGATAAGGAACATTTTAATGCAAAAACTCGATTTTTGATTTTTGAGTGGATTACAATACTTTCCCTTATATATACGTATACGTATGGGGAAAGTAAAAATGTTTAAGTAAAAATTGTAGCTTATTAAATTTTCTTCAAAAAGGGCGACATATATTTTTTTGTATCTCCAATACTTTAGCATTTCCTTAGTTTAGACACTTTAGAAAGGAGTTGCATTATGCCCGATGTTTATGCTTATTAATGACGAAACTTTATGCGATGCATTTCTTTCTTATACCTCTTTGGACTGGAGAAAAAACCAGTGTTAAAAGTAAAGGATGTACCACCTTGAAAAACTAAATTAACTGTACTGAAACGACAAATCTGCAAAAAGACCTTCAGTATGCAACATCGGATTACAGCTACAGTATTAGAGATACAAAAAAATTTATATCAATAAAAATATATCAACTCGAGCGCAACAGATTTCGACGGGGATTTTTAGTATGTTTAACAGGAAGCCGTAATAAACATGTGTACCAAAATTCAAATCTTTACCGATTAATGTTTTTATTTGCCGAAAATTGATCTAAATTGACTGGACTAAATGTGTAATTAAATTTTTCTCCAAACTAACGAAAATGAGCTGTTACCAATTTCACCGAAAGTCAAAGTTTGCCTTACCAACATAAATAATATAAACCCGTGGTGTAACGGTTTTTCAAAAAAAAAACCTTCTAAGGTAGATAAAAAGTAAACTAGAAATATTTTTTATTATTTTAATAAAATTGATTAATTTTTGTATCTTTTTTTTAAAAAAATGATTTTAAGTATATCTACAACTTCAAATATAAATTAATGTTTAGACCGAAATTAAAGAATTAATAAATTTACATAAAGATTGGCATTGACATTTACATAACCTGCATTCCTTAAACTTTACCAACCTAAAATTTTATTTTTTACCAAATAAATAAAAATTGTTTTTTTTTTCAAAAAATGTATTAAATGCAATAAAACCAGGCCACATCTGCTTTTTTCTTATGATTTTTATTTTAAAATGGTCAAATTCCAAATATAAAATAAAAAACTAAGAACTACCGTGAAACTTTCAACTCGGAAATTCCGCGTATGCTATAAATAGATTTATATTACTTATATTATTATTTATAGACAATTAAAGTACTTTTAATAGAGATAAGAAGATAGATAAAGATATGGAAAGGTATATCTGGGAGACGCATTGGGATTTACACTAATCTACAAAATACAATGAATAATAATCAATAAAACATATTTTCCTTATCAAAAGTAAATAAAAACTAGAAGCAAAAAGCTTTTACGAAAATTACTAAAATTTGTGGGAATGTAACTTGGAATCAATTACAAATGCAATTTTTTAGTATTAATATTATTTTGATATGACTCAGTCCGAATTCACAGCAAGTTTACAGAAGCAATATTCATAAAATTCAGAATTTAAAAGTCTCCAGAAGTAGTTTTCATTTGTCCATATTATTACCATGTAACCTTGATTTTTTAAGCGTTAGCGCGAAAAATAAAACACTTTTAACAAATTCGGTAGATCTCCAGGTTTAAACTTGAACAGGGTAGTTGACAGCATCTTCTTCCAAGTTTGAATTGCGCGTTTGATATCCGCCATGGTCCTCAACCCAATGAGCCGGATTCTCCTCGTTACATGTAGAACTGATTTAAAATATCAAATAAATATCGAAAACTTAATTCAGGTTAATTTTCTACCTTGTCGTTACAACTAACTCCTCAATGCCATTTACGACAGCATTATATGATATTTCTTCACTGCAGTTTCAAAATATTACACAAGAATTCCAAAAACAACTAAATTTTGAATTCTTACCTTTTCTTAACTTTTTCGTTCTCATTAAGAGTGTCCACAACGTCCTCTGGCTTTGGTTTACTAAAAAAAAAAAATATTTAAAATATTAACTTCGATAATCAAATTTGTGAGTGATCAACCAATCACGACCAAATTTGGTATGGTAGTAGAATAGGTAGGGTAACCGACCGACTGGGAAGCGGGTGACCAAGGTTCTAATCCTGGTCGCGACCAAGATAGATCTGTGGGCTGTGGGGAAAGCAGCGAGAAACCACCTCATTAATTAAATTCCATAGTATGTCATCTTGGCTTTAGTCAAGTTTGATCGCCAACGCCCATTGAAGGTACGGCAGACTTAAGAAGAAGCTACTAAATACTTGTGATACTACCTACTTGTGATAGGTTATTTTAAAGATCTTGAAAAGCTTTATCCAGAATAGGTAAAATTAACTTTCTGTCATCTGCCAAAAATTACAAGCTGTCAAAGTTGAAACTTCAAGAGTGAATATCGCATGAAATACTGAAGGCATGAAATTTGACAGCATATGGAACCCTTGGATAACAATCAGGAATGCAACATGAAAAAAAAATTAATTATTTTTTGAGAAAACTTGAAAACGGTTCTTTTTTTGACGTATGTTTTGTGGGCTCTAAGTGGTGGTAAATAAGACTTTGTCAGAGAAATCTTGGCCTAGGCTACCACAGTAAAAAAGTAAAAGAAATAAAAATATCATCGTATTTCTAGAAATGTTTAACCGATTCAGATTAAATTTGGTGTGCTAATGATTGGAAGTCTTGTGGCAGAACTGACGATATTTTTCAATGTTAATTACTTAGATAATGTAGTGTTTGGAATAATTAATTTAGACTAATTCAATTAGTGCATCTCAAAACTTGCAACAAAATGCTTTTAATTTTATTATAATTTGACTATTTTGAGTAAATGATAATAATAATACTTAAATTACCTTTTTGTAACTTTTGCGTTCTTAATGAAACCTGGATATGCTATTTTGTTACTAAAATATAAGTTTAATTAGATTCGAATCCAAAAATTAATCATATCCTCAAGTTTAATGAAATTAACAAGTGCATTTAACTGATGCAGCAATGCCTGCTTTAATAATAATTTAATTTAATTAAATTATTATTTTTAATTTTATATTATACGCAGAGAAAGTAACGCAGGAAGTTTATACGACTCAAACAGAGCGATGCAAGAAGTCAGAATCTGCCATCCAAGCAGTAAAAAAAAAATTATAAAAATGAAAACCAAAATGTTATTTTGAATTTTAGCAGTAGCACTGTGATTTTAAAAAAGTCAGCCGCCAGAAGGGAGAGCTTCTGACATAACAAGAAAATTGGTTTAGCAAGGAATTGCGTGTAAGGGGGCCTCGAATCGAAAAGTAAAGTCGCAACATTTAAAACTTTAAAAAAATTTTAAATTTAAAATTTTTTATTACATTTTCAACGTCACGCACTCTCCTCGTAAATACGCTACTGGGCAGACAGAATATTACTCGGTATTTCGTTAATCCATTCATGCGCGTCAGTTGTAAACTATCTAAATAAATAAATAATAAACGAATAAATAAAAATAGAAAGTTATTTAAATTTTAAAACCTCGCGCTAAACATTGTTTTTATCGGGGAGGGCTTCAGGGATACAATTCGAGTCATCTTTGGGGGGTGGGGATAAAGGGTTGCCTCTTTGCCCCCCTTTGTGATGTAATATATTTAGTACTATGTAATTTGTTAAAAAAAAGTTTTACTACATTTTTGCTTAAATTAAATACAGCGAAGTCAAATATTGTAATCACGATATTACGATCACGCCAGTTAGATAATCCTCCAGTTACATATTATGCGTAAAATTAGCCCCCCTTTTTTCGGAAACTAAAAATTTTTTGTTTTCATTGTGTTATATTGTAATTCTAATTTGGTTTTTACTTAAACAATTATCAAAATCGTTAATAATTTTTTATTAGTCAACTCCATTATCTATATTAGGTATAGGGGGTTGTGTACTCCCCTTTTTTTGTTTTGCTATTTACGCGGTAATATTAAACTTAAGACTTTAATTTTTAACAATACACACAATATAGGTACATTAAATATATAGGTACATCAAAATACAAAAAAAAAATTTCAAAATTTTTGAGAGAGGGGGGCCAGCGCGAAATTTTGGTTTGCTATTTACGTGACTAATGTTACATTTTAGACTATAATTTTTAGCAATACGAACAATACAAATTGAAAACAACACAATAAATAAAAAATTTTTAATTTTAAAAAAAGGGGGACCAACGTAAAAAATGGTTTTTCGAGATTTTTAATTTTATACTTCGCGAAAAAATAAAGTTTTGCAATACAAACAATACAACAAATTACAAAAAAAAAATTTAGTTTTTGAAAATAGGGGGGCTAACTTCACGTACATAGTTTGTTGTCCATTTATCGCTTCTTCTTTTGTCAGGACATTAATAAAAGAGTTTTCACGTTTTTTAAACACTAGATCAGTTTCAGTGTTTTTGTTTTTGGAGATTTTGACTTTCGGTGTTTTTGTTTTCGGTGTTTTAACTTCGTATTTTGACGTGGAATTCAAACTTTAAGACCCTCATTGTAAGCAAGGAACAGATAAAAGAACAAAACTTATATTTATCTGCCTCTTAGGATCTCCTTTTTGAAAAGTGGCACTTATAAGAATCACGCTTCACATAAACCACTATTTGCAAATTAATTGTTAATTTCGATTAATTTTGAGAATGTGAACGTGAGTTGTAAGAGTTTTGTTATTAAATTTCTTACATTTTCTTTTCAAATTTAAGCAAACGAGTTAAATTGCTAGTAAAACAAGGCAATTGTTTATACTGCTCTCTTAAGGAATTCTTCTTAAGCAGGTTTGTCTTGCAATCAATTGCTACACCTTGAATTACTAATATTAGAAGTGTTGAAACGTCATAATTGTATACGTTGTTTTCAAATATTCTACAAAGAACTTGAATAAACCATGCGCCTGTTTTCGTATTCCGAATTGATGCATAACCTAAAATAAATAACATAATTAAAATATTACCTTAATCCATCTTCAAAACTAATTCCAAGATTGAGTCAAATTTTAATTTTTTCTCCCCCCCTTTAAAAATAATCAATTATTTCAAGAATTTTTCATTCTTTTCATAACACATTTGAGCTCCCTATAGCTCTAGCCCCCCCATAACTTCTCAGGTAACCTTTCAAATAAACCCAGGATGTATATTTTCATACATGAAAATATCCTAAATAAATCCTTACCGCAATTCAGTGACTGCGACCTTACAGCATACAGCTATCCGGCTTTAGAGTAAGTCCGAAAGATGTCGTTCTGGCATCTGTATATATTCCAATTGATCTGCCATCTTCTTAAAAGATAGTGCATCTGGTGAAAAATTGTGAGCAACATAACACCTCATTATAGGATGCGACTTTAATTATATCACAGCTCACAAACTTGAAATAACATATATGCAGTGGCGCGCCCTGTCAGTCACATTGAACGTAACTGAGATTCCCGAGCGCAAATCGTCAAAATTTTACTCACCTGGACTACTTGAGTAAAAAAATAAAAAATCGGCATGAGAGGGAACCTTGTAGCTAGCATTAGATGGCGATGGCGTGTCGACTTCAACGGATTCTAAAGCAGCACCCCGGCAGGCTTGAATGAAAAAGAGTTTAGGTTTTTCTAAAAAAAATCATCGATTTTCCAAAAAAACAATTGTGCGATGTTAATGCTGCACCTGCCAATGTAGGACACGAGTCAGCCGTGAAAGGTAACCATAACTTGGCAAAACTGTAACAGCTTTCCTTTGCGTACAATATATCGTTCTCATCGCCGTGTGTTAATACAACCATGACGAAGCAATCATAATTTGTGTGATCATACTCTGCTGCTTCGCGTATACGTCTTTCTAATGCTTCAAATTTATTATTTCTGTACACAAAAACTTGAAAACCCAACTCGAGTAGTAACTGTTTCATACAGGCGACATCCCGGTTTGTTCCCGACCTCTTTTCCATTGAGAGATATGATTCAAATATTTCCTGGTTAAAAATTAAAGCAATTCCTCTATTTTTATGATTCATATTGTAGTAGGTGGCTTTCCTTTGGCTTAGCATTGCACAGTTCAGAACTGGCCTAAAATAATGAATCTATTAAGATACCAATTATTAACTATATAATTAAGTATAAATAATTATATCCCTAAATTTAGCAATGAAGTATTTTAGGTGACATTTAAATACAAGAAGTTTAAAATAAGCTCAGATCACCGTAAGTAATGAAAGAATCAATCTTTCAAAACAACGTTAAAAACGATAGCTAACAACAAAAGTAAAGCTAATTAAAAATTAAATACAGTGCTACCAATTACATTGTAATAAAAGAACCGCGAAAGAAAAAACCGCGAATTAAAATTTTAATTAAATTAATCCACGTTTTGCTGAGGAGCTTTAAAGGTGAGATAGAATTGGCCTAGCCCCTCTACTAAGAAACTTTATAAAATCACTTAATATTCTATTTCAACATTTTAAAACATTTTAAGTGGGGGGGGGGAGACACGTATTCTTGGTTCATATTAAAAAATAAAATTATAGATAAAAATTCCTCAATATTCAGACATAGATAGAGTTAATGATATAATATTATACAATAATGCACAAAAATTAATAATTTTTTTAAATAAAAATAAGAGAAAATTTGTTTATTATTATTTATTAAAAATAAATAAAATGTATTAAAATGCAAAAAAAATTAAAAACGAAACAAATAAGACGAATTAAAACAATATAATTAGGTCAAGCCAGTAAGGCGAAATGACCTATGTGGTTGGCTAATAATTATATCGCTTGGAAATCGTGAGTTCGATCCTCACGTCGGTCAAATTTTTTTAATAGCATTTTATAATAAAAATGATTCGACATGTTGAAGTGACATAAGCGACCAGTAATGAAAACCATTACTAGTCGATTTTACATTACTAGTCGATTTGTTAAGTGACTAGGAATGCTTCACTTTCTCACCCGAGAGGAGACTCGGAAAGCATCGCTTTGACTTTGTTTTCCGATAAAAGTATTGTTTAATTGATAGGGACCGCTATCAAGCATTGCTTGCGATAGCAATATCATTAGCTAGCAAATTTTCAACGTTCGATTATTTTCCAACTTTAAATATTTTTAACAACGTTTAATATTTAATTTTATAATTAAATTCATTTAATTATTTTGGTTCGACAATTAGCGTATTGCTGCCCGTTCTTGGTTATGTTTCTCTAAGAATAATAATTGAGACGAGTAGCTGCAACTTTTTGGCGTTTAGTAGCAACTGCCGCTAGGCAGCATACTTCTTGCAGAGTTTTTTTTTGTTCTATCGATATCTTTTCCGGAACTTATGACTCTTGCTCTCCGCACCATATCAGCTAGATGAACATCTTGGGGCATCTACAGTACAATAAAGCTGGTTGATCGTTTCTCAGCGTGTAGAGAAAGATTCTGGAGGCCCCATTTGGGGAAGAGGAATTGTTCGTTTTCCGGCCTGGCTTATGGTTGGTGCTGTCAGTTATCAGCTATCGCCTAGGGTGGATTTTTGTGCTGAACTGATGGACACATTTCAAATGGGGGGGTTGGAGATTGCGAATTCGGTTGGTCCCCCAGGGGGTGAAGGAATATTTATATTACACACCCCTATTCACTAACTTCCATCTAAATCTTTTCCAATCGAATACGTTAAACGATGACAGTATTCGACGACCCAAATTCCCAAATTCCTATTATGTAACGATATCGAATAAAGTAAGCAATGAGCCAAGTTTATCAATAACTTTTTACTGACATCTGGTGGCCTACATACCCAGACAGCATACAAGTCAGAAAGACTTCGTGAAATAGTCTTTTTAAAGACGCCTTTTAGAAGTCCAAATATGACGTCTTTACTACTTCGTGTTGTAGAACTCTCAATTAAGAGCTCTTTAAGGAGTCTTTTTTTCTGACGTCAAAAATATGAGCTTTTTAAGAAGTCCTTTTTCTGACTTCATAAGACGTCAAAAATATGAGCTCTTTAAGAAGTCCTTTTTCTGACTTTTCTGACTGAATTGGTAAGTTTTTTGTAACAAATGCATTTTTTTTCTAATCTATACATCAAGAAGTGATATGAATATATTATGTACTAGCTGGAAAGCCCGTTCGTGGACGGACAGCTAGACGGTAGATCTTTTTTAAGCGGTATAATATTTAAACATTTAATTTCCTTTCCCGCTACTGGGGGATTCCCCGTTTTTCCAGATTTTCCTGGCAAAATTTGAAAAATTATAAATTCTATAACTTCTCCAAATATTCTAAAAGATTGAAAACCCTGCTATATGTACTGGAGGGTGTCCCACACCCCCCACACCCCCCGGTTTACAATTTTGGCTTTATATTTTTATATTATTTTTATAATTTAACTTTCAAAGTAACAGAAAGTTGCTGCTAAACTCCATGAGTAGTAAGGTACCTATACTAATTAAATAAATATGCTTTCCAAGTTTTAATTTTTTTTAGCCGGAGGTCAAATTTCCCCATTTTTACTTAAAAATTAAAATTGCCCGGTTAGATCTAATCTTAGTTTAATATATTGTCGTGTTTCAAACATCAAATTTATTTTTATTATTTTTTTTTGATTTTGTAAATAATTTAAAATTTGTTTATAAAAAAGAAGCTTTTTGCCGTTAATGGCCGGGCCGCCTGTGGAGAAAGTAGTCTCCGTTATATTTGATTTTTGAGATTTTGATTTGAAGAATTGATATTTAGTGAATAAATTTATTTTAATTAAGTGAGTACATTTTTTCATTCTTTGGATTTTAATTGCCCCAAAATTGGACAAACCGTGGATATTGTGGATTGAAAAGAAATTGGAGTATTTTTGACAGTCAATTTGGATCAAGATTGAATATTTGATATTGATTAGTAGTTTTACAGCATTTCAAAATTAAATTAAAGGTATCGTCAACTAAAGTTGATATCATCGCATGTGCCACGAGTTATCTGGTCGATTTGCTTTTTCCATTTTACATTGGATAGGATTAATATTTTATTTAACATTGAAATTAAATTAAAATTTGAATTTTTTTTTTAAAGTTGCAACCCAGGAAAATAATACAACAATATATATTTTTCGGTTGGTAAAATTGGAATTGGAATAAAATTGGAAAATTGGAATAAAAGTGGAACACCCTCCAGTACATATAGCAGGATTTCCACTCTTTTAGATTACTTGGAGAAGAGAGGGAATTTATAATTTTTCAAATTTGGCCAGGAAAAATCGGGAAATTTGAATTTTTAAGCAAAAGTGAGGCAAATCAAGAGTGTTTTTTCTTCCACCAAAAAATGACACGCTGTAGCATGAGCAGCAGCAGCGTGCTGGGATTTTATATATCAGGATTTACGCTACGCGAAATATTTAAAAATTGCAATAAAAAAATAAAAAAAGAGAAACATTTTAGCTCAAAAAATTTATTAGAAGATAAACGTGCTACGAGAGTGAGTGTCGCACAACAAGGGCATTACATCGATTTTCTTCGAAATAATGAATCATTCAGAAACAATATTAAATCAATTATGATTATAAACAAATAATTAATTTATTATAAATAATTAACTTGTTTATTTATGAACTTCAAAATAATTATAATACGTATAAAATGAAAAATTAATGTAAGATTAAGTTGGTAACTTAGTAAATTTTTTTTTAAATTACCATAATTGGCAGAGGAGCAATGGATTTACCATCGATCGGGAAACCTTTTCGTGAGCTTCAATGTTCACGAGCAAATACTCAATTCAATCGACCGGTAAGCGATCGATTGAAAGCTGTCGTCTCGATATCAAGGCATACTGAATACCGATTTTAGCACTTTTCGATCGATCGAGATCTGAACGATTCGATTGATCGAAAATAAAAATTAGTGAATAGGGGTGTATAACTCTCTTATTTTTAATCGAAAAATAGTAAAACGTACTTTTTGTTCAGCATAAAATTTTAATTAGAATATTTTATGAATTTTTAAAATCTGTTTAAAAATACCCAAGTTATTAAGAGAATTAATAGTAAAATTTTAAACAAAGTAATTATAAATCCAAAATAACAAAAAATCGATTATATTGCAACTTAAATGTAAAAAATGTAAAAAAAAAAATGTCAAAATATAAATTAAATAAATTTAAAAACAATTATTTCTTTTTTAAATATTCTAATTTTTAAGTTAACATCCCTTTTTAGTTTGAGAGTTGTTTCGGGTATTCTTATTCGCGATTTACCTTCATCATCAATCTTAATGGATTCAAAAACAAATTTTATTAATAAAATTTCGTTAGGATTAGAAAGTGTTACTTTTTAAGTAGATAATTTGTAACTAACAAATTTCAGTTGGTATGCCATATTTAAACAGTGACGGCGCTACCATTTTTGAAATGGGTTTGCACAAATAAACTAAAAAACAAATACATTATTGAAATAAGCATACCTAAAAAATTTGGGTGGGCACTCCAATCAACAGGGTGGGTAAACCCTGGCGCCGTCACCGTAATTTAAAAGCAATAAGGATCCAGGTATACTCACCCGGAACTGTTCGTTTCGTCAGTTTTATTTTTTTCGTTTCTATCATTACTAATAGTGTTGTCCATGTTTTTTATTTTGAAAGATTTCAAACAAGCACAAAATTTAGTTTACCATTCCCAGAATTAAACCTAATATTTATATAATCCTACCTCATATCTTGCATTACTTATCAGTTATCACAGTTGTACATTAAACAAATATATAAAAGACATATTCTATATTTATAAGACATTTTCCTTATGTGGTCAGCTGGAAAGCTTCGTTTAAGTTTTTATTCAAAGGAAAAAATTACAACTTGGGATTCAAATCTCAACAACAACAATGTTGGGCTCTGCTTTTGATTTTATGTATTCTAATCATTTTCACTTTGTTTAATCATTGTTTACCTATATAGATAAACAATGGTTTAATCTTTTAAGATTGATATTATAAGTGCACATATTATAAGTGCACGGCGGTTTATTGACCTTTGTAAAATTGGCATTCCATATTCATCATTTTGTTATCAAATAGTTAATACCAAAATTTTTTATTGAAATTATGGTATTCGAGGACCATATTTGGATGACCATTCAAAATTACACGTAAGAAAAGCCAAAAAGTGAATGCGGAATGCGAGGGGGAAATCTTTGTGAAAATTTGGTGTACAAAGAACGGGAAATCTCGGGCAATCTTAGGTAATTCTGGGAATCTTAGGAAATCAGAGGAAATCTCAAACAAGAAAATCTGAGAAAATTCCGGTAAATCCTAGAAAAACTAGATGAATCAGAAAACTAACCTTCCGCATAGAATCGCGACCAGTAGCCCTTGATGTGTACACAATTAAGTGATAACAACAAGTATGCGATACTGATGACGACTAATGAGTCAGAAACACATGTCATAGCCATGTGATGGCTAGGAAGTCGAAGAAGTAGTACATGTGTCTATCGCTCTTTTCCTTAATTGTGTTTTAATTTTTTTAGTTTTTAAACTACACTTGCACGTGATGCCATAATTTTTCTATCAGAAAACTTAATGTTATACAAGTTTCGTTATAATTAAAGACAGGATTTGAAGCAATTTTGCTTATTGTCAATTTTAAAAACAGCTCTTTGAAATTTGAGATCTGGACGAATTACATAAAAAGATGCATTTTAATTTTAACGTATAGTTTTTCATGCTTTTTTCGCTTTTTTGTGATTTCTTGCTTATACATGAACTAATTTTCGATTTTTGTGCTTATTTTAAGCTTATCTTCGAGTTTAAAATTTAACTTGGACATAAAATTAAATTTTTTGATTCTAAGCAGCAATTTTTTGCTTTTTGTTTCTGTTGAAAAACAGATTTGAAATCGGCATAATAAAATCTAATTAATTCCATTAAAATCGGCTCGGATATACACTGCCGTCTGTAAATTTAAGTCCAATTCAAAATTTCAAATATTAGTCCTAATAAAATAACGGAATTATCAGTGGCGTAGCTATAAATTTTTTTTTGACAAAGGGTTTATTACACAAGATGTATAAATGGATCTTTTCAAATTTCGAATTAATAATTTCGGGAAGGGGGGGGGACTCCCAGGCCCACCCCATGCCGACGCCACTGAGAATTATAAAAAGTTTGGATATTTCAAGTAACATTTTTTTAACAAAAAATTTTTTTTGAAATTGTAGGTAGCATCAAAAGTGCTTTGTTTTTTTTTTTTGCTTTTTTTGTTTTAATTGTTAACATTTGCATAACTTTTTTTGGCATAATTCGAACTTATTTTTGTAAAATAACGTGCTTTTTTAAGCACTTATTTTTCAAAAATCCGTGCTTATTTATCCGGTCTCTAGTTATAATGATAACGAGATGCTTCCATTGCATTGCAGGGAATTCGAACGGTCACAAAACCGTTTCAACGAACAACGAACGAACAAATGTCGGACATTTCCTCGTGCAGGATACCACAATACAAAGCTCTGGAAACCAGCCCCTCCTAAACTCACTTGCTACTCCGAAATTAACCAACCCAAACCCACCTTTGGCAGCGGACTATTAATCTACTTTGCGAACTCGTTAAATGCTTCGGTGGCAATAACTAACTGAGCCAAAAAGTAAAAATCTAGAATATTTAGAAGCGTTGGAAATCAATAATTCAAACATTCATACTTGATATTAAACAGTCAATCTCATGTAAAAAACTCACCATTATTAAACATCTTCAATAAATAATTAACACCCCCCTTTCTTTTTAAAGTACCTGCTCCCACCACCCTGAACAGAATGGCTTCTCTCTTAATTTTCTGGTTACCGTAGGCTGGGGTGACTTTATGCCCCACAGGGTGAAAATGTGCCGCAATGCTTTCTTGACTTTATAGGAATCTACGTCCTAAACCATATTGTTGTTTAAGTTTGCGTTATTTATTCCTGCCGTGATACTGCTTTCGCCATCTCTTGACGCTACGCCGAACCACACATTCAACACCAGCGTAAAACTGTAACCGATTTTGTATCGTGACGTTTGCAGCAGATTTGAGAATTGCCTGTAAAATTTGCCTTAGTGTGAAGTGTGTATATGATATCAAGATTTTCAGGTAAGTGATTTTCATTACGTACCTACTTGGCTTCAACATGGCATTGCGATTTGCTGTTGTTGTCATTAATTTATGAATAACGGAAAATTTTATGTTACGACGCAAAAACACGGGGGGAATTTGTGCCACCTGGTGGCACATAGTCACCCCGTGTTTCTGGATTTAAAATTTATAGATGCCTATTTAATTCAAGTTTTCGTCTTAATTACAGGATGCCACGTCAATATGTTCGAAAACCAGGAACGAGGCACTACCGTAATTATCTCCCAGAGACATTGGAGCGAATTTTTGATGAAATCCGAGCCAAGAGAATTTCTATTCGCGCGGCTGCTAATAAATACGGGATACACAGAAATGTTTTGGGTAACAAATTAAAAAATAAAGCTCCAAAAAATCCAGGAGGCCAGACTGTCTTCACTATGGATGAGGAATTAACAATCGTGGCACATCTCATTGCCCTATCAACCTATGGGTTCCCAGTTAATAAACAGGAGCTGCGGTTCATTGTTAAGAGTTATTTGGAAAAACAGGGTAGGGAAGTCGATAAATTCAAAAATAACTTGCCGGGAATCGAATGGGCAAATTCTTTTCTAAAAAGACATGCTAACCAAATCTCTAACCGTACAGCCAGAAATATAAGTCACGGTCGAGCCAGCGTTAATGAGGAAGTAGTGAATGAGTTTTTTGGTCATCTGGAAAAGGAAATTGAAGGCGTTCCTGAGGCCAACATATGGAATTATGACGAAACATGCCTTGTAGATGACCCAGGTTCATCCAAAGTAATCGTTAAGCGAGGCTGTAAATACCCAGAGAATATCAAGAATTCATCTAAATCGAACACGTCCATAATGATGTGTGGGAGTGCAGCTGGTAAATTAGCACCTGTTTATGTGGTATACAAAGCAGAAAAAATGTGGGAAAGCTGGACTGAAAATGGACCTGAAAGAGCTCGCTACAACCGTACGAAGTCTGGGTGGTTCGACTTTCAATGTTTTGAGGACTGGTTCATAAGTCTAATGCTGCCTATTCTGAAAAAGCAACCGGGGAAGAAAGTCTTAATAGGCGATAATCTAAGTTCCCACATAAACGCTACTGTAATTGATCTCTGTCAGGAGAATGATATTTCATTTATTGCTCTACCCCCAAATGCAACGCATCTCCTGCAACCCTTGGATGTTGCTTACTTTAGGCCAGTAAAGATAGCGTGGAGAAAAATCCTGAACGAGTGGAAAGAAAACGTTCGAAACAGTCGATGTGTTACAGTGCCCAAAGACGAGTTCCCTGGACTTTTAAAAAACCTAATGAATGCGTTGGAGAAAAATTCTTCTCAAAATCTCAAATCTGGATTTCGTAAATGTGGCATATCCCCTGCAAATCGCCATGAAGTGTTGCAAAGAATGCCCACATATAGCATCGAAACCTTACCGGAGGTGAAAAAATTAATTGGTGATAGTTTTATTGAAAACCTCAATTCGAAAAGACAGGCCATTACAGCTACAAGGACAAATAAAAAAAGAAAAAAGGTGAACGTTCCTCCTGGAAAAAGCATCTCGACCGCAGACATCAATCCACAAAGTAATGAAACTGAGGTGGATTTAGAGCAACCATCAACTTCGAAAGGCATTACATATGAACAACCCAAATCTCCTCCAGCAGGAGTTTCCAATAAAACATATGCAGAATCAGACAGTGACAGTGAAAGCGCAGGGCATGTTTCTTATGCAGAAAGTGACCAGAGTGTTCTGCTTTATGATGATTCTGATGCTGAGATGCCACCAAATATGACCCTAGATAACCATCTTCAGAGAGATGACATCTGTGCTGATGACTATGTAATTGTGGTGTATGACAACCAGCATTATCCAGGCCAAGTGAAAAAAGTTGGAAATGATGGAGCTTTAATTTCAGCGATGATTAAGTGTGGTGGGAATTGGAAGTGGCCCGCGAAGGAGGACTTGATCTGGTATCTGTATACAGATATTAAACAAAAAATTTCCAAACCCATTCAAATATCCAAGAGGGAAATTTTTAAAGTGCCTTATTTAATTTAATGTTACTATGTGATATAGTTTTTGAATCGCAATTTTCGTCATCACTTACTTTTTGTGATAGAATTATCAGACTTTATTTTTTATGAAACTTTAAGTTCTTAGTTGAATAAATGCTTTGGATTACCTTTTCTGTGTTTTTTTGCCCAAAAAACAAACTCGGAGGCATGCCCATGCTGAATAAAAAAGCTACACACTTTCATACTTGCATTACACGGAAGTGAGAATATGCCAGCTGGCTTGTAGAACAAGATATCCACTGAAAACCGAGCCGGCACATAGTCACCCCGTAAGCGGAGGTGAATGTGTGCCATGGAAAAAAAATTTTTTCTTGAAAAGTTGTTAATGAAAAAATGTCTCTATACCACGAAACCCACCCCAAAACTACATCATGTTAGTTCTATCATCCAGTCAGCTATTAACTTTATTTGTTTTTTCATATTTGTGTAAAAACCCTAAAAAGTGGCACATTTTCCCCCCGGTCTACGGTACTGTCAGTTAATTTATACCACGAATTTCACATTTTCCTATAAGTATACCATCGAAAAGAGGACAATTTTCTAAGTATATTAAAAAAAATTTTTCTTAGATTCTCCATTAGTTTTTGAGAAAACGGCATTAGAAAATTGTTCATTCATGGGAGCACATAGAAATTGCAAGTAACGGGTTTTCTGTTGACGGTACGTGTACTCTGAATTATAGTCTATTTATTTAATACAGGGCCGTAGCCAGGCTGAAAGATTAGGGCAGGCTAAAATTGTCTAAAAAAAAAGGTCATCAAATCCAAAAAGTCGAACTATGCTTTATTTAAAAAATATATATTTTAAATTTAATATTTCAGTTTTAAATCAGAACAGAAAAAAAAAGTTGGTCCTGGCCAGTGGCTAGGGCAGGCTCAAAATCTTCTAGGGCAGGCTGAGGAGCCTACCCCTGGCTACGGGCCTGATTTAACACATGCAGCTGAAAATAACAAATACATGCAGTTTGCACGTGATTTATAGGGACGAGCTTGACAGAGGGACTAACAGTGGCGTATTTAGAGAGGGGCAAAGGGGAAATTGCCCCCCCTCAAGGATGACTCGGATTGAACCCCTAAAGCCCCCCCCCCCCCGATAAAAATAATGTTTACTATACGAAGTTTTAAAATTTAAATAACTTTAAATTGTTAAAATGTCAGTGTGAATCTCTATTCCCAAACACGAATTTCTTAATGCTCTTAGATTCTGCCTAGACACAACATATTTTAAATACAACGGACAACTATACCAACAAACCTTCGGAACGGCCATGGGTAGCCCAATTTCTGCAACCATCTCGAATCTTGTAATGGAAACTCTAGAAAATGACCGCATCGCCTCACTTCCTTCTCTCAGAACAGAATCTCGTTTCTTGACATCAAAATAATACGACACAACAACTCCCTTAAATACAGATGGACACAAAAATCTACATGGTCTGGTAGGTACCTTAATTTTCACTCACACCACCACAAACGCCAGAAAATCGTTACTGCCATCGGATTAATAGATCGATCCATCCGTCTTACTCTTGGGGACTATCGTAAAGAAACGCTTGATATTGCAAGGAGAACACTCTTGAAAAACAACTACCCTAAAAAGTTGATCAACAGGATCATTAAGGGCCGAGTTAACATCCTTTACAATGAGAACACCACCATCAAGGAATCCAATACAGGTTTAGCTGTACTGCCTTATGTCAAAGGACTCAGCGAAAAAATTAAACTTATATTGAAACCGCATAACATTAAATTAACTTTCAGATCTTCGAATAACCTGGGTGTTCACTTCTCGAAACTCAAAGATCAGATCCCTCACGAGAAAAAATCGGGTGTAGTGTACAAAGTGGACTGCAAGGATTGCCATCTAACATACATCGGGCAAACTAACCAATGGCTGAAAAAAAGAATGAGTGGACACATCTCTTCAATACGATGTAACAAAGCCGACTCCACTGCAGCTGCAAAACATGAACTAGAAGATGGCCATAACATGGACTTTGTTAACACCACTATACTTAAGGCGATTCCGTCCTACAAAGAACGTATCTTACATGAGATGATTGAGATAAAAAAAGATATGAACTCAATGAACAGAAAGACTGATATCGAGGGACTGAGTAGCATTTACAGTCCACTACTTATTTAACTTCTTTGCGAATATTGGGCTTAAGTTTTTCACCATTGGTTTTTCTTAATCCACGACAACTTATTAGAATTATTAATACATTCGTCTTGTTTATTATTTTTTCTTTCATTACCGGGATTTCGTATTATTATTCTGATGAATTGTCATTGTTTTTTGTTTTTCAATTCATATTAAACTTGAAAAAGAAAAAGACATTTTTCGAAAGCTCGTTTATAAAATGTGTTTTATTTGTGTCCTATAGCTCAATATTGATAATTCTAATTTATACATTTATATACATACATACAATTTTTATACATACAATGAAAAACTGTAAGTACGGACGGAATATAGGGTTGTCTTAACATTACGAACATTCAATCGCAATTGAATATAATACAATCACGTGGATATCACGCAGCGATCACTGTTTACATCAGCTGCATAATATGTTAAATAAATAGACTATAGTCTTACTGATAGCCGTCACATGCGTATCATACCTCGGCGAATTCGGGCTACCCAGTCGAGGTGGATTGAGTTCAGGGATGTTTTTAGCGAGTTAAGCGCCAGCAAAAACGGCCCGGAGCGGAAGGGACCGGAGCGGAGGATAGCGTAGGGTCAGTTTTGGTTGACGCAACCACGGCAAATCACGGATCTACCGTAAAATGAATGAATTAAATTAAATTAATTTGGCTCCTCCCACTAATTTTTAGATGGGAATTTATATATAAAATTATCTATTACTATATAATTAAAATGCCGTTTTTTCGAAAACTAATGGATAATCTAAGAATTTTTTTTTTAATATGCTTAAAAAATTGTCCTCTTTCCAATAGTATATAGGAAAAAGTTAAATTCGTGGTATAAATTGACTGACAGTTCCCGATTTTCTTTCTATTTCATCATCTGATGATGTCATAAACAATTTAAAAAAATAGTTTCTGTATATCTTGCAAATATCCCTATGTAACACAAATTGAACATTTTCCAATATTGGTGCAATATTGATATGCTATATCGGTACAATATTTATTCTCAATATTGGTGCAATATTAAAAAACAGATGTGAACATTTTCCTACATTGATTTGTTTTAGTCTTTAGTCAATGTGATAACATTGTTTTTTTCAAATTTCCACGGAAATTTTTCTTCAGTTAGCGAAGCTAGGCAGTAAACAAAAAAATCAAAAAATGTAACAATTAATTATTTTAAAGAAATTTATTAAATTAAGGTCGCTTTACTTATCACAATATAATAGTATATTACTATTTGTCGTCAATAATCAAAAAAAGATTGTTTCTTTTTTTCAATTGGATTCATTTTCTTCGGACTAGTATTGAGCATATTCTTCTATTTTATCTTTCCACTTAACACACCATTGTTTAATAATTCTTCACTAAATATGTAAAAGTTGAGTAAGCATTCCCAAACTGATAATTTTGAATTTCTTACCTCTTCTTGTTGAATTTAACTAAACGAATTAACCTGGAGCTTATACAAGAAATTTGTTTTCTTTCGTGATATTTGGGCTCTTTGGGATTATAAGATTCATAATCAAGTGCGACTCTTCGATTCACGAATGTTAGAATTGTTAAAATGTCATATTGGTATGCGTTTTCTTTCAGCTCTTCACACAAAGCTTGTATGAACCAAGAACCCTTACTCGTGCTTCGCCATGAATAATAACCTAAAATTTACAAGTTTTTACTACAAGACAAGATAGAGCAGCTTCTCATTTTGAGAAAAAAAATTATTAATATAATTTTTTCACAATCTGTTCTACTGTATATACTCCTGCTGAGATCTTTCAGAAAAACAGAGATTTAGCTTTCTTTGAAAAAATCATATCCAGAATTTTGTTCGACAAAATATTCGACTCAATATTTATATGATGCGAATAAACATTTGTACGACATGAAATTTTATACGACGTCCAAATGCTTTCCTTTTTATTATTTTGATACAGACGTATCAACGATTTATAAGTATAATCAAGTAAATAAGTTCAGGGAGCAAACAAATTAGATTCAGGTAACAAAAGATTATAAAAGGGTTTAAAATAAGATTATTCTAAATTGTGTTTTTGTGTAATTAAAAAATAACCAGCGTACTTGTACTTATTTATTTACCTAGTCGGGACATAAGTTCTGTTAGGTGCATTTCGCCAGCCCCCCCATTTTGAATTTTGGATCCAAAATAGTTTAAATCGTTTGTACCTCGTTTGTACCTGTTTGTACCTTCTTTATTTTTGTTTGTACCCAATTTGTTTTTGAGATATTTTGAAATATCTAAAATGGCCCCCCCCCCCCATTTTGAATCCAAAATAGTTTAAATCGTTTGTAGTACGTGTTTCGTTATATTCGTTTCTATCACATTTTCTTTTAAGATAGGTATACCTAAGAAAAAGCATACTGACGCGCAGAATGGAACAACGAGAGAAAAAAATAATAAAAAAATAACATAGATATATTTATTACAAAAGTATTGAACAGTGTTATAATACATAAGTACAAAGTTTAAATTATAGTTTTTATAATGTGTATACAAGAAATTGACAATTAACTTTCTGAGATGGTCGTATTGTTTTTGCCATGGATGTTAAGTCATCGTATTTCTCCCATTTGGTTTCTTGACTTCTCCAACAAAATGCTACATAATGACCCATTGCAGATATTTGTCTTGATATTGGAGGTATAAAACTAATTAGACCTTGCAAATAAAATCTTTGTTTTAAAAATTGTAAATGCAGCGGTATGTTTGATAGTGATATTTTAAATTCCTCATTGAACGAATTTTCCAAGGTTGTTTCAATAAATAAATGATTTCCTGCTGTAAAAGTTCGTTCTATGGTAGCAGCACCGCAATATTCACATTTAAGACAACCCTCTAGGCCAGCATTTAATTCTTTCTGCAAACATTCGAAACTTAGTGTTTTTAAATTGACACATATCGTTTTAAAAACTCGATCACCTACTTTTTTGCAAGAAGTACATTCACGAATCTCTTGATAACATGGGTATCCTTTTAGTAACTCGTTAAACAAATAATGAGCAGTACACTTCGTGTCCACTGTAATGCATTCTCCCAGTGCGTTTGACTGGTTTTTAAATAAATCCAAAAGGATAGCGGTCCTTTTTCGATAGGACTGCACCGTAATTCCATCTCGAGCAGCGTTCTTAATCAACTCAAAGAATTTAAAATTGTCGGAATTAGATTCAACAAAATTTAAATAATTGTTACTCTCGATAAAACTAGAATATAAAATCTGAAAAATCGTATCAAATGCGCAAGTGTTAATGACCCGGTAATTATTTTTGCAGATTAGAACTGATTTAAGTTTCGCATTATTGCCGTTCAATAACATCCCAATCACAGGACATTTGCTTTTGCTGTTTGAATTATATATTGATAATGTCGGATCTACACCTAGATAACGCGAGTTCTTAATTTTTTTTGTAATATGTCTTTGGGAATATTTGTCAGTTTCTCCATGCCAATTTTCTTCGGATTCTTCTACGATGTTATCATCAAGAATTTCTTCATGATGAAATTGGCAATCTTCATCTTCTATGGATTTCTTATCAATCATATTAGAATTTCCATGTTCTTCTAAATTCGATTCAATTACAAGGTTTTCCTCTATACTAACCTTAATATTATCTTTAATTAAATCTTCTTTCTTGAATTGAGACCCAATGGTATTGGTGGCGCCAATAATACTTTCAATATGAGTGGATAAAAATATATCTAGTCTTGCGGGTAATTTTTCATGTTGGAAAACGACATTTTTAAGATCCTTAAACATACTTTCTGAAGACGCCGACGTTTCTGTTTTATTACCATACTCGAAAATTGGCACCATAACGGCAGACCACAATGGTAAATATTTAACGAAACTTAACAACTTTTTTCCTACATCTGGACTGTAATGTATATTGTCATGGGTTCCACGATTGTCACAGTCTTTTGCAGTTTTTGCACTTTCTAGGCAATTTGTGTATATTATTTCAATGTCATGAAATACATCTGAAATAATCAATTCTTCATTCGGTAAAATAGTATCATCGATATCTTCCATTTCTGAAAAATTCTCATCTTCGAAAATCTCATCAATTTGTCGTAAATGATCTGGGTCGTGCGATGAAAATCGATCATTCAGATAATTTTTCGATAATTCACAAGATGTTATAGAACCCACTTTGTTGTATCCATCGTCTTCGTTCAAAACAACTGAAAAGATATGTCTCAGCAGAATCTTGATTTCATTAAAGTTGGTACTAACTATGACTAAGCATATTGCTTTCATATAAAACATTTTCACTCGTGGACGAGCTGTTTTGATGTCCTTCCATGTACTAATTAAATGCATTGTATGATTAAAATCTAATCGAATCATGCATGTAGGGATTTCGTAACCGGGTTCTTGTTTTATAAGTGCAGAACAAACTTTTAAGTACATATTTAACGTCGAATACTGTGTGAAGGTTTTGATCACTGCCATCATTAAAGCTTTGGATTGATCGGTAATAACAATTTTTGGTAATGGAAAATCGTTGCTTGCCCACTCACTAAGCCACCCGGTAATAGCACGGTTACTATGCTGTTCGGATAGCATATGTCCAACAGAAAATTGGCTGAGACTATGTTCCTTATCCATTACAGTAATTTCATATAAAAATATTGGACCCGATTCTCTTCCAGAAAGCAAGCTAATTCGTTTAACTACTCCTCCGGTTGCGTCTATTGATATTCGAGGTACTCTTGTTTTCCTTGCATAAATTCGATAAGCATCCAATTCTGATACCGTCCAATAATGTACTTTAAATCTGTCATAAGCAATATCTCTAATGATGTTATTGTACGGTGAACATTCTTTCATCCGAATAATTGCCAAAATGGGATCCGAATCTAAACGTGTTTTTGCAAGAACTTTGCACTTTGCTACTCTTAGAGCGTTCGCTGTTGGTATATGGCTTGGTTCAAGTTCCCCAAATTTCATTACTTTTGCTGTTTCCTTTCGTCGAACGAATGCAGCCGACATTTTTTCATTCAACATTTTGGATTCAAGTTGAGTACGTTTTTCTCCAACAAGTCGTCTTTTTCTTCCACCAATACATTTGTTGAAATTTCCCGTGTATGTGCAATCGATAATCACTCGCGAATCAGGTAACGGGGCGTCTTCAACTATACCTTTAAATTTACTGTAACACATTATACATTCACCGACGATGTTTAAAAATACAAGTCCATTTGGTAATACCTTATTTCTTTTATACGTTATTTTACAGGGTTTTCTGGTTAATTCAAAAAAATGACTATGAACAATTTCAGTCCATTCCCAAGGTGTAAGTACTGAATAATTTCTGGAAGAGCCTGGACGATCAGATCTTTCGTACAATGTGTTTTGTGTACTATCGTACATCTTGGCCCATTCTTCAACCGAAATCGTAATTTTAAAATTTATGAATTGTTCATCGTCATCTTCTTCCAAACTATCAAACATGACAACATCATCTTCCTGTGAAGCGTAATCCAATGTCGGTAATCTATTTGCTAAACAATCTAACGGTATACCTAGTATGAATCTACAATTATGACGATTTTGTTTAACAATTGTGTATGCATACTTTGGTTCAATATTGAAATCTAAACACTCAACAATCTGTTGCCACACTGGTGCCGTGCATTTTGTGATTTCATGTTTCTCTTCATCATAAATTTCTGTTTTGAAATTACCAAGTATTTCAAATAAAGTTTCAAAATTAATTTTTGATACTTGAGGCATTTTGCTAAATAGATATTGTTATAACAATAAATAGATAAATAGATAAATAGATAAATAGATAAATAGATAAATAGATGAATAGATGAATAAATAAATAAATAAATAAATAAATAAATAAATAAATAGATAAATAAATAAATAGATAAATAAATAAATAGATAAATAGATAGATAATAAATTATTAAATGTACTTACTTATGTGCTCGCTTGTCGTTTGAGGTGACTCTTAAGATTTCTATAATTTCAGGTTTTCTGTGTAATACTAATAATAATAGGTTTTTATAATAATCGTTTTAGGGTCGTATTAATTATATAATAATCATATCAATATTTTAGAAAACCCAAAAAATGCACTAAACACTTTTCAGAACTAAAATGTTTAAAAGTTAGCACATGTAAAATACACTGTAAGTATTCGCAAACGTTTTCACCATACTATGGCATCATCAGGCGATGAATTAGTAAAATGAATGGTAAAAACGTTTGCGAATACTTACAGTGTATTTTACATGTGCTAACTTTTAAACATTTTAGTTCTGAAAAGTGTTTAGTGCATTTTTTGGGTTTTCTAAAATATTGATATGGTTAATATCGAGTTACACTACCTAAACCACGTATCAATTGATTATATAATAATCGTTTTAAGTCCCGCATTACCAACCCAAAATTTAATTTCGATTTATGGATCAGACTATTTTTTTCTTTCTTTTTCTAAAATATTGATATATTGAATTACACTATCAAAAACAGGTATCCACCGATTATTTTAACTGATTTTCTAATTATATTATTAGGAAAACTTTTTTTTTAGACACCTTGTATATATTTATGTATACACCGGCGGATCCAGAAATTTTTTCTGGGGGGGGGGGCACAAGGCTTGAGACGGGCAAAAAGGAGTCTCAGTTTTGAAGGGGGGGGCACGTGGCCCCGTGTTTAATTTAAGAGTTTCATGTTCTTGTGCGGCAGTTAGTAAATTATTAATAATTATTAAAATTATTACACACCCCCAAGTACATGACAATATATATATATACAGGGTGCATATATAATCACTCTAAGCCACTCAATTATTGTAACACATATTTTTTGCGACGAGCGGTATCTAAGGTCCAATGCTGGAAGCCAGCTGAGAGCTAAATATTGTTATCTTGCTTTTTATGCACAAATTTGTTTGCTCGGGATTCCATATGGTCGCACGAAAATAAAAATATGATTATCACAATATCCTCCACCCCATCGTGATAAATCATGATGTTCTTCTAACTCCCTCCGCCCCTGTTAGAACCTCATGCAACTAAGAACAACTCCTAAAGTATTTGTATTCTTTTGTATGCTATTCATTTTAAAACAATTATTGAAATATATTGTAAAATTACAAAACCAAAATAAGTATTAAAATAATGTAAAACATACCAGGAAAAAATTCAAACTGTAAAATTTTCAAATACCATTATTAGAAATTTTGAAATATATCGAATATTTGAATATAATGAAAATACAAACAGGCACAAATATAGTATTAACTAATTTAAACAATTTTGGATTCAAAATTTTAGATATTTAAAAAATTTCTGGATCCGCCGGTGTATACATAAATTTATACAAGGTGTCTAAAAAAAAAGTTATAATACGACCATCTCAGACAGTTAATTGTCAATTTCTTGTATATATACATTATAAAAACTATAATTTAAACTTTGTACTTATGTATTATAACACTGTTTAATACTTTTGTAATAAATATATCTATGTTATTTCTTTATTATTTTTTTCTCTCGTTGTTCCATTCTGCGCGTCAGTATGCTTTTTCTGTAGGTATACCTATCTTAAAAGAAAATGTGATAGAAACGAATATAACGAAACACGTACTACAAACGATTTAAACTGTTTTGGATTCAAAATGGGGGGGGGGGGCTCATTTTAGATATTTCAAAATATCTCAAAAACAAATTGGGTACAAACAAAAATAAAGAAGGTACAAACAGGTACAAACGAGGTACAAACGATTTAAACTATTTTGGATCCAAAATTCAAAATGGGGGGGCCGGCGAAATGCCGATTATAGATATTTTAAAATATCTCAAAAATAAATTGGGTACAAACGAAAATAAAGGAGGTACAAACAGGTACAAACGAGGTACAAACGATTTAAACTATTTTGGATCCAAAATTCAAAATGGGGGGGGCTGGCGAAATGCACCTAGTTCTGTTACACAGTATTAATTAAATTTTTAATGTTTCAAAATAATAAATTCAATTATGATATATACTGCTTTATTACTTAATATATAAAGAATACATTTTTAATATATTTACTCAAAATGTCCTCCTTTAGCCTTTACACAAGCCTTTAAACGCCGTGGCCAATCATCAATTGCGGCACGGACGACTTGTAACGGTATCGATGCTGCTGCTTTCACCAAATCCCGCTTCAGAAGCTCGATATTTTTATGAGGCTTACTACAAGCCATGTTTTCAAGAACTGACCACAATTTATAATCCAAAGGATTCAGATCAGGACTTCCAGAAGGTCATTGTTATGCTGCAATAAACGCAGGTAAATTTTCTGCTAGCCACCTTTGGGTTGTCTTAGCTTTGTTTGCTGGTGCAGAGTCCTGTTGGAAAACCCAATGGTTTCCTTATTGAAAGAGAGAGTCGTTAAGAGGCTTTACCACGTCTTCTAACATTTCTTGGTAAATTGGTGCCGATGTTTTAACGCCTTTTTCACAAAAGTGAAGTTGAGTAACCCCTTCGTAGGATACACCCCACCAAACCATCACAGATGCTGGATAATGGCCTCTTTGAACCCTCGGAATTTTTTCTGCCGCTTCTTTAGAGCTGTGAGCATAAACACGATCGTTTTGCTTATTAAATTTTTCTTCGACGGTAAAAATTTTTTCATCGGTAAACAAAATATTTTTAAAATTATTATTACCGTGCCTCCTTAATAGGGTTTTCGATCTCTCGTGCCTAATTTTTTTTAAAGCTGTTGTTAACCTTTGTCCTGTTGCTCTACGAAAAGCCCCAAGTTTTAGGTCCTGCCTCAATACGCGAAACACGCTTTTTTTTTTAAATTTGCATCTCCATAGCAATAATTTTTTGTTTTCGCAGAGGATTTCGTCGTATTCTTTCACGCACTGCTTTAATCACTCGTAGAGTTCTTATGGTACGAGGACGTTCACTTCTTTTTCTGTCAGCTATTGTATTTGTATCGGTAAACCGTTTTATAGCACGACTTACAAACATTTTTGAAATTTTTAACGGCTTTAGCAATTTTAAAATTTCACTATTTGATACACCACATTTATGTAACGCAATAACTGCTATCCGATTTTCTTTCACACCCCAATCCATGTTGCTGGTTGAACTCAAAAATTTTAACTATAGTCTGTACAAGTTGCCAAAAGAAAGGGTGTTCTAAATATGTAATTGTTTTGCACAGTCTGTAATCTTAAGCTGTAAAATCTAACGGTTCTTTACGGGTAACAGAATTTATGTCCCGACTAGGTATATAATTCAAAATACCGTCAAACAAGTGATCAGTCGCATAAATGCAGTCGAATAAGCGTTAGTCAAACAAAATTCCCAAAATCGGAATAAAAATTTCAGTAAACTACTTTTAAAATGGCTATCGCTATGAAATTCGTTATAAAATTTTATACTCACCTGGAATAGTAGAGTATGCGAATAAAAAGTCAGCTTTTGAAGGAATTGTGACGTCCTTATTACTTGGTCCGTCCGTTTCAGTTCTGTTAAGTAAAATAACGGGCGCCATAAGTTCATTCCCGCGACAAGCTTGACTAAAGAAGAGTTTGGGTTTACCTATAATATAAAAACTTAATTCGCGATTTACCTTACCGTTGGTGGCGCTAATGATGTAGACAACATGGCGGCTCTATTACGTACACTTGATGTTGTTTTGAGTTCATTCTGAATTATTTTATCGTAAAACCGCGGTGAAATGATAATTCACAAAATAGAACACCAATAAAATGCAAACGTTTGGCTTATCAACAAAACTTTCTATACCAACTATACGTATTAGATTAACTTAATATTCCGCGTGGAGGCGTTCGCTTAAAATTTTACAAAACAAAATTTTACCTGCTAATGTGGGGCATAGGTCAGCTGAGAAAGGTTTCCAAAGAATTTCATAATTGTAAGACCTATCATACGCGTACAATAAACCATTCTTGTCACCGTGAGTTAATATAACCATGACAAAGCAATCACAATCGCTGTGATTATAATCTTTTGCATAGTAGGTTATCTTCTCCTGTAACTTGACTAGCGATAAATTATGATGCACCGTAACATCAAAACCCAACTCATCAAGCATTTTGGCCATAATATCGGCATCTCTACGTGTCCCCTCTCTAGGTAGAACTGATTTCTTTTTAAAACTTTCATGATTGAAAATCAAAGCAATTCCTCTCTTCTTATGGTTCATGTTGTAGTGAGTGGCATTCCGGTCGGTCGGTAAACGGGCCGTTACTACAGGGTCGCGCACAAAGCTAAAAATTTTGATGTCACAATGATTCTTTTCAATTACCAAATTTGCAATATATTTGAGGTATTGAGGTGCACTTACCTGTAATTACTGTCATTTGCGTCTCTTGTGTGTTTGACTTGTGGTTTACCAAAACAGCCGCCATCAGTGGAGGTCATTTTAAAGCTATAAGTTTTTTCATAACGAATACAAAATATAATTCAACTGTTACAGGAAAATATAACATTGATATGTATTATCATAATATACCCTACCTTATATTGCTTATCGTAGTTATAGATTATGCGTAAGATTTGTAGATACTTCATGAGTAGATAAATAATTAAAAATAAATAAAACACCGTACTGTAATTTTTGCATTTTTCCAAATTTTGAATTTTGAATATTTTCGCGTAACGAAATTTTCCATTGGATAATTTTTAATATTTATTTTCTAAATTTCGTACCTATTTATTTATATTTTCTGTTAAGATTTTGTAAATATTTAAAATTTTCCAGTTTCCTCGTCAAACAGTTGAGGTTGTAACCGCTAGATGGGGGAAAGCAGGTTTTTTTGTCGCCAAGATGTCCGTGTGAGCGGACGAGACCGATTTTGTCTCTTGAAATTTCGAATAAAATTTTAAATTTGAGTTATACGCTAGTTGGATATCCGAAAAAAGCGTACGCCGCGCCATCTTTCTGGTCCATTATAACCAGATTCTCACCTAATTTATGCACAAAATTGGTCATAAGCTAGAAACCGGATTTTAAGCAATTTTGCTTATTGTCAATTTTAAAAGCAGCTCTTTGAAATTTGAGATCTGGACGAATTACATAAGAAGTATTTTAACGTATAGTTTTTTACGTATAATGAGCCCGATTTAGTGGTCTAAGTGCACTGGGGGCTATTCCATTCCCCTTAGACCTCCCGGATTACACCAATTGCTTTGTAACTTAAATAATATGTTTAGAGCTTTGTAATCGGAAAAAACTGGTTTCGCTGCTAATTCAAAAAGTAAAAATTTAATTTTGCTCATCAGGGAGTAAATATTATTTAATGTAAGTGACCCAAATTCAGATACCTTTAGGAATTCAAGTTACATTTTATTTAATATAATTAATAACTATTCAGTGACGCCGTTGATCAGTTTTAATTTTCTTGAATTAACTAATTGATTCTAAGGAGAATATATTTATTATAAGTTATAACCACTGCAAAATCACCTAATTCAGACAATAAGAGTGCAGTTTGTTCCAAAATCAGACATAGCAGTGAAACTAATTCCGACAGAGACCTGAAATTAGATATTTGAGCAACATTATTTCGACAAAAATCTTGTGAAAATGAAAATTTAAGCCTTTATATTCAACTGCAACAAAAGTTTATTCAAATTTCTCAATTAGTGGTGTTTTGTGGTACAGAAACTAATAGTTAAAAACTTTTATTAGAAATTTTTTATAGATAAACACAAAACATAAGTTTCAAACACCATTTAACAACAAGTTTATTTATTTACTGCTATAGGGTGTCGGTAAACACAAATGTCTGGATTTGGGTCACTTATCTTAAATCACAAAAGAATTGGTGTAATCCGGGGGGTCTGGGGGGCATGGAATGCCCTCCAGTGCACTCTATGCCAAATACCTCATTGGTAAATATTTCTCATCTAAATCTACGCCAATTCAAGGTATTTGGTAAAGACTACGTTTTGAATTTAAAAACCATTGAGGACATACAGTGATTAATGAAAATATTCGAACCCTCCTATGTTGACCAGTTTTTTCCGATTCCAAAGCTCTAAACATATTATTTAAGTCACAAAACAATTGGTGTAATCCGGGGGTGCACTCTTCTGGATTCTGGATTTTAGGTAGGAGGGCAGAGAGATATCACTACGCGCACTTAGGCAACTAAATGAGGCCCATTGTATTACCTCCGACAGGGCCGGCGTAACCATGTCTGGCGGCCTAGGCAAAAGGTTATATTCGCCGCCCCTCCTCAGAGCCGGATGTGTCGGAGCAAACAAAAATTCAGCAATTAAACACTAATCTGCATATAATATACAAAAACAATATGCCGATATAACTTTTTTCCCTTTTGCCGCCCTTAAGAAGTTGCCGTCCTAGGCGGTTGCCTGACTCGCCTAATGGGTCCCCCGGGCCCTGACCTCCGAGGCAGCGTCACTCCTCAAGTCATCCTGTCTAAATCGAGACAGCTGCATCGGAGGTAGTACAATGAGCAATGTTTTGATTTTTTGTTTTTACTCACAAACAGATTTGAAATCAGATGTAATCATAGAACAAAATTGACCTAACTCAAGTTACGACTTTGATCATTGGGGGTGTCGATATAATGTAACATTCAATTTTAGAAATTGTAGGTACTTAGCACATTTTTCTATCAATAAATGGCATATTTTGTAAAATAACCGAAAGTGCTTTGTTTATTCTCTGAATAATATTTTCATAACCCATTTTTAGCTTTTTTTTGTTTTAATTATTAACTTTTTCATAACTTTTTTTGGCATTACTTGAATTATTTTTGAATTAAGGAAAATAATTGTATGTTTTGTTATGCAATTGAATAAAAATACTGGTACAACGGTTTTTAGGTGCGGTTGCAGTCTACATAAAACGTCGCTAGTTATAATAAGATGTGGCACCACATTTCACGATAGGTGGATGGATTTTCTTGATTAAATATTACACTGATTCTAATATTGAATATGAACTTTCTTATTGAAAGTGAAATGAGTTTCAATTTTTATATAAACTATTTTTTGTCAAGTTCATAATTTTGGATATTATTGAAAAACCATAAATTGTCACTTAAAATTCAAGATGGCAGACACTTTCTAATCTTGAGTGGAATGGCGACTTTGTTTGGTTAAACAGTAACCTAAAACGAAACTTTCTGCCAAGTTGCAAAACTTTATTATTTATTGCAAGGCAAAACCCCCCATTAACCGGACTTTATACATACCATCCGACAACACTTATATTTTATTTATATTTCTTATTTTTTTAAAGTTTAATATAAAAATTAAAAATTTATTAATAAATAATAATTCATATTTCAGGTTAATTAAAAAAATTTTGATGGGGCGCGATTTAGACCCTTGGCCTAAGGCGTCTGGAATTCTTGAGCCGGTTCTGGGGCGGTTGTGCACCAAAACCCACCCTTTTCCAAAATTTCAGCTTTCCACGAGGTCTAGAAGAAGCGAAACATAGATGCTAACAAATGGTGAAGAGAAGCGATTACAGACCGCCTAAACGAGGCTCTTGAGGGAAATTGCAGAGTACAGGAGGGTTGATAGGAAGCGGAACACCGATCACAGAAACGAAATGACCGCATTAAGAACCACAGGAATACTTGGAAATAACAACACCTTGAAAGAATGACCGACGAGCGGATACCGGGATACCTACAGAAATATATAAATATAAACTGAGAGGAAAAATAATGATAATGATAAAATAAAATGTACATAAGTTTCTGTTTGTTTTATTTAAGAAATAATTTCGTCAACTAAAAATAGTTACATTTACGATTAATCTACTAACGAAAATGTTGAATTACAATGTTGCGAATTCTCCTTTCTTCAGCTAACCAGTTCTCATGTGTAAATAAAAATTTTAAAATATTTGATCATTAAGTACGGGTATCTGTTATAAGATCTCTGTTCAGATTTTCTACAATCTTTCTGCTGTGCTGTTTCTTCTTCTTCTTCAAACTCTTGCAGAATTTCTTGTGGTATTTTGCTTTCTACTGCCATGTAATGCAAAAACATACAGGAATAAACAACTTTTGCAGATTTTACAGAATTGTAATTGAGGGTCCTATGTTTAAGAAGGCACCTAAATCGACTTTTCAGTTCACCAAAGCACCTATCAATACAGATTCTTGTTTTAATGTGTGCTTTGGTGTACCTGCTTTTTGGAGAGTTTGCTTCTGAATTTTGTACTGCAGTTAACAACTACGGTTGCAATAGATAACCTGCATCGCCAAAATTTTATTTTGTTAAAAATGTTCCATATTTTTGCTTTCACATCTTCAACTTACCTACCAACCAAGAGAACCTTAAACGCCCTACAACGAACTTTGTTTGAAATGCTTTTTTACTGCAGACATTTAATTCCATATTCTAAAATAAATAACGTACTTTCAAATAGGCACTGCTGTTACTCTTTCAGCTTGCCTCATATGTGGTAATTAAGTAATGCAACAGATCTTTTGTTAAACGGTATGTTTCAACAAAAATCCATCACACATTGAAAATGGATTACTCCTTTCTCTTAAAACTCTTCTTTCATCTTTCTCCCTATGCACCACTGCAATTACAGATTAATCAGAAAAAATGCGACTATACTTAACCTCTAAAGTAATTATATAAACCTACGTAAACTACATTTTTATAATAAATTATACTTAAACAAATACTTACAATCCACATTTTCCTATAGATTCAGAATAAAAATGTTAATTAATCCGTTAAAAGCCATTTTCCTCTAATCCATTTATCTTAACGGCACCTATCGAAGCACTTGTTATATTTTGCACTATAAAGGTTGAGAAAACCTTTATTATAAAGATCATGTTAAAATAACGGTTTGTCAAAATGATACGTAATACCGATTTGCCGAAAACCTTTATGTTATGCCATAACTGTCACCTTTATAATAACGTTTGTGATACATAATAGGCCTGAATGCTTTGAATTAGTTTTGATCACTACTTGTAAAATTTATCACATTTTATGGGAAGCCCAACATGTTTACTTCAAATATTTCTCCTTCTCAGAAAAACCTGTATGGCCCGCTCCACAGATTCAGTCTATAGGGGCCCAAAAATCGTAAATTTGGCTCTGGAGCCAATTATAGTAATATGTAGAACCATTGTTTATAAACAATGATAGAACTATAGTATAAAAGCTATCGGTTCTTGGTGTATTAGTTTAAGATTCGTATTAGGGATTCTAATCAGAAAATTAAAAATGTTCAAAATATTTTTACAAAAATCGTAACTTTTCAATTTTAATAGATTGAAATTGAACTCTTTACTGAATTAAAACACATCAATAATTTTAACAAAGCATTTATTATTAGTATTAGCTTGGTTATTTGGTATTGAATATAATAGGTATAGAATAGATACATTAATTGTATTATGTCTCTGCGTTGTTGACCTCAGAATATGTCCGTTTGCGGCCATCAACACTGTCTGGCTCTGTTTTTCTAAAATATTTAAAATGTGAAATAAAAATCTCAAAATTAATACCTAGTTATAAACAGTTAAAATTTTTACCATTCCTTCACTTTCACGTTGTCAACTCACTCATTGACTGGTTTCTAAAAAATCATAAAAAAAACTTAGAAAACTCACAATTAACCCATTTTAGTTTTTCTAACTCAAAGTAAAATTTATCAGATCAACAATTTCATTTAACAGGTGTAAATAGCAAGCTAAGTGAAATTATTGGTTTAATTACGTACCCTCCCAAGCACCGAAACGGAATTAAAGAAATTAGTCTCGATAGAATTAGCAGTTGATTCGGGTAACTACTATGCCAATAAATAATCGTTTACCAAATTTACACAAAAACAATCAATAATAAAATGTAATTAACAATAAATGTCATTATTGTTTTGTGTGAAATTTATTTGAAATTGTTAATTTGAGTTAATTTTGAGATTATGAATATGACTGTTTCCTACATTTTCTTATTAAATTGCAGTAAGCGGGTTAGCGTGGTGGTCACAGAAGGAATCTGCTTTTGTTCACCCAGTTCATATTGTTCTGTAATGTAGTCTTCATAATCAACTGCGACTCTTCGAATTACAAATGTCAGAAGCGATAAAATGTCGTAGTTGTAGGCGTTGCTTGTAAACTCATCACAAAGGGCTTAAATAAACCACGAGCCTCTTTCTTCGTTCCTTAATGATATATAACCTAAAATGAATATTCATCATCCATTTAGTTTATTTATAAAAAATCTGCATCTTTCTCTTTTTAGAAAGGTTACAGTATTTAAGCCCGGCAGCTACTTAAATCAAATTGGGAAATTGTGTGTGGAAATTATTAAATTAACAATGAAGTATTGAACTAATAAAATTTAACAACAAAATTATATTCTTTCGAAAGTCCTTTTGAAACCTATTTCTACGTCTTTGCTAATTTATGTACTTTTTATATCAACCACTTTGTAATGTTATTCGACATTTTTTTAATTCAGGCTCATTCAAAATTTTATTCAAACCAAATTTCGTTCAATTGTCACATTTACTAGGATTGGAAAATTCAATTTTGTCACGTTTAATTTGCTAAAAGAACATTCTTATGCCCTCTATCGGCTAATAGTATAATCAAGCCCATTTTTAAGTAATTACCGATTCATTAGTAAACGCAGTTACCTGCAAAAACCCCTTCCCCCATTTGACGATTAACTGCGCATCGGCTGCAGCGAGCAGTCCTTTAAGATCAGCGGACTCCTAAGGGGCTGTTCACAAATTACGTAACGCAATTTTTGGCGTTTTTTAACCCCCTCCCCCCCCCCCTTGTAACAGATCGTAACAAATTGCGACACCCCCTCCACCCCACAGAAGAATAACGTAACAAAAGTTAAAACAATTTTTAAAATAAAAAATTTACTAGAAATGAAAGAGAAAGTAAGAAAAGTATTAGTACAGTCTGATCTGAAATAAAAAGCAAGCAATTAAAACAGTGTTTTTTTAATTAAAAAAAAAATTAATATTTAGAAAAAATATCTAATTTTTGGATAAAAAGAAATTTTTTGGTTACATAACATTTTGAAAAACACCCCCGCTCCCCACCGTAACAAATTGTAACAAATTGTCAATCCCCCTTCCCCCCTAAGGCCGTTACGTAATTTGTGAACAGCCCCTAAGGTTGTGTGTTGGGAAATGGTTTCCTTTTTGTTGAAAAACTTGGAAAAATTTAGTGTTACCGTTTAAGTTTTGGGGTTCTTTATTGATCTAGGCAGATCAAGAACCATTCTGCACTCGTTGCAAATTTAATTCACGAATTCCAAGGCATGATCCAACATTGCGCAATCCCGGGTCGATTGCGTTTCACTTGAAAATTTTAAGGAAAACCATTTGAACATCACTATTGGAGACAACTTAATATCAACCTTTGTGGACCACCTGAATTACCATCCAGAACCGCTGTTGGTCACCATCATTTGCACCCCAGGGCGCCGATGTTTGCAGATTCATCAGACGACCACGTTGCCCTGCGTCCATCTTGTTTAGTTTTTCAACGTAATCCGCTTACTCCACACAACTGTAAGTGACTACGATTCTTTTAATTAACATCCCTCGAAATTTGATTTAGTATGATTATGTTTAGTATGATAACAACTAGCAAAAAAATATTATGCACTTATAATGATATTTGGCTGAGTTATTCTTAACTGAAGTTATACTGAAGTTTAAGCTATTCTGCAACGGAATGTTTTTTTACAATTTTTATTTTAATTAATTTATTATCATAGTTTATGTTACTCATAGAACATTTTTTATATTTTTATTGAATTCCTCGGGGTTCTTTCATTAAGAAATGATTGCTATCTGGCATATAAGTTTGTCACCAACTTCAAAATAAATTATTAAACGTAGGTACACTATAGTGTACCCTGGGTCTGAAAGGGTTAATATAATTTTTCGGTTGTTAAAAAAAATCGACCAATCATAGTGTTTCGTTTTTTACCAAAGAATGACACGCTGTAGCAGCAGGGTGCTGGGATTTTATGTATTAGACTAGCTGGAAAGCTCGTCCGCGGACGGGCAGCTAAACGGTGGATATCTTTTTTAGCGGTATAATATTTAAACATTTAGAGATTTTTTGTGGCAACTTGATGACGTAAGTGTTCTTCAATATAATGCAACTTGTCACTTTTGCTATTTTAAATTTTGGGTCGTAACAATTCTGGAAATTTGAAACTACCTGTGCAACCTTTTTTTTGTTTATGTTGGCGTTATCAAAATTTAGTAAAATCAGAAATTCAATATTTTAGGGAAATGAGGAATTAACGTCGTTTCCGTTTTATCATCAAAATACTTATTTAAGTTCAATTCGTTTAGTAAAATTCAATTATTCAGTTTACGTTAATGGCGACAATTTGCTTCGTTATCTCGAGTTTCTGTTGTTTTAACCCTCCAGTACTAACAATCGGTCTCACAGACAAACGACTTATATTTTTATATATAAATTTAATACGATAACAGCTGAATGGCTGTGGGTGTGACCTTCAAATTATTTAGTTTAGTACGTCTCGTGACATCCAGCAAGTGAAAATGTTTTTTTGTTTCTTATTTATAGGTAATAACGGTCTATCAGACCGACGTTAGTACTAACGTTACAAAAATATTTTAATTTTAGTAAGTGATTTTTTTGCAATTGGAAAATTTACCCCATTACTATACGTATATTTGTGTAAATAAACTACGTTTACCGTTGCGCACAGTGTGTATAATGAGTTTTAAAAAATCAGAGGTAAAAAATACCTCTGTTTAGAACATGCGGTGATAATTTATAATGACTGCAATGTACAAATAACGAAGTAAATTGTAGGCGAAATATTTCGGTTAATGTTAGGGCTAACTTACAACAATTTTTTTAATTCTTAATAACAGCATTATCTTTGCGGATAATAATATCAGTTGTCGTCAAATGTTATTTTGTATTTCGAAAATTTAACTTTTAATTTGTTCTTATTTATAATTTTTAATATTTTTACAACAGTAAAATTTTGTAAAATAAAATGACTTTTTGTTACTAAAATTAACATTATTATAAACAAAAATACCTAGACATTTGATATTATTCCATTTATGGTGAAAAAAAATTTAAACAATGCGTTACAAAAATTAAAAACTAGAATCGGTCTCATACTTCGACGTTAGTACTCGTGTTATAAAAAAATATGTTAGTACTGAAGGGTTAAGTATTAAATGAGAACTTGTTCGTCGAGTCGGTCAAGCAATTTTTTTTTTTTTTGATAAACAAAATTTAGTTGCAGCAATTCATTTTTAATCTTATTGATTATGTTTTGGACATTAATTGAATTATTATAAAATTAATAATGTTAACCGTCATTAAATTTTAAGAACATCCTCAGTTAGTTTTAAGGTGTTGACTGCGAACAACTTGACTTTGATCACTTGCAAATTGTGATTTAATCATTTTTTTTGTTTTCTTATTACGAAACTACCGTTTGATTGGAGTTCGAATCTCGAGCAAAGTCTCCAAGAAAGGTAAGTCTTCGATTTTCATTAGCTGGAGTGGCGCCCTCTCGATATAGACTTTCCTGATTTAGACTCTTGTGGAATTCGGTTTCTGGATGTCCTTGATTTTGTAGCGAACCTCTCCCATCGCCGACGTTGAGCTGGCGGCCTTTCAGACAACTGAGACCCCTCTTTTCTTTTATGACAGATCTTCGCTGTAAGGGAAATTTTGCCCGTTAATACATATTAAATTTCAAGCGGTAAGATCAGCTCTTGCACACAACTAAGTTTTTGTTAAAGGAGCAGTACCGAGAACAATGCCAAGAACAATGAAGTCACTAGAGCTTAAAAAAATTTAAAAGAGAAGTAAAAATGTTAATGCGGAGCCGGGAAGTGTAAAGACGGAACAGGGCAATGATTTAAGTAAACATGTAATGATTATTAACCCTGCAGCAGTCGCGCCTTTTATTTTCACATGAGCGGTCGCGCCGCGGTCCTTAGATCCGCATAATTAAATATCAGTTGTTTTGTGAGATTATGTTGTATGTCACACAAAAACTATTAAAAGAAAACAAATTTTATTCAAAATAAATTTTACTAAATAAAATGTATTGATTCAACGATTTAGAAAATAAAAACGAAATTCTTCTTGAGTATTCATAATTGTTAATCTGCATCCGTTTTGGTTTCGAGGCAGATAGAACATATGTAACTTTTTTTTGGTAATGCTCTAGGCCTCTAGAGTCTAGACAAATAAATTTCTCACAGGAACCGCAAATAATTGTCTTTTTTTTGATCTTGTGAGAACCACACTTGTGTTAGGAAAGCATACCTATGCACATCAATCAATATAATAATAAATTATGTAAACAATTCCAAATTTTATCAACAGTGCGGACCTCTGCTCCCCGACGCGACTACCGGAGGGTTAAGTATAATGTATGTGTTAATTGTATTTAGTGCATATTATATAAATAAGTAGTAATTTTTAAATTTTTTTAATGAAGGTATGTACATACGTATGTGAAGTAAGGTCACGGGTTGTTTGGACAGGTATAAATCAAACAACTATAAACTTGTCAGCCGACGGTTCGGGGAATATATTCGCTCCATCTTCAGGACTGATATGGAATCATACAATACAGCTACATAAGTATGTGAAAAAAAATACAAAATGCAAATTACACCCACCAAACAAGTAAGGGTGGTAGAGGCGTTTGATTTTGAGTTAGTGGAAAGCGAGACACAGGTCTGTTGTCGCTGATTTTTTTCAGAATTTTTAAGAATTTCGCAGTAGGAAAATTACAGGGCTATTGGCGATTACCATTAAGAGAACGCTACTACAAAGAAAAATATTAAGTTAATCTAATGCGTTTAGTTGATATAGAAAGTTTTGTTTATAAAATAACTAATAAAACAGGTAGTAACGCTTTTTGTGCGGAGCATGTTGTACAATAAAACGAACAATTGGTGATAAAAATATCGGCTAAAAGCTCTCGAGAGTTTTTTGTTTTTTGAATTGTTCGTTTGTTTATAAACTAAAAGTTTGCATTCTTTTGGTGTTTTATTTTGTGAATTATCATTTCACGGCAAAATAATTCAGAAATTAAACTCAAAACAACATCAAGTGTACGTAAAAGAGGCGCCATGTTGTTGACATTTGGTAGCGTCACGAGCGCCACCAACGGTAAGGTAAATCGCGAATACAATTTGAAAACTTTCCTAACGCCGGCTCTGTAAAAACACCGTAGCTACATTGATTTGGCAACATTGTTCAGTAGTAGCCATATTTTATTGTAGACTGCAGATAAATAAAAATGAATAATTAAAAAAGAAAAAATTGACGACATGGAAACGAAATTACAAGATTTGCATCATTCAATTGACATTAAAGAAGAATATGAATCAGAGGGAAAACCTCAAAAGTGTATTAACGACATCAGTGGAGTGGATGCAAAAAATTATTACAACATTAAAACGGAGGAAATTGAAGACATGACAATTATATTAGAACATTTACATGATTCGATTGATATTAAAGAAGAAGACAATTCGACTGGGGAATATAAATTGGATATTAAGGAAGATGTTTCGTTTGGTGAATGTCCAATGGATTTTGTTGAGGATAACTACTCTAATAAATCACATCGGGATGAAAGCAATACAGACGAAAAACCTTTTGCATGTACAAGTTGCGATTACAAATGTAAACGAAAACAACAACTAAAGGTTCATTTAAGACTTCATACTGGCGAAGCACCGTTTACGTGTACAAATTGTGACTACAGCTGTAAGCAAAAACAACATTTACTTAATCACGCCAAGATTCACTCCGGAGTTAAATTATTTAATTGTGAAATTTGTGACTACAAATGTAATCGTAAACAACAATTAATTGTTCATTCGAGACATCATGGTGACGAAAAGGTATTTGCTTGTAAAATATGCGACTACAAATGCAGCCAAAAAAGTTATTTAGTGAATCATGCAAAAATTCATACAAGCGAAAAACGATTTTGCTGTGCAAGTTGCGATTACAAGTGTAAACGAAAACAACAACTGATTAGTCATTTCAAAATTCACACTGGCGTAAAACCATTTGCTTGTGATCTTTGTGACTACAAATGTAAACAAAAGCAACATTTAGTTTTTCATTCGAACATTCATATTGGCGAAAAAGTGTTTTTTTGTGAAATTTGCGACTACAAGTGCACTCAAAAACAATATTTAATCGGGCATTTAAGAGTTCATACCGACGTAAAACCCTTTGCGTGTTCTATTTGTGACTACAAGTGTAAACAAAAACGTGAATTAATTCGACATTTGACAATTCATTCTGACGAGAAACCATTTAGTTGTGAATTTTGTGAATATAAATGTAAACGAAAACGATATTTGATTAATCACTTGAGAGTACATACTGGCGAAAAGCCATTCCAATGTAAAATTTGTGATCATAAATTTTCTTTTCAAGGCAATTTGAAAAATCACATGAGGATTCATACCGGGGAAAAACCATTTGAGTGTGACATTTGCGATTACAAATGTCCCCAAAAACAGTACTTAATTGACCATCTAAAAATTCATACCGATCAAAAACCATTTGTGTGTTTAATTTGTGGCTACAAGTGTAAAGAAAAACGTTATTTAATTAGACACTCGAAAATTCATTCTGCCGAAAAGCCGTTCAAATGCACTGTTTGTGGATGGAAATTTTCCCTTAAAGCCAGTTTGAAACATCATTTAAAAAAAACTCATTCTGCGGAAAATGCATTAACATTGTAATGATGCCATATATAAATTTGAAATTACCGCTTGTAATTGACCAACCGCCAGAAGGAATTCTAGTTCACGAGACCTAGGCTTTAAGACTAGTAAAAGATTTCTTTGTCGTTTCTAAACACATTTCGTTTGATTGGGTTAAATTATCACATGTTTTTCATTTTTTGTGCCATTAATATTAATTCTATAATGAATTTTTAAATACCCAGTGACGTCACCAGGAGGTTTTGCAAAACGTGACAACCCTGTATAAAACAAAAAAATCTGACGTTTAAAAGTATATTATACACTAGAAGAAATTTAAAAAATTTTCAGGTTCTAGGTTTTCTTTTGTCTCTGTCTTATCACAATATGCGGATATACCTATTTATATCTTACTGATTTTGTTTACATTTTGCAAAACCTCCTAGTGAAGTCTCCGGTTTTTTAAAACTTTAATTTAGGGCTTAATTTTAATCGAAAACAAAAATTAAAAACATAATAAATTGTATTAGGGCGGGTATTTCAGTTGTGGTTTAAACTACGATCAGAGTTTAAACTCAATATCTGACCAATCACGTAGCCATAAACGTAGGTTAATCCTTGAATTCAGTTTAACTAGCAACTGAAATACTGGACCTTAGTAAACTTTATAGATTGATATTATTCAAAAGTACTAATTCCAACTGTTGCAAATTCCTCATTCTCCTCTTGTATTTTGTAAAATTTTCTACCGGCTATTAACTTCGGGTAAATCTTTGATATTTTCTGTGTTCTGGTGTACAAAATTTATTTTTACAATAAATTATCTATTTATTTTGTATGCAATATGTTTATTTTGATGTAATCTTTTTACGATGAAAAAAAATTATAACTTCCACTGGGCTGGCCACATTTTTAACATCTGATTCTGTATAATTCGACGTTGTAAAATTAATTAATAAAATTACGTTTCGTTGAGAGAAATTAAATTATGAAACGAAATTTTAGATGGAATAAAGTTTTTTTTAATTTATAATAATGCTTCGTTTTATTCGCATATTTATTAACCCTTCGGTTAACAGGTGAATCCTTTCAGGCGCGGATCCAAGGGCTGAAGCCTTTTGAAAGAATTTTGGGTATGGGTGTATAACTTTCGGAGAAAATATTTGTGTATAGCCATTTTCTATTTTTTTAACTTTTTATTAGACCCCCCATTAGGCTTAAGTTAAGCCCCCCCCCCCCCTAGATACCTCCTAGATCCGCGCCTGAATCCTTTCAGGCTTTGAGTGTGGTCACCAAAATATATCATTTTTGTAAAAAAATATTTAACTTATCAGTATTACTTGATGTCAGGTTTGTGCGCCGGGGGTTTGAACCCCAAAGGTACCCGATTACATATTTTTTTACCTATATTAATACTTTAAACACTTTATATAGGTATTTGAAAAATTGATATAAACATAATACGCTATTTGGATAGCTATGGTACCGCCGCCTAAGCGGTGATTTTTTTGCATAAATTATGTGAGAATCTGGCCATAATTGACCAGAAGAGGGAGCGGCGTACGCTTTTTTGGGATATCCAACTAGCGTATAACCGGTTATACGCTAGTTGGACAGATATGGTGCTGCCGCCTAGTCGGTGATTTTGTGCATAAATTAGGTGAAAATCTGGCTATAATTGACCAGAAGATGACGCTGCGTACGCTTTTTTGGGATATCCAACTAGCGTATAGTACTAATAAAAATCGTATTTATTTTATAATTTTTTTTTGTAATACCCCCCCCCCCCCATAACGAAATCCTGCGCACAGACCTGCCTGCGGTTTAATGTTTTGGCTGTAATTAGCATAATCAAATAGTCGATTGATACGTGGTTTAAGTAATGGAACTCGATGTTAACCATGTAAATATTTTAGAAAACCCAAAAAATGCACGAAATACTTTTGGTGAAAACGTTTGCGATAATTTATACTTACAGTGTATTTTACATGTGATAACTAGAGTCCGGATTATATGCAATTTGCATTTTCTTTTTGGTGTTAGATAGAAGAGTCAGAGTCGTAAATTTTTGTATATTGGTCACGGAAATACCTCTACACCAAATTTTATAATGCATATTTTTTCATATTTGTACCTACATAATATATGCAATTGCATTTTATATGCCTATAATAGTATTTTGGTGCATTTTTAGGGCATCTTTTGAATTTAGAAGATTCTATTTAAAAAAATTTTTATTCCCAAAATTTAGAAAGTTCCATCAAGGAATGCCAACAAATACTGAAACACCCCAATTTATCCAAAGAATTAAGCTATATAAAAACAAAATTTTTTTGCATAACAAATTCAATTTCAAAATTAGAGAAACGGCTACCATTAAATGTGGTGTAAATTTAAATAAAAAGTTGCCGTGTGTAGTTTTCCGATTTTGTCTTCTTTAATTTTAGTTTGAGATTTTGGTTTGAATTTTTGTATTTTGGCGAAATTAAATATTAATGTTTGAGTGGGTAGAAATTTTGATTATTTAATTTAAATTTGTTTTAAGTTTGGACAAAATTTAGATATTTTGGATGAGATTAATGAATTTTTGGATAATTAAAAATTGCTAGAAAGGCAATGATTTGGAAATATTAATTTAATTGATTGCATGGTGAAACTGAAAGTTGAAGATAATGTACCTAATACATAAGCCATGTGGATTTCTTAATAATTATATTGGAAGATTTGTTTTAAACTTAATTTAAACTGGAATTTAGATTTATTATTTTTGCAATTGGCTAGAGTCCCATTACTCGATCTTGCAGGTGAATTGGTTCTGGAGGTAGAGAATATTTTATTATTTTTCCACGTCGAAAATTACCCGGTAATATACTCATATACATACATCATTACATTACAAATACCACTAGTTGGGGAGCTGAAATTGAATAGAATAATAAGTTAACTTTTTTTGTTGGTTGAATTTTAGTTGGTGTTCATATAGTATTGATGAAAAATCATTATACTGATGAATTTTATTCATCGGCGCAAAAATAATGAATTGTGTTCTGTACACAGTGAGACTGCAGTTTTAGAAACTTATAATTTTTATTTTAAAATTTAAAAAGAAATACCTAAGATATAGGCGTCTGGGATCTCCAAAAGTTGAAAATCATCATAAAAAATTGGTTATGTAAACATTGCATAGGTTTCCCATTAAATTTGGATATAAAAATTATCGTTCAACCTCCTCTTTCCGGGTACCATTCGACAAAAAAGATCGCGAGGAAGCTACAGTTTGAATCAAAAAGTCAAAAAATTTCAAAACCTGTTAAATTAAAGGTGCAGATTTACTTCTTTGCACACATAATTAGAGGGTAAATATTCGTCCGCCACCCTCTTGCCGGGTTCCGTTCGACGTGGAAGACTTCAAGGAAGAAGGAAGGAAGCGACAACCCGAAAATTTTTGGAATACAGTTGCGACGCGACTCGATTTTTTTATTTTCTTTATCATTTCCGCAATTTTCAACGAATTTCCACCATTTTCAGGTGGCCTCTAAGTTGAACTATAATGTAGATTTATGCAAAATTTTTTTTTGCAAAATTTAACCTGTGCAATTGATACTATTTCTTTTCATGTCCTAACCAGACATATAGACGAACATCAAACTAAAATTCATCAAAAACTTATCAGGACATGATAAGAAACATTTTTTAATACCAAAATTTCGATTTTTGAGTGGATTACAATACTTTCCTTTATACATACGTATAGGGAAAGTAATAACAGGAAATTTAATAAAATTTCGTATTTTTAGTACTTAAATAAATATTAAGGATTTAAAGCTGATTAGATTTTCTTTTTATCTCGATTCTTATTTTATAAGCTGATTTTTAAATATCGTGTAAATGATGGTTAAGTACATTATTTATCTATTAATCAATGTTGACTGACTCACACTTCCTAGAATTTTCTTAAATATTTTTTATTTGAGAATTGAAATTTATTTTGAATTTTCCTGGTAATTATAGTAGTTTTAATAAAATTATAAGCAGGAAAATTTCCATTAGTATATTCAGAATTATCAACTATAATACCTAATACGACTATATGTTGTATGTATACACAGTAAAACTAAAACCTATTTATTTATAATATTATTTTATTATATTTTACAAATGCACATTAAATACTACTTCATTTGAAATTTTAACTTTTTATTTATTTTATTTTGTTTATTAAATTTTTTTTAAATTTATTATTAACTTCTATTCGATTGGTCGACTGTAATAACATAAGGAAAAAATGCATTCATATTATTAATGCATTTTCCTGTGCTTTATCAGTTGATGCTTGAGTGTTTATCGATTGATAAGTGAGAGACCTTGAAATTAGTTAAAGTAGTTAGTAGTATTACATTATTATTATCTTGTAATTATTTTTTGCTCCCAATCCATTAAAAATTAATAATTATTACATAATTGTAATAAATAATTTCAGCAATTTTGTAGGAAATTAAATTTCTATACCAACTATACGTATTAGATTCACTTAATTTTTTTCCGCGTGGTATCACAGTGCATCTTTCAGGTCGATTAGTTATTTAATTTATATTTTAATATTAAAAAAAAGGTTAAACTTATAATTCGCGATGCAATTTTTTTGCTAAAAAAAAAGAAAGTTTTACAATTTTACTGAAAAAATTTTGATTATACTTTGTGGAAATGTTCTTTAGGGTTCCAAAGACTAAAATCCAGAAGGATTTAATTTTCTCACTAACCACTTCCGGTCCACACAAAATCAAGCAATTGAAAAGTCTTATTTTTGTGCTTAGTGGTTTTAGCTGTAAAAATGTTTTCTATCAGGGATATCTTCAACCAAGGTGGCATTTTGAAGCTGAAAGATAGTAGTTTCTAGAAAAAAATATAACATTTACATAATTCATATACCTGAAAAATAACCCGGTTTTGAAATATGTGTATTTTATTGACTTTTTTGTGATTTTCAATTGACTCCAGTATCTGAGCTGTTGAATATAAAAGTCTAATCGTTCTCTGATATCAAAGTACCCATATCATAAGAGAATAAAAAACTTAGATCGACTCCTTGAGTCAACTAGTCATAAAAAACTGTTTACTTGAAATTTTAAAATTTTAAGAATTTGCATGTTTCAGGCAACAATTTGAACATTTTTGATAAAATAAAAATTTTTTAAATTTTCAAGATACTTAGTTCATACCTTTAACTTCAAAAAACTTCAAGGTCCTTTTTGGTATTTTCTTCTCTGACGGATGTACATGCGTTGAAAGAGAATCAAGAAATAAAAAAATATAGCAATTTGTTGTACAAATTGTTATTTGTAACTGTAAAACAGTATTGATACATGTATAATAACAACAATAACAAAAAAAACCTTGAAGTTTTTTGAAATTAAAGGTAAGAACTCAATATCCTATAAGTATCAAATTTTTGTCTCTTATCAAACACATTTAAATTATATCCTGAAATATGCAAATTCTTAAAATTTCAAAATATTAAGAATTTGCATATTTCAGTTTGGACGTGTTTGATAAGAGACAAAAATTTGTCACTTACAGGATACTGAGTTCTTACCTTTAACTTCAAGGCTCAAGGTTCCCTTATGGAATACAATTTAACACAATTACTGATGTACTGGAAGGCATTCCATGCCTCCCAGACCCCCGGTTTGAGAAATAAAAAGTTTGTTTTTTTATACTTCTCAGACCATCAGTGCATATTACTGCTACCTGTAAATGTTGTTTTAGTTTATTTGTTTTAGTTTATACAATTACTGATTCAAATTACTGGTTACTGAAACAAATCAACGTCTATACATCCCCGAGAGAAGAAAATAAAAGGAACTTTAAAGTTTTTTGAAGTTAAAGGTAAGAACTAAGTATCCTGAAAATTTCAAATCTGAAAATATCAAGCTTCTAAAAATAATTATTTTATAATTTTGCTCAAATCCTAACATATTAAAAAAAAATTTTTAAACAAAAAAGTTTCTGGATAATGAAATCCTATACGGTTGATATTTTATCCTGAGGTGACCTTTGCATACCCCTATAATATACTACAATCTTATGAAAATCAATTAAGCCGTTTCGGAGTAAAAAGGTCCGTTCTGGACCTTTAAGGACTTGTAACTCGGAAACTGTACATAAGATAAAGTTGTGCCCATTGAGACATTTGTTCAAAATGATGAGAACTACAACATATCCAAAAATTAGCCAAATCTACAGAAAGACATTTTCCCATAAGAATGGTGCGGGGTCCTTTCATAAAATATCCTAGAATTTTTGTGCTTCCCCACTTCACAAGATTTTTTCGATACTTTTCTAAGATTTTCTAGAATTTTCTATTTCCTCTAACATTCTACATTTCCTAATTGTAAAATTAGTGACATTTTTATGGATTTTATAAAATTTTCTGGGATTTCCTAAAATTTCCCGTTCTTTGTTTACTAATAAGTGGAAAAATGACGAAAAAATTGTTATATGGAAAACTAAGGGAAAATTTGAGGAAATCTAGAATACTTTTTCCATTTTCGGAGATTTCATTGGCTTTAAAATTTTCTAGTTTCCTAAAATTTTCTTGAAATTTCTATGGATTTCTTGAGATTTTCTATATTTCAACAAATTTTCTAAGAATCTGTTTCTTGAGATGTCTTGGAATTTTTCAGAATTTCTTCAGATTTCCATTCACTAGTACACACAATTTTTCCGGCTATTTCCCCTTAGTTTTGTACTAACTGGAAAATCGGAGAGAAAATCGTGATATACAAAAGTGAAAAGAAATCCAAGCAAATTTTAGGAAAATTCTTAGTAAAACTTAAAAATGCTATTTTCTTCCCAACGAAATCTTGGGAAATTTAGAAAATCTTTAGAAAGATTTCGTTGGCTACTGGCTCTCCTAAAATTTTCTAGAATATTCTAAATTTCCCCTTTTCTAAGATTCTAAGATATACAAAGAGATATCAACCCCCACCCATGAGCTTTAGAAAAAAACAAAATTGACTACGTTTTGTTGTTAAAATTTTAAAAATATTAAAATAAAATATTCTTATTAAAATGCATAATATATTTATTCCCCCATCCAGTGGCGTATTTACCCAATGGCCAAGAGGGCCATGGCCCGAGGCGTAAGGCTTCGAGGGGCGGCACAAGCCGGCCCTCGCGCTCACCTTGGGGCGCATTTTATAAACGTTACCTACACTGGGAGAAGAAATAAAAATTAATTTTTGCTTTTTTTAATTAATTCATGGGGGTGGCAAACCTTTTGGGCCCAGGGCGCCAAATTTTAAAATACGTCACTTCCATCCATGAACTTTGCCTAGATCCGCTCTTGGTTTTAGATTTCAAGGCTATAATAGACTGCAAGACTTCATAATTTTGAGATTTCTGCACAGAGCACAGAATTATTATGAATAAATATGATTATCAATAATGAGCTTCAATAATAATCAATTGATAATCATATTTATTGTATTTTCAAGAGCTAATAATTTTAATTAACAGAATTATTATGTGAGAAATTGTCTATCCCTGGTGCGCATAAAGAGATTAACGAGATTATCATCCCAAAGAACTTTGAGGAAGAAAAGTAAACAAAATAATATTTAAAATATGAAATACAAAAATAATTTTTCCTAAAAATAGTTTTCGTTCTTTTTTTTATTAATTTAATTAATAATTAATTTTTTGATCTAAATTATAATTTATTAAATAAATCAGGATTTAAAAATCGCTCAAGACTTTTAAATACAGTAGAATCCGCTTAATGTGATCACGGATAATATTATCAGTCGGTTATTGTGATCATTTTGACTGGGAACCGGCCGCTTTAATTAGTTTACATACAAAAACCACCGGATAATGTGATCAAAAAGCCGCTTATTATTATCACTTTCAAGGAATTTCCTCTACGATAATCTCAATTTCTAAGTATCTTTTTTAATTTTAATCAACCCCCCCCCCCCGTTACATCTTACGTAAGGATTATTAAAATTATTTTCATGACAAAAAAGTGCACACAAAAAAAGAAAAGTCGACGGCGTACCTAAAGAACAGTGAAAACCGGAAAAAGAAAGGTCCTGAAAAACAGCGAAGAGCGAAAAAAAAGGTCAACGGGGTATTTTAAAAATTTAATTTAAAAACGGTATTTTACGATACTTACGTAAGGAATACATCGGACCCTCCCCTCTCCCCACGTAACGGTCCGTAAGATTTCCGATACCTCCCCCCCCCCCTAAATCCTTACGTAATTAATGGACGGCCCCATGTTAAACATATGGAAAATTTTGATTTTTAAATGCCGTCTTTTCGAAAACTAATGGATAATCCAAGAAATTTTTTTTTAATATACCTAAAAAATTGTCCTCTTTCCAATGGTATTTTGAAAAAATGAAATTCGTGGAGGCAATTCCCTGACAGTAACCGAAAATTTAAGATTTCCCTAATTTCGTCAGGGAATTTCTCATTTTTAGTGCCAAGTCAAGGAAATTAAATTTTCAGTCGAGGAAAACAATTTAATTTAAAAGTTTTTTTAAATTTTAAAACAAATTTGTTTTTAAATTTTAATATTAAATTTATTTTATTTAAATATTAATTTTTTTTAATTACATTTTTTTACTTACTTGTAAAAAGAATCTAAGCTTGGGATCGAAAAGTAAAATCAAAAATTTGAATTTGACAAAAAAAATAAAAAACTGGGGAGTTTTAACTTTAATTTGTGTTTTCAACAAATATAATTGCCCCTCAGACCCTACGGTTTGAAAACCCAAAGGTGTGAGTGTGTGTACGTTGTATGATTTACTTTCATATGAAAACTTTTTATTCTCTTATATTAGAACAAATGCATCTACATACAAAAAGTTTTAGTGCAAATTTATACAGCATATATCTATGCGTCGTGAAAACTCTCACCGGGGGGTCTGGAACACCCCACAGAATATAGTAAAATTCCTAGTACGGAAGTCACAAGTTTAATAGCATGGCAATCATTTGAACATAATTTATTGCTGTTGACCTGGGGGTATTCTATACCTCCCCAGACTTCAGATAGCATCTAGTTGTAAATAGCATCCTATTTTTGAGATTTTTATTAAGATTGAAAAGGTCACAGTACAACTGGGAGCCCTTTCGGCAGGGAGCCCGCGTGCATCGCACCCCGGTAGTTCCGCCCCTGATAAATCGTCATATGAATTTAAAAAAAATAAAGCTAAAGAGGATTTAATTATCATTTACCTTGCTATTTACCATTTTTTCCTTTCGAGCAAATTGTAAGAAATGCATGTTAAAATTTGATTTTTACAAAAAGGCGAAAATTAATTCACTGTTTTATCACAAAAAATCATATCTCTACTAATTTTTGATCAGATTCGGCTAATTTTAATATTCTGCAAGCCTTAGATGTACTTCAGCTAAATTTTACCTGGATTTTACCAACATTTTGCTAATATGCATGTGATATAGAGAACATGATGCTGACAGATCATGCGAATTTTGGTTTGAGGTTTTTAAGCCAATTTTCAAACATTAGGTTTTTTTACAAAGGGTATATCCGGGTTTATATGGGAAATCTGCCCTTGCGGCTTTTTCGACTCTACTTGGGGGATCGTTTTGCTTTCAAATAAAAATAATTCAGCCAAAATTTCAGCTCGTTATATTAAACGGTTCTCGAGTTTTTCAAAAAACGTTTTTTTCGATTTTATTTTTTTTTAAATAGTAAAATTCAAAATTAATGAATGGTGATTTTTTCCTAATTCTTAGGAGTAAAAGACGCGAAAAAAATAATTTGGGCATAATTCTTAAACGAAAAGCCGATTTTTGGCGAAAGAAATAAAATTTAAATCTTATTTTTTAACGCCTTTCTGAAAAGTGTCACTCACCAAATTTTGTCAGAAAATGTCTTCTACACTCCTTTATACTCATGAATTTTTCCGATTTTTTTGAAGTGGTGCAACAATATGATAAAAATTAAAAAGTAATTTTTTCTGTAATCTTGCATTTAAACAAACATATATAAAGTGGTCAAAGTACTATTTTTTTATCTAATATTTTGCATATAGATTCCTACGACAAATTACTAGGCGTTGAGCTAAACGGGGTGGGGCAAGAGGGGACATTTTTTTGCTCGGTTTTTCGATATCTAGTGCCGTTTTCGAGTTATTGTAAATTCAAAATCTCAAATTTAGTTATTAACCAATGTAATTTATCATTTGCAGCAAAATTGTGAAAAATAGTATACAAGGTGCCTAATGAGTTAGCCGAACAGAGTAAATTTATTTATGCAAATTCCTGCTTCACTAATTATTTTAGAGAAAAAATTTAAGACGCAAAAATAATGAAAAAATATAAACTACAAATGAGATTTAATGTGCATTAGATTTTATCTAGCTTTTACTTAAAAAGGCAAAAAATGCTTTTAAAATTGTTAAAAGTTTCATTTATCAGACTGGTTATAATATGTAAGTTTCCAAGGTAAATATTTTTACATATTACCTACTATGAAACTGCGAGTTTCATTGCATGTTGAGACAGTCGAAACACGACAATTGCAGATCAACGCGACTGCTGGTCAGAAACCAATTGGTTTCTTCCCTAGGACAGAAACCGTCAAGTTTCTTCCCACCTACTCAGTTTTAAATCTATCGTTTTAACGGTCAATTTATCTGACAGTGACAGTTTTTATATGTTATGAAGGTTAGGTTAGTTAATGAAACTCTCCGATTCATTGCAGGTAATATGTAAAATAGTGTGTATGGCACGGGACGAAACGCTGTCGCTCGGGTAAGCAATCCTCACCCTGGTCTGAAATCGTTTTGTTTCGTCCCTAGCCAAACAATATACTATTGAAAATAGAAATTAAATCGAATTTTTTATTACATGTCTAGTACGATAAATGAAAATTTTAACAATTTCAAAACCATTGTTTGACTTTTTAAGTAAAACATAGATGAAACCAAATGCTCTTATCGTTCGTAGGTATACCCCTTGGGACTAAGGTTCTTTTCATCCCGTTTGCGATTTTTAAAAAGGTTAAAAAACCTTTGCAAGAGGGAATGAAAGTAGTACCTTAGTCCCATGATGTATAATATACTATTCTTGTTTGGAATTGTTCCATTTATTTGTGCTTTGATGTTTTTTGAGCGTTAATCTGTACTAGCGCTCACATCTTTCTTACGCAGGCTTTGTGCGCCTCCGCGCTTACTCAGGTCAGTATGCTATGAAAACTCGGCGAACTCAGTCGTTCGAGGGCTGCTCAAACCTAGCTAATAAATAAATAATTTTGTATGTGTAACAAGGTCTTTTATTTGTTAGTAATAAATCTTAAGCAAATACAGTCCACTCATCGTCAGAACTAACAAACCAGCAGACAGTGGCGTAACAAGGTAGCTACGGGCCTGTGTTTCTGTATCAAGCGGGGCCCCAAATGGAATATTAAATTAACATGGAACTTTTTTATAAGCAGAACAAATTTTATGAATTAATTTTTATGAAAAATATATAATAAATATTAAACACGTTTGCATAATTAAGGAAGAGCAATAGATGCATATGTTTCTGGCAACTTGGCCGTCGTCAGTATTGCGCACTCGACAACCTTACCTGCTGCTACCGAAACGATGAACACGCTTAATTATGCAAAATTACACTACTGATTCGTCTTCGTTGCTAATAATAATAAATATTGTTATTTAGTTTCATTAATATCATTGTAGGGAAAAGTAATAAAAAACTAGCAGTGTAGTGTTAAAAATCGAAATATACCCTACTCTTATTTTTTTCGGTATTTTGTTAAATTGCTATATGAGGGTGACAGTTTATTTGTTTATTACTGTAAAGACGAAACAGAGACAGTAAATATATTTTAAATACTTAGGTACATAAAAAACGTGGCAGACAAGTTACCATATTTTAAAAAAGTGCCGCATATTTTCTGGTTTTATTGGAGCTTTCAATATTTAGTGCTACAAATCACAAAAATTTGAATTCGTATTAAATTATAAAAATATTTTATTTTTTTGGTCGTGATGGCGACCGGGCCCTGTTAATGCCCGGGCCTTGTTCGATCGAACACATCGAACACTGGTAGTTACGCCACTGCCAGCAGATCCTACCAATAGGATCTAACAATTCTATATGGTTAAAAAATATATAAATAAATCTTTTTACCGAAAATTAAGAATTACATTACTTAGAAAACATTTTTAATCGTTTTACTGCAAAAATTATATAATTTTAAAATAGTTTGAAAAAATTTCTAAGTATTGAAAAGACTAACCTTACTCAAAGCAGTATTTACGATCTATTTTGTGTGGAATTATTACATTTAATGTCAACAATTTATGAGAATTTTGTTAAACAGTATCGATAATACTATACTTAGTTAATATAATAACTTTTCTGATCGAAATTTTTGTTTCTATTGTTTTAAAACTGAAAAATTATTCCCAATAATACGGAAAAATTATATAAGTAGATAGTTCTCTTTAAGAGTAAAGCATGGAAACAAGATTTTTTTAACGTCTCTTTAATCATTTTTCACACTCTTAATTATTTTAAGCAGAATGTCTTAATTTTCTATGATTTTCTGTTTTTTCTCTAGTGAGGATGTATTTTCAGTAAAAAAAAATGTTATACACTTTTTACATAGAAAACATAAAATTTTGCTTAAATGCAAGATTACAGAAAAGATTACTTTTTAATTTTTGTCATATTGTTGCACCACTTCAAAAAAATCGAAAAAATTTATGAGTATAAAAAAGTGCAAAAGACATTTTCTGACAAAATTTGGTGAGTGACACTTTTCAGAAAGGCGTTTAAAAATAAGATTTAAATTTTATTTCTTTCGCCAAAAATCGGCTTTTCGTTTAAGAATCATGACCAAATTATTTTTTCTTGTCTTTTACTCCTAAGAATCAGGAAAAAAATCACCATTCATTAATTTTGAATTTTACTATTTAAAAAAAAATAAAATCGAAAAAAGACGTTTTTTTGAAAAACTCGAGAACCGTTAAGATAACGAGCTGAAATTTTGGCTGAATTATTTTTATTTGATACCAAAACTGTCCCTCAAGTAAGAGTCGAAAAAGCCGCAAGAGCAGATTTACCATATAAACCCGGCTATACCCTTTGAAAAAAATTTCATCTAAAATGCCCAGGCTATAAACTAATGCTTGCGATTCACCAACTAAATTTTTCTTAGATCTAAAATAATATTTTTTGAGATTACATTATCTAAATTTCTAATTTAATAAAAAACATGAAATTTTAATAATTTTTGAATTCCAAAATTAAAAATTCAAATTCAAAAATTCACATATTATAAAACTAAAATTTTCTAAAATTATTTATAATACAAAAAATATATGCCACTATTAATCTTCAAAAAAGATACAAAAAATGATTGATAAATATTTGGTGATGAAAATGATTTTAATCTGATGTGTTTAAATAAAACACAACTTGTGATGTCATCCTTTAATTTTTACCTTATAATTACAATAGTCAGATTGCAAAAGCATGCATATGTATTCGATGTCTAAAAATATGGCAGTAATTTTTTTACGTATAAGTAAAAGACACTTTTTTGAAAGACATTTGTTCAAATTGTATATGAGATTTTTCCAAGAATATTTACATTTTAAAAATTTACTTACTCTACCAGCGTAGGTTTACATCCTACATAAATTAATTTAAAAATAATATTAGTTGTACAACCTCCCATAAGTACACAAACCTCAGTACTCTAGAAAATGATAAAACCTCTTCGAGAACATCTCCAAATTAAAATTAACTTAAAATGACTAAAATAAATCTATCTAAATTAACCGTTAATAATTTATAAAAATCTTGTTGCTCTTTTTAAACGGGTTAAGGTCCTTCAGACTCGTTTTAGGTGACTCCTTCACTATTACATCCTGCGAGGCAACAGCATTGTCTAACAATTGTTCACTAAAATATCCCAAACATTAAGTAACAATCCCCAAATTCAAATACCAACTAAGAGGTTTAAATACAAAGAACAAAAATATCCTACCCTTTCTTGTTAAACTTAACCAACCGGGTTAACATGGTGGTGACGCATGGAATTTGCTTTTGCTCGTGCATTACGGGCGAGTCAGGAGTGTTACTTTCGTAATCAATAGCCACCCTTCGTGCCACAAATGTTAGGATTGTTAAGAGATCATGGTCGTATGCACTTTCGTCCAATTCGCTGCAAAGAGCTTGGACAAACCACGACCCACGAGTAGTATTGCGCCACGAGTAATAGCCTAAAATTTAACAATCATGAAAAACGATTCCAAGATTTCACTATCAAACTAACCTGGAATAGTTGAGTAAGCAATTAGGAAGTCAGCTTGGGACGGAATCTTGTAATTATTGCAAGGCTGTCCGTCTGTTTCGGTTCTGTTTAAAGTCACCGGTGCCATCAGCTTGTCACCTTGACAAGCCTGTATGAAGAAAAGTTTGGGTTTACCTGAAAGTTCAAACAATAAGCAACTGGAAATTTAATAAACAAAGCTTATACCTGCCAGTGTGGTACACAGGTCGGCCGAGAAAGGTGACCACAGGTTTTCAGGTTTGTACGCTCTATCTCGAGCGTACAATATACCCATTTCACCATGACTCAACACAAACATAACAAAGCAATCATAGTTAGTATGATTCAACTTGGCTGCATCCATCACATGCTGCCTTAACTTTTCGTACTCCAAATCCTGATGCACTGTAACGTCGAAACCCAACTTCTTCAGTCGATTATCTAAGCATTCGGCATCTAAATTTGTACCATGCCTCGGTCGTAAACCACCTACTTCGAAAACCTGGTGGTTAAAAATTAGCGCAATACCTCGATTTTTGTGATGCATGTTATAGTGGCTGGCATTCCGTTCGGTAGACATACGTGCCGTGACATGCTCGTGGACGAATCTAAAAAATTTCAATTCACCTGCATGCTTACGAAGCCGCCGTTACGTTAAAAATGCACTAACCTAGAATTCCCCATTGCGTCACTTTCATCGCTTAATTGCCGTTTTGTTAAACAATCGCCATCGGGGTCTGCCATTTTTCTTGTTTTAGAATTTCAAACAAAATCGAAACTAACGCAAAGTTTTCAAACAAAGAACTCGTTATCGTTCACTTGTTTTGCCGTCATACCAACCTAATTTTAGCTTTGGTTACCAACTCCTTGCTTTTATTTTTAACAATCGATAAAATTCATTTGTTTTGTTTGTTTGTTTATTGTTAAATTATGCTAACAAGCAAAGTTTTTATGCAATATTGTACAGATGTGGAATTATCGTGAGTAATTTATATTGTTAGATTAGGTCATATTACGCGGCGTGTTTTGGTTCGAGCCTCAGTGGGAGCTATTTTTTTTTCCGTTTCTTTAACAATTTAATTTATATGATGAACTGTGTCAATAGCTATGTCAAAATAACAAACAAATTTTATTTCTTTCAACTTGGATCATTACCATTTTTACCCTAGGATCTCTATTTTGAAACTTACACCGAATTCAGGTGTGGATTAATTTTTATTTTCAGTTATCTCGTTTATTATCATCTTTAACGTAAAAATGGTAATAAGTAATTACGTTAAGAATTTTATTTCCTCAAACTTTGAATATTACCATTTTTACCCTAGGATCAATATTTTGAGAGTTAGAATGAAAGTAAAAAATTGCACCCCTATTTAAATAGTGACTCAAAATATTGATCCTATTAAAAAAATGGCAATATTCAAAGTTGAAGGAAATAAAATTCTCTACGAAATTACTTATTACTTGAGTATGGATTTCTAGCAAATTTGCTATACATAAATATTGATAGCAGAAGTGTAATTGTTATAAAAGGTTATAAATATCCATGAATTTGATAAAAATAATGCATTTGGGGCTATGATGTTTATGCTTATTATGCTTATTTGGTACTTTTATGCTTAGATTTATTTTAAAGCATTTTTAGTGCTTATTTTAACACATTTTAGATAAATTAAAAAAAATTTCAGTAGATACATAAATACCTACATTTATTTTAGACGGGGAGCTTACGATGATTTGACCCCCCAATCCCTCCGGTTTATTTTTCTGCAACCCATAAATATATTTTGTTTTGAAAAAGTGAAAGGATCTTCAGAACAGCATACAATGAACCTGTGATTTTAGAAACCAGAGGGTCTGGGGGATATGGAATACCTTCCTACGCACTCTTTGTTCCTTATTGACGTATCCAGACTAAGGAGTTCTTCGTTTACCAAAGTTGGGGTATTTCATACTCCCAGTCATAAAAACTCGCGAATATAAATTAGAAACAGCTGAAAAATATAAAAAGTAAAGATAAATTTGGAATTCAAGTATTAAAACTATCGAAAATTGCACAACCACATTAATTGCTGACTACAAGGCCAAGGCGGCTCGATATGAAGTAATTTAAAGCCTAAGGTTGATCTGTAGGATATGAAAAAAGCCACGCAAATTCACTGCTTTAATTATATTTTCGCATAAATGTTTTTCCTTTCCTTGTTATTCACGTGGCAATACTACGGAATTCTTCGGTTGACAAAGCTAGAAGTATTCCATACTCTTCTCCATAAGAACTCGCAAGAATAAATATAAATAAAGTTGCCGGAAGGTAAACAAACAACCACCTCAATCTCCAACTACAAGGTCAGGGCGGTTTAACCACCACCTTAATAATATTATATTCCGTAGTCAGATATTTTCTCTTTAATGTGGGTGGTCAAGGGATTTTAAAATATCCTCCAGAGCACAGTTTGCTGTTGATGTTTTAGAAATGACTGTGTTTTCTTAAAATGCTGATATACTTGATAAGATGTTTTGGGGCGAAGACAGTATTCCCAAACTTAAATTTAACAGATTTACAAAGTTCAACAAATGGACAATTACCAAACCTATCACACATAGAGCGCCCCCAGCGTTGGTTAAAATGAGAGGCGGTCATGTTGCTAATTTTTAAAAAAAAAATTCTAGAAACATAATAAACAATAACATAACCGGAAAACCACCACAGCCACAAAAACAACCACCTCAAACGGCGATTGGAGGGTCTGGGAGGCAGTCCCAGATCTACGATTTGGAGGAAAGGGCCCCCTTTCCTCTATCATTTGAGTTTAAATATTCCAAAAGACACAAAACATTATGAATTTCGTGCCTGTTTGAATTGCCACCCGGGGAATATTGTAATGATTAGAGTACAGATTTCTAGCAAATTTACTAAACATAAAAATATTGATAATAATGTAATTGTTATAAGTAAGTGTACTACCATGAATTTGATAAAAATATGGCATTTGACGCTTATTTTGATACTTTTATGCTTAGATTTATTTTGAAGAATTTTTAGTGCTTATTTTAACACAGTTTCAATAAATTAAAAAAAAAATTGCAGTAGATACATATGTACCTAAATATCTAGATTTATTTTAGACCGGGAGCTAATGACGATTTGACCTAACCCATTTTATAAGTCACAAAATTCTTGTGTTCTTCTTCTTGACTAGGGAATTGAAATCGGCAGACGTCTATCTAAGGATAATAATTAAATAGGCATGAAATTTAAATCACAGTAGGCATTCGGCGACTAAACTAAATTATTAAAATAATAAAAGCAGCTTTAACTATAACTCACTTTTATAAAAGCGCATTATAGCTAAATTAGCTCATCATTCAGTAGCTGGAAACAATAGCTCTTCCTGTAAGTTCCAGTTTTTTTCAAAATTTTTTAATGCTAATATTTAAAATCACATCAAATTTTTATGCATATAATGGTAATTTTTGTGCTATTTTCACGATTTTTTATGCTTAAAAGTCCGTACTCTAGTTATCACAAATAAAATACACTGTAAGTATAAAATATCGCAAACGGTTTCACCATACCATGGCATTACCGGCCGATTAAATTATCTGTTCTGATTAAAAAATCGCGTATTATCCATTTTACGAAATAAACAAATTAGAAACTTTCAATAACCATAATGAAATTTATTTAAAAATTTGTGTAACATTAAAAAAACATTACAATATAATATTATCTTTTATTAAAAAAAAGTTAATCATAATATAAAATAAAAAAATAATTTTAATTTCGTTCGCCACGAATTCGGCGAGCTAGCTGAATATCTTCAGGAAATATTGTACTTCACTTGGGATTTTTGGCGCACAAATTTGTGGCTTCAAATAATATTAAGGCTTCACATGCCTCCTGTAAGGCAGCAACGGCGTTAGATTGGAACCGCCACAGATTTCTAACTAATTACCTAGATGAGCGACTCCCTATACCTGCTCATTGTAAGAATTGAAGCAAGTGCACATGTAGCGGCGGCCATTTGTCTGAAGGTGAATTTATCAGTGGTGTATTCAGAAAAAAAATTGTTAAAATAGGTAGCACACCGTTTATCCCAAAATTATAATACAGTGTCGCCGCCAGGTATTTTATTAAATTATTTTTATTATCTATATTATCAATAATCTAATTGAATAACATAATTTGATGTAAATTTTAATCAAAAAGATTAATAAATTCGAGCAATTGCTATTCGAGCAATTGGCTTTCGATGAATTGTTCATTCGAGGAATTTTTTTTCGAGCAATTGTTTTCGAGCAATTTTCCTGCGAGCAATTGTTTTCGAGCAATTTTCCGGCACCCAGTTGGGTTGTACCTGCATATTTTGAAAATCAGAGTAATAAAAATTAAATTAGTGGAGCATAATATAGTAAAAAAATCTGATGTAGACACCACATAACTTCCTTGTAATTTTTATAATAATTGGACAAGAATCTCGTTAATCTATTCATGCGCGTCATTAATTACAACTTTTGGCACGGACAATCGCAACCAAAAATAGGAGGTGCACAACTAGATGCTATAAGTGTCTCAAATCCAAAATTTCAACTTTCTACGACTTACCGTATTTGAGTTATGCGACATACAGACGTCCGTACATACGTACGTACGTACGTACGTACAGACGTCACAACGAAAATAGTCAAAATGGATTCAGGGAAGGTCAAAACGGATATTTCCATCAAAATCTGGAAATCGAAAATAATCGGTATCACAATACTTCCTTGTTTTACAAGGAAGTAAAACAAGAACGTCAAAGTTTTAATCTGGTGTGGAATTCAAGGTAAAATAATGACGGATTGAGTTCGGAGATTCAGAATTAGCGTACATGGTGGGCCGAAAATCAAAAGGTAAATCTAAAATGCAATAGAAGAATGACGTAAAGAAGTTTACTGAACCAACGGTGCCACCTGTTATAGCGCAGCACCCCTCCAGCAAATTTCAGTTATGTCGTCTCGAATCACAAAGTTTCCACATAAAAGTTAAAAATTATAATTATTATAATAATATCTTATACATATATAAAAATGAATGTTTGTTTGTTCGTATGTTATGCACTGCCGTACCGTTGATCCGATTGCGATGAAACTTGGCCAACTTATTGCTAACACTTGCGGGAAGGTTATAGGCATAGTATAGTATGCATTAGCATTCATTTTCGCGTAAAAATCCGACCTTCAAGGTGACGACCAATGACGTCATCGGATTATTTTATACAGGGTCGTTAATCCTTTCATCTCCTTAGATATAAAAATGAATGTCCGTGTGTTTGTTCGTATGTTCACAGTTGATTTGAGTTGTTCGAGTTCGGAGTTTGACAGCGGTGGAGTAAACACGTGGTGTAACATCGCAAGTGCGATATTAATAAAAGGTAAGTACATTATTGTACGCCGGACAAGGCAAACTACCCGCGATCAGGAGTGGTCTACCCAGGCCAAACAGATTCGAATTCAAATTCGAAACCGTGAAAACGAAATCGAGTTTGGATCCGAATCCACGTGTTCTACAAAACTCAATTCCCGCCAATGAAGTCAGCCAAGCCAACCTGGTAATGAAAGAAAATACCCAAAAGGATCCGACCAACCAGGGGACAAAACCAACCTGGTAACGGAAGAAAATACCCAAGAGGATCCGACCATCCAGGGGACAAAACAAAAAGAAACCGGCCAGAAAAAAATTTGCCCCCCCCCTGAGGAGGCCGAGACCCCCCTGGAGGAAGAAAATCCTAAAGAAGGGATAATCCCTGTACCTCAGGTGCAGACTATTACCAACAGACTATTCCTAAATAGTTTATTATATAAACAAAAAGGAATCAGTCAACAAGACAAACACAAGTTCAAGTGAAACGACAGTGAGTAGCAATCGTAAATCGAGAAAACAGCAAAGAAAACAATCAAGGCCAGGCAAGAATCATTTTACTACCTTTTTTTAGAAATCAGAAAATGTCGTCACCACAATTTCGAATGGTTATACAAGAGACTTTAGCGAAGGCTATGTCATTTGCTAAATATGAAGATTGGCAAGTTAAATTAGAATACACCAATGTTCTTACACAATCTTTGACAGAGATATTGCAAAATTTTTGCGAAAGCGACAACTGCCGTCTTAATATTAAGATTGCGAAAAAAAAAGTCGCAGCGCAGCGTATTCGGAAACGAAAAATTGATGAAGAATTGGCGGCTGACTATTTAAAAAAGAAGAAAGAACAGCAGGAGGAATTGTCGATATCGCTCAATGCCTTCGAAAAATTATTACAAGAGGAAGCCGAAGGGGTGAGAGAAGGAGAGTTGTAAGTTGGAACCTGATTGGTTAAATCTTTTAATAAAATAATACACAAATATATCATAAATGTTAAGTGAGTAATTATTGTGATTTAATATAACATAAACAAAAGGTTTAGAAAATTAGTTATATGGACATTGTAAGAACATTGGTGTATTCTAATTTAACTTGCCAATCTTCATATTTAGCAAATGACATAGCCTTCGCTAAAGTCTCTTTCGACAAACTCTTCCAGTTATTCCTAAATCAACACCAGCTGATGAGCTCAATGCTTGCCTCAAAGCATCGCATCTTTGGAAACATGTGCAAAAACTCACATTAAAAACCAATATGCGCGTACATTTGCAGCACGATGCGTCGGCGGATACATTCTCAAACCAGCTATTGAACATTGGCAAAGGAAAAGTACCAGTTGATGCTACCACAAAATGCATTTCATTTCCGTTAAACTTTTGCGTCATTGTGCCATCCATCGAACAGCTTATTCACAAAGTTTTTCCGCAAATTGTCACCAATTATAAAAATCATAAATGGCTTTGCGAACGTGCTATTTTAGCACCAAAAAACAAGGACGTCAATGCAATCAACCATGCAATTCAAGAAAAAATTATAGGCGATTCTGTTACCTACAAATCGATTGACAGCGTCATGAACGCGGACGAAATTGTAAACTATCCAATCGAGTTTTTAAATTCGTTGGATCTTCCTGGTGTGCCACCGCACAAATTGTCACTTAAAATCGGAGTGCCAATTATTCTTTTGCGGAACATTAATCCACCCCGATTGTGTAATGGAACAAGACTCGCTGTAAAAAAACTGATGCCGAATGTCTTCGAAGCTACTATTCTTAACGGAAAGTCAAATGGAGAAGATGTGCTCATTCCACGCATTCCCATTATTCCCACAGACATGCCTTTTGATTTCAAGCGACTGCAATTCCCCATTCGACTTGCATTCTCGATGACCGTCAACAAGGCACAGGGTCAAACACTGCAAGTATGCGGATTGAACCTAGAAAATCCATGTTTTTCACATGGACAGTTGTATGTTGGATGCTCACGAGTCGGACAGCCACAAAATTTATTTGTTTTTGCTGAAGACGGGAAAACACAAAATATTGTATACCCTAAAACACTTGAATAATAAAGTTGTAAAAAAAATTAAATAAATTTGGGCAGGACAACGTCTGCCGGGTCAGCTAGTAACTTTATAAAAATAGTAAGGAATTAATAAATTCTCCTATTATTTAATTTCTAAGAATTTAGAAAAGTTACACCGCGTCCCTGAACACTCCTGTGTATAAGTGCATATTGATTGATCAAATAATGTAACGTTTAACCGCGTTTAACAGAACTAAACGAAACGTTAAAAAACAAAAAGAATTTTAACAAGTGAAGTTAAGAAATCAGTACGTAGAAAAATCAATTATTCAAACAGTCAAAAAAGACATAATATTTATAAAAATTTAAAAAAAGGATAAATTAGTAATATACTCTACGGCGCCGTACAGTGGTTCAAGAAATTATTCGTACACTCCTATGTTAGCTTGCGTAACAAGCAGGTGAGGAACCCGTGTGCGAAGTTGTTAACGGACGGCCCTGCTTTTATAAGAAAAAAAAAAAAAAAAAAATAAGAAATAACTTTTATAACCATAATTGTGGAATTCCAACGATTTCTATGCAATTCCAGTGATTTTCAAAAAATTCCTGCCAAACGAGGGCGGATATAAAGATCCCCCCCCCCCCTATTTAATTTTATTAAAATTTGAAAATTATACCTTAATTCTTATCAAAAATATATAGATAAGTTTTTTATTTTTTTATTTTTTCCTTGATTTTTCTAAGATTGTCTTGATTTCCTAAAAATTTTTCTGTGATTCCCCATTTCACAAGATTTTCTATAATTTTCTACATTTCCTAAGATTGTAAACTGAATGAGATTTTCTTGGATTTTCTAAAAAAATTTGAGATTTCTTAAAATTTTTCTGGATTTCTTCCAGTTTCCCGCTCGTGTTTTACTAATGAGTGAAAAAATGACTGAGAAATTGTCATATGCAACACTAAAAGGGAAATCAGAGGAAATCTAGATTATTATAGACTATCTTTTTTTTTGCTTTTTCCATTTACTGAGATTTTAATGACTTTAAAATTTTCTGAATTTTTTGAGGTAGCTTAAGATATATACCTTAAAATTTTTCATTTCCTGAGATTTTCTTGAAATTTCTATGGATTTATTGAGATTTTCTATATTTCTACAAATTTTCTAAGAATCTGTTTGTTGAGATGTCTTGGAATTTTCCAGAATTTCTTCAAAGGCACTAAGGGTATAGGCATGGTAATTCGGCCCCGGAAAGGTATTTAAACGATACTTAGAGGATATGTTGATACTAATAAAGTAATAAGATCAGTTTCAGATCGCTAACTCAATTGATTTTCAATTTTTCATTCAAGAAAAAACAATTTTTTCTCCGGAATGGCCGAATCGATTGATCTAAAAGTTTGATATGTTTTGGGGGTTAGTAGGGGCTCTTAAGAAAAAAATTAACATTTATATGGCTTCATAAGATCGTCGAAAACAAAATTGTTTTTTCTTCAATTTAATTTTTTTACCATAGTACAATTTTTGTAAAATTATGAAACTATTGTTTTTTCAAGCCTCATATCCCTTTAACTTCATGAATTTTTCAGATTTTTAAAAAAAGTAAAAAAGATATTTTTTAAAAAGGAATTTTTGATAAATATCTCCCGTGTGACAAATAATAAACAATTGTGGCAACATGAAAACAACATTCAATTTATCAAAACTTCTCAGGTCTGCAGCAATATTAAATAAACTATTTGATAAAGATAATATTTCAGATGTTATTGAAGAAGACAAGTAGTGATAAATTGAGAAAATTCTATTAATCAAAATTTTTGCTATATATTTCGTTCCCACATTTTTTTTTTCTTATGGAAAATTGACTTAATAAATTGAAAAAATAACTTATTTTTTCATTAATTTATTCAACTTTGGTTAAGTATATTAATAATCAAGCTGTGTAATAAAAAAAAATATTTTTAAGTAAAAGTTAAGTTAAATATTAAATACAGTAGGTACATAGAAAATCAATAGATCAAAAATTCGAATATTTGAATATTCAAATTATACGTTGAGATGTTATTCGTATTCCAATATTCAAATATTCGAATATTCGAATTATTCGAATTTGATTCCCACGGCTTTAGTAATAATGTACATATGGGACGCCGAATGAGTTAGCTTCTTTATGCAACTTTTTTATGAAAATTCCTGCTGCCCTAATTATTTTAGAGAAAAAATGAAAGATACAAAAATAATACAGAAATATAAACTACAGATGATAAGAGCATTAGATTTCATTTAACTTTTACTTAAAAAGTAAAATAATGCTATCGAAATTGTTAAAATTTTCATTTATCGGACTGGCCAGGTAATAAATTCAATTTCATTTCTATTTTCAAAAATAATTACTTTGGAAACTTACACGGCCAGTCTGATAAATGAAACTCTTAACAATTTCAAAATAATTTTTTGATTTTTTTAGTAAAAGCTAGATGAAATCTAATGCTCTTATCATTTGTATTTTATATTTCTGCATTACTTTAGTGTCTTTAATTTTTTCTCTAAAATAATTAGGCAAGCAGGAATTTGCATAAAAAAGTTTTTAAAAGCTTTTATTTAACGTGAGCGTTGTCCGTCGTCCGAGTGCGTGGACTTTTTTCTAATTTCTAATTTCGTTTTTAAAAAATTCTGAAAAATAAGCGAAAAATCGGAAAAAAAACTAAAAATGACAAAGCGCAATATTAACGTTTTCTTATGACCGTTTACTTCACTTCGAAATATTGTCACGAGAAGGGTTGGTCTTCTCGCTGGGGTTGTGTAGTTCAGACGGTGTGCGAGCTAAATTATTAACTTAGATGGTGACGAGTAGGGTTGATTGTTATTAAATTAATTATGAGCACAGGTTACAAAATAAACTATTTATTGTATAAGAATATTAACTAATGCTAAAAACTATTTACATACTTAAATCTATAACTTACTCTACATTTACACCCTTGGCGGGTGGAACCATCAAGCGGCTACATCTTGACCTTTTATGACGTCCACTTAATGACTTCCGACTTACGACCTCCCACTCTCTTACCACTTACTCTACTAATTAATTATTCTGTTGCACTGCTTGATGCTTCCCCTTCCATAATATTTATTAATTATTATTACAATACATTGTCAACTTTTTATACGACGGAGCTTCAAGTGGAAATCTATTTCATTACATTAATTTATAGATTATACATTTCCACTTGTGACACAATCTATCGGATACGAATTTGTTCCATAAATAATCAAGTAACCAATCAAATTTATGATTTGTTATACTTTAAATATGAATTTCAAATTTTATATTGCTGTGTTCTGATTGGTTATTAATTAATTTGGGCTTCTTCATAAATTACGTCATGCAATGTTAAGCATTTTTTAGTACCCCCCCCCCTTGCAATCATCACACTTTGCCACAGAAAAACGAAAAATAAGCACAAAATAACAAAATACTAAATATGAAAGGATATATGTCACGTACCTATCTACCCTTCTACCCTATGATATAAAAAGATAAGGCTTTTTATGCAACGCTCAAATGCAACGCTAAAATGCAACGCTAAATTGCAACGCTCAGTGCCGTGGGGCAAAAGGGCAAGTGACCCCCCAAGGATGACTCGGATTGTATTATTTTTGGTCTGTCCAGTGGCGTATTTACAGGGGGGCTCATAATACCCCATTGTAACCAATATTAATCTATCCTATAATACAAAATGATAAAGCTTTTTATTCAAATTTTGCTTATTTGCCAACTCAAAATAAAAGTTTACAGGATTAAAAGTTTGAAAAAAAACCTCTAATATAAAAAGATAAGGCTTTTTATCCAGATTAAGATTATTAACCTCTTAATTATTTAATTGGTTAATTACCAACTAATAAATTTTACTACTTATATGAAATATTATTTTTTTTAAATTAACCTTCTCATTACTCAATCAAAATATGATATCTAACAAGTATTCCCAACACAGCGCTAAAATGCAACGTTTTAATGACAACCAACATTAAAAATCCTATAAAAACAAGAAGTCAAACTTTGTTGTTCCTTTTTATGTATTTACCTTAATAGAGAATATATTCTCATCATCATATGATCATCAGATCATCGTCTTGGAGACTATATGATCTATGACTATAAATAAATCTCAAGGGCAGAGCTTTGACAAAGTTGGTATAGTATATATCTATAGGCATTTATTTAGTCATGGACAGTTATGTTATATGTAGCATTAACAAAATGACAAGCAAAGAATGGAATAAAAATTCAAAGTGAAAGCGACATAACAAATGTTGTATGGAAAGAAATTTTGTAACAAGAAGGATTTTTCACATACATGTATAGGGGCCGTCCATTAATTACGTAAGGATTTAAGGGGGGGGAGAGGTATCGGAAATCTTACGGACCCTTACGTGGGGGGAGGGGAGGGTCCGATGTATTTCTTACGTAAGTATCGTAAAATACCGTTTTTAAATAAAATTTTTAAAATACCCCGTTGACCTTTTTTTTTCGCTCTTCGCTGTTTTTCAGGACCTTTGTTTCCGGTTTTCACTGTACTTTAGGTACGCCGTCGACCTTTCTTTTTTTGTGTGCACTTTTTTGTCATTAAATAATTTAAATAATCCTTACGTAAGATGTTACGGGGGAGGGGGGAGTTGCCAAAATCTTACGTGCCTTTATATGAGGGGGGGAGGGGGTCAAAAATTACAAAAATCGTCCTTACGTAATTAATGGACAGTCCCTAATTACGATCGGGCGAAATCGTAAATCGTTCTGGAAAATTGGCGAAGCCCCCCTAGTGACAATATAATAATATAATATTATCTTTTATTAAAAAAGAAAATAAATCAAATAAAATTTAAAAAAATTTAATTTCGTTCGCCACGAATTCGCCGAGCTAGCTGAATGTCCTTGGGCATAATTGTAACTCGTTTGGCATGGATGGCGCATAAATTTGTGTCTTCAAATAATCCTACTAAGTAGGCTTCACATGCCTCCTGTAACGCACCAATGGCGTCAGATTGGAACCGCAAATTTGTCTTGAAGTCTTGGGCTACTTCTCTCACTAAACGTTGGAAGGGTAGCCTACGGATGAGCAGTTCAGTGGACTTTTGAAGCCGGCGAATTTCACGTAATGCGACTGTACCAACACGGAAACGATGGGGTTTCTTCACACCACCAGTCGATGGTCTCAATTTAGGAGCTGTTTTGGTGGGCAATTGTTTATTGGGAGCTTTACCTCCTGTCGATTTACGAGCAGTTTGCTTAATACGAGTCATAGTTTACTTTTTACAAAATTTCTATAGGAAACCAGAAAACGATTTTTTTAAATATTTTTCAAGTCGGATTACAGCTTATGTATGAAATTTATGATGTCGATAGTTGGTTGGTATCTACATAAGATTAGATTACAGAAAATAACAAGAACTTCAAACTTTTATTCGGGTATGAAATGCAAGGTAAAAGAATGACAGATAGAGTTTAAAGATTCAGAATTGGCGCCCATGGGTGGGCTGAGAAACAAAAGGTAGTTCTAAAATGCTATACGCCATATTAGTGCAGCGCCAAATTCTGCGAGCTCAGTTTGCAAACGACATAAACTCATTTTTTTGCATGTTGACATTTGATTTCCAATATCCAATCAAATTTAACTTTAACTTTATATTGCCTTAAATAAAAAATTGACTCACCATTTTTTAATCAAATTTTTATGTTTTTAGGTTTCCTTAAACTATTTCTAATATTTTTGAAAAATGTCTGTATGTATGTATGAGTGGCTGAGGGTCTTCTGCTCAGAGCCGGATTAAGAGGGAGGCTAAAGGGGCTGCAGCCCCGGGCCACCAATTTTCTAGGGGCCTCAAAAAAATTAAAGCAACAAAATTTAAATCACTAAAATTTACATTTATGCAAAATTTTACATTTGATCTAAGCACGATTGACCTTCAAAATTCAAAAATTTTCGCCTGCGGCGCATTTTATTAAAACGTGCAAGACCAAGGGGTCTCCAAAAAGAGTTATCCCCGGGCATCGCATATCCTTAATTCGGCTCTGCTTCTGGTATGTGTGAAACAAGTCTGAATACTCGATGAACTGCGATACAAATCAATTGGACGATTGTTTGGAATATCTTATTTCTTAAAATTCGTCAGTATAAGCGCAATGATGTATGTTATACCTACTGATACAGAAATTATTGTGCAGTATAACTGGTCATAATTGTTATGCTTGACCTAGAACAAAATATAAAATTTATTTTATGAACCGAGAAAGTCCAACACTTACTTACAGGTCGGAAACTTGAACCAGCCGCATTAATTGGAATTGTTGTATCAGGTGGCGGCTGCAAACCAGATTCATTAGTAGGCTGCATAGGTTGTGGTTGCATAATTGAAGCTTCAGTAGGATACCGTGAACCACTCAATGCTTCATCATAAGTCGGTGGATTATCCGATTGGTATGAATAGTTTGGTGGGGGGAAACCGGCTGTTGGTGGAAAATAAAATCCAGAGGTTGGTGGCTTTGGTTGGGGTGCTCGATGGCCATTGAGTGTAGCTGTGGCATTATCCAACATCTCGAAATCATCATTTCCATTTACTTTTGAAGCAACTGGCATAGGTAGCAAAGGTTCAGCAGTGGATTCCTCACTCGCCGATTCATAAGATATCTTAATAATAGAAACATCACCGTCGATACTTAAGTGACTGATCTTATCATAATGAATTCTTTGAGGAAAGTCACAATACTGCTGACCATTGATTGTCACCTTAAAAAAGTATTAATCAAATTTTTAAATTTTGCAATCAATTATTTAAGTTTATTACTTTGTATTTATTAAATTCACACAATATAACGACTTCAAATCTCCCTGTACACTTAATCGGAACTGCAGTTTTTTTTTGTTCTTCGTCCCATATTCCACGATATAAAGAATTTAAACAAATGCAACCGTCCGATAATCGCACCGATATCTGCAAAGCAACATCGTCTTGTGGTGATGTACAAGGCCCACATTGCAAATTAATATTAAATCTAAAATAAACCGAGGAAAACAAATAAAAAAATAACGTAAACTTAAAAGTTATACCTATATGAAATTGCTGGAACAGTTCCAGTAATTCGAACCAATTTTTGGGATGTAAATCTCCCTCCACTACCAATCGGGCCCACATAAGGTATATTCTAAAATTTATAAAAATTAAGAATTATATGATTACGATATAATACGAAACTTACTGGATCTAAAACAAGGTTATCCATTAAGTACTACTACGTTTGTTTACAAGAAGCAAAATTTAAAATAAGAAAGATATAAATTTTAAATACCTTATCAAAATTTAAACTAACAATGTTAACGTGCGAAATTACAAAATATTACTAAATTTTTTCACCTATACAGAAATGGTAATTAATTTATTATAGATCACGTTGATTTTCAAACCGAAACCCCACTCCTTTTAGAACTTATATTCAGAAAAATTCCTCATGAATAAAATAACAGTGTATATACTATAATAGTGAGCGAATAGCTAAAAGATTAGTCATCATCAATTTCAAATTCTAGTGTACAGTGGCGGATCTAGGTTAATTCTCCGCTTAAATTTTTTAAATTAAATCTAAATAATTTGCTAACGTGAAAGCTGGAAAGAAGGATTTCTACATTTGATTGTTTTCAAACTTAAAACCAAAAATGTCTCTTTTATTAAATTAAAGTACCAAGTATGGGGGGTCCAGAAATTGTTTGCATGGTAGCCCAAATTTTGAAGTTCCGGTACTGAGCATTAGTAATATGCTACATTATACACTTCGCCGACAGGTACCTGGTGTATGTGTTCCAGTGGCGTATTTAGAGGGGGGTAAAGGGGCAATTGTCCCCCCCCAAGGACACCTCGGATTGTTCCCATAAAGCCCGACGAAATTTGTATAATTTATTATTCTGTCTTCTGCAGGTATTCTAGAAAAGTGGGAATTTTATTATATATGTACTGGAGGGTGTTCACCACCCGGTTTACACTTTTGACTATAATTTTGACAGTTAACTTTCAAAGTAACGTGAAAATTGCTACTAAACTCTGAGCAGTAAGGCACTTTAATAAATGATCTTCCAAGCTTTAATATTATCTAGCCAAAGGTTTAAATTTCCCTCATTTTATTTAAAAATTCAAATTTTTCAGTTTTTCCTGGTGAAATTTGTAAAATTCTAATTATCCTATCTTCTCCAAGTATTCTAAAAGAGTGGAAATCCTGCGATATGTACTGGAGGGTGTTCCACACGCGCCAGACTTCCCCGGTTTACAATTTTGACTTTATATTATTTTTATAATTAACTTTCAAAGTAACATGGAAAGTTGCTGCTAAACTCTGTAAGAAATAAGGTAATTAAATAAATATGCTTTCCAAGTTTTAATTTCTTCTAACCGAAGGTTGAACTTCCCTCATTTTTGCTTAAAAATTCAAATTTCCCGGTTTGGATTAATATTGGACAAATATTTTTAGTCCTAATCTTAATTTAATGTATTTTTTGGTTGGTAAAAGAAATCGACCAATCAGAGTGTTTCTTTTGTCACTAAAAAATGACACGTTGGAGCAGAAGCAGCGTGCTGGGATTTTATGTATTAGGATTATCATTTCACCGCGGTTTTGCTATAAAATAATTTAGAATTATAAACTCAAAACAGCGTCAATTGTACGTAAAAGAGCCGGTATGTTCTTGATATTTGGTAGCGTTATGAGTTCCACCAACGGTAAGGTAAATCGCGAATATATTTTTAGTAGTATTGATCCGGCACTGGCGCTCCTTATGTTACTCATAATATATTTTTATTTGAACTAGTCAAATAATTCTTATTTTTATCCAGACTGTTTTTCAAAAGCACAGGGTATATGAAGTTACTATGTACAATCTTTGTTTATATACAGGGTGCTGAATGACTTATGCCCGGTTTCTGAAGATCTCTGGTTATCCTCTGGTCAGCTAATCAAAGGTTAAAGTTATCCTTTGGTTAAAGTAAGATGGGTTTCTGAAACCACCAACTACTAGAGGATAACTAACCTCTTGTCAACTCGCTTAATTGAATTGCCGGTAGATGGGGATGCAGTAGTTACTTCAAATTAACCAGTTTTTTTTGTAATTTTATTATTTTATGTTGGCAAAAATCTGTTATACATTTAAATGTTTTGCCGAAAAGTTTAAATATAATATTATTTTTATTATTATTATTAATAAAAATTTTTGAAAATAAATTATTTTGTGCGTAAAAATAAAATAGATTTGAATAAAAGAAGTAAAAATTTCACCGACTTCGACGAAGATGTCTTATTTGATATCGAACAAGAGTTTAATCACAAATAAAAGAATAAAAAAAGAGACGGAACTAATATGAAATTTAAAAACGATGCATGGATCGAAATAAGCACTGAATTCAATTCAACTGTCATAATAAATTCGATTGCGCATGTTCTACAAAGTTAACCAGTGGATAACCCGAGCCCATCCGCAGGTCAACTTTGACCAAAGATCTAAGGATAACTTTCGCTATAGAAACTCAAAATCTGCAGGTATATTGCGGTTAAGCTTAACCTTTGTATAACTCGAGCTTCAGAAACCGGGCATTAGCCGAACATAGGAAATTAACATGTAAAAACTTATTTATGAAAATTCCTGCTTCCCTAATTATTTTATAGAAAAAATGAAAGATACAAAAATAATGCAGAAATATAAGCTACGAATGATAAGAGCATTGGATTTTATTTAACTTTTACTTAAAAAGCCAAAAAATGCTTTTGAAATCATTAAAAGTTTTATTAATCGGACTGGCCATGAAAGTTTCCATGGTAATTATTTTGGAAAAGATAAATTAAATTGAATTTATTACACGGCAAGTGCGATAAATGACAATTTTAACAATTTCGAAAGCATTTGTTGAGCTTTTAAGTAAAAGTTAGATGAAATCTAAGGGTCTTATCATTTGCAGTTTATATTTCTGAATTATTTTTGTGTCTTTCATTTTTTCTCTAAAATAATTAGGGAAGCAGGAATTTGCATAAATAAGTTTTTACATGTCAATTCCCTATGTTCGGCTAACTCATTCAGCACCCGGTATATATTTATATGTTTGTGTCACCATATCTCCCTAATGGTTACAGGTAGCGAACTACATTTTTGACAGCATGTTTGTAAAGATCAGGAGAGTGTTCCTGGCTGATCAAATACAATAGGGCAGTTCCATTCCCCCACTCCAACATGGCTGCCGAACAGCAGCTTGGTGCTATGGTAGGTGGTATTCGCCATTAGATTTGTTAAGGATTCAAGTGTTTTCGTTATAAAAATGTATTTTTTATAGAATTCTAACCAGTTCTTTTAGCATTTTTAGCTTTTATGACACGGTGGTGATTGTTTTATAATAAATTGGCCTACTAAAATCCACTATACTTGCAAATAATTGAATAAATTGTGTGTTATTAAATTTTTCAAACGGTTTCTCGCCGGTATGAGTTTGTAAATGTATTAGCAAACCACTTTTTCGTAAAAATTTATACTCACAAACAGTGCACTTAAACGGTTTCTCGTCGGTATGACTTCATAAATGTGTTTGCAAATTACTTTTGTCTGTACTTTTATAATCGCAAACGGAGCACTCATACGGTTTCTCGCAGGTGTGAGTTCGTAAATATGTTTGCAAATTACATTCATTCCACATCGAGAGCTCGTTGAGGTCGGATGTGTGTAATAGCGTTATCGTCTAGTGCGTGACGTATATAGTGATTTAATATTGTGCAATCTAAATTTTACAATAAAAGTTAATTTAAACTAAAGTTATTTACTGGTGAATTTGTTATAATTGAAGGCAACGAAGATTTTAACAAGTTAGAATGTGCCAAGTCGGTACAAATCTTACAGAATTTCTTATTAAATGGTGAAAAGAAATTTTCAGAACCAAAGAAAATGGGAAAATCAAATAAGACATCTTTGAAACGGGGCAATAGCTCAATCAGTGCCAAAGTGGTAAATAAAAAATTTATTGCCGAAACTAGCCAGGCAAAAAATGCAAATAGTCAAGACGACACTGAAATGTCGTACAATGTAGATATAAGCAACAAATTTGAGTTGTTAAATGATAACAACGAAGTAGAAAATGTGACATCAAATGTAATAATTTCGACACCAAAAATAATTAAACCCAAGCCAATTGTGGTTTCGGGATTACCCAAAAACCATGTGAAATTCACAAATGATATCAAGGAAGTGGTGGCAAACAAATTTCACCTAAAATACTTAGGTGATAAAGTAAAAATATTTACTGAGAATATTAATGATTTCAACCAGTTCAAAGAAAACCTAATTTCAAAAGGAACTCAATTTCATTCGTATAGCCATACGAACGAAAGAAAGATGATGGCTGTGTTAAAAGGTGTACAGCGAATGAACGAAGCGGAAGTTTTGAACGCTTTAAAAGTTGTGAACCCAAAAGTGATCAGTGTCAAACTATTAAATAAAGACAATATTTATTACCCTAAATTTAAAGTGGCATTTGAGAGCGATATGACGTTCACGGAAATCCAAGCCATTCGAGGTGTTGGTAACATCAGAGTCTACTGGGAAAAATATAGGGCAAGAAAAGGTATCACCCAGTGCTACCGTTGCCAACAATTTGGCCATGCAGCGGACAACTGCAATTTAAAAATTGCATGCCGTCAATGTGCAGGTAACCACCTGTCAAAGGAATGTCAAGTTCCAGAAGGTACAACCCCGAAGTGCGCAAATTGCAAGGAAGCTCATACTGGCGATAACAGAGAGTGTTCCGTTTATTTGAAGGCTCTTAATAGAGTATCAAAACCTCCACAACGAGTTGTTAAGCCTCAGGCTTATGTGGTGCGTCAGGCGGATTTCCCGTCCCTACGGCCAAGTCGACCCATACAAAACTTTACACCGACGATGAGTCAGGTGTTGCAACAAAGGCCAGTTGTGCGTCAGGAAGTGATGCAACCACGACATCCGATTCCCGTCCGACAAGTGAATCACATCGTACCACCAAGTGCCGGTCACGATGGTGTGGAAAATTTAAATTCACTTTTTAGTGAATTTAAACTATTGGAGTCAATGTGTAACATTGATAAAATGTTAAAAGCTGTGCGCGAGTTAAATCAAGTCATGGCAACTACAGTTGATGGTGGTGCTCGCATGGCGGCATTCATCAGATGTGCAAAGGAATTTAATGGGTAGTTACAACCTCGAAGACCTTAATATAATGACGTGGAACGCCACAAGCGTTGTAAATAAAGCACAAGATTTCGAACTGTTTTTGGACGAAAATAATATCCACATTGCTCTGATAACAGAAACTTGGTTAAAGGTAAGCGATAATTTAAAATTTAAAAATTATTTTGTTTTTAGGAAAGATAGATTAACCGACCGGGCAGGTGGTGTTGCTATTTTAATCAGAAAGGGGTTGCCGCACGAAACGACAGAGCAGCCAAACGTAACAGCAGAGCTATTGGTTATAAAAATCAATTTGAAGAGTCCTTTTTATGTTGGTGCCATGTATGTTCCACCTTCTACAAATCTTACATCGGTTGAGCTTGATAACATCATGAACAAGTACAACAAGATTATAATCGGAGGGGATTTTAATTCCAAGCACCCCCAATGGAACTGTCGGTATCCAAATAGAAATGGAAACACCTTAAAGGCTCACAATGATATAAACAACTATCTGCTGTTATATCCACGCACACCTACTTTTAGTCCGCCAGGTTTGTTACAATCTACTATAGATTTCTTTTTAGTGCAAGGAATAACTAACTATTCGGAACCTATAACAATGAATGACTTAAATTCGAATCATTGGCCAGTACTGATGACTTTACTTACCTCTCGCATACCGCCAAATTACGTTATCTCGGACACTAATTGGCGCAATTTCAGAGAAGAGTGCAACAACAGAATTCGCATAACTCCGAACATCAATTCTGTTGAAGAAGTAGACTTTGAAATCGCCAAATTCACCATGGCAATTATAGAAGCACACAAAGTTTCCACGAAAGTTAAACGTATTCGGAACAAATTTGTCGCAGATCGAGAAACCGATGATCTGAAACGACGACGAAACAAAGCTCGACGTAAGTGGTTGGAAACAGGCAATGTAGCCTATCGTGTCGAGAAAAACCAGCTTACGGAAGACATACAAAACAGAATTAAAACCATTCGACGTGAAGAATGGTTAAGTAAAACTAAAGACCTTACCACGAAAGATAACTCTTTGTGGAAAGTGTACAGCGCGTTGAGAAGAAAAAACGAACCAACGCCCACTTTAAGTCACTCCAATACGAGTTATTATACCAACCAAGAAAAGGCGGAGGTTTTTGCCGATATTTTTGAAGAGGTACACCAGGTAACTACCAACCTTAGTTCCCCGTTAGAGGAACAGGTAAGAGCAAGCGTAGAACTGCTTAAAGACATGGACGATTCGCTGGAAATTAACATCACTCCTAAAAGAATCCAGCAAATTATCAAGAGTCGTAAGGTGAGGAAGGCTCCCGGAGCCGACGGTATCACTAATAAACACCTTAAGTACCTCCCCAAAAAGGGAGTGGTACAACTTTATTATATTTTTAGGTCATGTCTGAAGCTATGCTATTTCCCGACGGTGTGGAAGACCGCTAAAATATTGGCAATTCCGAAACCAAACAAGGGCAAGGGCGAAGCCAAAAACTACCGTCCAATTAGTCTACTTTCTTGTTTGAGCAAAATCTTGGAAAAAGTTATCCAAGAAGAAATTGTCGACCATCTGACAAGTAATAATTTAATTATTAAACAACAATTTGGGTTTCAGAAAGGACATAGTACCATCCATCAACTAGCCAGAGTAGTTGAGGATGTGGTCATGGAATCCAACAACAACAACCATACGGGGATGGTATTACTCGATTTGGAGAAAGCCTTCGATACGGTCTGGCACGAAGGTCTAATCCATAAGATGATGGAACTGAATCTTCCTACCTCCTTGACGAAGATCGTTCAGAGCTATTTGACAGGTCGCACCTTCAGTGTTACAGTTGGCGATGCTAGATCATCGGAAAGAAGCATACCTGCTGGTGTTCCACAGGGTTCGATTCTCGGCCCAACACTTTTTAATATCTACATCAACGATATACCAATGCACGAGGACACGAATATCGCTTTGTACGCCGACGATACGGCTATCTATTCGTCGAGCTTAATTAAAGAAATTATCGTTGAAAACATCAACGAACATCTCCAGTTGGTATGCAAATTTTTCAGCGATTGGAAATTAAAATTAAATGTCAGTAAGACTGAGGCTATCATGTTTACGAACAGCAGAAATCGTCCGACAGTCGATATTAAAATTAACGATAGCGTTATCGAACTGCAAAAAGATATAAAATATCTTGGCTTGCTCTTAGATCAACGACTTACGTGGAAAAAAACTATAGCCGATAGAATTAAAAAAACCAACTTGGTGCTACATCTGCTCTATCCATTGATTAACCACGAAGCACAGTTGTCCAGAGAGTTGAAGCTTCTGCTCGTCCGCACATGTGCCAGGTCAGTCCTGACGTACGGCTGCACTATTTGGGGAAGTGCCGCAAACAGCAAATTAATTGCCGTACAACGTTGTCTCAACAAGTTTTTGAAAGTAGTGAATAACTACCCTCGCTACACTACCATTAAGCACATGCACGAAGACAACAATTTTGAATACGTCGGCGATTTTATAAAACAGTCGACCGAACAATTTTTGAAACGTTGCTCGTTCCACAATAACGAGTTCATTAGACAAATTGGAGACTACGATCTCGACAATATAATTTCCAAGAGGAAAAGCAAACTCCTCAAGTCTATTTTGCTAAGAAATTACAACTTTTATGACTAAAAGCCTGAACTGGTCTCTGTCGGTCCTTGTCGAGGAGGGAAGATCGACAATGTAAATATTATTTTAACTGTGTTGTTTTTGTATAGTTTAATTGTAACTCCACTTCCAATCCCAGTACATGTTAACCCACACAATCCTACATCAAACTTCCCTACCCCATTTTTATCAATTTAGCAAAATTATTTATCAGGTTTTTGAAATTTTTATCCTGTAATTCATTTAAATTTATTTACAAATCAAAATTATAATTACTGTACATATGTTAAATATCTAACAAAGGGCTTAACCTAATAATAGATAATGTGTATAAATTTGTTGACATTTGAAATGTAACTATTTAAAATTGAATAAATGTTATATATATATATATATATATAAATTACATTCAAATTACATTACTCGACATTAATTTACAATTAATTAATTAAATTATTCACAAATAAAATCACCGGCGAAAAACCGTACGAGTGCTCTATTTGCGAATATAAATGTTCATTTAAAATATTGTTCCAAAGACATTCACGAACTCACACCGGCGAAAAACCCTTTGAGTGCTCAGTTTGCGAATATAATAATGTTCAGACAAAAGTTAGTTGCGAAAACATTCACAAACTCACACCGGAAAAAAACCGTAATGGTGCACAGTTTGCGATTATAAATGTTCACGCAAACAAATATTGCAAAGACATTTACGTACTCGCACCGGCGAATAACTGAGTGTGCAGTTTATTATTTATAAAGTTGTCGCCACTGTATCACCTTGGTTCCATTTTGTTTAAGTTATTTGAAACTGAAATCAATATAATCAAGAACACAACAATGATCAGTGGCGGATCCAAGATTCGCCCCCCCCCCCTTAGATCTTCAAAATACGTTAATTTTTAAACCAAAAAATTATCAACTACTACCTTTTTTCTCTTATTTATTAAATTTTTATTTTGTCGCCCCCCTATGGTAATAGTCTGGATCCTCCACTGACAATGATAGACATGTTTCGACCTTATTAGGTCTCATCAGTATCATATAGTTGAATCACTGAGTGAAAGAAGGGTGTAAGTCCAAAATGTCTAGTTTTAAGTAATCATAAAAAAACTGTGTGGTTTTGTAATTGTTATTGTTTTCATATTACCATGCATACAAAAGTTGTACTATATTCAGGGAAACATATTATAGTAAGCATAAGAATTTCTAGAATTTGCTATTTCACTAAGGTCCAGTATTTCAGTTGCTAGTTAAACTAACCCTTAACGACCACCTAACGGGTTCTGTCCTAAGGGGGGATTTTCCCTCCATCCTAAAGACAATCCAGGGTCTAATGGTACTCGACCCGGTACTCCGTAACTGCCCTGTCAGAATCATGTTAACGTTAAGGTAATGTTAACAAATTCTCCAATCAAAAGCCATATTTCTGCTGATCTACCAATCCAAAGCTCCTGTTCGTTAACATTACGTTAACATTAACATGATTCTGACTGGGCAGTAATGCCATGATGACTCGGTTCGGCTAAAAAATAAAAAAAGTAAAAATTTAACATATTTCAAAAGGAGTGAAATAAATTAAAAATGAAAAAGTAAAAAAGAAATACTGTGAAAAATAATTTTAAAAAAGTTCTTAGTCTTCGTTGTAGGCGTCGAAAGGTGATGAAATATCGTGAAAAATAATGAAATGTTGTTTATTTATATTTAAAAAATAAGAATAATACAATACGTTGAAAATCAATAATTAAAAAAATTTAAAAAAATAATTATCATCTAACAGGTTTGGATTAAAAATATTTGAAATTATGAAAAAATCCAATAACAAACGAAATATTTTATTCAAAGTTGTAATTGTAAATGAGCTGCATTAATCGATATAGCTCGAAAATAATAAATTATTATATTTATGGTGACCATATGTACTTATTTTAGTACGTCAGTATTCTTTTTTTGAACGATGTCCTATGTACTTTAAAACTGACTCGAAAACACTGAAAAAGGCTTCTTTATTTCTGGTGAGTATATTATTTTCACTACAAAAGGCAAAAAATATTAAATTTATTGGAAAAGATCACTTTTGCAGCGAGTTACGTATGCGGCTTTATATAAATAAAAATATAAGAAATGTACGGCACTAGTCATAACAACGGTAATGAAATAGAGGACGTACGTAATGAAATATAGGACGTACGTAATATTTTTGATTACCGTTGTTATGACTGGTGATATCATGGTAATATAACACAAAACTGCATCGACCGCAACGTACCATTTTCAAAGAAATACTACAAAAATTAACGTTGTGGATGTGAAAACATCTCCTATTCGTATAAAAAAGAAAATTGTAGTCAACTTTAAAGAAAAGCAAAAACAGTTAACTTCTTCTCAGTCGACCGGTAGCACCAATGGCGGTTCTGCGTATGTACCGTATGTGTATGTACCATCGGAAGACTCGGATGAATTAAGTTATAAATTTCAAAGAACCGAAAGAAGGAAAACCACAATAACAGTCTTGGAGAAAAACCCAAAACCTATAATACTTTACTTTTACTTACAAATAATAACAAAATTTTGTAACTTAATTTCAAATTTTAAATAACAAAATAACCTCATTTAACCAAATCGACTTGACATTTGAAAATAACTTCAAGTGTTGCTAAGGGGAGTGGCCTAAAGCTATTATTTTTGTCATTGGAGAATTTGTTACTACGTCACGATTTACCGCGTTTTAGATTTTTAAAACATTTTCAATTTTTGAATTTGAATTTAATGACTAAAAATTAATCAAAAAAAATTTTTTTATGGCGGAGGGACCTTATTTACATCTAAATATTTGATTTTAATAATAAAAAAAATTTATGGGATTAGCCCATTGAGAATCAGCCGCTTAAAATAATACAATAAGTATTATTGAAAAGGAGCAAATAACAACTTTTAACGACGGGCTTTAAGTACAAGTTCGAAAAAAGCCATAAGCGTCCGTACTAAGGAGCAAATAACAAAAGAAGGGATTTACTTAAGGGGGTAGGGAAATAACCAACTGAATTGTATTGAAATGGCAAAAACCAAGAAAAGATTAATACAATAAGTATTATTGAAAAGGAGCAAATCACAAAAGAAGGGATTTACTTAAGGGAGGTAGGGAAATAACCAACTTTTAAGTACAAGTTCGAAAATAGCCATAAGCGTCCGTACTAAGGTTTCTTTTGTACATTAAGATTTTAGATTTAGAAGAATAAATTGAATAAACTAAAAGTATACCTCCCGTCAGCGTCACCGAATCGACGTAGTTCGAATTTTCTGTCGCCGAATGAGAATCTCCGAAACGTCGATGCCGAATTAGAATCGCTGAAACTGGCATAACCGAATATCGGGTGGCCGAAATGACAGTGCCGAACTGAAATCGCCGAAATGACGGTGTCCGGGCTAAAATCCAATTAGCATCGGGCCCCAAAAAGTTACCACTGGCTTCTCTGATACCACAAATTGGTCCCTTGCATAGATGAATGATATCGTAGGGGGGGGGGGTTTACTTGAAGCAATAAAACATAATCCATCATAACTTTGAAACGAAATAAAATAGGTACAAGTTTATTATAACAAAAATTATCAGTATCAAATTACCTACAACTTTTCTTCTATAAAATTTTTTCTAAAATAATAATAAAATAGTATATTCTGTAGTGAGTTAGGAATTGGCATATTCTGCACGAGGGGAAAGTTTGTCACCCGAGCCGTTCAGGCGAGGGTGACGGTCCCCGAGTGAAGGAAATATTCTGTAACAGGTGCGAAGAATGTGTAATTTCTGAACTGAAAATTGAGCCAGAATGTTCATGTTCTGTATTAGTCGTATAGAAAAAATTTTATTTAAAAAAAAATGCCTATCTGCAAATTTTTTTGTACATGGAAAATATTTTTTTTAAATGTTTTTTTGGTTTTTGCATATTATTTCGATTTTTTGAATGTTTTTCATGATTATTTCGGATGCTCTGACGAGATTTAGCATTTTAGTTTTTTATCCCAGGGAAATTGGGAGTTACTTTTAATAATTCAGAAAGCTATGCGATGGCCACATCAGATTTTTATATTCTAATCTCAAATTTACTTTTTTCTTTTTACTTTTCCAAAATTATATCTATAGCTTTCTCTCAATCAACAACTGCAAACCTCAAATTTAAACAAACTCTCAGACAGCCTTCTTGACGAGAAAAACCTTAGTTTCTACAACTAGTTGGTGCAAATTCAACTAATTTGCGGCAAAATCAAAAATTGCATTGGACTTGACCAGGGCATCCTAGATGGTATGGAAAGTTGGGTTTTTAATGGTAAGGATTTTATATTAATCTGAAAAAGGAGCGGGGAATGTAAATTAATATTACAAATGACAATATTATCTTTTATTAAAAAAAAGTTTATCATATAAAATAAAAAAGTAATTTTAATTTCGTTCGCCACGAATTCGGCGAGCTAATTGAATATCCTTGGGCATAATTGTAACTCGCTTGGCATGGACGCAACACAAATTTGTGTCTTCAAATAATCCCACTAAGTAGGCTTCACATGCCTCATGTAAGGCACTAATGGCGTCAGATTGGAACCGCATATTTGTCTTGAAATCTTGGGTTATTTCTCTCACTAAACGTTGAAAAGGTAGCCTACGGATGAGCAGTTCGGTGGACTTTTGGAACCGGCGAATTTCCCGTAACGCGACTGTACTAGCACGGAAGCGATTGGGTTTCTTCACATCACCAGTCGATTTTCCAGATTTACGAGCTACTTTGATGGCCAATTGTTTATGGGGAGCTTTACCTCCTGTGGATTTACGAGCAGTTTGCTTAATACGAGTCATTGTTTACTTTTTACAAAATTTCTATTGAAATCTTCAAAACGATTTTTTCTATTTATGTTGTTGATAGTTAGCTATCAAAGTAATAAAAATTAAATTAGTGGAGCACATACAAAACAAACAACAAGGACGTCTAAGTTTTAATCCAGTGGCGGATCCAGTGGGTGGGGTGCGATCGCCCCTGCCTAGATCTTCAAAATACGTTAATTTTTAAATCAAAAAATTCGAGTTCCCAAAACTATTTTGAGAATTTAAAAAATATTTCGTATTTTTTAAACTTCGGGTTTTAATTGATTACCTTATAACAAAATAACAAAAGTACGGTATTGTATTTTAAATGTTAAATCTATTTTATAAGATAAGAATAAGAGAAAAGTACTTTAAAGAATTTAAATCCAAACTTCCGGAAGCCGCCTAATCTGAGGCTACTAGACAGGTAAATAATATAAGCTTGTTGCAATTTGGGAAAATCCCAAATTTTAGTGTTTTCCTTAATCCCTGAAAGGGTAGTTTTAAGTAACTATGCTCTCCTTTGTTAGTATTTAAAGAAAACAGAAGGTTAACGGGTCTAGCTCTGCTTTATACGCACCGTGAAATTGAACTAAATTAATTTTATATTATAAACCGTGAAGCTACCTACTTTAATTTTTATTTTTTAATAAAATTTATTTATTTTTATCTTTTTTTTTGGTATTTAATTTATTAAAAAACAAATAATAATAAACTTATTTTTGCTATTATAAACTACTACTTTTTATTTTTCTTATTTATTAAATTTTTATTTTGTCGCCCCCCCCCCATATGGTAATAGTCTGGATCCGCCACTGTTTTAATCTGGTATGGAATTCAAGGTAAAAGAATGACAGATGGAGTTCGGAACAAAAGGTAGATCTAAAATGCAGGAAGAATGACAGAAAGTTTACTGAAACAACCGAGCTAGGAGCGGTACCACCTGCTTTTGCCCGCCCTCCTGCAAATTTCAGATATGTCTTCTCGAATCACAAAGTTTCCACATGAAAGTTAAAAATTATAATTATATAACTATATAAAAGTAAACGGCGACCTTAAAATCACTCTGTCAAAATTTTTATAAAATTAACATTGTTCTTATGGGAGGTTCATTAAAATTTTTACCGAGTGTTTTTAAAGTCGCTGTTACTTAGAAACGGTGCACAAAATAAAAAAATGTATAGAAACAAAAATGAAGAGAATGAAATTTTCAACAACAATAAGTTTTTCTATAAAAGCGATTTTTTTGTGTCAAAAAAAGGCTCAAAAAGGTACTATTTACACTGTGTGTGTGTACGAATAATTTCGTGAGTCACTGTATGTTTTAAAAAATTATATTTAATGTAAAAATTTAAAAGTTAAAGGTTATTTTATGGATATTTCCGATCTTCTGTGGCATACAACGAACAAAATGAATAAATATTAGAAATAAGAAAAATATACGTATTAATAATTGACGAAAATTACTTACCAGTAACTTAACAAAAATATAAAATCCAAGCGATAACACAATCAAGTTGAACTAGTTGAAACCACTATAATTGAAAGGTTGACACTGAAACACTACAGTCACTAGATACACACAGCACCGCAATCCTATTTCCCATCGGCCAATGAATGAGAGAGAGAATGTAAAATGGCGTCAAATGTCAAACGACGTTTGTTATTTTTACAGTTAAATTACTCATTTATGATGTTTTTATTTAATAAATAGTCATTGGACTCTCAAATGTTTTGTTTATTTATAATCACGCTACATACATTATTATAATGCTCTTACCAAGTCCATGCTATACATGCAATACACATTTGCAACACCGTGTGTATCTTACTTGCCGATTGAAACGCTCTCATTTTTTGTAAATTAATTAAATGTCAAAGTCTTTCAACATAACCTCAATTATGTTGAAATAATAATTTTTTCCAATGCTTTTGGTGTTCTACTTTGTATAACTAGAGTGAATTTTCAATATGAGTAATAAAAAAAGTGTGAATAACATAAATTGCAGTGTGCAAGGCTGTCACTCTAAGAAAGGACGAGAGAAACTTCTCAGTTTTCATCGTTTTCCTGCAAAAAACGCAAGTTATGTTCCAATAGTTAATAACTTCGGATTTGAAGAAAAAATCTGCCGAAGAAAAGCTTGGGAGAAAATTTTATTAATGGAGAAACCATCAACCCGTTCTGCAAAAGTATGTTCTTTGCACTTCCGGCGAGATGATTTTATATTACCAGGTAACTGCTCAAACTTGTAGGAGAAGCTCTTGTGACTTGCACTCATTAATTATTTCTTTTTAGATTTTGTAAACAAGTTGGCACACTTAAAAAAAAATGCAGTTCCTTCTCAAAATTTACCTCAGAAAAACACACCGTTTACAACGCCAAAAGTTAGTGCAAAGCGGAAGAATAAGCTACGAAGGAACTACCTAGAAACACCTACTACTACCACCGATATAGATCAAGAGGAATTCTCTGAAGTGAAGCGTGAGAGTTTAAAAGTTGAAATTAAAACAGAACCGATTGAATATGAGCAGGAGATTTTGCATCACTCGATAGATATAAAAGAAGAAACTCCTTGTTTTGATACGAATTTATTAATAAAAACTGAACACATATGAGCAAACTATTCAAATGACTTATACTGGAGAGAAACCATTTTTGTATGAATTTTATGATTATTATTATTTAATATTAAGAGAGTTGATGATATATTCTATAAACTCTATAAATTGCAATTAAATTACAGCAGTGTATTCGGCGCCACCAGGATTAGAACCACAGTTTCACGCTCCTAGTCAACACTGGCAACAAATTTATGAAGGTAAACTTTAAAAGAACAATCAATGATTCAGATCTGTTTATGTGTGTAATTGTAACCATATGTGTGCATTAAAAAGTAATTTGATGAAGCATACTCTCCAGAAGATGCTTACTTGTGAAATTATGTTACCATAAGATTTTTGCTCGTTATATTTAAAATTCCATATGAAATTTTACAAATAGAGGGTTAAGTATATTTATGATTTGTTGGCTGTTTGTAAACAGGTTTTGAGTTTTATTTTTAATTTTAAGAAATTTTCAAAATTCAAAAAAATATTTTTTTCCAATGGGTACGTCTTAGCGGGTAAGTCATAGGGGATATGTGCTATACCAGGGATTATGTAATTAGAAGTAATGTTAATTAAATTTAGTAATTTATTATAAAACAAGGTGGAACTCGTTTTTGCGACAGTTCTTAGGCTTCTATACATCTACTTTTTTGATAGATTAAATTATTTGGGCTTTATTTTATTAGAATTTTTAATGCGTTAATCTTTTAAGTAGGTAGATACCAACGGCAAATTTTTTTTATGTAAGGAACACGCAACGAGTTCTGATTTTTTTTTTTGAATCATGCAGACAGACAGACACTGAGCCAGATCATAAGCTTTCTTCCTATACATTGTATAGAAGCCTAATTAAAAATTATATGTTTTATTCAAATGTACTTTGTCGATATTGTTTTACTTTATTTTAGACGAAGGTAGTACAGTTTTAGAGCTACCAGGTTGGGGCCCAATTTATTTTTTAATTTTTTAGAAATATTGTAAATAAACGTAAATGTAAATAAGCAAAATTGAAGGCAATGAAATTTGCAACAAAAAATGTCCAAAAATTTGTGCTGTAAAATCGATTTTTATTTCACAAAAAAAACTTCAAAATGTAAAATTTAAGTAGATAAACAATAAGAGAGTTGAACCAATTTTTTTTCCAAGTCCCAACCTTGATTAATGTAATATAAACTTCCGTCTTGCGGTTTTTTGATTTTAATAAAATTTTATGTTATGTTATCAGGTTATCATATTTATATAGAAGCACCAAAATAAGATAATTTTAAACCTCACCGTTTAAAATCAGATTGGCAGTTCCCAAAATTTACACTAATAAAGATTTTGAACAAGGGCAGGATTTTCTTAGAAAAATTTTAGTTGTCAAGGAAATGGATGGCATAAAATCAAAAATTAAACAAATATTCTGAAGAGAAATTTTTAAATGCATTAATAGTGTATAGTCAGTATGTACTTTTAGACTTACAATAATGCCGATGTCGGTTGTCGCTCTTTCTTGTTTTAACCGTTGGGGGGGGGGGGGGGGCTCTCACTGGTAGTCTTCATTCAAAAATGTCCGCCATTTTACATTTTATGAAAAATGGTTTTTCTTGAATAACTCCGTCATTTTCAATTTTAACGAAAAATCGTCAAGATAAAAGTTATCAGAAATTAAGTTTCCTACAACTTTGATTCCCGCATTTTTTTCTGAAATCGATATTTTTTAAATTAAGCCTGAAAAAAGCAACGAAGTAAAACTCTTGCATTATCTTATTTATTTTTAACTTGAGGGCACAAATGAACATAAACAAACTTGTAGAGAATTAAATTTTCAACAATTTTTCTACAGTCAATATTTTTAAGGTAGTACGTCTTTTTTGTTTTGTTTTTAGAAAACCCAATAAGTGTACGAAACACTTCTGAACTAAAATGTTTTTAAGTTATCACATGTAAAATACACTGTAAGTATAAATTATCGCCAACATTTTCATACTATGGTATTATCTGGCGATGAAATTGAAATCAAATTAAGAGAAAATCTATTAGATATAAAGGGAGGGGAGTTTTACGGACGTTTGTGAATACGGACATGAGAGTTCTTAATTTAAACAAATTAATAAAAAAATATGGCTATAAACTTTTTGTTACTGAAACCTGGGGGACATGCAATGCCCTCCAGTACATTAGTTATATATTGACTCTATAACTTGATAATATAATACAATTTCAACTCGATTACTGACGTATTGGACGGCATAGCGCCAGTACACATGCTTCCAGGTTTCAGAAACGGAAAGTTTGTTCACATATTTTTGGATTAATTTTATTAAAAAAAGAAGCTTTTACGAGTGCACTCGTAATTTTTTGGCGCAGTAACTTGATTTTGGAATGCAACTTAACACAATTTATCATGTACTGGAGGGCATTCCATGCCCCCCAGACCCCGCCCCATCTATTTTATTATTTTTTTTAACTATTATTTTAGCCTTTACATTTCTTCTGGTAAGCTAGAGAGGTGAAAAGTTAATATTTGTAGCAAGAAAGTTGATTTGGGAGAAGATTTGTCCCCTGAACTTGTAAAAAAATCATTAAAAAATGATCGAATTATCCGTTTCTTTTTACTGAATTTTTTCACTTATTTTCTACACATTTCAGTTTCCAAACCTCTCTCTCGCAAACACCCCCAAATAATCAAAATTTTGGTTTTCTTTGATTATTCGCGATTTACATTAAACAAACGCCACCACTCGGAAAAATATTAAGTTAATCTAATACATATAGAGGGCAGTGACGTATTTAGAAATTCCTTTCTTGTTAATCCATTCATGCGCGTCAGTGGTAAACCGACTGACAAGTTTCAGAAATTTCGATGAACTTTCACAAACGAAATCCAAAAACTAAGAAAAAAAATTTCAGGGATACAATCCGAGTCATCCTTGGGGGGGGGGGGGGGGCAATTGCCCCTGATAAATACGCCACTGATAGTTGGTATAGAACGTTTTGTTTGAAACCAAACCTTTGTCTTCTTTTGGTATTTTATTTTGTTAATTATCATTTCACCGCGGTTTTACGATAATGATTCAGAATTAAACTCAAAACAAAATCAATTGTACGTAATAGAGCCGCCAAGTTCTTGTTATTTGGTAGCGTCATAAGCGCCACCAATGGTAAAGTAAATCGCGAATATTCTATATTTATATAGTATTTAGAGGTATTTAGTATTAAAGACCAGTGGCAGCTCGTGGCTTTTTCATTTGAGGAGGCTAATCATAAAGTATAGTGTAAAAGTATAATCCATCTCAATAGCGGCTTTCCGTGTGCGGTAGATGTAGTGACTGCACAATTGATTACACTGGGCAACAAAACAAAAACTTTTTCCTGCGGTCTTAGGTTTTGGAGTGAATTTAGATACACTAATGTTACAAGGTACTTGGCACGTAGTTATTTTGTTCGAATTGACTCTAGTTTTAATGTTAAAGGGGGGGGGGGTAAAGTTAAATTTAAGCAAAAACAGCATATTTCGATAATTTTTTTGACGATTCAGTTAATATATATTGATTTCTATAATTACTACATAATAAAATGGTATTTGAAGAATATACTGTGAAATTTTTATTAATTTTTATGAAGAAATGAGCCATTGACAAGTAATCTCCGCGGACATCTCAAACAGAAACTTTCATTTTATTTTCAATATAAAAGAGTTGTATTTATCTTAAAACCTGGAGTCTATTCGACAAATCTGAAATTTTTTTCGGATTTAGGGGACCATAATTACCCATAATCGACTCAAAAATCCCACACCGCAGAATCGCTGTTTCCCTATGTAGTCGTTGAATAATATTGAATATTTTTGTTCATTTTATTTTTAATATAAGTAAAACGATCGTCTTTATCTCAAAAACTGGGGTCAATTCAACAAATCTGAATTTTTTTTGCAATCAGGAGACCATAATTACCCAAAATCGACTCATAAACCCCAGACCGCAGAATCACTGTTGCCCTGTGTTATCCAAAGGACATAGTTGTAATTTTACTAATGCCAACGTTACAGGTAATAATCAGCCCATAGGCACTGAAAATAAATTTGCAATTTTTCACATCTAATTTTGAGGGTGTAAGCTACTAATGACTCATAAGGAAAATTTTTGTACACTAGATTTTCTTCTACGATATTTTTAAAAGATTGCTTTGGATTTACTTCTCGATGGCCACAAGATTTTCTTTCGAAAAAGTTGAAAAAGTAAAAAATATATTAGTTGTATTCTTAAGATTTCTTAATTTCTCAAGACTTCCTTAAATTTCCTAAGATTTCCAAAATTTCCTTAAATTTTTACATTTTCTCGGATTCCCTAGGATTTCGAATGTTCTATTTTATTCTTAGGTTCCTACTATTTAATAAGGTTGATAAATCATGAACATGAACATGAACATGATCATGAACAAAAATGACTAGATTTTGAAACCGGGGAGTTTTTTCCCTACAAGACGAGACTGCACATTCGCAGGAATGACACCTTGGTAACACAAGTTGCTAAGAGATTTGTTATTTAGGAATAAACAAGAGTTCCTACAACCATTTATTCTCCGAGACCACACATATTTTCGTTGGCTCTCCATTTTTATTATTTCATCACTTTGTATCCAATTATAATTTCATGTAACAACCTTTGGTAAACAACAATAAACAAAATTATTATTGTAATATAATATGTACAAAATGTATTATTGAGACGGTCATTAGCCTGGTATGTTAGCTGAATAACTACTGACACTAAGGTACCCGGTTCAAATCCGGAAAGAGTCTAAAATTTCTTATGATCGTCTCCGTGCTATGGAGGGCACGTAAAGCCGGCGGTCCCCCTGGGTTGATGTTTTGCCCTCATCAACAAAAAAAATCCAGGGTTACGGGCACATCTGAGACAAGCCCAGCAAGCTGCCTCAGATGTAAAGCAATGAATATGCTCACAGACTTGGACTTCGGCTCTGTCTTCGAGAGAAGACGGCCCGAGGTAGGCAAACAGGATTTATCCTAGCCTAAAAAGTGGAAGAAGTATATTGTAATAAATTAATTTAAAAATTTATCAAGTGAATCAACTAAGAAGTTTCCAATCAGAAGCAAAAGCAAGTTACGACTAGGTATGGCAACTTAATATATTCATACCTAGCCCGTACAGGTACCATACAGATCTTTAATTAAGTGTAGCGTAAACTGCTCAGTTTTATCTACATCTGACCGTTGCTTAATGGACTTTACGCGTTAGCTTGCTTTGTTACTTAAAACGCAGTTCTTGAGAACATGGTTTCGAAAAACATCTTGGATTCATAACAATAAATTTCTTCAACACTCAGATACTCAGTTAAATAGAAAACACAAAACAATGGTAAAGTGGACAATCTGACTGAGAGCGACTTAAACAAGACTTGGTAAAATACAAAATATCTCAGAAACGGTGCTACGAAATAGAAAAATGTATATAAACAAAATTAAAGGCAATGAAATTTGCAACAATAAATGTCTAAAACAAATTTCTGTAAAATCGATTTTTATTTAACAAAAAAAGAGTTTCAAAATGTACAATTTACATTGCTAACATAAGAGTGTCCTACTTCTTTTAAGAGTAATCATATATTTTAACCTTATATCAAATACGTCGTATGACTAAAGGCAATCAAAAGTTAATTTGAATTTAACAAAATTTAAAGTAAAATCAAAAAATAAATTTAAAAAAAAATGCATTTTTTGTTAGAATTTTGCCATCCTGTGAAATTCTTACGTTTTTCTGATGGCCCCTAATGAAAAAAGTTTACCCACCCCTGGGTAATTTTTCATAGTAAAAAAATTTTAAATTTTTTAAAACCAGCATTTTTGAAATAGGTGGGCCCTGGTGGGCCGTCACTGCTCGCATCAAATTTATTAGAAAAAAAATACCCACAAAGCAGAACTTTGGAAAACTTGATTAGTGGCGTTGGTGTAAGATGGCGCTCCGACAAGTTGTACGTTTGTTGGTTAATGTTTATTTACTTTTTTTATCAATATTATTATTATTAATTCAGAATAAAATAATTGAGCTGAAAAAAATTATAATCTCAGTGTATTAGTAAAGAATTTAGCAAAATTGATGGGAGATGGAAGAAGTGATTCATCCAGAGGTTGTAAAAGAAGAAACCATTATTCTCCATCGCCAATGTAATTCAAACGATAGTTATGAAATTAAAATTGCAGAGATTGAAGAAACGGGCGTGGGTTTGAAGGAAGAAATTACAGAAGCAGAGATACAAATTTTTAAAACTACTATTGCAGTCGAAGTCAGTAAACCGTTTTTGTGTAAATTTTGTAACTACAAATGTTCACAGAAAGGACATATGAGAGATCATTTAAGAATCCACACCGGCGAAAAGCCGTACGAATGTCACATTTGCGACTATAGATGTTCGCAAAAGGGCCATTTGAAGGTTCATTTGATAACTCACAACAGCGAAAAACCTTTCGTGTGCGAAATTTGTGACTATAAATATTCGCTTAAACAATCGTTGACACGTCATCTGAAGATACATACCGGTGAAAAATCATTTGCCTGTGAAAGCTGCGACTACAAATGTGCACGAAAAGAAACTTTGAAAGACCACGTGAAAATTCACACCGGCGAAAAGCCATTCGCTTGTGACATTTGTGATTATAAGTGCGCGCATACCGGAAGTTTGCGAAATCATTTAAAGACTCATACGGGTGAAAGACCGTTCTCCTGCGAAATTTGCGATTATAAATGTTCCCGAAAGGCGACTTTGAAATTGCATCTTAAAACTCACACCGGCGAAAAACCATTTGATTGCCAAATTTGTGGTTACAAATGTTCGCAAAAAGGGCACCTGAAACTTCATTTAAGAACTCACACTGGTGAAAAGCCTTTTGCTTGCAAAATTTGCAACTATAAATACTCTCTGAAACAATCCCTGAAACGCCACTTAAAAACTCATACCGGGGAAAAATCATTCGAGTGCGATTTTTGTGATTATAAAAGTACGCGTCAGGATAGTTGGAAAAGCCATCTGAAAACTCATGCGAGCGAGAAACTGAATTGGACTAAATGACTAAAAAAAGAGACAGATTATTTTGGAAAACTAGGAGTTTTGTAATCCTGCCGGTTTAGTGTTTCAAAAAAAAATGTTATTTTTCTTCAACAAAATATTTAATTTTGTACGGTTGTCCTCAAAGCTTCTCTACGATAAAATTACCTTGGTACAAAATTAAAGTTACGTAGAAGTAGCGGTTGGCCGGTTATGTTCATTAGAATGTTATTGCGAGAAATAAAATTAAAATCAGCTCATCAAAGAATTTTTTGCTTTATTTCTAAATGCTTTCATTCCATCGATAAAATATTTTCAGAAGATTTGAAATTTAGTACATTTTTGAAAGTTTTGTTATAAACCAAACGTTCGCGCATGTACCTGTGCGTAATCCAATATGGATGCCGTTTTCACAGCTGTTTCACAATTATTTTTAAATTTAGAAAAGGTGGCACTTATAATATTTTTAATAAATTTCGTTCGTTGTTGTTCAAAATCAAATTGTTAATTTAATATTGTGCAAAAATGGTGCATACATGTTGGGTGTTTGGTTGCAAAAACAGTAGTAATAAAACCGACGCCAGGAAGGTTAGTTACTTCGGAATACCTCTTAAAAATCCAAATAGGTATGTATATTATAAGTTGCGAAGGAAAGATGATTTAAAACCTAATAAATTTATTTGTACTAGAATTCGTGAATGGCTAGATAAGATTGGTAGATCCAATTTTTCAAGCAAACCACAACAATTTTTTAAAAGTAAAAAGGTATGCAGTGAACACTTCGAAACTAAAATGTTAAGTATTTCAAACACCAAATTAAAATCAAATGCAACACCAACCATTTTTAAACGTGAGTGTGGTTATAACGGTATGAATCAATTTGATGCACCGAGTTGTCCTACCGTTGCTTCATCATCTAAAGAACAAGAGCAGGTCAACGAGGAAAACAAATCTCCAAATGTAAAATTACCTATTCGTAAGTATTTCTATATTGAAGTAGTACATATTTTTTATATATAAATTTCAATCGATAAACAATGCTTTAGGATCTGTTATCGACCACGATGTACCGAGTTGTCCTACCGTTGCTCCATCACTTGAAAAACAAGAACAGCTCAATGAGGAAAACAAGTCTCCAAATGTAGAATTGCGTAGTCGTAAGTATTTCTGTTTTAAGTAGCATATACAGGGTGTCCCCGGATACACTTGACAAAATTTCAGTGGTGATAGAGGACACTTCTAAGAAAAATATTTAACAAATTTTTTTTTCTAAATTTAAACTCTTGAGAGTTGGGCCTCTTTAAAGCATTTTTTTAATTTCGACCTTCACGTGGTCATAGCTCGGAAAATAGTGATTTTCAAGTAAAAATGGTTTAGGGCTTTTTTAAAGATCGTGAAATAATCTACAAACTAGATTAAAATTTTTTTGTCTAAAATCAACAGCTTTCGAGCTATGAATTACAGTAAGTAAAAAAATTTTGAAAAATTGTTGAAAAACAAAACAGCTACAAAATAAAAAATTAAATTCACAAAATTTGTCAGCATTATTCATAACTCGAAAGCCGTTGATTTTAGACAATAACAATAAATCTAGTTTGCAGATTATTTCACGCTCTTTAAAAAGGCACTTAACCATTTTTACTGCAAAATCAATATTTTCCGATCTATGGTCATGTGAAGGTGGAACTCTCGAGGGTTTGAAATTTAAAAAAAAATTTGTTGAACATTGTTCTTAGAAAATTGTATCCGGGGACACCCTGTATATTTTTAAACAAAAAATTATTTTTTTTAGAATTGACTAAAGCTTCTAAATTGTCATCATCCACTACAACGACAAATCGTCTGAGAGCACAAATTAAAACGTTAAGAAGACGCAATTTAAAACTTGAAAAATCTCTGGAATTAGAACGAAAAGTTACCGAAGAACTATTTATTAATTTCTGTAAGGAAAATTTAGGAGAGACCATGGCTGCGTTTTTCGAGATGCAATTGAAACTGTCAAAATCAAAAGGGAAGGGTTCACGTTAACCAGAAATGTATAAACAGTTTGTTTTAACTATTCATGGAGTAAGAGCAATGGCATTTTCCAGAAGGCAATCTTATGCCGAATTACACAAAAATGGGATGCTTTAACGGTCGCTGCAAGGGAATGCGTTTTATGTGCTGACGAAATGTCGCTGAAAACTTTTATGTTTTGTAATCGTTCAAAAGATGTAATTATTGGTTTTCATGAGACTAATGGAACGGGAAATCAGTGGAAGCAACCAATTTCGTACTTTTTTGTTCAAAACAGTTGGTATGTAGAAGACATGAAGATTATAGGTTTTCAAGTTATTCGAAAACTGCAAAAAAATGGCAGCAAAATTGCTCTACCATTTTCATAAAAATTTGAAGATAAATGAAGCAGAAATATGAAGTATAAGGTTACAGCTTTATGTTAAATCGATTGTAATTAAAGAGTTTAATTTAGAAATATTTTTAGGGCACTCAAAAGGTAGCATTTTAAAGCATGAGAGAATTTTACGGTTTTAACTTCCTTTACTTACATAACAGTTAGTGTCATTAGAATGAGATGAAAATTTAGTTCAATTTACTGTACTTAATTTTTTTTTAATTCTTTGTAATTACGACGGAAATGGAGAAATACAAAATTTGCAAAATTGTTGTAAAAATTTTATTAAAACTCATATGCGTCAGATAGGTAGATAGGTTGCATAAGTGCGAATTAGAAAAGTGTAAAATTGTGCAGCTATTAGAGAGAGCAGTTTTTTAAATACAAATATTATGTAGATACTAGCATTTGGAATTATTACATATTATAAGGGTCCGGATCCGGATTTATAGGCACTAAAACGCTTGAATATATACAAGCAAATATGCTCTAAGAACGTTGGATTGCAATTGGTGCAAATAAGGAATTAACTATATTTTTGTTACAAGTTTAGTTGGTATTGAACTGGGGCTACAGCGAGAGTACATTGTACTTTTTTTTTAATTTTTGAAAATAGCGCCCAAATGTTCTTTAGTTTGGGCAATTTTAATACACAAGTGTAAAATGAAATTCAATAGATATTTAGAAGTATGACGTCTCAAGGAATATTTTTGAAATGAATCTTCTTGAGGATGTGGCTAACTTTGGTTATTGAATATTTTATTTATTTATTTCTACTATTTTTGACCGGTCAAGTTCCTTCTATAATAATAATTTTAATACCTATGGGTTACCAAATTTTAAAATGTTAATCCACTCGACCAGCGCTAACATGATTCAAAAATTTAAATAATAATAGTTTAATACAGTGTTACAAATATTAACGGAACGTAGGATTTCCAGTCTGGAAACGTCGGGGAATTTTTTATTTTCAGAGCCAAGTCACGGAAATTAAATTTTCAGGAAAGGAAAACAATTTTTTTTTAATAAAAAGAATTTAATAATTTTAAAATTAATTTTTATTACATAAATAATTAAATTAAATTTTACGCCATTTAAACGCCAAATAGGCACTTCAACTCAAAATATGTATTACAGTCAAAATAAAAACTTCATAAAAGACTCAGAAAGGCGTAAAACATATTTCTTTTTTAAAAATTTTCACGTGCCTCCAAGCAAAAAAAACAAGCAAATGCCTAAAAATCTGATTCCTACATATTATGCGTACCTGAATAAATTAGTACTGAGAGAAATAAAAAAGAAAAAAACTGTGCGTATTAAAAATATTATAGAAGTTGTATGGTTGTAAAATCTCATTTTAAAGATTCCCAAGAAGTCCATTGAGTTTTGTTAAGGTTCTTGACCTCTCGATTTGGTCGGGACAGTCATTTCTTTTAAACTTCTCTATTTTTTTTTATGGAAGTTGGGACGCACAAATGTCTCGATTTTCAAAAAACTGAAAATATTAAATTATTTTTTAACTTAATTTATTTCAATTCTTCCACCTAATTTAGGAATACGTCCTGTTATTGCCATGGAATGTACCAAATTTTCACTTGACATTCGTGGTCCTTTCAGCACTTCGCATATATTCTAGTAGGTTGCTAACCTTGCTAGATGCAGAGCTCATAGGTGAAACTTAGGCTTTTAGATCACAATAGTGTAGTTGTAAGTTGTAAAAAACTTTACTTTTGCACTGACCCGCGTGGCTCACAATATTATTTATACAGGCCTATGTTAGCAATGTAAATTCTACGTTTTGAAGACGTTTTTTGGTCATATAAAAATTATTTTTTTACAGAAATACTTATTAGAAACTTTTTGTTGCAAATTTTATTTCCTTCATTTTTATTTATATAAATTTTTCTTTTTTAACACACCATTTCAGAGTTACAGTAACTTAAAAAAGACTCTGTAAAATACAAAAACAATTTTCATCTGTATCTCAAAAACGGTGCAACGAATAGAAAAATGTTTATGAACGGGTCAGTTACATTGCGTTATGCGTTCATATTGATTTAAAATTCATTATTTCAATAATCAAATGTCAGCATTACCAAAAATTCCCAAAATATTTATGAAAGTCTTATAAATAAGTCTACCAAACTTCAAAGAAGTCATGTTTTTAGTTTCTGAGAAAATTAAATTATTATTCCAAAAATTGTACAAAAGCTATCAAGATTTAGTAAATCATAGCAACGTCTGATTCCGTAATTCATTCATTTTTCCACCAATATTTTTAAAAGTTTGTTATAATTTATAAACTACAACAAATTTTAAAAAATTTCAAGTTTCTAAGTTTTTTTTGTCTTTGTCTTACCACGGATATTACTCATTTTGTTGTCAGGTTACATTATTGCTACATTATTAGTAGCAACCAGGGCCGGCGTAACCATGTCGTGTCACCCTAGGCAAAAGGTTGTATTCGCTGCCCCTCCTCCGAGCCGAATTAAGGATATGTGAGACCCAGAGCAAACATTTTTTGATGGTTTCTTGGTCTTGTTGGTTTAATACCAAAATTTATTGATTTTTTAAAGTCAACCACGTAGATCAAATGTAAAATTTTTAAAAGGAAATTAAATTATTATACATTGTAGCCTAAAGTACGTGCTTACAAGAGGCCACTTGAATAACCGTAGATGTTATGGTACGGTTGGCCAGCTGTTGGGATTTAACCCACAGTTCCTCGAGCAATGGTAGGTGTGCCCACCAATCGCAGGTTCGGAGTTGGTTGCTTCGATCCGTTGGTTATCACTAAGGAACGGATTTATATGTATTTTTGTATATTTTGATGGCTGTAATTCAATACCTGTACCTTTTAGGGCCTCCATATTTTTTTATTTTGGATATGATGATATAATTTTTACAAAAAATGCAATGAAAATAATAAATAAATCCGTTCCTTAGTTATCACAAAAGAAATTAGCGGTACTATCAACGTCGAAATGAAATGCTCTAAGGGCGCCAAATATCGAAATAAAACACAACAAATAGAAAGAAGGGGATTTATTCGATATTAAAGATGTCAAGTGAGAGATTGGGTTGCGTAAAACACACAGATAACAATAACTTTACAAGATACTTGGACACTTGGTCCACAAACAGTTCAAGCTGAAGGCTTTCAATAAAATACAGCTGCTGCTGAGGGACTGATGGTCGTCTACAACCCAGTATGCAGAGTGCCAATAACACCCACTCATGCAAAGCTAACCAAACAGATTGGTGCAAGGCTTGATTTGACATTAGACAAAAAAAGTGATTAAAAATATACTAAGTGAACAGCACTTGCCCAGTTTTACTCCTTCTAGATCCGCTATTGAGTAATAGCGGAGACACAAAAATGTCCGGGTTCCTTCCAAGAGCTCTTTTCTGGATCCGGATCTGTGTCAATGAACTAAAACTACTAAAACAGATTAAAACAGATATTAATAATAATGCCACTCACATATAGTCGCAGCGGCACGAGCAGATTTTCAGAAGAATACTGCATTTTGTGATACAAGCAAGGGCTTCGGCACACTTGTTCCTAACACGATTTAAAGCGATTTGACCCGAGGCGCCGAAACATTCTGCGCGGCAGGCTCAAAATGGCGGCGAAAATTCTAAATTTCTATTTTGAATCGTACATAAGGCAAGAGGAATACGAATAAAATAGTAAAAAAACAGTTTGGACATATACCCACAAACGACAAAACCCGATGGGCCTGCTCGGCATGGAAGAACAATGAGGGAAAGAACAGATGTTTAATCCAATATCCCTTTCAGAGTACGGTGGCCTTTATAGTAGTTTTAATGTTCCGACACCATCCACGTGTATTCAAACTTTGAATTAATATTTTTTATTACCGATTTTTTAATTATATTTTACGTTTTAATCTGAGAAAATAAAAAAGAAATTTATACTACATATTTTTCAGCGGGGTTTATCATGAAAAGTATTGCTCGGAATGAAAAATTTTATAGAATCTTTTTTAAATAGAATTATCGTGTCTTTCTTTTTGAATATAGGTATTTTGTTCGTAAAACTGATAGGAACCGAGAAAATCGTCAAAAACCACTTTAGAGCACCTTTAGATGGTTGCCACATGTTTGGCGGAACTCCCCCCCCCTTTGGACTTTTGAGACGTTATTCGGGACACCATAATATGAAAAAACAACAGGAATTTTTCAATAAATCTAAAACCGCCTAAAGCTGCATCTTCACTAAGACGGCACGGCAAGCGGCACTTTGATCAAACAAAGATTAATAGTACCGCAACTAACATCAATAGTGCCGCTTGCTGTGCCGTCTTAGTGAGGATGCAGCTTAATATAGTAATATATAATTGAGTAAGGGAATTATAAAATTGTAACAGGATCTTGGATGTGAGGGGTAGGGCAAATAAAACAGCAAGTTCTATCGCATCAATTAATTATAAAAGGGAAAAAGGGGAAAAAGGGGAATTATAAAAGTCTCCATACGATCCCATATTTTCCTATATTATTGATATAAATTGTATGATCATACGGAGACTTTTTTCCGGCCTATGAAAATCACTTTTACAACAATATGACAAAATTTAACTCGCTTCAATTTTTAGTTTACATTTTTAAATTTCGTCGCACCGTTTCCAAGATATAGCGGGTTAAAAATATCTTTGTAAAAATTTTAATAAAGTTCCCATAAGAGCAATGTTAATTTTATTTAACGTTAAAAAATTAGTCAAAATGGATTCAGGGAAAGTCAAAAACCGAAGAAAATCGGTATTACTTCCTTTTTTACAAAGAATTTTTTTTGAAGAGCCTACTTAGGTTTATGACAATCCTTAGAATAAGGTACATACTAAAAGTACCTATAGTATTTCCGTCCTTCATCTCCCGTTACATTTCAACTAGCCATTCTTTCCTCATCAGAGAAGCATCCTACTAGGGCTACCCATCACTTAAAATTGTAAAATAAAAAATTAAAAAAAAAAAACCGACTTAAAAAAAAAGTTCACTAAAAAGCAAAAAATAAATATTTTTTATTCCGAATTTAATTCTTACTATTTGTTGTTTCGTTTAATGTAATTAAGAAATTATTGTTTATTATATAATTATTAATTGCTTTATAATTATGAAGTCGGTGCCAAGCAACTCTAAATTTGTCAGACAAATCGTCAGTTTAGAGGTAAAAGTCACCTAGTATAATACATAATAAGATTTCCTATGTACTTGCTACTGCTTTTACTTGGCACCGACCTCATATTTATAAAGCAATTAATAATTATATAATAAACAATAATTTCTTAATTACATTAAACGGAACAACAAATAGTAAGAATTAAATTCCGAATAAAAAATATTTATTTTTTGCTTTTTAGTTAACTTTTTTTTTTGAAGTCGGTTTTTTTTTATTTAAAATTTTTTATTTTACAATTTTTTAATTTGAGTTACAACTTGATGATTTAAATTTTGCTCCTTCAATTTTTTTGAGGCCCCTAGAAATCTGGACGCCCGGCGCTGCAGCCCCCTTAGCCCCTCTTTAATCCGGCTCTGCATGGTGGTCTATTTTTACGTATATCAGCGATTTTCAAAAGAGGGGGCACAAGCTTGTAAAGAGAGGTGCGGACCACCTCTGTAGTTTTGAAAATTATATAAGGATTACAGATTAATCTGAAAATTAGCAAATTACAGATAATTTGCATTAGTTTATTGTATGAATTTTTAATTAATAGTTTTTTATGTAACCTGATGTTAAGCATTGACTTTTTTCTTGGGGGGGCGTTGCATTTTCTTTTTTGGTAGAAAAAGAGGGCGACTTAAATAAGTTTAGGAATCTCTGACGTAGATGATAAAAATTGGGGTTTTTCTATTGTCGCTTAAAAAATGTTTGGGAATTTTAGAGAATACCAATTGTTAACCAAGACTTAGTTAGAGAATTGAACTGTAATGCAATTTAAAATTAACGCATGCGCAGTTCATATGGAATCGTGGGTGATTTAGCTTCTCGTCAATTTTGTTATTATCTGTAGATCATTGAACTTTTGCAACATCCTATATGCTGAAGCTGTCAATTTGTTAATCTAGTGGATCTAGTGGGCATGGTTATGGTTATGATAAGTCAAAGCAGTTTTAGATTTTTAGATGTCTTGTGATTTTTAGTTGTAAAAATGTGGTATTTATAATAAATTCAATTGTTTACTCAGGTAATTGTTAAATCACATTTCTATTAATTTCTTGTTATTTCAAAACAGCTTTTTTTTTAGCAATATTCATTTTAACAATGACGATAATTCTGAAGCCACCTTCCTAGCAAACACATTTTTTTATTCTCAAATAATATATTACGGGCTAGCTTAATTATTTTGTATTATCTGGATTGACATAGATTTAAGATGTATTTTGGTATAACTGCAAGCATCAAAGTGGATTTAAATTATGTTCGTGTAAGATACAAAAAGATACATACTTGTGAAAGTATGTAAGTATAACCCCATTTTTTACTTTCTCCATACATTATAAAATTGCAGTGTTACGATATCGATTATAATTAAATGTTAATTTTGTAGGTTTACATACCGGTAATTGGGTGACCTATGGATCAGGAATCGTATAATTAGGAACGAATCGACTAGTTTTACTTATACTCGGAACCATGTTGCTGTAAGATTTCATTATGGGTAAGTCTTATTTATATTTTCACATAATATAATTTATTGGATCATATTTTTGTGTATTGTATAATACTTTTAGCTTAGGATTTTTAGCATTTGATTTTGAATTAAATAATGTATGTCTGAAAATTGGCTTAAATGATTCTCGAACATTACTGATTGATTTTTTTTTTGTAGTAATAAGGGCATAAGTCACAGACATATTAACACAATTTTTGCTATATCTTGAGTAGGTTGAGATATCGAATTAAAACATCACAATTGAACAATTACCAAAAAACGTATTTATTTCTAGAATGTGAATGACAATCTTAACATGGTAGCTATTAACGTTGCCTATACTACCATTACATAAATATTACCAATGTTATGTACAGGGTGTGACAAATTTCCTTTTTACAATATCGACGGTGACATTTCCATATATTGTAACTCAAAAATTGATATTACCCAGGAAACAGTAAAAACTATTTATTTTTTAAATAAAACACAATAGCAGAAGTTTATATAATTTTAATCAAATAATATAAATATAAAATCAATATTCTTTAGAAATTTTACAAAAAAATAGATTTTTCACGTTAATATTTGACTTATGACTTATTGAATACTACAAAAAAATACATACGACATATTGAAGAACACATTGGCATTGGTTTAATTATTATTTTATTTAAATAAATTTTCTTGCTGTATCACTAATAAAAATTAATAGCCTTGTTATACCAATAAAAGAATAATACAGATTGCAAAATGAAATATAAAAAATTAAATGATCTAAAATATTAAAGGAAAATCTTAATTATTATTAACGTAAAGTAAGTTATCGTAAAATGACCAGCAGTCATTGGAAATAACTGGTTTTAATTGCTACAAATGATCGTATTTGGTTTTCTTTATTGGCAAGCGGTCACTATGCAATGGTGGAAATACAGCTGTATGTTTTAGAGATTTTGGTCTAATCAGAAGATCAAGAAAATCGCTATCAAAATCTGTTTTGTACTTAATGATTCCTTCAGGTAAATACTGTAGAGCTCGAATGGCATCGACAGTCAGGTCTCCTGCTTTTCTACCCGGTCTAATTGAATGATACTTCATGTTTTTCTTGAAATCCTTAAAAAAGATATGGTCCAGAGTAAGTGTTTCATACGGAAGTATTTTTCTAGATTCTTGGCATAGTTTGGAGTAATCACTTGGTAGATGAATTGATTTATTTTTTATCTTTCTCTCTATTACTGCATGAACACTATCACATTCCATTTGTGTGTGTCCTTTTACAAGATATTTTTGTTCAATTTTTACTTGAAGCTCATTGGATAAGGAAAAAAGAGCATTGGACATTACTGAATTTTTATTTTGGTACGTGCATCCATCGGAATAGACAACTATTGGTTTGGAATCGCTCAAGTGTCTTCTGATGTAATCCGTCAAACAAGTCGCAGAAGTGGATGCTTGTAGATCCGCTTCCGTTTCATTAAACCAGTAGCATGTACAATGCTTGTTAGCCAAATTGAATATCGTAAAGTTATGCACACAAAGTTTGGTTTTGTAATAGGTAGAACTTGCATTAAACGATGGGCAAACTTTAACTGCCTGCAAGTCCATTGTTAAAGTATAATATAACCCATTCTCACTCGCTTCTTTGCCTTTACTTTTCTCAGCTCGTGCCCTTTCTTTATCATTCCTATGGATCAACCGAACTTCCTCATTTTCGTTCTTCAGTTCGTACTGGATACAGAGATCGCATCTATCCTTTTTAGGATGGTAAAGGGAAATATTTAGTTTGTTTAACAGTTTCAATAAAGATGTTTTTGAAAGAGATTCCTCGTTAAATTCTGTACATTTGTCTTTGTACGCAGTGTACAATTCGGTAATACTTATAAAACATTGTTCTAAAAAGAGCTTGTGAGTGTGTTTTCTTTTAATGGTTTTTTTTTAATGTTTACTATAAGTAATTGTGCAAAAATTATTATAAAATATGTTAAAAATTTCAGAAAAACAAATTCTTAGTAATAATACTTTTATTATAAATAATAATTATTTAATTATTACAAAACTTATTATAAAAAAAAACAACAAAAGCAAACAAAATTAATTAAAATAAAAACTTAAAAATAAAACAAACTAAAGGTATTATATAGAGTGTCTTAAGGAAACATAATACTCCCCATACACTAAATTTAAAATACATATCATAGGATTACCTAAGCTATCTAAAGAAACCAAGTTTCTATTATTTTGTATTAAAACTTCATAAGCATGAAGGTGTACATTAAACCCAATGGTATCAACATCGGTACATAAAAATTAAACAATTTTGTTATCTAATAAAAAAATTTTATCAATTTTTGCAAATTTTACAATATCAGATATATCAATTATTATTATTATTAAAATAAAGGAAACACTAATTTATTTTCATTTTTATATTTTAATGATTTTGACTTCCATAGGTGACCTTGAATAAAATTACTGTAAATTTCAGAAGTTTCAATTTTATTAGTACATATTATCTATAAGTTTCTGCAATACCCCGTCCTTTTCAAAATATATTTTCAAAACCTTTCGAAGGGGAACGATTTTTCTAAAAACTGGAGAAGGTTTAAGAGTAATACAGTATTTAATTTTTTCTTTCTTTTTATTTGTGATTGTATTAACATATGAATTAGTGTGACCAATTAAGAAATTTTCTGGAGAAATAAAATATTCTGATTTTTCAAAATTTTTGAAACATTTATATGGGTACTTCTACAAAACTCAGGTAACTTGATGTGTTCACAATCCCGTCTGTTTCTTTTTCAAACGGCCACCCTGTATATCAACTGCGAATAAAATTCAATACTAGTTTTATCAACGTTTAATTTTTCATAAATAATATTTTTGAAATTACTATGTTTTTTATGTTTACTATTGATATTCACTATTATACTACACTATATACTATTGATATTACCGTAATATTCTGTTTTTTTAATATTTGGTACGCAAATTTCAATTGGTATTTTTTTGATAATGTAACACATATATTTTTTCGTGAATTGATGCAGTGGCTATAAATTTTGGATTGAATGTGATTGTATTCGTATTTAAAACACCTGAATTTTCGAAGTGGTCCAGATTGCCGAATGATACTTGGATGGTTTGGTGAAAATTGTTCGAAAACAATTGCTCGAAGGAAAATTGCTCGAAAGCAATTGCTCGAATAACAATTGCTCGAAGGAAAATTGCTCGATTTAAAAAAAGAAAGTTAGAAACTTTATTTACAAAAATTAAATTTATACATTTAATATCCAATGTTGTGAGCAAGACTGCGAATATATCCTGTAACATCTACATTGTATTCGAAATTTTGCACTATGCGAAGAATTCTTGCCGTACAATCGCGATATTTACGGCTACCTACTGGAGGTTCAACGGCAGACAAAAATTGTTCCATATTTAATTCTGTAAGGCTTTGTTGCCGTTTAATAGTATCTACAAATTTCCAAATGCTAGGGTGATCCGCCGAAAGTAAAGCCCACCTCACACGACGCTTGTTTTGCTGATGGATTGCTTGCTTGTTCGGCTGGTGGGTTTCTGTGCTTGATTGGCTTCACACGCACTTCGTGGTTTCAATCCGCACGCAGGTAGTGATTGCAAATACTATAGAAAGGATTATAACTTATCTATAGTATTTGGTGACAGGTAGTAGAGTAGGTATCCCGAAACTCGACATATCTCGATACCACTCGTGTTTAGGAATATGACGCGACTTTTTCATTGGTTAGCGCTGAAATCCATCACGAAAACCAGCAGCAAAAATTGCACGAGTTCTATCACAGAAATCCAGCACGAAAACAAGCAAGCAAGCCAGCAGTGACGTCATTTTCCAGCGGGGCAGCCAGCACCGTAGCCAGCAGCGAAGCAAGCAAGCAATCCATCAGCAAAACAAGCGTCGTGTGAGGCGGGCTTAACTCCTGGAAGCCTCTATGCCAACCTTCAACGCTGTTGTTGGTTTTTGGTTCACCTTCAAGAATACCTTGGTAACAATTCCACAAACTTAAAGGTAAGCGAGGTGGACTCCTTTGTCTTCGATTTAGGCGACCAATCTAGGTGTCCTCAAAATAATCGATTATGGGTTGCGCTTCTTCAGGGAATACATTTTCGTCGCACAATACCTCAAAATATTGAATTACGTATTCTTCGGGTACAAAAGCTAGCGCAGGAAGCATTTTCATTTTTAGTGCAAATTCGGGTTCTAATTCATATCTGGCTTTCATACCATTTGCTTGAATATGTCGGAAAATTGCCTGGCTGAAATGGAAAAAGCATCCCCTATGTCTGGTTTGGGGATACACATCATGCACGACATTAATTATTGCAGTTTCATAATCAGACATTATTGTTTGTGGATTTCCATTAGGTATAAATTCTTTAACTTTGCGAAAAACTTCAGAGTAAATGGCCTCGGTTTTATTTGGTAGAAGTGCTTGAATTAGTGGGACAGCACTATTGCCTTGTAGACAATGTACTGTATACAATTGCCCAAAAAGAAGTGGAGCCGTTTTGAAAGTTGTGCTGATGATTCCAGCAGACGTAAATTCCTTGTCGTAGAAAAAATAACAATGCGATCTTCTACTTGTCCTTTATCATACAGAGACAAGACAGAGACAAAATATCACTTGTACGTCTGATATTAAGTTTTCATAAAATTTTTTAATAAAAAATCTTCACCACTTGCAGTAGCCGTAAACTCCGCTGGAAAATAAATGTCTTGCCTACGGTGTGGAACTGCGGGACCCGAATTTTCACTAGATCGAATATTTCTTATTGTTCTTTTCATGGATCCCACTGAAGGAAGTCTTGCTGCTACTGCTGGACCAACATTACTTGATGCAGTAGATAGGAGAAACTGTGGCGTATCTCGAGTTGATTTTGCCTTTTCCTTTATGTTGTGGTATATTCTAGCAGCGGCTACACTTGCGGCGTCAGCTATATGATTGTGCACATTATTAATTTTTGTGAAATTGTCGTCCATTGTTATCGCACGAGCAGAACACTTTAATTTTTTAGATTCTTCACATTTCCAATAAATTTTATTTTCAACCGCTCTATCTTGAATAAACAAATACCCTTCGATTAATAATTTATCTTTACCTTTTTCACTTATAATAAACTCCATTTTGTTATTGTTAATGTTAATGATTAATAATTAATACTATTCAATGGAGTAATCCCTAGTAGTCGAAAATTTGGTTTTTGCCTATGAAAATCGATGGCCGGCAATAAAACACATAGAATAATAAAAAAAATGTATTTAAAAATACTTGATTAATTATATAAATTGATTATTTTAAAAGTATACATTTGAAAAGTCGCTATTTGGTGACGTAGTAAACAATCCTCCAATGGAAACGTTCCATTTACAGTTCATATAATTTCAGTTCACACGTTACGAACGTTACATGTACAAGACAGAGACAAAATATCACTTGTACGTCTGATATTAAGTTTTCATAAAATTTTTTAAACGTCAAATAAAAATAACCTCAAATAAAATTGTTTCTTGAATTTAAAATTGAGTAGTAGATGAAGTTAAATTATGATTTAAAAAAAGCAATAAAAATATAATTTCAAAAAAGTGCTTTTTTAAAAGTCCACTTACAGAAAAGTTGTGGTTAAAACAATGCAACATAGTTAAATATTTGATATCAAGTTTATCAATCGGTTTCATAAATATCATACGAAATGTTTAATATGATAGAGTAAGAAATTCTTTTACTTATTTGTTGACAGAGGTTTTAAGCCTAAAAGTTTTAGTGTAAATTGTTGAGTTCAAATTATCGGATTAAATTTGGTTTGTAGTAAAATTTACTATATAAGGAAATTAAACAACTTAAAATTAAATTAATTGTGCAATTCCGTGCAAATCCATAAGGTCTGTAAGCAATATCTATAAGACTACGGATCTGTAAGAAATTTGCAATTCCGTGCGTATCTGTAGCTTATAGATTCTTATAGATTCTTATAGATTTTCCATAAATTCGTAAATATTTACGGACGAGGTCGGAGCACTCGTAAGCTTACCGACAGCGCATTTTTGAGGTTATGTGTTAATGTTTATGTTGAATTGTGAACAATTGTGAAGTGAATTAAAAATGAATAATCAACAAATTAATATATTTATTGGTATTTAATTTTTGTTCAACGTTTTCTTTAAACACATTTTCAGAACTATTATTAGTTAATATAATTTCAGGTTCTGTGATATTAATATTATCTTCTAGTACTATCACTCCTTCAGCTTCGGAACTGCAGGTAGCAACAACCGTATGAGGCAAAACTAATCCCACGTAGGGAGTAACATCTTTTGTACCAACCACAGTGATTTTCCCAAAAACATTTAAACCCCGTTCTTCATGAAGGGTCATTTGTATATTTAATTTCGGTCCACCTCCTGTTTTGTGTAAATCTTCGGTTATTAATCGAGATTTTTTCTTAATTGAGTATTTCCATTCTTGAAATCGCTAAAATATTAAATTAAAAGATTCATGATTTAATTAGTATTTATAATATCACATACCGTTTTCCACTCCTCGACACTTAACTCGGGCCCTGTTCCCATGGAATTTAAATCGTGCCTTAACATTGCCCACTTTTTCACCAAATAATGCTGATCAAGTGTAGGATTTATGGTATTACTGCGGAACACATAATCATTTTCCATCTCCTGTAAATACCTTTCGAATTGTGCCGGAGAAGTATTCTGGGAACGCTTCTTTTTTTTGGCGATATGTATTTCACTATTAAAATTACATCAATTAAAATAATTAAATTAATACCTATTAATTTTTTTATTTACCTCATTTTGCGTGGTACGAAACTATGAAAGATTAGGAAACAACAAACAACTTTTATTTACGAAAACTGTTGAAAACTAGTAATTATTCATAACCTCAACAACTTGGAACGAATGACATTTGCCGCGAAAATAATACGAGTGAAGTTAGCTGTTTCTATAAGAGTAGTTCAAATTATCGTCTGTAAGAGCATCGCTTATAGACGTGTGCACGGAATTGCATTTTTCGTAAATCTATAAGGATCCGAGTTACAGTTTCTATAGCGCTATAGATTTACGGATTTATAAGCTTACAGATCGAAAACATGGAATTGCACCATAAATCCAATAGAAAACCGAACAAGGAAGTTATTACAGTTTGTTATATTTTGCAAAATGCCTACTTAGAAATGTTTTATTCCTAGATGTGATAATACCACAAATAATTCTGAAAATGTATTTTTTTTCGTTCCGATGGATCTAGCTACAAGAAAGTTATGATATGAAGCAGCATGCAGCAAGAATATCATTACCATTTTATCCAAAATCATTATGGCATTGTTGTGAAGATCATTTTGATGTTGAGCACGATTTTGAAAACTGGATGTACTCTAAAACTATGGGAAGTAAGTTAAAAATTAAACATGGTGTGGTACCACATAAGTTTATTGATAATTCTTCTTTAGAAACCCTCTCGAAAAGCTTAACGGATTCTGTCAAAAAAAGAAAGTTGGAAAATATTACAAGTTTTGAAGCAAAAAAATATTCAAAAATTAGCAATAAGCCATTAAAATCGAAAGTTGTGAGGAATCTTTTTTCTATACCACAGTTTGATGCCATGTGCTTCGGGTGTTATATCGGTGTCAAAATCAGTTGGAATACAACCAGTTTTGAAAAATTCAGTACATAGTGTTCAAACAAATACTACAAAAATTAATGTTGTGGATGTGAAAACATCTCCAATTCGTATAAAAAAGAGAATTTTAACCCACTTTAAAGGAAACGAAAAACAGTTATCTTCTTCTCAGTCGACCGGTAGCAACACTGGAGTTTCTGCGTATATACCATCTACAGACTCGGATGAAGTAAGTTACACATTTCAAAGAACCGAAAGAAGGAAAACCACAACAACGGTATTGGAGAAAAACCCAAAACTCTATTTAGGTATTTCTGAAGAATTGCTTGGTATTTTAAATACAATTAGTATACGCTCGAAAATTGATTACGTTAAAATTCTAATAACATTAAAAAAGATTCGATTAAATGATACCTATGCCAGACTAGCTGTAGACTTTGATAGAAGTAGCTCTGAAAGACAACGTATTTTTGTTGATACGGTGCCTAAATTGGCTAGCTTCTTTCAAAATTTTATATTTTGGCCCGAGAAATTTAAAAATAAGGTTCTACTTCCCATCTCATTCAGAAGTAGGTATGCCAAGGTTGAAAGTATTATCGATTGCTTTGAAATAGAAATAGAAAAGCCATCTGATCCTGTCAAGCAAGCCACAACATGGCCCTCTTATAAACAGTGCAATACAGTAAAATTTTTAATTTCAAGTACACCAAATGGTTTCATAAATTTTATATCAAATGGTTTTCCTGCTAGAATAAGTGACAAAGATATATAGTAGCCCACAGTTCGTACCTAAAAAAACTTCCAAATGGTGCCTATGTACTTGCAGACAGAGGTTTTAAGCATATAAATGCAATGTTAGCACAAAAAGATTGTATCTTACTTAGACCACCAAGTGTAAGTTCTGATCAGAAGAGTTCAAAAGAAGAAGTAAAGCTAAGCAAAACAATTGCTGCCTTAAGAATCCATATTGAAAGAGTTATTCGAAGAGTAAGAGAATTTTATTTATTGAAGCCCCATGCATGTGTTAATCACAATTTAATATATTTGTTAAATTCTATATTGATTATAGCTTGTGGTCTTATAAATTTACAGGACCCTTTAATTGCTCTTTAAAGTGAATTTAATTACCTTTGTGTAAATTTATTTTTGAAATAAAATATAAAATTTGTAAAAGTATAGATGTTATTAATTATTACATTTTAATCTTAAAAATTAACAATAAGACGTTTGCAGTTTAGGATATATGGCACTTTTCCAAAATTCTTCACAAATATTTAAAATGTCAATTACTTCTTCTTGTAAATCCACATCAATCATTTCTACAGCATTATCATGCTCAAAAGGAAGTGCCATACAAAATATACCCTTTTTCTTGTTAGCAAAAAAACATTTGCATTAGCAACTGATCCATAACAAAAACGCTACTCCATGTTTACATCCACCTTCAGAAGCAGAACAACTTGTACATTTACAACTTACCACTTCCTCTTCTTTTTCGTTTATTACAGCACACACGTCATAGCCTTTTATTCTTATTTTGTGTTCTGGAGTGATTTTTCCTTTCACCGTACAGAGATCTCCACTTCGCTGAAGTTGTACATATGCAACAGCATTGTCTCCATACATTTCTTTACCTGATCTTTTGGTTTTCGGCACTAACAAAATCCATGTTGGAAGTATAAAAGTCGTTCAACATATCACCGTCCACCGATGGTAAATTGTTCGATAATGCTTGTTCAAAATTAACTTCTAACTTATTAGTTATTTTGATACACTAAAAAAAGCACTGCAAACTGTAATAATATTGACGTTAACATTCATTTAATTTAAAATGATGGATATATATAGGTACTCAAGACAAAACTTACAAATAATAACAAAATTTTGTAACTTAATTTCAAATTTTAAATAACAAAATAACCTCAAATTTCGAATTGACATTTCAAATTAACTTCAAGTGTCGCTAAGGGGAGTGGCCTAAAGCTATCATTTCTGTCATTGGACAAGTTGTTACTTATTTACGTCTAAATATTTGATTTTAATAATAAAATTTTTTTATGGGATTAGCCCATTAGAAAAAACAGTACAAAAACAAAAAACAGGTTACATGTTTAGAGCAAGTCTAATCGATGATTTAAATCTCATTGAGGAGCTTGCATGGAAATCAACTCCAACCTTATTGGAAAGATTCAACAGCCTTGTAATAGGCGAGTTCATCCCATAGCTGGTGTTGATAATTTCACTTAAACGAAGTAATCTTGATTGCATAATTTTTTAACTAGGTACAGCAAAAATCCTCTTTTCGAAATTTTAAATTAAGTGTTGACCTGTTAATTTTATTTAACCAGTTCAAACAAAAAATAACCACTTTTAAATTTTCATTGTTGAGTACTATATCTCGTTGCTGTCTCAAAACTTCAGCTGCTCGACAATATTCGATTGTTTTAATTAAATCTAGGTCACTACCTAAACGTAACAATCTTTCTTGTAAAGTTTTATCGTTGATACCTATTATTATTCAATCCCTGATCATTTGTTCTTTTAGACAATCAAATTAAAATGTTTGAACTAATTTTTTAATAGTTGTCATAAATTCTTCTAACTGTTCACCATCAGCTTGATCTATTTTAAAAAAGTTGTATCTTTCGTACAAGTTAAATTTACTATTTAAACTTCTTAATTTTTAAAAAAACAACTAATTTTTTATATATTATTTATTAATGAAATATATTAAAATTGAACTTGCATTTTATTATATATATGCAAATCAAACGGAAATTGTTATCTAATAAATAGCAAATTTATGAGTACACATAACTCCTCCCGCGTAAGATTGAAAAATTTGGGGCTGTATCTGCTCTAAATTTTTCTGACATTTCTAGATTGTCTTCTCGGTTTTTAGGTGTTTTTTTCGTTATCAACTTTTTGAATTTTGAGATTGCTGAGTTTTATGTGTTCTTGTTTGCAATTTGTTATATTTTCCGAAAATTTTAATAGTTGTACTTCACTTGGAATATCTTCATTATTTTTAATTTTGGATACACTTTCTTCACACAAATATTCCTCGTACTTGATTTCTTTGCAGTTGTCTTGAAAATTTGAGTAGTATCGCTCATTTAGGATAAGAAATTTGGAATTAGGTAGGATTATTTCATAGTTATTTTTATCGGCTAAAATTGGTAAAGGATATAATTTAAAATCGTCATATGGTTCCTTTTCAACTATAGGGATTTCAAGTAGAAAAATAATTTGATTTGATTTTGTATAACTTTTAATATTAATGACTTTTTCAAATAATAAAATATTTTCTAAAATTGGTTCAAACGGTAATTTTGCGTCTTCGGTTTGATTATCAATAAATTTTATTTCTTCTAACAAATCAATTGGTTCTATTATATAATTATGTAAAACATTAATTTTTGCAAAGCTAATTGCTACTTTTAAATTGTTCAACAAATTATTAATTATTTGAAAAGTTGTTATTAATTCCGAAATTGTGGTCATCATAATTCTGAGATGTTGATATTTTAAATTTTTAATTTCCGCTGCTTTTATAAATTCTTGAAATTGCTTTAATTTGAATTCTAAAGATTTTTGATTTCTAACAAGAGTTGTTGTAGTTTGATTAAATTTTGTAATAACATTCTGCATAAGCGTTATTTGGTCATTGACTATTGTTTTAATTTTATTTTGGTTTTGATTTAAATTTTGAATTGCGTTGTGAAAACGTATAGCGTCATCATTATCTAAATTCCCGGTAATAATTTTGATTAGTGATCCTAATCCGTCAATAAAACCGCGTTTTTGTCTTTTTAATTTTGTCGGAATTGAAGGGTTAATTTGAGAAATTTGTTTATTTATTAATTTTATTAAATGATTTGTTATTTGGTATGAATTGTAAAATTCTTTTTTATATTCATTGTCAATAAGAATTTGATGAAGCGTAGAATTTATAAAACTGTATTGATTTTCCAGAGAGTGAAATTGATTTATAACTAAGGATATGTCAAATATTTGAACAAACGTCCAAAATGAAATTTTGTTCTGTGCATTTCCCAGTCGTAATGGTAAGAGTCCAGGGTTATCTGTCAGTTTTCTGAATGTCGGTTCGTTTGCAGTTATTAGGCAGAAACATCTGAAATGAGATTTGGCTTTTTTAATTCTTTTAAGTGAATAATTTCGTGCTTATTATTTTTGTTATTTACAATTTTAGCTTTGTTTTGGGGTAATAATTCGGTAGTCTTATAGGGTCCTATAAATGTATTATCTTTTTTTGTTCGTTTTCTAGTATTTAATTTATAAACTTGTCCGATTTCAAAATTATGTTGTTTATCACATTCGGTGTTGATTTTACTGATTGTATCAATTTTGTGTTGCTTAATTTTATTTTCTAAGTTATCGTAAATTATCTGGGTTTTTAATTTGTGATCGTCAATATATTTTTGATAAAAATTTCGTTCTAAGAATAAATCGGTATTGTCTCTTAAATTTATATGTCCGAAGGCAAGTTCAAAAGGGGTAAATTTGGTAACACTGTGTATACTATTGTTGTAACCCGTAATTGCGTATTGCATTAAATTATTGTCATTTGGAACAGGCGCGGATCTAGGACGTATCTATGGGGGGGGGCTTAACCGAAGTTTAATGGGGGTCTGGGGGGCACCCCCAGCTTACAGCGCCGCAGGCAAATTTTTTTTCAATTTTTCAAGGTCAAGCGCTCTAGTAAATAGTTAAAAAATAGAAAATCGCGATACAAAAATATTTTCTCCGAAAGATATATAGGATCCATCAAGCAAATTTTCTTAAAAAACATTAAGAACAGTTTACTCTAAAAATGTATTATAAATCTACAGATATATGTATAAATATAATAATTATATAATAATCTACTACTGGTATTATTGACAGAAAATATAACTATTACTTAGTCCTTAGTCCAGTCTTCGGTTTTCAAACGTCGAGGTTTCATTCTGGCAAACTCCTGTATTACTTCCTCAACATTAATGGCCCTTTCTTTGTGTATGTTGGCTAATGCTAATCCATTGAGTCGCTTTTCTCCCATTGTTGATCTTAGGTATGTTTTAAGCCTTCTTAAGCATGAAAATGACCTTTCAGCTGAAGCTGTGGTGACGGGTAGAGTTGCAAACAATTGCAAAAGCAGTTTTATATTAGGAAAGATTTGTTCGTCACAACTTATTAAAGACTGGATGGCATTTTCGGGAAGCTTATCTAATTCTATGTTTTCCCATTTATTTTTCCATAATTGTACTTCTGCTTGCAGTTCAACTTTTGATATACAATGTAAATCACCTTCATATATCAAAGCTGCTTTTATAATTTTGGAAATGGAAATCTTTTTTAGATATTTCGGAATAAGTCCCTCCAACGAAATCACCTCTAGGACTTTCGCGTTAAACCTCTCTTTAAGTTGGGAAATAAAATGGTCAAGAAATGGATTAAAAATGGACTGCCTATAAAATGACTCTGGACATTTATTTTCAACGTTAACGTTGGTTCTATGGGCTTGTCTGCCACAAATTCTGGGTATTTTGATTTCCTCGTCCATAGACTCTGCCATTTTCTTAGCATCTTCAAACATTGCCTTAAACTTTATTTCTGCATGAAGTCGCATATCTTCAAAAACTTTTAATACTTCCTGTATGCAGGATGAAGCAGTGGAAAGGTCTTGAGAAGGACTTTGAAGGATTTTGCTCAATTTTATAGTAAAAGAAAAACAGTAAACCACTATTTCAAGCGCATTAAGAAAATCGCTACGCTTCATTGCAGATCCAAAGCTTACAGCTTTGCTTGAAGTTTCAGTATCGCTGTCCGTTTCAAGTCGTTCCAAGGCAATACTAATTATGGAGTAAAATTCTTTAAACGTTAAAACCGCATCATGGCGCTCAACCCAACGTGTAGCGCACAGGTTTTTAAGTTTTTTTTTTTTAGTAGGTGGAGAAATGTCCGCTTCTTCTAAAACCTCTTAAAAAATTGTTAAACGTTTTGCGGATGCATTAAGAAAAACAGAGACAGCTGAGACAATTCCCATCATGTTTTTAACCGAAGAAACTTCACAACAGTTAGATATAGCTAAATTGAGTGCATGGTTCGCACAATGAGTATAGAAGGCCAATGGCTGCTCTAATAAAATTAGAGCTTGAGCCCCCTTGTATTTTCCTGACATATTTGATCCTCCATCATAGCCCTGTCCTCTAATATAATCTTTGCTTAAACCCAAAGACAGTAGTTCTTTTAATATTGCTTCTTTGATGTTGGCCCCAATTGTAGATTTTAATGGCACAAAACCCAAAAACAATTCTTTCACTTTATACTCTGTCATATCCACATATCTAATACAAAGAGTCATTTGTTCAATTGATGCTACATCTGTAGTTTCGTCGCATAATATTGAAAAAAATTTAGCTTTTTTTATTTCCTCTACAATGGAATTGCGAATTATGTGTCCCATAGCACAAATTATTTCATTTTGAATGGTTTTACTTATCATAGTTGCATTCTTTGAAGCGTATTTTAAATGCGCTATTAAACTGTTATCGCCAGAATCTATTCTAAATGCAAGTAGGCTTCGAAAAACACCTTCCTTTCCTGATAAACAGTTTGCCCATGCTTCATCTGTGCCTATTGGACCATCATCACGATGTCCTCGCAAAGGCAAATTGTTTTGAGCACAAAATATTACTGTTTTCACAATCGAAACCAAGCGGTTACGGTTGGATTCTATTACTGCTTTTTTAGTTTTGTCTATTAGAGAAGTAATTGATGTTGTATTATTGTTTCTAATATTTTTTAAAAATTCGTCAGCTTTTTGCATAGAATTAATGTGATATGTATTTATTGCATGCTGACGAATATCTTCGAGTGCATTTTTATATTTTCGCAAAGGTTGTGTAACGAAAGTTTTTAATGGCTGTGAACCAATGCCGGCCCCACTCGGGGCAAATAAAGAACAGAACTTGCAAAAAGCACCCTTTTTTAAATCACTGTATGCTAACCAACTAAAATCTTTTAACCATTTTAATTGAAAACTCCGTTTTTGCTTGCCTTCGTATATTACAGGAAAAGAGTAGATCTCACCTGGTGTCCAAGTATACTTTAAAAATTTATGTATTTCATTTTGGCTTAACACCTTGCCAATAGAGATCCCTATATCATTTAAATCTAAGATGGTCTCGGAAGCTTCGGAAATATTCACTTTGGATGAAGTGGAAACCTGTAAACAATACGCAAGTTAAATACATTTTTTCCTAAATGCTTCGCCTAGGTACATATTTGGTAATTACTTAGTAGATACTTACTGAAGGTAATTCAATCTCACTGGTATTTACGCTAATTTCTTCACGGTTTTCTTTCGGTTCTGTGCAAACTCTTTTTATGAAATAATCTCTTAAATCTCCACTTCTTTTCATGATGGAAAAAGCGATTCGGCAACGTATAATTTATTTAAAATATTTGATCCCAAGGCAGCTACGGGCCTGTGTTTCTGACTCAAGATGAGCCCCAAATGGAATATTAAATTAACAAAATTTATAAAACCAAAACACGTCTTAACAAACAACAAACTTTCAGCAAACTAGCAGTGTATATGTTGCATATGTCACAAAAAACATGTTATTAAATCATGACGTAATACTAGAACACTTAACTACTATAACCACAAGCCAATATAATCTCAGTACCTCAAGAACATCAGAACATTGTAGTACTCAGTTATTAGTTCAAATAAATACATAATAAATATGTTTAGTTTTATTTGTCTAACAACACAACAGTATAGTGTTAAAAATCAAAATATACCATACTCTTATTTTTTTCGGTAATTTGTTAAATTGCTATATAAGGGTGACAGTTTATTTGTTTATTACTCTGTAATCGCTTCCAGATGGGATGTTTTGCTTTGGCGGGTCCGTTTAATCTTTCTTGATGCCGCTTCAACTTCAATTCAACAAAAGACGAAAATAGTAAATATATTTTATATTTTAAATACTTAGGTACATGAAAAATGTGGTAGACAAGTTGGATTGGGTTGGGTAGACGGTGGGTTTTAAGTACAAGTTCGAAAAAAACCGTAAGCATCCGTACTAAGGTTTTTTTTGTACATTCACGTCTTCGCGATATCTTCGTGCTGACAAATGAGGGTCCTCTCAAAAACATAAACTTGTTTCTAGAAATTCTTTTATTGTAAAAAGGAAAAAAAAATTTTTTGTGAAACTTTTGCTCTTCTGCCAGCTTTTTTCTTAACTTTATTAAAAGCATGAAAATAGTCATGGGGGGGGCTGAAGCCCCCAAAGCCCCCCCCATGGATCCGCGCCTGATTTGGAAATTGGGATTGTAATAGACGTAGGTGTACGATTAATGTTGAATGTAGTCGTTCAACTATTCCATTTGAATCGTGATGGGCTGGTGTTGTAAAATGTACTTTAATTTTATGTAATTTAAGAAATTCTTTAACTACTTAGTTTTTAAATTCTCCTCCGTTGTCGCATATTATCTTTTCGGGCACCCCATAAAAATTTGGTGACCGGACAGGTGACCACATGACAAGTGAACCCACGACAAGTGACTACATGACAAGTGACCCCACTGACAAGTGACCACACGAACAAGTGAACACACGGACAAGTGACCACACAGACAAGTGAACACACGGGCAAGTGACCCCACTGACAAGTGAACACACGACAAGTGAACCCAAGGACAACTGAACACAATCGTAATTTTTAATTTATTTTTCTAATTTAAATGTAATTTTTCAAATTAAATTTTATAATTATTATTGCTTTACATGTCAACTTAAAATAGTAGACCTAGGAATCACAAATATTCAAATAATCAAACTTTCAGTGCTGAGTGCAACTTTCAAGCATATAATGAGGGGAATGGGACTTTTCGGGGCAGCCGGTCCGGCGTAGCTAGTTTGTCGCAGAGACAATTCGGTGTGACCCGTTTGGTGCCGCCAAACCGCCGCACACTCGATTTGGTACCAAACTTGTTGAAAGTTTGGAACGACACAAGAGGACGATTTGACGTAAACCGTTTTGGTGTTTTACTCAAAACTACAAAATTGTATTTGCTGTCTTATTTCTTGCAAGGGTATATATAATTAAAGCAAAAGTATTTAATTTCAAGTATTTAAATTTTTAAAACATAAAATAATTAAATAAATTTTTACTTCTTTATATTATGTATAGTTGAAATTTGATGATTTTATTAAATAAAAAGTTTTGTTTCAACTCAAAGGATTAGGAGATTTAGAAAATTATAGATATATTCTTCGCCCCGAATAGTCTTAGCGCCGAATCGTCTTTGCGCTAAATAGTCTTCGCGCCGAAAGGCGATTCGTCAAACCGTCTCTGCACCAAATCGTCCCTGCACCGAATCGTTCTTGCGCCGAAAAGACTGGTACTGTCTAAAAACTGGCAAATTTTATCGAAAAAGGTAACAACCTTGTAACAGTCGAAATTAGGTTAGGTTTTTTTTATTTTATTTTTTGTGTTTAGTTGTCCACGGGTTCACTTGTCTGTGTGTTCACTTGTCAGTGGGGTCACTTGTCCATGTGTTCACTTGTCCGTGTGGTCACTTGTGCGTGTGTTCACTTGTCCGTGTTGTCACATGACAAGTGACCCCACTGACAATGCTAATTTTGTGAATGCATCTATGATGGTCAAATATGTTTTGGTATTGTAACTGAATAGGTCCATAAAATGTTTAAAATCTATGATTACTATTTATTTTATACGATTATTAAATTGAATTTGTAAATAATATTGATTAAATTTTATGACTATTTTAAAATTATACACTCAAAGAAATGTATAGGTAAAATTAAACAAAAAGAGAGTTTGATATGGCGTCTATCACTAAAAATAGTTATTTTAACCTGTTAAGAATAGTTGAACAGCATTGTTACATTTCATTATTTAAATTTACTAAATAGTAGTTGATAAAATAGTTTTCTAACTACTGAATAGGTAACAAACAATTTTTCTAAGTGAAGAAACATATAAAAGGTTAAAAACCTATTTTAGTAGTAGTGTAACACTTAAAATAGTTACCAAACTTTATTTATAGTAAATAAACAAAAATATGATTTAACCAACAATTTAATTGTGCTGTAACAACAATGTTTGTTTCGGTACTATTTTAAATAGTACTTCTACAGAAAACTTAGTAATTATACTATTGCTTATAGTAATAAATTTTAATGGTGAAGGAAGTTAAAAAAAGTTTTAAAATGTATTATTGTTATATTAAAAAAAAAAAATAATGAAAAAAATCTAAAAAAACCTAATCTACAAAAAAAACTTAAAAATTAAAATTAATTATGTACATTTATAATATTTGGGTCGAACATAAGTCCCATCACATAATTTATGAATTGACACAGGAACATAATAAACGTTATTGGTAGTACCTACAATAATTGTGCTGTAATTTGTGATTTGCTTAGGCAAAACTCAAAACGATTGATAATGAGCATCAAATTTACCTAATTTGAGGCCCAAACAAATAAAATAACATTTCTTATTATTATCTACTACAATATTAACAATCTTGTATAGTGTTTTCAATTGTGTAGACAATAAACAAGAATTTATTTTATATGAAGTATTTTTATATTTTACTTCTTTAAAAAACTTAATTTCATATTATATAATTTAATTGAATTATTTAAAATGTCCTATTAACTGTATAACAGTAAAGTTGGTATAAATTTGTTTTTTTATGTACAAGAAACATTGAGGCATTTTATACAAAATTATTTCTTCAAATCGTTTAATAAACAAAGCAAATTGCTATTGATTATATCGAGAGATGTTTGAATTTTATAGATTTGTTTTTGAATAAATGTCCAAACTAATTCTGATTCAGATGAGTATTTTAGATGCATGACATGGTGAATTTTGAAACAGATATCTAAGGCGCTTAGAAAGTTATCAAACTTGTACTTAACATTATCAAAATATACATAAAAATTTATAATGCTTCGCAACTCTTCTGCAATACCTATTATTAAAGGCTGAATAGTGCCGTTACGTTTAATAATTACTTGCCGATGTTCCAAAATTTTTCTTTCAAAATCGTTTGCTGTGAGAACATGTATAAAAAAACTATCTTGCGAATCTTTGATAGTGGCTTTTGTAATATATTTCTTAAGATTGTTGACTTTCTTGTGTCTTATTGTAGGAGGTATTAACGCGTGTAATAAAAGTCCAATCAGCAAATCGTAAGACGAATCTGTAAATGAAAAATGAATTTTTTTTTGAAATCACTTGTTTTCTTAAACTCACCATTTTTATCATTAGCTGTATTAACAATTTTGAGGACATTAATATTTTGTTTATCTTTAATGTTCTGATTTAGGATTGGTATAATTTTATCTTTAATAAATTAAATCCCTGTTCAGGAAATAATTTGGCAAAATCTAAATCAATCTGAAAAATTTTCATTCAATAAACATGAATTATTTATTTTATTTTTAACTTACCAAAGTAAATCCGTGTGGATGTTTAATTAAAGGCCAACATTCAACTAATGCAGATCCAGTGCATTTATTGTTATTGTCTACCAAAAATTGATTTCTTCTAAATTCAAAAGTTTCCTTCCACTTTAGTTTAACTTCGTCCCATGGCTCAATGTTAATAGCAAGCCATAATCGAAGATTTTCTTGCTCTAAAACATATAAGTAATTTTGTGAAAATTACCAAACAAAAAATTTCAAACTCACCTTCGGTATTAATCACCTCTTCTCCTCGAAGTGTATCAGCTCCTGGAAACTCTTGAATTTTTTTCGTAGCAGTAGCTACTTGTGTTAAACCTAATTTTTTAGCCTTTTATTTGCATTATAATACTTATCGTATAAACGGCCTGATGGGACTTATTTTTTGGCTAACTTACCACATCAATTTTCCATTGCAATAAGTTTTCACGGAATTCAACCCGTAAGCCCAAACTATAATTGCATAACAATTCCTTTACGTCTTCTGCAGTTAATAATTTTAATCGTTCTAATGTTATTTCCTGTACTAAAACATAATTATTGCTGATGAATATTTAAGCGGAAAGTTGCTGACTAGATATATACTTATAAATTTCGCTATCATTTTGACTTCCTTTCAAAGAGCTTACCATTTGGCATCCATGAGAAAGAACAAAGATAACTGATAAATACAATATGACGTGTTCTTTGTTTAAGTTGTTCATATATATTCACACTTAATCATAAAGAATAATGTACGTTTAAGCCGATGTATATTTTTCTTACAAATCACTAACATTTGTAGCTTCTTTCAAAGTGTGATCATTTGACGTCCCCATGTATATTACTTCAGCTACTTTCATACAGTGTATATTTTGGCATCCACGAGTATATTTTTATTCAATTCGCTATCTAAATTACGTCCGACACAAATTAACACAAATTGTACGGCTTTGTTAATTATGCATGAAATTTAACATTAAATTGCGCGCAAATGATCCAGTCTAATTTATAACTAAAATTTTCGATAGTATTTATAGATTAATGTTGTGAAAAAAATGATAAATTTGATAAAATCTTAAGTGCTACGGAAATCATCTCGTTAGTTATAGAGTGTACCAATAACTACACCTATACCCTATACTCGAGTAAGTAGTACTTATTATAAATCTCAAAAAATTATAATACCCTTTATTGAAAAACAAGCCTGATCCGCTGCTAAGATAACCAGATGAAGAACTGACCCAACTATTCATTCGTTACACTATGTGGAAGTATCGTTTTCACAATTGACTACCATTAACAATTAACAAATAATGATAGTAGAAAAACGAACTAAATTCTTACATAGATCAGGGTGTACCAATGCAAATACCAAAAAAATTAGAAACGATAATACACATTATAAGGGACCGTTCCTTCCAAAAACAACGTAAGCCATTGAAAAGTAAACTTTACAGGAAGCATAAAAGAATTTTTTAACAGGAACCTTGAAATTTTCAAGTATAATTTTTGTGTAAAAATCTCGTTAATTAATACATTATTACACTAGGAAAAATACTAAAAGATTAAATGCAATAGGTTTTCTATTATTTATTGTTTTTTTCAGTTTCCTGTAAAATTTACATTTCATGGCTTATCGTTGTTTAAAAGAAAAATTTGGTTGCTATAACTAACGACTTCGCTTAGAAAATTGCAGCAAAAATCAAATTATGTTTTAACTTTATATGACAAAATTAAAAAAAAAAAGTTCATTATAGATCAAGTTCTGTCAAATTATTCTGTTAATCGAAATAAAAAAACTTGTTCAATTCAAAAGAAAACTTTATTATTACACTTGAAACTCATTTAAAAAACGATCCTTAATATTTAAAAAAAAACGAATTAAAACTAAAACTTCTTTGAAACTTATAAAATAATAATAATGATATTAAAAATATTAAAAAAACATTCTTTAATTAAAAAAAGAAAACCAATTAAAACTAAAACATCTTTAAAACTTATAAAATAAAAATCAAGTAAAAATGATAATATTAAAATTATTTTGATGATAGATGACTTCGATCTCCAAGGGTATTTTTCTGAAACAAGTATTTTTTTTTTTTTTTTTATTTTAAAGAATTTATATTACATATTTACATCAGATTTGATTAGAGTCATCTTCAGCCCGTGCATCAACTAAGAAGCCATTAGCTACGGAGTGAGTGATGACTCCTCACATTTTATATTTTGTTATATTGGTTAGTTTTTTTTAAGTAATTTATTAATTTGTTTATATTTTTCTTTTCGAGCGCTTCATTGATGTTACTTGGTAGGTTTTCTTGTTTTCGTATGTCATCATGTTTGGTACAGTTTATTATGTGATCACGCGTTATGACTGTTTTGCATGTCTCACAGTAGGGTTTTTCCTCCTTTTTTATAAGGTACAGGTGTGTTACATTTGTGTGTCCCATTCTTAATCGGTTGTAAATAACTTGATGTTTTCTGACCATATTTAGCGGCAGCTCTTCACGAGTAGTATTTTTTATTTGTCTTAGCTGGTTGGTAAGTGGTTGGTTCCTCCAATCTTTCTCCCATTTATCTCTTATGTTGGTTTTGATGTATTGCTTGAGATCTTCTCGGGTTGTTTTGGTTTCATCGAGTGTTTCTTTGGTTTGCGCATCCTTGGCGCAAGTATCAGCTTCTTCATTTCCTTGAATGCGACTGTGAGAGGGAATCCATATGAAAGATATTTGTTTATTTTTGGAATGTAATTTATACAGTTGTTCGTGAATTTTTTGTATATATGGGTTTGAGCTATAAATAGTATTAATTCCTAGCAGAGCGCTTTGCGAGTCGCAGCAAATAAGAAGAGATTTTTCGGTATTATTAAATTTTTGTTCTAGCGCTTTTTTAATTGCGTACAGTTCAGCGTTATAGATGCTGCAAAAGTCTGGCATTCTATATTTTCCTTTTACATTTTTATATATAAAGGCACATGATGTTTTTGAGTCGGTTTTTGAGCCATCTGTGTAGATTGGTAGATAGTTTTTGTAGCATAATTGTTTTATTTCCAAGAAGTTAGTTTTAATAATGTCAGAGCATGTTTCATTTTTTGAAAATTTGATAAGTTGAAAATTTATGTTTGGCTTTGGTATTGTCCATGGTGGCGTCTTATAATGCGATGCTTCGACGGGTGGTAGGTTTAAGTTATAATTGTTTAGGATGTTTTTAATTATTATACGTAAAGGTGGTTTAATTTTTGGCTGGAGGCGATAAATATTTTGGTAGGTGGTGTTTAGGATATCTTTTGCTACTGGGTTTGATGGATATGATAGTGCGTTTGCAAGGAAGTTTAGTGTAAGTTGTTCTCGCCGGTAGTTTGGTGGTAATTCTCCACTCTCACTATAGATGTTTATTAGAGGGGTTGTTCGAAAGGCGCCTGTTACAATTCGTAATCCTTCATTGTATATAGTATCTATCATTTTTAAGATGTTGTTGTTTGCACTTTGGTATAATATGCATCCATATTCAAGTTTAGATCTGATCATAGTTTTAAAGATTTTCATTAAAGTTTGATTGTCTGATCCCCATTCGTGATGAGAAAGTATTTTTAGAATTTGCATACTTTTGTGGCATTGAATTTTCAGGTTTTTTAAATAAGGGATCCAGGTTAATCTTCTGTCAAAAGTTAATCCGAGGTATTTTAATTCATTTTTAAATTCTAGTGGTGTATTGTATAATTTAATTGTGGGATTTTGATTGCATCGATTGGAGCGACAGAAGTGAATACAATAACTTTTTGATGATGATAATGTAAAGCCATTTGATGTGGCCCATTTTTCCAGTTTAGTAGATGTTTTTTGAAGTAGGGTTGATATTTCGATAATATTTTTGTGTCTATAGAAAAAGGTTAGATCATCTGCATAAATTAATCCTTGTACTGGTGGTCGGATATTTTTTGATAAAATTTTGTTTACTGATATGAGGAAAAGAGTTGTGCTCAGTACAGAACCTTGTGGTATGCCATTTTCTTGAATTTTAGTGTCAGATAGATTACCATTTACTTTTACTTGAAAAGTTCGATTTTTTAGAAAATGTTTAATGTATGCTAATGCACGGCCTGTTATTCCCAATTTTTTTAAATCTCGTATTATTCCATATCGCCAAGTTGTGTCAAAGGCTTTCGTTAGATCAAATGATATTGCTATGATGTGTTGGTTTAGTGCTAATCCATCTTGAATGTACGTTGCTAGTTTAATTTGTTGTTCCGTTGTAGAGTGTCCTTGTCGAAAGGCGCTCTGATTTTTTCCTAGAAGGTGATTTTTTTCTAGGTACCACATTAAACGGTTGTTTACAATTTTTTCTAAGATTTTTCCAACGCAACTTGTTAGCGATATTGGTCTATAGTTTATCGCTTGTAGTTTATTTTTTTCGGGTTTTAGAAAGGGGAGGATAATTGACTTGTTCCATTGTATTGGGTAGGCTTCATTTAGCCACAGAGTATTAAAGATTTTTAGTAGATAGTTTTTTCCATCTGGTGGAAGATTTTGTAGGAATTTGTATGGGATGTCATCAGGTCCTGGGCTTTTATTTGGAGCATTTTTGATTGTTGTATCTAGTTCATACATTGTGATGGGCACGTTGTAAGGTTCCTTATTTTGACTATCATGGCTTATGTTGTTTTTTTCGGATTCAGATTTTATCTGGAGGAATTCTTGTTTGTAAACTATATTACTTGATGTTGATGAAAAGGTTGTGGCTAAGCAGTTTGCAATACTTTTGGCTTCTGTTATGATATCATTTCCGGTTTTCAGGGCTGGTATGGTGAAATTCGTTGTGATTCCTTTCACTTTTTTGATTTTTTGCCACATTTCGCGCGTTGTTGTGGTGGAATTTATGGTGGATATAAAGTGTAGCCAAGATTCTTTTTTACTAGTACGAAAGATTAGTTTGGCCTGTGCTCTTATTTTTTTTTAGTTCTATAAAATTTTCAATTGATTGGTGTCTTTTATAGTAATTGTATGTTTTCTTTTTGCGTCTAGATATTTCTTTACATTTATTATTCCACCAGGGTACCTGGTAATTATGTTTGCGATTTGGTGTTCTTGGAATAGATTCCTTTGCTGCGTCTAATATTGTTGTATTGAAGAGATTTATCATTTCGTCCACGGTGGTATTTTGATCTTCCGTATAATGTGGTTTTAATTTTATTTCAATTATATTACTAAATTTTTCCCAGTTAGCTTTTTTTAGATTCCATCTAGTTAGATTTTTGGTTTGAGTTGGTTTCTCATTTGATTGGATTTCTAATTTTATTGGAAAGTGATCACTTCCGTACGCGTTGTCCAAAGGTTTCCACTCTATTATAGGAGCTATATTTGCGTGTGAAAAGGTGAGGTCGATGCAGGTATATTTTCCACTAGCCAGAGCCAGGTGAGTGTGTTGGCCGTCATTTAGTAGGATTATGTCTGGTCGTTTTAGAATTTTCTCTATTGTGGTACCTCTTTTGTTAGTTTGTTCTGAGCCCCATATAGTGTTATGTCCATTGAAATCTCCCAATAAGATGTATGGGATCGGAAGTTGAGCTATGATTTCTTCGAGATCATCAGAAGTAAATTCCGTGGAGTTTGGGAGATAGATGGAACAAATTGATGTTGGTGTTTTTTTTATTATTGTACTAACTGCTATAGCTTCTAAATTTGTTTTTAGTGTTATAAGTTCAGAGTGTAGTTGTTTTTTAACGCAAATAGCTACTCCTCCGCTAGCAGGTAAGGCTTGAGTTCTATTTTTGTAATAGATTTCATAGTTGTTTAATTTGGGTATTTGGTTGGTTTTAAAATTTGTTTCTTGGATGGCAAGTATATTTGGTTGGTACTCTTGAATTAATGATTGTAATTCAGGTAGGTGTGCGTATAGGCCGTTGCAGTTCCATTGTATTATGTTCATTTTTAATTTGAAGAAGGAAGAGAGGGGAATTAAGGATGTAGAAAAAGGTAGAAAATAAAAAGGTGAAAGGAAAATTGGGGAAGAAGTATTTGGTTGTACCCTGGATGTTTAGTTTGGATCTTGGCTGGATGATGAGAAGTGTGTGTCATTTTCCTTTCTTTGGGCTTTGTTTATATTGGAGATTATCCGTGTGAATCTATATTTTATTTTACTATGTTGCAAGAGAATGCGTAGATCGCTTAACGTTGCTATTACGCATTCAATATTTGAATTGAATTTGAGTGCCACCTCAAGCGGATTTTTGGAGTTACGAATTTCATTATAAAAGTTTTCGAATTTTTCATATGTGTAATCGTATTGAGTAGGATTTTTTGTAATTTCATCTTTTATAGGTTTTAGTAGTTCGGCAGTTGTTAAAATTTCTTCTTCATTTTTTTTTGCTTTTTTGGTTATTTTCTTTTGTTTTTTTTCACTGGTGTTGTTATCTATCTGTTGATTTTTAGGGAGGGTATTATTTGGTATAGGAGGAAGTTTGAAAGGGTCTTCTTGTGATATTTGCATGATTTCTGGTGAGGGCTCTGTGGAGCTTGTTTGCAGTGGGCGTTTGGGATTTGTTTTTTGGGAGTCTGCTATTTCAATTTCGTTTTGGTTTTGGGGTATTTCCATATTAGTTTCAGATTCATGAGGATTGGGTTTGTTTGTTTGCGGAGATTCTCTTATTTCGGTATTGCATAAGAGATGTACATTGCAGTAGGCGGTTGTATGCCCAAATTGATTGCATCTTTGACATTTCTGATCTTCATGGTGTATGTAAATTCTGTAGTTTTCGTTTTCGTATGTGATTATACTTGACGTAGGTATATTTTGATCTTCTTCAGTTTTTTCTACGTAAACGTATCGTCTGAAGCTAATTACATGATTGTATTCTGGGTCATCTAAATATTTTATAAAATTGATTGGAGATGTTAGTTTGAGTTTCAGTTCGTTTTTAATAAATTCTTCTAGGATTGTATTTGTTATAGTGGGCGATACGTTTGATAACGTGAGTTTTTTTGATGGTGCAGTAAGCCGTTTTATTTGAATTTGTTTATCATCAATATTGATATATTTTGTGATATGCAATAATTGTTCCACGTGTTCTTTTGTTTTTAGATAGATACAAATTCTTTCGTTTGATACGCGTGAAGCAGCGATAATGTTTATTGGTTTTATAATTTTGCCTATGGCATATACGTATTCCTTAATTTTGGCTCCATTTATTGAATTTAGTATGATTGCTTGATCTTTCTTGGGATGTTTAAAAGTAATAGTATGATTTTTGAGTATGTTTGAATAGGAAGAAGTGGTTTGTGTATTTGTTCGTTCCATGTTTGTGCTTGAAAAACCCCTGTGGCTGGGGGTGTATTGATTGTTGTGATGTGGAGAAATAAAATATAATTACTCTTTACAGAGTAATTTTGTGGATCTTTGTATTATAATATATTGTGTTTGGTCTATTGGTTATAGAAAATTTAAATCTAACCTTTTATGAAATAATCTTAGTTCACATGTACACGTCTGCTCGCTAACACTGTTGCACATAAACTAAACAAGTATTAATTTCAAAATAATAATAAAATAAATTATATGACAACATACCTGCATTATTTATATTTCTTTGTGTACTTATTTTGAATGTAGACCTTAATTTTTAACCAAGACTTATTTTTTAGAACTTCGGGATATTTCTTTAACAATTCTTCACATTCCGATCTCTTCGGTGGCTTTTTATTGTCAATGTGCTGCTTAAAGTGACTCTGGACTATATTACTTTGCTCAGCTGACCATGGAATTAGTTGTCTTGTTTTTGCTTTTTTTATTTTTTTTGATATATTTTCTACAGAGCAAGCGGGTGTTAATTCAGCACAGTTTCCATTATCATGTACTACATCCAAATCAAAAGTTTCCATGGTGACCTCATTCATTGAATTTTCTGTCAAATTTAATAAATTTTCTTCCAAATCTAGGTCAATTTCATCAAGTGCCTTTCCTTTGTATTCGGCTGCTGCACCTTTTTCTATTAATAATAATAGTTTTGAAATTTTAGCAGTTTGATACACATCATCAGGTAATCTGTAGGATTGTCTGTGTACGCCAGTTGTATGCCCCATGAAGGTAGTTAATTGTTCTATGTCGTTTTCAGACATATTAAATATTTGAGTTAATGTGGCCAAATGTTTTCTCAATCTGGTAGCAGTTAAAGAATTTGGATTTTTTGCTCCACATAAACGTGCATACTTTTCTAAAATTTTATACCCTACTATTGATGATTTAGATTTAGGTTTTCCAAATAAATATAAATTATCAGTATCTATCAAGTTTGGCCTTACTTTAATTAAAATTTCTATGTGTCTTTGTACATCGTCAGAAAATAGTATTGGAACACCTCTTCCCCTTTTCCCTCGAGTAACTACACGTTTAAATTTTTTCAATAAAATCTTTTCAGTTGGAGCTATTGCGTTGTCAAACTCCTCGTAATTACTTTGATTACTAACTTCACTCTTTATGTAAGTTTCTAATAACAATCTCTGCAATTCTCCAGGTCTTTTCCTATTAAGTAGCATAATTCTACAAAATACGGTTTCCATCAGTTCATTATAAGCAGCTTCATTACCGTTTTCTGCTAATAGCTTTACAGCAGCTGCCTCGGCTGTCAATATTAAATATTCTTTTAATAATTTTAAATCGCTTGCAAGTGGAACAAGTGTAACCTTGTTCCACTTCTGCATATTTAAATCATTGGAAGCCTGACTTGAAATTTCAAATTTCCAGTTGGTTTCCAGAAGTTCCTTTGTGTTTTTTAAATTCTTTTCGGCTTCCCCGTTATTTACACTATTGCACAAATAATTTTTCTTAATTGCATAACAAATTGCAATATCACAACATTGTTTTAAAGCAGTTGCTATATTCAATGCGTACGTAGGCGATTCAAATACGTCCCTTTCGGAATCGTATTTACCTACAATTTTTGCAGCCTGAACAATGGTATCAAAATATTGGGGCTGCAATGCTTCGAACAAATTTTTTACAGAAGGTTGTAGCCTGGTAATTTCAATTAATAACTTCGATAATTCCCTCATTTTCCGCGAAGTGACACTGACGAAATGTTTTTCCCGGTGCACTTTCATGTACCTTGTTCCAAAAGCACAAATAAGGGTGTATTTTTTAGCGACAAGTGAAATCCTATCTGCTCGCATATGAGGAAATATTCTATCCCTTAGTTGTTGATCAACTCTTAAATTCTTTAAGAGATAATTTTGTGCATCACTTTTCGAGTTGCTTTCATTACATCCGGGATTATCAGGACAGCGCTTTCTATGGCGAAATAATTGTTTCGTGGCATAAAAACCAAGGCAGTATGTACACGGCAAAAATTCAGAGTCCTTCAAGTTAGGTTTCTTCACTGGTTTAACGCATTTTAATGTATTCTGAATGTAGTTACCCCTTTTTCTTAAAGAAGTCAATACATTTTTTCTTTCTTTACTTTTTAAAGGCAACGCAAAAAATTTTTTGGACGTCTACTTCCAAGAAATGATTCCTTTTGATATGTCGTGCAAAGTTTAATACTGCTGATTCGCAATAAAAACAAAAAATTTTTATTACGATTTCGTCTGTTAGAAGATGTAGATGGAAGATTCAAAATTTCTTCATCATCCTTAGATGTCGACAAAAATTCTAAAATGTCCGTGGATTCATTCAAGCAGGGTTTTTCAGAAAGAATGAATGTTGAATCATTGTAATTCTTTGATGGATTTTCGTTTCTTGCAGATGGTTGTGATTTATTTTGTTTTTCCATGGTTGATCCATGATGATAGTTAATCATTATTCTAGATACTGGCGAAATTTCTTCAGAAATGCCCGCTTTAACATCTGGAGGAATATCAAGTGATGATCCCTATTGAAAACAATTAGTAAATTATATAAATATTTTATCCAATCTGTCAAATGGTACGCTTTTGAGGAACTAGGCACTCTGTTATTGGCATCTTATCTTGTTTTTTTTTAATACAATTTTATTTTAAAGAATCATAAAAGATACAACAGAAAGTTATGCGATAAAATCAATCAAAAACAAACCATCTGATAGGCCTGAATACAAATTTAAATTTTCAAACAAATTTTTATAAAAATATTATGCCTCTTTGAATGGTATTCTATAGCAGGAAATACTGTTTTATGCATTATTTACATATAGTTAAGAACCATACAAGATTAGTTTGAGTATTTTAATTCCAAGTGAATAATATTTTTAAATTAAGCATGGTAGCAATTTTATTTTGATAATACTTATGTCAACAAAATAGTCGATTATGGAATTACGCGAGAAAAGTTTGAAAACGTATGTGGTTTGAAACAATGGAAATCGGATAAATCATTTATCTAATATCCATAGTTTCCATTGATTCAAACTTCAAACCACATACATTTTCAAAACACAAATTTTTAATAACCTAGACCCCCTGATCTTTTCCGAAATCGAAAATTATTTGATATTTTATTTTGCAACAACCTTAATTTTTGTTTACTTTAAATTTAACAAATAAGAAACAAAGCTAATTGAATGGAATAATAATTATTATTTGAATTCATAATTTACTTTGATTTATTTGAGTTACCGCCACTATTTTGTCCGATTGTTAGATTTTAATTTAACATACTTATACTACTTTTGAAGTTATATTGCATCTATGAACTTCAAATTGTATTTTTATTCGCCATTTGATTTGTTTGAGTGATTGTTACACCAATGACCTGTACTCTTTTCAATGTTTAATTAATAATTAGACATAATAATTTTTCCAATAGGTAGGGCAATTTTTGCGCTATTTTTTTTCTGGTATTGAAAGTAAATAATTTTCGACGCCGGTACATTACTTTCATCATTAGTTAAATCATTTAACTCAAATGAATATTGCAAGTACATTTTTTAGAACTGTAGAAGATAAATTATATTACCTCAGTGTTACTGCCATTAGGTACAAATTCTGGATCTTTGTCCGAATCATACACCGGAGATTCTATGTTTACATCCAACTCATGCACTGGAGACGGAGTTCTCTAAAAAACAAAAGAATTTAAATTTATTAGTACTAAAACACAACAAACTGTTAAAAATCTCTACTGTTAAAAAAATTTTAATTCTTTCGATCATTTTTAAACTTAAATCAAAATCCCTAGTTAAAAAAAAAAAAAGAATAAAAACTCTTAAAAAAACTACTTACTTCCCATGGATTCAATAACTGAGTCATCGTTAACCACCTGAATAATTTCTGCTTCCTTACTGCTTAAGTCTAATGATATTTCATTCAGTTGAACATTTTTAACATTTCGTGATAAATGTTTTTCTTTGGAAATCTAAAACAAATTTTTTAGGTATTTTATGGTACCACAAATTTGAAATTTGAAGTATTAGATGAACTAAAACACCTGAAGAAGAACTAAAAGACTACTATGTAATTGTAGAGACCGTTCAAAAATTGCGTACAATAGCTTTGGGAGAAAGAGAATGGAAAGGATACTTTTATGTAAAAATGCACCTAATTTTTAATAGCGGGGCGCTTTGTAATTTTATAGAAATTTCTTGTATGAGGGAAGGGAGAGTAGAAAATTCTGTGAGAAAACTACAGATGAGGAAAAATGGGTTTCAAGATTGGTAAAAGTTCATTACGTAATGTTTAAATGGTTCGTGTGTAATAAGATTTAGTTGGTACATTTTCAGGTTTAATAGTTCATCCACATTTAGTATTTGCATAAAAAACGTTGAACTTACAGTATTATTGTCCGAATTTTCAACTTGTACAATTTTGTTATTATCTAATGGAGACAATAATTTCTCTCGATTTGTCTTTTTTTTCACAAATTTTACTTGATACTAAAATACAATACCTATGTCATTAATGTGTTTGTATTAAAAATTAAAAAAATATTTAACTTACAGAAACATTACTAGTAGAAATATCATGTTGCTTCACTACAAAAAATAATAATTCTAGATTACAAACAGATAAACTATAAATTATTGTTAATAATCTAAATAAAAACACCCTCTACAGTTATTTAGATTAATTGTAATTCCCTACAGTGACAAGTAGTTAACAAATATAAATTATTGTATTATTAGGTCTAGGTATTTTATTTCTTTTCAAAATTGAACAAATATAGAAAAAGAACTCAAAATAAAAAATTTTAATTAAATTTGTGGTTTTTAGTATGTATTTATGGTTAAATTCAAAAAATATAAGAATAATACAATACGTAGAAAATCAAAATTCAAAAAATTTAAAAAGGAGACAATTAACACATAACAGGTCTGGATTAAGAAAATTTGAAAAAATGAAAATTTCGTAATACGAAGTACAATATAACGTTATCATTATAACAATATAACCATGAAATAACGTTATATTGTACGTTATCATTATAACAATATAACCATGAAATAACGTTATATTGTACTTCGTATTACGAAATTTTCATTTTTTCAAATGTTCTTAATCCAGACCTGTTATGTGTTAATTGTCTCCTTTTTAAATTTTTTGAATTTTGATTTTCTACGTATTGTATTATTCTTATATTTTTTGAATTTGAACAAATATATTAGAAAAGCAAACTTTTTTTTTGGTGACAAGTTTATTTTGTGACTTCAATACCTGATCATTTAGAAATAAATAAATTGAGGGAAGAACTTTAATTTAATTAACCAATATTTAAAATAAAATGGAAAATTTTCAATTTTGTAAATTTGTGTAGGTATCCTAAAATTTTAATAATTTTTCACATCCGTCACAAAAAATACGATGTTTTCCAAGAATGAATTTTTAAAATTCAATTTAGTTGTTGTCGAAAACAAAACGGCATTTTTGGTAGAGAATCACAGACATGGACGATTAGTTTTAAGCAGACAATACGGAAAGTTTCGAATAGGCTAATGATATAATATGATCAAAACGTTGGGAGGAAATCAATTATTTAAAACAAGATTTGAAAATACTTTTGCTATAGTAGAAATGAAAACATCAGCTTGGCGCGAAAATTTAAAAAATCTGACTTGAACATTATTTTCATTATAATTATAGAAAAGAAAAACTAATTATAGAAAAAATAAAATGATTACTATAGGAATGTAATTTATTGTAAAACTTTATTATTATAGTACAAGCAAATACTATTGTACAAGTAAAACAAATTATTTTTATTATAATAAAATAATAACGAACAAGAAAGTGAGTAATCGCACATTGAAGTAAATTTTATTAGCCGAGTAATTGATTTTTTTTATTTTTATCTTTACAAGATGGGCTCACATTCTAAATTGAACTCTTCATCATCTTCTTCATCTTCCGAAGACAGATAATCTGAACTGTCACTTTCATCTTCGTAATTTACTCTAATAATGAGTTCATCTACATCATCCATAATATATTCCTTTTCTATATATTCTTTTTCTGTGGCTTCTACATGGCGACAAATATTTTGCCAATCTTCTATTGTGACTTTATTAAATTCTTCTTCAGTCAATCTTCGGACATCGTCCATTTTAAATGTGGTATTTCGTGCGGCAACACGATTCTTTACCAACGCCCAAATTTTCTCAATAGGGTTCAATTCTGGGTGATATGGTGGTAACCGTAATACAACGTGGCCATGTTCGGCTAAAAGTTTATCGGCTACATAATTTTTATTACGTGGCTTGTGTAATTTAATTATATTATACGATCCATTTTTGTATCTCTGATTTGCCATATTATATTTCTTTCTGATAACCATTGCTGCATAGCACCTTTTCTCCATGAAGACGTAGGGCATTTTAAAATACTAACGTTATGATACGAAGCGTTGTCAATAACCAAAACGCTATTTTTTTCTAGATTTGGAATTAATTTTTCATTTAACCATTTCAAATAATTTTTGTGATTCATGTCATCGTGATAATCTCCAGTTTTAAGGCCAGATTTAAATATTAATAAGGCCCTCGTAACAAAACCTCTTGCACCGCCAGCGTGAACAATAATTAATCGTTGTCCTTTAGACACTGGGGTCTTTAAACCGTTAGTACTTCCATCGTCCCAACATTTAGGAACGGTATGTGAACTATGGATGTAAGTTTCATCCGTATAAACAATATTTCTTCCTTCTTCTTTATATTTTATAAGGTTTCTTAAGAACATAACTCGTTTACCTCGAATATCACTTTTTTCAACAAGTATTTGCTTATTACATGGGATTTTCTCCACCTACAACCAATCCTATGTACTACAATTCGAAATGATGAAAGCGATCCAGAAAAGCCATGATCTTTTTTCATCGCTTCATACACAGTTTTTATTGTAGGTCGCCTTTTATGTATAGTCGCATAAGAATGAATTATACGCCTAATAACATCTTCTTCAAATTGGCTTGTTGTAGTTTTTGGGGATGGCATTTTAATAGTTTTCCTGGAAGTAGAAAACTTGGCTTGTTGAGGATTTTCAGCTCCTTCCTTCATTATTCTTATAACAGTTTTATAAGAAACTCCAGTTGCAGATGACACTTTTGCATACAAAATATTTCCTTTGCATTTTTCTTTATTCATAATATATTGAATGACATTATAAATTATTTGTCGTCCTTGACTATGAACTACTTTACGGTTATTCATATTAGTAATGAATTTTAACTGTAAAAAATATTGTTTGTTTAAAAAACGATGTTAAATTAATTTGTTTATGCATTACCTACCACAATAAAATAATAAACGTTTTCGTCAAATAGATGTAAAAAAAGATTTAGTGGTGCACACAGCAGTTTAACCTAAAAATAAAATTTTCGTTTAAAAACGATTTTAAATTAAAATGTTGTTTGTACTAACCTCAGTATAATAAAAATACTCAAATTGCGTTAATAAAAAAGGCTGATTGTTATTTAAATTATCAAATAATGTTAATATCATTTAATAATCAAAAGCACGAAAATAGCGAATCTGTCAAAGCAAAACGTCAACAAAGAACGATATTTTCAGGACTGTATTTATTTTGTTAAAACGAATTTTATCATTTCTGCGCACTATTGTATGGGACATGACCTCCTGAATGATCTCTACTTATGAAAAACGATAAACATTACGCGTCAGAGATTAACATAGTACATATGTAGGTGGCCACCATAGGTAGGCATTTTTTACGTAAACATTACAATACAAGTTATAATTATTTTATTATTGGTGTTCATTTCAAGCAAATTCGTTCTTTTTGGGTTCAATGAAAACTTAGAAAACACAAAAAATTTAATTTAGCTTTCCGTCGTCTATTAAAAAATAAAATTCTGAAATATAATTTCCATGAAAATTGTATAGCCTTGAACACTTTTTAGATCATCAAAGTAAAGACTGTCCCAGATGAAATCCGACCACTTTTAGTTGTAATTTTCAGGTAGAATTTTTATGACATCCCGTAAAAATTAAATACCATTGTATTCGCAATACGTTTCTAAACAACATAGTATTTTTGTTGCATTCGTTAAGTAAACATTGTTAGTTATGGAGAGTGAACAAGAGCGAAAGAGAAAATTAATTATAAACAGTTACTTAAAAAATCCGGGAATATCACAAAGACAATTAGCGAAATCGTTAAAAATTGCTAAAACGACTATTCAAAATGTGTTAGCTAAATTTAAGGAAGTACCAAGTGTACAACGAAAACGTGGTTCGGGAAAAAAACGTGGTTCAGTAGATGAAAATTTACAAAAAGAAGTGATAAGGGGATACAAACGAAAACCCAACTTATCGGTAAGAGATATGGCTGAACAAGTGGGTACTTCAAAATCAACTGTGCAGCGAATGAAAACCCGAGGTGGTTTAAGAAGTTTTAAAGTACAGAAAGTGGCTAATCGATCGGAAGAACAACAATTGAGAGCAAAAACTAGAGCACGGAAGCTATACGACAATTTTTTAACAAAATTTTTATGTGTAGTTATGGATGATGAAACCTATTGTAAGGCAGATTTTAAACAGCTACTAGGACAGGAGTTTTATGTTGCCGCGGGTCGAGGACAAGCACCTGAAGCTAATAAAACTCAAAAACTTTCAAAATTTCCCAAAAAGTACCTGATTTGGCAAGCGCTTTGTTCTTGCGGTTTAAAATCGAAACCATTTGTGACAACAGGTTCGGTAAATACGCAAATTTACCTGAAGGAATGTCTTCAAAAACGGTTGTTACCTTTTCTGGAATTACATGACACTCCCCCTTTGTTTTGGCCAGATTTAGCGACATGTCACTACAGCAAAAGATGTATTGAATTTTATACAGAAAATTCAATAAATATTGTGCCCAAGATCGCTAATCCGCCTAACTGCCCAGAACTTCGCCTGATAGAAAAGTATTGGGCGCAAATTAAACAAAAATTAAAAAAAACAAAAGGGACAACGACGGACATTGTTAGTTTCCGAAGAAAATATAAAAAAGCTGCCGATTCGTTTAGCATTGACGATGTTCAAGTATTAATGAAGGGTATAAAACAAAAAGTGAAAAAATTTTATAGCCCTTCATAAAAAATTTTGGTTTTTATTTTTTTTTGTATAGATGTATATTATAGGTAAATAATAAAAAAAAAATTTCCCAAAAATATTCATTCGTTTTCATTTAATGTACAATCTAAAGTGGTCGGATTTCATCTGGGACAGTCTTAATATTTTTAATACTTTAAAACTTTAATACTTTTAAAACTGCCAACTTCGGAAAGCTATTAAGTTTATTTGCAAAGAATGACCAAATTTAGTTATTAAATCTAATTTTAAAGTTGGTTACCGGGAGCCTTCAAAAAGTTATGTTGATATAACCGGACCTAATTATTACATATCCGCAACTCAGCGAATCTGAACCCATCATTTTTTACAAATTCAAATTATGTTACGCCGGAACAATTTGAAATTTACTTATTTTTGTAAATAATAATTCAACTTATGGTTGCTTATAAAATATGTAGTAAATTATAATTTTTTTAGTTTGATATGAATGTTTTTCGAATGTTGGATAAAACTAATTTTGTAGAAGAAATAAGCGAACAAACTTTATTGTAATGTTAACTAATGTTAATGATTTCGAATTTTATTACGTTTTAAACTGTAAAATATTTGTTTTTTTGACTTCCATCGTTTTTTCTACCATATCTTCATTTGTTTTTATAATAAAGCATTAAATACACGATTTTGATTTTAAAAATTCTCTCTTTAGAAAACGTCTCTCAAACGTTACAAAATGCCTCATAGCTAATACTTACTTCATAATAAGTTCATAATAAGAACTTTATTAAATTATGAAATTGACATTAATCAAAAAATTACATAGTACCTTATGTCGCATAACATAAAATTAATTTGCTTGAAGAACAAGTAAAAACAATATTTAACAAATTATTAAATAATGTTGAAAAAAATGATTTCAAAATCATTCACAATAATAACGTGCCCTTTAAACAAAATCCAAAATAATTACAAATTTTCTTACCTGCTAAAGCTAATATCCTTTTTGCTCTTGTATACATTATTAGTTATTACTTCTTATTAATTCACAATTACACTTAAAAACAAACACGCACGTACACTACTACTCCTGAAAAAGTTGCAATTAGCACTGGTAAGTGGTAACAACTGAGGTTGCTGTGGATGGCTGCGATATCTACGAGATTGCTGTTTCAGCAAATTTTTATGGCGCGCATTTACAGACTAAAAAAAGAGTATCGGTCGTCGGCTATTTTTTTGCAGGTAGTAAAAAAAACAAGCTGGACACCAAGGAAAATGTCTATAAATCGTTTGTACAGTGACGGTGCCAGAATTTTTGAAATGGATGGGCACAAATTGGGTTCACTATATTTGGGATGAGCAGGGACACATAGAATTTATAAATAAACTCATTATTGAAATAAGCACCTAAAAAATGAAACGTACATTTTAAAACACTTGGGTGGGTACTTTAAGATTAATGAAGAAAACGATCCAGCATATAATTTCAGTTCAGCACAAGATTATCCACTGTAGAAGTGTCCTAAAATGTTACTCCTGAATTTAAATCATAAAAATCTGTGGGATGATTTTGACCATAATTATTGGGAAACTTCAGCTATGATTACAAGAGGAATGGGAACTCATCAGTGGTTATTTTTTTACATAACAAATTTTTTAATACGGTAAAAATATTTAAAGGGACCTTATAAATCTTATAAAATACTGACTTAAAAAAATAAACATATAGCGCCGCAAAACTTTTTAGCAAGAAAAAATTATCTTACTTTAGTGTCACAACTTGCTTTTTTACTCACTGTAATAAATTTCTAAGTCCCAAAATAATTTGAAATGTTGATCTTTCTATAGTTCACCTACAACCTACATACAAACACTTCATATAATGTCATATAAAATATTATTTTCCAATTTTTCTTCAAAATTGTAAGAACTTTCATTTTTCATACAGTAAGAAGCAAAATAATTTAAATGTTCATCTGTTTTTATAGTCGATTGATACGTGGTTTAAGTAGTTTAGCCAGGCGCGGATACACGATTTCGTTCAGGGGGGGACGGCAATTTTTGTGTGATTTTACATATCTTCTAAATAATTCGTTATTCGATTTCAAAATTTTCAAATTGGTCAAAATAAAGCGCTTCGGTCGTAAAGGCTATTGCGCTCCCGGAGTGTAACTCGATATTAACCATATCGATATTTTTGAAAAATCCAAAAGATGCACAAAACAATTTTCAGAACTAATATGCTTTTTAGTTGTCGGTTATCACATGAACTAGTTCATCGCCTGATGATGCCATAGTATGGTGAAAATGCTTGCGAATAATTTATACATACAATGTATTTTACATGTGATATCAAAAACATTTTAGTTCTGAAAAGTGTTGAGTGCATTTTTAGGGTTTTCTAAAATATTGATAAGATTAATATCGAACTACACTGCTTACTCGTAAACCACGTATCAATCGACTAAATACAAATCTGTTTGTACTTGAAATTAAATTGAATTTAAAACTAAAGTAATTTTGATTTTAGTACTGATTAATATTTCTTTTTAAAACGCCAGTTAGCCATAAGTTAAAAAAGATAAATGTTTAAAATTATTTTAGTAGATCATTGTGATCCAGACCCCGAAGAACGGTAATTATCTCCACGCAATTAGTTTGGAGCTTGAGCCAGAAATCCTCACAATAAAACTTGGAACCGACATTGTATTTTTTTCTGAAAATTATATTATCTATATTATCAATGTAAATTCTATCGTACGGGGACTTTTTTCCTGCATATAAAAATCTTTTTTACTTATTATGCATTTAATTTAAAAATTTTTTAATTTAATTTAAAAAAATAGGGGTTTTCGGCAATAAATCAAACTTCCAACGGTCTACTTAATCATACCATAAAACAGGGGGGCGGGGGGGGACTGTGAATTTTGCAAAACGTTAGCTAATACTTTAATTCAAGGTCAAATCGAGTTCGGATTTTCGGCAATAAATCAAACTGCCAAAGATCTAAATAATCATATTATAAAACGGGAGGTGGGGACATGTGATTTTTGTAAAACGTTAGCTAACACTTTAATTCAAGGTCAAATCGATTTCGGATTTTCGGCAATAGATAAAACTGCTAACTGTCTAAATAATCAAAATTTAAAATAAGGGGGGACGCTTGCAATTTTTTTTGGTTCCAAAACCACTACTGTCCTGGTAAAATCAGTACGAATGGTCACTTTACTTTTACAGCAATATTACGTCTTACATATTTTTTGTTATAAATTTAACAGGCTTCAATTTTTAGTGTACATTTTTAAAATTCATCGCACCGTTTCCGAAATATAGTACCTTAAATTTTTTTATAAAATTAACATTGATCTTATGGGACTTTTACTAAAACTTTTACAAATTTTTTTAAGGTAGGTTCGGAAACGGTTTGACGAAATTTAAAAATGTAAATTAAATATTGAAGCTAGTTAAATTTTATAAAAAAAAATGTGTAAGACATAATTATTGCTGTAAAAGAGATTTTTCTCGAGTCGCGTTATAGCTGTCTGGTTCGAACTCCGAGCAAGAAACAGCGAAATAGTTACTGTTCTCTAGGTCAACTGTCGTAACTTCCACTTCCAAAATGAAAATTTTCAGGTTTTGGTTTATTCTTACATAATATGTAGTAGATACCATTAATACGAGTAGTATCACAAACTGAAAATTGTCATTTTGACAAAGATGCGATATGTTACTTTAGAATTTTCAGAAAAAAATACAATGTCGGTTGCAACTAAAATTGATTTTATTGTGAGGATTTCTGGGTCAAGCTTCAAACTAATTGCGTGGAGATAATTACTGTTCTTCGGATCTGGATCACAAGGATCTAATCAAATAATTTTAAACATTTACTATCTTTTATAACTTATGGCTAACTGGCGTTTTAAAAAGAAATATTAATTCGCCCTAAAATAAAAATGACTTTAGTTTTCGCATAGTTGGTTAAAATATTTTTTAAAACATCGTGTAATATAATTTTTTAACAATGAAAAAAGATTCTGCTCAGTGGCGTAACTATGGGGGGTGCAAGAGGTGCATGGCACCCCGGCGCCGACCAGAAACCGTCGCCGATAGGCGCCGACCAGTAACCGGCTTCGACCAGAAACCAGGCACCGAATAGGCGCCATGGTGTCGGCGCCGGTGCTTTTTTCAGGAATTCAAAATAAAATCAAAAAGTATGAAATAGGTACCTACGAGTGGAACACGTGCGATCGACAACCGTCCGTAGACTCAAACATAAGTAGTAAAGTCTATTATTATTCCAATAAAGTCTGTCTGTTTCATCAATTCGTCTGTTTTTAGGAAACACGCTTTTTATATTTGGTGGCGGGCAAGATAAACAATCAACAATCACAAGAAACTGACTCAAAGGCGCTTAGAGGAAGTTTAGAGGCGGCCTGGGGCGCCCGGATTTCTTGATCTATTTCTTAGAACCATAACAATGATTATTAAGCAAGTAAAAAAATAATAAAACGATCAATAATCCTAAGCGTGAAAGTTCATCAAGTATTAACTATTAAGTACTAAAGTACTTAACTATTAAAGAGGAGGAAAAAAAGCTAAACTTCCCAAAATCACGAGTTTTCTCAAAACAATTGATAGTTCCGATTCTGGGCCTTCAACGTCCTCAGCAATTGAAGTGGCGTCGACATCCTCGACACCGCCACCTTTATCATTATCACCCCCTTTACCTTCATCTATATCAGTTTCACCGAGGCCGATTCCACCACAATCAACATTACCAACCAGTCCAACCACAACGCCATCATCACCCACACCACCATCAACAATTTCATGTCCACAACCATCAACCTCATTCCAAAATTACACTCCAGAAGAATCGGATCGGTCCAAGCTTTTTACTGAAATTACTGATGACTTAATCAACAAGCAATATCCAACAGATATTGCACATTTTCCGAAAACCCACTTGGAACCGCACGTTAAGAAGTTCATCATTAAATATGGACCATGTCAGCCACCTGGCCCATTCCCACATTCTGGAAAAGCTCGTTCGTTTTCTGCCTACTATTACACTTATTCTTCAAAATGTGGCTTTAAAGTTCCTCGAAAGTGGTTGTGCTATTCAAAGGAGCTGAATTTTAGTTATTGTCAACCTTGCTGGTTGTTTGCCAATAGGAAAAATGCAGAGTTTAAATCGAATTGGATTGATGGTGTGTCCAATTGGCAGAAGATCGGCGAGAAGATCCACAAACATGAAACCTCTTTCATTCATGTGGAAGCATGTGCCATCTATGATCGGTGGAAAAATGAAAAATGTGTAGATGATGCCTTAGATGCTCAAACTCGAAATGAAATAAATTTCTGGAGGCAAGTCTTGGATCGCCTTTTGCACGTCACTCTAACGCTGGCCATGTGTTCTCTTCCATTTAGAGGACACGAAGAAAAAATTGAAGACGGGGAAGCTAAAGGCGGCAATTACTTGTCAATTATTACTTTGTTATCAAAATATGATCATGTGTTGAAAAATGTGCTCAGTTTGCCTAAAGGTTCTGTTCGATATTTAAGTCCAAAAATTCAAAATGAGTTTATATTCCTTATTTCGCAAACAATTGAGTCAAATATTTTTGGAGAGATTCTTTTTCACAATACTTTTGGATTCTACTCAAGACATCACAAAAATTGATCAGTTAAGTTTGGTGTTTCGTTACGTAAAACTCACAGATGATGAAAACAAACAATCAACAAATTATGAAATAAAAGAAGCTTTCACCGGTTTTTACACTTGCTCAGATCACACTGCAACTGGGTTAGAAAACTTTGTTCTCACCATTTTGAGAGAAAAAAACATCTCCATTTCTAAATGTCGTGGTCAAGGTTACGATGGAGCAAGCGTGATGAGCGGCGCTTACGATGGTCTCCAAACCCTAATAAAGAGAAGTGAACCCAATGCTGACTATATTCATTGTGCCGCTCATAATCTCAACCTCGTCATAAACGACGCTGTCAAGGGGGTTTTAGAAGTTTCAAAATTCTTTGACAATGTTGGCAAAATCTATGTATTTTTTTCAAATAGTGTGAAACGGTGGGAAATCTTGAAAAGTTGCCATGTCAATGCAAACACTTTGAAGAAATTGGCACCCACTCGTTGGTCATCGCGATATGACTCTTTGGTTGCAATTCAAAAGTTTTGCGGATTTATTTGCAGCGTTTGTAATTTTTTTAACTTTGCCAGTCACAACCGCATCGGCAGAAAGATCTTTTTCGAAGCTCAAGTTAATAAAAAACTATTTACGTAGTACCATGAGCCAGGAACGTCTGCAGGGCCTGGCTCTTATTTCAATAGAACACGAAAGAGCCCAGGTCATAAACTTTGACGAAGTTATTGATATTTTTGCCGACCGGAAAGGTCGAAGAAAGCAGTTTTAAGTTTTTCTTCATTATATGTATTATGTATTTATTGATTGACATTCTCCCTGCATGATAAGTACTTGTTGTACCTAGTAGTTTTTTGTTCAAAATATTAATAAAGTTTTCTAAACATTTTCGAGTGGATCACTTCAATTGTTGAGCAGTTTAATTGTCTCCACTTTAATATTTTATTTTTGTCATTTTCTTTAACTGCTACTTACTAATAGTATGTGGAAGGTATTTACTAATAAATGGGGACATTGACCGTAACTTTAATTTTCGTTTTGAAATTAAATCTGGTTTGTGTCGACTATTGATGAAAAAAAGACTTATGATTATCAACATTATTATTATCCGTGATAATTTTGGCCTGCGGCGCTGTGCCTCCCGGCCCCCCCTTTGGTCTTCGCGTAGGCGCCACAAATTTTCATGCACCTCGGCGCCAACCAAAGTAGTTACGCCACTGATTCTGCTACTAAAAAATAGTTTGCATTCCGTTTAGAATTGCTGAATATTGTTCTTTGAAATGTTGTGTTAATCATCAAACGAGCTATTATGACGAACTTCGCTATATGTTTAAGGCCAGGATACGTGGATCTAGCTTTAATTCACGAACGCGAGGTGGCTTATACGCTATGGTGTTTTAAATTTAATTAATTGGTAGGTAGACAACACTCTTGACAAATAGTCTGGTTGCTAACTTCCTAGTTAAAATAGTAAACTTACAGGAATCTACTTTTAAAACGTACAATGGTATTATTAGCTGATATAAGCTCCGCCTTTTAATATTCGAAAATTTCCCTCTCTGTTGTTGAAAAATTTTATTACTCGTAAGGGTGGGATTTTTGCACTTACCATCATTCATGCAAGAATATCTAATTTTTATTGTAATCTGGACATCGATACCATCGATAGCATCGGTTGAAAACATCGATTTTTTCGTGATATCGATGTTATTGCATGATAAAAAACTTAAAACGTGGCGTGGTTTACAAGAAAAGATATAATATGCTCATTAGTCATTACTCATTATTCAATATAGTATCTGTTAAAATTTAAAATGGGAATTGGAAAGGTAAAATCTGGTTTACCACCGTCCACTGGTGTACTTTTATTTATATACCAAGAAAAGTATAGGCGCCGCACCGTCAATCGAGTTGCGACTTGCGATAGTGGTGATACTTGATATAGGTTCTTATGAATGGGTTTGTTATCTTCTTGCATTCTCGCGGTTTTATCTTTATTTCAGGCTACCACTCGACGCTGGCGGTGCACTAATATATTATAATTTATTATAATATAATGTAGAAAGAAAAAGTTCTGGATAAAATATATAGTGACTCGCATAAGTTCTCGGACACTCCTATGCTACCAATGTAAATTGAACATTTTGAAGCCGCTTTTTTTCATCCAAAAATCGATTTCACGGCAAAACTTTTTAAACATTTTTTGTTGCAAATGTCATTGCCTTCAATTTTGTTTATATGAATTTTTTTATTTTGTCGCGCCGTTTTTGACTGACAGCGGCTTAAGCAAGACTCTGTAAATCACAAAACTAAAATAACTAAAAAATCAATAAGTATTTTTTCTTGTAAATTTTATTCTCTACATTTTTGTTCCTATACATTTTTCTATTTTATCGCACCGTTTCCAAGATATAGATGACAATAGTTTTTGTGTTTTACGGAGTCTTATTTAAGCCGCTGTCAGTCAAAAACGGCGCGACAAAATAAAAAAATTCATATAAACAAAATGGAAGGCAATGAAATTTGCAATAAAAAATGTCTAAAAAGTTTTGCTTTAAAATCGATTTTTATATGAAAAAAAGCGGCTTCAAAATGTCCAATTTACATTGTTAACATAGGAGTGTCCGGATATTTTCGTTACAGATGTCACAACGAAAATAGTCAAAATGGATTCAGGGAAAATCAAAACGGATATTTACGTCAAAATCTGGAAACCAAAAAAAAATTGGGATTACAATACTTCCTTGTTTACAAAATATATCAAGTGGCTCAATAAATTATTCGTACACCAAAGAAAACGTACATACTCTTGCTAAATTTCGTAGTAATAATACCTCAACTATTAAAAAAAAAATGTATTTAGATAAATAGTACTACTAGAATTCATATTAGCCAAAATTTAATTAAAAAACTATTCATAATAAACTTTAAAACTAATGAAAACAGAATAATAACAAATATTAATGACAATAAATTATTCGTACACCTTGAAGAAAAACACATTTTCTTTTTTTTATTTCATAATTAATACTTTGTGGGGTATCCTCTTGGATTTATTAGGGGTTGTAATAGTATTGGTATAGATTTGACTAACTTTTGGATAGTTGATTCGGCAATTTTGGCCCATTCTTCCAATAATACCAATTTCTGCCAAAAAATTTTCAATGGGGTTCAGGTCAGGTGATTGGGGAGGTGTACGAAATTATTTTGGGACATGATATAACAACCATTCCTTTACAATATAAGCTGTGTGTTTGAGGTTGTGATCATGCTGGAAGTAATATTTGTCTTATAAACCTAATTTATCGATAATAGCTTGTAAATTACAAATTAGTATGTTGAAATATTAGAATTTGTCCATTATATTATCAATAAATTGTAGTTTGCCAACCCCATTTGCAGCCATGAACCCCGAAATTGACATACATAGTTAATTATAAAACGAACCTGTGATAATTAATCGGCTGAAACTCACGCTATATTATACTTATATTTATTAAAAATAAATGAATAAACATAAATTGATACAATTGTTTCGAAGGGATAAACCACTTCTTCTTCAAGTCCCCATTCAACATCAATAGGAACATTTCTTCCTTTATATAGGAAAAGAATAGATACCAACCGTGTTGAAATATACAGAGGGGCTTATGAAAGAAAGAAAGGTCGTAAACAAACAAGTCATTAGCCAATCTTATGGAATCTTAAACAACAGTGGTGAACTGATGTCTTGGAGTTCCAATTGTGAATTGGTCAAGTTTTGTCCGCTTAGTAACGCTTTCTTAATTTCAAGGCTTTCTAGTAAGGTTAATATGCGACCTTTACGTTCTGTATGTAACAACACGATGTTATCAGAATCTAAACCATGATTTGTTTCATGGCAATGTGTAGAAAACCCGGTACTCGTTCTATTATTGGCTAGATCTGCCTCATGTTCTTTGACCCGTGTGTAAATCGATCTTCCGCTTTGTCCAATATAAATGGCTTCGCATGTGTTGCAATGAAGTTGATATATCCCGCTATTTTTGAGTTTGTCTATCTTCCCTTTCGTAGTGGCAAAAATGGATCCTAAGTTAACTTTGTTTACTTCTGTAATTCGGATATCTGACTTACGTAACTGTTTCATTATTTGCCCGCTAGTATATGAAACATAGTTTATAACTCCCCAATTGGGAGCCGGCTCTTCAATCTGGGTGGCAAGTGAAGCAGTAACCAGACTTCTTTCAATCAGTTTCTCTTTTTTCTTGATAAGGTTATCGACTAAGTCTGTGGGGTATCCATTTTCATCTGCTATCGACCGGATTGTATTTGCTTCTATTAGAAAATTTCTTTTTGACATGGGTATTTTAAAAAGTCGGTAAATCAAACTATGGAATGCGGCCATTTTTATTTTCCAAGATTGATTGGAACAATATGGAATGATAGTGTCGGTCGTGGTGGGTTTTCTGTAAATTGATATGTCTAATCCTTCTTCCATCTTAGTTAAGGTGACGTCCAAGAAGTTTAATCTATTCTCTTTTTCCTCCTCCATCGTGAACTGGATTTTCTTATTTAGTGAATTAAGGAAAGTGAGGAATAGACATAGTTGGCGGGCAGAACCTTTCCATATGCAAAACACATCATCTACGTAACGACACCAAAATACTACGTATCTTAAAAGCCAAAGGTTGGAGGCGAATAACATTTCTTCAAAATTCTTCATGAATATTTCTGCGAAAATGGGAGCAGTAGGTACTCCCATTGGTAATCCATCTTTTTGTAAGTAAAATTTCTCTTCAAACTTGAAGTAACTTTGTTTAAGGCAGACTTCAATGATGGTAATCAATTCATTTTGTTTCACCTTGTCCAAATCGCTACTCTCGATCAGGTGTTTCAAAGTCGTGCGTAATTCTGTTGTCGGGATTGATGTGAAGAGGCTTTTTACGTCAAAGGACACCAATGTGTATTTATTCTTCTTATTGGGCATGTGGGGTTTTAGACGGTCTATAAATTCAAAAGTGTTTTTCACGCTGTGGATTGATCTGTATGGAAGAGTGACTAGTATATCATTAATAAATTTACATAGAAAATAGGTTGGAGAATTAATACATGATACTACTGGGCGTAACGGTATGCCTTCTTTATGGATTTTTGGTAATCCATATAAAACTGGAGATCTTGGATTCATGTTACGTACCTTGAACCGAGCCTGTTCTGGAATTAATGTGTTGGTTCGTCTTGTTATATCGTAAATTTCTTTATTGTATTTATCTGTTGGGTCTTCCGATATTTCCTCAAATAGAGTAATGTCATTAATCAATTCGTATATTTTGGATCTATAATGTTTCCCATCCAATATTGTTACTGTGTTACCTTGTGTTACCTTACCTTGTGTGTTACTCAGAATTCAGCGATTTACTAGATAATCTCGATAATAAAATGTACCACCAAAATCGTCTTCACCGGATTTCCCAACAAAGTAAATTATTGAAGCTAACAGCACAACATAGAATTCTGAGTAACACACAAGGTAAGGTAACACAAGGTAACACAGTAACAATATTGGATGGGAAACATTATAGATCCAAAATATACGAATTGATTAATGACATTACTCTATTTGAGGAAATATCGGAAGACCCAACAGATAAATACAATAAAGAAATTTACGATATAACAAGACGAACCAACACATTAATTCCAGAACAGGCTCGGTTCAAGGTACGTAACATGAATCCAAGATCTCCAGTTTTATATGGATTACCAAAAATCCATAAAGAAGGCATACCGTTACGCCCAGTAGTATCATGTATTAATTCTCCAACCTATTTTCTATGTAAATTTATTAATGATATACTAGTCACTCTTCCATATAGATCAATCCACAGCGTGAAAAACACTTTTGAATTTATAGACCGTCTAAAACCCCACATGCCCAATAAGAAGAATAAATACACATTGGTGTCCTTTGACGTAAAAAGCCTCTTCACATCAATCCCGACAACAGAATTACGCACGACTTTGAAACACCTGATCGAGAGTAGCGATTTGGACAAGGTGAAACAAAATGAATTGATTACCATCATTGAAGTCTGCCTTAAACAAAGTTACTTCAAGTTTGAAGAGAAATTTTACTTACAAAAAGATGGATTACCAATGGGAGTACCTACTGCTCCCATTTTCGCAGAAATATTCATGAAGAATTTTGAAGAAATGTTATTCGCCTCCAACCTTTGGCTTTTAAGATACGTAGTATTTTGGTGTTGTTACGTAGATGATGTGTTTTGCATATGGAAAGGTTCTGCCCGCCAACTATGTCTATTCCTCACTTTCCTTAATTCACTAAATAAGAAAATCCAGTTCACGATGGAGGAGGAAAAAGAGAATAGATTAAACTTCTTGGACGTCACCTTAACTAAGATGGAAGAAGGATTAGACATATCAATTTACAGAAAACCCACCACGACCGACACTATCATTCCATATTGTTCCAATCAATCTTGGAAAATAAAAATGGCCGCATTCCATAGTTTGATTTACCGACTTTTTAAAATACCCATGTCAAAAAGAAATTTTCTAATAGAAGCAAATACAATCCGGTCGATAGCAGATGCAAATGGATACCCCACAGACTTAGTCGATAACCTTATCAAGAAAAAAGAGAAACTGATTGAAAGAAGTCTGGTTACTGCTTCACTTGCCACCCAGATTGAAGAGCCGGCTCCCAATTGGGGAGTTATAAACTATGTTTCATATACTAGCGGGCAAATAATGAAACAGTTACGTAAGTCAGATATCCGAATTACAGAAGTAAACAAAGTTAACTTAGGATCCATTTTTGCCACTACGAAAGGGAAGATAGACAAACTCAAAAATAGCGGGATATATCAACTTCATTGCAACACATGCGAAGCCATTTATATTGGACAAAGCGGAAGATCGATTTACACACGGGTCAAAGAACATGAGGCAGATCTAGCCAATAATAGAACGAGTACCGGGTTTTCTACACATTGCCATGAAACAAATCATGGTTTAGATTCTGATAACATCGTGTTGTTACATACAGAACGTAAAGGTCGCATATTAACCTTACTAGAAAGCCTTGAAATTAAGAAAGCGTTACTAAGCGGACAAAACTTGACCAATTCACAATTGGAACTCCAAGACATCAGTTCACCACTGTTGTTTAAGATTCCATAAGATTGGCTAATGACTTGTTTGTTTACGACCTTTCTTTCTTTCATAAGCCCCTCTGTATATTTCAACACGGTTGGTATCTATTCTTTTCCTATATAAAGGAAGAAATGTTCCTATTGATGTTGAATGGGGACTTGAAGAAGAAGTGGTTTATCCCTTCGAAACAATTGTATCAATTTATGTTTATTCATTTATTTTTAATAAATATAAGTATAATATAGCGTGAGTTTCAGCCGATTAATTATCACAGGTTCGTTTTATAATTAACTATGTATGTCAATTTCGGGGTTCATGGCTGCAAATGGGGTTGGCAAACTACAATTTATTGATAATATAATGGACAAATTCTAATATTTCAACATACTAATTTGTAATTTACAAGCTATTATCGATAAATTAGGTTTATAAGACAAATATTACTTCCAGCATGATCACAACCTCAAACACACAGCTTATATTGTAAAGGAATGGTTGTTATATCATGTCCCAAAATAATTTCGTACACCTCCCCAATCACCTGACCTGAACCCCATTGAAAATTTTTTGGCAGAAATTGGTATTATTGGAAGAATGGGCCAAAATTGCCGAATCAACTATCCAAAAGTTAGTCAAATCTATACCAATACTATTACAACCCCTAATAAATCCAAGAGGATACCCCACAAAGTATTAATTATGAAATAAAAAAAAGAAAATGTGTTTTTCTTCAAGGTGTACGAATAATTTATTGTCATTAATATTTGTTATTATTCTGTTTTCATTAGTTTTAAAGTTTATTATGAATAGTTTTTTAATTAAATTTTGGCTAATATGAATTCTAGTAGTACTATTTATCTAAATACATTTTTTTTTTAATAGTTGAGGTATTATTACTACGAAATTTAGCAAGAGTATGTACGTTTTCTTTGGTGTACGAATAATTTATTGAGCCACTTGATATATTTTGTAAACAAGGAAGTATTGTAATCCCAATTTTTTTTTGGTTTCCAGATTTTGACGTAAATATCCGTTTTGATTTTCCCTGAATCCATTTTGACTATTTTCGTTGTGACATCTGTAACGAAAATATCCGGACACTCCTATGTTAACAATGTAAATTGGACATTTTGAAGCCGCTTTTTTTCATATAAAAATCGATTTTAAAGCAAAACTTTTTAGACATTTTTTATTGCAAATTTCATTGCCTTCCATTTTGTTTATATGAATTTTTTTATTTTGTCGCGCCGTTTTTGACTGACAGCGGCTTAAATAAGACTCCGTAAAACACAAAAACTATTGTCATCTATATCTTGGAAACGGTGCGATAAAATAGAAAAATGTATAGGAACAAAAATGTAGAGAATAAAATTTACAAGAAAAAATACTTATTGATTTTTTAGTTATTTTAGTTTTGTGATTTACAGAGTCTTGCTTAAGCCGCTGTCAGTCAAAAACGGCGCGACAAAATAAAAAAATTCATATAAACAAAATTGAAGGCAATGACATTTGCAACAAAAAATGTTTAAAAAGTTTTGCCGTGAAATCGATTTTTGGATGAAAAAAAGCGGCTTCAAAATGTTCAATTTACATTGGTAGCATAGGAGTGTCCGAGAACTTATGCGAGTCACTATATATTTTATCCAGAACTTTTTCTTTCTACATTATATTATAATAAATTATAATATATTAGTGCACCGCCAGCGTCGAGTGGTAGCCTGAAATAAAGATAAAACCGCGAGAATGCAAGAAGATAACAAACCCATTCATAAGAACCTATATCAAGTATCACCACTATCGCAAGTCGCAACTCGATTGACGGTGCGGCGCCTATACTTTTCTTGGTATATAAATAAAAGTACACCAGTGGACGGTGGTAAACCAGATTTTACCTTTCCAATTCCCATTTTAAATTTTAACAGATACTATATTGAATAATGAGTAATGACTAATGAGCATATTATATCTTTTCTTGTAAACCACGCCACGTTTTAAGTTTTTTATCATGCAATAACATCGATATCACGAAAAAATCGATGTTTTCAACCGATGCTATCGATGGTATCGATGTCCAGATTACAATAAAAATTAGATATTCTTGCATGAATGATGGTGTTAATGATGGCGTTACTACATTATATAATATTTGACAAATATTTCGCTAAACATGAATCTTACATCCTGAATTTAAATTTTGCGTCATTTCAAATTTTGCGCCCCTGAAATTTTGCGCCACAAGTCCGGGCTTGATGGGTTTTTGCAATAATACGGCACTGGTTTTACTCCTCTGTTAGCAAAATATAATTCAATACGGAAGAAAATATTATTATAAATTCGAATATTTTTATAATAATATTATATTTATTTTCTTTTGATTGTAGAACATCATATTCATTTTTTACCCACACTTATGTATATTGTATGCTTTTTTAAACGAATTAACATTATGCGAATTATATTACTTATTTATTTAATAAAATGTTTTTGTATTCATCTGAAAAATTAAAAAATATAGAAACATTGCCACGGCATGATGTAGATTTGAAACAAAGTGCAAATCCCCACCATAAAATATTATTGTGTTTATAAGATGCACGGGAGAAAGTTTTATTTTTAAATTATTTCATGCATTGTAGTAACTCAAAATATATATGAGTTACAAATTATTATTTCTATTTGTTTGGGCGACTGTAAAAAATAGGCAACTGTAAATTTGCTTTAAATTGTACACAACACAACATACCCATCTCTGTGATAATGACTGAACTATAAATGATTAATTTAATCTCAAATTATTCCCGCCTGATTTGAATTGTACAATTCTTTGGAATTACATTTATAATGTGTTATAGATAAAATAAATTTTCAAAAAATGTCTTTATGAATTCTTTTAGACGTGTACATTATTTATATAAGTAGAATATTATTAATTGATAATTGCAAATATGGTATTTAAACACAATGAATTCTAAATTACACAAATTGCAAAAAAATTGTTTGATGACAGTCCTTAATTTATGGTTAATATTATTTCCAAATTTGAAGAAAATCAAATCAGCCGTTTTAGAATGCAATCTGTATATACTATTTTTTTTACACCCGGCCAATTTTTTTTTATTTTTTATTGATAATTCTTTGTTAGTAATTATTTTCTCTAATTTTAATTTTCGTTAAAAAAATTGCAAATATGGTATTTAAACACAATGAATTCTAAATTGCACAAATTTCAAAAAAAAAAGTTGGATGGCAGACCTTATTTTATCGTTAATATTATTTCAAAATTTGAAGAAAATCTATTCAGCCGTATTTGAATGCAACTTGTATATACAAGAGCGCATTGCAAAATCCTAGCCTTAAGCGGGTAAATTTTGTCAAGCTAATCACTAATCAGCATAGCCTTCGTGTAACCAATATAAACGTCCTTGATAATACAATTTAACAAGAGCATCAATTAAAACTTTTCAAATTCAAAACATTACAAATTTGGGGAAATTATTCATTTTTTGAATAATGTTATAATGTCATATTACTTGTAAAATAGTACCTATGTACGTATACTATGTTTTTCGTCGAACCGACGCGACGGCGACGTCTGAAAACTACACTTTATAAGCACTATTTTTTTGTCTATTTTAGGTATGGGCGTTATCAATAAAATATTATATTGCAATTTTTGCTTAGAAACAATTAATTTTCTTTTTTTTTATTAATTTTTAATATTGAATCGGTCATTTCAAAAACAACATAAGTCACAAAAGTGAAATTTTACATGCATCAATAAAAACCTTACATCTTAAAAATGTTATTGTTTTTTTGTGTAATACAGCTTTTATTCGTTCCTTTAAAATTTTAGTTTTGTTAACTTATGCTGTTTTTAAAATGACCGATTCAAATGAACATTAGCTTTTTTAACTAAAACAGTAACATAATAGCGTATAATAGTTTACTTTATATTATAAAGCATAAGCGCATTTTTGACAGCACGGGGTTACTGCAAGCATAGGGGTCAGACAGAGACGAGCTAACTAGAAAACAAGTTAGCGCCTCGGGCACCAACATTAGATGGGCAAAAAATTTATTTCAATTTTTTTAAAAATTATTTAGTTTTAAATTCTTCTTCAAGTGCCTCTAAGCACTGCCGTGACAAATTGCAGCGGCGAAAGATCCTTTTCTGCGTTGAAAACAGTGAAAACCTTCACGAATATTCTTGTTAAAAAAAACAAATAAGATCAAGAGGGCGTAAATTATGGTTCCGCGTAGGGCGCCAATATACCTTTGATCGGCGTCTGATAGGGGCCATGTGTCGCCATGGCCCTCTCCAAACTATCATTGTAAATAAATGTACGTTTTTTTATTAATTTTGGTTAAATTTTAGAAATGTCGCCCCCCTAGAAATTAGAATTATGACCGCATTTGATTGAAAGAATTATTAGAAAACGATCTTTAAATTAAAACCTTAAAATTCTAAACAAATTTGTATGAAAAAATAAACGTTAACTTAATTTTTGTATGTAAGTAAGAAATGGAAAGAGGAGTCCTAGGTAACGTGGTTGCGCGTTAAACTTTCCCATTGCTATTTAGAAAAGTAGATTTTATAATTATTTCATATTTTGTCCCTCAACAGAAATTCAAGGTGAATGGATGTTAACCTAGTGTGCTTATTAATTATGATCATTCTAATTGGTCAGTAGTCTAAGTTGTCGCTTGAATTTTAGTGAACTCATAAAAAATTAAAACTTAAAGAATTGGGTATTAAATTTATAAATTAAAACTTTGCAACTTCTCATTATCCAACATTTTTTTCGAATAATTATTAGCTGTAGGTGAATGTGATACAAATTTATTCATTTTGTGTAAAACTTTTAAGATTTTAAAGTTTGCCTTCATCATTACACAAAGAATTGTTACGAATTGAAACTCGATTACGCATTTGCAATATTAATATAGCATGACTGTGTAGGTGATAATTCTTTTTATAAAACATTATGCTTTCGCTTGGTAATTGCAGTGTTGCCGCACTTCAGGAACTCCATGGGAGTCAAAATGATACCATTCGGAAAGTAAATATACGTTTTGCGTATATTAAAAATTCCACTAGCGCCTCTACCGGAATAATCGTGAACTGCAAATATACGTATTTTTTTGAATTGCTATCATTTTGACGTCCTACCTAACTTTCATATTTAAGCTTCTAGAGACCGCCACTATCCAGAGAAACTTTTTTAATGGGGAAGTAAAATGACTTCCGTATACGGACGTCAAATAGACGGTGGACGCCACATTAAATGTAAAGCGATAATGCATGGACGCCAAATTGATAGCGAGATATAAATATTATTTTAAATATCTGTAAAAAAAAACAAGTTGGACACTTCAGAAACATTTCTATAAATCGCTTGTATTTCAATTATTTTAACAGAAAATTAATTTTGATTTCGATGTGCATAATATGTAGGTATAAAATATTTTTCATATAATATAGTACCTACTATGTACTTGGCGGACACAAAAAAAATTTCGTTAAAATTGGATACAAACGAGATCAGTAGAGATCAGAGAAATTCAAGTTAATAGTTCTTCACTAGTTTTTCCTTGTTAAGACGTATTTGCGTTGCCGAATTTGAATGTATTATTTTTTTGAAGCTAACTTTTACGTTTTTTAAAATTCATTTTATAAAATTAGCAGTTTGGTCGAATTGCCTAATATAAATCTAAAACGTAAAACCTACTATGTCGATTTAAGGTAACTCGTGATTTGTCAATAATTATCATCATGAAAAGTATAACGCAAAATTGTAATGTTAAATTAATGTGACCCTAAGTAGGGCTGGTAATATAATACACCGGTTTAAATTGAAAATCGTTTAATTAACTTTCTGTAAAAATAATTAAAATAAAAACGATTTATAGAAATTTTCCTTTGTGTCAAACTTGTTTTTTTGGCGGCAAATATGTAATAATTACTATTATTTTTGCAATTTGCAAATTTTAAGTAACGGGAATTAATAATTAAGTAGTAACTTATTAACGAATAAAATGGTAATCCAACAAAGTTATTAACAAAAGATTCACTTACCTTCAAATAAAGGAAGCACATCTAGGAAGGCCCACCTAGATAATAAATTTTTTAATTCGTCGTCTTCTTGTTGTCTTTTCAGCACCCACGAATTATCACTGTAAATTATATTATCTAAGTTAGTAAAAGTGGGTCCTGCACCGCAACTGTAAGAATCTGCTGGATTCATGATTAAAAACACAAATTTAAAAAAATGGAAATTTCACTGCACCTAGTAGCCCGTTTCTGATGTTATAAATAAAATAACTCGTACAGCGATAACAATAATTTTCAACTGCCATAAGTGCTACTTGTCGCCTGCAAGTTTGCAAAATTTTTTATCAAGTTCTTTGAATAAATAACACCATAGTAAAAATGATGGTTTAAACGATTATGTAGCTGCACTATTTTTTTGTTAGGATTAACAATTTTTATTGGTCATTCCAATTTGCTTTAAAAACAATTTTAAAATGTTTAAATTAACTATGGTTATCGTTTAGTCATATTAAAAAAAATTCTTTGATTTAACGAAATTTCCAAATGACAATTTAACAATATTGTAAATATACTTTTTTCTAACATATAAAACAAATTTTTTAGTTGATATCGATATTGTTACTTAACATTTCTTGAGTGTTTAAAAGAACAATCTAACAATAATTGTTTTAAACTAAAAGACTGATTATTTTAACCAAAATCATAAGATTGTTATAAAACTATTCTTATTGATTAAAATAACCTATGAAATTTCTCTGAGTGTAGTTTAAGGTTTATGGTTCAGTATATATTACAGTGTTACTGGCCTACAACACTATTTAGCGGTCGTGAGCAATTACGGAAACTTGAAATTGGCAATTTTACATCATTTGATACAGCTTGCGGTACTTCGGATACCTAAAATTTTAATAATTACTTGCACATTTTTCTAAAAATAACATTGACGTTGTCAAACTTACCTAGGACAGCATGTGATTTAGCTAATTGTTGTGTGGGTCACCTCTGCATTGTTTATATCAAGGGAAAGGGTTGTATCGTTGAGCGGATTCCGGTGGTTACTCGAATCATGTTTTGGTCAGGTGTAATTGGGGTTTTGTCTTAAGAAAATTTTAACTAAGTTATAAAAGAACAAGTAGCCTCATTTTGGAAGAGGTTACTGACCTAAAGTTAAAGAAAGCAACAAGAAACCTCAAAAATATAGCCGATTTTGAAAATCGAGAATCAAACCTGCGATGTTTGAAAAGTTTATTAGAATAAGTTATGTTTAGTATTTAAGAAGTGTTAAAGTGCGATTTTAGGTAGTTGTGATGAGGAACCAAGTCTAAAAGTGAACATTTATTAAAACCGTGAACTGTCAAAATTCAAAGTTCGCAAATTTCGTGAATAACAATTTTTATGTGGACTGAGTGGAATGAAAATGATGGGAACAACCTCGGGAAGATGTTCAGAGACAAGAAAAATCCATTCGGAACGGATTTGGGCCGATACAAGGAAATGTAGAATTCCGGAAAAGCACGTGCGTTTTCATTTTGAAATGCACCTGGAAGACTTCGACGTGCATTTCATCCCGTGAAATTTATTGTGGTTACTCCTGAGGTCATGAAGGAACTTTCCCCCAAAAATGGTCAAGATCTGAAAGACAAAAAATTCCAATTTAAAATCAAAATTGCCATGGATTTGAAAATTTTATAAAAAGACGCGATTTTTTAGAATCAAGTAGGTAAAAAGGAGAAAAAGTATAAAAACACAGCCGGAAAAAGCTGCTAGTTAGTGTAAATTTGAACGCGTTACCGCACGCATCGTTGTTGCAATACAATTCGAGTTTATAGGTTACGAGAACTTTTCGGAAAGGCAAAATTGAGGTTACGGATGAAAATTTTTGGAACTTCACATTATTGAAATAAATTAAATAGAAGATAAAAATCAAGTTGATTATATTTACAAGATAAGTTACCAGGTTTTTGCTGTTTTGGTTTTTAAAAGTGAAGTGCAAGTAATTTCTTCCGTATGAAGATTATCCTACGGTAAAGGAAGTAAAATTAAATGGAAAATTTGAGCACGTAGGAATTGGCATATGAAGTTCGCACAGATAAGGTAGAAACATTTTTATATTTTGTAACTTGGTTCCCTCGAAGATTCATATAACCTAAAAGAACATTGCGTTAGTATTTAGTTGTAATTTTAAGTATTTGTTTACCTGTATTTGGGGATTATCGAATACACTCAACCAGTCACTACACGAACACAAATTTTTATTTTCATTAAATGTGCATAAATTGTTAATGTGCCTTTTTGGAATCTTGTTGTTTTTCTTAACTAAATGAAATACGACAATAATTTGTCATTTTATAATAGTAACCACTAGCGTCGGCAGAGGTACTCAACCATTAGCGTCCCACAGCAGTCAAGCAGTACAAAATTTATTGTCATCAATAGTAAGTATTAGGATTTTAAAGACAACGGAAGGTAAAACCATTTCAATATACAATTATTAAAAGGATAAATTTGAGCTTTACTCACGTTAATAGTAGTAGTTTCATGGAAATATTTTCTTAATTCTTAATTGTTGCTAAATTGTCTTCTTACTGCTAAAGGTCCTTAATGATAATTTTGATTTTGACTACTTGGTTTCAGCGATTTTTGTCTTCGACTTCGTAGTTGTTGATCGGGGTTGTGGCGATTTTGTCCACCTTTTCTTACTTCTAGGTCCCTAAGGCTAATTTTGATCTCGACTACTTGGTTTCAGCGATTTTTGTCTTCGACTTCGTAGTTGTTGATCGTTGATGTGGTTTCTTCAATTTTTTTAAGACGATTTTTGTTCTTAAAAATTGTCGAAATTCGCATCCGCACGACTGCGCCAGTTAAATTTACTATTTAAACTTCCTAATTTAAAAAAAAACAACTAATTTTTTATACATATATTATTTATTAATGAAATATATTAAAATTGAACTAACACACTACAATGAATAACTATAATTACTTAAAGCTAAAATAAGACTGAACTCGATCTTACATTTGATTAGATATTTTATAATAGTTAATACAGGTTAATACAATGCAAGTGATAAATATAATGATAACATTATTATTAATTTTAGAATACGATTTCCGTTTTATGCAGTTTGCATTTGATTATAAATGCATTATCTGAATATTATGTGATTTGTACGTTCTTAAGAAATCAAACGGAAATTGTTATCTAATAAATAGCAAATTTATGAGTACACATAACTTACACGATATTTTTTCTTGGGCTACAATATTTTTCATAAGCCTCCTTTACTTTTGTTAAATTTTTCTTATCTTCTACAGATAACTAGAATGTATTAAATAATTCTACTGCTTCTTCGCCAAGTTGATTAAGAAAAACCGCTACTTGTGTTTCCTCATCTGATTTTGAGATGCAAAATATTCTTTCTAAAACACGACTTAATACCTATTCCATATTTAATTTTTATTAATTTATGGACAAATCTGGGTCTGAAATGCAGGATTCAGTATTCGGATCAGCCTGTAATAACATTTTCATTGCTTCAAGGCAAAATGACTTGGTTTGATCCTTTTTTGTTTGATTCATGCTTCTTATAAGAGCATCTGAACTCAATAGTAATCTATTATATATATCAAGGTTGCATTGCTCCCTCGAAAATTTTCTCTCGTAATTTTTGCGGTATAAACGAAAATGTTTATTTATCGCTTCTGCTGCCTCTTCCGACAACTGTCCTATGGGCAATAAGGCATTTTCAATAATAGCCGAACCATGCATTAATATTTTATGCATGGTAGGCGGTCATTGGGTGCCATCCATATAGGTTGACATACAATTTCGCAGTTTTCATGGTATATTCGTCGAACTGCTGAACGTCTATTTTATGACCACTTGAGATACATTCCAGTATAACCTTTAACCTGTATATTCATTTGAAATCTACTTTTGTAATGTCGGCAGCTAATTGAGGGTTTTCAAAGAATCTTCGGCTCGTGTTCCCATCATTGGTAATACCGAAATTAGCTTTTTTTAAATTAGAATTTTTATTTATTTAATTTAATTATTTAAATTAGAATTTTAATTAGAAATTAGAAACAATCCCGTTTCTTTTCTAAATCTTTCCTGATTGTGTTTTTTTGTACGCTCTTCTAACTCTTTTTCTTCATCAGTTATCTTCTTTCTATATTTTTTACTTCTAATTTATATGCGAAATGTAAAACGCTTTCAAAATTTCATTTTCGTATTTAGTTTTTCTTCATCGCTGATAAGAAATTTTACCCAAGTACCCAACACATGAGTACATATTGCATCGGAAACTGTATTCAGGCATCTACTAACACTTGCCTGACTTAAACCAAACAAGAAATTTAAACCCTTGGGCTTTTGGTAAGAACCGTGTGCATAGAAAAAAAGGAAGACATTATTTTAATTGTTGGTGAACTTGCTGTTATCCTATCCGTGGGTAAAAATGGAGTTAACAATTCGCGTAAATTTTAGTCAGCACCTTTGAAAATCGAAAAAACCGTCTTAAATTTCTTTTGTTTCTTTTCTTTTGTTATTTAAATGTAACTTAAGTTACAAAAATATAAATAAAGCTGGCTTTAAAAAAGTGGAGATCAGCTGTTGCTGGTTTTCATCTCAGCTTGATTATTTTAGAAACTCCGCAACTTCTTCGAGTGCTCGCTCTGCTAAAGGTTCTTTTGTTCTTTTTTTGAATTGGATCAGAGGAAGCCTTCCTCAGGCAGCTTATTGTATGCATAAGTTCCTAGCTTCGCAGCACTTCAATCGGAATCGCATAATTTGAGGTTGGTCTCTATGTCATGTTCTGTAAGAATGTACACTACAGCGGTGTATACGTATGCAGAGGGTAGCGTCAATATTTTATGATCTTTGAAAAATGGTGTGCAGTGTGCTCTGCTGGGTGGTCCTAGTGCTCGTATCGCTCTATTTTGCATTATGAAGATGCGGTTTAAATTTGTTGAATAACCCCCCAGATTCGAAGACCATAAACCATCCTTACATGAAACATGGAAAAGTAAACGAGTCTTGCAGTGTCCTTTCCAACAATTTCTGTTATTTTTCGAATAGCGTATAGGGCTGTGCCTAGTGACATTGCTAGATTTTTTAATCAAGTTCAATATACGTTTAATGCCAAGATTGGAGGTTATATAAAATAATTGTTTATTGTTAAATTAAATATTTATACTGCTAATTAATAATTTAAAATACAAAGTCTTTTGGATTACGCAGAGAGATAGACCAAAATTTTGGTTTTAATTAAAGTGTTACTTTTAAAATTACAACTCCAGTAAACATTGCTTTTTGGGGTTCCGTTGTGTTCCTTCGTAATTGGTCCAGTCCAGCACGTCACTAACAATAGTTAGGTACCTACCTTGTTATTATTCTGAGATTGTTATAAACTTAGCAATCCTCAATCATTATACATTTTTTATTAAATTTTGAGGAATTTCCAGCTGTATCTTTGAAGTTCAAGGTCAAATACCAACGAACTTAAAATGGGAACACCTTGGAACTATGCTGAATCCAACCCAACAAGAATCATTAAAATCGGTTCATGAACAAAAAAGTTATGCTTGAACATACATAAAAAAAAATACATACATACGAACACAGAACCTCCTCCTTTTTTGAAGTCGGTTAAAAAAATCTGATGTGGACACCACATAACTTCCTTGTAATTTTTATAATAATTGGACAGGAATCTCGTTAATCTATTCATGCGCGTCATTAATTACAACTTTTGGCACGGACAATCGCAACCAAAAATAGAAGGTGCACAACTAGATGCTATAAGTGTCTCAAATCCAAAATTTCAACTTTCTACGACCTACCGTATTTGAGTTATGCGACATACAGACGTCCGTACATACGTACGTACACCCATACGTGCACGTTATACTCTGTGAGATCCACATGTTGAGTACGTCTGTACGAGATCCACCACTTACTATTAATTGTTTTACGTGAGAAAAAAAAAGAAAACTTAAAATTTATATCTGATGTCAATATACAATTACATACTCCAACATACTTGAACTATAAAAAATCTACCAGCTATCGTCATGAGTAGGGTCCGGATTTGTAGGCACTAAAAAACTTGAAAATATGCAGGCAAATATGCTCTAAAAACTTCAAAATAAGCACCCAAATATGCGCTAAAAAATTTTATTGTGCTGCAAAATGCTCGATTGCAATTGGTCCAAATAATGGATGAACTACTTTTGTTAGATAAATTCAATTATTAATGAAATAATATATTGATAATAATAAAATATTGCTTTATTTTTTATTCTTTACAATTCCCACCAATGTTACAAACAAGAATTTTTTCTAAATTTTCGGGTGTCAATTGGCGCCTGTTGTCAGTTAAAATTTGATTGTATACTGAAAAAGAACGTTCAACATCACAAGATGTCACTGGAGCATATTTAAATATTGAAATGTCAGTACCACATACTTCCAATGGAATAATGGTTGACTGACCAGACAACACTTTACTGATTCCATGCAATAAATCATATCCGGGATTTTTTGATAGCACAGATTCTAGTTTTAAAACAACTGCATTAGCTGCGTTTCCTGGTGCATCTTTTAACTGATTTAAAAGTCGTGTTATTCTTTCAAAACTTGTAAACACTGTTTCGCCAGAATTTTCTAGAGCTTTTATTGTCTGAACTATAATTTTAAAATTGCAAGCTATATATGCTAAATCAGCTGCAACAGATGAGTTTTTAAATGCATCTTGAGCTTCAGAAATGCTTTGTGCCTCATTCCGGTCGAAACTCTCTATGAGAGATTTCACTGCAGAAAAATGTTCATTATAAAAAATTACTGCTTCTATCCATGTGCCCCATCGAGTTAAAATCGGTTCTGGTGGTAAAGCAATGTTGGGTAATTTTTCCCGATACGCATCTCTTCTCAGAGGTGCTTTTAAAAATACTTTTTTAGTGGTTGATACCAACTTATTGATATTTGGAAATTGATTGCGTAATGTTTCAGCTATCAAATTAACTCCATGGGCAAGGCAAGTAAAATGAATTAGGTTTTCATAGAACACCTTGAGATTTCTTCCAGCCTTTAACATATATGCGGCAGCATCAGTATAAAGTATACGAAATTTGTCATCTTTTCCACCATCTGGCCAAAGTAACTTTAAGGAATCGTTTACAAAGCGGGATATAGTTGCATTGTTTGTTTTATCCAGCTCTTTACACGCAATTAAATGCCCAATACCAGGTTTGTCCGACGATAGTATTCCAACAATCATATTTGCTATTGAACGCCCATTGGCATCTGTGGTTTCGTCCACGGTAGCCCAAATATCATGATCGCCAATTGCATCGCGAATGTATTGAAGTTTTAAATCGTAACATCTTGGCAAGTAGTTTTTTCTGAGTGTTGATTCGTTCGGAATAGTTCGTTTACAATATTTCTCTAAAAACTCACGAAAATTTGGGATTTGAACTTTGTTCCATGCAATATTAGCAGCTAACATAGCTTCACATAATTCAAACGAAAATTCATCGGCGCTATCATTTCGAGGAGGCTGAGTTAGAAAAGTTTGAACCGAAGTCCTTTTTCCTACAATTTTACTGTTGGAAATGTGCAGTGACGTTCTTAAATGCTGATCTACATGAAATTTTTTCGTACAATTAACCTATTAAAAATGTACATTACAAACATTAAAAAATATTAACGCAATAATTCTTACCGTTTTACTACAAGTTTGACAGTAGAGAACTTTTCCGTCCGTTGTGAAACAATCATGTCCCTTAATTAAACGTTGTAAAATTGCACCCAAACTTTCTTTAGTTTTGGGCATTTTTAATACACAAATTAATATAGTTAAATATATAAAATTAAGGTACAGTAGAAACTGTTTTAAGCCACCGAATACTTAAATTGGTTACCAAGAGCGCGTCAACTTAGAACAAGTAACAAGTTGCAAATGCAAATTGCAAATACCGCGATAAGAAAACAGTGTTAAATTACGAGTTGCAAAAATGTACATAATATTCATCTATCGTCAGCACAAGCATTAAATTTTATTTTAATCTTACAGGATATAGTTTTCAAAGGAATTATCAACAGATTTACCTAGCTTTTGGTAGCAAAATATAAGCTAACATAAGCAAATATGTATTTATAGGCAACAAATCACCAAATATGCATTTAAACTCAAAATATGCATTTATAAGCAAAATAAAAACTCATAAAACGATCCAGAAAGGTGTAAAACATGCTCTCCTTTTAAAATTTTTCACGAGCCTGTACGCAAAAAAAACATGCAAATGCCTACAAATCCGGACCTTAGTTATGAGCTCCGATGTGTGTTTGTTTTAAATTTCTTACCCATAGCTTAACGAGATCCAAATGTATCAGATTTATATAGTTATGGCATTGTGGGATCCGTACAACGTTGCCGTTGTTTAGATTTATGTTCCTGATGGAAATTCGCGGGTTTTATTGAGCAGGTAGAGATCTCTCTTCAAAAAAGGCACTATGCTATCAATCCGTTACAGTCATCAATAAAATATATTATTACTGATATAAAAAAATTTATTATTTATATTTACAAAAATATGTGTAGTAGTTATATTTCACTATAACAATAATGTAGTTTAGATAAAGATTATTCATTAGGATCAGCTTCCAAGTGCATTCACCAGATGTTATTGAACGAAGAAAAGTAACGTGTGAACTGCTGAATGGAATATTTCAGAAATATTAAAACCAGGAATTGTAGCTTATCAAAAGGATTAGTTATCAGTAGTTTATTAGCAGTCTTTAAGTTAACTTTGTAGAAATTAGAAGTAGATTAGTGCAAAACTTGTAACTTTAAATAAATAAATAATTTTTGATTTAAAAAAAATTAAGTTTAAATTTAATAAATATAATTGGCGCAGTCGTACAGATCGAATTTCCCGAATTCAGAATAAAAATTGTCTGTTTTGGGAAGTCACTTCTGCAAAACGTGGATAAAAATCGCCACAAAACACGGTCGCGAAGTGAAAAGTGAAAAACTTCACATCATTTCAACATCGCCTCTCAAAATCGAGGAACCTTAATTTAAGAAAATTCGGTGCAACAGTCGAAATCCTGGGAGCCGACCGATCGACGAATACAACGTGGTAGATAGGAATCGCTACCAACGAAGTACAACTCGTTCGAAAACCTTAGCTTAAGAAAATCAACAAATGAATTCGATACAGAAAATAATTATTATATCGTAAGTGCTAGAAATTAATTCATAAATCAAATTTTACTAACATAATCCTAATAAATAGTTATAACTTTTAAATTTAATTAAAATACGCGAAATTTATAAATTAATATAAATAGAATATTATCTTGAAAGGATAACGTTAAACGTAATATTAGTATTTTAAAACGATTTAATTTCAAAACATTAATTATTTAATATATGATTCACGAACTCGAAAAACAATTAAAAAATCTAAATATAATTGAAACAAACATGACTCCTCCACCTCAAGATACAACAGCTCGATCAATTAACTATCAATTTATTAAATTATATTTGGATACCATAACACCTTATGATGGAAATCCGTATACGCTCAACATTTTTCTAAATTCGTGTACACAATTTTTAATTAACTTTTTCAATACTGAAACTTTAAATGATCCCATAAACCAATTTTTGTTGAGAGCAATTTTAGGTAAACTCACTGGCCGAGCATTAATGTTAATTGGTAACAGATCCGAAATTAACGATTGGGAATCTTTAAAAAACGCATTAAAATTAAATTTCAGCAATCAGCGCGATATTGATTGCTTAGTACAGGATTTAATTTTATTAAGACCATTCAAAACAGAAAGTCCATATGATTTTGGTACCCGTTGTCAAGACGCTAGAAGTCTTATTTTAACGAAAATTGATTGTAGCGATTTAAGCGAACCGGAAAAACGTTTGCAGATCAAAAATTATGATGATTTAGCATTAAAAACTTTTATTAGGGGACTTAACGGTCATATTCAAAATAACGTAAGATTGAGAAACCCAGACACACTAGAAAAGGCAATGACTTTAGTAACAGAAGAAATGAACTTCTTGTATTATACGCAACAAAATAACAATTTGCAAACCCATAATTCGAATAGTAACTTAGCACAAAATTACAAATCATCCAAACCAAATTTTCAATTTAAACCAAATTTTCCAAATTCAAACCCAAATTATCAACTTAGTCAAAATTTCAACCCAAATTATCAACCAAAAAACAATTTCCAACCTAAATTTGAAAATACTAATAATTATCAGAATTTTAACCCACACTTTCACAACAAATTTAATTACGAAAATACTAACCCTAATTTTCAACCCAGAGATAATTCTCAAAATTTTAATCCGAATTTTCAAACGAGGACATCGACTTTTAAACCTACACCGATGGATGTAGATAGTAATAGGACTACAATCAACAAAACAATGACACAGCCTAACTTCCAAGCATTATACCATTTAAATGTTAACCCACAGAATTTTGAAAACAATTATGAACAAAATTATTATGAATCGAATTATAAACAATATTTTCAAAATTCGGAATCACCAGGAAATCTCACGCTAAGAAACTTTGAACAACCAACAGTAGACAATTTTATTCCCGAAACTCATAAAAATTTCAAAGAACAACCAAGCCTAAATTTTCAATTGGAAGAAGACCAAAGCCAAATAACATAGTCAGGCATTTTTCTTACAATATTTTAAATTTAACTAAAATAGAAAAGCCAAATTTAATTTCTGAAAGTGTTATTGAATTAAATTTATTAGAAACCAAAATTTCAAAATGTAAACAAAGTATGAAACCTCAATTAATAATCAATTTAAAATCAACGAAATCACTAAATCTTAATTTAAATCATATTAATATTAAAAATCAGAATACAGTTAATAAATTTAAAAGGTATCTAAACACAACAAGAAATTTGAAATCAAAATTAAATAAATCCATAAGTCACATAGAAATCTTAATTGCCGAAAATAATACAAAATTAAATTTATTACAGAACAAAATTTCAAAAAACAAACAGAATCGTCATTTCAACACAAGAAAGTTATTAACCTTAAACTCAAACACTTATTTCAAAAATCAAAATTCAAACCAAAATTTCCAATGCAAAATAAAGAATCCGACCATCACCAAAAGAAAGAAATTTATAAACTTTCGGATTTTCGAAATTAAATTATCTAAAATCATTAAAAGTAAAAATCGAAAACGAAAGAAAAGAAGCAATCGCTTCATAGATGAATATTCAATTTTATTGCCACCCCTTAGTCATTTCAAAATTTTAAATCGGACTATAAAATAATGTTTCTAATAATTAAAAATAAATTTCTTCAAAAATTTAATTATAACATTTTAAAAACTAAATTTTAATATTTTACAAAATTAATTCAAATTAATAACTAGAAACATTTTAGTAAACATAAAACAATAAATCAACGCAATGCCCAAGGTAACGAACAAGACACTTTCAAAATCGGACAAGAAATATTCAAAATTAACAGTAGAACGCAGAACAAAAAAAAAACCAAATAACTTTAATGCAAAATGCGATTACCAAATTTAATAGTACATCAGCAACACTTGTACAAAATCAAATGATTCTAAATTCAAAAATTACTCAATTCCAAAAGTTTATCAACGAAACACAAACTCAAAATTTAAATTCTCGCCATTTTGAATTAATACAGAAAGTAATTCTAGAACTAATTAATACATTCCAAGTCATTAATAATGTTTTGAATAATTTAGAAATTGCTATTAGTTTTGCGAAAACCAACACCTTCCATAATTATATTATTGAACCAGTTGAACTTTTAAAGGAAATCAAATTTGTTAGTAGTCAAATCAAAAACACGAAACTACCATTTGAACCAATACTAGATAATATTCTGTCTTTTGAAAATATTTTGGAAATTAAGAGTTACACAAAAATGAATCAAATAATATTTTTAATTGATATCCCGATAGTGGAGAAAGAAAGTTATGACTATTTTGAATTCCATCCTTTACCTATACCTTCAAATAACCATCATAAAATTATCATTCCTAATTCCAAATTCCTTATCCAAAATGAGCACTTTTATTCGACATTTCAAGAAAAATCCAAAGAAGCGAATCAAAACGAACACTTATGCGAAGAAAACGTATTAGAAATCAAAAAGGAATACAAGATTCCATGCGAACTACAACTTCTACGTTTCTCTGAAAAACCTTCGAATTGCAAACAAGAAACAGTAAAAATCAAAAATCTAAAAATCCAAAAAATAGGAACTGGGAAGTGGATAGTCGTAACTCCAAAATCAATAATAGGTCATCAAAAATGCAACGACGAATCGGAAAGTGTTCCACTAAATGGTAGTTATGTGATTGAAGTTCCGAATTGTTGTGAATTATTAATCCAAAATTATAGACTGAAAAGTTTTCAGAACAGCAACAACGTACTGAAACTCGTTCCAATACTGAACTTTGATGCACCAACAATCGGAGAAGAAAGTGCTAATAATCTTGAAGTTAGTGAACCTTTGGAACTGTCGAATTTAGACTTGAGTGAATTAAAATTAATACAAAGTGGACTAAGTGTTTTAAAAAGGAAAGTGCAAAAGGTGAATAAAGACTCAATAGTGCATTTTAATAAAACAAGTTTCTGGACCATCTTGATTTATTTGTTTATTCTTATTATAATTGCTTTTAAAATGTTTAAATTTGTAAGGAAATGTAAAACCCCAAAAGTTAAAAAAGAGGATGATGAAATAATAGAACATCCAAAACCTTCTAATAGAAAATTCGAAAATGTTAAAATTCCAATTTTCTAACTTACGGGGGAAGAGTTATATTTCACTATAACAATAATGTAGTTTAGATAAAGATTATTCATTAGGATCAGCTTCCAAGTGCATTCACCAGATGTTATTGAACGAAGAAAAGTAACGTGTGAACTGCTGAATGGAATATTTCAGAAATATTAAAACCAGGAATTGTAGCTTATCAAAAGGATTAGTTATCAGTAGTTCATTAGCAGTCTTTAAGTTAACTTTGTAGAAATTAGAAGTAGATTAGTGCAAAACTTGTAACTTTAAATAAATAAATAATTTTTGATTTAAAAAAAATTAAGTTTAAATTTAATAAATATAATTTAGTAATAGTATATTAAACAACAAGTTTAGTAAAGCAAAGTTTTACTAAACGAATTTAGCCTTTGAGTACGAGCGAGCGCAGCGAGCGAGTAACTTAAAAGCTAATGAGTTTAGTAAAAATGCTTTACTTACAAGGTTTGTTTATACTATTTTTTCGGATTTTGTGCAATATCTAGTGCCGTTTTTGAGTTATTGCTAATTCAAAATATTTCATAGTAGGTACTTGTGTAGGTTGTTTATTGACAGTGACATTACTATATAGTAAAGTGACTTTTCTATGTGGTAAAGTGCCACTTTAATAAATGATTTTGAATTGAATCCGAAAATAGTATATTAAATAACAAGTTTAGTAAAGCAAAGTTTTACTAAACGAATTTAGCCTTTGAGTACGAGCGAGCGAGTAACTTAAAAGCTAATGAGTTTAGTAAAAATGCTTTACTTACAAGGTTTGTTTATACTATTTTTTCGGATTTTGTGCAATATCTAGTGCCGTTTTTGAGTTATTGCTAATTCAAAATATTTCATAGTAGGTACTTGTGTAGGTTGTTTATTGACAGTGACATTACTATATAGTAAAGTGACTTTTCTATGTGGTAAAGTGCCACTTTAATAAATGATTTTGAATTGAATCCGAAAAACATAATTAAACGAATTTTCAATAAAGTGTTACATAAAAATATAAAATAGAAATAAAAGATAAAGTAGATTTTAAAAACCGATCGCTACATCCCTTAATTATTGCAATCTCTGTAAATATTGTATATGAATGTATTTATTTTCACCCAATTTTTATCTGAAATAAATTAAATTAATAGTATTAATGCCGTACCATATTATTAAATTTATAATTTACCTTTCATAATATCTTTATTTTTTGAAATCAGATCCTCACACTCTGCTTTCTTTGGAGCTTGTTTAAGAAGAATGTGTTTTTGAAAGTATTTTTTTGTGATCATCTTTTGTTCTTCTGTCCATGGACTTCTGAAAAAAGTTTTCTTTGCTTGGTTTCTTAGAGGTTTTTTTGATTTGTTTTTATCGGGAACTTCTATAGGTGGTAGCTTTGTTGAACTACTTGCTGGTTTGTCAATTACACTTTTAGTAACTTTTCGTGCTTTAGATCTCTGTTGAAAATTTTTTGTTGATTGTTTTGATACCGGAACATTTTTATTATTGTCGTCATTATGTACCGGCTGCACTAACGCGACATTATATGTCGACAAAATGTTCTGTTCTGATTCTTCATCGGAGCAACTAATATCTGAATCATAATTCTCTTCTTCCTCTGATACGAGACCATCAACGTTTATGTCAATTTCATCTAAACTTTTGCCTCTGTATTGATCTGCAGTGCATTTTTCCATCATCATTAGGAATTTACTAACTTTGGCCACTTGAAAAACATTTTCAGGTAAGCGGTAAAATGTTTTATGTATATCTTTGTAGTGTCCTATAAAAGTTGCCAGCTGTTCAATATCGCCCTCTGTAAAATTTAGTAGTTGGGCAACAGTAGCAACATGTTTTCTAAGTTTTGTTGATGTTAAGGTTGCCGGTTTTTTTGCCCCACTAGCAATTGCCAATTGCCTTATTATTGCGGATACTCTAAGACAACTATTGTCTGTATTTGGAACAGCAAAGAGATATTCATTGTTAGTTTTACAATATGAGGCTCTGAGTGATATCAATATTGACAATGCCTTTTGAATTTTTGGGGTAAAAAGTATAGGCACCCCTCGCCCTCTTTTACCACGAATTACAATTCTTGTAAATATTTTTGTTAGCTCTCTTTCTACTGGCGACAATGACAATTCAATCTCTTCTTGTGGTGCTTCCGTTGAAGCGTTTAAATACGTTTTCAAGAAAATCCTCTGTACTTCGCCCGCCCGCTTACGATTGAGCAAAATTAATTGAGCAAGTACACTTTCTTGCAAGTGTTTATATGCAGTTATATTATTAGGATTCGATTTCAGTTCATCAAGGGATTTCTTCTGGACGGAAATTAAGTGGTCTCTAAATATTTTTATGTCTGAAGTAAGTGGCAGAAATGCAGGTTTGTTCCATTTGTTTTGGTACAATTCCTTGCATGCATTTGTAGAAAGTTCATACGACCATTGCTTTTCAATTAATTTAGCTACTTTCTGAATGATTTGGATAGTATTTTCTATGTTGTCAGTTTTCTGTAGCAATGGTGATTCTTTCAGCAGCAAATATTCTGCAATATCGCAGCACTGCTTCAATGACGTACCAATTTTCAGTACTAACGATGGAGCCTTGAACGTATCAGTTTGTGGTTCGTAACCAGCAATAATTTTTGTCGACTTAATTATTGTATCAAAATTTGTGGGTTTTAGGCAATTTTGTAATGTTTGACAATTTCTATCTATTTTTCGCTTCTCTATTAAAAACCGAGCCAGCTCTCTCATTTTATTGGAAACTACTGTGATCAAGTGTTTTTCCTTATGGCATTTTAAGTACTTTGTTCCAAAAGCTCTGACGAGAGGATCGCTTTTTACAACTATTGATACGTCATCTGGTGCCATTCTTGGAAAAACTTCTTCCACTAGTTTTGTATCTTCTCCGGTAAAAGTAAGCAATAATGTTTGAGCTTCAGCTTGAACATTTTTGCGTTTACCACCTAGATAATCCTTTTTTAATTTACAAATTTTGAGGTGCCGACTAAGATATTTTTTTTTTAAATGACCATAACAGTATTTACATAGTAAATAATCTTTTGCTAATGATGTTTGGGTGAATTGATTTGGTCTTCTAACGGGTTTGATTGAAAGAACACCACCAACAGTATAAAAAAAGTTACCTCGTTTTCGTAATTGATCAGCTAAATTTTTCCTTTCAATTGATCCTTTCCTAAGCGACAAATATTTAGCCACTTCCACTTCATTGGCATGCTTTTTAGAGATATATCTTGTAAAATTTGTTACGGCCATTTCACAGAAAATGCACATGTATTTTTTATCCCAAACTCGTTTGTTTGTCATGATAATCTTTTTTGATTTTTCGACATTTCCGAAGAAATTAAAATCTTTTTTTAAAACATTACTGGGTTTTGAAACATCTGATGTATTGTTCACTGTATCATCATCATTAATGTTCATTGCAACATCACCATCATTAATGTTCACCGCATTATTATCATCATTACCACATTGATTATCTGTTGTTTTCATTCGTGTTTTTTTGGCTGATTTAGGAGTATCAATTATTACAATTCCATCTGAAAATGAACTAACACTTTCCAATTCACCATCAGGTTGATAGATGGACCCAGAAGTTTCTATTGAGCTTTCACTTATAACTGTAGTATTGTTAGAACGAATAGATACAGCAGATACCAAAGGGCCATCGGTATTTTGTTCTTTTTCAATTAGCACTGCCTCTGCTCTTGTTTCAAATTTTGGATTTAGAGGAGTTAATTCGGTGTACGTATGAGAACCTATTGAAAAATTTACGTATTTATAAAAATTGCTTCGTACATTTAAAATGGGTGTCAAAAATAGGAATTTCGCTTTGCGAATATGTATACAGAGTGTGCCAGTCTGTCAGTAGTAACTTAACGGGAAATACCTAGTCGGGACATAAGTTCTGTTACACAGTATTAATTAAATTTTTAATGTTTCAAAATAATAAATTCAATTATGATATATACTGCTTTATTACTTAATATATAAAGAATACATTTTTACTATATTTACTCAAAATGTCCTCCTTTAGCGTTTACACAAGCCTTTAAACGCCGTGGCCAATCATCAATTGCGGCACGGACGACTTGTAACGGTACCGATGCTGCTGCTTTCACCAAATCCCGCTTCAGAAGCTCGATATTTTTATGAGGCTTACTACAAGCCATGTTTTCAAGAACTGACCACAATTTATAATCCAAAGGATTCAGATCAGGACTTCCAGAAGGCCATTGTTCTGCTGCAATAAACGCAGGTAAATTTTCTGCTAGCCACCTTTGGGTTGTCTTAGCTTTGTGTGCTGGTGCAGAGTCCTGTTGGAAAACCCAATGGTTTCCTTGAAAGAGAGAGTCGTTAAGAGGCTTTACCACGTCTTCTAACATTTCTTGGTAAATTGGTGCCGATGTTTTAACGCCTTTTTCACAAAAGTGAAGTTGAGTAACCCCTTCGTACGATACACCCCACCAAACCATCACAGATGCTGGATAATGGCCTCTTTGAACCCTCGGAATTTTTTCTGCCGCTTCTTTAGAGCTGTGAGCATAAACACGATCGTTTTGCGTATTAAATTTTTCTTCGACGGTAAAATTTTTTCATCGGAAAACAAAATATTTTTAAAATTATTATTACCGTGCCTCCTTAATAGGGTTTTCGATCTCTCGTGCCTAATTTTTTTTAAAGCTGTTGTTAACCTTTGTCCTGTTGCTCTACGAAAAGCCCCAAGTTTTAGGTCCTGCCTCAATACGCGAGACACGCTTTTTTTTGAAATTTGCATCTCCATAGCAATAATTTTTTGTTTTCGCAGAGGATTTCGTCGTATTCTTTCACGCACTGCTTTAATCACTCGTGGAGTTCTTATGGTACGAGGACGTCCACTTCTTTTTCTGTCAGCTATTGCATTTGTATCGGTAAACCGTTTTATAGCACGACTTACAAACATTTTTGAAATTTTTAACGGCTTTTGCAATTTTAAACTTTCACTATTTGATAAACCACATTTATGTAACGCAATAACTGCTATCCGATTTTCTTTCACACCCCAATCCATGTTGCTGGTTGAACTCAAAAATTTTAACTATAGTCTGTACAAGTTGCCAAAAGAAAGGGCTTTCTAAATATGTAATTGTTTTCCACCCTCTGTAATCTTAAGCTGTAAAATCTAACGGTTCTTTACAGGTAACAGAATTTATGTCCCGACTAGGTATGAGTTAGTATATCTCAAGCATTCATTCAACAATAAATTTTAAAGCATCGATATTCAATTTATTATTTAATTACAAACGTTTTATATTGTTATAATTTATTAATTAAAAACTATCGATATGGATATTACGAATGCATTTAAATATTATGAGAAAAATCATTTTGGTAATTTAATTATGGTTGTTTAAAATGAATACAAACCTTAATAATACATTTTAGTTTTATTTCCAGTATTTAATTTAATTTTATCTTTTTAATTTTCATTTAATTTTTAATTTAATAAATTTTAAATTTATAAATCAGTTATACATTTTTTAATTTATAACGTCATATTATTATTTATTAATTTTAAATTATTTAAAGAGATTCAACGTATTTTATTTTAACCCTTTCAGACCCACCCACGGTAAACTATAGGGTACCCACGTGTTATTAAATTATTTTGAAGTTGGTGATAAACTATATAAGTTTCTAGATAACATAGAACATTTTTGTTGAATATTTTTTATGAATTCCTCGGTCTCTCATTGAAAAATGATTGCTATCTAGCATATAAATTTATCACTAACTTCAAAATAATTTAATAAAATTATTGAAAAGGCAAGGGAAAAGGTCTGAAAGGGTTAAAACTCAATAGTCTGAAAAATAGAAATATAAAACAAATTTCAAGCCATCGGATTAAGAAAGAATAAAAAGAGAAAAAAGTGCTAATATTATAAAAATACTATATAGTCGTAATAAAAATATAATAAAATCCGATATCTTTTTAATATTTTTTAAAACATTGGGCCTTAAAATAATTTATAATAATTATTTACGTCTAACGAAGTTATATTTAATAAACATATAAATCAAACAAAACTGCGAAGTCGTACAGATTTATATATTTATTAAAATAATTTACCTAATTTTGTTGTATTGACTTTCAATAATAAAAGAAGTGATCATTTTATATAATTTGGAAGACGGATTTTTAAAATATCGATATTTTTATCTCACATTTTCTGTAAAAAGTTTTATAGCGGCCCACTCTGTATAAAATAGACTGAATCCATTTCAAATCATGCAAACTATAATGGTCCTTATGTTTAAGAATTCGTTTTCGCTGAAGACAACCAAGTAAAATAAAAAAAAATTCAAAAACTACAAAATTTCGTAATTACGTAATACATGTGTCGAGGAGGAAACCGCAGACTAAATTTTTGTACACCAGATTTCCTATTATGTGATTTCTTTGGATTTCTTAAGATTTCCTCAGATTTCTTTCACTTGTACACAAAATTTCCCCAGCGGTTGTCTTCTCGTATGATTTTATTTTGATGTATATTTTAACTTGTAGTTTATGTTAATAAAACTCAACAGTATAAATAACAATAAAATTATTTCAAAAATATAAATTGCATGAATTGAAATGGATTCAGTTTAATGATTTCATTTTAAACCGCCATGCGCCAGTACATACCTTGATTCTCTGTGCTGTCGAAAAATTTTCCTATTTTAAATGCAACTAAAATTTAAAACAAAAACATTAACTATTTAATGAATAATGAGTTAATTAATAAATTATACCGGTAGATTCTAGATTTATATTCATTGTTGGAACCGATGTTGCATCATTATTGTAACTCTGATCTGTATTTACTATGGGTTCATCTTTATGAAAAATATTACAGTTATCAAAATCATCATTATCTGAAAATAATTCAGTATTATTACACATTATTTTTGTAGTAACACACAGCTGTTTTAATTTTTGATCTATGCCTAAAATTGTATTTCATAGTGCTATTCGGTTTAATTAAATTTTAAATTAAAAGAGATTGTTGTTGATTTCATTTGCGTTAGTAATGCCCTTAAGTTCGAAAATACAAAGTATTGAAACCCAAACATTCAAAGAAATAATCCTATTTTAATTTTTCTGCTTTTTTAACTAACTTTTAATAATGAAAATATAACTTACTTATTTGAAATTTTAGTTTCTATATTTTTTTATGAAAATAAAATATTAAAATTTTCATATATAATATAACAAGTGCTCAAATTTCCATAAAAATTTTGTTTTGAATGTAACGAGTATTGGTTGCTAGGTAAATGCATCAACCGATACGATAACAAGCTGCCACAGATGTAAAGAAATTAATATGCTCACAGATTTGTGATTTTAGCTCTGTCTGTAACAAATTTTAGTAATTTGTTTTATTTTCTAAGTACGTCCCTGCCTAGAATCTGATTTGGGGTTGGTTGAGTTTGCGTTTTGAACGCAAGACGGACTTTTTGGAATGTGAGTTCGATAAGTGAGTGTGTTCACGGTTTTGGTATTTTAAAAAGATTTGGTAAGTTTTGCATTTTCTGTAAAACTTGTAGGGAGACACCTTCATAGTGGACAAATTTGCATGTTTTTTGATACCTTTCGGTAGTTCGATTTTTGGTGTTTGTAAAGTTGTTTTCGTTTCCGATCTTTTTATAAATTTAATTTTAATACGGCAAATTTTAATTTGCATTGACGAGCTTATCCATCGATAATATTTTATCTTAGCTCGCAAATTTTCCACAACGTTAAATTTTAATCTAAGTAAAATATTTAATTTTAAGAATTAAATTATTTTACTTTTGGTGTGAACTACTTGTCCTTTTTTATGTTTCTCCAATAGGATAATACTAAGGCAAGTAGCTACGATTTTCTTTCACCGGTTGTGGCTGTCGATTTGTCGACAGCAAACTTCTTGCAGAGATCATTTTTTTGTTTATCTGTCACCTTTTTTTGGAACTTATGACCCTAGCTTCCGCATCATCTTCAGCTAGATAACATCAGCGGGCCTCTACAGTAACTAAAAGCTGGTTGATTTATTCCCAGCGTGTAGATAGAAAAATTCTGGATCCCCAACAAGGGAGGAGGAATTTTCTATCTCATGTCTTCAATAGAAGGCAGCCCAAGGAAAGGCAAACAGGATATATCCTTGTCTAAAAGTGGAAGAAGAACTTACGATTTTATTAGTTTGGTTGGTTCCATGGCGATTGTCGTTTTTGTATGACCAGCTGATCTTCAACTGTGTGTGGCTGCTTACTCCACTGGCGGCACTCGAAGAGGGTATGGCACGCAGTATATTCCCCTTGTCAGTAAGGGCAGCTGATAGATTCTGCCCGTTTGAACCGGTGTAAGTATTGGTGGAAGCATTCCATCTTGCCTGCCATGTGCACAACGACTCAGTACGAAGCTCATAGTGAGAGTATGGAACTTTGCTGAATCTTGCTCTCCGTTCCATAGCAAGTAGGCTGACAGGAATATTCAAAGACAACACCAAAAGGGCGTCGGTGAAGGTCGTCCTGTAGGCTCTCGCCAATCTAATAGCATCTTTTTCTGTACACGGTAAAAGTTTTCCGTGTAAAGAAATTTTACAGATGGGGCTATAAATTTAAAGCGGTAAACGCAGAAGAACGAAGAACCTAGTTAATTGAGTCAAATTATCAAATAAGTCATTTTACATTTTAATTAACAAAACAATAGATTTGTTTAAAAAAAAGAATTGTTCCGGCGAAGATCATCTTTGTTTGACGGATAATTGTAGATTAAAGCTTTTATTCGAAAAAGTACCAACTGACAAAATTTTGTATATAAATAGAATCGAAAGTAAATTAGATCGTACTCGCTTCGGCGGTACATCTACTAAAATTGGAACGATACAGAGAAGATTAGCATGGTCCCTGCGCAAGGATGACACGCATATTCGTGAAGCGTTCACCATTTTTCCACGTTCCGGGGTAAAAGCTTGTAATAGCAACTTGTGCTTACTTTTGTCCCCGGTGCCTAACCAGCAGCGTGGCGCGTCCCCGGGTTGCGGATAGGGGAACGACCAAGTACGATATTTGGTCAGCTGTGAATAAAGGAATAAGCAGCCGCGGACAAGGATAAACTGAAGGACCCATGTAAATTGCAGTAGCGGTCTATATTTTGCGGTAATTTCGGTAATTTAAAAACTACCGATATTTGTCGATAATTTCGTAACCTTATTTAAGATTCTTATATCAGCTTGCAGGTAACGTCTCCTTTTTGTTGTTACTTGGTGATCAGCAAGGTGTCTCTCATATTCAACATCGTAACCCTTTTGAATTGATTTTAATTTGTTAATAAAGTTCCACTAACTAGAGTGAGAAATTCCACTACCAAAACCTAATTGTATTTTTCGATGGCATGCTTCTGCAAAATTATTGGTCCTATCGGTTCCATTTAAAGTTCTTTGATATACGGACCAAATATCAGATGGAAATGTTGCGATAGCACGGGTTCCATTGTTTTGAAGACGTCCTGTATATGCGTTGGTGAACCATTCCAAAATGGGTTCTAGCTCTTCCGGCAAATAATTTTCTAAATTTCATATAGCGTCTATAACATCGTCTTGTGGAACAAATGCTAAAGATGTTATCATTTTTGCATGTAATTGAAAAGTCGCATCATTATTATATCTTGCTAGAAGTTGCACAGCTGCCAAGTGTTTCCGCAGATTTTTCACTAATTGAAATAAACAACCGTGGATAACTGCTTCTGGAAATACCGTTTGAATAGCTTGATGGATGGCAAGTTCGAAATCTACAGCTATGCTATCTGGATTCAGTTAAGGCAAAAGGTTGTGTATCATCATCAACAATTTCATATACGTCTCTGCAGTTTTGTCGGGCAGCAAACAAAATACTACCGGATATACTCCACCTCCATCTTTTCTGGATAACACTACAAAAATTTGTGAAAATAGAGGAGGTGATAGTAAGAATGTTCCGTCCATGAACAATTCTTTCATTTGGAACGTCCATGTTGAGTGATATTCTCGACCAAATATTAAAATTCGCTGTCGATCGTTTTGAATTTCGCCCGAATCTACTAAAAGTAAACGCTCAAAATTAGTTGGACTATTCGCTGTGTGCGTGGGTTAAGAGGGGATACGCAAACCTATGGAAGCGCTAGGAGTGGCCGGTAACAGAACTTTTTGCGGACTTTTTCAGATTTTCCTTACGTAATTTAAAGCGGCGGAGGCGTTCAGATAAAGATTCTTGCTTAGGTAGAAGCTTGCTCTGTATGCACGAACTAGGACATTTAAATTCAACTATTCTACGAACACCATCATTTTCTACTACTACACCGTCGAGACTAGCACACAACCACGCCTGATTGAGGCTCACAATCACGCCGACCCTGTGTACCTTTACATTGAACAATCGTTCATATTCCTTAAGAGCATCTGCTTCGTGAGTACGTCCGTATGTTAATGAAGCTGAATCTACCTTCTTAGGGTACAGCATTTCGTTAACTAAAGCTTTTACAGTCTTTCGTATTCTGGTTTAATGCTGTGTACGTTTTTACTTGCGGAAATTCGAATTCTCCGAGCTTGAAACCATTTTGTAGATCCTGACTGCTCTAACGTATCGCAACATAATCGAAGAACGTCATTCTTTGAAAGTACCACGTATTTATCATAAAATTCTTGTAACTCGGTTGTAATGGTTAAATTGTTTGAAACATAAATGTGAAATTGGTTGCAAAACTCAAAAAAATGATTCAAGCATTCTTCACATTCTTTTCGTAACACAATTCTTTCTACTTCCGTTAGCATCGAATCCATGAGATTTTTTATTTCACGTTTTTCTGGATCCTTTTGCATCGCGACCAGAATTGTTCGTAGAGCTGATGGACTTGTCAGTTCAGATAAATCTATTGGCGGCGGCGGCGGCAGCTGCTCAATACGTTTCTTATGCACAAACATTTCGCAAAAATTTCTTCCTTTGGAATATTTATTTTTGGCAAACTGACGTGCAGTAGGCTTTCCCCATTGTTGTTCAAAATTGGTTTTAGATAAACTTTCTTCGTGGTTTATAAAATAGATCAAGCTTGCTACATTTCCCACTCTTGTTGTAAACACAAGTGCAGGAAACACTTACAATTTGGCGATCGGCATTAATATGTAACTTAGTATTGTAATACTGAGATGTTACAGCTGTTTGTCTTGTGATTTCAGCCTTGATTAAATAGCTTATCCCATCTTTTCTGAAGGGGATGGGACAACTCGCCGCTGCCATCTCGCCGCCAGGCCAACTCGCCGCCGGCCATCTCGCCGCCGGCCGTTTTCGCTGCCATCAATAAAAATGGTTTTTGCATTCTTAATATTTTAGTTAATAATAAAAATAATATACTACATATAACAAATTATTACGTGTATACTTGCCGAGTTAAAAGGGGTTTTGTTTTTTTAATATTTTATTAATAAAAAAAAATACCTATATTAAATTATTACGTGTAATTGTGCGAAATACCTCTTAAATATTCTATTATATTTCTATTACGGTAATCCCGAACTATTGCTAAAATTCTTGCATCCGCTTCTCGGTATTTTCTTAACTTGGTAGGTGGCGCGTGTCCAGCAACTAATTGTTCGTAATATAAATCACGACCTAAAATAAATTAAATATTTAATAATAGAAAAACGGAATAGTTAATCAATAAAAAATATAATAAATTAGAAAGATGTAGATAAAATTAATTTCTTTTACCTTGTTGAACTTTGCGAAGTGCATCAATTAATTTCCAAATAGTCGGATGATCCATCCTAAGCTCTATTTGTAATCGACGATGAGCGGCTTCCGCGCGATTGTTTGTGCGATTATTCTCTTGAAGCACTCTATTATACAAGGACCACATTTCGACAGGAAACATTGCAGGTCGTCTGCCATCCCCTCGTCGATTCATACGACCAACATAGTAATCCTCAAACCAGTCTAAGATGGGTTGAAGTTCAGCTGGAGTTTCTTCAGATATAGCATCTATAGCTCGATCAATATCTTCAATTGGTACAAAAGCCAAAGAAGATATCATTTTTGCCTTCAGAGCAAAATCAGCATCCGTGTTGTACCTTACCCTTAGCCCTAACTGCGAAAGATGTTTTTGCATATTTTGAACTAAGTGGAAGAAACAACAACGCCGCCACTTCAAAATCACAGGATATAGAATCGGGATTGAAACGGGGTTGTAAATCCTTAACCATGTCAAACATTCTAATGTACGTGTTTTGCTGTTTATTCGGCAATAGAACATAAAGGATAGGATGCACTCCGCCATGTGCCTCTGCGAGTATTGTGTACACTTGTCCAAATAAATGTGGAGTTATGGAAAATGTTCCATCAGCGTACCACGTTTTGGAATCTCGAAGTATATTCAAACTTTGTGTTCTTCCAAAAATTAAAATTCTATCTCCGTTAGGTCCGTTATCTGCTAATAAAAATCGTTCTGTTATGCCGGGCCGGGTTTCATAAACCTGATAACGCTCTGGGATAACGAGACTTTCCAAATTATGTGGATTTGCTGGTGCTGCATTTATTTCATTTCGTTTTCTTCTAACAGTTTTACGAAGTGCCCCAAGAGTTGGAAGAGCTCCTTGAGCAGCTTGTGACATTCCTCCTGTGCATTCATTTAAAACTTGCACTGTAGGTTCTATGGTTTCTTCAGAGCGCTGTTTAATTTTTGAAACAATGTGAACTTTAGCGGCGGAACCAGAATGCGAATGGACGTTAACTTTCTTCACAATATTTTCTTCAATGGTATGAATTCTTGCCTTGCATCGGCCTCTCTCTTCGCACCGCCAAAACTTCACAGTTCCATCGCTACTGAACTTATCAAACACATATATATGCCCTTCATTGTAAAATTTTTCTTTTCCACGTGGACTCAACAGCTGATTTTCCATAATGATTACTAATTTTTTTTTCATTAATTTGGTGGTTTTGGAAGGCTTATATAGTACCTAATAATTGCTTGCGGTTGGTAAATTACTTTTTCAATTTAACAGTTTTCAAATTCAAATAAATAAAATAATTAGATCTATCAATAATATATAGAGCGACGCCAAGAAGTGTGATTAAAGTTCAAGATTTCAGGATCACGAAGTTTCAAAGTAACAAGTAGTTTCACTTTTCACGCAATAACACGCAGGTTCAGATGAAAATATTTATATATTGTATGACTACTTTATACAAACAAAGTTATGATTAATTCTAAATTAAACTAATAGATATGATACTAATGAGTTCCAATTTGGTTCCGTTGTGCGCATTGCGTCATTGGAGAGCCATCCCAATGGCGTAACTACGAAATTGGGGTACTTAAATAATATTTTGTATTTCAATTAAATTTTCTAAAATATTCTTCGACTCAAAGACGGTGCTTTATTTGTCATTAGGTTTTTAATAAATTATTCTATTTTATGTGTATTTCGTATGTCAATTAATTATCAAAATTACATTTTTAAAGAATAAAAATACACGAGTCAAAATAATTACATACTATAACACTAATATGAAAAGTAGCTTATTCTAGTTTAAAATTCTTGTCCGGGGTAAAGTAAGTAAAGTCGTAGGTTCATAATACCGTTACTCGTTTATTTTAGTTTGAAATACAAAATGTCAAATGTCTAGTAAAAAATAGTGCGATTTAAAATTATTATGATGGCTTACTTATTCCTTATTATTCTACTCCAGTTAGAAAAATTCAATCAACGTTTGGAATTAATTATTATTTATTATTTAACAAAATATAATACAATTTATGTGGAAATTTTTACCATTTTTCTTTTTCTTGTTAGCGTATTTTCATGCAACGCTTGATTTAATTGCTTGATCCTGAAAAACATTCGGGATCTGAAAAATAGAGTTTTTATATTCGTGCTACATGGAACTTCTTTAGCTAGGTTCAATAAATTACCAATATAATTTTTACAAATGAAAATTTTTTCCGAATTAACAGTTTGGAAAATATGTTCCAATTCCTCCATATTTATCATTAATTCTTCTGGTGGCTTCGATAAGCCACCTTCAGATAAATGATCGACCCAAGTATAACTAGACTGATCGGATGACGATGTGGTGGAAACAGTGGGTTCCATCTTTTTTAATTAGGGACAAATGAAGCCAGCCAAATTTTCTAAGCCATCGTAGGTCAGAGAATCTAATTCTTCTTTTAAAACGTCGCTTTCATCAGCTTCCCCCGCTTCTTCCGCTCAAAGGGACGTAAAGAACTGCCCGCTTAAAAGTTTACCTTGAATTTCTTGGCTATGTATTAAATCGGGGGTAGAATCTTTATCTACATTTCCACCATCTGACAGAGACCCTTCGTTTCTACCCAAAATGTAAGACCTTAAACGATACTTAAACTCTAAGGCATCAGGGTGGTCATGGAGGCCTCCCTTAGATCTAATTACTGCAAAAAAGTTTTCGAGGACGTCTTGGTTCAAACGATACGTTAAAATATAGTCGAGCTTAAATCGTTCCTAAAGATCATTATATAGTAATTTTAAAGAGTTATTACTAATTATTATTGCCGACTGAAAAGGTAACAATTTTTTTCTTCCTTTTACTCTAAGAGTTGTGATAGCATTGGTCATATTATTCACAATATTTGTTTGATTGTCAATTGACAGACCGAAGGCATGCATTCGTTCTCGACTGTCTGCTTTTGGAACTCGAACGTTAAAGCAATATCAAACCAATCGTTCACCTGCAATAAAAAATTACCTACTTACAACAATATTACCTATAAAATAAACTATACTTACTAATTTAAAAAATTCAGCACAATGTAGCCAGTTGTCATCCTCAAACTTTCCTAAAGTTCCACATCTCGTAATTGCTTTTGAAATGGTGTGCGAAAACAACTTTGTTGCCAACTTGACCTTTTGTCTCCGGGGGCCCACTACATTAAGAGATTCTAAAGATATTTTGTGGGCTATATTTAAATCCGACGAACTAGTTAAATTTATTAATTTTTCAATTGTTGATTTATTTATTTCTGCCCCATTTAAAATAAAGCCATGATCGACAAAGTGGTTTCTTATTAACTTCATCAAATGTGGCACATCAGCAAAAACATTGATCTTATTATCATTTGTTGGATTAAGAAACCACGTTTGCTCTACATTTATAGATAATTCTGTATGTAAACGCCGATTTCCTCCACCCATATCGCTGACCATTGCCACAACAGGAAAACCAGAATTCTCCACGAAGGTTATTATATTGAAAAATAAATCTTTTGTTATGGAGCAGTCATAATTGAAGTAAATCGGTTGTTTCCAATTACCAACTAAACCTCTCAACATGACAACCTGAACATAATTGTAGGGCTTCAATATTTCGTCGGTAACTTTATCGTACAAATAAATTTTTCGAATTTTCATTTCATCGAATGAAAGAACACACAACTTTTGCATTTCAGTTAAATTTGCTCGTTTAATGGTATCAAAAACTTGTGTTGAGATACCTGGTCTGATTTGAACTTCCTTGCACCAAGCCCTAAGTGTAGAAACTGCTGGAAAAGGGTAGCCCCTTTTAAGCAGTAAGCGATAGGCTCGTGGACCAGCAGAATGAATTACAATTGCCTTGGAAATATCTTCTACAGTCCATCTCGGACGCTTGTTTGGTTCTCTCAATTTTTTAATTTGTTGTACTGTAAATAAATTTTCAAAAGCTTTTTTCTCTTCATTTAGTATACGAATTTCCTCTTTTAACTGAGAAATAATTAGCAATTGATCTTCAGCACGATTATATTCTGTATTGACTCTATAAAATAAAAAAAAATTCATTAAATTAAAGATAAAACTATGCAAAAAAATGATTTCAACAATGCTCACCCGATGCTCTTTGCCAAAACAAATTTTCTTACATTTTCCTCTGGTGGTTCGTTGATAATGTCTACGTTTTCTATAGCCTTTGCCAAAACAAATCTGCCTACATTTTCCTCAGGTGGTTTGTTGATAACGTCTACATTTTCTATAGCCTTTGCTAAAACAAACGTGCCTAAATTTTCTTCAAGAGACTCATCGATAATTTCAACATCACCACTTCTACATGCACTACTAAAATTATGTACAACTTGATTAAGCACAATTTTATTATCAGCCTTAAAAATTACTTACGTTGATTCAAAGATGTCATCATCAACAACTTCTTTGCGTTTTCTCTTCCCAAGTTGAGCACCACTGTTTTCACTCTGTATCGATTTTAAATGTAACGATGGAACTGCATCTGGTTTAGGTTGACGCCGAGTTTTTGATGAATATGCAAGTAGTTCACTTTGTAAATTTCGTTCATAGTCATTTTCATTAAAATGTTTCGAACAAATCCTAGCATTGTCTATATTAAATTTATCCTTACGTCCACAAGCCTTGAACCAAATATCCCTAATTCTAACATTTTTTGGAAATCGAAATAGCTTGACATCTTTATTATAATTCTTTGCTTGATTGTCGGTATTACAACTTGCCACTGCACAACGCATTTTTAAAAGAATAATATGACCACAACTTACAGATACTTGATTATAAAAATTTCTGCAATATTAATTAAAATATGTATTATAGAAAAAAATACACAAGATTTAATTCCGTCATTTGTATTTTCGTTTATATTAGAATGTACTGTAGAACTTGAAGGGCAATTGTTATTAATGTTATTATTAAGGGGGCCTAATTTGAATATCGGATAAAATTTTAATTTTTGGATTTATACTTTTACTAGTCGAAGGTTGGGTTTGGTCTGTTGTAGTATTTTCGATAGTGAAATCTCTTAAACATTCAACAGTATCTGCGTTAACTTCTCCTGGATTATTAATTATTAATTCATTTTCTAATGCGTTAATTGAAATTCTAGATAAACAGTCTGTATTTGTGTTATCAGTTAATTTTGCGTCTTTTAGTCTTTGCAAATGTTCTTGAAGAGAACTGCTAAAAATAATTATGTCGTCTAAATGTACAAGACAAGATTCGTGTTGAAGACCTTGTAAAATGTTATCCATTTCCCTTTGAAATGTTGGTGGGGAATTTTTGGGGCTCATTGGCATTCTCGGAAATTGAAAATGTCCTCCTCCTAAACATGGTTTCCTAATTGAATCTTTTTCTTCTTTATTACCATGTTCTAATCTGAAATTCTTTAAATTATGATTTAATAAATTTTCTCGTTCCGAAACAAATGGTTTACTATCGATATTTATTTTATCACAAAAATTTATATCTTCTAAATTTATTGGTTCTACTTCTAAGGGATCTAAAATGTTTAATTTTACATGTTCTTCTCCGTTGTTAATGATTGTGGTGATAGCGAAATGATTAAAAACATTAACTAACACTTTTGGGGTTTCTAAGCCATCTTGAAATTTAACATAATTCAAAATTCCTAATCCGTTTTTTAAAGTTACAGGTAGCTTGACTACTTGCTCTACTCGTGGTGGTATTATTATTGAGTAATTTAATTTCGCATTATTATTAGAATTTTGCATGGAAGATTTTTTTTTAATTTCGAAAGTCATTGAAGGGCGTTTAACTTTGTGAGTAAGTCGATTCCAATCAATCCGTGATATTTTTCACTGAATTTAAAAAGATAAAATTTATGTTTTTGATTTGTTTTAAAAATTTTAAAAATAGGTATTTCGGCTACCTCACTATGGTCTGAATTATTATGTGCCGTTTTAATGTTAAAGTTTTCATTTAATATAAGGTTGTTGTAAAATTGATACGCTAAATTTGGATCAATTAGACTATTGGAACTCCCTGTATCAATTAAAAATTTTGCATTTAATTCCGGTATGTAGATACATGGTAGATTAGATTCAAAATTATTTAATCTCACCATTGGGTGGTTTGAATAAGTTATTTCGTGAAAATTTATTTCATTGTCATTGTTATTATCAGTTTTTGGACATTGACTTTCGTTCGTTGATGCATTATCTTGTAAGAATGCATCTTGAGCGTATATGTTACACTCATCTGTCAGGTTATTAAACTCATCTTGATGCTCTACATTATTTTCATAATTAGGGGAATATTCAAATTCGTTTTCAAATTGCGGATTTTCTGATATATTTTGGTTAAAGAGATGGTTCATCGAGTACCTTCCTTTATCAAATTTTGCATGACCACTACTTGTGTCCATCGGTTCGTGTAACCGATTTGTAAATTGTGTTCTGCCCGATCTGTTATAATTTTGATTGATTCCTTGGAAAGTTTTTGATTGATTTTGATACGGTTGATTAAAATTAGAATTTTAAAAAGCAGGTCTTTGATTGAAATTAAAATTTGGGGTATTTTGAAATGATGAAAATCGATTAAAATTGGCATTATTTTGAAATAATGGGGGTTTGCTGAAATTTGAATTATTTTGCTGTGATAAGTTTTTATAAAAATTTGGGTCACTTTGGAAGTTTATAGGTCTGTTAAAATTTGAAGTATTTTGAAATTGTGGAGGTTTATTAAAATTTTGAATATTTTGAAATTGTGAAGGTCTGGTAAAATTTTGAAAGTTTTGAGGCGTTGGAGTTTTATTCAAGTTAAAATTTGATTTAAAATTATTAGTTGATTTTCCAGGTGTTAATCTTTGCTCCGGTCTAAACATAACATTCGAATTTAGGGTGTTGTTTTGATTAGTAGAATAAAGAAAATTTTCTTCTTCTATAGGCAAACTCATTGCTTTTTCTAAACTGTCAGGATTTCTAAGTCGAACATAAGTTTGAATTTGTCCTGTTAATCCTCTTATAAAAGTTTTTAAAGCTAAGTTATTATAATTTTTTATTTGAATAAATTTTTCCTCGGGTGACATTAACGCGGCGTTTAAATTTGATGTAATTAAAGATCGCACATCTTGACAACGCATTCCAAAATTATACGAAGATTCATTTCTTGCTGGTTTTAAATCAATCAAATCTTGAACCAAACAATCAATATTCCTTTGATCACCAAAACTTAACGGTAATGCAGTTTTTTATATGTACCCAACTATCAAGTTGGCTACGAGAACCAATTAAAATTAAAGCTCTACCTACTAATTTTCCCAATATTGCTCTTAATAAAAATGTATTAAGTGCATTATCGGTAGCACTTGAAAATGTGTTTTTAAATTTTGACAATTATCAATAAAAATATTCAAAGTATGCGGGTTTCCTTCGTATTGAGAAATACTATCCAAATGTAATCTTAATAATTGATAATTAGTTGCCATCGCTAATGGTTCTGATTTAATGTTTTTAAATAGTTCTGCTAAGTTATCTAAGTTCACTTCGCTCATATATTAGTGTTATCTTAAGAAGTAAAAGTTACAGTTATTATCTACCTTGCTACTAGGAAATTTATGAGATAGGAAAATTAAAATGAGACTTACAATATTATCGTTGCTTTCATTTCTTGGTTGTTTAAATTTCTTAATTTCTAATGCCTTTAAGTTTGGACGATGCTTGTTCCTCCCTCAGGACTTCTTAAACTAATTGCCAACAGTTCGGACGATGCTGTTCCTCCCTTGATGACTTCTGTGCTGTTGATGTCCAAATTGCGTTTTTTTTCGAATTCCCAATTAATCGTTAACACGAAAATTGCTCTTACGATAAGGTCAATTTTTGGGAATCCTACCGACTGCGCCAATTACAAATATGCATAGACAAAAACCACTTTTTAAAAAGCAAAAAGTTTATTTACACAGGACTTTTTGTGTAACCGCGATGGTTACTACTGTAGAATACAGAGCAAAAAGCGTAATACAAAATTATGCACTTCTATATAATACCTTTCTTATCGAAGTGATTATAATACTATTATAATAAAATTATAATACTTAATATTAATAAGCTTGGATATTGTAACTTATTCAACGCTTATATACCAACATAAAAAGTTTACACGTAATATTTTTAAATTTAAACTTTTAAATTAAAATACAGGGTTTCCAAAATACATTTCAGGGTTGGCTAAAATAATAGTAAAACGAAAAAGCCGTCTAACATCACCTAAATCACACCTAACCTAATATTTCACAAATGTCACTTCATGTTTACTCTCCAACAACGTCACGCATTAACAAGGTCATCTACGCAATATCATATCTTTAATTCTTTGTATCATGGGCGCAGCTACCTTTTAAAAACAGCGAATGGAATAATCGCATTATGTTTTTGGGCCTGTTTATCGAAATTTTTGAATGATCAGTAAATTTTAATGTTTGTATTTATAATTTACACTCTAACTAACCATAATAGCATTAGAAAAGGTTTAAATGCGTAGGAACATTTTGAGTTTGTACGCGCTAGGTATAACGACATTAGGTTGCCATACCTAGTCATAACTTGCTTTTGCTTGTGATTGGAAACTTCTTAGATGATTCACTTGATAAATCTTTTAATTAATTTGAGTTTAATAATAATAATTTAATAATATAAAATAATAATTTTGTTTATTGTTGGTTTACCACAGGTTGTTACATGAAATAATAATTGGATACAAAGTGACGAAATAATATAAACGGAGAGCATACGTGTGGTCTCGGTGAATGGTTGTAGGAACTCTTGTTTTTTTCCCTGAATAACACGTCTCTTAGTAACTTGTGTTACCAAGGTGTCAATCCTGCATGTGTGCACTCTCGTCGTTATCTAGATTAAGATCAGTAAATATATGCTGTGCACAATGCTGTCGCAACCGCTACAAGTGCTATTTCAAGCCATATTTCAATTTCAAAAGTGTTAAATATTTTACAAAATTAGAGAAAATAGTTAGAAAATATTTTTTAATTAATATTTATTAAAAAGTCATATTCGGTAGTACGAATAAAATTGTTAAATGCGGACATTTTTAAATAATAAATATTTTTAGTTTGTATCGTAGGAAAAATTCGAAGAACTATCTTCACTGTCACTGCTTTCGTCCATTATTTCCTTATCTAAATTATCAGGTACACACTCTTTCGAAGACGATAACGTTAAAGATATTTCTGTATCTTCTTTGGAAGTAGTAGCGGAAGTTTTTGCTGTTTTACTGGTTGTATTTTTATTGTAGCTTTCATTGAACCTTTCATTATGTCCATTAATTGTAGCAAATCATCTTCCGGCCATTTTGAAAATATTTTATTGTTCAACCTTAGTTTTTTCCGGAGTAATTGGAGATGCCACATTTGACCTTGGAGTGTTCATTAATTTCTCTTTTATATAATCTCAATTTTTTTCATACATTCTTCCACTTCATTTTGGAGGTAATATTTTTTTTATAGAAGAAATTCCAATAAGAAATGCTAGCAATCTTACTGCAAAATCACTAAAAACTGTTACCGATTGGTATAAAGGGTGCCGAAAAGTATGCGCCTAACTATTTCTTGCGACGCTAAAGGTCAGATGGTCGATACCGAAGATAGCCCTATCTAAATCGATGAATCTAGATTTGCAAGCCGGCGAAAATTTAAACGCGTTCGTATGCTAAATGGAGACGAAGGTCCATTGTCCGAAGACAAATAAGCTGAAGTCGGGAATAATAGAAATCAAGGGAGAGAAGAATCGACGGTCCGTGGGTGTTTGGACTGAAAAAAGGATCGGATTTTCGGTATTTTTGTGTGGAACATCGAGATCGAAATACTTTGATGCCAATAATCAAGCGCGAAGTTCAGTTGGGTTCGGTAGTTCATTCCGATGAATGGCCAGCTTACAGAAACTTAAACGCTTTAGGTTTCAAAAATCACACCGATTTTCCAGTAAGATTGCTACTAGCATTTCTTATTGGAATTTCTTCTATAAAAAACAACATTAACTCCGAAATGTCGCAGAGGCTGAGCTTGGAGTTTATCCTATTATTAATATCGGTGAAATGGAGAATGTATTTCCATGACTTGATACCCCTAGAAATTTAAAGAAATTGAAAATTATGAGAAACCAATAATTCTATTAGAGATTGTACCGCCGAAGCGAGTACGATTATCTTTACTTGCTATTTCACTTATATAGAAATATTTGTTAGTTGGTACCTACTTATATGCTTTTCTATAAATAAATAGTATAAAATTTTTCATAATCGTATCCGAGGGCACCTAAAAACGGCGGTTCCCCATGGTTGACGATTTGTCCTCATCAACAGTGAAATCCAGGGTTACGGGCACATCTGAGACGGACCCTTCAAACTGCCTCAGATGTAAAGCAATTAATATGCTCACAGATTTGTGATTTCGGCTCTGTCTTCAATAGAAGGCAGCCCGAGGTCAACGCAAACAGGATATATCCTTGTCTAAAAGTGGAAGAAGAACTTACGATTACATTAGTTTGGTTGGTTCCATGGCGATTGTCTTTTTTGTATGACCAGCTGATCTTCAACTGTGTGTGGCTGCGTACTCCAGTGACGGCACTCGAAGAGGGTATAGCACGCAGTATATTCCCCTTCGCAGTAAGGGCAGCTGCTAGATTCTGCCCGCTTGAACCGGTGTAAGTATTAGTGGAAGCATTCCATCTTGCCTGCCATGTGAACAACGACGCAGTGCGTATCTCATAGTGAGAGTAGGGAACTTTGGTGAATCTTGCTCTCCGCTCCATAGCAAGTGGGTCGACAGGAATATTCAAAGACAACACCAAAAGGGCGTCGGTGAAGGTCGTTCTTCACTTCACTTCACAAAAATATCTTTTTCTGCACACGGTAAAAGTTTTCCGTGTAAAGAAATTTTACAGAGGGGGCTATAAATTTAAAGGGGTAAACGTAGAAGAACGAATAAATTGAGTCAAATTATCAAATATGTCATTTTACATTTTAAATATCAAAACAATAAATTTGCGTTAAAAAAAAATGTTCCAGCTAAGTTCATCTTTGTTTTACTGATAATTTTAGATTAAAGCTTTTATTCGAAAAAGTACCAACTGACAAAATTTTGTATATACATAGAATCGAAAGTAAATTTAATCGTACTCGCTTCGGCGGTACATCTACTAAAATTGGAACGATACAGAGAAGATTAGCATGGTCCCTGCGCAAGGATGACACGCATATTCGTGAAGCGTTCACCATTTTTCCACGTTCCGGGGTAAAAGCTTGTAATAGCAACTTGTGCTTACTTTTGTCCCCGGTGCCTAACCAGCAACGTGGCGCGTCCCCGGGTTGCGGATAGGGGAACGACCAAGTACGATATTTGGTCAGCTGTGAATAAAGGAATAAGCAGCCGTGGACAAGGATAAACTGAAGGACCCATGTAAATTGCAGTAGCGGTCTATATTTTGCGGTAATTCCGGTAATTTAAAAACTACCGATATTTGTCGATAATTTTTCGAGTATCAATATATCAATAAAATAATCAAAATGAACAGTGAGGAAAATGTGAGTCAAACGATCGTCGAATACTTTATTGTTTTACTAAATCGAGATTATTAAATTGTTTTGACGTTGCTTCACACAAATAGCAACGCATAGCTGATGTAGTAGATGTTATAGCATTACATCCCTTGCCATCAATCATAGTGAAAACCATTTCATAGTGTATTATTTCTTTTCCGTCCCGAACAGTTTCAAAAAAAAGGAGAGACGCAATTTGATCTTGAATATATTTTTTTTTCATTTAAAGTAGACTACATTTTCGTGTAAAAATGTAGCTTTATAGGTCTACAAAAACGAGGTGACGAAGGCGCAGGATTTTTCCATATCACTTCTTCTTTTTCAAATTGATTATCCTTGGATACCAGTTCTCTTGCCTGAAAACATTCATCCTAGATACGTACGAGGTACAAACAATATTCGTACTAATTATGTACCATATTTGCTTAAGATACGTACAAATTTGTACGAATAATGGAGGTACCCTATTCGTACAACCTTGTGTGTACATATATGCAGTACGTGTAACATCCTTGTCTATCAGTAAAACACAATATAATTCGCAATAAAAATTTATTTTTAATTTAAACAATGTTTCTTTGTACAATTTATAATGTGATGTTTAGATCGCGTTCTTTTTTCCCCCTCTCGGTGCATCTCCGAATCCATTTAGAGATGGCCAACTCAACGTCTTTTTCCGTTTGGTTAGGAAAAGTTCTCATTGCACCTTCTAAAATGAAAGTTACATTTAATACATATCATTATGACATTTTATTACTTACTTGTTAATAATTCCTTCAAATAAAGCACATGAAATGTTTTTTTTTCACGCTTCCCAATATAACTGTATTCCGCTCCACAAAAGCGGTTGGTAATGAGCTTACTGGTGGCTCGGTTTATGAAATCATACGGATCTTTTCCGCCTAAAGACGATATTTCCTTAATCTACAAATAAAGATTTTGTTAAATGAAATATATATTCTAAATTAGACCAAACAAGACAAATAGTAATATTATTACTGAACAATAAAAAAGAAATTCACTTACAGCATTTTTCATATTGTCTTCCTCCGATAAATAATTTTCAAAATTTGCCATATTATCGACGCAATTTATAGGAAGATAAGGTACTGATGTGTACAATGAATACCTCTGCTCTTCTTCTCCTCGGGTAGACTGGGAAATTACTTGCTTTGCCTCTATGGCATCAATGCGATTGTTCATATCTGCCATCGTAGCTTGTAAAATATTTAATTTCCTTATAATTAAGTCTAGATATTCTAAAATGCAGTAATTAGTATACAAATTCAATACAAAATACAATTTAAACTTACTATTAGTAATAACTGAACTCTCTCTATCAGTAGCGGAAGAACCAGGCGTGTCAATTTGTAACGTACTCGTACTCCTACTGTTATTGCTTTCGGCAATACCATTCACCGTATGAACACGATTGGGTGTATGTGGGCTCGATTGGCTATCAACAGGTAATTGCTTTCTAGTCTCATCAACTGAAAATAACAAATTATATTTATGTTATAAAAATTATGTGTAATCATTTCAAATTGAAGTATTGTTGAAATTAACAATATTATTTATGTAGGTACTTGATAATAAAATACTGTACTATTACCTTTTGATTTTTTAAACACAGGAATCCTTGGAAATAAACTCTTCTTCTTATTTATTATTTGATCCTCTGCGTCACTATCACTCGAGGAACCATCGTTTCGTTTTCGTTTGTTATTTGACGGATTTGAATCTTCTGAATCCAGCTCGCTTCTTTGTATGAATCTAAAAATATTTTCACTGTAAATTAATAAACTGAAAATTTACTATTAGCAAATTTATTACCATAGACATTATTTCTAAATCCGGTGTATTTATATAATTTCCAAGTATGTGAATTTGGTAATTCACGTTTCTCAATCGCCGTTACCACCTGTTTTTTGGTATAGTTTGATGGCCAAAAGCACATGCTATCTATTAGCATCCACGTAGAAGGCACAGCACACACCGATTGCTCGTCTACAAATGTAATTACAGTCCACGTGTTCATGATAAATTGTTGTTTTTCTTTGATAAAAATATATTCAGCTATACGTTTATCAATGTATGTATTAATATAATTTCTTTACAAGCTGTTAACACTGGCAATTACTAGAACTGACCACACTGACACTGTAATTATTTTGCGTTATTTCGGTTATTTATATTCCTTGTTTTTGGAATTTTTTTTTTGAAAAATATTTTTTAATAACAACGGGAAACCACAAATCGTCTAATAATATCTTGACATCTTCTATTTCTACTTTTCCTATCTTCGTTTAAGTACTCCCACCGTATTAATATGCAAGTTGAATGCATGCGAAAATAGGGAAAATTTGCACGTGATATAATGCACTTCACAAAAAGTATTCTTGTGAAGTACTTTGTCATAATTATTTATCTATAATAAATTATATTCGTATAAATGTCTAATTTTTTATTGTTTCGAAATGCCTAAATCCAAACGTTTTTTATCGTAGCCTACACCAAAAAGAAATAAGCGGTCTAAAGCAATAAAAAAATATTATCAACTTAAACGGTATTTCCTTTTTTATTTAAATATTAAATCTTTACATTGAGAGTTATTTACATAAAAGACAGGAAAACGAAAAATTACTGACAATGAGCAATGCTGTAGCGCTTGTAGCGCCAGCCCTGGCTATTATCTATGGCCAGTTCAGTTAATTTGCTAGCTTTAATATTTGGGTGCTAGCTCCATCGATTCGGGAGCTAGCTTTTTGGCCAAAAATTTTAACTGGGGGGGGGGGGCAAAGTAACGGACCCAGTAAAATTTGAACTTCTAGCGTCTTCAAGTTTACATGTTGCTGCTAAATGATTGTGTCATTGGCTGAAAAAAAATGAACAGTGAGTTTGCATCTAAATATCAAGAGTAAAGAGTAAATTTTGCATGATCGTAAAGGTTGTTAGAGATATTCCCTATTACACAATGACTTTTGTCACTGCATCCGATAACGTAATAAAATTTTCAAATAGTGAATTTGAAACAGGAACAGGACATGCGGACGGACGGACACGGAACCAGAACATAAGGTTTCTTGCTATACTTCGCATATAAACCTAAAAAAAGAGTATTTTGTGGGATTCGCACTGCAAAAACCTAAGGAAAGACATTCTCAGGCAAACACGTGCAAGCGATCCAAAAAATTAAATGGAAACAAGAAGTAAAACTAAATTGAACGATGATGAGATGCCGGAGGAAGTGGAGATGATGAATCGGAAAGAGAGAGAAAAAAATGTTGACATGATAAATGTATTTGAAGAATTTAATGCAGGAACTTAAGTGGGAAATTAAGCAGGAACGAGCAACAAACTTGAAAACCTTCGGTAATCTTCGGTAAAACGTCATTTGCAAGATAAAATACCTGGAAGTAATGCTTATTTCGGAAAACATCTGCAATATTGCATTTCAAGAGTTGCCACATGAACATCTTAAATATGCAAACCATGTGAAACGGCATTAAGGTGCAAAATTACGTCAGAAAGATATTATTGAAATTTCATAAAAATAAATATGTATTTAAGTCATATTACGTCATAACAAAAAATTTTCATTTGTAAAAAATTGGTTTTCATTTACTCCAAATCTGTTTTCCTGTTTTCAAATCTGTTTTCCTATTGTTCCAAATGTTCTTCACTTGTTTCAGATCTGTTTTCATTTGCTCCAAGTCTGTTTTCATTGGTTCCAGGTCTGTTTTCAATTGCTCCAAATCTGTTTTCGTTTGCTCCGAATCTGTTTTCGTTTGCTTTGAATCTGTATTCGTTTGCTCCAAATCTGTTTTCGTTTGCATCGAGTTTGATTTCATTTGCACCAAATCTGTTTTCAATGAAACGGGATATCGGGTATGCGGACACCAAATAAAACAACAATGTTATATCGTCGACGTTTCGAAGGTTTAATTTATGCCTTCATCCTCAGGACTGTGAAGAAAGACAAGCATGTGAACGTCGGTAAACAGCAAAATAATACTAATTCTCACCTCAATAACGTGATGGAAAGTCTGTTTATATGCAATGGACAGGCAATAATTTGATGTTTGATGGCTCGAAACACGGTAACAGGCGTTAACTTTGTCTAAATAGAATACTATGTACAGTTTAAAATGAATAAATAAATAAATACACTTGTTAAATAAGAACATTACAGTTAAAACAATTTCCCAATAATAAAACACAAATGGTAAAAAACCAATAAATTTTTGACAAGGCCCGTTTGATAACGACAGCCAATGGTATAAAACAATTTCTAAAACAAAGTGTAATACCGCCAAAATAACATAATCCGTGTTGTGTGTTGGCGCCATCTACTAGTGAAGCTTAAGAACTAACAATGTCAACAAAAATAATAAAAACAAAAAACAGACATTGAGGTGGTCGTGAAAAGATAGAGAAAAAAATAAAAACAAATTAATAGGTGTGATGCCAAGACAACTGGTGCAGGTGTCAACCCGGATGTTTCGCTTTATCGATGTAGCACTTGAGAACGTTTCGGTAATAGTCCTTGATTTGGCAGAAATCATTGTTTGTTGACATTGGGTCCCAAAGTGGATATGAAGGCGGCTTCTAGGAAAGTACGTTTATAGACGTTTCATAGTACGTTTCATTTGCTTCATGTCTGATTTCGTTTGCTGGAAATCTGTTTTCATTTGTTCCAAATCATACTGGAAAAGGTATAGTACGAGAGGACGCTGAAAAATACCAGTGCGATAAAAAGTGGTCAAGATTGGTTATTTTCCACCCTGATTGGGGGCGAATATCGCTGGATTTACCTGAATTTTGTGTGAATTGGATATTAGTTCTAATCTGCGCTAATCGATAGCGTTTTCTTGTAGAAACTGGAAAACAAATTTTGTCAGTGATTATACGATAAAGAATTCGTCCGCCACTGTTGTAAAAGGTGATGAAGAAAAATTTAGCATTTTACTTACTTATCGCATTAACATTCCGATTCTACATCTTTTAATTGTTAAACGAACGAACTCAACGTGTAAGGTTGGAAGAAACCACACGCACACATGTTGCAACAGAAGCAAACTAGGAAATGACAGACAGTTAAGTGGGACTTGCGGAATAAGACAAAGGTACTCAAAATTTTATTTTTTCAGTGATATTAAAACTTTTAATGAAATTTTGTCACAAACATTTAAAAACTTAACAGTTATAGAATTCATCTTACACATAATAACACAGCGACAAATGTTTTTGAGATTTAGTGAAAATTTGTTGCAAGTAAATAAAATCACAAAGGCATCAGTCGAACGCACATTAACACGAGTAAGTCGCAAAGCGAAAATTATCGCTAAATTGAATTTTCCTTTTAATAAAACCAAAAGTTTATCGAGTTCAAAAAAAGGAGTTTTATTGTATGCTTTTAAAAAAACAAGCGGGGAAACCCACGGGAATTCACTCTTGAATGTCTCATTTTCTCAGCTGATAAGCCAGCCGGGTAAAACTTTAAGGATTGTGCAGGGTAGGTATTTTAACAATACAAAATCTCACAACAATATATAAGTGGTTCCATTCAGAATAGTATGATTTATGCGTGTAACAATATATAATACTCAAAGAATTAATCGAAAATGTTAAAGAAGCACAATATTTTTCTATATTAGCTGATGAAACGGCGGATAGTGCAAAAATTGAACAATGTTCGGTCTGCGTGCGTTACGTTAAAAGCAATCAAATTCATGAATGTTTTTTACAGTTTATACCAGTACTAACGCCTGCAACTGGTGAAGCTTTATCAACTGTACTACAAAACGAGCTGACTAGGTTTGGATTAGGTTTAAAAATGCTCCGATGCCAAGGTTTATGATGCAGCTGCAGCAACGAGTGGCAAATTTAATGCCGTTCAAGCTCTCACACAAAAAAAATATCCAACTGCAATATACGTTCATTGCTCCTAACATTCTTTAAATCTAGTTTTGTCTGATTGCTGTTTAATTTTTTCTATTCGAAATTGCATGGGAATTATAGAAAGTACCATCAATTTTTTTAATACTCCAAAGATGCAGCATATTTTATCAACTAAAGTTTCAGTAACAATACCAACTTCAAATCGCGATAGGTTAAAGAATCTTTGTCCAACTCGTTGGATAGATCGTCAAGATTCTGTTAATATCATGAAGGAATTGCTAGAACCTCTGGTGCATGCGTTAGAAATAATTTCTACTTGGGCAGACAAGGATTCCTCTTCTAACGCAACATTATTAGCAAATATTTTAGTATCGAAGTTCATCCCGAGAAAGTGCTAGCTGAATTACAGAAAGAAAATGGAAGATTAGATATTGTATTTTAAATGTAAATTATAAATAAATTAATACTTATAATGTAATAATATATTTATTACTGTTTTTTTTTATTTAAATAAACAATTGAATTACACATTAAAAATTGAATTTTCATTTATTGTCAAATAGCGTTTCGTTCTTAACGATCCGTATTGCACTCGTTTTCTTAAGTACACACACGTAACGACCTATCTCTTTGAGATTCTATCGTCAACTAACTTATTTCCAGTTTTATCTCTTATCAACCTGTATCAACCAAATCAATGGTTGTTAACTGATAACGCGATTTTTTATCATAATTGCATCCGTATACATGCGTATTGCTGACAATATTATGTTACAAACACTTTAAAGTCTTCAACTTTCGCTTGTTTACTTAACCTAATAAATTCTTTTTTTAGATTGATCATTAAAAACTTTAAACGCTAATCGTACAAATTGTTGAACATCTAATTTGATTAAACCGATTTTTTTACAGACCCATCTCTGCATTCAAAATTCCAAAGGTGGTTTGCTCTTTACTTTAAGGGTTGAACTGTCAATGTTTATGAATGGCAGTAAATGTCCCCCTTGAAATTAAAATCAACCGTCCAAGCGTTTTTCACTTTTTTATTGTTAAATGTCTTGAAATATCGTATTTATTTCGTATTTTTGCAGGTTCAATTTTTTTGTTGAATAATTGATAAAACTTCAAAAAAATTATTGGACTGAACTCAGGGAATTCTTTCAAATGAGGTGTCACTTGCTACATCATCCCTCACTTCCGTTACTGCAACAGCAACCTTGACATATGAATTAAATCTAGAAGATATTAACTTGCGCTATGAAGGTTGCAAACGTTTGGATAAGGAACATTTCAACCGGTTAATAATCCAAATTAACGGAATCCAAATCCACAATCCAACTGATCGCCAACTGCAAAATTATTTGCACCGGAGCTAAAAGCTAAAAATACTATCGCCATATTAGCTATTCAATTAAAAAAGCTTGGCTATCTCATTCAAGTATTCCAGTTTAAGGTGCGCAATGCAGACCCCAGTTGTGACAACAATTTTTTTTTCACTAATGGAAAAACTGTTTTATTTGCTTCCGTCTTTGGATATCGACTATTCGCTAGACCTGTTCCTGTTTTGCTTTATCGTATGAAAGATCTAAAAAGAAGATCTAGAAAAAATTCGAAAATATGCTCTACTTAAGGTAGTAGTCTGGTAACTTGCACGTTTTTCGTCTTAATTGGGAATTTTCTTTCTATGGGAAAATAAAATTCAATAGTTTTGGTTTTTTAGTATGTTATTATTGATATCTGAAGGATAAAAAAAACTTAATTTTACATCGTTTTATTATAATTATTATAAAGTTTTTTATTATTATTTTTTTATATTATTATTATTATAATTATTAAGTCGAAGTAAAAAAAAGTTGAGTAACTGATTCGGGTGCTTTCGGCTCTTGGGAACATCGGAAATAAAAAAATCAAAAAGTCTGAAATGACTTCGTTTCATTATTTTATTATATTTATTGAATTGTCAAAAAAACAGTTTAAAAATCATTCGTCATCGTTTTGGGAGAATCTTCTGCTGTGGGTGGAAACTTCTTGAATAATATCATGTCCTAACCACAAAGTTTGAAATTTCTTGTATTTTCTGCAAGAAAGATACAACCCATTCTCTGGTCGCGAATTTACATAAGTTTCGTAGTGTTGGTCCAAATAAGGTCCTGGTACAGTGCAGACAAGGCTTCCACGTCTAGGCGTAAACACAATTTCGCAGGTTTCTATTTTCAAAAATATTTCGTTGCTACAATTTTTGTAATGCAAAAATAAAGATGTTTTGAAATTCCCGTTAACAATTTTACAACAACAGCTTCCCGTGCATAAAATCTCGCCGCATACCAAGCAGATAACTGGATCCGTAGCCGCTTTCCCATTATTATTAGGGCATATGCATAATGAAGCAACTTGAATTAATTCTCGATATTCGTTGGGTAAATCCACTAGTTGGTTAATGCAGCATGGGTCTGTTTCGTACATTCTATTACCATTTTTGAAATGTTCTTGAACGTTAGGGTGCTGAATCCAATTACTAACAATCGGATAAACATCTGTAATATGAAACAGTTCTTCCCGTGTTTGAGGAAGCCCTAGATATTCACACATATTTGAAAAAGTATTTCCTTCTAATTCCGTCAGTTCTGGAGATGGCGGAACTTCACGCAAAAATCTGTATAACAGCACACTACATCGCAAAAATGGCAAGCAGACCTCTTGAACGTAACTCCAGACGAAATTTTCACCTAAACGATCAAACTTGTTACCGAATAACTGTAGGATTCTGTTAAATGGCGTGTCTTGCTTGCATTCGATTCTATCGACCATTTCGTCAAAATGTGCGGTGATCAAAATTTTAACGATTTCAGCTACAAATATCAAACGGAACGTGCGAAAATCGGTAGTCTCCAACATATTGCATTTTGAAAACGTGAGAGTAACTAATAAGCTAAAAATGTCACAATTTAAATGCGTATCCAATTCGGTACTTTCGCCTAGAAGAAGAAGATTTAATTGTTGAATGTTCCAATCGTAAGATGTGCGATCTAGATAAAACAAGTTTTTCGTAACTTCGGCAACTCGAACAAATCTTTCTAAACAATCCCGATGTCGACTGCTTAATTGTCCCAGGATGGGTTTATTTGAGTCCGTCAATAAATTTTCGATGGTATGTATAGTGTATGCCAGGGATTTCCACAGTTGAAACGGGCATTGAAGCGCACTATTGTTGAATTTGTCGTTGAGCTTTCCGATGACATATTCTAATTCATTGTCCAACTTAATTTGAGTTGCCGGAATGGACGATAGTTGTGGTAACAGAGGTAGAACTACATTGCTGAGTGACTGGCAGAGCGGACAAAAAAATTCTTCTCGATCTATATCAAAACCTGGTTGTGACGGGTATGGTTGTTCTAGTTCCTTTTCCCAAAGATCATCGATCTGTGCTTTTAAGCACTTGAAGTGCATTATATGACCACAAGAACTTGTATAAAACGCGGGACCAAGGTTGGAAGATAAAACTGGAGAACTCCTTACAGCAACGATTTCTCTATCGTCGCACAGAATTCGGGAAAGCTGTACGAATGCCGGCGAAACTAAAACTTCACTTTGGAGATTCAATTTTGTGGAACCTTGACACAAAATACAAGTGTTAGCGTCCTCGGGATCGGTTTCGGTAAAATCGTCATCGCTTCGATCCTCCTCATTATTTTTTATAAATTTCCTCTGCATTTCTGTCATTTCGCTCATAATTTTAGCACGTTTTAAGGCAGCCAGTTTTGCTCTCTTCTTCTTTTCACTTTCTTTGGAGAACGATGTATGTTCTTCGATATGGTTTTTACTCAAACCAGCTACTTCGTAGTACTTTTGGATGGTCCATTTAAGTAAATCATTCGGAACGTCCTGTCGTGCCTTGCTTAAAAGCTGTTCCAGCCGACTTAAAATGTTCCATTGTGTCGCTTTTTTGGTGAAATTCAAAGTGGGATAATTACCAGTTCCTTCTTCTTGTAGAGCGTGTCCGATTAAATACAACGTATTTTCCAATAAACCCGAGGAATTACTTATTGGCAAGTCGGTGATGGATCGGTCAAGTACTACTTGCATTATCTGAAGCATTTTTTCACATTGGAAAATATTTACGATTGAGTGAAATGATTCGTGTAATTTGGGCAATACGGTAGGTTCAAAACAATCGGTTTCTTTTGCAGCTTTTCGACGTTGTCGTTGGAACTCGTCAGCTGCGGATCTCTGGTTTAACGTATAGTGATAAAATAACGGATTGAAGCAATGGAAAAACTCTTTCTTTAATTCGTACGTTCCACTTTTGTTGGCCAAAGATGGTTCCTTCAAAGTTGCCACTTCATTTATTATTTTACTAAAGCCAGTCTCTGTAAGTTGCATTGGAATTGAGTTGTAAATTTCCGAATACGTAGATGGCCGAATGCACAGTAAATGAATGATTTCGTATTTTAGGCAATCTTCACTACTAATGTAACTCACCCCAGGAACATATCGTTCGATAATCACGCTAATTACCAGTTGCAGAAAATGTTCGGCTATGCAAATTACCACTTCTGTACTATCATGTTCTTGAAGACCGCAAGAAAGCCATTTTTCCAAATCAAACTCTTCCAGTAATCGAATTATAAATTGATTGCTTTCAATGCGCGAAGCTCCAATCTGTAACAATTGAATATCACGATCCTGCATTTCTGTTCTGTAGTATACGTTTTGATAATAGTTTATGCGTTCTCTCGCTGGTTTGCCATTCCGATTCCACATTCCTGCAGCTACTTGGGCAATCATAGCCTGCACTCGTAAAACTGGATCTAGTATCGTCAAAGACAATGTGTCAAATGCAGACGCTCCCGTGAGTAATCCACGGTTTCGTAAACAAACGTAGAGTCCTGATAACAATCTTGTCAATGGAAGATGAATTGAAACCTGGTCGATCGTCTGAATTCCGTAGGTGAAAGTGTTCTCTTTTAGCTTCTCCACGGTTTTTATGAAAGTCAAAGTCAATATTTCTTCATCCGTTTCACACCACTTCAATACCGAATGTAGAATAGTCGCTAAGTAAAACTGTACTTCATAAGCTGGACCGTAATTTTGTTCAAATTCGACATGTTCTCCAATTGCCCGAGATTCTCCATCCATATCTTGCAAAATATTCAACACATCTAAGAACGTCGTGATGCTTTCCATAAATTGGTGGGACAATTCATTCGTCCAGAATTTTGGTACGATCATTAACAAGTTTTGCAAATCTCTAAGTATATACGTGGTTCTCCACAAAGCGTCCATATTATATTCCTGATCTTCATCCAGTTTTTTGAAATTGCGGTAGTTTTTCATAATTTCGCACTTACTAGATTCCAAAAGTAGGCACAGTGCACTCTTTTCATTGATTAAAGATTGAGACAATGGAAAAATTGAAAATAAGTGCTTCTTAATTGTTGTAAAAGTTAATGCTTCGAATATATCCTGTCCATTAATCGATTGTATTATATTGTCGTACTTATCAATGATCATCTCTGCCAACCTTGTTTGAGTCTTATATTCCCTCATCGTACCAAGCATTAACAATTTGTGACAGATAATCTGAAGTTTTTCGGGAACATTATTTAAATAAAGCTTAAAAATTTGTTCGGCAACGTTTAGACTTTCGGATAATACAACTTTTGTAAATATTTTCCTAAAATCCTTTCCACGATTTAAACATTTTTCCACATACAAGAGTAGCCTGTAAGCAAGTTCTTCGTACACAACCTGGTTATCGTCAACAATCCTAGCTTTATATATAAAATCTTCATTCTCTGCTTCGGTTTTGAAATTTACGATGGAATATTTTGGTAATCTAATTGTTATTCTTTTCTCTTGAACCATACTCTGTATATAACGAAGCATTTCAGCATCGTTTATATTGTTCTTCGTGTAACGTAACAGGCTAATTAGATTTGGAACATTAGGTTCATCAATATCGCCATCCAAAATTAAGCAAACCATTTTATCGTCGTTTTCGTTCAGTTTGGTACCAGCGAAGAGATTCTGGGCAAACATTAAAATGGCTTCCATCACTATGCCAATTCGACGATTTAAACCTTCATCATTTATATATTCTTCGTTATTCCCATGACAAGAAAAATCACGCCAACCTACTTTCCACGATTCTCTTTCTCCACATCTACATGCTTCTCGTTCTTCTGATTTGCAGATCGTATATTTATGAGACTTATGTGGAGAATTTTCAAAACAACGAATACATAAAGGACGACTTCCATACAATTCACACCCATTACATCTGTAATATAATTCGTTTACTGAAAAAACTTTTCCACAAATTGAATCGTCATTCGAATAGCCATCAGAAGAATAGTTTAACTCGTCGTAATATATAAATTTCTCAAAAATCTCGATAACATTATCTTCGAAATTAAAATTCGGCCATTTCGTATCAAGAAATATTTTTCGATTTAGCAAATATTTACTAATTTCTCCATTTCGTACAATTAGATAATCTACAATATCGTTAGGTTTTAATACGTCCATTTGGAATTTTATCTTCCAATCGCAAACCACATCATCTTGTTCCATCATTGTCAAATATAAATTGTAAAAAAATCAACTATTTTTGTTTTAAAGTTATTCATTTTGTTCTTCTTATATAGATAATATTTATATATTTGCAATATTTTAGATTAACGGATTAGAACGGTAGAATGTCTCAATATAAACGAAATTCAAAAAAGTAAGTATTTGGCTTAGGATCTAAGTAAACATCTTAACTTTAATTTAAAAACAAACTTTGACGACAGCCTAGATACCTCCGACAACTCAATAATCCGCGAGTTTGGAAACTATAATCTCGAGGACGTTTTCAGGTATAAGATTAATGATCCTGAAACCATAAGCCCCCTAACCGAGGATCTAAAATCAAAAGAAAAGATCCGTAAAACATCAACTGTAAATTTCTCTCGGCTCAGAAAGAAGGTGAATCGACGTATCATAAATGATGAAAGTTGTATATTTGCCGTAGAAATGTTGTGAAATTTCGAAGTCGTTGTTGTTATTGTAATGCTTTTGCTTTCTTTTATATTGCCCTGTGTAATTTTGTCTGTTTATTTTTTTGTTATTCTGTATTTTAATTTTTAATAAAGATATGAGCAACGTTACGTAGCAGGTACGGTATCCAGGGGTCAGCGCGAACCAACCCTTCGTCGATTACCGAAAGAATTTTCACAAATGGGACTTCCAAATTCCATTGCCAAAGGTCTAATCAACCCGTTCGTTCTGACGAAGGAAGCATGGGTCAAAGACCCGGTACTCCGTTAAGTTAAGAAGACGAGGCTGGGCTGCTACAACAAACAAACAGTACTTTCACTTACAGGTAGAGGAAATCCAAATCGACACACAGGAATATTGCGGTTTTTGAAACAAGTTGAAGTTTTGTAAAGAGATCATTGGAATCAGACTCGTCATTTAGAGAACATGTCACCATTCTGTCTATGGTTTCCCTTCTCCCTTGTGTAAAAATTGGGTACACGATCACCAATCTACCACTCGGTCTCCCAAAACAGTATTATTGCCTTTATCCACTTATTTCCAGATGGCCGGAACAGATTTGGTGAAAATCGTGATATTCCTATAACAGCATTAGACTACTATCAAGCCAGAATTATGAGGTCTGATCCACGTTTCAACCAGAACGATTACTTGTTTTTTGCAGTATCATTTCTTGAGTTTAATAGGTCAAAGAAGAGCGTTGACGCATGCTGTCGTTTAGATCCACGTCAAATCGGACAATTGCACGCATACAACAATTGGACGCGCGTCAATTGGACGCATATAACAATTGGACGCCGAAATTTGACATAAATATAAAATAAGATATAAAATTTACTTATAAACAATAAACTACAAGAACTAAATAAGAAATAATGTTATCAATTTTTTGTAATGTAATCAACAAATTTTTTATCAAATTTACAACATTTTATTACCTACATAATAAAAAACAAATCATAATGCTTTTAAATCTGCAGCTGGAAGTTGTGCGCGATTCTTCGTAAATAATCGAGAAGTAGCCTGTTTGGTTAATCTTAGACAATTACTTTTATTCTTTTTGCATTACCTTTAAAAACATTTTGCGTACTGGGATATCTCCTGCGATATATTGCTCTATTTTCAATTGATTAGCACTATCTTCTTTCCTGAGAGCTCTAATAAATTTCCAGATATTGGGATGAGCAGCACCAACTAAATACTTAAAACCATAATGCCATCTTTCAACGGAATTATTTGTTCGTGAAATGTCATCTTCCACGAGTTGATAACAATTCCACTAATTACTTGAAAATAATGGTGGACTTCGACGTTCCCTCCTGTCGAGGCGACCTATCCATGTATCCTCAAAGTAATTTATGATTGGTAACAATAAATTTTCATTGGTACGATAAGATTCACTATCTAGTAGCTCTTCATACGCTCCAATGACGTGTTCCTCCGGTACAAAAGCAAGAGCTGAAAGTTTCCGTAAACGAAGGGCAAAATCAGAATCTGCACTGTATCGTGCTTGTAACCCGGTGCCTTGAATGTGCCTCCATATACATTGTGTGAAATGAAAGAAACATCCACGTATGCAAACATTTGGAAAGTTATTTCGCAGTGCAGTGATAGCGGCTCTCTCAAAGTCCACCATAATTGTAATCGGTTGTAGTCCTGCTTTAAGTTTTTTCAATTCTTGAAAAAGGCGATTATATGCTTCCTCGGTCTTGTTAGGCAGTAATGCATATACGCTTGGTATGACGTTGCTATACTGTACCCATGGATAGTGTACAGCTGATTGAACAACGGAGGTGCAGAAGAAAATGTTCCATCCGCATACCAATGGTCACACTGCTGCATTTCTGTGAATTTCTCTGGGTTGAAAACAAGAGAATTATCTGCTCACTTGAACCACTATCAAACAGAAGAAATGGTTCACCATCGTTGTTCATCTTGTATTCTTCTGCAATTTCTAATTCAACTAGATTTCTGGGGCAGGGACGGCTTCTTGTATTTGACGTACTCGCTGTATGGTTCTCTTCATGTCAACGACTGACTGTAATTGTCCTACCGCAGCCAACGAAAGTCCCTTAGATGCAGTGGCTATTATACCATGAGTAGTTTGTTCAACTTCTGTAGCATTTTGTTTCATAGCACCTATTGCTTCCTTTGCTTCAAGTTTTGCAGCATCGGCAACGTGATTGTGGGTTACACTCTTCACAACTTGATCTCGTAAAGTGTGTACTCTTCCAGGACATTTCGACTTAGTGTAACTGGAACATTTCCAAATAATTTTCTCTGCAATGGTTCGTTCCTTTTTGAGCACAAAACCATCGTAAACCAACATGTCGTTGCCTTTCTGACTTTTTATATATTTGAGCGGCATGTTAATATATATCTTGAATACCTCGCTACTATAAAAGTATAAATAAAATATAAAATCAATTTTAAAACTTACCGATTACTTCCTTACAACTTCTTCTTTACTTCTTAACATTCCTCTTTTATGTCATAGGGTCATGAAAAGTAAACATCAGAGTACCAACCTTAGTTTTGTTTATTGCTTTTAAAACGTTTTTAAAACAAACTCAATAAATTATTGGTCTTAAAAATACATCATACAGGTAGATCTTTCCAAACATGATTCCAAGAACACACTCGAGCTCACAGACTTGCAGACCAAAAATCGGAAACACTTATTAGACACAAATCATAAACAGGGAGGGAGGGGGTAGAAAAATTTACACGTAGAGCCAAAAAGTAAAAACTTAGAAATTTTGAAGCCGTGGAAATTAACAAATTTAAGCAATCATCCTTTTTATTAAACAGCCAATTGCCAACACCTCTATTAAACATTTTCAAAAATAATTAAACCCCGTTTTCTTCTTTTCTGCTCTTTAATTGGTTACACTGGAGGTGATAATACCCCCCCCCCCTTAGTTTAACCAATAGGCGTACGAATACATTTTTTATAATTATTGATACCCCTATTAAAATCCCTTTTCAAAAATACATGCTTCTACCACCTCGAACGATATTTAATCCATTTCGTACCGATGTTGCGTTACTGACACAGTTAACTTTTTAGTGGCATAGCCAGGAATTTAGTTTCCCGCCCAACTATTTAAAAAAAATATTATTAAAAAACCGGACAAAGGGTTTATTACATAAGATATAATTCCAACATCCTAGGCGCTTGGGCCTAAATGGGTTAAACGAATTGTGTAATTATTCTTTAACTAATTAATTATACGCATATATGAATTTATCTAATAGAAATAATTCACTATAACTACTTAAAAACATGATTTTCGGGCAATAACAAGATATAATTGAGTTTTCATATAGGGGTTAAATGTTATAACTTTGGCTATAACCTTAAGATAATTCGAGCTGTTTTATTATTTGGGATTTGAGCTTATTTTTCACCAAAAGCCATTAATACCCTAATACACCATCGGTGCGTCCAATTGTTGCGCGCCCAAGTAACCGCGTCCAAATGTCGCTCGACCAAATGTCCGGGACGTTTTGACGGGATACCAACAATAGAATTGACATCTGGAAAAACGACATCTGCTACTCTCAACATAGACGTTGTTATAATACATTCAGGATCGTTATTATATTCCACAGTATTAGAACTTTTTTCGTTGCAGGTGTGGAGTACAGTTTCCGTTAAAAAGTTCTGTGGGACTTGATAATTATCAGGACTTTGATGCGCTTCGTCAGTCCTATTGACATCTATGGATGTGATTGAGTATAAATTGCACATTAGGTCGTTCACACTCTGTTTTTTGTGCAATATCAAATTTGTTTTCACTATAGCATGAAGAGATTCAATATTAGTAAATCTCATACCCTATGTTGATCCATTGGTAGGCGTAATAAATCCCTTAGGACTTCTCGAATGAGAATCAAATAACCAGTAGAAGACAGAGTTATAGGTAGCTAGAGTTTTCATTATAGGGACTGATGGAGAATCACATGTCAGTATACCACCTGTAAATGATTCGAAAAACATAATCATTCTATTTAATCGATTGGGAAAACCATTTTCAGGATTATTGTTAAGGATGTGGCCGTTTATGAAGGTATTCTTTGAAATATTGACCAGATCAGATTGGATAGATCTGTCGCCATTAGGTAATCTGGATTACGGTCTAGGACATTTCGCCGTCGCCGTTTCACCGTGGCCGTTTTGCCATCGCCGCTTCGCCGTGACCCTTTCGCTGTCGTCCATTTCGCCGTGGCCGTTTCGCCGTCGCCCATTTCGCCGTCGACGTTTCGACATTTTTTTACTTTAATCTATAACTCAAAAGTTATAAAAAAATTATAACATTTTGACTGCAAAAATTAATATTTTCGGGGCTATTAGAAAATTATAAATAACCACGCCGACGCAGTCCATCGAATGCTACAAACTAAATTAGGCCTATATTATGGAGATTCATCGACGGTCTTTGATTAGCTCTAAAAAAGCCGGGACATTTATTACGAACAGCTTGTAGCTGGAGTAGAATTTGTATCCTTATTAATTTTGTTATTTAATTTTATATATAATTTAATAAAACTTTAATTGTAATTTTTGATTTATATTTTTTAATTAACAACGGCGAAATGGGTGACGGCGAAACGGCCACGGCGAAACGGCCACTGCGAGTTGGCCACGGCGAAACGTCCCATTCCAACTTCGTCTATATTATAATTAGGGGAAATTGCTGCCTTAACATCTCAGTATAATAGATTATTTGCAAGAAACCATTCTAAGGCTGCTTGGAGTTTAGCAGGATCTATTTGAAATTGCCTCATCTATAGCTTCAAGACTTTCGAATACAATGATCAGGCCCGTCCTGTTTGCTTGTCAAACAAAGTTTCACTTTTAATCCGAATAAGACAATATACTATTTTTGCTTTATAGTTATTCTTCGTTTGTTTAGTTTTAATTTTAATTTAATCACTTTTTTATTTATGTTTTTATTTTATTTCTTTTTAAAAGTTAACCTTGTGTCATTTAGTACACTAGTTTCATTTTTCTGATAGTATATAATTCTGCGAATAAAATCCGAATTGAAAAGGTATTTAAATCCTGTGTAGAATACACAAAAATAAGCGGATTATCCGATTAAATTATCCGATTATCCGATTAAATATTAATAATTAATTTCTATATAAGGAAACTAGCTAATTTAAAAATTATAAAATTACAAATTAATTAAGTAGCAACAATTCGAAAAATGACAGCTGAAAAAGAAACGAATCCATTTGAAAACTTTTCTTACAATGATGATACACGCACATTGTCATTAAAATCATTTAAAGTATTAAAATTAGTAGCAAAAGGAGGATTTGGAAGAGTGTTTAAAGTCCTTAAGTACGACGATAATAAATTTTACGCCATAAAAGAGTTACAAAAACCAGAAACTTTAAAGAGATCACGTGGAGTTGAACTCGCCATGACTGAAATTAATGTTATGAAGTATCTCGAACATCCTTTTATAATCAAATTAGCTTATGCTTTTCAAGGGAAGTATAATCTGTACGCGGTACTTGAATATGCAAAAGGAGGAACGCTCAGAAGAATTTTAAAGAAGGAAAAGATTTTAAAGGAAAATCATGCTGCATTCTATAGCAAGGAAGTAATATGCGGAATTGAATACTTACATTCTAAGCATGTAATCCATAGGGACATAAAGCCAGCTAATATTTTGATTGACAAATATGGCCATGTTAAATTGGCAGATTTTGGATTATGTAAGGAAAATTTTACGGCCGGAAAACGTGCTTTTTCGAAATGTGGAACGACCAAGTATTTAGCTCCAGAAGTTTACATGGGACAAGGCTACGGCACAAAAGTGGATTGGTGGGCGTTCGGCATCATATTTTATGAAATGGTGTGCGGCGATCATCCTTTTAATCTGACGAGAGAACAGCAGAAAAATTTAAACGTATTTGGTGTATTTCCCAATTTCAATATATCAAACAAAGCAAAGTCTTTAATATGTGGTCTGTTGAATAGTTATGTAAATGAAAGGTTTGGAAGTTTTGAAATTAAAAATCATGAATTTTTTCATGGAACTTCTTGGGATGACGTAGTGAATTGCATGGAGCCTCCTCCAAATTTACCCAGCAAGCGTTCCAACTCGTTAACTCGTTTTTGTTTTGATAATTAATTAATTAATAAAGTCTTATTTAATAAAGATATATTAACGTTAATGGATAACCGGATAAATGTATAAGCGGATCATCGGATAAAATTTTTAGTTAATAATAAAATAAATTTATCTGAACATAAAAATAATAAATGAAAAAGAACAAGGGAAGTTGATTCAAGGTTCACAAGGAGTGTACACAAAATATATTGTGTACAAAGAAGTACTACGTACTAGGCAGTGCTAAAGATTTTATTAGATACAATAAATTATTTTTAATAAATTAACAAATAAAAAGAATTGAAATTAGTGGGTACATTTTGTTTTGTAATTCGGTTATGTACCTTTAGTTACACGAAACGCGGGGATGTTGAATGCGAAGACTTATTCCCGGTTTCACCAACCTTCGTCAAGGTTGTCAAGGCATTTGATCAACGTCAAATCTGATTTAACCAATTATGAAACAGATTTTCATGAGTTAACGAACGTCTAACCATTTAAAGTTGATCAAATGCTTTGATGAAGGTTGGTGGAACAGGACCTAACAATTATAATTGGCAATATTAAGAAAAAATGTTGTTTTTGTTTACATAGATCGTTAAAATAGAGATACACCGGTCGATTTTGATCAGTTGATCAAAGGATCAACGGATCAGCAGATAAACTGATCATCGTATCGACGGATCATTTTACTTCCTTCCTTGTACACAATACATTTATTTTGTGTACACATTCCTTGCAAGCCTTGAATAACTTTTCCTTGTTCTTTTCCAACGTGCGTGAACTTGGCTCCCCGTTTTTCAAAATATAAATTTTTTGTTGTAGTTTTAGATTGTTTTTCATTTATTTTCAATTGTTGAATTTTTGTTTGATTTTGCAAAAAAAATGAAGAAAATCTCATAAAAACTGTTTTTCTGCCAGCTCTCCTTTTTTCGAAATTAAAAAGTTTTTTTCTTGTGATAACCGCGAAATATGATTTCAAGCCAATCTCTATTTTCTTTAATTATAATTTTCTTCTTATGTTGTTGTGAATCGTTCTTCATTTATTATTAGTTACTAACTGACCCGGCAGACGTTGTCCTGCCCAAATTTATTTAATTTTTTTTACAACTTTATTATTCAAGTGCTTTAGGGTATACAATATTTTGTGTTTTCCCGTCTTCAGCAAAATCAAATAAATTTTGTGGCTGTCCGACTCGTGAGCATCCAACATACAACTGTCCATGTGAAAAACATGGATTTTCTAGGTTCAATCCGCATACTTGCAGTGATTGACCCTGTGCCTTGTTGACGGTCATCGAGAATGCAAGTCGAATGGGGAATTGCAGTGGCTTGAAATCAAAAGGCATGTCTGTGGGAATAATGGGAATGCGTGGAATGAGCACATCTTCTCCATTTGACTTTCCGTAAAGAATAGTAGCTTCGATGACATTCGGCATCAGTTTTTTTACAGCGAGTCTTGTTCCATTACACAATCGGGGTGGATTAATGTTCCGCAAAAGAATAATTGGCACTCCAATTTTAAGTGACAATTTGTACGGTGGCACACCAGGAAGTACCAACGAATTAAAAAACTCGATTGGATAGTTTACAATTTCGTCCGCGTTCATGACGCTGTCAATCGATTTGTAGGTAACAGAATCGCCTGTAATTTTTTCTTGAATTGCATGGTTGATTGCATTGACGTCCTTGTTTTTTGGTGCTAAAATAGCACGTTCGCAAAGCCATTTATGATTTTTATAATTGGTGACAATTTGCCGAAAAACTTTGTGAATAAGCTGTTCGATAGATGGCACAATGACGCAAAAGTTTAACGGAAATGAAATGCATTTTGTGGTAGCATCAACTGGTACTTTTCCTTCGCCAATGTTCAATAGCTGGTAATATCATATCATCAAATACCCAAGAGGATCCGACCAACCAGGGGACAAAATAAAAAGAAACCGGCCAGAAAAAAAATCGCCCCCCCCCCTGAGGAGGCCGAAGGGGTGAGAGAAGGAGAGTTGTAAGTTGAAACCTGATTGGTTAAATCTTTTAATCAAATAATACACAAATATATCATAAATGTTAAGTGAGTAATTATTGTGATTTAATATAACATAAACAAAAGGTTTAGAAAATTAGTTATATGGACATTATTCGTGCATATGGATCAGGGTATCAAATGCACTGCCGTATCGTTGATCCGATTGCGATGAAACTTGGCCAATTTATTGCTAACACTTGCGGTGTTAGCACTTAAGTGCTAAAACACTTAATTATTTTATTAAAAGATTTAACCAATCAGGTTCCAACTTACAACTCTCCTTCTCTCACCCCTTCTCTACACAAATATATCATAAATGTTAAGTGAGTAATTATTGTGATTTAATATAACATAAACAAAAGGTTTAGAAAATTAGTTATATGGACATTATTCGTGCATATGGATCAGGGTATCAAATGCACTGCCGTATCGTTGATCCGATTGCGATGAAACTTGGCCAATTTATTGCTAACACTTGCGGTGTTAGCACTTAAGTGCTAAAACACTTAATTATTTTATTAAAAGATTTAACCAATCAGGTTCCAACTTACAACTCTCCTTCTCTCACCCCTTCGGCTTCCTCTTGTAATAATTTTTCGAAGGCATTGAGCGATATCGACAATTCCTCCTGCTGTTCTTTCTTCTTTTTTAAATAGTCAGCCGCCAATTCTTCATCAATTTTTCGTTTCCGAATACGCTGCGCTGCGACTTTTTTTTTCGCAATCTTAATATTAAGACGGCAGTTGTCGCTTTCGCAAAAATTTTGCAATATCTCTGTCAAAGATTGTGTAAGAACATTGGTGTATTCTAATTTAACTTGCCAATCTTCATATTTAGCAAATGACATAGCCTTCGCTAAAGTCTCTTGTATAACCATTCGAAATTGTGGTGACGACATTTTCTGATTTCTAAAAAAAGGTAGTAAAATGATTCTTGCCTGGCCTTGATTGTTTTCTTTGCTGTTTTCTCGATTTACGATTGCTACTCACTGTCGTTTCACTTGAACTTGTGTTTGTCTTGTTGACTGATTCCTTTTTGTTTATATAATAAACTATTTAGGAATAGTCTGCACCTGAGGTACAGGGATTATCCCTTCTTTAGGATTTTCTTCCTCCAGGGGGGTCTCGGCCTCCTCAGGGGGGGGGGGCGAATTTTTTTCTGGCCGGTTTCTTTTTGTTTTGTCCCCTGGTTGGTCGGATCCTCTTGGGTATTTTCTTCCGTTACCAGGTTGGTTTTGTCCCCTGGTTGGTCGGATCCTTTTGGGTATTTTCTTTCGTTACCAGGTTGGCTTGGCTGACTTCATTGGCGGGAATTGAGTTTTGTAGAACACGTGGATTCGGATCCAAACTCGATTTCGTTTTCACGGTTTCGAATTTGAATTCGAATCTGTTTGGCCAGGGTAGACCACCCCTGTTCGCGGGTAGTTTGCCCTGTCCGGCGTACAATAATGTACTTACCCTTTATTAATATCGCACTTGCGATGTTACACCACGTGTTTACTCCACCGCTGTCAAACTCCGAACTCGAACAACTCAAATCAACTGTGAACATACGAACAAACATACGGACATTCATTTTTATATCTAAGGAGATGAAAGGATTAACGACCCTGTATAAAATAATCCGATGACGTCATTGGTCGTCACCTTGAAAGTCGGATTTTTACGCGAAAATGAATGCTAATGCACCCTATACTATGCCTATAACCTTCCCGCAAGTGTTAGCAGTAAGTTGGCCAAGTTTCATCGCAATCGGATCAACGGTACGGCAGTGCATAACATACGAACAAACAAACATTCATTTTTATATATAAGAAGATTATATTATATTGTTATCCTTTTATTAGTAGTATTGGCTCCAATTAATATTGACATAACATAGTAAACCAACATACTATCAAACATTTAGAAGAGGCATTACAAAACTGTGGACTATCAACAAGAAGGTATTGTGAAAAATCACTTGAACTAGTTCTCGGATTTTATGCTTTTGCATGTTATTTAATATTAATATGCCAACAGATTCGTTTTGAGTTCTGGACAAATTAGGTAAAAACGAATCTAAACAACTGCTTGTCAAAATGTATATTTTGCATATTTTCAACATTTGGTGCTTAATACATATTTGAGCAAATAATGCATATTTGGGTGCATATTGGTGTTTTTTGAAGAATTTTAATAGAGAAAATTATAAATTATTATTTATAATTTAAGGAATTATTTTATTTAATTTTAAGGAATTTAATTTTCATAATTTTTATATACTAAATAAAAAAAAAGTAATTTTTGAAATAAAAATTTAAATTGCTTAAAATTACAGAAAACAATTGCTTAAATTAGAAAAACAAAAATTGTATATTAAAGTAAGAACAATCAAACTTTAACATATCAAGACCAACCGTTTTATAATAAAATAAAAAGTAGAACTACAAAAGTAGTTATAGCAAGTGGATTTCAGCCGGGAGAAATTTTCTCCTTTTACAATATGTTACCAATGAGTAACGCGGGGTTATTGCAAAACCACAATCCCCAGCCAAAAAGCATACATGCAGACAGTTTTACACCATCACATGGACCACTAGGTTTTATCGTACTACCGACGGTTTCGAGATTACTCCGTAGAGATTTCTCTTCATCAGGTACGAATTAACCCGCAGTGCCAATGCACTGGCTGGGGGCTGGGGATTGTGGTTTTGCAATAACCCCGCGTTACTCATTGGTAACATATATTGTGAAAAGAGAAATTTTCTCCCGGCTGAAATCCACTTATAACTACTTTTGTAGTTCTACTTTTTATTTTAAATTAGAAAAATTTAATAATAATTTTTTATTTTCTCTATTAAAATTTTTCAAAAATCACCAAAAGTGGCCCAAATATGCTTGATTTGGTGTACCGACAGTTGGCCCTGAGTCACTTGGCCATGAGACAACTCGTCTCGGACAACTGGCCTTGGCGACAACTGACCCTGGTGACCACTGGCCATAGTGACAACTGGCCCTTGGACGACTGGTCCAAATATTTTCACGGAAATATATTATTTTGCTTATTGTTACATTTTATTACAGATTTTCGCTCGATCGGTAAAATTTCCTTAATAGTGAAGAAGATGTTTCTTTGTTTCTGTTAGTATAACTGTAATGTGTGTATCGCACCTCTTTAGAGCCAAACTACACGAGCGTTATTTCCGTCGCGTATTTATCTTCGCGTATCGTCAGCCCTATTGAAAACCAAACGTTTAATTTTTTAACGTTTTAATGCATTGAAAATTACGCTCGTGTAGTTTGCTCCATTTGAACGTGTGATTTTCAATAGGGCGGACGATACGCGACGGAATCAACGCTCGTGTAGTTTGGCTCTTATTAATAGTAGAGTTTTCAAGGCATCAAATTGTGATTTCTGTTCGCACTTTGTAGTTAAAAGCTGGAACCACTTTTAATTTGTTCCTTAATCCCTAAATAACAAAATGCCCTTTGTTACGCAACTTTTCGGCGCAACGCACAACCGCGCAACAGATAAATTGCCGGCAAGGCTCAGCGCGAGGGGTGGTTCAATTTTACTTAAAAATTGTGCGTTGTTGAATATTAAAAAAAAATTATTGAGCCGAAATGTACGGGATTTCAAAATTAAGGGCGCCACTGGCCAAGTCTGAGTCGAAGAATCAAGTGGCCAGAACTCAATTCGACCGCTCCTGCGAAATAAATAATAATGGGCTCCTTGTTCAACCTCGCTTGCTCGAACTTTACATCTGAAATTATATAAACAAACAAACACAGAAAATGGGAAAAACAATAATATATTGGAATTTAAAGTTGTACAAAAAAATAGGATTACACAAAAAAAATATATAATAATAATTGGTTTTAATAATTTGTTATAATTAGGCAAATATTTAATAAATTGGTGCACCGCATGAATTTGATAAATTATAAGTTTAATTTTTCTTTGATTAATGATTTTAATTTTAATAATAAAATAATATTGAAAATTGGTATTTAGTTTATAAAAATGAATCTATCCTATATTAGAAATTTACTTTTGATAGTACAATTATTGAAAATGAATACACTCACTTTTGAAAATATCGGCACAATATAGATGCAGTTAAAAGTACTTACAAAATTGATGATTTTTGAGTTGGAGCAAGCAGGAAGAACAAATACCAAATGTTGGAAATATCCGGTACATAAGTTGAGATGACAATTGGCGTAAAATGTAATAGCGGACGATGTGAATCCTGGAAGTAAATCCTCGGAAGAGACTTTTGTTGTTAAACAACAAAATGGCAAGACACTGCGCCGTAGTTGTGGTTCCCTATTTTATATTCCGCACACGGCGAACTAAATAATTTTGGGAGTTTTTCCCACGGTAAAAACGTAACGTTAACTTCAAAATTAGGGATCTAACGTTTACAAGCCTATTTTTCCAGCAAAATTACACCACCGAATTACTTTTATTCGAGCTTAATTGACATCTATCAAACTTTGGATTTTTACTTTTCTATCCGCACTTAGCGTTATTTTAATGAAACGGAGTTGAAGTGAAGTTAAGCGACTTAAAAAACTAACTAACTGAGGTCGTGAACTTAAGTCAAAGGTTATATAAAATTTCGGAATCCTTGACCAACAGTTCACTATTGGTTAATTTGGGGGTCACTAGGTCGATATGTCATTAACTGCGTGGGTGTATTTTTCAGAAAAATGAACAATACTACGTGATTTTTCTTACTAATTGGTAATGACATCATAAGGTTTTACGAGATTTTTAAAGAATTTTGCAGACAAATAAACAAGTTTATGTGTTTTAGGAGAATTTTACTATGAAATAGTCGGGTTAACGATTTTTGGAAAACATTACAAAGACCATAATAAGTATTTTGGGAAACTTTATAATATTTATGAATAATAACATATTATAGAATAAACTACTTATGTAACTAAATAAATATCTAGGATGGACTAAAGCAAACTGTCAAAGTATTTTTACTGTAAATTGTTAAATGAAAATAAAAACTTGTACAAAAAATTGTAAAAATTACCCCAAAAATAAGTTGACTTTATTGCGCGCAGAATTTCCTGGTGTAAACGTTAGAGGTTGCTTCTTTCACCTAGTTCAAAATCTTCGTAAACATCTTTCAGAAGTAAACCTTCTTGGTCGTTATAATACCGACCCCAATAACTTTGCATTGAAATCGCGTATGATAACTTCGGTAGCTTCTGTTCCAGAATATGATATTGAAAACGCACTGAACGTTCTAGAACAGCGTTTCTCAACCTATGCATAGGTATCCACTGGGGGGTTCATTTTGGGGGTAGGTTGAGAAACACCAATCGATCGCAATTGATATAAAAAATGCCCAAAAAATTTTATTTTGGTGTTTTATGCTGTTATTTTTTACATATGCATAAAAACACAAAGTAATACCAATGTTTTAAATACTTATAAGATTAAGTACCTACTTATGTTATAAATACAGTACATTATAAACGCCATTGTAAAAAAATTGGAATATCTAATTCGAGATGGGGAGCTAAACAGGATTGATGGATTTGCAACTTTGGAATATTTTATAAAGGAGAATATGCTATTATTGAAAGAGGAAGTAATTGTGGATATCAAAAATCATTGTTCTCAACTTATCATAAATTTTCGTTTCTACTTTCGCGAAAATTTTGAAAGATAACTGGATAAGATAACCTTATATTCAGATTATACAAGACGATTTTTTAATTCAAGAACGCGAAAACTTAATTGATATCTCAACTGATTTTGAGCTCCAGAGGTAATTTCAAAATGAAAATGTGTGCGACTTCTGGTTAAAAAGGAAAAGTGCATATCCCGCCATTTCACGAGAAGCATTAAAATTTTTAATGCCGTTCAAAACGTCGTATTTGTGTGAAACTGCATTTTCGGCCATGTTCCTTATTAAAAATAAATATAGAAACCAATTGATCCTTGAATCAGACTTGCGTTTAAAATTAACGAAAATGCAACCTATATAAAAATAAATTTGTCAAATAAGCAAGCTCAACCTTCGCATTAACTAATTTTTTCTAATGTAATAAAAAATAAAAGCTAAATTATTTTACTTATTATTGATTGCGTAATATTTTACAAATCCAAAACCAATTTTTGAATTTTTACTACATAAGCAAAACTGCCTCGCATTTTGTGGGGGTACCCAAAATTTCTTGGGGGTACAAATAAAAAAAAGGTTGAGAACCGCTGTTCTAGAAGATTATCTACCGCCAGAATTAGAACCAATCATAAGTTGGTTTACTATTACATACGTTGGTAGACTCAGAAATAATGGAACAAGAGCCCCACCTTTGTTTCCCTATGCAGTATGGTCGGTACATCAGCGTACTTTACTTGGCTCTGATAGAACCAATAATTTCGCTGAAGCTTGTCATAAAAAGCTGCAACAGGGATATGGGGTCGCACATCCAGGATTATTTAAATTTCTGGGTAATATCTAATGAAAATACAGAAAACATTCGACGCTGATTACGAGCGTTTTGTTGCGGGATACGAAGCACCACCAAAACGCAAACGTTATGAAAACGCAGATCTGCGTATTCTTAATAAAGTAACGAATTATGAGCAAGAGAATATGTTGGAATATTTGCGTCGTTTATCTCATAATTATGTAATGAACTAATATGTACCTAAATAAATAAATGTATGTAATTATATATTTTTTAAATAAAAACCTTGTAATTTTATACAAAAAATTTTATACTCGTATTATTTTTATTTTTGTTAATATCTTTCAATAATAATAAAATAATTTTCCAACTAGTGCCGAGTTATTACGGTGCCGGGTTATACCGGTGCTGAGTTGCCGCACAGTGGAACGAAATTTAAAGTACTTATTGTGAATAAATAAAAATAGATTTTCCTTATATACTTTTTGTTTCCGGTTGGTAAATTAAAAAAAAAATTTTTTCTGAAAAATGTTTAAAAATCAATGTTATACTAGTTTCATTTACGTATAAGTTGCATATTTCTGTTAAACGTGCTTATATTAAAGGCACATCACTGTTTTTAAGAGGTTTATACTAAAGAAAATACATAAAATCCTGATTTATAAATTAATCTTTAAGTGTACTTTTCTCGATCTATTTCACAGCATCCTTGGTGAAATTTGCTATGCGTAATCTTTAACCACATATCTATGTCCTCACAATTGAGTAGGATAGATGAAATTTTGCCTCGCCCCGATTTATGCCTCTAGTTGTTTAATTATTTAATGTATATACTTTTGTTAAAACATGCAAGACCGAGGGGCCTCTAGAAAAATATCCGACTCTGATTATTTACTAAGTGCCTTTTTTTTTCTACACGGAAAAAACTAAATGTTATTATTTAGTACGATTTCTACTAATTTTTAATGTCTGAAATAATAACCCCGGAACCTGCCTCGGAATTTGTTACTTATTATCACTAATTCAATAATAGTACATTGTCTTATTCGGATTAAAAGTGAAACTTTGTTTGACAAGTAATTTTTGTATTTGCGAGGCGGAGCGCTAGCGGAGCCGAGCGAATGCAATAATTGCACGTCAAACAAAGACACTTTTAATCCAAATGAGACATATTACTTTTTCTCCAACCAAAAATTCAAATTACTTCAAACATTTTGTTTGATTATTCGTGTAGCGAAAATCCAGTAACTTGAATTTTTGTTTTTTTATATTAAATTGTCATAGTTTTTAGGTCACTTTTAGGTCTAGCACAAAAAAAGTTCTTTTAATGCACGTAAAAAAAAGTGTTGCTTAGTAATGTACACATTTTTATATTAATAACAAAAACGTCAACTTTGATTTGAGGTAATGCTATTAAAAATGTACTGCTTTTAATACGGTTGGAGAAAAAATATATTATATTAAAAGAGAAAAAATACAGAGTCACGCTACAAATTTTAAAGTTTCAAATAATAAAATTATCCATTTTGATGAGTATAATTTAATACAGAATAAGTATTATTTACACAAGTACATAAGAATATGTATGTGACAGGGACCACAGTAAATAATAACTCTCAACCTTGAAATTTTAATGTTTCAAACAATAAAAATCTTCAGGTTCGATATAATATAATTTCACTTGTCAACGTCATTTTTTAAAGAAATATAATTGTAGTAAATATTAAATCTACATTTAAAATTTCGTAGTTTCAAACAATAAAAATTAACAATTCTATCGGTGAAATATTTACTTATAAAAATAGAGTAATTACCGTTTAATATTGCACTTTTTAAATATTAATAAATTATTTTTTTATTATGCATTTCTGTGAACATGATAAAAAGTAATTTGTCAACTAAAATAAATAAATAATACATTAGAATATTTTCTAGTAATTTTTATTTAAAAAAAATAATATTTATACCTAATATACATTTTCAATAAAATAAAAAAAAATTAAACATTTTTAAATTTTAACTAAACTAAAACATAAAATTAAACAAACATTAATCTATATATATAAAAATGGAGGGCAAATCTTCGTTACCTCATCAATTGAGAACGGCTCGGCCGATTTGGCTGATTTTTTGAAGAGTTATTGTCTATATCGCTGACAAGGTTTTTATGAAAAAAAAAGTTCGAAATTCGCGAAAAAAAAATTTAATATTACCGAGAACAAAGGGTTTATCTTAGGGTTAAATTAGGTAGGTAGGTATTAGGTACCAGGTATTAACTTAGGGAACATGTATTAAGGTAGGTAGATGTGAACACTACCTAATTTATTTAATAACGGATAGATGGCGCTACTCTATCTATGTACCTAGCAGAGTTATCGTCAGGGGTAAAGATAAACCCATGTGTCTGTAAGAATGAATATAATCAAGACCAGCTTCAACTAATTTCACATTAGGGAACTCGCGCTCAAATAAAATAAAATAAAATAAATTCTTCAAATAAACACGCAGATAGCACATCAAAAACGAGTACAGGTCAAGACCCATACCAAAAAGTTTTCGAAACTGAAGGCCTTTTTCTTTTAACTTTCATCTTTTAGGACTTCTTTCAAAATTTAACCCCCCCCCCCTCGGTTAAACGTTTAATTTATTAAATAACTAACAAAACAACCCACCCAGATCGTTGTGGTCCGTCCACATCAAGCGTAATAATAAATAAAACTTCAATCGTCAGATGAAGAAGATTAAAGTGCCTCCGGCACTCCATGCTTCGCAAGCCATCATGCTACGCTACGCTACGAATGTATATAAAAAAGTTTTTTGTAAAAGTTCATTGATCGCCTCAAAGAATAACTTTGCGTTGTAAAAAGTGAGGTTATCCAATTAGGCTGCGGCCATTCCGTAAGTTTTTTATTTAACAAATTAGAAGATAAAATAAGAGTTATGTCACAATTTCAAAAGGTCATACAAGATGCTTTAGCAAAGGCTATACAAGATGCTTTAGCAAAGGCTATATCATTTGCCAAGTATGAAGATTGGCAAGTCAAATCAGAGTACGCCAATATCGTTTGGCAGAGCTACTAAACGAGGACAATTGCCGTCTTAATCTGAAGGTTGCGAAAAAAAAAGTCTCGGCGTACCGCATTCGAAAGCGAAAAAGGGAAGTGGAAATGGACGCTCACTATGCAAAAAGGAAAAAAGAAGAGCAGGAGGATTTGTCAACGTCGCTGCGTGCCTTCCAAATGCTATTAGAAGAGGAAGGCGAAGGGGCGGAGAAAGAGGAGTTGGAAGTTCTAAACTAAGTTTTTATTTATTTATATTATATTTATATTATTATTTAATAAAGTTGTAAATATAAAGTGAGTAATTGTTGTGTTTTCATATACCAAATTTCAAACAAATTTATTAGTCTGCCGGGATCATACATAAGATCATACTTCACAGGACATACTCACTCAACAGAATAATTACCACAAAAATTTTTAGCTACCCTGTATTTTTAATTCTTTCTTAATCGATCTATTTAAGTGGTTTCCAACTGTTTTGATCCACGGACCTACTTTTATAGTAAGAACTTTTCCACGAACCCACGAAGCTTTTTTTTCCAGCTCTTTCGCTTTTTAGGAAGACGCATTAACGATTGCCCCCCACACACCTCCCCAATGATATCAAGACATTCGTCATTTCGTTAATTCTGGCAACAATTCGGTCAAGATCTCAAATTGCATTGGCTGTTGCATCCTCGGGCATTGCTGCCACATTGTTGGAAGGCGGTCGAACTGCACATTCCGCTTTGAAGCTGCCGATGAATCTTCTCGCGGTTGACATGCCAACGTGCACAGTAGCTAAGAATTCGGCGACAGCGAAATTGATGCGAGAATGCAAAATCATCATTTGGGATGAATGCACGATGGCACATAAACGAGCTTTGGAGGCAGTTGACCGAACAATGAAGGATTTACGAGGCGATTCAAGACGATTTGGTGGGGCTATGATATTGCTCTCAGGAGATTTTCGTCAAACGCTTCCCGTCATCCCGAAATCTACTGCTGCAGATGAACTTAATGCATGCCTGAAATCGTCGTCTTTGTGGCGGCATGTCAAAAAGTTGCAATTGACCACGAACATGAGAGTCGCGCTGCAGAACGACCCATCGGCTGCTGAATTCTCAAGACAACTGCTGGCGCTTGGCAATGGCCAACTTCCTGTAGATGTTTCGACTGGATTGATATCGTTCCCGGAAAATTTTTGCGGGTTCACATCGTCGAAGGAGGAACTCATCACCAAAGTTTTTCCCGGTATTGCACAAAATTACAGAAATCTTGATTGGGTTAGTGAACGGGCAATACTAGCAGCGAAGAATAAGGACGTCGATAGCTTGAATTTCACGATTCAAAGTCAAATCGCTGGAGAACTACGTTCGTACAAATCCGTTGACAGTGTCACTGACGAAGACGAAGCGACCAACTATCCGACGGAATTTTTGAACTCGCTTGATGTGCCAGGAACTCCGCCGCATAATTTACAACTGAAGGTGGGATCGATTATAATCATGTTGCGGACTCTTGAATCATCCGAAATTGTGCAACGGTACGCGATTATCCGTCAAGAAACTGATGAACAAACTTATTCAAGCGACGATAATCAAGGGCAAATTCAAAGGAGAGGAAGTCCTTATCCCACGAATTCCGATTATTCCAACGGATCTTCCATTCCAATTTAAGCGGATTCAGTTCCCCGTTCGATTGGCTTTTGCGATGACAATCAATAAATCGCAAGGCCAATCGTTGGAAGTCTGTGGGATTAATCTGGAATTTTCCTGTTTTTCGCACGGTCAGCTGTACGTTGCCTGTTCGCGTGTTGGCAAACCGTCTTCGTTGTTTGTTTTTGCGCCGGAAAATAAAACTCAAAACATTGTTTATCATACCGCTCTGTACTGATTTCCAATCCAATAAATTACATTCTAATTTTAACTAACTGTTTAAAATGAACAAACAAATTTATTCTAATTTTGGCAGGACAACGTCTGCCGGGTCAGCTAGTAACTTATAGTAATTAATAATAAACATTATTTTTAATGCTAAATACTTTGGAACATTTACATATAAACGACATTTTAAAAAATACACAAAATAATTTTACAATATTAATGTTAAAATACTGATAATATAATAAGGAATAAATATACAGAGTATATTATATATAGTATATTATAGTATATTATAGTATATTATTATATTATAGTATATTATATTATTATAGTATATTTTATTATTATTATTATACAGAGTTGCCGTTTGAAAACGAAACAGACGGGATTGTGGCCAGCAGAATTTTTTTTTCAAGAAATGCAAAAACACATCAATTATATCATCGAGGGGGACAACTTTTGCGACCAATGTCTCTCCTGAATTGTTTCATCTTTTCGCGCTGTGATGACAACCTCTAAAATATTAATAGGGATGATATGACAAATGACACCTCATTTGAAAGGTCTTTCTTGTCTGAATTCATCGCAATAATTTTTTTTAAGTTTTATCAATTATTTAACAAAAAAATTGAAGCTGCTGAACTGCGAAATAAACACGATATTTCGAGACATTTAAGAATAAAAAAGAGAAAAACATTTGGACAGGCTGATTTCAATTTCAAGGGGGCTTATATTTACTACTATTCATAAACATTGACAGTTCAACCCTTTTATGGTAAAGAGCAAACCACCCTTGGAATTTTGAATAAAAAGTTGGGTATGATAAATAGATCAGTTTAATCAAATTAGATATTCAATAATTTGAACAATTTTTTTTAAATTTTAATTAAAAAAAATAATTTTTTTTTTCGTTCAAAATTCCAAAGGTGGTTTGCTCTTTACCTTAAAAGGGTTGATCAACCCTTTAAGTAAAAGTAAATGTTTATGAATAGCAATAAATCTAGCCCCCTTGAAATTAAAATCAATAAAAATAGAATATATAAAAGTAATAATAAAAGTGGAGTTAGTTTTTGAGATCAAAATCAATACGGAGCTCACCGATTAAAGATTTTACCAAAGTCGGAATCAGTTGGCTGGGTTGAATTCCTAATTTAAAAACAGCCTGTTCAATGAAGATCCGGGCTGATTTTGCTTCCGGAGGGTCGGCTCGGGCACTGGATTCAAAATTGTATTGCACTTCATTAATAATAACATGAGACGAAATTATATTGTTTACACATCCAACGATTACTGGCCGTGGTTGGAGTGGTAAGTTATAGGTGGCCAAAGTGTTTTGCATACGATTTAAACTTACTAAAACATCATTAGCTGTCTGTGGAGTTAAAAATTATGAATTAATTGATTGTAAAATAAAAAAACATTTATTGTTGTAAATTTCATTGCTTTTAATTTTGTTTATAATAATTTTTTTACTTTGTCGTGCCGTTTTTGACTGACAGCAACTTAAACAAGAATCTGTAAAATGCAAAAAATATTGTCATCCATATCTCGGAAACGGTGCAAAATAATTAAAATATTAATAAGCATTTTTTCTTGCAAGTTTTATTCTCTATATTTTTGTTCCTATACATTTTTCTATTTTATGGTACCGTTTTCGAGATATACTAGATGACAATAGTTTTTGAATTTTACAGAGCCTTGTTTAAGTCGCTGTAAGTCAAAAACGGTACGACAAAATAAAAAATGTATATCAACAAAATTGAAGCTCATGAAATTTGCAACAAAAAATCTTGAAAAAGTTTTGCTGTAAAATCTTTTTTTATATGAAAAAAACCGGTTTCAAAATGTCCAATTTACATTGGTAGGTAACAAAGGAATTTCCGTGATATTATTCGAGTCACTGTAAATTTTTGAGATTACACTGTTTTGCTTTTGCGCGGCAGATTTGCAAGTCGTCGTTTTCAAATATTTCTGTAATTTATAATATAGAAAGTAAAAATTTGATGCTTCAAGAAAACCAATTTTTTTAAAAGTTTTCTTAGATTGAATAAAGTTCCGGGAAGTACCGCCGCGCCGAAGCTAAATTTACTCTGATTAATAACTGGTCCTGCCATTAGAGAAATTTTCCGATCGCAAAGGGTTATTTTACAAAAGAATATAATTTGTTTTAGTATTATAAATAATTAATATTTTAATGCTATACATTCACTCTAAAAAATAGGTTGCTAAAAACAAAGAAAATTTATTTATAACAAGGAACAAAAATTTTTGCTATAGCCTCAAACAAAATGTTACTTGCTTTTAATAACATTTATTTTTAACGAAATGTTATTTGTTACAAGTCAAAATGTATTAAGCATTAATAACAAAAAGTTATTTATCACAAGTAACTGTAAATTTATTAAGCCGTAATAACAAAAAGTTATTTTTCAGAAGTAAAATTTATTTACCGTTAATCTTAAAAAATTACTTGTAATTAATAATACTATGCAAACATTACCAAAGTTGTTTGTAATTAGTAACTATTTATTAAGAATTAATAAGAAATGTTTGCTTGTAATAAGTAATAATTTATTAAGCACGATTAAAAACGGTCTACAAAATTTCGGCACAACCGATTAGACGCGAAGCCAGTTCGGCACAAAGACGGTTCGGCGCGAAGACGGTTCGGCGCGACCCGGTTTGGTGCGATGACTTTTCGGCGCGAGAATAAAATATTTGAAAAAACGAAAGAAAAAGAGAAATAATTTGGAAAAATTTAAACATTAATAGATAAATAATATAAATAATAAATTTATTAAAACTAATACACATGTATAAAAAATAGGTTAATGTAGCTACTGTTTTAGAGATTCATTTCGTAATTATACGATAATCCTTGCAGATAATCGATTATATTTCGGTTTGCATAATCGCCCACTATCGTTTTTATGCGTTTATTCTCATCCTCATATTTTTTTTATTTTTTTGGTGGTTCGTGGCCTGCTAGTAGGTGTTCGTAGAACATATCACGTTCTCTTTGAACTATCTTCAATGCTTCTATGAATTTCCATAAAAAGGGATGGTCCATACCTATTTCCATTTGGAGGCGTCGATGAGCCGCTTCGGCATGATTGTTTGTTTTCTCCATGTAATTTAATACACGATTATATAATTACTACAACTCTGGGGGAAAATTTCATTCGCCCAACATAATAATCCTCGAACCTGGCAACACTCCAGCTAACCTGTCTATTGCTTCGTCTAAATCAGCAGTCGAGTCGGTACAAATGCGTGATAGAAATGCCGAATCGGTCGCGCCGAAACGTCCATCCCGATTTACACTAGCCATGGAATTTTTTTTTATTTCCTTAGGTAGTGTTCTTATATACTAAAATTATATTACCAACCTTAAAAGGATTATCTGATGATTTGATAATTGAATTCAATTGAAAATTTTCTGTATCTATATTTTAATCGATATTTTTCAAATTTAACCAAACAGATAGTAGTATAGACTATAGAGTATATTAAGTAGAAGTCTAAGAACTGTGGTAATCCGAGCAAACAGACAAACATTCATATTTATATAATAAAGATAAAATATAATTATACTAGAAAACGATTACCAACATTAGTACCAAGATTAGTTACAAATGTTACTTAAATAGAATTTTTATTAAGTAATTTTTGTTATTTACAAAAAATTTATATAAATTTGTCAAATAAAATTTGTGTTATACTTTTCGGTAATGAATGCTTACTTCTCTTAAAGAACATCATCTTAAGTACAATTTTTACATAAACAAAGTAATCTATTTTTAGAGTGAAGTAATATTGTTACTTAAAATTTGATTTTAATTAAGTAATTTTCATTATTGACAGTAAGTAACACAAATTTTTAAAATAAGAATTACTTTACTTTTCGGTACCAAATGTTACTTCTCTTGAAGAAAAAAATTCCAAGTATTTTTTTTACTTGAATATAGCAATCTATTTTTTAGAGTGTTACTTACCCTATGCTGTTAATTCTTCTTAAGATAACCTTTTTCATTAAACTGGTGACACATTATGGAGCAATGTTCTTGCAAAACGCATATAATTAAACAGTTATTAAAATAAAAACTTTGTGTCTCAGCTCATTATTTGCGGAGGAAGGGAGGGACAGAAAATCACGTTTCAAACATGAAAAATTATAATGTAAATAATAAAATTCATGAGTTCGAAATATACTTTTTACAGTTTGAAGATAATAATAAGTATAAAGAGAATTTAGTTTTGTATATAAAACTTACTATTTCATTTAGTCAATTCTTATAGAGCTCATTAGTAATATTTAATAATTTTTTAAATATTAAATACACTTTACAATTTATTACTTAGCAATTTATTATTTAGCATTGAAAAAGTTTTATTTAATATTGCTTTTATATAAAATATAAGATCTGCAGATGTAAATTTTTTTATATGTAATGTATTACAAAATTTAGCTTGGCTTATAATTTTATGTTTTGCTATTTGGATTTTTTACCTTTCGGACCACAAATTTTTACTTTTTAAACGATAAATATTGAAGTTTTACTTATTAATTATTACAATTTCACTTTTTTAACAAGCACAATGTAATTTTTCAATTTTATAATACTACTTCTTTGTATATAAACTCAAAATTCCAGCGTTCAAATAATGATTATTGTGAATTAATTGTCAAAACACCGATATTATTGTTCTAAATAGTAATAGTTAGTGTAATTCCTACTATTTATTAAACATTAATCTTTATTTAGTATAATTCAGTTTTTTCCGTGTAATATTGAGGAGTCACTCAAAGATTACATCCACATATCGATTGAAATTTAACACAAAGTGATCACAAGTATTTTATTGTTTACAAATAATGCAAAATGTGACAACAATTTAACTAATTATTATTTTTATATAATTAATACTTAAGTTTAACTAATTTCAATAGCTGATTTATTGTTCGTGCATTTTAGTGATGTAATTAATTAAGAAATATATTTGCACGTGTTCCTTACACTTGCTTCTGACTTATTAGTCATTATCGGTATCGTGTACACATGAAAAACACTTAATTGCTCAAAAATTATTGTTGTAATGCACGTCAAAGTTTGTGCATTTTATTATATATTTTTAGTGCACTTTCGTTTTTGATTATCAATTGACAATCCACACATTGATTAAGATCCCATATTTGACTACAAAAATTCAAATTGTACTGCAACTAAAACGTAGGTCAACAATGTAGATAACATCTAAAAAATAGGAATATTTTATTACTTGCTTATTTTTTTAGTTCATACAGGGGTCGGCGCTCGAAGTGCTACCAATTAAAAATGGTGAAATTTTGTAATTTTATTTTAATGTTCAGTACTATATGGAAAAAACATTTTAAATTTGAAGAAAAACATGTTATTGTTCGATATAGCCACATTTGAGTCTGTCCGTAAAGGATTCACACGCTTGTGTCCTGATTGTATGTTGCCCATTTCTCGTCAAAGAGCAATCTATAGGGTGTCGACCGCCTCATATATTTTACTGCAGTAAAATATGAATACTTTGACCTCTAAAATGAACCATATCGAAAAATTCATTGGGTTTAAATATGGGAAATATGGTGCTGTGAAGAAATGAATCTGCAAAATTTTTTTCGGAATTTCTTTCGAAACTCCATTTTCAATAACTTTTTTTAACTGCGAAGTAAAACGATATGCTTCCGTAGGCTTGTAAACAACATAACAAACTGTAGCTTGTCAAAAATAACGGCGCTGTCATTAGCAGTTTGGTTGCTACATCAACGTGAAGTTGGTAACATTTCGAGCTCCGATCCCTGTAGTAAATTTTGCTCAAAGACAGTTTTTTGAGCATTACTTTCCTGAAGGTACAGGTTGAGGGATATGTCATTGTAAGACACATTCACTCATAAAAATTTTTACTTACGCTTGCATATAATTGAATATCAACCGTTATAATATGTGAACCTTCTAACTTTGTAGAATATTTTCGTACAGCATAAAGAAAACATTCGAACTGCAAACAAAAATAGTAGATAATATCAGATCGATTTTAATTTTTTCGTAAAATTGTTTTGTATTTGTTTAACAAAATAGCAAAAGTATAATTTTTTGTATGGTCCACAGAACTAGGGGTGAAATAATTACAGACTAACTACAAAAAGTATTTTTGCACCGAACAAATCAACATGCAATTTCTCTTAATGCTTAGAAAATAATTTAGTTTTTTTTTAGTCAACTTCCAGCCCTAAGAAACCTCCTGCTAAATGGTGGTAATTGCTAAGCGCAAAATTCAGCTTGTGCAAAATGTGTTTACAGCTTATAAGTGTATTACGCGGTAAAAGCAATTTATTAATTAATTCATCAATTTCGTAATATATAATTATTTAGAATTATTTTTCAGAATTGTTTACAAATACAAATAAATAAAACTTGAAATTTTACCCATCTGGCTATGACTATTTTTCTAAAATTTAACAAAGGTACAAGATGACCTAACGAAGAAATCAAATTGAACCACAAAAATCCCGACATAAAAAAGATTTTGATGGCTAGAAATCGTGCAATAATTCTTGATTATGTAATTAGGTAGGTATTCGTAGCTGTTAAAATAATTAGAATCTTACTATTTAACTATAAACCTTCAAAAAATAAAAAGAACTCAAAATAACAAATAATACAATACGTAGACAATCAAAATTAAAAAAATTAAAAAAGAGACAATTAACACATAACAGGTTTGAATTAAGAATATTTGAAATAATGAAAAATTCGTAATACGATAGTACAATGTAACGTTATTTCATGGTTATTTCCATTCTTCAGTTGCACATAATCGATTAAATTGAAAAATAAGAAAAAATTTCGAACTAATCAAAAATATAGATTAACGTGTACAAAATTGACTTACCATAACTTCCAAAAAAATTATCAAAACCGAGCTTGTTACATGAAGTATGAACAATTTAAAAATAATTTGAACTATGAAATTTTTTTACCTAGCACTGCTAGGGTGAAATCCGAAGGCACTGCCTTTTTTTCTATTTTTATTAAATTATTTTTAAATTATTCATACTTCATGTAATAAGCTCAGTTTTGATAATTTTTTGGACGTTATGGTAAGTCAATTTTGTACACGTTAATCTATATTTTTGTTTAGTTCGAAAGTTTTTCTTATTTTTCAATTTAATCGATTATGTTATGTGTTAATTGTCTCTTTTTTAATTTTTTGAATTTTGATTTTTTACGTATTGTATTATTCTTATATTTTTTTGAATTTATAAACCCTCAACGCGTTGTTAATTTATAAAAGCTGAAAATAAAAGAAAGAAAGAAGAAATAAATAGAAAAAGAGAAATAATAGTTATTTACCTAAAAGTCAGGATAATGACACATTACTGACGAGGAGCAATACTCTGTGCCGAGTATTTTAAAGCTCCGAGTAAAATGAGACATTTTCCTGACAAGTATGGTATTAAATTTTACCGAAAATCGAAAAAATCGAAATTTTAAAACATTGCTGAACAACATTTTTAAAATGAACAAAAATCAAGTTTATCAATTTGTTGATTACATAGTTACCATAGATGGTTACTGTCAAAACAATAAAAGTAATAACGAAAAAAACGACGTCACTTTTATTTTATTACATTTACTAATTATGACCGGACTAGACATTAAAATTCAATTTCCCTGCGCGTATATAAGCAGGAAAGTGTGGTTTTGATGACGATTTTCGGTAAAAATGAATAAATTAATTTAAAAAAATATAAGTATTGTAATTTTTAAAAATGCATAGCAAACCTGTAGGTTCTCTTCGGGATTTAGAATACTCAATGGAAATTTTCGTAACTGCGATAGTATTTCATCGTTCTGCAACAAATTAAATATTATTGGTTAAAATGGTCAACATCAATCTGATATGTAAATTCCGCTGCGGAGCAAAAAGTGCGACAGTAATCTCGTATGTAAACTCCGCACATGTAGTTGCTGACAATAAATTCAGAACTTTTTGTCTGATGCGCACGAATATCCCTTTTAACAACAGGTTTGCCAAAGAATAACTTAAACCTATTCTGATCTTCAGAAAAGTTCTATATTTTTTGGATTACTGTCGACCTTTTTGCTCGGATTGGAGTTTACGTTACCCCAAAGAGAATGTTTCCGAAGTGAATACTTCATGTGGTGGTTAATTTTGGTGAAGATAAGCAAATAAATAATGTTAATCGAAGCACGTAGTTTAGCACCTTATTGGAAAATGAGCAAAACTAGTGAAAAACTGAAGTTTTTATTAAATTACTAAATGTACTAGTAAGTTTTTCTATAAAATAATTTTTCAGATGTAAGTCACAATCGAGCTCTCGTGGGTCAGACTATACTTAGTTATTTTTTATTAATTCTGTTCTACTTACTAAATAGCTAGATTCACCAAATAATTGTGTTGCATATCCTGCTCCAAAAAATCCAAATAGCATTGCAGCTTCAATACATAAAAATCTAATAGTAATTGGAATTTTATATACTACAACAAGTACTATCAAAAATGCACCAACAATAAGAAAGAATTGACCACATAGGATTACTACCAAAAATGCAGGATTACACATATCCATAAATGCTTGTAATGTTTTGACGAACGTAATGTACGTCTCAGTGTAAACTTTCAGCAAAGACTCGAAGTTTTGTCGTGGAAAGTTAATTACAAAATTATTTTCGTTTGAAGATGCTAGATTGTTAATTATATTTTCAAAATCCACTTTTAGGGCGTTATTTAATTGTATATGAGCGTAGTGGTAAATACTAAGAAATTGCAATACTATAATAGAGATCAGACCAAGCGCATTAAAAGTCAGTAATATTCCAAGTTTTTCAATTGAATTCCAGCTGAGATCTACGTCGAAAACAAATAAGCCCACTGAGATAACAGATAAAACAATACATAAAATTGATAGGTCCACAATGGTAACCAGTCTACACATCCTAATATGATAGCGTTGTAATAAATTATGTGACGTCTCTCTGGTAAAATTTCTAATTGTGGAGTTAAAATGTTGTAGCTTACTATCCACTTTTTGATAGTCCACAATAGAGTATAACAATACGACCAATGCAAGTTCATAGATTATTAGGTCAAAAGTTGTGATTAATATATCGTATATCAAAATCTTGTTTTTGATGGCCATATAGGTTTTTGATGCCGCATAGTAATGAGAAAGTGAAATTACAATAACTGATAAAATTCCAGGAATTGCTTTCAACTTGCGAAAGTTAGAGTTTTGTATTGGAACTAGTTCGTCGTTTGCATGATTACAACAAAAATTTGTTTTATATACTCCGATAGACTGTACAAATTTAAATGTTATTTTCATACAACAATGTACACAATTCAATGAATTCTCGTTTGCCATTTTTGTTACACAAATTTTGGAAAATTACTGCAGAGCTATATTTTCGGACTACTGTAAATAATTACATGTGGTCAATTCGAATGAACTGAAATTTTAAATTTTATTTTAAAAAGTTACACTCGGTAAATAATCAATATTTAAAAAAGTTAATGTGAAAGTAATTACTGGGTAACATGTTGTGAGTTAACAAATAACTATGATTTAAAGCACAAAAATTATCAGATATCTATTACAAAAACATAGTTATTGATTCAATGTACAAAACTACTATTAAAATAATAAAATTATTATCCCATTATATCTGTACCTACTAGAAAATAAATTCTTATTAATTATTAATCTTTGATTGATTTTAAATTACAAATTAAATAAAAGTTTAAAATTTTGTGTCATGTCGGAGTTACTCTTTTTAACTTCTAAGTTTAATCTTTCTAAACTTTTATACCTTTTATTTTTACTTATACTTATTTTATTTATAAAAACCTTTTTACTTATATAACAATTAAGTTAAACATTATTATTGGATTAACGGATTGAAATAATTCATTTTAATCCCCCATTGTAGCGTTTCATACACTACATACCTCTCTTCTTAAATTCTTAATGATCTTATTATTAAATTTCTTATCTGTTGGGCTTCTTAATTTGTTTTCGTTTCAATCGAATCTTCCTTTCGACGATCTTCATTTTAACCGTATTCCTTTCCACCATCTTCCCTTTGATTGTTTTCCTTTCGCTCTTCTACGTTTCGATTATCTATATTTCCATTACCTCCATTTTTACTGCATTCATATCGATCCTTCTTATTTTAACTTTCTGCTTTTGAATCGTCTACATTTTGATCGTATCAATCGTCTTCTTCTCGATCGTCTATATTTCGACTATCTTCATCTTTTTCGCCTTCATATCCATCTTTTCCATTTCGATCGTTTTTATCTCGACATTCTTCTTTTGAATCGTCGTCATATCGATCGTTTTTTTCTTGATTTTCTTCTTTCGAACTGTTTAGATTTTGATCGTCTTCTTTTCGAACGTTTTCATTTCGGACCTCTTTTAACCAAACGTCTTTGTTTGGACCTTCTTGATTTCGATCGGCTAGTTCGCCCTATCGGGCTCATGTCGGCCTACGGCCGCCAGTTCGTAGTTCGGTCACGTTTTGTACATCTTCATTTCGATTGGCCTCGTTTCGTGTGTCTTCATTTCGATCATCATTGTTCCAATCGTCCTTCTTTCGTACGTTTTTTTTTCGTTTTTTGTTTTTTGTTCCGAACATCATCGATTTCGATATCAATTAGTAAATGAAGTTTTGTTTTAAACAGATTTTGTACTAGTTTCTTCTTGGTTTTTTTCATTTCTTTTTCCTCTATAGTTTTTGCTGACCATTTCTTAAATTGTAGGTTGTAAGAAATGTGTAAAATGCATTCAAAACTTTGAATCCACGCATGTAGAGGTGAAATTCCAAATCTATAATTCTGTGTTGACGGCGAAAAAGTGCTTAAGTCAATATTTCTCAAATTGAGATAATGACAAAAACAAATTTAAGGAGGGGGAAGGCAGTAACTGCAATTATGTGTTTTATTCGGTTCAAAATAGTACTATTCTGGTGTACAAACGATATTAACTAGAATTAAAATATATTACACTTATAAAAAAACAATAAAAAGTAATTTACTTAAGCAGAAATAGCATATTTTTACAAAATTAAATTTTGACTTTTGACTTACGCAAAATGTATTTAATTAAAATTTTAGCTTAATATGTACACTGTAACTTAAACAGTTATACCAAAAGAAAGAACAAGTTTTGCTCTATCATATTAAGTCAAAACCTCAATTTCGCAAAAACATGACTTAAGCACTTTTTCGCCGGCAACACAGAATTATCTTCATTGGGTACATTATTTTTTAATTTCTCAAAATTGTTCATATCGCTTGGTTTTGCATGGCACATATAGCACACCATAGAAGAAGTAGTTCCTGTAACAATTTGACAAACTTTTCCATCTACCATCGTGAATAAAATTACATGCTTGACTGTAATATCTTTGTATTGTGTTAATATTAAGGAATCAATTTCTTTTTGCAACAATTCCATTTCATTATTTATGACTTCTCTGTTATTTATTCTCTGTGATGAATTCAAATTTCAATGGGCGACAAAAGAATGTTGAAGATGGCCGAGTATTACTCCAAATCACATCAGATTGATTTTTGCAATATAGTTTTAATGGAACTACAACAGACATAAAAATACTTGAATCGTCAATATTTTAACGTTTAACAGAAATATGCACTTATACGTAAAAGAAACTAGTATAACATTGATTTTTAACCATTTTTCAGAAAAAATTTTTTTTTTTAATTTACCAACCGTAAACAAAAAGTATATAAGGAAAATCTATTTTTATTTATTCACATTAAGTACTTAAAATTTCGTTCCACTGTGTGCCGGTGTCGAGTTGTCCCGGTGCCGAGTTTTCCCGGTGCCGAGTTGTCCGGTGTAACCGGGAATATTTACCCCAGTGAAATTTTACCCCCCGGTAAAAATTCCCTAGTGAAATTTTACCCCCTAATAATTTTTTACTGGGGGTAAAATTTCCCTAGAGAATTTTTACCGGGGGTGAAAAAGTTCAAAATAACCTTAGTGAATTTTTACCCCCTTAAGAATTTTTATAGGTAAATCAGAATTTTTATTAGTGTTTATGTATCAAATTCGATTATATTTTATTCTGAGATGCTAAAATATCTTTCTTAGATTTTGGAATCTTTAAAAAATCTTTAAAATCTTTATTAATCTCTAAATCTTTAAAAATTTAACAAAAAATAAAACCGACGATTGGTACAGAATTATAGTTTGTATATATATTATATAAGGTAAGTGAGACACAAGAAATCGAGAGATCAAACCAGAAGAATAATAATAAAGCCAGCATATTTCATAGCATTGTCAAAATAATTCCCGAAAATCAAAACAAAATGAATAATCCACGAGAAAGTGATGAATGCAGCAACGAAGATAAACCTGTAATCGCCAAATCATCAAAGTACATCGCATTGGATTTAAATATGGTTACGCAATTTTTAACTAACAAAACGTATCCTCAACATATCAAAGGAAAAAATAAAAAGTCTAATTTTCGAAAACAATGTAAACCTTATACAATGGAGAACGAAACTTTATTATACAAAAAGAAAATTAAAAATAGTGTAAGAACCACGAGCGGTGATGCAGAACATCGGTGGTTGCCAGTAATAGTAGATTGGGAAGAAAGAAAGAAAATAATATCAATGGTTCACCAAGGCACAGACTCAAGTGTTGAATCGATATCGCTCTCATCTCATCGTGGGAGAGATGCTTCAATATCAATTATCGAACGTAGATATTATTGGCAAACTATATACACGGACACGGTAAACTTTATTAAGCATTGCGATATTTGTCAAAAAATAAATCCAGCCGTTTTAAAAGCTGTTCCTGAACTCCGACCAGTGCCAATACCAACAGAAGTTATGAAACAAATTGGAATAGATTTAGCTACACTTCCCGAAGTAGATGGATTTAAATATATCATTGTAGCAATTGATTACTTTAGTAAGTGGTCCGAAATCAAGGCAATAAAAAATAAAACTGCCGAAGTTGTTGCTCGATTTTTATTTGAACTTGTTTGCAGACATTCGTGTATGTCGATACAAATAAACGACCAAGGTAGGGAATTTGTTAACCAAGTTTCAAATCAGCTCCATATGTTAACGGGAACGCAGCAACGGGTAACGTCTGCATATCACCCGCAAAGCAATGGACTTGTTGAAAGACAAAATAGAACAATAAAAAATAAACTTCTTAAAACACTATATAAAGAAGAAAACGTACGCAAATGGCCAGATGTAATTGACGGAGTTCTTTTTGCGCATCGTACTGCACGTCATGAATCCACAAAATTTTCACCTTTTTTCCTGCTATATAACAGAGAGCCGAAACTTCCTGTTGATATTGAAATGGATGGCAGGAAGATGGAGGAAATGATCAAGATGGACGAAATGAACGAAATAGACGAAATGAACGAAATTAATCGAATGGACAATGAGTTATTTGGAATGGACATTGACGACGTTGAAGTTACAAAAGAAACAGAATATGAAATGGAAGATAATTTATTCAATCAAAATGATTTTGAAAAAAATCTTGCAAGAATGTTAGAAATTCAAAAGTGTGTATTTCAGAAGACCGCTGAAAATATAAAGGAAAGTCAAGAAAAGCAAAAGACTTCTTATGATAAGCGTCGTGCAAATGCAGTGAAATTTAAAGTTGGAGAATCGGTACTGGTACGAAATTGCAGACGAGATGATCGCAAAGGTGGTTGGACAAAAGCACCCTATACAGGACCGTACACCATAGAGAAAATTCTTAGCAATGGCAACTGCATTTTACGGTCAAAAGTGGGAAAATCTGTGAAAAAGGGCTATCCTATCAGTAATTTGAAACATTACCACGACAACGGATCTCAAGAAAAAAATGGCGAAAATGAAGAACTGAATGGATCTGTTGAAGAAATTAATTGCATAACGGAAAATTCAAAATTTCGTTTCTGTCCCATAAATAACAATTGGCAAAAACGACCTTGTGAGAAGCTTGGACTTTCATTTGAGAATAATTCCGACTTTGCGAAATCAAAAAATTCGTTGCTCCATTCGCCTCACACAGTTATAGACGTAAAAGCTGACGGTAACTGTTTTTTTAGGTGCATATCTTTATGCATTACCGGAAGTGAAGATCAGCACAAGGAAGTACGAAAGATAATTACCGAATTTATGAAAACTCGAAAACAAAAAGTTGATCTGTTTTCTGGTGTTAAGAATTATATAAATATAACGAAAATGCACGAAAATGCAATTTGGGCAACAGATGTTGAGATGCTTTTCACTGCAGCACTCATGGGAGCCGATATATATTCGTTTACTCAAATGTCAAAAAATTCTGCATGGTTAAGGTTTCCAAGTTCAATGCACCTTTCCGATGAACCTAATTACAAAAATCTGGCAATATATTTGAACCACAAAAATTCAAACCATTTTGAAGTAGTAGTTTCGGTAAAAAAAAGTGTATAAGAAAATCTTTTAAATAAATTTTGTGTTAAACTTTTAAATTATCCTATTTAATTCTTCCAATATCTGAGTAAGATATTTTAGCATTTCGCAGTAAGATGTTATGAAATTTGATACATAAACAAATGTAATAATTCTTATTTACCTATAAAATTTTTTAAGGGGGTAAAAATTCACTAAGAATATTTTGAGCTTTTTTACCCCCCCGGTAAAAATTCCCTAGTGAAATTTTACCCCCTAATCATTTTTTACGGGGGGTAAAATTTCTCTAGGGAATATTTACCGGGGGTAAAATTTCTCTAGGGAATTTTTACCGGGGGTAAAATTTCACTAGGGAATTTTTACCGGGGGGGTAAAAATTCACTAGGGAATTCACTAGGGGGTAAAATAAAAGGGGGTTAAAATTCCCGGCTACACCGGCGCCGACTCATCCGGCGCCGAGTCATCCGGTGCAGAGTAGTCCGGTGCCGAGTTGTCGCGTACCGGGTTGTTCGACCTAATGAAAGAAATGTGGCCGTGATTTGAACTATAAACCACTTCTTTGGATTATGAATTGGCTGTAATCAATTCAGTTACTGTAGCTTTTTCGGCTGCTCAATTACACGATTATTTATTTGGTATCACGTCAAAACGCCGTCCCCAAAGACGCCGTTTTAAGAACGCCGTGGGAAAGACGCCGTCCCCAAAAACGCCGTTGCAATAACGCCGTGGAAAATACGCCGTCACAAAATGGCCGTTGCCCAATAATGCCGTATGGCAATAACGCCGTCACAAGATGGCCGTGCCCAATTAAGCCGTCTTAATAACGCCGTGAGGTAAAGGGACGCCTTTATATACCTGGCTCTAGATTAAGATTTTAGATTTCTAGATTAAGTATTATATTATGAATAGGGTCTGGATTTATAGGCACTGAAAAAGACTGGTTTAGTATAAATAAATCATCAATAGAAAACGTTAATTAAGGGTTACTTTTCTACTGGTTAGCAGGGCCGTATCTGAGGGGTGGTTTACCCCCCCCCCCCCCAAATAAAGCGGGAGATAAAATCCTAGAATATTATAATAGACTTTTAAACAATTTTTTTGTAAAAAAAAACAATTTTTAAAGAATAAAAATAGAAAATTGCAGTTTATATTAAAAATAAGTTGAATAAACTGAATTGAAAATAATTTATTTTAAAGCGTTGATTAAGGAATACCAACCAAATATGGTATTATTGTATATAAGGGGTATTATAAGGCAATATGGTATTAAAAATAAAGAACATTGGGGAGAACAAGTTAGGAATAAATAGATATTAATAGATAAATAGATATTGGTAAGTTGAGGTTAGTTTTATTTTATTATCCTAATTGTTTTTATTATTTTAATATTAGTTTAAACGAAGGATTAAATATTGTGTGTAATATTCAGTGTCGAGATGCCACTACAATATGTGTTAAGTCAAAAGGGAGCCCAGCAACTCGTGCATAATGGATACATCTTTACCGTAGACCAAAGGAAGGAAAGCAAGATCATTTGGAAGTGTGTTCAATATAATAGGACAAAATGCCCTGGAAGAGCTCATACTGAAGGAGATGAGGTAACAAAATTTACTGACAATCATAATCATATTGGGGGAGGCCCTGAATGTAAGGCAAAAGAAGCAATGGCGGAGATTCGATCGAAAGCAAAAGGAAGTACTGAAACTCCTCAACAAATTGTTGCTGAAGTTACCCAACAATTACCAGCATCAGTCTGCGCAGACCTGCCTTCCGTCAATCAACTCAAGCGCACTGTGCAGAGGACTAGGGTTGCAGTCCGCGCCCCTCTCCCTTCTCCTCGTACTTTAACTGAACTTGTGATACCTGATGAGTTCAAGGTCACAGAAAATGGAGAGCCATTTCTGCTTTTTGACAGCGGAGCCAATGAATCGCGGGTTTTAGTCTTTGGAACTAGGAGGAACTTGGATTTAATGCAACACTGTGATCACTGGTATGCCGATGGGACCTTCAAGTCAACCCCTCCTCTGTTTGTGCAACTCTTTACTATACACGCAGTTCGTTACAACAACGTGTTGTCTACACTGTATTGCCTTCTTCCCACCAAAGAAAAGCAGTCATATTCTCGGGTGCTTTTAGCGGTAAAAGACCTGATCCCAGGCGTAAATCCAGTCTCTGTTATGACTGATTTTGAGCAGGCCCAGATTCAGGCCTTTAAAGACAATTTCCCTGCCATTTCTAACAGGGGATGTTTTTTCCATTTTAGCCAGTGCATATGGAGAATTATTCAGAGATCTCCTGATGTACGAAGAAAGTACGAGGATGCAGAAAACACTGACTTTGCACATAAAGTTCGATATCTGGCGGCTCTTGCATTTGTTCCCGTTGTGGATGTTGTAGACATCTACCAGAGACTTATGCAGCACCCATTTTTTGAAGCTAATGAAGAGTTTTTAGCGGATATTACCGATTACTTTGAAAGTACCTGGATAGGAAAACTCAGGGCGAACGGCACCCGAAGATACCCCAAATATTCCCACACCCTTTGGAATTGTTACGAGGCCACGGTTGAAGGTCTTCCAAAAACGAATAACTCTGTAGAGGGTTGGCACCGTTCCTTTAGTTCCATGTTAAGTGCCAATCACCCAACGATTTGGAAATTTATCCAGGTACTCCGAAAAGAGCAGAGTTTAAACGATTTTCGGATCAATCAATATGTTGCAGGTCAAGCTGCAGCTCAAGGCCGTCGTGTCTATCGAGACACAGCCAATCGAATTCAACTGATTGTATCCGAGTACGAAGCGCGTATTCATTCTCTGGACGAATATTTGGGAGGAATAGCCCACAATTTCCAATTGCAATGCTGTTAAAATTTCAATAAATATTTTAGCATTATTTTATTGTAAAAATTGTTTAAATATAGTAGACCTTTCATTGTATAAATGTATTTATTGTATTTATTTCCCACCCCCACATTCAAACTAATATTCATAATATTTTTTACTTAAATAAGTTTTTTATTATTTTTAATATAAACTGCAATTTTCTATTTTTATTCTTTAAAAATTGTTTGTTTTGATTTAAAGACCAGAACCAGGTATAAAGGCGTCCCTTTACCTCACGGCGTTATTAAGATGGCGTAATTGGGCACGGCCATCTTGTGACGGCGCTATTGCCATACGGTATTATTGGGCAACGGCCATTTTGTGACGGCGTATTTTCCACGGCGTTATTGCAACGGCGTTTTTGGGGACGGCGTCTTTCCCACGGCGTTCTTGAAACGGCGTCTTTGAAGACGGCGTTTTGACGTGGAACCGTGGATCATCCATCCATATGAAAATTTATTGATGGCCTACGAATTTTAATGAAAAAAAAAACAGCGGCGTTTGTATTAGCCAAAAAGAATTTGATGATTGGATTATTAAGTTACAAATACGATGTCTGCAGTTTCGATTATTAATAACCCATCATTTATTGCACTGTTTGATGGAAAGGAGTTAAATGTTATGTCTCGTACTACCGCAATAACTAAAATATATAGTATGTTCAAAAATATGATTTTTTCGATTAGAAACAACTTACAAGAAGTACATTTAGTCTGCATTACAGTACACATTTGGTCAGCCAAATGCCGAAGTTTTTTGAATGATTTGCCATTGGATTGATGAATCATATAACAGACGTTCGGCAGCAATAGCATGTAAAATATTTAGTGGTAGTCATATATATGATAAAATTGCTGAAATTATACATGATTTCCATACAAAATTTCATTTTCAAAGTAAATTGGTTGCCACAGTGTCTGACAACGGTTCAAACTTTGTTAAGGCGTTTAATGAATTTGGTGTTAACTTCCGTAACAATTTCGAAAATTATGATTCAGAAAATATTGAAGAAGAAATAAATTATGGACCAGAACATTGAAGAATACTTCAAGAAAAACATTACCATAACGAAATACGATAATAATGGTCAATATTGGCATAATGGAGTAGATGCGTGTCTGCAGAAATGTTGCGAAGGTATGATGAGAGATAAAATCCCTGCAGATATTTAATTAAATGTTAATATTGACGGATTACCCATTTTCAACAGCTCTAAATGTGAATTTTGGCCCATTTTAATGAATATCCATAAAATAACTTATGTGAATCTTATGGTCGTAGGTATTTATTGTGGACCGAACAAGCCCAGTTCTATTGAGGATCTTTTGTTTCGATTTTGTGAAGATGTGAAAACTATTTTAGAAAATGGGTAAAAGTAAAGGAACAAGAAGTTAAAGTACGTATGAGATGTTTTACGTGTGATTCGCCAGCTCGTGCATTTGTGAAAGGTGTCGTAAATTTTAATGGACAGCATGGTTATCTTAAATGTTTTCTTATTAGAAAAAGAACTCAAAATAAAAAATTTTAAGTAAATTTGTGGTTTTTAGTATGTATTTATGGTTAAATTTTTTTTAATTTTTCTTATTTGTCGCATTGCAATATATTCCCACGATTCAATTTAGTAATCCGAACAAATGCTAGTTTTCGCGATCAGCAAGACGAAGAACATCATAAATACACTTCACCAATTGAAAACCCCCTAATTCATATGGTAGATGACTTTCCGGTTTCTGATATATTGCATTTGATATACATATGAAGCGGCAAGTAAGTGGTTGAAAAACACATACATTTAAAAATTTCAATTTGAAGTAGTCCTCGAAAGACATTGCCATAAGTCAATTACTAACAAATTATAAAATACCTAAAGAAATTCATAGGAAAGTTCGACGACTCAATTGTATTGCATATTGGAAGAGTACAAAGTACGCAATTTTCTTTTCGTACGCAACGATTATTTGGAAGAACATATTGAAATATATGGAAAGCACTATGTCACCAGTAACATCCATAATTTATGCCATTTAGTTGACGAAGTAGAAAAAATTGAGAATCTATTAACTATTGAAAGTAAACTTAATGAAATTAAGAGATTAATTAAAACAGGAAAAAATCCACTTCAGCAAGCTTGTTTTAATTAACTGAATTTAATTTAAAAACCTTTCATGGAAATGATAAACATAATCCAACAGTGGCGCAGCCAGGGGGGGGGGCTAGGGGGCTAATCCACTCTTTTGACCTATTCGGCCAGTAATGAAAGTGAATCCAATTCAAAAACTTTGAATCTATCAGGTCCACAACAGGACCAAGACGATGACGACCTATAGCTGTTGCAGCAGAACGAGAGAACCGAGAGCCCACAGCAGGATCAGAACCAGTAACAGCAGGAACAGCAACACCATCAGGAACAGGCAAATCTTTATGACATAGCTAGGTACGTTTCAAGTACCCCAAAAATAGCTGACGAAGAAAAACTTGAATCCTAAACATCTTGTGGGTCCCAAAGCAGAGTTAAAAATTTCCTATGAGGGAAATAGGAAAACAAAACCGGCGTTTCCAGTCTGTGTGGTTGAATAACTACACTTGGCTGGCATATTCCGCCCTCGAAGATGGAGCTTACTGCAAGTATTGCACGATTTTATTGAAAATCAATGTTGGATGCACAAAAAGTCAACCAGCGGGACAACTAGTGAAAACCCCTCTTTTAAATTGGAAAAAAGCCGTCGAATCCTTTCAATCGCACGCAAAATGTGCGAATCATGTTGCGTCGAATAACTTTGTTGAACGTTTGAAAAACTGGAAGATGGGTAAAGAAATCTGTATTTCTCAACAAATTGACACTGAACGTCGACGTCAAGTTCAGGAAAACCGTGTTAAACTTGCGCTCATTATAAAACCAATATCGTTTTGTGGCAGAAATGGATTGCATTGGAGGGGTCATAGGGACTCAGGTTCACTGAAAGTTGATAACGATTCTCAAAGACAAGAGAGGAACTTTCGTTGGCTTTTAAGATTTCGCTTGGTTTCGGGAGACGAAATTTTAAAGAATCATTTGTCAACCTGCAGCAAAAATGTAACATACATCAGCTGTGATGTACAAAACAAAATTATAAATTTTTGCAACACGATCATTTTGCTCGCTGAGTCCTAAATTATATCTACACCTAACTTAATCTTCGCTCCCAAAAAAAAATTGCAAAATATAGACCGCTAGCCCAAATTGCATGGGTCCTTCTGTTTATCCTTGTCCGCGGCTGCTTTGTCCTTTATTCACAGCTGACCAAATATCGTACTTGGTCTTTCCCCTATCCGCAACCCGAGGACGCGCCACGCTGCTGGTTAGGCACCGGGGTCAAAAGCAAGGACAATTTGCTATTACAACTTCACCCCGGAACGTGGAAAAATGGTGAACGCTTCACGAATATGCGTGTCATCCTTGCGCAGGGACCATGCTAATCTTCTCTGTATCGTTCCAATTTTAGTAGATGTACCGCCGAAGCGAGTACGATTAAATTTACTTTCGATTCTATTTATATACAAAATTTTGTCAGTTGGTACTTTTTCGAATAAAAGCTTTAATCTAAAATTATCCGTCAAACAGAGATTAACTTCGTTGGATTGGCTGGCACTCCCCAATACGGAGTGAGCAACCGTGGGGTCTACATGCTGGAACCTTTCTCTCTTAAAGAAAGAGGTTGATTGCCCTGCAGAAGACAGAAGAAGCTGAAGAGAGAGAGAAAGAGTAAAAAAGACTGTCACAAGTTTAGGGTCGAGGAAGGTCACTTAACCCATCCACATGGGTTAGACGAAAATGGTTGCTAAGCGACCCCGGGATTATGGCGTGGACTGAGCGCTGCCTGCAGAGCCTACCTGCCCGCTAACCAAACTAATCTTCCGCGCCTCGGTCATTCGAGGATCCTGTGAGAAATTGCTCAAGCTGACTAGATAGAGCCACAAGTAAAGACAAACTATTCACGACAAATATTCAATAAATTGAATTGGTACCAACCAACAAATTTTTCTATAGAAGTGAAATCGTAAGTAAAAGTAATCGTACTCGCTTCGGCGGTACAATTTTAGACAACATTACCATGGTCCCACGTTCGAACGAAGAAGTTTGTAATTGCAAATTTCTCGCTCTCGTCCCTGGTATTTACTGGAATCTTACATAGGATTGGTGTCTCATAATTTTCAATTTCTTTGAATTTCTAGTGATATAAAATTCCGGCGACGACTTATCAGGCGGCTGATCAATAGGCGACGGTAAATTAGGCGACGGTAAATTAGGCGACGGTAAATTAGGCGAAGGTAAATTAGGCGACGCGACGCACAGTGTGCCAAAATCAAAAAAATGCGGCAAAATTCAATTACGGTCGTAAAAGTAGGTGAAAATTTCTGATTTTGTTTTAGTAACGTCAAGAATAAAAAAAGTCTATATTTAAAATGGATTGTGTGATACCATTGGTATCCAGCGATTGGCCATAACAGTTAAAATATTCGCGAAACGTCTTATTACATTTTCGTCCAATTCAATGATGTTCGAGACTGTAGTGGGATCATCGCAGTATTCCCATCATTGGTGCTTATATGTCCCTGTTGGTTCTAGGACACTTCGCTCCGGGACATTTTGCACCCGGACATTTCGCACCCGGTCATTTCGCACCCGGACACTTCGCACCCAGGACATTTTGCTACCGGGGACATTTTGCACCCGGACATTTCGCACCCGGACATTTCGCTACCGGGGACATTTCGCACCCGGACATTTCGAAAATAATTTGAATTACTGTTATTATTTAAAAAAAATTTCAAGTTTTCAATTTAGCCACCCCTGGCTAGTAGCACCCATTCGAGTTTTTATGAAAAAAAGAGATATAAAAGCAGAATTGACATTTGACGCCATTTGCAACAATTATAGCATCTTCCGAAAAATAAACAATTATAAAATTATTTTAATTGTTATTAATTTTTTATTAGTTAATTTTGATTTATTTCATTTTACTTTTGAAATAAAATTTGCTATTTTGCTAAACCAAATGGTACTGAATACGGACCTGACCCCTGTTGTTTTTGATACCCCTTTTTATATATTATTATTCATTATTTTTTAATGAATGTTAACCAAGAACTCGAATAGGTGCTACTACCAAGGGATGGCTAAATTGAAAAAATGAAAAAATTTTAAATAATATAAATAATTCAAATAATGAATAATATGCTAAAAGTGGTAGCGAAATGTCCGGGTGCGAGATGTCACCGGTAGCGAAAAGTCCGGGTGCGAAATGTCCGGGTGCAAAGTGTCCCCGGTAGCAAAATGTCCTGGGTGCGAAGTGTCCGGGTGCGAAATGTCCGGGTGCAAAATGTCCCTGAGCGAAGTGTCCGGTCACCGTCCCTGTTTAACCACATTCACGAGAATAGAAAGTTTTGATTTTAATTGATCTTGGACAGATTTCTTCTTTTTCTTTTCTTTTAAGGCCTTATTATCGCCGTTGTTATAATAATTAATAATTATAATGTTTGCCACCATCAACTATTAAAAACAGGGTTACAGGCATTCCCCAATCCGGATTAAGCAACCGTGGGGTCTAAATGTTTAAACCTTTCTCTCAGAGAAAGAGGCTGATTGCCTTTCAAAAAAGGCTGAAGAGAGAGAAAGCTGGCAGCACTAGAAGCCCCAGAAACACTAAGGCTCATTTGAGTAGCCAAGGATAATTCCAATGTGCTTAACTGTGTTAACTTTTGCTTCGACCACTTACTTGCTCTCTTTGTCATTTTAATTTTTGGTTGAAAAAACCGGAGACAAAAATGTACGATACAAAATTGAAGATGTACAACGTCTTAATGGATAACCGGGGATAATCGGATAAGTGTATAAGCGAATAATCAGATTAACGGATAACCGGATATTTTGTTTGAATCTTATGCTTTGTGACCGACTTTTCGACATTTGTAACATTAAGAATCTCGTTACTTTCCAATCTATTTTCTGCTGTATTTTGCTATGATTATCTGTAATTGTTGTTCGTTTTTCCCGCCTTCTTGACGAACTAATATGTTATGGGCCCAGCTAAGCAGCAAGTAAGAAAACTGTAACATTACCATACCAGCGTCTGCGATCACTAGCCGTTTGTTTTTGTTTTTTGTTTAATTTATACCATTCCGAACGATAGTTGGATGAACATGGGAAGCATAACAAAAATAATTGCTTTAAGCAAAGAAAACTGCAATACGTGGAAAATTCAGATGGAAGCTGTGCTAGTTCGAAATGACATGTGGTCGTGTAAATTCGTGGAAATCAGCGACTCAAAAGCGAAGTCAAAATGATAGCCGATCGAAATAGCCTATTATAATTACAGTAAAAGCCCTCGTATCTGAAATGAACGGGACCCATTTCCGTTCGGATAGATGAATGTTTCGGATAAATAGAAGGTTGAAATTTATACCATAACATAGTATAACCAAAACAAATCTGCAAACATAGTATCATGTTTTTCTTGATTACGATAAGAATTTATTCTTATCAGTTATCACAGCAAACTTGATGATTTTATTTAAATATACAAATTTTGTAAAAAGTATTAATCCTTTTTCGCAAAAATTTTATTAGATACAAATAATGTTTAAAATAATTTTATATATTATTAGAAATGAAAATTATAAATAAATGGCAAAATTGTCACAAACGCGTTGCAAAATAACAAAACCGTACGAATAGAATATAAATATTTTATTTTGCGAATAATTTCTTTCAAATTTAAATTACTATTTATTTTTATGACATTAAGAATGCTGTTGATTTCATTATAATGTAAGCATTATAACGTAGGTTATCGATCCGTCTACCTACATGTGTTCTCCTTCGAGTCGCGGCGAGATAAAGCTCAAAAGCATTTTCGGTTGACGCGATAAATTCTAAGAATTTTCGGATACGAGGGCTTTTACTGTATTATTATTATATTACTTACGCACAAATAAGGATTACCACAATCATGAAAATAACGCTCCTTCGAACATGGTACACAATGTCGTGGAAAGGCAAAAATTAAGTTGTTACTCGAAATTTAAAGCACCAACTGGTTCTAAAGGTAGACTCTCAAAAGGTTCTAAAAGAAGAAAAATTTACAATACGATTTCAAATGCAGATCCACCAGTTGAAATTGAAAGTGAATCCGAAGTGGTATTAATATCTGAAGTCCCTTTCAAGAAGGCTATTAACGAACCCGAATCCGAATTATCCACGAAGGCTAAAAGTATATTAAGCAAACCACGAAAAGACGAAAAAGTATGTCTATTGAAGAAATCGCCGTACGGATTACGACAAGCGGGTAGAACCTGGTTTAAAAAGTTAAATGGAATACTGTGTGAACTTGAAGCAATCACATACGGAAGCCTGCTTATACCGCTTGGATCGAGGGGAAGATACCGTACTAATCCTCGTTAACGTAGACGACATACTTATAGTTTCAAGAAACAAGAAGGCAATCACCAATCTGACAAGAGAACTATCTAAAATATTTGAAATGGAAGATATGGGGAAGGAAGAATGCTGTCACCAAAAAACCAAAAAACAAACCCGGTGGACATATTGAAACGTTTTCTCATGGAGGATTCAAAACTTGTTAGTACACCTACGGATGGTGGTGTACAATTGCAAAATCCATTAGGATCTCTTACAGATGAAGAATCAAAGCTACCTTATCGATATATCTTTTCACTTCATTCGCGAAGTCCTAAGAAACAGTTTACTAAAGGTACAAATGTTGGGAATAGAAGATCTGGTCGTAGATATACCGACGAAGGCTTGCCAAATGGCAACCACGAAAAATGCATCGAAATTCTAAAGCTTGGTCGCCTTAAAAATGTTCAACCTTTCAGTCAATAAATATAATTCCTAATTTTGTAAATAAATCAGGCCCGTAGGCAGGAAGGGGCACCCAATTTTATACCAAGCACGCGCGCAGTTTAAAGTACAACGATTTGATTGGGTCTTGCTTTGGCATTGTCAAGCTTTAGCAAGACCTCAGCACCGCAACCGTCATTTTTTTAATCCCTAAGAAGTAAATGTTGTACCAACATTACATCATATTTGCTGTAAGGACTATATTAGGAGTTCACATTGTAATAATAAACACACATTATTTCAACCTTTAAATTAATACATTTCAATTACATTTCGATATTTCTACATACACAACAAATTGGCGTTGATGATAAGATTGATTAAGATTCGAACCTACAAGATTCTAATTACAGTTACAAAATCTCAATAGTGAAACTTGACGAAAATGGCAACTACGATGGAACAAATGGCGACAATATTGTCAAATATTCAATTTACATTGATCTATTTTCAACCATACGACAAAACTAACGAAACTCTTGACAAATACATTCAACGGCTAGAGAATTACCTGAAACTTCAAGGCATGCAAAATTCAATACTTACTAATGACGAAATTCGTAAAAAGGAGTCAAGTAATTACGAAATTAGAATGCAATTGTGGTATTTGGTAAAGAAGAAGTTCCCACTAAGGAATACAAAAATGAAGATTCAATAATAAAAAGAATTAGTTCATTGCAACCAATGTTTGCAAGTTACTGGAAGGCTGTAATGCTTGTGTAATGTAATGTTAAACGAAAACACAAGGATTTTTTGGAGAAAATCTTCACGTACCGTAGATTATCATCCACATCAAGATATACCTGTACCTATACAGTAGACCCAAAAGCACATTTGGGACGTCCGAGATCATCTAAGAGTAATTATTGCTCTCTCCGAACTAAACAATGACAAATAAAAGGAAGAATTACTTAAAGCTCTTGATAAACTAATTGTAATAGAAAAAAAGAAGGAAGAGGATGAAAATTATCTAGACAAAATTTGAGCTATGATCATTCAATTTGAAAAAGAAACGACTCTAAAGATTCAACACGAATATTCAAAGTGTAGAGATGTTATGGATAAATTTAATCCGACATGCATAAATATTTAAAATGAATTCACTAGTACAATAAGACACAAATTGCATTCAACCATGATTGACGGAATAAAAGTGTGTAATGCATTGACCAACCAGAAATCGTCTTCATCTTGCAATATTTGTTTTGCAAATCCAAACCAGATGAACAACTAGAAGGAACTTGGAAAATTGAAAATTAAAGAAGAAAATTTCTACTTTGGCTTATTAATTATTTTTTATTGTATTACTAGCCGACCCGGCAGACGTTGTCCTGCCGAAATTTATTTAATTTTTTTTACAACTTTATTATTCAAGTGCTTTAGGGTATACAATATTTTGTGTTTTCCCGTCTTCAGCAAAAACAAATAAATTTTGTGGCTGTCCGACTCGTGAGCATCCAACATACAACTGTCCATGTGAAAAACATGGATTTTCTAGGTTCAATCCGCATACTTGCAGTGATTGACCCTGTGCCTTGTTGACGGTCATCGAGAATGCAAGTCGAATGGGGAATTGCAGTCGCTTGAAATCAAAAGGCATGTCTGTGGGAATAATGGGAATGCGTGGAATGAGCACATCTTCTCCATTTGACTTTCCGTTAAGAACAGTAGCTTCGATGACATTCGGCATCAGTTTTTTTACAGCGAGTCTTGTTCCATTACACAATCGGGTTGGATTAATGTTCCGCAAAAGAATAATTGGCACTCCGATTTTAAGTGACAATTTGTGCGGTGGCACACCAGGAAGATCCAACGAATTTAAAAACTCGATTGGATAGTTTACAATTTCGTCCGCGTTCATGACGCTGTCAATCGATTTGTAGGTAACAGAATCGCCTGTAATTTTTTCTTGAATTGCATGGTTGATTGCATTGACGTCCTTGTTTTTTGGTGCTAAAATAGCACGTTCGCAAAGCCATTTATGATTTTTTTAATTGGTGACAATTTGCGGAAAAACTTTGTGAATAAGCTGTTCGATGGATGGCACAATGACGCAAAAGTTTAACGGAAATGAAATGCATTTTGTGGTAGCATCAACCTGGTACTTTTCCTTCGCCAATGTTCAATAGCTGGTTTGAGAATGTATCCGCCGACGCATCGTGCTGCAAATGTACGCGCATATTGGTTTTTAATGTGAGTTTTTGCACATGTTTCCAAAGATGCGATGCTTTGAGGCAAGCATTGAGCTCATCAGCTGGTGTTGATTTAGGAATAACTGGAAGAGTTTGTCGAAAGAGACTTTAGCGAAGGCTATGTCATTTGCTAAATATGAAGATTGGCAAGTTAAATTAGAATACACCAATGTTCTTACAATGTCCATATAACTAATTTTCTAAACCTTTTGTTTATGTTATATTAAATCACAATAATTACTCACTTAACATTTATGATATATTTGTGTATTATTTTATTAAAAGATTTAACCAATCAGGTTCCAACTTACAACTCTCCTTCTCTCACCCCTTCGGCTTCCTCTTGTAATAATTTTTCGAAGGCATTGAGCGATATCGACAATTCCTCCTGCTGTTCTTTCTTCTTTTTTAAATAGTCAGCCGCCAATTCTTCATCAATTTTTCGTTTCCGAATACGCTGCGCTGCGACTTTTTTTTTCGCAATCTTAATATTAAGACGGCAGTTGTCGCTTTCGCAAAAATTTTGCAATATCTCTGTCAAAGATTGTGTAAGAACATTGGTGTATTCTAATTTAACTTGCCAATCTTCATATTTAGCAAATGACATAGCCTTCGCTAAAGTCTCTTGTATAACCATTCGAAATTGTGGTGACGACATTTTCTGATTTCTAAAAAAAGGTAGTAAAATGATTCTTGCCTGGCCTTGATTGTTTTCTTTGCTGTTTTCTCGATTTACGATTGCTACTCACTGTCGTTTCACTTGAACTTGTGTTTGTCTTGTTGACTGATTCCTTTTTGTTTATATAATAAACTATTTAGGAATAGTCTGTTGGTAATAGTCTGCACCTGAGGTACAGGGATTATCCCTTCTTTAGGATTTTCTTCCTCCAGGGGGGTCTCGGCATCCTCAGGGGGAGGGGCGAATTTTTTTCTGGCCGGTTTCTTTTTGTTTTGTCCCCTGGTTGGTCGGATCCTCTTGGGTATTTTCTTCCGTTACCAGGTTGGTTTTGTCCCCTGGTTGGTCGGATCCTTTTGGGTATTTTCTTTCGTTACCAGGTTGGCTTGGCTGACTTCATTGGCGGGAATTGAGTTTTGTAGAACAAGTGGATTCGGATCCAAACTCGATTTCGTTTTCACGGTTTCGAATTTGAATTGGAATCTGTTTGGCCAGGGTAGACCACCCCTGATCGCGGGTAGTTTGCCCTGTCCGGCGTACAATAATGTACTTACCCTTTATTAATATTGCACTTGCGATGTTACACCACGTGTTTACTCCACCGCTGTCAAACTCCGAACTCGAACAACTCAAATCAACTGTGAACATACGAACAAACATACGGACATTCATTTTTATATCTAAGGAGATGAAAGGATTAACGACCCTGTATAAAATAATCCGATGACGTCATTGGTCGTCACCTTGAAGGTCGGATTTTTACGCAAAAATGAATGCTAATGCATACTATACTATGCCTATAACCTTCCCGCAAGTGTTAGCAATAAGTTGGCCAAGTTTCATCGCAATCGGATCAACGGTACGGCAGTGCATAACATACGAACAAACAAACATTCATTTTTATATATAAGATATTATTTATTATTGCCAATTACCTCACCACACTCCAATTGGCAAGACTTGCAAGTATCATCCCCATCAATTTCAACCTATAAAGATCGACATCAATTGTCACTATCGACATTGAAAAAGCTATCGACAACGTTTGGCATGAAGGACTCGTCCACAAACTGCTATCCGAAAAATTTCTCCATACCTAATTAAAGTCATATTCAGCTTTCTAAAATATTGAACTTTCGAAGCAAAAATCAACCACTTCTTATCAAATCATCACCCCATCCCGGCCGGACTCTTCTAAGGATGATAAATCAAACCATCGTATACTTATAACAACGAAAATCTCCAAACTCCGCAAATCAAACATGAACTCACCTACGGCATCCTTATACTATATCGTGTGCTGAATGTGTTAACCGAACCTAATTATTTCCTAATTATTTTAGAGAAAAAAATGAAAGATACAAAAATAATGCAGAAATATAAACTACGAATGATAAGAACATTAGATTTCATCTAGCTTTTACTGAAAATGTAAAAAAAATGCTCTTTAAATTTTAAAATTTTTCTTTTATCGGACTGGCCATATAATATTTCAATTTAATTTCTATTTTCAAAAATAATTATTACCTTGGAAACTTACATGGCCAGTCTGAAACTTTAAACAATTCTGTGGTCGCGTGCTAAAAGGGAATAAGTATATAGGAATCTATGCAGACTTATTCCCTTCTAGCATGTGACCACTGAATTTCAACAGCATTTTTTGACTTTTTTTAAGTAAAAACTAGATTAAATCTAATGCTCTAATATTTCATAGGCAAACCAGAATTTGTAAATATTGTAATTTAGTTTTATTGTTTATTTTTCCTTAGTTTATTTTTAATTTCAATCACTCCACTGGGTTTTTGTATTCGTTTTTCTCCTGGATAATTTCATATTTTTCTGATGAAAACTTCATAACTTCTGATAAATTGTAAATTAGAAGCAATAGGCACTAACATGTAATAATCAATACCGCCATTTGTTAAATGACTTGAAAAATACTATGAACAATATAGAGTTAAATGAAATACAGCAAACATCCCTCCATGGGATGCGTGTACGATTTTTTATGTAAAATTTTCGATTTTTAAATTCGATAATCCAATTTTTTTTTTTGATATGCATAAAAAATTGTCATCTTTCCAATAGTATTCGTGATATAAATTCCCTTATAGTTCCCAATTTTTAATATCACAGTTTTTTATTTAAAAATTAGATTAAAAAGCAAATAAAATAAATGCTTTTTTAACATTTTTATTAACTAATACCTACAATTTATTTATAATTGCAACACACCAAATATAAAGCAAACGTGATCACTTAACAGCTATAATATTATTATAGTCTACCGATTATAGCTATTTATTATACAAGTATCTTATAAGGCAAATAAGTTACGAAAGAAATGTTTAGCCACGAGAGCTTGCTCGAGTGGCTAATTTTTCTTGAGTAACTTATTTGCTGTTAAGACACGTGTGTAATACAAAGCTTTATCCAATATCTCGTAATAATAGTTTAAAATGTAATTAAAAGTTTTGACGTTTTAAAATGTCAGATGTAAATTATGAAAATTAGTATAAAGTAGGTGTACTCATAATTTACATAAGTCAGTAGTGTTTTATAGACCCCATAAGATATGTAAAATCGGCATTATTATGCCTTCATAAGACAGAGGTGTTGGATAAATACATTATTTTCGACATTGTAGCTGATATACCAGCAATGGTATTACGATTAAACTAAACAAATATCTGCAACATATATTTGAAATATTTAATAATCGGGTACTTGTCAAAAATTAAAGACATGTTATAGAAGTACTAATTAGATTTTAAATTTTGTAACATTGTTAAACGAATTAAAAATTGTAGTATCATACTTAATAAATAAAGTAGTTTTGTTTTAATATTTTATTGAACATATTCCGATATCAAATTATTAATTGTAGCATTATCTTACTTTAGACGACCTACGTATTTATATTATTTATGTATATTTTTTCAAACTTTCAGAAGCGTTCGCTTCAAGAAGATAGCATTTATAAAGGAACGTAATTCCACTACTCGAAATTTAAATTTAAAACGTAAACTACAAAAATTCAAATTGTACTGCAACTAGAACGTACGTCAACACTGTTGCTAATATCTGAAAGAATAAAAGTATTATAATTATTCGGGATGGGACAACTCGGCGCCGCCAACTCGGCGTCGACCAACTCGGCGCTGCTAACTCGGCGCCGGCTAACTCGGCGCCAAGCCAACTCGGCGCCAAGACAACTCGGCGCCAGCTAACTCGGCGCCAGGACAACTCGGCGCCAGGACAACTCGGCGCCGATTAAGCTTAGGTTAGAAAACGATATTTTATTTAACTACGATACATTATTTTTATAATTAATATTTTTTTAATACAACTGACATTAAAAATGTCACTTTTAGTTCAAGTTACCCGGGTTAAAAATTGAATTTTATAAGGTAGCTGGTTAAAAATATTTTTAACACTAGTAAAAAAAATCTTTTTAACACTAGTGGTAATTAGTTTATAAATTATTTATAAACAGTAACATACATATTTATTTATAATATATAATTAAAAACACGTTAGAATTAGAACAATTACTGATATTAGTCCCTTAGGAAGTATATAGTTAACGAATTTCTTGCTGCCAAATAGTACAAACTGTTTTAAAAATACGCACAAGTTTTCTGACTTTTCTAAAAAACAATTTTCAATTGTCACTGCATAATGTGGCTACATCACGACATAGCTGATTTTTGTGAAACAATTTAAAATACTCTTAATAATTATTTTGAATTCGTTTTTAAATTAAATATAAACAGTTGGATAAAAAATATTGTACGATATACATGTTAAAAGTGATTTTATTTTGTTCGTGGGGTTTGCTCAACTCGCTTTCGCTCGTTTCGCAAAATAAAATCCTACTTTTAACACTTATATCGTAAATAGTTATTATATTAATTATTAATTAATTAATATTTTTTTAATTAAGAGGTTCTGCTAAAAAGAAATCTACATGTTAGATGTATCTCGACCTCATTAAAGAGTACTTGACACAACGCGGACTCTCCGCCATCATTTTCAAAAAACCCATTTACGTCCATATCCACTGGCGAAGCCAGATTTGCTTTTCAAATATGTCGAGGACGTATACGTTTAGGACGTAAATCATTAGCAATACAAAATTTTCGATTTCGGAAGAAGGGTAGTGCTTGGGTAGATGGGGGGCTAGTTCTGAAGTTGATTTGGGAATTTTTTTTGATACAGGTACCGAAAGCTAATTGTCGCCATGGCAACTATTTAAAAAAAATACTTTTAAAAAGCCTGACAAAGGGTTTATTACACAAGATGTGTAAATGGATCAATTCAAATTAATAATTTCGGGGGGGAGGGGGCTAACTGGCTACGCCACTGACTGATAATTTAGGGATAACTATGTATCAAAAATTTATTTTTGATTAATTTAAAAATTAATTTAAGTCAGTTCAATTTAAAATTAGAAAATAAGTTCAAAATAAGCACAAAAGTAGAAAATAAGTTCAGGTATAAGCAAATAAGCAAGAAATCACAAAAAAAGGAAAATAAGCATGAAAAACTATACGTTAAAATACATCTTTTTATGTAATTCGTCCACATCTCAAATTTCAAAGAGCTGCTTTTAAAATTGACAATAAGCAAAAATGCTTAAAATCCGGTCTCTACGAACGACCCTGAATGTGAAATCGTTATAACAATAACGATTTAACAAACATTTTATTAAAAAATTTTATTATTTACTTGGCGCCGAGTTGTCCTGGCGCCGAGTTAGCTGGCGCCGAGTTGTCTTGGCGCCGAGTTGGCCTGGCGCCGAGTTAGCCTGGCGCCGAGTTGGAGGCGCCGAGTTGGCTGCGCCGAATCGGCGGCGCCGAGTTGTACCTGACCGATAATTATTAGGGCTTGTATTTATTTGGTCAGTATTTAAAACTATTTTTGGTCAGTATTTTTAATGAAAAAATAGCCATTTTTTTAAATAATATGGTCAGTATTTTAAATAATTGGTCAGTGATTTAAATAATCTGATCAGTACTTTAAATAAATGGTCGGTATTTTAAACATATCAGTATATTCAGGATCCCGCAAAACATATCGTTATGGTTTGAATGCTTAATAACTTTTTTATTTTAGGGTTAATTTTAAATTTTATTTAGAATTTCGCAAAAACTACTTGGGGAATTTGAAATAGAACAGTACACGACAGATACTGGCAAGGGACACAATTCAAATGTTATTTGAAAGAATGAGTTGGAATACTTTTGATCAATTCAAACGAAGAGCATTCAAAGCGTGATTTGTGAATCTCTCAAAACAAACAGGAGCCTGAATGCATGGCCGCTGCACTTGCCCAGGTTTTTTCTTTAAATATATACCTATCGCTATAGCTAAATACTTTTATACTTATAGGTAAAAAGCGTTCAAGGGGAAGGCCAAAAATTAGCTACTCAAGCTCTTCTAGTGGATTAATTATATTTTATTTGTATGTTATAATTATAAATTTTATACAGAAAATTTTTCTGTATTCCAATTTTTATAAATTAATTAAATAAAATTTATATAATAAATATTTGGAGTTCTTTTTTTTATTTTAAAAATGGTTACTGATAACTAAAATTAACTAAGCAATAAAATATACTAAACAAACAAAATGTTACCTCAACTTTATTATTTATACTGGCAAAAATAACAGCTAATACTGACCAAATTTACAAATTATACTGACCAAAATAACAAATTATACTGACCAAAATTCGATTTAATACTGACACTTAAATATTTATACTGACCAAAATATTATTTTATACTGATAATTCTACTCATGTATAAAACAATGCATAAGAAACGTCAAACGTCAAAGTTTGCTAGCGGATAAAAATCGTACTAAGGAAGGAAGAGAAAATGCAAGTGGATAAATTTAGCGGATATTTTTTTGTTTACCTTTTTTGGCATGACAACCGAAATGAAGTTTTAAGTTTAAAGTTTTATACGTATTTATGCACGATACTGTATAAATTATCAGTACGTATAAATATGTGACGGAATATTAATATAATTATGGAGGTTGGTTGATTAAAAGTGTTTAAATTTATAACGTGTTATTTGTAGGTTAGATATTTGAAGACGTGCAGGCAAAATTGTTGAAAATAAAAATGAAATTTAATAAGCAAATCTAAACATTTACTACTATTTCAAAAGTGATATATTGTATGTACATATTGTATTTAATTTATAAATAACATTTAATTCGTAGCAATAAAAATTATTGTTTACTTGTTCTGGGGTGGAAACTTTCGAAGCATTGATTCCAATTTTTATAAACTGAAAATATAATAAGAAAATTATATGAATAATAATATTATGCATGAATGAGAATAAAAGATTTGATAGCTATTCGCTATTCTTAAAAATTAACTATAAATAAAACATAAGCTTTTGCTCGAGTCAAGCATCGACTACAGGTATATTTCTTGTAAGTGGTAGGTTTTACTGTAAAACACTTTGACCGTCTAATTACTTTATAAAAATTTAAAAAACTTAATTCTAAACTTAACTGAACTATTTAAAAGTACAATTATTAAATGATCGTAGGCTGTGTCGTTTCATTCGATTGTAATTGTTTAATTTCTTGTACAATTATTGCAGTATTGCGCATATTGTCTACCAAATTACCGTGATGGGTTCTATCCAAGTATACATGTATGGTCTAATAGTAGACGATGTGGAGTGCCCTATCAATTTAATCACTTCTTGTTCATTAATGCCTGCTTTTAATAATCTTGTAACAGCACTATTTCTATGTGAGTACTTAGTTATTTTTTTTTAAATTGTATTTAAACCAATTTGGGACCCAGAACTTTTTTTCCACTTCTTACCGGCATATTTTCATTAAAAAAAATAATTTAAATGAAATTCACCATCATTTGTTTTTCAGAATGCCATGATTTGACATTTAGTAAAATTTTGTTTGATTTTGACGTAGATAATTTTGTTTTACTACTACTAGTCATATTAACTTAGTGTGCTTAGTGTGAATCTAATTAAAATGAATAATACGCGTTTTGGCAATGTATCCACGGAGGGTATATTAAGTTCCATAGACAATGATACGCCACAAAATACGAAAAAATCGCATTGTTCAATTTGGAGCCAGTTTGAACAATTTTGTGAATTGCGTTCATTTGATTTAAAATCACCTCAATCTGTGAAAGATGTTGCTTCAATTTTATTGGATTGGGGTTTCAATATGAAGAAAAAAAACGGAGAAGATTATAAAGAATATGTTGTAAAAACAATGTGGAATACCACAGCGAAATTAATACAACAAAAATATTTTAAAACGTTTGGCATCAAATTTGATCCATTTTCGGACATAGAGTTCACAGAAGCACGAAAAGCACGCAATTCAAAGCGAAAACAACTACAAGCTAGTGTAGAGAAAAGAAAAAGTAGCGCAATTTCTTTACCAAAAGAAGATATTTTTAAAATGGCAGAATTGCATAATGAAGATACGCCTATCGGGTAACTGAAAAAATTTTTTCATATTGTTGCATTCGAGTTGGCATGGAGAGGAGGTGAAGCAGCTCAATGTAAAATTCATTTTTTTAAAGATGAAAAGTTTGCCGATGGAACACCCACAGGACGTGTTGAATATAATCCTGTCTTTTCAAAAACCTGCCAGGGGGGATCAAGCAGATGCTCCGACAGCAAGTGGATTGCTCCAAATTTAAGAAATAATAATTTATGTCCGGTGCGGTTACTAAAAAAAATATTTGAAAAACGAAATTCAAACAATCTAACGTCAGATAGGTTGTTTTTAACACCAAATCCATTTTGGCAAAATAAGGATTCGAAAGGGTGGTTTAAAAATATGCCAATAGGCATTAACGAGATTTTAAAGTGGACAAAAAGTTCTGCGGCCCAAATTGGTTTAAATACAATTTCAAACAAAATCACTAATCATTCGAATAGAAGCAGTGCAGTGACAAATTTGTTAAAAGCAGGCGTGAACGAGCAAGAAGTAATTCAATTAACAGGCCACTCCTCATCGTCTGGTATTAAACCATATGTACACTTAGATCGAACCCATCATGGGAACTTGGTGGACAATATGCGTAATACTGCAACAACTTCAACAACTGCAATTAGTGAATCAACTTTAACTAATACAACAATTATACAGGACTCGGTGGAATTACAATCGAATGCGAATGTACCCGTGACACAACCTGCATTCACATTTAATAATTGTATTTTTAATAATTGTAGTTTTAAATAAGTAGTAGTTTAGTTAAATTTTTTGTATTTAATTTAGAATAAGGTTTGTTAAATTTTTATAAAGTAATTAATTAGAGAACATCTTGGTCCTGTAAAGACCCAATTTCTTCTCAATTTTCTTAATTACCAACATTATCCATTATCCGTTTTATAGTGAATTAAAAACCAATTTATGCTTTTCACTATTGGATCTGGCTCGAGATTTGTTTACCGATAATTCTACAACAAATATTTTCAAACTCTTCGCTGGGATTGGGAAACTTCAAGAATGTTCAGCAAGCTCTTGTATGTTGAAAACAAATTATATTTAGTAAAAACTTTCAACGAAGATTACATTCGTTACATCTCAAAATCAAGTTTTAACCATTCAAGCCACTTAACGTCTCTGCCCAATGTCACAATGTGCTAAAAATTAATTTAATTTGAAACTCAATTTAAGACATTTCTTATCTATGAGTTTTTATTAGTTTTAATTCAAATTGTAAAAATAAGCAAGTCAAAATGAATCACATTTGATTTCTTGAAAACATGTACACCTACGACACGACGTTTGAAAATGCTGGTATTGTTATACCGAAAACCTGATGTACTTTGTATGTACTTATGGCAAATAAAAATGTACTTCATCAAATAAATTTAGGTTATGTTGGCGTAAAGTGACTATTATGCTGGGGTCACACGGAACGGACGCATTAATAATTATGCTCATTCGATCTAAACCAACTTGATAAATAAACTTGAAATAAACCAAACACTGTTGTATTAATATCTACTTAATCAATTTCATCGTTTATTCGCGGAATTATCTTATCAAATACCACACTAGCTTTGATTTCTATCCTGATAATTTTTAATTTCTGAACACTCATACGTGCTTTTAAAATTTGGCTCGAGTAAACTGTTGGTTAGACAAAATCACTCGAGCAATCTCGCTGACGCTCGATCGCTCTCGTGATTTTTTCAACCAAGTTTTCTCTCGCTAAATTGCTAATCACGTATTCGTTGAAATTAAAAATTATCCGGATAAATCAAAGCTCTTGTGGTATTGCTTGCGACCATTTATTTAAAAAAATACTGACCATTTAATGATAAAAATACTGACCAAATATTTAGTTGTTAATGAAAGTAATGAAATGAAATTAACGAATTTGCTTGCATATTGTTTTATTTATCAGTTGTTCTACCGGTTTAGCTTTTTTAGCATCGTTAAGTCTGCAAGACATAACAATATTTTCTACTACTTATATGATAATTTTATAATTAAATAATAATTAAAAACCAAAATATAATTAAAAAGTATAAGTTTTTGCCGCAATAGATAAATTAAGTACGTAATTAATAAATTATAAAATCTAAGTAAAATTGTATATAAAATGTTCACAAAGAAGTAAAAAAATTCTTAGATCTTGCAGATCTGATGATGCTATAAAACCGAAAGCGGTAAAAAATAGGTAAACAAAATAATATACAAGCAAATTCGTTAATTGTATATATTAATTCTAAATTAAAATATTTACTTACATTTGCGTATAGTTGAATATCAATAGTTACCACTTTGCACGCATCAAAATATAAAGGATACTTCTGAACAACAAACATAAAGCATTCTAGCTGAAAAAGAAAGCAATTTAGTTCGATATGAATTTTGTCAAAACATTTAAATCAAAAGTAATTTACACCATAAGTTGTGGAGAAGAAGATTACTTTAGTGATGACTATAATTTTGGATGCAAAACTCATTATAGATATAAAAAAGTATCATTTTCTAACTATTTCAATTTATAATTAATTATTGCAATATCTGAAAAAGTTTTAAAATATTTTTAAAGTTTTCTTACAGAGTCTTACAGTTAACGATAGAGTGAACTGTATTTAATTTTAAATATTGCTGGAGTTAAAATTGTTACTTTCAATAAATAAAAATAGTAGACGATTAAAAATACATCTTTATTGCAGTAAGTTTTCAGCAACAGTAGCTACACATGCGCCAGCACACATGTGCAGATTCAAGCGCAATATTTACACCTTGCACTTAAACGTCTTAACAGAGCCCCATTGCGTATTTTCTTAGAACTTTAATGTTTACCTGTCCTCCTGGAGCATCCCGCATAAATATGTGAATTTTTGTGAACGTTTTTATACAGTTCTTAAATACACAAACTCATGTAACTAATTAAAAAATATAATGTAACAAACCTGAAATTTTTCAGTAGGATTCAGTATACTTAATGGAAATCTTCTTAATTGCATTAGGACTTGATTTTTCTAAAAGGATTATTTAATTAAAGACAAAACTTCTAAAGTTGGCTTATATAAACCTAATATAAATAATTCAAAAGTTTATTTCAAAAATACTTATGTCAGTCTGGAAAATTAATTACCTATTTAAATTATTTTATGAAAATTATAAAAATAATTTATATTTATAACGGTGACTTGGTGAACACTTCATAAAAATTTCAGAGTTGGACGATGATGGGATCAGCAGTAAAGCGCGGGTTACATTAGGCTTCTTACCAGCGCTGGTAAGAAGCGGCTGGTAAGAAGCACCAGCAAGCAGCGGCGGCCAACTCGGTCAAACAAATTGCGGGTCACATTAGGCTTCTTACCAGCAGCTTCTTACCAGCGGCTGGTAAGAAGCCGGCGATCAGTTCAATGTGACCACACAATTCGCCGCTGGCGTTTAGAAGCCGGCGAGTATTTATCAGCGCTGGCGAAGTTGGACATGTTCAACTTTGGTAGCTAGAAGCGGCGTCTAAAGATCACGTGGCCGCTGGCTATGCTGCTATTCGCCACTCGCCAGTTTGTTTTTTTGTACCTTTTGTAGTTCTTTGCGGTAGGTATCCCGTAAACTTTTATTTTTTTAATTGAATCAAAGGAACTGGGTATTTCTGAAATTTTTAACTGTCGTAATAATTTGTTAATTGACTCATCTTTTAAATTTCGGTTTAAGTAATCTTTAGAACTAACGTCCCACAAACACGGATAATTTTGAAAAATGTCTAAAAAAGAAATAATTTCCTTCGCAGTCCACTTTACCTCGGACATTAATACTAATTTAAAAAAATTTGTAATAACCTTTTTACAAAAAACTACCGGTAGAATGTAATTATTAGAATTACTCGCTGCTGATTAGAAGTGATAGTGGTCAGATTGCGCTGCCGGCTGGTGCCAGCGGTCACGTGATCTTTAGTCGTCGCTTCTAGCTACCAAAGTTGAACATGCCGAACTTCGCCAGCGCTGGTAAATACTCGCCGGCTTCTAAACGCCAGCGGCGAATTGTGTGATCACATTGAGCTGATCGACGGCTTCTTACCAGCCGCTGGTAAGAAGCTGCTGGTAAGAAGCCTAATGTGACTCGCGCTTTACCATAAACAATTCAACTCCATGTTTTAGCTCAAGCAGTTTAATTACAGCACCACTGAGAATATACATACAGGTATCCCCGGATAGATTTTATACAATTTCAGTGGTGTAGAGGTCACCTTTTTAAGGAAAATATTTAATAAAATTTATTTTCTAAATTCAAACCTTCGAGAGTTAGGCCTCTTTAAAAAATTTTTTTATTTTTACCTTCACATGACCATAGCTCCGAAAATATTGATTTTTTAGTAAAAATGGTTTTGTAGTTTTTTAACGGGCGTGAAATAATCTATAAAGAAGATTTTTATTTTTTATTGTCTAAAATCAATGGCTTTTGAGTTATGAATTAAAGTAAGTTCAAAGATGTTAAAAAATTTGAGTGTTTTTTAATTTTGTTTTTTTTTTCAAAACCCTGTATCTTTTAATTGAAACATTTTACAAAAAATCTGAAGTCCCCTTCCAGATAGGAAATTTAACGACTTCAACTTTCGTTTTATAAAATTTTTTTTAAAACCAATCCATTTTACACAAAATCAGAAAATAATAAATAAAAAAAAAATAAATAAAATTTTGAAAAACAAAACATTAAAATCACAAAAAATTTATATTTATTGAAAAATTATATTATTAACTAAACTTAAACTATTAAATTATTTGAGTAATTATTCAAAATGGCCAGAGTTTTGAAAAAAAATCAAAAAAAAGAAAGTTTGAATTTTTCAACATTTTTTTTTACTACTTTAATTCATAACTCGAAAGCCGTTGATTGTAGACAATAAAACATATGAATCTTTTTTGTAGATTATTTCACGATCTTTATAAAAATACCAAACCATTTTTACTGAAAAATTAATATTTTCGGAGCTACGGCCATGTGAAGGTGAAAATAAAAGAATTGCTTTAAATAGGTGTTGCATCTCGAAGGTTTGAATTTATCAAAAAATTTATTAAATATTTTTTTTAGCAAAGTGTCTTTTAACACCACCGAAATTGTGTACAGTCTATCTGTGATAGACCTTGTATGTATAGGCTTAGTATTGTAATTAAAATACTTGAACTAAAACATAGAGGTGAATTGTTTATCATAACTGCTGATCCCATCGTGGTCCCACTCTAAAATTTTTACGAAGTGTTCATCAAGTCACCATTATAAATATAAATTATTTTTATAATTTTCAAAAAACACTAACTCAAACATTTTTTCAAAAACACTTTTTGAGATTTCCAAAAAAATTTATTTTTATTAGAAAATAATCAATATCAAATTAAAGCCCTTTAAATCCTCTCTAAAATGAGCTATAGCACAGCTCTGTACGACTTATATAACTGAATTTATAACATTTTGTATGATTGAGCGTGAGCTTAAAAAGTATCGTTTTTGCGATTTTTAGAATTAAATAACTCAAAAACTATAAGAGTTTGAATTTAAAAAATTATATTTGAATTCGGGATGTTAAAGAGTATAATTAACCAAAGTTTTAAAGAAATCTGTGATGGTCAATATAAGTGACTAGTTGGTTTGACATGGAATGACCCAATATCGATATTTTTACTTACCAAGTAGCACATTTTAGAAATTTGGATTATTTCATAGCTTGCTCCGAGTAATACAGATTGCACTATGAATTCCCAACAGATGAAGCCATTTGTGAGTGGAATATTATATACGACAACAAGTATTATCATAAAAATGGATGATATAAAAAAGATAACAGAATATAATATTATCATCAATGATATAGGATTGCAGCAATAATTAAATTCTTTAAAGATCTTTACCAAAGCAATATACATGTCGGCGTAAATTTTAAATAAATCTTTTATGTTTCGTCGTGGCAAAGCAACTAGGCAATTATTTTCGTTGCTAGAAGTGCAAGTTTGTCTATCATATATTAAATTTTCCAAATTCATTTTCAATATGCGATTGTACTGATTAAAAGCGTAACAGAGGAGTTGAACACATATCAATGCAAAGCATTGCACTCCAATTGTTGAAATCATAGAGAGCATAAATGCAACTTTTACAATTATCGTTCTGTCGGGTTCGTATTCCAAATCCGAGAGCATTATAAAAACACCAAAACAGTACATCCACCATATTGTTAAGCCTGCATAAGAATATATTCTCAAAGTAGCAATATCATTATTCGATAAGATGTGATGTAAGGTAAGTGAGTAAAAATATTTTAATAAGGAATCAAAATGCTTTAGCATTCTATCCAATCTTGAATACATAAATAACATGTGCATAATTGCATATGATCCTATTTCAAACATTATTATATCGAATAATTTCTTTATCATATGGTATGTTGTCAGATTTTCATTTTTTATTAACTTGCAGAATCTTAAAACGCAAAAGTAGTGACCCAACAAAATTATAATCAACGATAAAATTGCAGGAACATTTTTCAGTTTATGAAGAAATGATTCTTTTGTTTGAACTACTGCAATGTACGCATGATTGCATCTAAGACTTGTTCTTGATGCTCCAAAAATGTGCATAAACTTCAATGGAAAACCAATAACACAATGTATACAATCATGAGCCATTTTTATTTTGAAGTAGATAAACAAATTGTTGCACCACGTGCATAAAAGTATTAAAATGAAGAAACACAAATTTTTATTGTGCCACAATTATTTATTTGGAAACCACAACAAATTTGAATCTTCAAGCTTAGAGAATTACCTTATAGTGAATAAATGAAATCAAACTGAAAGTTTAAATCCTCATTACAAAGAGATTATATTAAAATATATATTATTTTTTCTAATTATAATTTATTTATACTCATGTACTTTGTGTAAATATGTAATTCGATTTCCAATAATAATCAACAAATATTAATTTTGAAGGTATGGCTGTGTAGGGGAGTGAAGCTTTACTCATCTGACCCTTAAAAATTAAAGTTAATTATCAACTTCTTTGATAATCGTAGTCGAAACTTGGCTGTTTAAAGAATTTCTTTTATAAAATATAAAAAAAATTTTAAAAATTTAAAAATAATATTTTAATTTTTAAAATAAATGTAATCAAGAATTATGCGTCAACGTTAACTGTCAGGCGAGTTCGTGGCGCCTGAAAACTAGCCCATGTTGGCAACGGATAGGACGCCCTAACAAATTTCTCTGGTCGTTACGATGCTGGTTTAGATAATGGGTATTCTTCCCATTACTTGTAAAAAGAACCAAAGGCAAAAAATGTTTAAACACAAGCATCGAAATTGGGATGGTAAAATCTACGATGATTAAATTCAAACAAAAACGGTCAAATATATTTAGTGTATGAACATACAAGGATTAAACACAAAATATAGTATATATGGTAATGCAATTTCTCTATAAGAACTTAGTACTGTGTACATTAAGAGCTGAAATATCTCCGGTGTATTTGCCAATCCAAAAGGCATTTTTAAACATTTATAATAAGTAAAAGCATCTCTGGAATCACGAAAACCATCTTCTCTATTGATTTTGCTGCAATCGGAACTTCCCAAGTAACATTTTGAGATGAATATCAACTGCGAACACGCTGTGTCAGCATAAAATTCAAGCATTGAGTTGGGTCAGCTGCTAATGTTTAGTAACGTCAGAAGCTGAATTGCTACTGAATTACTAATTTGGCAACTGAAAACGAGCTGAAATTACACTGTGCCAGCTGTTCAAAATGCCGAATCAGCTGATTTCTAACGTCAGCAAATTTGCTGAATTTTAAACTGACGTTTCGATGCCTCGGCTTAAATATGAATAAATAAATTATTACTCAGCTTAAAATTCAGCTAATTTTCTGACGCTAGAAATCAGTTGAATTTTAAGCTGACAGACAGCAGTGACAGCAAATAATTTGCTGACAAAGTTTCTCAGCAAAAAATGGTTACTTGGGCTACTAGTATTTTGATGCTGATCAGAATTCCATATAACTGGTATAACGGGGGTTGAAACACAATTATAACGCAAGTGTTGGTTAACGATAAATATATTAATCAATGTTCCTAATATCAAAAACAATACAAAAAATCAATTACATAAAGATAACTTACCCTAAATATATCTATATATAAAAAACAATGGCAATACGTTTAGCAGTTATTTCATTTAATAAAAGTGTTTAGTTTATGTACTAAGGCTCTATGGACGCAGCAGGACCTAAAAAAGGCAATTACTGCTGTAGAATCCGGTACAAAAATGCATGCTGTGGATAGAAATACATAGTTTGTGAAGAATATGGTAAAACTGAAACATGGTAACCCGACATTTAAGATTTTAATTTTTTTTTATACTTTATATTTTATGTTTTAATAATTATGTTTATTTTGGTTATTATATTTAAACATTAAAAGTGTCGATAATAAATCAAATAATTTAAAAGATTTAATTTAATTTAAATTAAACGGCCGATTTCTTTGGCTATCTCTGCGAGGCACGAGGCCTGCTGCCTCGTTAAGTTTGGTCCCGGTTGTAGTTTGGTAGCGGTGGCCGGAGAGGGGGGGGGGGCGAATGGGGCAAGGGGAGGGGGGAAAGAAGGTGATGAGAGAGGCGTGGAGTGTCGGACGATCCGAGTGTTTCGATTTGTACTTTTTTGCAGGCGTAGGCTTAGTAAAAGATTACTTTTTTGGACCTGTGAGGATGGGCTTGGAGGCCAGCTGAAAATGGTAAAAATTTGTTGAAAATTGCAAAAGTGATATGCAATATAAAATGAGTCCGTTTTAATTTATGTGGCATAAATTAAATGTTCGGTTTTATGTTGATTCGAAATTTATATAGAATAATATTTTAAGCATTAATATGCTTAAATTTTCTATAAAGTGTCTATTGTCAAGATATTTAAAATTTACATTATTAGTAGTACCCGTTCTCGTCCGTGACCAAACAAATGGGGAAAATAAAATTTGAATAAAGTTATTTAATTTTAATTCCAAATTTGTTCTCATCCGATCCGATCAGTTAAACAATATCGGGCACGGTTACTACTTGGATGGGTGTCCGCAAGAGAACCGTTTGCCGTTACCAAATATTTAGATTTTTATTGTTTTTATTTTAACCGGCTTTCAGATATAATTTTTATAAAAATATTTGTTAACACTTTTGTTCTATTTATTCTGAGATTCTAAATTGTTTTTCTTAAATTTTAAAAATTTAAATTTTTTAATTTTCACATCAATAATATTCGAGAAAAGAAAACGAAAAGTTCATTTGGCCTTTTCCGAAAAAACCGTTCCTTCACTGTTAAAACTGGCGGTTTTGGTTTACTCCAAAAAAGGCCAAGATTTGAGAGGAAAATTTTCGTGATTAGACATTTTATCGTTTGGCAGATGTAAGAATGCGTTTTTAAAAAAATTCGTGAGGAAAAAAAGTAAAGCCATTAGTAAGGTTCGATCGGTAGTCGCAAAACATTTTCAAATATTTCGACGGTTTACGTTCAATCGGCGTAACAAAATCAATATTTGCAATTTTTTAATTTCCGCAGTTGCGGCTTTATTTGTTAACCGATTTTAAATTTCAAAGCGGGATCGCGTGGGTAATTTGGATTTCCACAATATTGATATATTACTATTTTTTCTCATCTATAGCGGTAAGGCCGCAAAACCAAATCGAAATTTTGAAAAAGAATTTTACCTTGGTTTCTCCTCTGAAAATTTTTTTTTCAAAAATTTGCAAATTTAACGTCATAAACGAATGCACTCGATACTTGGAAGGATTTTGGTTCAAAATTTTTTTATAAATTTATTTTGAATTAGCCGAAAAATTTTATTGCGAGGAATCAAATTTCAAAAATATACTCAAATTTTACTTTTATTTGAGTCCCACGCTAACGAAGAAGGAAAAAGTTAAAATTTTAGACGTTAAATTGTTATCGTCAACTGCGAACATCTTTCTAGGCCATTGACAATTACCGCCAAGTTCTTCTCGAGGCGTTCATCCGTTTTGGTGTCAAACGATTTTTCTTAAATTTTAAAAATTCAATCTTTTTTAATTTCACGTCGATAATATACGTGAAAATAAAACGAAAATCAGATTAAACATTTTTCAAAAAAACCGCCCCTTCACTGTTAAAATTCACACTTTTGGTTTTTGCAAAAATTGCAAGAATTTGAAACGAAATTCTTTGTCATTCGAGATTTTGTTGCTTAGTCGGTGTAAGGAAACGTTTTTGAAAAATTTCGGGAGAAACAAAATTTTAGCCATCCGCAAGGACCTCACGATGGTCTCAAAACATTTTCGAAAATTTCAACAGTTTAAGGTCTACGGGCGTAAGAAAGTCAAAATTTGAAATATTTTCAATTCGGCAGTAGCGACCTTATTTATCAGCCGATTTTTGATATCAAAAAAAGTATGTAAGCGCATGGCAATTTCCTATAATATTGATATGGTTGACTTTTTTCGTATTAAACAGCAAAGCCGTAAAATGCGAATTCAATTATTTTAAATAAATCTGAAGGCATCTGCCTTGGTTTTTTTTAATTTTTAAATTTATTTTGCTGAGAATCTTAGAAAAAGTACAAAAGCTTAAGAGAACTTTTTCGAAAGCATATTTGTTTACGTTTAAAACTTGCACTTTGATTTACAGTTAATACTGCAAGATTGTGAAACTAAATTTTTGTAATATCAGAACCTGCTCATTTGAGCCTTTAAAAAATATTCAAAAAATTTTTCGTATTATGTAGATAAACGAACTCGAAAGTTATCGTTTGTTGTATTGTGACACATCACACCTGTAAATTTTTTTCCGAGTCTTCCCGAACGTCAATATAATTGCAAATTGCATTTTAATTAAAAATTAATTTTACATTTGCTCGTAAACTATCAAATTTACGCAAAAATTGAAAGATATCTTTTTTATTCAGTTCAACTTTTCCTTTCCAACAGTTTTTTCCATTTTTCCGTCCGACACCGATTAGCTGCGGCGCGGTTAAAAAAAGTTTTAAAACATTCGAAGCAAAATAGATAGTTTAAAGGTCAAAAATTTTGAAATTTTTTTTCAACAAATCGAAAGCCACCGTCACGACGATTTCAAAACTTTTTAGATAATCAAAATCCGACGCCAAATAACGGCGATGCAACCGCATTTAGCAAAACCCTTTAAACCCTCGTAGAAGGGTTCGGGGGTGACTTTTTCAACTTTTTCGATTTTTCTGGGTGGTTGTGCAAGTAACCCCACAGGTTTGCAAAATTTCAACTTTCCACGACATCTAGAACAGGTCAAACATTTTCACTCGAAATGATGAATGAGTGAGTGAGGCCAAGCAGCTTTATATATATAAACTAGCCAATAAAAATCGGCCTAACGGCCGATTTTTTGCGCAAATCTGTAGTTGTTAATCCTCTAGTGGTGCACGAGGAGCGATCGTACCGAACCGAGTCGGTGAAACAATTGAACCACTTTATTATTATATTTAAACATTAAAAGTGTCGATAATAAATCAAATAATTTCGAAGATATAATTTAATTTAAATTAAACGGCAGATTTTTTTGGCTTTCTCTGCGAAGCACGAGGCCTACAGCTTCGTTAAGTTTGGTCCCGTTTGTAGTTTCGAGTATTAAAAATGACCATAGCTAGTTTAGATGCAATTTGCAAAAATCAAAAGAAAAAAGATAAACCAACATTTTATAATCATTTCATTTCTAAGGATGTACTCACGATCGAGAACAATGCATTAGTGTTTTATTTTACTCATCGCCCCTACTGCCGTATTTCTACTCCAAACTGCACAAATGAATTGTGCAATAGTAGTTGATATTTTTTTAAACTTTTAAATAATTACTTATTAAGGAATACAATTAAAAATACTTACAAAAATTATAGTTGAAAACCTAAAGGAAAAATAACACCGCTCTTTTCCACACCACCATTGAGGTAGAGCATCTGGCGCATTTGTTTTTACGTGGTATCCCCAAGTAGGCCTACTCCACAAAATCATTGATTATGAATTTTTATAGAACATACATTAAATAATAATTGTGAAATTAATCATTTTTCTAATAAAACAAATTATCTATCCATCACAAAAAATAAAAAAGGTTGACGTTATAAAAATCAAAATTAAAGTTTTCTCATTTCAATTCCAAATTAATAATCAAAGATTTTAAGTCACAATCGGGTAAAAAGTCACAATCGGGTTTAAAATGTCACAATCTTGTATTTTTAACAACTCATCGTACATGGCCGATTCTACTTTTAGAGTATATAAGTTAATACTCGCGTACAAAACAAATTTTTGAAAAAATTACGATTTGATAAAAATGAAAGTTGTCGAAACTTGGTACCACTCGAATGTTATGTAAGTAATTGTCGATAGACGATATTGGATGTATGAGCGACATTATTAATGATTCTTTCCGGGGGCACCAAAACCTTAATCGCATTGTTGTGACGCACTCTCCCTAGAGCCACGTAGAGCTGACCGTGACTAAACACGTCGTTTCTCAAGTCAACACCAACGCGAGAAAGAGTTTGGCCCTGGGACTTGTTAATCGTAAGTCCGTAAGCGAGCTTCAAAGGAAATTGTCTTCGCATCATTTCCATTCCGTTATGGCCTATCGTAAATTTAAATGAAATTCGAGGAATGAGTACTGTTTCTGTCGCCAAAGGAAGGCGAGCTTCGATGTAAAAACGTGTGACTTTGACAATTATCAGCTTTGTGCCGTTAACCAAGCCATCTAAAAAGCTTAGGTTTCTAATTAAAATGACTACCGCGCCAACTTTCAATTTCAAATCGTAATCTGGAACTCCCGACTGAACGATGCTATTCAAAATTACCGAATCCATAAAACGATTTTCTTCTCGATTACTATTGGTTAAAACGGTAGAATCTGCGCTGTACGAATGAATCGTCTCGCCGTCGAGTCGCTCGAGAATTTCGTCGTTAATCTGACGAATGCTATCGTTAGTACCGGATAATATTGCCCGTCGGCAACATTCTTCCGGATTTAAAAGCACTTCCGGTGCGTAAACAAATTCTAATAAATCTGCAAGCGTCTCGACATAAGAAATTCCCACAAGGGGAATAACGGCGGTATCGTCGACCCTTCGCGATTCCACTCGACCTTCTCCTATCGCCAGCGTCGATTGAAAGTACAAAGGATCGTCTATGGCGCGTTGACAAATCGAGAGAGATACCTTGGCCACCGACGGCCAAAAATTGCTGTTCTTGAGAGACGCGGCGATAACGTCGTAAACCGTTCCACCCGGAACAATGGGTGGAATTTGTCGAAAGTCTCCGGCAAAGACGATCAACTTGCCGCCAAACAGTTCGTCGGTGTCGTACAAATCTTTAAAACCGCGCTGTAAAATTTCCACTACGGTTTTGTGCGCCATGGGAGCCTCGTCGAAAATTATCAGGTGCGCATTTCTAATGAGTTCGGCCCTCTGACTGCCGTTGGAAATACCCCAGGGAACTGAGGCGTCCGCAGGTTTCAGAGGTAACCGAAACATAGAGTGCGCCGTGATACCGCCCGCGTGATTTAATGCCGCGATACCGGTCGATGCAGTGCATAGTACGATTCGGCCGAACGATCTCACCTTGGCGGTGATGGCATTCAGCAGAATCGTTTTACCCGTTCCCGCCGGACCGTCGATAAAAACAGATCGAGTAGGTCCTATAGCTCCGCATGCCTGAGACACGACGCGGTTATAAACGAACCGCTGCTCGGCATTGAGTTTTGGCTCCCATTCCTGCACAAAAGCTTCGCATTCCGATGCCGAAAATCGGAACGCCTCCCTACCCAGTTCGGTGGTTTGATCCGGCACATCCGGAAGACCAAAATCGAGCAAAGTTCGGCCGTGCGCACGTAGAAGGCGATCCAATTCGCACAGGCCCAGCACGTAAGCTTGCTCCTTGTTGTTGGGTAACCTCTCCAAAAAATCTTCGCACAACAGGTCTCGCAACTCGTCCCACAACTGCGAAACGGCGGCTCCCGATATCAGAAGTGCAAAAAAAAATTGACGAAGTCCTCTTCCGGTCTTAAAGGTGGACGCCTCGAGCAAAGCTTGTCGGAACTCGTCCTGGTCTTCTAATAAACCCCGAGCGGAGGCGGCATTTTGAAACGTAGAATGCACAACACCGTCTACCGTACGCAAATCTTCGTAGCTATCGCACGCGAATCTCATGAGCAACATTCTTAAAAAAAACAATTCGCCCAAAGTGGGCGATATAAAATAAATTCGCGCAACACATTCTCCGCGGACTCTCTTAGTTATATAGTGCCTACCAGACGGATGTTCTAAAATTGGAACTGTTGCGCGTTCACGTCTTTTACTCTCTACATTATATCTTTCGAAAAATTCTAAATAAGTTAAATTACGTAATTCAGGTAAGTCGGGTCGGTTGAGGTAAACTGCGAGTTTCGAGTAAGCGCTCGCTTGAGCTTCTTGTTCCTGACCTGGTCTAAAAATGATCGCGTCTTCGTTCGGAAGATGTACGGGTAAAGCTATGACGTTCGGCTGCCGGCAGCACAAATCAAATTCGAAAACTCGCCACGCTGCCTCAGACGCACTAACATACCTGAAATTTACGTAATTCTCAATTTCGTCATCATGTTCAGAGGAGTTTTCACTTATAATGCCCGCTTTAGCATGATCGGGCCCTTTATAAATATATTTATACAAATACTTAATAATTTTGACTCCCGTGGCAACTTCCAAATTACAATGCGATTCCATCAAAAGAAGAACTGCGGCGTTGTACGGTACGACCCACTGGTTGTTAATCACTCTGCCGGACGGAAGCGTCACAGTATCGGTAGGCGGTCGCTTGTAATGAACGTAACCCTTGTCGTCCGTATGCGTGATCAGTTCGAACGCTTTAGGGTAACGCTTGCTGCATTTCTTGGTGGCGGAATCCATGCAGGGCGACGTCGGTCGATCTAAGCCGCAAGGGCCGTGCACCATGTGCTGTAAGACCAGTTCTCTGAGCCTACCGTTCGCTTCATCTACTGGAGGGATCGTACATCTCACAAACGCATCGATATCTGTGCTGTTGACGGGCCCACCGCCCTCGACTCTAAAAGCAAGATGTGCGTGTGGCAGTCCTCTCTTCTGAAACTCGATGACGTACAGCATCGAAACCAAGTTACCAAACAATAATCCCGAGTTGATCAACGCCATGAGCTTTTGCATTTTAAGTTGGAAGATGCGGTCGCAAAGATCGGGTCTATCAATAGACGATTGACCGGGCAGTAAACTAGAGGTGATTTCGGTCCATCGGGGATTGCAAGTGACGGTAAGGAAAAAGCTTGGTCTACCTAAACGCGACACAATAGCCATAGCGTCGTGATACTTGACTTGCATGTACCGGGGACCGTGCGTAAATGAAGAAGGCAGGTACACCTTGCCGGGTACTATACCTCCTTCACCAGCAATGGTCTCGTCAATCTCACGACGTGTGGCTATTCTAGTAACAGATTTTTGATTAAATCGTATGAATTGCAAGCGTTCTTCTTCCGTCCTACACCACATGTCTACTAAATATTCTTGCGATAAGCGCCTAAGTAAAATGAATCTCTGATCGGAAAGAAACTTGTGACGATAATATTGAACTTGGGAAATTTTTTTGTTGCCTGATTTGTTCATCAAATTGATATGCCATCCATTAGATCCGTGAGGAAAAATTAAAGGATATTGAAATGCTTCGTAAGCCGGATGTAAATAAGAAACTTGATGGGGTTTGCTTTCCCCTATTTTCCAAATTGTGACTTGTCTAGGTGCGCTGTCACAACTGGTAGAAATTAAAGCAGAAATTTCTGAAGCTGATGGGGCGTCACCTAATACTGGACCGTGAGTACTTCGGGACGTATTTTCAAAAATTAAATGCGCATCGTCAGAAGGATGATCGGAAAGTAGTCTTAGCAATTTTATGAGCGGATTGTGGCATTTTAGGAAATTTAAAATTGACTGAATTAAGGCTTTGTCCAAATTTAAATCCTCCCCCAGTTTAAAGCGCGCGGCTTCGTCGTTAATATAGAGCGCCGTGTTGTTTGAACTTTTATTATATGAAAGATCGAATAATCTATGATAAATCCTCCCCTGAACTTTGACGAATGAGACACCTGTTTGAAAAGTTTGAAATTGGCCCGTAGTTCCTAATGCAGAAAATGCAAATAAATTATTATACGCTCTAGAATTTTTCAAAAATGATGGATTCGAGTAAAAATCTGCGTCTACTGAAGGTAGCACATGAACGTGATTTTCTCCGGCCCCGCAACACCACTTGGTTCTACCTCTTTCTTCCTCGAACAAAGGAGCCGAACAAAATGTACACCTATATATATCGTTAGAGAGTAGAGATTGCGTTTTTAATTTCAAAGGTTGAATTTCCATCAAATCGTCACCGAATTTGTCACCCACGCAAGTAAATTTTCGGAGGTTAATAGGAGCAGCCCTCCTGATTTTCCGAACTAAAGACAGAATATCGCTATTTGTTTGATTGTAGCGCGCCACGGCATCCCTATTAACATCCGGGTTAGTTTTGCTGTAACGCGCTACGGCAGATCTATTCACTTCCGGGTTGGTTTTGGTGTAACGCGCTACGGAATTTCTATTCACTTCCGGGTTGGTTTTGGTGTAACGCGCTACGGCAGTTCTATTCACCTCCGGGTTGGTTTCGGTGTAACGCGCTACAGAATTTCTATTCACTTCCGGGTTGGTTTTGGTGTAACGCGCTACAGCTATTCTATTCACTTCCGGGTGTGATTTCTGATATTTAATCGCAGCGTTACGAAGCTGTTCTTTTCTGGTCTCAGAAGATGGTGTTAGGCGCCCGCGCTTTGCTTTTGAAAGTCCACGCTGTTGTTCCGGACTACTTAATAGAGATAACTTTGGGCGCCCGCGCTTAACTTTCAGTGGCCGTCCACGTTTCTTATTTCCAATCTCAACTGAATTGCTGGTGATCGGTAAAACAACTAAATTTGGATCGTTGGTGGTAGCAGCAGGAGTGACCACAGTGGGGGTTAACATAATCGAAGATGTATTGAATTCTACCATTGGCTCGTAAACATCATAGTGCCCGTTAAAAAATCACCACTAAACCGCAATCGCCTAACTACGTGGTCATCCGATCCAAATGATCCAACTAACTGGGCATTAGAATATACTTCGAATCTAAACGGGTATATCTCAGCACAGGCACGTATCTCACACGAACTGCCGAAAGCGGAAGGAAGTAACATATCTTCTTTATAGCTTTGTCTGGACTCGTAAACCATACCGTTCGCGTCATTCGACCAGGGTTGAAACGTTTCCCAGTTATCATGAGCATACCCGATGCAAGCAGTTCGAATTACATTAGATTGCAGGTCATTACCAAAAATACAGTGAGACAGAGAATAAAAAAGGCAAGATCCGTCACCTTTCATTTTAACAACTCGGTGTTTCACAGGAACACCCCTAACATTAATAAATTCAAACATCTTAACTAATAGTTATAAAAAACCAAATTTTAAAATTTACCCTAAGATTAACACAAAATTAAAATGAATCCGTCAAGATAACTATAAAAAAGTTGAAAATCAAATATTATTCGAAAAATTTCCAATGATTTTTCAATAAAAATACAAACCTCAAGTTAAAAAAATTTTCTAAAAATCTTTTTAATAAAATTAATTAAATTCAAATCTGCTATTTACCGAATACTAATTATAAATAAATAAAAAACTAAATTCACCGTAGGCGCAACACAAAATTAAAATGAATCCCTAAAGAAAGCTATGGAGAAAAGCCGAAAAACAAATTTTCCAAGAATTCTTCAATAAAAACTTAAACTAAATTGAATGCAGATAAAAAAACTCTACAAAAATTAATTTTAAAATTTAATCAAAAATTTAAAAATTTAATCTAAATAATAGTTCAAATAATTTAATTCAAATTTACCCCAAGCGCAACACAAAATTAAAATGAATCCCTAAAGAAAGTTATGGAGAAAAGCCGAAAAACAAATTTTTCACGAATTCTTTAATAAAAACTTAAACTAAATTGAATGCAGATGAAAAACTCTACAAAAATTAATTTTAAAATTTAATCAAAAATCTAAAAATTTAATCTAAATAATAGTTCAAATAATTTAATTCAAATTTACCCCAAGCGCAACACAAAATTAAAATGAATCCCTAAAGAAAGTTATGGAGAAAAGCCGAAAAACAAATTTTCCAAGAATTCTTCAATAAAAACTTAAACTAAATTGAATGCAGATGAAAAACTCTAAAACAATTACTTTTAAAATTTAATCAAAAATCTAAAAATGTAATCTAAATAATAGTTTAAATAAATTAATTTAAAATTTACCCTAAGCGTAACACGTAATCCGTGAAGAAAACTATGAAAAAGTTGAAAACCAATTTTTATTTATTATTACCAATTTTCAACGATTTTTCAATAAAAATACAAATTTAATTTAATCCCATCAAACACTGCAAAGATATTAATTTAAAAATTTACCCAAAGTTAAACAAAAATTATCGAAGAATTTCCTGGAATTCTTTGTAATAAAATAAATTAAATTGAATTTAAACTACTTACCATTAATGGAGCACTCAAATAAACACTTTTTAAATTGCGAAAGCACTAATCTTAACTAAATAGCGGCTTAATTATTATATTAATTTTAATTAATAAACAGCACGTCTGCACTAAAGAAATCTACAAACACTAAAATGGCGTCGTCACTTGTAACGGTTTTATTTGTAACGCCCATGCCTTGGATATTGCGTGTTGGTTTACCACGCACAGTTCAAACATATGTGCGTTAATTTTAAAATGAATATCCTAATAAAAGCTAAAGGTGGAATGTAACAAAAAAAAACCAAAGAGATCATTTTTGTAGATTTAATTTTTACCTCGCTGGTGGTTAAATTAATTTTAAGATTAATTAACTTTTAATAATAATAAAAAAATTGGCTAGAGCAGGAACCGAACTTGGAGTGGTTCGATTGGCAGAGTAATCGCTAGTCATCTTGGCCATACTCGCTTGTTTATATAAATGCATTTTCCTAGGATATAATGTTTATATTTTTCAAACTAAATAGTTTAATTTATTATTATATTGCGTAGATTTTCCCTTCTAAAGGAAGATATTGAGAAGATATGTACAGAAAATAATCTATAAATTCCAGTTACCTATAACTTCGTACGGCACTGTTGTAAACGAACGAAAATAAGATTGTAATATTTCGACACTAAATTTGACAGATATAAAAATTATAAAGTGTGGATTTTGTGTGTGGTTGATTTGTTCCAAGGGAAAGTAATGGTAACTATTTTCAAACTATTTTAATAAACAGGTAAGCAAGTAAGATTCTATTTTCCCGATTTCGAGCTGAGATAACTCTTGGATGTAAAATGAAAAAAACTATTACTACAATTTTTTTATTGCAGAAGCAGAATGGAGAATATCTAATGTATGCCTAGTAAAACTTGTCTAGTTATCCGTTGGCTACCATAAAATTACACCCGTGTCCAAATCACCCTTACTGGTTAGGAAATACTACTAACAGTTTACGAAGTTGGATGGTTTCTCACCGGGGTGAATTTTGAATTTTTCTGGAAGGTAAGTTGGTTTTGGGGGGATCAGTTTTGTCTTACTAAGCTATAAACAACATTTTTTAGGTTCGATGAGATGAAGCTGTCACGGTAAGCGGCATCAGCTTCCAAAAGACAAGATGAGTTATATCGTATCGCAGGGAATAAGTGGCATTGATAAATAAATCGACTTGCGAAACTGAATCAACAATCTATGAATTTGAACTACTTTAATAAACAGATAAGCAACTAAGATTACATTTTCTTGGTTTCAAGCTGGGATAACAACTGGTTGTAAAATGAAAAATAAACTATTCGAGTACCATTTACTATTAGAGTATCATTTGCTAAAGAGGCAGAATGGAGAAAATCTAATGTATGCCTAGTGAAAGTGGTTTAGTAATTTGGTAGCTACCATAAAATTACATCCGTATTAGAATTTAGCAAATACCAATAACGGTTTGCGCAGTTGGATGGTTTCTCACTGGTGTGAATTTGAATTTTTTCTGGAAGGTAAGATGGTAGCTAGCTAGAGTTGGGGGGATAAATTTTGTCTCGCTATGCTATAAACAAAATTTTTCAGGCTGGATGATATGAAGCTGTCACGCTAAGCTTTGATAAAATAATAAATTGACTTGCGAAGCTGAATCGACAATCTATCTACGGCTTATACATGAAATACAACACACCTTTGAAACGATCGCTAAGCAGACACGTTCCTGAAGTATTGACAAAACAACATTTGGGTTGGCAATGGAAAATTCAGCATTGTAACAATTCATCGGGTAAAAACTTGAATGTGGAATCTTTATTATGTTGTGGCTTTGACCAATAATAAGATGAAAGCAATTTGTAATTCAAAGCCGGTATCTTTTTAAATGAAATCAAATGTGGATAAGATACCACCAAATAGATATATTATGATGTGTATACATGTTGTATAATGATTTATGATGTGAATAATTGAATTTAAATTTTTAAATTGAAAATGACAGTTTTTTACAATGTGAATTTTAAATTATTCGAATGTCAAATTTATTTTACGTTTTACATTTTTAAGAAGGGTAGCTAACCTTTGCATTGTAATAAGAGGTAAGGTTTTGAAATTTGATAATAATCGAAGGATATACCTTTGTTGTTCATTTTAAGGTTTATCTTCGGATGTTGTTTTTTCCATTTTCACCTGTGCTGCATAAGAAATCCAGACGACTCAAAAATAATTTATTTATTTTCATTAAGTTTATTATTTTTAACAATGTGATGACAGAAGGTTATTAGAGATTATGAAGTTACGCACAGGTTTTATTTAAGAAACTTAGAAATTTTTATTTAAGAAACTAATTTTCAGCATAATTATTTTAATAATAAAGGTTTTAATTTGCAAATCATTTTTAGTTTTATATGTGACGCACTTAACATCTGAATTTATTTCCGATTTACTTTGTGCATCTTCGAATGTCAAATTAATTAAAGCGTAGATAATAAAATTTTTATTTTTACAAAAATACACGTAATATGTTGAATTTATGTAAAAAACCAAATAAAGCTTTTTTGTTCATTTCATCGTTTTCTTTCCGGTGGTTTTTACCATTTTTACAATTTTAAAAAAACTTGCAGGAATCGAACGCTCGAGAGTCCTCAAGCCGAACCCCTGACCTATCCCAACTACATTACTTTAGATGTTCTAATAATGGTATTTCCATTTCCCAAAAAACCCACTATTTCCAACATCCAGTTTAAACAATTCAACAATAATAAATGTACTAACATGAAAATCATATTTCGTTCTGTTTTGTAACATTAGTTTAAACGTGAATTTAAATTCGATAGGTATTCGTAATTCCTCATGTCAAATTATGATTTCCATTGGGCGAACACTTTGATTATTACAAATAATATGCACGGTTTTGCAACACCAAAAATATTTGTTCATATTATGTAGATAATGTTACTCGATGAAAATATAATATTTTTCGGATTAATAATTTTTTAATAAGTAAACTCGTAATAGTATTTTGTATTTCTATTGTAATGCACAACATCACACGTGCATTTGAATCGTCCGAGTTCCGACGTGAAATCCCGAACGATAAATAAATTTGACAAATTCATTAAAGGCGCATTTTCGTGAAAAATTAATTTTACATTTGCTAGTAAACTATTGAATTTAGGCAAAAATCGAAAGAAATCTTTCTTGTTGGGTTCAACTTTTCCTTTCCAAACAGTTTTTTCCATTTTTCCGTCCGATAAGGGTTACCTGCGGCGCGGTTAAAAAAAGTTTTAAAACTTTCGAGGCGATAACGATAGTTCAAAGGTCAAAATTTTTGAAATTTTGAAACTACAAATCAAAAGCCACTGTCACGAGGATTTCAAAACTTTTTAGATAATCAAAATCCGACTCCAAATAAGGGCGATGCGTGCGTATTCATAAAACACGTTTCAACCCTCGCAGAAGGGTTCGGGGGTGACTTTTTGAACTTTTTCGATTTTTCTGGGTGGTTGTGCAAGTAACCCCACAGGTTTGCAAAATTTCAGCTCTCCACGACATCTAGAAGTGGTCAAACATTTTTGTGATGAATGAGTGAGTGAGTGAGTGAAGCCAAGCAGCTTTATATAATTAACTAGCCAATCGGGCTCATGGCGGCCCACGGCCGCTTAGCGGCCTGCGGCCGCCAGTTTGTAGTTTGTAATCCTCTAGTGGTGCACGAGGAGCGATCGTACCGAATCGAGCCGGTGAAACAATTGAACCACTTTTTATTATATTTAAACATTAAGAGTGTCGAAAATAAATCAAATAATTTAAAAGATTTAAATTTAATTAAAATTAAACGGCCGATGTTTTTGGCTATCTCTGCGAGGCACGAAGCCTGCGGCCTCGATAAGTTTGGTCCCGGTTGTAGTTTGGAAGAGGTGGCCGGAGAGAGAGGGGGCGAATGGGGCAAGCGTAAGGGGAAAGAGTTGAGAGAGGCGTGGAGTGTCGGATGATCGGAGTGTTTGGATTTGTACTTTTTTGCAGGCGAAGGCGAAGTAAATGATTGCTTTTTTGGACCTGTGAGAACGGACAGATTTGCGATTGCATAATTCAAAAACCTATTCCATAGGTATTAACGCATGTATGAAAAAAATCGGTGTATCTGGTTGGGACATGAAAATAAATAGTATCAATCGCACAGGTTGAAGCACGCAACCAAATGTCTTGAAGTGTGGAATAAACATATAGTATAACTGTACTTAGAGGCAACCTGAAAATGGTGAAAATTTGTTGTAAATTGTGAAAGTGATGAGCAATATAAAATTAGTTTGAGTGTCAATATTCAGTTTGTGTGGCATAAATGAAATGCTCGGTTTTATGTTGATTCGAAATTAATATAGATTATTTATTATTTTGAGCATTAAATTTAATATGCTTAAATTTTCTATAAAATATGTATTGGCAAGATATTTAAAAATAAACATTAATAGTAGTACCCGCTCTCCTCCGTAAGATGAAATTAATATGTAGGGCCATACGACACTACGTGTTAGCACAGAATGGTCAAACAATGTAGGAAAAAAAATTTGAATATCTCAACTTGTTCTCGTCCGAACACGAAAGTCGGGCGCGGTTACTACTTGCATGGGTGACCCCATCCGCTTGTTGTAACCAAATTTTTGTTTTTTTATTTTTAGTTACCTTAAGGTTGGAAGGAAGCTTCAAGACAACTTTCATAAAAGAAATTTTTATCATTTTTGCCCTATTTATCTAATGTATTTTTAAAAGTTTCTGATCGCTTTCGTAGATTTTTCTTAAATTTTTATAATTGAATTTTTTAAATTTTCTTATCGATAATATTCGCGAAAATAAAACGAAAAGTTCATTAGGCTTTTTCCGAAAAATCCGTTCCTTCACTGTTAAAATTGGCGGTTTTGGTTTACTCCAAAAAAGGCCAAGATTTGAAAGGAAAATTTTCGTGATTAGACATTTTGTCGTTTGGCAGATGTAAGAATGCGTTTTTAAAAAAATTCGAGAAGAAAAAAAGTAAACCCATTAGTAAGGTTCGATCGGTAGTTGCAAAACATTTTCAAATATTTCGACAATTTACGTCCAATCGGCGTAACAAAGTCAATATTTGAAATTTTCTTATTTCCGCCGTTGCGGCTTTATTTGTTAACCGATTTTCAATTTCAAAGCGGGATCGCGTGGGTAATTTGGATTGCCATAATATTGGTATATTACTATTTTTTCTCATCTATAGCGGTAAGGCCGCAAAACCAAATCGAAATTTTAAAAAAGAATTTTAAAGGGTTGCCTTGGTTTCTCTTTTGAAAAATTTTTTTTCGAAAATTTTCAAATTAACGACACAAACGAATGCACTCGATACTTGGAAGGATTTTGGTTCAAATTTGTTTTATAAATTTATTTTGAATTAGCCGAAAAATTTTGTTGCGTGGAATCAAATTTCAAAAATTTACGCAAATTTTACTCCCTATTTGAGTCCCACGCTAACGAAGAAGGAAAAAAGTAAAAATTTTAGACATTAAATTTTTATCGACAATTGCGCACATCTATCTCGGCCATTGACAATAACCGCCTAGTTTTTTTCGAGGCGTTCGCCCGCTTTGGTGTCGAACCATTTTTCTTAAATTTTAAAAATTCAATTTTTTTTATTTTCACGTCAATAATATACGTGAAAATAAAACGAAAATCAGATTAGACATTTTTCGAAAAAACCGCCCCTTCACTGTTTCACTCACACTTTTGGTTTTTGCAAAAATTGCAAGAATTTGAAACGAAATTCTTCGTCTTTCGAGATTTTGTCGCTTAGTTGGTGTAAGGAATCGTGTTTAAAAAAATTCGTAAAGATCAAAATTTTAGCCATCCGCAAGGACCTCACGATGGTCGCAAAACATTTTCGAAAATTTCAATAGTTTGCGCGAAATCGGCGTAAAACAGTCAAAATTTGCAATTTTCTTATTTCCGCCTTTGCGGCTTTAGTAGTTAACCGATTTTCAATTTCAAAGCGGGATCGAGTGGGTAATTTGGATTGCCACAATATTGATATATTACTATTTTTTCCCATCTATAGCGGTAAGGCCGCAACACTAAATCGAAATTTCGAAAAAAATTTTAAAGGGGTTTGCCTTGGTTTCTCTTCTGAAAAATATTTTTTCGAAAATTTGCAAATTTAACGACATAAACGAATGAGCTCGATACTTGGAAGGATTTTAGTTTAAAATTTTTTTATAAATTTATTTTGAATTAGCCGAAAAAATTGTCTTCCAAGAATCAAATTTTAAAAAATATACACACATTTTAGCTTCATTTGGGTCCCACCCTCACGAAGAAGGACTAAGTTAAAATTTTAGACGTTAAATTGTTATCGTCAACTGCGCGCATCTTTCTCGGCCATTGACAATTACCGCCAAGTTCTTCTCGAGGCGTCCATCCGTTTTGGTGTCAAACGATTTTTCTTAAATTTTCAAAATTCAATTTTTTTTATTTTCACATCGATAATATTCGTGAAAAGGAAACGAAAAATGCAGTTGACATTTTTCCAAAAAACCATCCCTTCATCGTTAAATCTCAAATTTTTGGTTTACAGCAAAAATGGCAAGGTTTGAAACGAAATTCTTCGCCATTCGACATTTCGTCGCTTAGTTGGTGTAAGAAATCGTGTTTGAAAAAATGCGTGAGCAGCAAAAGTTTAGCCATCCGCAAGGACCTCACGATGGTCGCAGAACATTTTCGAATATTTCAACAGTTTAAGGTCTACGGGCGTAAGAAAGTCAAAATTTGAAATTTTTTTAATTCGGCCGTAGCGACCTTATTTATCAGCCGATTTTCGATATCAAAAAAAGTAAGTAAGCGCATGGCAATTTCCTATAATATTGATATGATTGACTTTTTTCGTATATTAAACAGTAAACCCGTAAAATGCGAATTCAATTATTTTAAATAAATCTGAAGGCATCTGCCTTGGGTTTTTTTTCAGAAAAATTTTCAAATTTTTTTTTTAATTTTTAAATTTATTTAGCTTAGAATCCTAGAAAAAGGACAAAAGCTTAAGAGAACTTTTTCGAAAGCATATTTGTTTACGTTTAAAACTTGCACTTTGATTTACAGTTAATACAGCAAGATTGTGAAACTAAATTTTTGTAATATCAGAACTTGCTCATTTGAGCCTTTATTTGGCCTTTTTTTAGAAAATGTTAGATAATCAAAAATATTCGGCCTAATATTCACCCGAATATCTTCGATACTCAAATGAGCAAGTTATTCCTTTTTCGGTAGGTGGTAATTTTTTTAAGGGTAATTTTTGAAGGGTACAAAACTTCCAAAAGCAAATTGTAGAATAATAAAACAGCTTCGAATATTCTAAATGATTCCAAAATAAAAAAAAACTTGTTCTCAATTGGAATCGAACGGCGATTTTACATTCCAGAGTCCCATGCCTAGACCGCTGCACTACCGACTACATTACCTTAAATGTTCCAATAATGGAATTTCAAACTGAAGATTTTGTTATTTTATGTAGCTGTCACTCGGCGAAAATTTTATTATACCTAACTAATTTATTATTTTAATAACAATAATAAATATACTAACTTGAGAATCATATTTCGTTCTATTTTGTAACATTATTGAATTTGAATTCGATAGGTAAATCGTAATACCAAATGTCAAATTATGACTTCCATTGTGCGATCACCTTTATTATTACAAATACGGAAATACGCACGGTTTTGCTACCCCCAAAATATTCGTTCATATTACGTAGATAATGTTACTTGAGGAAAATATATATTTTTCAGATTAATTATTTCAATTTTGTAAATGAACTCGAAAGTTACCATTTGTTGTATTGTGACACATCACACCTGTATATTTTTTGCCGAGTCTTGTTCGGGCACCCGAACGTCTAACTAATAATTGCAAATTGCATTTTAATTAAAAATTAATTTTACATTTGCTCGTAAACTATCAAATTTACGCAAAAATTGAAAGATATCTTTTTTATTCAGTTCAACTTTTCCTTTCCAACAGTTTTTTCCATTTTTCCGTCCGACACCGATTAGCTGCGGCGCGGTTAAAAAAAGTTTTAAAACATTCGAAGCACAATAGATAGTTCATAGGTCAAAAAATTCAAACTTTTTTTTCGACAAACGGAAAGCCACCGAGACGACGATTCCAAAACCGTTTATAAAATCAAAATCCGACTCCAAATAAGGGCGATGCGTGCGCATTTATAAAACACGTTTCAACCCTCCTGGAAGGGTTCGGGGGTAACTTTTTCAACTTTTTCGATTTTTCTGGGTGGTTGTGCAAGTAACCCCACAGGTTTGCAAAATTTCAACTTTCCACGACATCCAGAACAGGTCAAACATTTTCACTCGAAATGATGAATCAGTCAGTGAGTGAGTGAGTGAGTGAAGCCAAGCAGCTTTATATATATGATAAATTGCAGTGCTCTCAGATTTCACACAAGCAGTGCTTGGTAAAAGAATCTCTTAGTTCAAATTATTTTAAATTGTTCATTACTACATGTGACAACGTGCAGATTTCATATTTTTGGGGTTATGGTAAGTCAAATTTTATGCTTGTTAATCAGTACTCTTTAAATAGTTTTTTCTTTTGATTAGTTCGAATATTCTTCTTATTAAATAAATTTAAACGATTATTTACAACTGAGGATTGGAAATAACCATGAAATAACGTTATATTGTAATATCGTATTTTGAATTTTTCATAATTTCAAATATTTTTAATCCAGACCTGTTTATATGTTAATTTTGTCTTCTTTTTTTTTTGAATTTTTTGAATTTTTGATTTTCTACGTATTGTATTATTCTTATATATTTTTTAAATTTATTGTTGAAGGGTTTTGCTTTGCGGAAAAGCACTATAATATAAGAATTAGAGAGTTTATTGCCGACGGAGAAGCTTTAGTTTACAGAAAAATATTAGAGAAAGTTTCTTATTGCTGTGATGTAAAAGAGAAGTATTGTTTCAATCACATTTTGAAGAATTACGGAAAAGCACTACATGCTCTTCGCAAGGATCCAAGTGTGAATGAGAAAACGAGATCAAAACTCTCCGTTACTATAATCAACTGTTTTCAGTCGGTTACTACAAAATGTGTTTGTGAACAAAGTAAAACAAGAAATAAAGTGTTGCTTCGTGAACATCTCATTAATTCTATAAACCATAGTTTTGCAGATCATTCACACTGTGTAGAGTACTTTTGCAATTGTTGTGGGGAAAAGTTAGACAATATAGAGAAAATTAAAGGATCGGGTTTATTTAATCATGTCCTAGCTATTTTTGAGAAGTTCATCTTGGTAAAAATAGATCAGATAATTGATAAAGTTACAAATAATAAAGCCGAAAATTTTATGAATGTTGTGGCCACATCTACTGCTGGAAAAAGACTAAATCTGACAAACAGAGGATTATTTGAAATCAGATCTGTTATGAGTGCTTTACGCTATAATAACCGATTTGAATGGCATTACAATCCTTTGCCAAAAATAAACGAAGAACGACCTTCTCCAATTATTCAAAATTACATTCAAAAGCACAAAAACTAAAGCATTTGTCGATAGAGAGGAGAGCTAATAGAATTGCCATCAGAAAAAAAAAATGTTTAGAAAATAGTATCGATTACGGACCAAAAGCGATATCAGATCCTGAACCGACTGATTTAGAAATTTAAAAACGGAGTAGAGAAATTTGCAAAAATGAAAAAATTTCAGAAGAAATGGCAAAGTTCGTTGAAGCAAACACCAAAAATCAATTTGATTCAGAGCTCTTTATCACCGAGGGAAAAATCGTCTGACAGCCAATAATTTTGGTTTAGTTATTAATAAAAGAAAAACTATTCATTGTCACAATTTGGTTAAATCGATTTTATATAATACTTTTCAAGGAAATGAAGCCATTGACTGGGAAAAACGAAATGGGTTGGTAGCTATAAAACAATTCGAAAAACTGAAAAATGTTGAAGATGAAAAAAGTGGGTTTTTTGTAGATCTTGAAACTGGATATTTAGGAGCTTCTCCTGATGGTTTAGTGAAAAATAGTGATGACATAGTTGAAGTGAAATGTTTCTATTTTATTCTCAAAAAAAATATAAATATATAAATATAAAAAATATAATAATAATATATTGTAATGATATTTTTTAACAAAAAAATCAAAGACTATCTCTTACGGCTTCCAAGCCGGAGAGCCAGACTCCTCAGGGTTGGGTTCGTTTGTGGCGCAAATCCAATTTTAAATTTTCCAAATTTAAAATAATCCAAATTTTTAATTTCCTTTCTTTGTTATAAACCAAATTAATAAAGCAAAGCTTTTAAATAATTTTTAAATAAAATTTCTATTCAAAATGC